>OZ005735.1:226814762-228189762 GCA_963930755.1 Eudasyphora cyanicolor
GAATAACGCAAAAAGGTAAGAAAAATTGCACTCGCTTAAACCGACTTAGGAAAGAGGCGATTGTAATGCTTACTATTTTTTCCGGTAAAGCATGCCATAGATCTGCAACCTTAATTTATAATGTACATATCATGTCATAGGTCAATGCCTTACCCTGTCGTTTACGACTACAGGCCTTATTTTCGAGGTCTGCTTGTGAATGAAAGCCTTATCAGAGGTGAGATTGGGAAGGCCTTGTATGTGGCCGGTATTTAGGAGACATGACCAAATAATTCGGCCTTCAAAATATGACATCTTATGTATATTGGACAATCAGAACCCATACTGACTTACAGTTTTAAGCATGAAAATGAACCTATTTAGTGAAGGCGAAGATTCATAAGTAACGGGTTTTCCAATAGGGTTGATATAATGTTGAAGTGACGTTTCGGCCGTTTGTAATATGTCATGCTCAGCCATTTGTTTTTCATTGTATTCAGTAGTGTTTACAATTTCATCGTGGAGAGATATACGCAAGAACAACGTTTACAAATTATTCAGAAATAATCGTTCTCCAATTGTAACTTTTCGTGCGCTAAGTCCATTTTTTTTAATCCAAAAAAAAAAAAACACTTTTCAGTCGACCCACGACCTTTTATTATTTTAGCTCTCGTTAAGAGCTATCTTTTTTCCATTGACCGATTCCCGATCCGAAGTACCGTTAAGGAACTAGAACAAAAATAAACTTTCCGTTCATATTTGAAAATTATGCTAAGTCCATTTTATTTAAAATAAAAAAAAACACACTTTCCAGTCGACCTACGAGCTTGACACCCATGAGCAATATTTTAGCTCTCGTTAAGAGCTATCTCTTTTCCAGTGACCGATTCCCGTTAAGGAGCTAGAGCAAAAATAAGCTTTCCGTTCACATTTGAAAATTATGCTAAGTCCATTTGTTTTTTCAATAAAAAAAAAACAATTTCCTGTCGACCTACGACCTTGACATCCATGAGCAATATTTTAGCTCTCATTAAGAGCTATCTTTTTGCCATTGACCGATTTTGGCTACGTGCTACACAGCAAATGAAACAATTGAATTGTTGCGAGAAAAGTTTGGAGATTCGATTATTTCAAGAAATTATGATATTGAATGGCCTCCAAGAAGTTGTGATTTAACACCATTATGTAGACTATTTCTTGTGTGGTTATTTGAAGTCATTGGTCTTTCGAAATAAACCAGACTCTTTTCAAACGTTACAAGTCAATATTGAACGTGCCATTCATGACATACGACTTGATTTAGTGGGAAAAGTGCTTGAAAATTGGGTTCATCGATTTCGTTCCTGCGGAAGAAGCCATTTAAATGACGTATTATTAAGAAATTAGTTGTATCGATTGTACTTCACATTAAATACGAAACTTTAGAATTTCCGTAATGATAAGTGTTTTTTTTTCAAAGAAATCATATCACTCTTATTGGAAAACCCTGTATATATTTAATCTCAAATAAGCACTCCAATAATATTTTAACTAGAATAGAATTATTGCATAGTAGAAAGATGAATCTTATATACCTTACGCCATGAATTGCATTTAATTCCACAATCGGAAAAATCGTTGAAGTGGAATATAAGCAAATTGTGGCGGAAAGATGTTTTTCTAGCAAATTGTTTAAAAAAAATTTATAAAACTAAAGAAAAAGTTTTCAACTAAGTTCTTTAGGGAATGTGGCACATATGGCTTGAACAAAGATATTTAATAGCGAACTCAATATGGGGACAAAATTTTAAATTTTAAATAGAAATAAACACGAAATGTAAAGTATAAATAACCAAATTTGAAAGCAAACTCTACACGCAAAAAAAATTGTTACTCCCAAACGAAAAATTACACAACCCAAATTCGTTTGCGGTCTATGTGTGTCGCAAACGATTTTAGTTTATCCCAAAACCGAAAGAAACATTTATATCAAAAGTTTAGGGAAATGAATTATATTTATTACAAATCCTGTGAAACGTTCGCTACAAACGGTCATTGCGGTTGTGACAACCTACACCTGTTTATCCCAAACCCTGTGAAAACGTTTGTTGCAAACGGTTATTGCGTTTGTCACAAGCAATACCTGTTTATCAATAATTAGGAAAATGCTTGTCGCAGAATAATAATTTGTTTGAATTACGATATTTACCCCCTCACCTTAGAGATGAGGGTATATATCATTTGCTACAAGTCAAAAATGTAACACAACAAAGGAGTGCCCTAAGACCCCAAGTATGTTTAGTGGAAATTAGATTTGTGTCATTTGAGCAATGTCCGTCGGTCTGTCTGTCTGTCTGTCTGTCTGTGTGTGTGTCTTTCTGCTGGCTTGTGCGAACGATAACTCTCGAAAGGATTAACCGATTGACATCAAATTTGGTATGCGGTAATATTTTTCTCTATCTCCGGCTAAGTTCGGAGATGTGCCATATTTGTCGCCTCCTCCTTCTAGCACCTCCCCTACAAAGGGTAAACATGTAGTGAACTATTGATTTGTTAATAACTTATAAACTACTTACTCGAATCTTCAGAAATTTCACATAGAATTAGTTAATTAAGCGCTATCACCTCGAGGAAAATTGGCGTCATTGACACGCGCCTTTTGGTACGTCCCACACAAATGGTCTAATATGTACCAAAAGTTAACTGCTTATAACTTTAATACAAGTGCATACTAATTTAATTAAAACAACAAATAAATATTATTAGATTTATTGAATGTTTTCACATTCGAATTGTTCAGCTTTTTCGATCAACTCTTCCTTTCGAAAGAGAGGCTTTTGTGGTGTATTGGAAAAGATAAGACACTGCGCTTTGAAAGCCATGTAAACACATACCCTTATACGTATTTCAATCCTGTGCGGGGATATCATCAGAGGGTCTTATACATGACACAATGTGAGCTCGTAGTTGTGGTGATCATCACTTGTATATATACCAATCTACAAAGAAATTTTCATATGGGAATTATATACCTACGAAGAAAGCGTACAAGTCACACAGCCAAAGCTCGACACAGTTGTCTCTACCAATCGCCAGTAGATGGCGTGGATTCTGAGATTAGTTAGACGATTAGAAAGAAGCTGCTCATCTTCAACACGTAGTGATTAATGAATTCTAAATAATAACAAAAAAAAAATGGTATTCAACAAAAAAATACTATGCTTACTGAAATGTAGTAAAGTCTTTCTAATCGTCCAACTAATATCAGAATCCACGCCATCTACTGGCGATTGGTAGAGACAACTGTGTCGAACTGGCAACCCTTACCAGTCACATGGGTGGTGAAAATGGTGAATTTAAGTCTTGCTTGGAGCTTTGGCTGTGTGACTCGTACGCTTTCTTCGTAGGTATATAATTCCCATATGCAAATTTCTTTGTAGATTGGTATATATACAAGTGATGATCGCCACAACTACAAGCTCACACTGTGTCATGTATAAGACCCTCTGATGATATCCCCCACAGGATTGAAATACGTATAAGGGTATGTGTTTAACATGGCTTTCAAAGCGCAGTGTCCTATCTTTTCCAATACACCACAAAAACATCTCTTTCGAAAGGAAGAGTTGATCGAAAAAGCGGTTTACCCGCGACTGCACTTTCTTACATGTTTTTTGATCATTTGAGGGATTAGTAGATTTGCCAAATAAGCTAAACATTTTTATCCCCTCACCATAAAGAGGAGGGTATATATCATTTGCTACGAAGCAAAAGCGTAAAACGTCGAAGAAGTGACCTAAGACCCTAAGTATGTTCGGCGGATATCCGTTTTGGGTCATTTTAAGTCGAATGAGCAATGTCCGTCCGTCTGTCTGTCTGTTTCCTGGCTGGTGCGCACGATAACTCTAGAAAGGAGTAACCGATTGACTTCAAATTTGGTATGTGATAATATTTTCTTCTATCTCCGCCTTAGTTCGAAGATGGGTCATATTGGTCCACTCCTTCTAGTACCTCCACCACAAAGGGTTAACATTTAGTGAAATATTGATTATTTAATAACTTCTATACTACTTATTTAAATCCTCTGAAATTCAACACATATCATATCATTCTACACACCCTTTTGGTACCTCCCACACACATAGAAAATTTTGAACCAAAAGCTTATAGCTTATAACTTTAATACCAGTGCATACAAATACTTGCAATTTTGTACAGTGTAATGGTATAATAGTACCTACAATACAATGAAAAGTGGGCATTATTGCCACTCTCCTTTTGGTACCTCCCATACAAATGGACCATTTTGTACCAAAAGTTACCAGCTTATAACTTTAATACCAGTGCATACAAAAACTATAAATTTTTTACATTGTAATGCTTTTATAATACCTAGAGTCCAGAGGAAAGTGGCCGTAATTGGTACGCCCCTTTTGGTACCTCCCACACAAATGGACCATTTTACTCACAAAGTAAACAGCTTTTAACTTTAATACCAGTAAATACTTTAAAGTTATAATAATAACACTGTCCAACAGCATTTTCGGAACAGAATAGCGACCGTATAATTCTGAAAGAGCATGTTGAGTAGATCATTTTTGTAGAATAAACTTATGGTCCAGCTGGTCTGAGTTTTTTTTACAGTGGGATAAAGTTTTCATTTTTTGGTCGAAGCATTATACTAAATGAAAAAAATTATGTAAGTTAATGTCTGAGAGATTTCTCATTGTCAGAGTTACATAGTGGAATTTTATGAGGATCATTTTTGTGGAAGATCTTAACCCTCTAGCTCCCGTCGTAATGGGTCAATTTGGCCCTTTTTTCGAAAAAACCCAAAAAAGTCCTTTCAAAAAGGACATTTAAGAATTAAAATATTCCACGAAAATTTTTGCCGGAAAATTTCAGTGGGGTCGCCAAGGACACCAAAGTTGTAATTTAGCTTTTTAGGTTTAATTAGCAAAATTTCTTAAACAAAAATATTCTATAATGTAAATTTAAAGCCGTGATATCTGTGGAATTATTGGAGCAGAAGAGCGACCCTATAATTCTGAAAGGGCGTTTTGAGTAGATCATTTTCTTAGAATAAACTTATGGTCCAGCTGGTCTGAGTTTTTTTACAGTGGGTCAAAGTTTTCATTTTTTGGTCGAAGGTAGCATTATACTAAATGAAAAATTTATGTAAGTTAATGTCTGAGAGATTTCTCATTGTCAGAGTTACATAGTGGAATTTTATGAGGATCATTTTTGTGGAAGATTTTAACCCTCTAGATCCCCTCTTAATGGGTCAATTTAGCCCTCTTTTCGAAAAGAATAAAAAAAAGTCCTTTCAAAAAGGACATTTAAGGATTAAAATATTCTACGAAAATGTTTGCCGAAAATTTTCAGTGAGGGTCGCCAAGGACACCAAAGTAGTAGTTTAAGTTTTTTACGTTTAATTAGCAATTTAATTAGCAGTGTAACGCGTTTATAGTACTCATAGTCTATTGAAAAATTGGCGTTATTGCCATACCTGGTACCTCTTAAATAATATGGCCAAAATAAAACATGGGTAATAACTTATATATTTATCCATAGATACCATACTGCTATTTTTCCTCATTTTAGTCTTTACCAACTCCTTTTTACTCGAAATCTTTGAAGCAAAAAATAAATACTATTAAAAAATTATGAAGATTTTACCAAACATTTCTCGTCATTTCTAAATAAATGTTTTAGCAACTAGACTTCGTTAAACATATTTTAATTTGTTACGACTTTAAATTTACATTATATTACTTATTTGTATAAGATGTCCTATAATTTTACTAATTAAGCGTAAAGAGCTACATTTAAAACATTGGTGTCTTTGGCGACCGGCAAACATTTTCGTAGAATATTTTAATCCTGAAAATTCCTATTTTAATTTTTTCGAATAAAGGGCAAAATTGACCCATTAAGAGGGGAGCTAGAGGGTTAAGATCTTCCACAAAAATTATCCCCATAAAATTACACTACGTAACTCTGACAATGAGAAATCTCTCAGACATTAACTTACATCATTATTTTCATTTAGTATAATGCTACCTTCGACCAACAAATGACAATTTTGATCCACTGTAAAAAGAAAACTCAGACCAGCTGGACCATAAGTTTATTCTAAGAAAATAATCTACTTAAAACGCCCTTTCAGAAGTATAGGGTCCCTCTTCTGCTCCAATAATTCCACAGATATCACCGCTTAAAATTTACATTATAGAATTTTTTTGAATAAGTTGGCCTGTAATTTTGCTAATTAAACCTAAAAAGCTATAATTACAACTTTGGTGTCCTTGGCGACCCCTACTAAAATTTTCCGGCAAACATTTTCGTAGAATATTTTAATCCTTAAATGTCCTTTTTGAAAGGACTTTTTTTAATTTTTTCGAAAAAGGGGCCAAATTGACCCATTAAGAGGGGAGCTAGAGGGTTAAGATCTTCCACAAAAATTATCCTCATAAAAATCCACTATGTAACTCCGACAATGAGAAATCTCTCAGACATTAACTTACATCATTTTTTTCATTTAGTATAATGCTACCTTCGACCAAAAAATGAAAACTTTGACCCACTGTAAAAAAAAATTCAGACCAGCTGGACCATAAGTTTATTCTACAAAAATTATTTACCTAACATGGCCTTTCAGAATTATAGGGTCGCTATTCTGTTCCAATCAAAAAGTCTTAATTTGTTGGACAGTGTAATTTAATTTAAACAAAAAAATAAATAAATCATTGGGTGGTTAAATTTTAAGGGCCGATGTTGATTTTTAATAAAACACAAATTATTTAGGAAATTTTTGTCATTTCTCTTTATTATGATAATATTGGTATACAAATATGGGGTTTTGACAAAAATTTCAAAATAAGTCTATCCAACCATTACAATCACTATACTTTTTCTTTATTTTTTAAAAAAAGTTGTTTTCATATACTGGAAACAACATATACGGCCTTGAGTCTAACTAACTAAGTGCAAAAACAAAACATGAATTTAAAAAGAAGTTTTAATTTCCCAAAAACAAAATCACCAAAAAAATATTTTTTTAATTTTTTTACTTAAGAAGATTATAGACAATTCTATCGAAAACACTTTGGCAAATTTTTCTAAATACAATAGGTAATTAGTTATATGGATGGGGAAAAAAGAGCAGTTTGACCAAAATTTCAATATTCAACACCACCCAACCGATCTCGGTTGGTATCATCGACTGTTTTGAGAGAAATAATTCTCCAGGGGTTCTCCATATTTGGTTCTTTGGACATTAGCAGGTATTCCGAAGCTTTCGGCATCAAATCATCTTCCCAGACAATTATTCTTTCTGATTACCTAGCAAACTTCGTGGTCTAATGTCTCAAAAACAAGATCTAAACTAAAAACCCGACTATCGCCATGGTTTCAGCTTGGTCGAAATGTATTATCCCTCCCTGTCAATTTCAAACCTTCAATTTCGAGTACATTGTTATTAATAACAATTAAAAATCTTGCATTTCTATAGTTTTTGTTTAATCAAATCAATTGTTTTATTTTCTTTCAGGCCTACGAATAAGATGTCGGTATACATACGGAAGGTTATACTAAGTCACAATGCAACAGGTGAGTCTGATTCTTTTCTAATTTTTTTCAAATAAGTTTTACTCACATCCTTATATTTATTACAAATTCTTTAATGAAAAAAACTTCCGCAATTAAGATACAATTTAACCATTTAAAAAGATAATATTTAAAAGCTTCATATTTCACGCTCTTAATAATTTAATTCACAAATTATACGATTATCATAGTTTAAGAAAAAAGGCTAAAAGTTTCCGCAAACTCTATGCATTCGATGTTGACTTATCCCTTTCAAATGACATTACATTTGGAATTCACTGTGTTTTTTACTCAATTCATTTGGGTGAAAAAGGTAATCATGAAAATAAATTAAAACAAAACATCAACATTCACTATGACAACAATGTAATCCAATCCACTCGAAAGCTCGAACCAAACCCATCACCGCCACTCGCCTCTGTGAGCGACATTCTATCCTATCCGTCTCTGAGGATTCACATCCCTTCGCTTCGCTTTGAAACAATTTCAATTGTGCCAATTGAATTTCACAGTCAAACGAACGAAACGAATCGGAACGGAGAAAGCAAACGTTTCTGTCACTTTGACAGAAAAACCTCAAGAAAAACAAAAAATTTACATCTTTATTTCAGCGCAAATCGGTGGGAAAAAAGCTGAAACAACACAAGGATACCCCTCCACACGGAAGGATATCCCATAAGGAGGACGTCAACAGCACCACCGTCAAACAAACTTAAATTGTTTAGAAAAAGATTCCTTTTGAAGCATTCGTTGCGTGTCATTAAAGTTTCATCAACGCCACAAATGAAAACAAAACAAAATGCCAAAGGGACTCGGCTCACAGCGAAACCACTCCTGTTGGCATTCACCACCTCAGCCACGCCACGTAACCAAAATACCCACAATGATGAGATGATTTTGGCAAATGGGGATGAATGTACAATATATTAGTTGGTGGGCGGTTCGGCACAGTGGAGGATTTTTATACGCTCGCTCATTTGAAGTGAAATCTGATTGGGACATTATAAGATTTTTGAGTTGAAAAATGTCGAAAGCATCGGAAATGAGATCGTCCTCTTAACTAGAGCTGTTACTTATATAAGGGTTGCCCTCTGAGGTCGTCCTCTACTAGAGCGACCTCTGAGGTCGTCCTCTATACTAGAGTCGACCTCTGAGGTCGTCCCCTATACTAGAGTCGACCTCAGAGGTCGACCTCTGAGGTCGTCCTCTATACTAGAGTCGGCCTCTGAGGACGTCCTCTATACTAGAGTCGACCTCTGAGGTCGTCCTCTATGCTAGAGTCCACCTTCAACGCCGTCCTCTATACTAGAGTCTACCTCTAAGGCCGTCCTCTATACTAGAGTCGAACACTGACCTCTGAGGTCGTCCTCTATACTAGAGTCGACCTCTGAGGTCGTCCTCTATACTAGAGTCGATCTCTGAGGTCGTCATCTATACTAGGGTCGACCTCTGAGGTCGTCCTCTATACTAGACTCAACCTCTGAGGTCGTCCTCTATACTAGATTCGACCACTGAAGTCGTCCTCTACACCAGAATCGGCCACTGAGGTTGTCCTCTATACTAGAGTCAACCAATGAGGTCGTCCTCTATACAAGAGTCGACCTCTGAGGTCGTCCACTATACAAGGGTCGACTTCTAAGGACGTCCACTATACAAGAGTCGACCTCTGAGGTTGTCCGCTATACTAGAGTCGACCTCTGAGGTTGTCCGCTATACTAGAGTCGTCCTCTGAGGTCGTCCTCTATGCTAGAGTCGACTTGTATGGTCGTCCTCTATACTAGAGTCGACCTCTAAGGGTGTCTTATGTATTAGAGTCGACCTATAAGGGTGTCCTCTGTTTTAGTGTCGACCTATAAGGTTGTCCTCTATACTAGAGCCGAGCACTGAGGTCATCCTCTACACTAGAGTCGACCATTGAGGTCATCCTTTATATTAAAGTCGAGCACTGAGGTCGTCCTCTATACCAGAGTCTATAGTCAAAACTTATTGCATTTCGAAAAGATATCTCCATTTACTCTCCAATGGATTGTTTCAGATATTCTCCTAAGAACTGCCCCCACTGTGGAGTGTTTGGCATGGCATGTTATCTGCACACAAGGGATAATAACAAGTCAAAGTAAACATCAGTCCTTGAAATTCATTTTCTCACTCTTTGTCGTGGCATTGACTCTTCTTTACTTTAAGGTTGTTTTACCAAACAATTTTTGCTGATGTTGTCATTAAATGTTTTAGAAAAAGACGGACATTTATACGAGTGTGAATGAATATTTGGAATATGTACTCATATGGGCTTGCAGCCGAGACAAATATATTTCTCGTGATAGATGAAAATAAAAGCTCTCCCCGCTACACCCCTATCAACACATTCACATATTAAATTGCCAACATTGCCATGTACTCAACTTTCGCCACACTCCCGTAACCATAAAAAATCTGTTATTGCTTATACGCCTCATAAAAAAGGGTTAAGGACAATAGCAACAGCAACAACAACAACACATCAAGAAGAAGAAACAAAAAGTTTTCACCACAATTACTTGAGCATCTCCACATGTCCGTCATCTAGTTGTATGGCTGTGTGTACGTGAGCTTGTGTCCAGAAAAACTATAATAAATACATTTGCAAGTAAGGAAGGATGAAGACATGGGACAAGGACGGTCCCCCGATACATTCAAGATGGCTCAAATGGTAAATTCAACAGATGTTTAGATGGGAGTTCGACTAAATCTTATGGATACCCTACAATAGACATCTTCTGCATTAGCATTATTATGCAGTTGCTCAGTATCGCTTTTTGGCAGAAATATTTCTTGTAGATGCAAGACATTTGGAATTGAAAATGAGAAGTATCGCTTAATGTTTTGATATATGTAGCTTCGCTATACATAGATGTCGCTACCAAATATGTTTCTAAGCCATAAAAACACATTTTGTAAGTAGTTTAGTTGAAACTTTGCAATTTGCGTTCTGAATGTAAAGTTGTAGATATTGAATAGGACAACAAAAATGCGAAACAAAGATACCCGAAAAAAAGTGCATCCAGTGCCTTAAAAATCGGAAAAATTGTGTGTTCTGTTTTATACGTTTACGTATTATGTATTATGTATACGTATAGGGTAGTTCCAAAGAAAATCGACCCACTCTGAATTTTTATGAACTTCGATATTGCACGCGTATACTTCAAGATGATACGAGGTTTTGACAGTTTACCGTTTGTCAACATTTATATCGGTTTCGATGTTATAGGGTGCCAAAGTGGGGCATCTAATTTTTTTTTTTGAAAATTAAGCTATGTTCAAGTCGACATAATTTAGAACGGAAGGTCAGATTTAAATAAAAGCACCATTTTAAGATATTAACGTTCTTTCTAAGTATAATACGCAATAGGATCACAAAATATTTATTAAGGATACCAAAAGGACGAAAGTGTCCTTAATCCTTGGTTATCCTGAAAAAAGTATTTTCAATTTTTTTTATTTTACTTCCGAATATTACCCCCATATTTACCCATAAAATACAACATTTTTAGAATGGGTGCTCAATGGGTGCAAAAGATATGACTTAATTAATGTCCGTCTGTCTGACCGTTTGACGATCCGATCAGGACCCTACTCCTATGGATCTGGCTACCTTCTAGCGCCGACCGTGCTCAGTCTTGGGGCAGTTCTTTTCCATCGGATGTGTCCACAATAAAAAAAATCTAAGGTAGTACTTTCAATAGATAAAGAAGAGGAAATGATATCAAGGGATCGGAAAGATAATAATATAAAGACCTCATTACTTTTCGTGGATTAATACATATAGATCAATGAAGTGTATTATGGTAACGATAGAAGAATTTTAACTTGAAGTTAATTTTAATGTTTAAATGGAGTAGTAAAGAGTGATCAATTTATCGTGTTGAAAGAATAATATGAAATTAAGAATATTGGAAAAAATAAAGTGTAGAGCTAATACAATTGGAAAGATATATGATTTGACTCACCGAATTCCTCATATCCACAGGCCTTGTTGGTTGAGGTGGTTGCTAATACCTGTTTTCATAGTTCAAGGTTGTTTGTAATCTTGTCAAAATAGCATTGCTCGTGTTATTAAAAAAAAATGAGTGTTCATTTGATGAAAAATTAAACTAATTATTGGCACATTGTTTTGCGACAATTCTGAATACACAATGTGATCATCCGACAATTCGTTTAATTCACGATTTCTTATTATAAATCAAAATGTTGGATATGTGAGATTGATTAATAAATTATCTCGGCATTTCTACTCCAACGGATTTGTTGGGGCACTAATTCTTCATTATCGTCAATTTGGTCGACCCATCTAGTTCAAGAGCATCTCACATTGAAATCCAAATATCTGATGTAGAAAGCCGATTCGGGGAAATAATTCCATCCGAATCGCGGACCTATGAAACAACATGTTACTGTCGCCCAAATTCCAAGTAAATCCAAAGCAATACACAATCCTCTGATGAAGATTCTCACACCCAGGAAAATAATGGGTTGGAATTCGATTGTAACAATAAAAAAAAGTACTAGCAACAAAAAGTATATTGTCTACACCGTCTGTCGGTTGTATTTATATATAATTAGTTGAAGCAACAATAATAACATGGATACGATCAAATGAAAATGCTTGCAACTAAATCGATGGTTGTATCAATCGAATTAAAATTGTTTTTTCATTGACACTCGGTTAGTTGTGGTAACCGATTTAAAACTTTCATTATAGTACCATATGATCGATTTTTGGTTGTGACAACCAATGTTTTATTCTTGACAACAGAAATTGAATCAATAGACCAACGATTATTATTGCAACGAATAATTGGTTACTACAACAGAAAAAATATTAATAAATAATCGATTATTGGTTATCCCAATCATTTCCCAAATTTAGAATAATTAAATGTATTTTGGGAAATACAACCGAAAGATTGGTTGCCGTTATTTTGCTGATACATGACAAACAAAAAATAAAATTACTCGACATAAACAAATCTTCAACATTTTGTTCAAGAACATAGGTAAAATAATCTTGTGTGGATAATAATGGGTGGAATGCAGAATATGTTGTGCAAAATGTTTTACATAAATTAAAAATAAAAGCAACAATCATGAAATTGAAAGCACAGGGTTAAGCGATATTTGCATAAAAGTTTTGTGTTTTTTTCTGTAAAATATTTCCACATCTAATAATAGTGATGAATTTGTAATATGGGATTTTTAATTTTGTTCTGAATTGTTTTGCTTTTTGTTCAATAAATAAAATATAAATAATGAAAACTGTTTTTAATTAATTGTTGGTAGTATATGACTGACAAATTGTCAGAACAACCAATTTTTTAAAACAGTTGGTTGTGACAACTACAACATATAATTTTAGCCACCATTTTTGTAGTCGGCGCAACCAAATATGATTGTTGTCAACATGGAAGCAGAAGTATACCACAACCAAAATATTGGTTGTCCTGATGGAATCGCATGATAGTAGACAGAACTACCAAAATTCGGTTGGGAAATAATTCGGTTGAGGCAACCAAACTGGTTGAGGCAAAAATACGAAACTGATATGTATCGCGATTGTTTTCACAGTTTATCTTAACGCTTTACGGTAATTGGCCCAAAAATACGAAAATTATAATATTCGCGTTTGTTCTCACAATGTATGTTAACGGACTAAAGCAATCGCTTCAAATATTACAATTGAAATGAAAAAGCAATTGTAATGCAATTATATGTATACGATTGAAAATTTTCCAAATTACGAATGACTTAAATATTTCTGTAAACTACGAACGTTCTTTGATTCATCTTATTTCCAATTTAAAAAACAAAACCAGTGGGGTTATTCCTGAACGCAAAACTCACAAAGGTAACGTGTTTTCCAATAGGGATGATATGATTTTGAAGTGACGTTTCGGCCATTTGTAATATGTTATGATCTGGCATTTGTTTTTCATTGTATTCAGTAGTCTTTACAATGTCATCATGGAGAGATATAGGCTAGAACAAATTATTCAGTTTTTTATCAAAATAATCGTTCTCCAATTACAACTTTTCGTAAGAATTACTATCTTTACCAATTACTATCTTTTCACCATTGACCGATTGCGGCTACGTGCCACACAGCAAATGAAACAATTGAATTGTTGGGAGAAAAGTTTGGAGATTCGATTATTTCAAGAAATTGTGATATTGAATGGCCTCCTAGAAGTTGTGATTTTACACCATTAGACTATTTCTTGTGGGGTTATTTGAAGTCATTGGTCTTTCGAAATAAATCAGACTCTCTTTAGGCTTTACAAGTCAACGTGCCATTCATGACATACGACTTGATTTAGTGGAAAAAGTGCTCGAAAATTGGGTTCATCGAATTCGTTCCTGCAGAAGAAGTCGTGGAGGCCATTTGAATGACGTTTTATTTAGAATTTAATCGTATCGATTGTACTTCACATTAAATAAAAAACTTTTTAATTTCCTTAACAATAAGTGTGTTTTTTCAAAGAAATCATATCACTCTTATTGGAAATCCCTATACATTGTACTGTTTGCTATGATTGGGTAATTTTGTATGGGAAGTATAAAAAGGGGCGCGGTGTTAACGCCCACTTTTCACAGGACTGTGGGCACCATAGCAGCATTACACTTTATAAAATTTCAAGTATTTGTATGCACTGGTATTAAAGTTATAAGCCTTTAACTTTTGCTATAAAACGGTTCATTTGTGTGGGAGGTACCAAAACGGACTATAGGCACTACAAAGGCATAATACTGTACAAAATTTCAAGTATTTCTATGCACTTGTATTAATGTTATAAGCAGTTACATTTTGATGCAAAATGGTCCATTTGTGTGGGAGTTGTAACTTCGTGTATTTTTCTAGAGATGATAGCGACTAATAAAATAATACAATGTGTGGAATTTCAGAAGATTGTAATAAATAGTATAGATGCTATTAAAGAATCGACATTTCACTAAATGTTAAATGTTTGTGTGGGAGGTACCAGAAGGAGAGGACCAATATGGCCCATCTTCGAACTTAACCGGAGATAGAAAAAAATATTACGGTATACCACATTTGAAGACATCCGGTTACTCCTTTCGAGAGTTATCGTGCGCACCAGCCAGCAGACAGACGGACGGACATTTCTCATTCGACTTAAAATGACCCAAAACGAATATCCGCCGAATATACTTAGGGTCTTAGATCACTCCTTCGATTTGTTACACTTTTGGCTCGTAGCAAATGATAGATCAATGTCCGTCCGTCTGTCTGTCTGTTCCCTGTTGGTACCTCCCACACAAATGGATCATTTTGTACTATAAGTTACCAGCATATAACTTTAATACCACTGCATACAAATACTTGAAATTTTGTACAGTGTAATGCTTTTATAGTATTTAGAGTCCAAAGAAAAGTGGCCGTTATTGGCACGCCCCTTTTAGTACCTCCCACACAAATGGACCATTTTGCACCAAAAATTAACAGATTTTATCTATAATACCAGTGAATACAAATACATGAAATTTTGTACAGTGTAATGCTTTTATAGTATTTAGAGTCCAAAGAAAAGTGACCGTTATTGGTACGCCCCTTTTGGTACTTCTCGCTCAAATAGAGAATTTTGTACCAAAAATAAACAGCTTTTAACTCTAATACCAGTACATTAGGGCGGGTCGATTTAAAAATCGCCCATTGCTCAGTGAAAATCGTATTCTAGGGATCAAAATAAGAAACTTTGCCGAAGGAACCATACCTCTAAAACGAATTCTGATGTCCCGGAAAAAATCCCACTTTGACACATTTAGAGTGCTCCAATCGAGTCCAAATGTATGGAACCCCCATGGGGTTCCAGAGGGTGTGCCACTGGCATGGGTGGGTCGGGCCTCCAAAGTTAGTGGGGGTTGGTCATACATTTGGACTCGATTGGAGCACTCTAAATGGGTCAAAGTGGGATTTTTCAAAATTTGCCCCTACCAAAAATTTGGCCCAAATTCCGGGACATCAGAATTCGTTTTAGAGGTATGGTTCCTTCGGCAAAGTTTAGTATTTTGATCCCTAGAATACGATTTTCACTGAGCAATGGCGACTTTTTTTGCCTCCCCACAAATCGACCCGGCCTACAGTACATACTTTAAAGTTATTAAATGCAATTCAAACTGATAATAATTTAATTAAAACAAAAAAATTATAAATTTGCTAATATTTTTTTGGGACTCAAGGTAAATGGATTCATAAGTCGGTTTACCCGACTGAACTTTTTACTTGTTTTAACATCTGTTCATACAAAAGTGTTCGATGAGAAATACAAATAAAGGACGTTTTTATAGAAATGAGTGATGTTGGTTGCAGTTATATTTTTGAAGTCTATTTGGATTTTTTTGAAGTTATGCGAATAGGCACTGTTTTCTTCATTAGGATGCAAGCCTTCAAAAAATGGAACAAACTATTTTTTTGCGATTTTTCTTGTATTTCTTAGGTTTTTTTGTTAAAAAAATGAAATTTTTTCTAATAGTTTTATCGACAGTTAAAACGTGGAAAAAATTGTTAGGAATCGCAATTCTTAATTTTTCTAAATTTGTTGCAGCACAATCTAGTCGTTCTCGGGTTATGTCAAACAAAATTACCCCAAACATAACTAATTCCCCTATATGATACTTACCAACTTCAAATTGATATATCCCGAATCCTAGACGTGGCCCAGCGAAACGCCGGGACACGTATAACTTTTTTTTACTGGTGAAACTTTTCCCGGTAGTAAGATCCCCCACCGATTTTGCCTGTTGCACCGTGTAATCTACAAAAATGTTGGCCATGAAATTTTGCTATACTCGCATGTGATAAAAGTATCTCAAGAAATTAACAATTTCTCGTCAATTTAGTGATTTTTAAGCCCTAGTTGCTGTTTTTCGAAATATTGCAATTTGCAGATTACAGCAACACTGGTTGATTGCTGTGAAGCTAATGTTTTTTCAAAAGCTACATTAAAAATTAATATTGTCCAACAAATGAGGTATATTTTTAGGCGAGTAATCGCACTTCATGGCAATACCATTTAAGACAGAGTTGCTACAAGCAAATAATTAGTTAATCATATTCATATGCAAATTAATAATTTATTCCGAATTAAATTAAGTAGTCGATTTGTTAGGTGTTTATATTTTATGATATCTCAAAGCTGAATTTAATTTAATGAAAATCTAAAATTATGAAAGCATAAATTATTAGATCGATAGTTTTATTGTAGGGCATTCCAACTCGACTAAAATACAACAACACCATGTTGACACCAGTTTCTACGAACGAACCCCTTTTGTATGAATGACACTTTCTTTCATTCAGAGGGCCATAAGCACATTGCCCTTATGGCCCACTATGGTACCGCACAGCATCTGTGAGTGGAGTGTACGAGTAAGTGTGGAGTGTCGAGTAGTTTTAACCATCAGCCACTCAGCCAGCCACAAATTCCAAATGTGTGGTGGTAAATGGACATCATGTAGAGTCATAAAGAAACTTTTTTATGGTTTTAAAATGTTGTTAAATGTTACGGAAGAATTTATAGAAAACTTAAATATTAATGTTAGAGATTAACAAGATAATGAATAACTTTACTGAGCAGACTAATGTGTGGCATCCCAAGGGCGTTCATGTCGTCGATAAGAAAAAGGTCAATAAGAAAAGGGGGATTTCTGTCTTGTTTTTCATAGATTTTTTCATGGATATTATATGTCTTCCAAGATTTGAACTCTTGGCTCTCTCAAGCTATCTTACTATTAGTAAGATTTCTACGTAGAAGATAGTGAGGGATTAAAAAAACTTATATAAATTCTTTTAATTAAATTATTATCAATATAAATTGCATTAATATCATCTATTTGTGTGGGTGGTATCAATTGGGGCTTGTCAATGACGCCCATTTTTCACTGGACTGTAGGTACTATGAAAAGATTGTACTGTACACAATTTCAAGTATTTATATGCACTGATATTGAAGATATAAGCAGTTAACTGTTGGTGAAAAATGTTCCTTTTTTGCTAAGAATATGCACCAGACTCTGACAAATCCAAAATATTCGATTTGTTGGAACTTAAAAAAGTTATGCACGAAATATAGGGGTTTCCAATAAGAGTGATATGATTTCTGTGAAAAACACATACTTATTGTTAAGAAAATTCAAAAGTTTTTTATTTAATGTGAAGTACAATCGATACAATTAAGTTCTAAATAAAACGTCATTCAAATGGCCTCCACGACTTCTTCTGCAGGAACGAATTCGATGAACCCAATTTTCGAGCACTTTTTCCTCCAAATCAAGTCGTATGTCATGAATGGCACGTTCAATATTGACTTGTAAAGCTTGAAGAGAGTCTGGTTTATTTCGAAAGAGAAAGAATAACCCCACAAGGCCACTCAATATCACAATGTCGTGAAATAATCGAATCTCCAAACTTTTCTCGCAACAATTGAATTGTTTCATTTTCTGTGTGGCACCTAGCCACAATCGGTCAATGGCAAAAAGATAGCTCTTAATGAGAGCTAAAATATTGCTCATGGGTGTCAAGGAGGTAGGTCGGCTGAAAAGTGTCCTTTTTGATTTAAAAAATGGACTTAGCATCATTTTCAAATGTGAACGGAAAGTTTATTTTTGCTCTAACTCCTTAACGGTACGTCGGATCGGGAATGGTCAATGGCAAAAAGATAACTCTAAACGAGAGCTAAAATATGGTTGCCAAGGTCGTAGGTCGACTCGAAAATGTATTTAAAAAAAATTGACTTAGCGCACGAAAAGTTGCAATTGGAGAACGATTATTTTGATATAAAACTGAATAATTTGTAAACGTTGTTCTAGCGGATATCTCTCCATGATCAAATTGTAAACACTACTGAATACAATGAAAAACAAATGACAGATCATGACATATTACAAATGGCCGAAACGTCACTTCAAAATCATATCATCCCTATTGGAAAACCCGTTACTAAGCCAGTTCTGGCAATTTTTTAAATTTTTATGAGTTTCTTAACTTATGAATTTTAAAGTAACTTTGTACGAAATTTTACACGCAGTATTTTGCAGAAATAGATTAAAACTGCCACAAATTTAATTACCTGCCATAGTATTTCGTCCATAACTTTTGCAAATAGTGAGTCCCCAAAAATCCAATTACTGCTTTCGATTTGTGAGAGTCTGGTGCATATTGTATCTGAATTAAAAAAAACCGAAGGAATAGCAAGCAATTTTTAAGGACATCAAAAAATTTCTTTAAAAAAATCCATACAAAAAAATGCCAAAAAAATATTAAAATTTTTTTAATTCCATAAAACACGGCCGTTATTATTCTTTTACAAATGACGTAAACTGTCGAAAAGATGGTTCAGCCGTACGCATTTAAAAATGTCGTAAAAAAATAATTTTTTTTTCAATTTTCTTAAATTTCAAATCCTCTTAAAATTTCGTAAAACAATTTTTTTCAAAAAATTAATGAGCGATATCTCATTTTTTCATTTAGTAACATTTTATAATGTTTTTTGGAAAAATTAAATTTTCTCAGAAAAAATGCTCAAAATCAAGTTTCAGGCAAAACAATCACGATACGATAAAGTCCGAGCTGAAGCTACTTAAACCAGAAAAAACCCAAATGGTATTTTTGGCGGAATGAAATTGGGCACCAGGAAAATACACCCCAATATTTTTATTAATATGGGCCCCAAAAAATAACATATCAAACAACAACAATTTTATTTGAGGCTTAATTTCATTTTTTGTCTGCTTTTTGGGGTTTACTTTCATTTCTTGTCTGCTTTTTGGGGTTTATTTTCATCTATTAAATTAGAAACAGGAGAGGCTACGCATAAAAGATCTGCTTCACGTTGGCTACTTTGGATCCTGTCCATAGGAAAATGTCTTAAACAGAGGCAGAAGGCCGCAGGCCGTAGGCCGACCGCGCAGGAGAAGATTTATAATTAGAAAATAAGTTTGTATACGTGTATTATTGCGTACTCCCAAGATTTACGAAGAAAAAATGTCTTAGTTTTTTTGGGGTTTATTTTCATTTCATGCTGTTTTCTTGATTGGGGTGTAATTTCCTAAATCAGTTTTTGTAATGAAAATAGGCCCCAAATTTGGGACTCACTTTCATTTTCAATTTGGGGTGCATTGTCTTGGGGTCCAACTTCCGGCCGCCGGCATTTTTATACCCTCAGTTTAGGGTATATATCATTTGCTATGGGCCAAAAGTGTAACACATCAAAGGAGTGACCTAAGACCCCAAGTAAGTACGGCGGAAATCCGTGTTGGGTCATTTTAAGTAATTTGAGCAATGTCCGTCCTCTGTATGTCTGCTGGCTGGTGCGCACGATAACTCTCGAAAGGAGTAACCGATTGACTTTAAATGGTATATATTGCCAAACCCCTTTTGGTACTTCGCACACAAATGGACTATATTGTACCAAAAATTAACGGCTTATAACTTTAATACCAGTTCAAACAAATACTTGCATTTTGTGCGGTGCAATGGTTTCATAGTACCTACAGTCCGGTGAAAAATGGGCATTATTGCCATGCCCCTTTTGGTACCTCCCACACAAAGGTACAATTTTGTACAAAAAGTTAACAGCTTATAACGTGAATACCGCATATAAATACTCAAAATTTTTGCACAGTGTTAAGTATTTAAAATTCCTACAGTCCTCTTAAAAATGGGAGTCATCACCAAACTTCCTTTGTCTCAGGTGTAAAGATGTGGACCCATGTCTCATCATCGTGGTTACGAATTAAATATTCTATTGAAACATCTTCAAGGTTCTGTTTTTGTCGTATTGTGAGCCAACACGGCACCCATCTTCCACTAATTTCGTCCATGTGTACAAAATTCACCGAAATCGTGTTGTTTTAATGGCCCAAAAAAATACTAAACATCGTGGAGCCTTGATACTCTATATGGCTCTATATGGAGACTATATACAAAAATGAATTGTTGTTAAAAAAAGATTTCAACGATGACGACAAACATGCATTTAACCCAATTTGGCCAATACGGCTTAGCCAAATATATTTAAGAGCCACCTGTGTAGGAGAGCTATATCAACACATGTACCGACATAGTTATTTATTTATTTATTTATATGAATTACAATACAAAGTAAATTTATATTCTAATTTTAAGGTCCAGGGAAAGGCCGGGTTACTAAGACCATATGGCTAAATGTTTGCAGCGACAGACCAGAGCCTCTGGTGGAAATCGAACCCACGACCCCCAAACTCATAGGCGAGTACGCTACCAACTCGCCTACTGGGGCGCTCCCGACATAGTTAATTACACTAATTTGCAAAAAAAATTTCGAAGAACTTTTTATAAAGTTTTCTGGTGTAATATGATACCCTAAACACCAAGAAGAATTTAAAAAAGCTTTAACGTAATGGGTTTTGCAATAGGGATGATATGATTTTGAAGTGACGTTTAATATGTCATGATTTGTAATATGTCATGATCTGTCATTTGTGTTTTATTGTATTCAGTAGTGTTTACAATTTCATCATGGAGAGATATACGCAAGAACAACGTTTACAAATTATTCAGTTTTATTATCAAAATAATCGTTTTCCAATTGCCACTTTTCGTGCGCTAAGTCCATTTTTTTTGGAATAAAAAAACTTTCCAGTCGACCTACGACCTTGATACGCATGAGAAATATGTCAGATCTCGTTAAGAGCTATCTTTTTGCAACTGACCGATTCTCGATCCGACGTACCGTTAAGGAGCTAGAGCAAAAATAAACTTTCCGTTCACATTTGAAAATGATGCAAGTCCATTTTTTTTTTAAATCCAAAAAAAAACTTTCCAGTCGTCCTTGATTATATCCTATATTTTTGCCATAGATCGATTGTGGCTACGTGCCACACAGCAAATTAAACAATTGAATTGTTGCGAGAAAAGTTTGGAGATTCGATTATTTCAAGTAATTGTGGCATCGAAGAAGTTGTGATTTAACACCATTAGACTATTTCTTGTGGGTTTATTTGAAGTCATTGGTCTTTCGAAATAAACCTGACTCTCTTCAAGCTTTACAAGTCAATATTGAACGTGACATTCATGACATACGACTTGATTTAGTGGAAGAAGTGCTCGAAAATTGGGCTCATCGAATTCGTTCCTGCAGAAGAAGTCGTGGAGGCCATTTGAATGACGTTTTATTTAGAACTTAATTGTATCGATTGTGCTTCACATTAAATAAAAAACTTTTGAATTTCCTTAACAACAAGTGTGTTTTTTTTTCAAAAAAAATCATATCACTCTTATTGGAAAACCCTGTATTTTAAAACCTTATTACATTACTGTATGTATTTAAAAATTTATTTTATACTTTTTTACTGACCATGTCATAGCATTTTGCTTATATCAGTAAAGAATATAAACTGCTTTCTTTCACATCGACTTTTCTAATTTGACGAAAAAATTTGCTATAGGTAAAAAAATTGGGTCAGATATAACCACTGATATATTATCAACAAAATAGGTATTTTTTGTTTTTTTATTGCGAATAATTATATGTAGTATTTTGGAGATAAAGAGAAAATTGTAGTAGATCGACTGAAACAAATGTTAAAGCCTTGCGAAGTTATGTTTTACAAAATAAATTTTTTTGTCTCCTATTTTTATAAATAATATTTTTGTAAAGTATATCCTCAATGACCATAACTTTTGTCTTAGTGGATCAGACGAAAAAGTCGAAGGTTACACGCACTTAAAAATATTGTTTACCCGAGGTGGCCAACTTTGAGGGCATGTAGATCCGCCCTTGCCTACCATTGAACCCCCAAATTAAACCTTAACTTATCTAATACCTTTTCTACAAGTATGCCAATGTTTGTGGCAAACGGTTGTCTGGTTTAGAAACGGCCGAAATATTTCCCTTTTCTTTAATTCCTTCCACTGTACAACTTCTGCAGGACCCACTGCTGTACTGGTATACTCTTATAAAAATAACTATTCAGATTTTATTTTTTAAACACAATAAAACAATTTATTTCTTATATAACGAATATTTCTAGAATAATAATAAAACAATAAAACAACATTGTACCTCGAAGATGGAGTGCTTAGCTCAGCCAACATTAGCTATAACATTATGGGGGAGGAATTTCTCTTCCTTAAGCCCAATTGTACACCATTCTTAGAACGCAAAACGAGGCCCAAAGTGAGCTCCACATCAGGACCCAAAGGCAAAACTTCAAACTCGAATATAATTTTCGTCAAGATGACTTTCATTTCATACATGGCAAATTTCTGTCCGACGCAATTTCGGGGACCAGCACTAAAGGGTATGAACGCGTAGACACTATGCTGTTCAGTGTTATCCAAATGACGTTCCGGTTTGAACTTAGAAGGTTCTTCGAAAATATTGGGATCTCGCAGGGAATTAAAGATGGTAATAATTACTTGGGTACCTTTTGGCAGAACTCCATCGCCGACTTTTGAATGAGCTAAAATTTATGTACACATTTAGATATAGAGTAAATATAATATGATCAGCATTTCTTCTTACTATATTTGAAGTCCTCAACAAGTTCCCTGCCCATCAGCGGTATTGGTGGACACAGACGTAGAGATTCTCTAATCACACACGTCATATACTTCAAATCGTTCAGATTGTGTAAAGTGAAAGGTATCGATTTATTCTCACCATATACTTGGTGAATTTCATCCAAGACCTGGTTCTGCACTTTCGGATGTCTGGCAAGTAGGTGCAGTGTAAAAGCCACAGCCCTGGTCGTTGTGTCTGTACCGCCCAACATAATAGTGTCAACTTCAATGCAGATGTTTTCATCGGATAAGCCATGACCTTGGTATCTCGCTTGCAACAGATTATCCATAAATGCCATACGCTTCTTGGCAGCTATGTCATCATTAGGATCTTGTTGGGGCGTAGCTTTTTCTGCGCCCAAATTACTCTCCAATATTTTGCGACGTTCTTTGATGGTTTTCCTATTGAAATCGTGCGTAATACGTATAAGTTTAGTCTGGCGCAATTTTCTCAGCGGATGGAAAATCGTAAATAGTAGTTCACTATGTGCATATATCTGCATAAATCGCCAGGTAAGCAATTCGGTCAATCTGAAATGCAAATGACATTGACATCAATTTAATTGTAATTAAGATGAAATTGGTTGCAGATATGTTGTTAGGCTACTTTAATTTATTTTTTCAGCTGTAGATGATTTTCTTAATATTATATTTAATACTAGACTCATTATTATTATATTTAATACTAGACTCTTTATTATTATATTTCAGAGCACTCTGTAAAATGTATAAATTTGCCGTGTATTGTAACGCATCTACATGTCAGGTTCTCTTCTTTTTTCAATATGCATGTTATTGCGTTGTTATTATAATCTTTGGGTTTAATGTAAACTTCGTACAATATTAAGTCAAAGAACTGTAAGTAAAATTCACATGTAGGTGGCGCTATAAAGGACGAACAATTGGTTTGTTTATTAGACTTCTCTCAGGAAACAATATGGCGATAAGAATTCTCATTTAAACTAAAAAACAAAATTTTTGATTTGAACAGAAATTTTAATTTTTCCAAATTCATCTAGTCTAACATTAAAAAATTACTTTAGATGTAGATGGCGCTGAATATGAGAGAGTGGAGAGTAAAGATAGTATTCTCAGAGAACAATAGGGCGCCTAACATTTAGTACAAAGTTAAGAAATTAATGTAGCAAATCAAACAAATGTCTTCTCCTTTATTTTAGGAAAAACGCCTCTAGAGTTGGCTAATAAAAGATATTGAACATGCTCAACCAAAAAAACGTTGACATAATTTCTGACGGCGCCATATACTCACTCTCTGGTGGCCATTATAAACTCCGAATTTTCACCACTTTGAGCATTCACCTTAATGCCCATCGATGTTTCTGCAAATATATCCAGAGCAGCCATACCCAAGTAGTCCACAATATCGAACGTTGTCTTTCCATCGGCCACCTCAGCCAAACGATCTACCAACACCGAGGAGTGCCGATCGAATATCTCCAAAAACCCGTCCAATATTGTAAAGTGGAAAGCCGGTGTAATAATTTTGCGATGGGTGCGCCATCTGCGACCAGTGCTTGTCAGGAGGCCATCTCCTAGCCATGGCAGGAAAACTTTATACAAATCGGCTTTGGTTATTTGAGCGGTGCTGGTCAAAAGTTGTTCATTAAATTCGGCATCGCCAGAGAAGACGAAAAGTTTATTAAAAACCCAAACTCGCAAAAAATATCCATATTTCGCAACAAATTTAAAAGAAATATTTAAAAAATCTGAAAGAAAGACAGAAAATATGTATTCTATGTGGGATCTACACAGAGAGAAATATTAAGTATATTCACAGTAACAAAATAACTCAATGAGTCTACAAAGTTGAAAATGTATTTGGTTAGAATAAGACATTTGTTTAGACAAAATAATAGTTTTGTTCAAAACACAAATTTTTCATACGATAAAATGTAGAAGTAATTTCACTATATATTTGTCTAAAATGCCGTTCTTTTTTATAAATAACTACAAAATTACAGATTAAAATATACAACAATGAATAATTAACCCGTAAGGATAGACTGAAATCGGCCGGAGCCGACTGTATAATACCCTCCACCATTGTTTGCCAACACATTCACGGAGAACAATTATTACTATCAACAGTTGCAGGTTAAATAGAGATTTGTCTATTTGCCATATAGGTTAGAGAACGTGGCCTTAAAGGCCCACACAGATAGAATTCTTTCCTTCGATTCTTTGCTTCATTCATATATGTCAAAAAGTTAAATGGGTGTTCTCATATGAAAGTACACAGATAAGAAACATGCTTTGAAGAAAAAAAACCGATGCAAAGCAAAAATTTGTTCAACTTGTAACTTTCTGATTTTTTCGTATTTTGACAATGTTTTTGTTTACATTTCAAAATTATTTTTCTCAAAAAACATTGTCTTTGAATAAAAATGAAACAGAAATAACAAATTTGAACGGAAATATTGAAATTATCCAAAAATATAAATAAAAACTATTTGAAAGTGTTTTGATATCGCGGTCAAGGAATCACGCACCAAGCTTCCTATCTGTGTTTCCAAAAAAAATTATGCTTTTCATGCGAGAAATTAAAGCAAAGAATTGACTTAACGAATTTAATCTGTCTGGGCCTTAAGGGGCTTATAATTATCAAAACATGAACCGATATACTCCATTTTCGCTAGAGCAATTTCGAAAAGCTTAAATTTCCGTCACCTAGGTTTACTCATATCGAACAATTTTGGGAAATCCCGTCTCCGATCGTATTATAACTGCACGTTTTGAGACACCAACTAGCTGACCCGGTGCGCTTCGCTGCCCTCAAAGTGCGTTTCAGTGAAATAGAACCATATGATATTTTGACTCTCTTAATATTACGGCAGTGTTTTCGGGTAATCCATATTGCACTTAAATTCACAAATTTCGTGTAGTGCAATACCCGTCAAATCACTTTGGGAGGCTACGTTGCTCATTCTCTGTTGGGGCATATAGATTGATGTGAAATACAGTCATACCAATTAGTGCAATAATTCTATCAGTATTTTATTTTCTAATCTAATCCGATATCTCCCAATTTTGTTGAGTCACGTGCTAACTTTGAAGGCACTTGAATACTATACACACTTGGTCAAGCGTCAATCTAGAGAGAGCGTGCCGTATGAACAGATACTTCCGTACTTCCGTAGAGTGTTATTGACAGCATCCACTATAAACTTTAAGACGATGAGTGCAACGCCTCTCTATATTTCGTTTTGAGTACTTTGTCCATCAACACTATTTTCATGCAAATTTTCAAAGAATTTTGAAATTTCAGGTTGTGTAGGAGTACCCACTGTTAATACGAAGCCAGTTTTTGTTCAATCATTGGTTGTGGTTCGAAGGATACGCACCCATTTTTACAGGTGCAGGAAATATTATATATTCAGATGTCATGTTTCAGATTTCAGGTTGTTTGGGCGGTGCCACGCCCACTGTTACTATCAAGCCAGTTTCATGCTCCAACAATCGATCTGGTTCCACAATCGAGTCAGAAATTTTGAGAATTTTGGTCTAATAGCAATCAAAATATTGCACTTCTGAATTTCTGGTAGTGTGGGTGTTAACACGCTTACTGTCACAATCACACCTGTTTTTGGCTCCAACACGCGTTCTGTTACCAAGGCAAAATACTAAATATCACCAATCTTACTGCAATAGTACTCAAAATATAGTATTTGTAAATTTCAGGTTGTGTGGGCGGTGCAACGCCCACTTTCACTGTTTCCCCGTTTTTAGTCCTGTGACGCGTACTGGTATCAAGGTTACAGATACAAAATTTCAAGAATTTTACTGCAATAGTACTCGAAATATTTCATATTTGAATTTTAGGTTGTGTGGGCGGTACCACGCCCACTGTCACTAACACCCAGTTTTCAGCTACATGACGCGTAATGGCACCAAGTTCACACATACCCAATTTTGAGAATTTTGATTCAATAGTATTCGAAATATTTCGTATTTGAATTTTAGGTTGTATGGGCGGTGCCACGCCCACTGTCACTATCACACCGGTTTTTGGCTCCAAGATGTGTACTGGTACCAAGGTCACACATATCGAATTTCGAGTATTTTGAACCAATAGTACCCAAGATATTCCACTTTTAAATTTTACATTGTATGGGCGGTGCCACGCCCCTTTGTCCAATAAAACTCGAATATAGCTACAAACCTTCCACACACCAAAAGATATTCTCATACAAAAATTCAGCAAAATCTGTTCAGCCGTTTTCGAGTCCATCGCGTACCAACGAACACCATTTCATTTTTATATATATAGACTAGCTGACCCGGTGCGCTTCGCTGCCCTCAAAGTGCGTTTCAGTGAAATAGAACCATATAATATGTTGACACTCTTGATATTACGACAGTGTTTTCGGGTCATCCATATTGCACTTAAATGCACAAATTTCGTTTCAAAACTGTCCTGCAATGATATTGGAAATTTTTCAAAATCACATCTCGGGTAAGGCGCCACGCCCTTATCACTCTCTTTTGCAAAGATATCGCCGCAATACTATTTCAAATATTGCGTTCTACATTTTTTATTTAAATGGCGGTGTCCTGCCAACTGTTTCCATCGTTCCTGTTTGTAGCTCCATCACCGCTACTGGTACCAAGGCCAGACAGCCAAACTTCGAAACCATGGCTGATATAGTGATCGAAATATTGAATTTTGAAATTTCAGGTTGTGTAGGAGTGGAGTTTCCCACATTGTATAAGATGTCAGTTTTTGGTTCAATCATTGGTTGTGGTTCGATGGTTATACACCCATTTTTACAGGCTAGCTGCAATAGTGGCTCCAACACGCGTACTGCTACCAAGGCACAAATACTAAATATCGCCGATCTTACTGCAATAGTACTCAAAATATAGTATTTGTAAATTTCAGATTGAGTTTATCGTTCCATCACATATACTGGTACCAATGTCTCATATACCAAATTTTGAGATTTTTACCGCAATAATACTCGTATAGCCAACTAACACTATCACCCTGGTTTTCAGCTATATAACGCGTACTGGTACCAAGGTCACACTTACTAAATTTCGAGAATTTTACTGCAATAGTACTCGAAATATTTCATATTTGAATTTTAGGTTGTGTGGTCGGTGCCACGCCCAATTTTACTATCATCCCAGTTTTCAGCTTCATGACACGTAATGGCACCAAGGTCATACATGCCCAATTTCGAGAATTTGGCTCCAATAGTATTCGAAATATTTCATATTTGAATTTTAAGTTGTATGAGCGGTGCCACGCCCTCTGTCACTATCACACCGGTTTTTGGCTCCATGATGTGTACTGGTACCAAGGTCACATATATCGAATTTCGAGTATTTTGAACCGATGGTACCCAAGATATTCCACTTTTAAATTTTACGTTGAATTGGCGGTGTCACGCCCCTTTGTCAAATCAAAACCGAATATAGCTACGAACCTTCCACACACCAAAAGATATTCTCATGCTAAAATTCAGCAAAATCTGTTCAGCCGTTTTCGAGTCCATCGCGTACCAACGAACACCATTTCATTTTTATATATATAGATTAAAAAATGCATGACCATAATACATTGTTATACATCCACTGAGGACGCTGAAGACGCAACGATAAACAATATTCCGAATAGGGATATTCTTATTCTTACAGGAGACTTGAATGCCAAAATTGGCAGCAACAACGAATGCATAACCCACATCATGGAACCACATGGAATCGGAACAAGGAACAACAATGGATGACGCTTTATTCAGGTATGTCAAACTTTTGACTTAGTCATCGGTGGTTCGATATTCGCCAATACAAATATTCACAAATATACGTGAACACAACCAAATGGCATTGCCAAAAATCAAATTGATCACATCTGCATTGGGCGTAAATGGAGAGGATCATTGCAAAACGTCTGTTCAAAAAGAGGAGCTGATATAGACAGCGACCATGAACTTGAAGTCGCTACTATCACAGTAAGACCACTCAAACGCATGGAAATATCTAAGTAGAAAACCAAACAAATAAGAGCTGAAATAGGAAATGCATTGCATGTCATTAAACAAAAAGACGTAGGAACAGACGTTTAATCTACTGAGAGAAACAGGCAACAATAAAATTGGATATAAAAGAAACGAGATGAGAAATCGATGGATATCAGTTAAGACGTGGGAGTAAATATGGAAAAGGAACCACATCAAAGGACTGCAAATATATTATTCTGATATCACAGCTCAATATAGAGAAATTTCAACTTCAGTTAAGAATTCAAAAAGAAATGATTAGAGGAGATAATTCAGAAATCTGGCCAACGAAGCAGAGGCAGCAGCAGGCGCCAACAATATAATAGCTCGAATATCAAATCAAAATAAGAACGTCAATCAATTAATCAAGAATGATAATAGCCGACTTCTCAGCACCGCTGAAGAACAAACCCCGCGATGGAGACAGCATTTCGAAGCGATAAGCAACGAAACCGAAATCCAAGATGAACATCTACCCGTACTCGAAATTGAAGTATCTAACAACTCAATTAATGTGGACATACCGGATATGGACGAAATAGTGGCTTCCATTAAAAAATTAAGGACGAACAAAGCGCCTGTGGAAGATGGCATTCCACAAGAGCTTTTACAAGCAAACCCCCAATCATCAGCTGAGATATTCACACCCCACATACAAAAAGCCTGGATATTGGACCACCTACCAGAAACATGGACAAAAGGGGCCATAATTAAACTCCCGAAGAAACATCACTCCGTCAACTGCAATTATTGGAGAGGTTAACACTGCTCAACACTATTTACAAAATATTGGCAAATATAATAAACAACGGACTTCAGCGTATAGAACATTCTCTGAGAGACGAACAGGTTGGTTTATGGCCGCGCAGAAGTTGTTTAGACCAAACAAATACTCTCCGCATCATAATTGAGCAGTCCATCGAATGGCGAACACCTCTGTTTATTATCTTCATTGACTTCAAGAAAGCTTTCGACTCCATAAAACGGAGATCCATTTGTGTAGCTCCAAAACCAAAGGTGTACCGGCTAAAATTATTCAGGCGATGTATTCCAACACAGTCCTCCACGTACGTCACAACGGCACTACAAGCGATCCGTTTTATACCATCGCTGGAGTAAAACAAGGATGTGACCTCTCGACACTTCTCTTTACAGTGGTTCTAGGTGAAATCATACTAAAACTGTGCCAGAAGAAAAGGGTGATACCATGGGACATGTACAAACATCTAGAAAGTCTAGAATACGCGGACAACATATCGCGCACTCACATCAAGAGTGACATAACTCAAAATTTAAAATTTATGAGGTTGCCTTACAAAAATTCGAATTTTTCAAATCTCCATAAATTAATCTCAGCGAAATTCGGTCTATAATTAAACTACCATATTTCGGATTATTCAAGCGTATTAAAACATCTTATTTCATGTTACTTATCTTTATACCCTCACTTTAGTGTGACGAGGGTATATATCATTTGCTACGGAAAAAAATGTAACACGTCGAAGGAGTGACCTAAGACCCCAAGTATGTTCGGAGGAAATCCGTTTTGGGTCATTTTAAGTCGAATGAGCAATGTCCGTCCGTCTGTCTGTCTGTCTGTCTGTCTGTCTGCTGGCTGGTGCGCACGATAACTCTCGAAAGGAGTAACCGATTGACCTCAAATTTGGTATGTGGTAATATTTTTTTCTATCTCCGGCTAAGTTCGAAGATAGGCCATATTGGTCCACTCCTTCTAGTACCTCCCCCACAAAGGGTTAAAATGTTGTGAAATATTGATTCTTTAATAACTGCTATACTACTTATTCGAATCTTTTGAAATTCCACACATAGTATTAGCTTATTAGTCGCTATCAACTCGAGAAAAATGGGCGAAGTCGCCACGTCCCTTTTGGTACCTCCCACACAAATGTACCATTTTGCACTAAAAGTTAACAGCTTATAATATTAAAAACAGTGTATAAAAATACTTGAAATTTTGTACAGTATTATGCTTTTATATTGCCTACAGTCCAGGGAAAAATTGGTGTTGTTGCCACGCCCCTTTTGGTACCTCCCACACAAAGGTATTTTTTTGCACCAAAAGTTAACAGCTTATAACATTAAAACCAGTGTATAAAAATACTTGAAATTTTGTACAGTGTAATGTTTTTATAGTGTCTATAGCCCTGTGAAAAATGGGCGTTATTGCCACGCCCCTTTTTGTACCTCCCACACAAAATGCCCAAATCATACCACAATTTAATGTCTCATAACGTTTATACCAGTGCACATAAATGCTTATAAGTCGGCACAGTGCAATGAATTTAAAGTATCTAATGTTCAGCGAAAAAAGCTGTATTTGATAAACCCCTTCTGGTACCTCCCACAAAAATTGACAGAATAATTCGAGTAATATTCAATATTACATTACTCACAAAGTGAGGGTATACCTTAGTCGGTTTACCCGACTGAAACTTTCTTACTTGTTTTATACTGACTTAAAGTTACACATCTTGGCAATTTTCAATTTAGCTTACTGTCGTACCAATTTTCCGTCATGCAGGACAAACTGAATAAATTGGTAAAAAGTAGGTCTGGAGCTGAATATTGGTAAATCATTTGCAATGCGCATAAAGAACACTTCCGATAGCAGCTTCACGTTCGAAGATCAGACCATTCCTTTCGTGGAGAAATTTTGTTCTCTGGGATGCATGGTGTCTATTGACAACGGTGTGGCTGACGACGTCTCCAATCGGCTGAAGAAAGCGAGATCGGCTCTCGGTCGCCTTAATAAAATCTGGAGAGCAACGCAGATATCCAAAAACACCCAATTAAAAATCGTTATCTCATTCGTAAAAGTCCACACTCCTGTATGGAAGTTAAACATGGCTTATTTCCAGAAATATAGCCCAAAAACTCCAAAGTTTCAGCAACAAATGCCTCAAAATAATATGTGGAATATTTTGGCCGAACTCAATCACATATGTAGATCTTCATACGCGGATGAACGAAGAACCTATAACAAGGCAAATCGTTAGAAGGAAATGGAGATGGATTGGGTACACTCCACGAAAGCCAGCAAACGAATTGCTAGATCTGACCTGGAGTGGAACCCCCAAGGATCTCGACGCCCATGTCGGCCTATGATTACAGGGCGCATGACTATACACAACGAATTAGTAAAAATAGATAAAACATTCCAAGACATAAAAAATATTTGTATTGATAGATTAAGTTAGAATCTACTTGTAGAAGCCTTATATTCCGAAGAATAAAAAAGGAACAAAAACAAAAAACACAAATGGACCATTACACAAATTACGAGCTGGACCATTATTGGTAGGATCATTTCTTTTATTTACAGAAGCATATACAAAACAACTAAGAAAGTTCAGTCGGGTAAACCGAATTATAAATCCCCTCACCTTGAGTCCCAAAAAAATATTAGTAAATTTATTTACTTTTTTGTTTTAATTAAATTATTATCAATTTAAATTGCATTTAATAATCTTAAAGTATGTGTTGGTATTAAAGTTAAAATTTGTTAACTTTTGGTACAAAAAGGTCAATTTGTGTGGGAGGTACCAAAAGGGGCGTGTCAATAACGCCCATTTTTTTCTGGACTCTAGGTACTATAAAAGCATTGGTTCAAACTTGTCCATTTGTGTGGGAGGTACCAAAAGGGGCCTGGCATCTTCGCCATTTTTCTCGAGGCAATAGTGACTAATAAACTTATACTATGTGTAGAATTTCAGAGGATTCAAATAAGTAGTATTTGGCCCATCTATAAGTAGTATAGGCCCATCTTCGAACTTAGCCGGAGATAGAAGAAAATATTACTACATACCAAATTTGAAGTCAATCGGTTACTCCTTTCGAGAGTTATCGTGCGCAAAAGCCAGCAGACAGACGGACGGACGGACATTGCTCATTCGGCTTAAAATTACCCAAAACTGATATCCGCCGAACATACTTTGGGTCTTAGGTCACTCCGTCGGTGTGTTACACTTTGGCTCGTAGCAAATGATATATACCCTCCTCTCTAAGGTGAGAGGATAACAAATTATCATGCTGTTGAGAACGGTTCTATAGATGTGCCAAGCCATTTTTTAACTCTTTTGTTTCTAAGAATTTTTTTATTTTCTCAGAACGAAACTAATCTAGTATTTTAGTCTATAGTATTTTAGTCGATTTATTAAACTGTGCACACTTTTTCGAGGGGAGTATAGCTCCGAACACTCTTAAACTTTTGAGATAACTGATCAACAAGTTCTACAAAAATATTCGCCATATGATTATGCATTTTCTAAATATCATATTTTTTTCCAAATTTTGTAGAAAAATTAAATATGAATGTCGTCATTGTGCTCAAGTTCGATCTAGGGCGAATCTCTCCTTCACTGGTTTTATAATATTCACATAAGAATACCGTTAATAAATGGTACGGGTACTATTCCTTTTCGAAAAAGTAGTTTACTTTTGCTGCACATTGTTAATAAATCTCCAATGCGTTTTTTTTATTTTCAACAAAAGAAAATTATTTGAAAAAGTTTCAAAGTGGCATTCACGCAATACCTTATGAAACAAATTTGTATACGATTATTTTAATGCAGCACATTGTATTGCCAATGCAAATAATACTTCGAAGTCGGTATCACTCCAGAAAAAATATCAAGGAGCATAATCCAAACACACATGTATACAAACATCAACGTATCCCCTGCAACGAGGCGGACCAATTCAGAAGTAATTCTAGACTGGTCCACGAGATTGCACGAACTAGTTCTACACTCTTTTCCCAGCAAGCAACTGTTCCTTTTTACGTGGTCATGTCTTAGGTGGAATCAATTGTCTCCAGCTGCATTCTTTTGGGCCAGGTCTATTGTAGTTCAGGATGAGTAGTTTAAAATTAGTTCTAGGGAACTGCTCCGAGTTCTTCACTCGTATTTCTTCAGGAATAGATTTATACTACTCCATTTTGAGCAATACCAGAACTGATCCAAAAGAATGCAGCTGGAGACAATTGCTTCCCGCTAGCGCATGCCCATGTAAAAAGAAACAGTTGCTTGCTAGGAAAGATTATGGGGTAGAACTAGTTCATGCTTTCTTGGTGATTGTCTCAAACCGCTTCTCAGCTAAGAAAATTCCAAACAAACACGCAGAATTATTTCAATGTAAACGAAAAAACAGAAACCTATTTTCAGGTTGTACAAAAGCAAATCAAAGGAAGCGGTGCCTCGGCAGATTTCCTTGAATGGGCTTGTGTGTTTTTCCGCTAAACTGTTTCTCGCAGCATTACTTTTGCTCTAGTCTGGATCTTATCTGTTTTAGACCAGGTCAGAATCGGTCCTTTTTAGAGACTGTTTCTAATTTCTCTGCAAGGTCGTGATTATCCGGCAAACATTTGTTTAAATGTATTATTGTTTTTAATATAAGTAACCCCTATAAATTGACCTTTGAGAACAAGATCTCTTTAATGATAATTCACAAAAGATTTTTCCAAATTCGTCCAAATTTTTCTTAGTTTTAATTGAAATCCACGAAATTTTCTTAAATAATAAAGAAAAACTCTGAAGAATGTATACACCCAGGAAAATAATTGGTTGGAATTCCATTGTAACAATAAAAAAATAGTACTAGCAACAAAAAGGATATTGCCTACACCGTGTGTCGGTTGTATTTATATATAAATTGTTGAAGCAACAATAATAACATGGATACTATCAAATAACAATGCTTGCAACTAAATCGATGGTTGTATCAATCGAATTAATATTGTTTTTTCATTGACACTAAGTTAGTTGTGGTAACCAATTTTAAACTTTCATTGTAGTACCATATGATCGGTTTTTGGTTGTGACAACCAATGTTTTATTCTTGACAATAGAAATTGTATCAATAGACAACGAATAATTGGTTACTACAACAGAAAAAATACTAATAAATAATCGTTTTTTGGTTATCCCAATAATTTCCCAAATTCAGAATAATTAACTGTATTTGGGAAATACAACCGAAAGATTGGTTGCTGTTCTTTTGCTGATACATGACAAACAAAAAATAAAATTAGTCGACATTTTATTCAAGAACGGTATATGTAGTCAAAAATAATGTCGTGTGGTTAATAATGTGTGGAATGCAGAATATGTTGTGCAAAATGTTTTACATAAATAAAAAATAAAAGCAACTATCATGAAATTGAAAGCACATGGTTAAGTCATATTTGCATAAAAGTTTTTTTTCGTGTACTAAAATTTGTGTTAAATATTTCCACATCCCATAATTGTGATGAATTTGTAATATGAAATTTTTAATTTTGTTATGACTTGTTTGGTTTTTTATTAATGAAAACTGTTTTTAATTAATTGTCGGTAGTATATGACTGACAAATTGTCAGAACAACCAATTTTGTAAAACAGTTGGTTGTGGCAACGTACAACAGATAATTTTAGCCACCATTTTCGTAGTTGGCGCAACCAAATATGATTGTTGTCAACGTGGAAGCAGATGTATAACCAGGGTTACCATAAACATTTTTCTGAATGTAGGACATTTGTGCCAGAAAGGGAGGACAATAGTGACATTTACAAAGAGCCCTTGGAACCTTCGGAGGACATTTTTTAAAAAAATAAATTTTTTATTATGATCAACAATTATTTTTTTTTAAAGATTATTAACATTTTCCTAAAAGGTTATATTTTTCGCAATATCTTGTAAGATCACTTTGAAACCGCTGATAAGATGAACAATTGACATTAAAAGAAGATGAAGTCTGCTTAATTTAGAATTATTTAAAGCATTTTTGAAGTAATTAATTAAATGGTTCTCGAGTTATGCTAAAATATGTGGCTCAATCTTTATTTTTTAGATGTTTATAAATATTATATTTATATTATAACGTGTGGCCCATCTAGCGGTTGCTTTTTTAACTAAGGCCGCCTCGCATATGCGATTTCAATAAAGACAAAATCGTTGACAAATATTTATCCGCCTTTTTATCCCCTCACCTTAGAGAGGAATGTATATGTATATCATTTGCTACTAGCCAAAAGTGTAACACATCGAAGGAGTGACCTAAGACCCTAAGTATGTTCGGCGGAAATTCGTTTTGGGTCATTTTAAGTCATTTGAGCAATGTCCGTCCGTCCGTCTGTCTGCTGGCTGGTGCGCACGATAACTCTCGAAGGCACTAACCGATTGACTTCAAATTTGGTATGTGGTAATATTTTTATCTCCGGCTCAGTTCGAAGATGGGCCATATTGGTCCTCTCTAAGGTGAGGGTATAATTAACAGCTTTCAACTTTAATACCAGTGCATACAAATACTTGAAATTTTTTTTATTTTTTAAAAAAGATTTTAAAGAAAAGGCTATCGAAAACACTTTGTTCAAAATTTTCTAAAAACAATAGGTAATTAGTTATATGGACGGAAAAAATACCGCTGTCAAAATTCTACACCCTCCAACTCGGGCAGTCCTTAACCGACCTGGTTGAAATTTCGTGTCATAACTACTATCCAATATGACTAAACTTGGGGCAAGTTTCATCCTGATCAGAAGACAACGGTATTGAAAATTCGCTCAATTGGCTTGAAATCAGCCATATGTATATACAACTTTGAATAATGAACTATAAAAATACATTTGAATCAGTGACAAAAGGAGGACAAATACCACATTTTGGACACTGGTATTAATGTTATAAGCTGTTAACTTTTGGTGCAAAATGGTGCATTTGTGTGGGAGGTACCAAAAGGGACGTAGCAACTTGGCCCATTTTTCTCGAGTTGATAGCGACTAATAAAATAATGCTATGTGTGGAATTTCAGACGATTCGGATAAGTAGCATAGCAGTTATTAAAGATTCAATATTTCACAACATTTTAACACTTTGTGGGGGAGGTACTAGAAGGAATGGACCAATATGGCCCATCTTCGAACTTAGCCGGAGATAAAAACAAATATTACCACGTACCAAATTTTAAGTCAATCGGTTACTCCTTTCGAGAGTTATCGTGCGCACCAGCCAGCAGACAGACAGATAGGCAGACAGACAGACGGACGGACATTGCTCATTCGACTTAAAATGACCCAAAACGAATATCCGCCGAACATACTTAGGGTCTTAGATCACTCCTTCGATGTGTTACACTTTTTTTCGTAGCAAATGATCGTCACACTAAAGTGAGGGTATAAAAAATCTACCCATAGAATTGCTTGAAATGTGTTTCATTGGTTTTGCAGTCATAGAAACATTTTCATTGTTTCACAAAAATTGTCATTATTCCAAGGAAACTTTTCTTTATTCCAAATAAACTTTTCTCAATTTTTAAAAAATATTTCTCTGGAATAAATAAAATGCTCGTTAAAATTCTTAAAATAAATAAAAGTACGTACTTTATTTGAATGTAAAACAGTCTTTGAATCAAAGAAGTTATTCTTGTTTTAATGAATACAATTTTTCAGTGTATAAGGAGAGCACAATACATCATACAAATATTTAATAAATGATTAGAGGAACTATTTTTTTATTTAATTATTATCTATTTCTTTGTTAAACAATTAATAATTCAATAATTATAAACCGGCATATAATTTCAATAAAACTTACTTGATGGTGATATTGTAACCAACCATAATAAACATCCCGCCAGCGGTAGGGCAAATGGACCGGGTAAATTCTTGGTAACCTGTCGGCTATATTTTGTTGACGCGTAACTTCGAAGTGCCAAAAGAAAAATAACCGTGACTATGGCAATAACTCCGATTTCCATACTTTAGGCTGACTTTTAATGACTTATCCGATTGACGTTTGTTCTACTACTAACCGAATTAGATCAAAGAATGACCGACAAGTCTAGAATAGATTCAGAACACCAATACCAATCCTATGACGATCAAATTAAACGTGGTGCACTCGGATACAACCTTTTTAGGAATAATTTTCTGAAAAGACTTCACAAAGCTCTGCACCATCAAGAATCAAAGACTAGATCTTTTAGCATTGTTTTAGATATGAATGCAAACCATTTTTTTCGCAAACTCCTCCTTCTACAATGCATGTCATTCACCCTGAATCTATTCTATTTTTAGCAAAACATAACTAGGCATAGCCTCAAAGCCGTGTGGACACATCGTTTAGAGCTATTCGTTCAGCTGCGAGTTGTTTAGCCGGAAATCGATCAACAAGTAGTTTATTCACCCCGTGTGCTTTTGCATTTGAAAAATGCAAATAATTTGTGTTGATGAGCGCTAAAGAAGAATCTCAAATATGGTTAATAAATTATTATGGAATTTTGCATATGCTCCAACTGTATATACTTCTATCAAAATGTTTATTGGAGTGGCCCTTATTTCTGCAAACATAAATATCTATCTTTCAGATAGACCTCCCCAAAGGAAGAGGTCGCAAGGTGTTAAATCACAAGATCTCGGTGGCCAATTGTGATCACCTCTTCGTTAGATAACACGGTCCGAAAACTTTTCCCATAACAGAGCAATGGTTTCGTTCAACGTTTACTTCTTGAAAGTAAACGTTGCAACAGTGGGCTAAAATGGAAAAAAATGGACATAATTCTGCCATTTCAAAACCACTTATCGTATGGCGATGAAATTTTAGGTGTGTATACAAGAGGTGTTAGAGAGTTTAAGTTCGGTACTTGGGCCCCCTATCTCATACAGGGGCGGAGCTACAGGGCCCTAAAGTTGACCACCTCGGGTATACAACATTTTCATCGGCTTCTATCTTTTGAATGGAGTGTCCGGTTTAAGTGGAGATATGTGGATTTTAAATTTGAATTTTACATTTATTCGCCGACTTTGCCTTGGAATTTACCGAAATTGTTCGCGTGTTTTTTTGTGGATTGCCAATAAAATTTACAATATCATGAAAAAAAGAATCGATAAGCTATGTGAAGAAATAAGAAAGTTATGGCCCTATAAAGTCAAATTTTTGAAAAAATTTCATTTTTGGAGATTTTTTGGCGAAAAAAGTCCAATTCGTATTTAGGTCTTGTAGAAGTCTTAATTTATACTCATTTTAAAGGAGACGTTTCACAGAATATGTTAGAGAAAATCCGAAGCCAAAATTTTAATTGGCGTGGTTGCCACCTTTCTCCGATTTGGACATTTTTTTACATAAATTTCAAAAGTTTGATCGATTTTCTCCAATCGCAAAGCTAAATTGTTAAATTTTTCTTTTTATTTAATTGATTAGGCTGTAACAAAATCGACTGCAAAGGGAATCCCGAGCGCGGCTTTTCATATCGAAGATATAGGACTAAAAGTAAAAAATCACATTTTTGGGGATTTTTGATGTATTTTTTGGGAATTTAGGGATTTTCCATTAGAAATTTCCAAATGTTGCGTTTGATTATTATTTCTAATATCAAAATAAAGAACTTTAAAACAAAATTCATCGAAATATATACATTTTTAAGAATTTTATGCCGTATTTGTTGTTTTGCGTTTCTGTCTATATGCAAAATATTTTTTTTAATTATACCCTTCACCACACTGTGGTACAGGGTTTTATAACTTTGTGCATTTGTTTGTAACACCCAACAAGAGCCGAAATAGACCCATCGTTTATTATACCGATCGACTCAGAATCATTTTCTGAGTTGATTTAGCTATGTCCGTCTGTCCGTCTGTCTGTGCATGTATTCTTGTAATCAAAGTACAGGTCGCAATTATGGTCCGATCTCGACAATAATTGGTAATCCCGCGAACAAAATCGGTAAACTGTTGACTGAGATATCGGGTAAATTCCAAGGCAAAGTCGGCGAATAAATGAAAAATTCAAATTTAAAATCCACAGATCTCGGAAACTATTCAAGATATCTTCAACCTATAAAATATTTATTGTAGGTCTGGTCTAGGAGTATCCACAGGAAAAAACGCTACTAAAACCCGACACTCCATTCAAAAGTTAGAAGCCGATGAAAATGTAGTATACCCGAGGTGGTCAACTTTAGGGCCCTGTAGCTCCGCCCCTGTATGAGATAGGGGGCCCAAGTTCCGAACTTAAACTCTCTAACACCTCTTGTATACACACCTAAAACTTCATCGCCATACGATAAGTGGTTTTTAAATGGCAGAATTATGTCAATTTTTTTCTATTTTAGCTCACTGTACGTTGTCCAGATCAATACCATCCAACTCCGACCATAAAAAATCATTAATCATCTCTCGATAGCGCAATCCATTCAACATAACTGTTGATCCAACCTCATTTTCGAAAAAGTAAGGTCCAATGACCCCACCGGACCATAAACCGCACCAAACAGTCACACGTTGAGGAAACACTCTTGTGTTTTCCGAGCCCCAGATGCGACAATTTTGCTTTTTGACGTAGCCACTGAGGTGGAAATGGGCCTCATCAGTCAAGGTGATTTTTCCGGATTCCGGATCATTTTCATGCATTTCAAGGACCCAATAAGAAAATACACGACTTAGTTAATGTAAGCATGAGTTCTTGTGTTAACTGAACTTTATAAGCCTTAAGACCCAAGTCTTTATGCAATATACGGTGTAATGACGTTTGTGGAATGGCCAATTCCAAAGAACGACGAGGAATGGACAAACCTGGGATATCTTCAGCACTTTTGGCTACAGCAGAAATATTCTCAGTTGTTCTTGAGCGACGTGCACGGATTTTATTCTTCACATCACTAACTTGTCCCAACAGCTCGAATTTTCAACCAATTTCTGTATTGCGGTCCGACAAGGTGCTTCACGACGACCCAAACATGCTTTAGTTTTGCGAACGGTGACTGCAAGATTTTCACCATTTTTTAGTGAATTTTAATAATTTCAATGCGTTGTTGAATCGTGTATGTTAAGTGCGCCTGCTGTATCTAGCTAAGTTATTCGTTTGTTTGCATTGAATATATTCGATCACTAAGTCAGCACAATTAATTTACTATATTTAACTCACAGTCTTTACTTTATGACGACTTCTTCGCAACGATTGCATTTATTGTACTTCCTTCTTCCCTCTTTTAAGTTCAACAAACATTGCATATTAATGACGTAATCATAATACTAGTATAAAAACATAACACATTTTATTTATATGTATGGTTCAATGCCCAATTGATAACCTAATTGTAATTTAGTTATTAAGCATATTCTTTCATTTTGTATCGGTCAATAACTACTCTATATAAATGACCTAATTTAAATTTAACTATTAAGCATATTATTTTGTTCTTTCGTATTGTATAAATAGCCACCAACTTACTTCAATAAAGTTCAATCTATCTTGTACAATTAAACAATATAGTTTCCATTTTGGGTTGCAATCGTTTATGTGCGATTTGTAACATCTTACAATCAAGTAGACACGGTTCATTACAATCGTTTATGTGCGATCTGTAACGACATTGAAAGGTTTACCTTAACACAGATTCAAACGAGGATCAAACAGTGTATATTCATTTTGTCACTCCGTTTGTAACACCTCTAAATATTGATCTGAGACCCCATAAAATATATATATATATATATAATATATGTCCGTCTGTCCGTCCGTTTGTTGTAATCACTCTACCATCTATATTACTTGAACTAGGTGGCTGAAATTTAGTATAGAGACTTCTTATAGCTGCAGGTACTTGGGATTGAAAATGTGCGATATCGGTCTATACTTAGATATAGCTCCCATATATAGCATCTAACTAGTTCCTACTGTTCTCATCTACTATATTTTTTGTGTTTTTTGGTGTTATTTTCTTTGGGTTTGAATTATTTTGTGAGGTCACATGCTATCCATGGTGGAGGGTATATAAGATTCGGCATGGTCGAACTTAACGCTTTTACTTGTTAGTAATGGTGTACTTTCTACTTGTCAAATGTCACAGAATAAAAGCTTTAAAAATAACAGCTACAGAAATACCGCGTGATTCAAAATATTGTTGGAAAACCCTATATAACTTTTCTAATCTAACGCCTGAACGGTAAATCGAGAGTGTGAAATCTTTTCAATTTACGTGTTTCATTACTATCAACCAGAAGCGAAATTGCCAATGGATTCTGGTGATTGCTAAGCCTCTCTAAATATTTACTACTGCATCTACTAATTTCCTCACGTATAGTTGGTATGTTGAGATTCCTATGTTCTGCGTTGTTTGTTATAAACCAAGGGGCATTTTTAATGAATCTCAAGGTTTTCGAGTGGTATCACTGCAAAATCTCTATGTCCGAGTTACTAGAAGTACCCCATAGTTGTATTCCGTAACTCCAAATGGGTTTCAGAATGGATTTGTAAAGTGTCATTTTATTTTCCAGGCTTAGCTCTGATCTTGGTCCTAATAACCAATAATTTTTTTTTGGTTTTGATCTTAAGATATTCTTGCTTGGCAATAATGATGAAAAAGTCACATGAACCGATTTTTCTAAATTGATTGATATTCTCCATTTCTTCAACCAGTTTTCAATTTTATTTAGTTCAGTTTGTGTTGTAGACGATGCTTCTATTTCAGATTTGTTCGATGATATCAAGGCAGTATCATCAGCATATGTAGCTGTGGGCACGTTTTCAGATAATGGCATATCCGAGGTAAAAATTAAGTATAGTTCTAGGACCTAGAGCGCTACCTTGTGAGTGCCTGCTTTAATATAGCGAATACTAGAGAATTCCTTATTTATATTTACATAGAAGCTTCTATTTTCCAAGAACGACTTCAGAACGAAACAATGAAATATTCACTCTTTTGTACGTAAGGGAACATCAAAAGATGTTAAGGTCTACATAAAGAGATGTTACGCTTATGTTTCTCCCCGCAATGCATTTTTCCCGTAATTCCATTACTGAAGCAGAGCCGTCCAGACATTGTCTAACCGTATCCAATATATTATCGGCATTAAAAAGCTTTAAACATTTGAAATCGCGCGGACCAGACATGATATCTGCGGCAGAACTACTTGCGGTGGCTGATAGGTTCACTGCATGACTCAAAAAGTTATACATTTGTATAATTAAACACCCATACAGAGCCACCATGTGGATGTTTACTAAGGAGTATATGGGCAAATATCAAATTTTTTTAATTTTGAAGTACATTTTTTTCAAGATTTTTTTGGCGAGCACATCAACGGATTTTACAACAGACGAAGATAAAAATATAAACATGCAAAAACCGTTGTTGTGAATAAATTTCATCAAAGGCCGCGAAAGTTATGGCGGTTCCAAATTTAAATTTAAAAAAAATTGTATAAAATGCAATTTTCAGCGGAATTTGGAAAACTAAAACTACAATCATAGAACATTAGCATTTCTATCAGCCTATGACAAAATATTCGCTGTAGCTTCATTATTCGGATAAATATAACGAATCAAAATAATTTTTAATTGAAAAATGATGTAATATATCGAATACCGCGAAATATGAAAATCGGAAAAATATAAGCCTAATTTTCACGATTATATGAGGCAATTTTCTGTGGCCTACAAAAGGAATGAAGATAATATCGCTATTAGTTCAAAAGTTATGTATGTTTCAAAATTCGAAGTTGACATCATATGTGTTTAATTTTAATAAATTTTATGATTTCATCGTTATCATACGAACATTATTTTTGTGGAAATATAATTTTTGTAATGTGCATAATTTGCACAATCATCAAAATAAAATGACGGCCCTCCGATTTCGGAATAGAGCGTTAAAAATCCTTTTATTTCATATACACTTCCGCCATATCTGTACCCCGCACTGGGTGTGCCTTGACGATCACTACTGAGACAAAAGTGTCACGTTCTTCGCGTACAATACTTCAATCTTCAAATAAGTATCCATGATTGTTAAGTGCACCACTGCAGTACGCCCGAAGAACATAGAAATGAATTTCAGACCTTTAAACTATTAAAAATGCCAAAAATTTGCAATTTTTGCAAAAATTTAAGAAAGTGAATACAATTTCAGCGATTCATTATTTTGTTACGGCCCCCCGATTTTTGGATTCACCAGTTCAAAGGCCATCTGGGATAACGAATTCAGCTCAACCTATACATAACTGTCGATGTGCTCCGCGAAATACACTATCAAAAAATAATTCACGCAAGTTTAACAAAGGTTTGGGAAGCTAAAGCGGTGGTTCCATTAAGAGCACATCAACGACACCTATATAGACTTATAGGTATTTCAAGCCGCTGTAACCGCTTCTTTAGTGTTATTTCATTACATCGCGGGCCACGATGACCGCTGTCCAAAAACAAAAATACTTGAAATCGCATTTCAAAAAGTTATGAGCTATAATTTTTTGCGGAAAGATCTCACATGAACAGTGCTGACGAAAAATTCTTCCTCCATATGCACCTCGTGTTTTTTGTAACTGACCAGTTACTTCAGAATAAATAGTTTGGCCACAACTTGTAAAAGAATGGATACAGATATAAACATTTCTAGGACTTTTTCCACAATTTTGAAATGTATGTGCTTATAACTTCTAAAGTTTTTTAGATAATAACAAACTTTTTTGGGAAAAAACTTGTATGTTTGTGGTTTATCTAATTCCATCAACTTATGTACCGAAATCTGTAAACAAAGCGAGAAAAGGGTAAAACAACATACATTACCCCTGTGTTAAAAAATTTTGATATTTGCTATGGACCGTAGGACTTCCGGCCCATTAGTCCGTCATCGTTTCCGCTGAAGACTTCGGAGAGATTAATCGAAGGAATCTCCCAATGAAGGTCAAACAAGGCTACTGTCTGCCTGACGGCATACTATTGCAAAGGCAGGTACACTACGAACACATTCCCCGGTCTTGTTGGCTTTATTGAAGATTTCCTTAATGTAACGGAAACATACATACCATGGTGTCGTTCCTGGTCATAGAGGACGCCCCCAATAACATTAAACCGGTAGCAATAATAACAGCAATTATGCAACGCATGACTTTGGGACTCAATTCTCAGAATTGGATGTGAAAGTAGCTCAAAAAATAAGAACTTCTGCGTCATTCGTTTAGTCTAGTTGGTTCAATTAATAATTTAATGACCATAGCCGGAGTCGCAGTCGGGATAAAAAAATACAGCTATGCGTGTATTACCCTTTTTCCCATTGTGCGCCGGTTTTAATCACTCTAATGATGTCAACTTTAAGACAAATGTGTACAAATGATCTGAACATAGTTTAAAACCGGCATAGCAGGAAACATACATGGAACAGAGTCAACACAATACAATTTGTGCAAATAGAAATAATTGGTCAGAAAAAATCGTAAATTCCACTAGTTTACACTTGACATATGTAAATAGAACGAGCATTTAACAACATTCATTCACGGTAATTGCAGCTCTGTCACATCTAAATGTGAGCTCTAGCCTGATTAGAATAATTCCAAGACTGCTGAGCAGAAGACGTATAACAGCAAGTCTTGGATCCAAAACACTAACAGGGCTTGTTAACTAAGGGACCCCACAAGAAGGAGGAGTACTTGTACTCTCTTCACTAATTTGAAACCTAGCGGTAAATGAAATTCTGCTACATCTAGAACGTTGTGGCTGCAAGGTCGTGACAATTTGGATGAAACCAAGTGCAATCGACGCAGAATTGTCACCATACTCGTTTGCACCTTAAAAAAACAATTTGAGATTTGAGGAAAAATATCGAAAAATAAAGTAAAGAAGTAATTTTTACCTCATTGACCCTTTAAATAGGCCCTAAGGCTCTCAAGGACCTCTCGGGAGGTCATATCGGTCCTTGATCCTGTCAAGTTGTCTCAAAGCTGGATAGTGGCATAGTAAGTGCTCAATGCTATCCACTTCTGCCTCATATCCACATCTTCTGCAGAAGTCATTGGAGTCAATACCCAACCTACTGGCGTGTTCGGCGATCAGGCAGTGTCACGTCAGAACTGACACTAACGTATACAGTATTTTCCTCTCTAGTGCTAGGAGATATTTTGATCTTCTCAGGACATATCTTGGCCAGATTCTGTCCATATTTCGTAGGACTGACTGATTACCTCTTGCCTAAGCCGAAGCTTGCAGGTGGATAGCGGCGCACCAATATATGCAAATTCTTCGATAATTTTTAATGTCGTCCCTTTCCTAGAAAGTTCGTCGGCGTCTTGAAGTTCCAATGGGATATCCCTATGACGAGGTAATTACATGAGGTGTATGTTGAACTGCTTGGTCATCTCGTTAAGAGATCTGCGGTAGTCGAGGGCTGTTTGTGAATTTAGGGATGTGGCCTCCTGAGAATTTATGGTATGTCTGGCAGTCCGAATAAATGACAACGCCAGTGTTGGTCACTACATATGTTGCTACTCAGCCACTTGGCGACTTTCCATATTGCCATTAGTTTGGCTTGATAGACACTACAGGTATCCAATAGTATGTGAGCTATATCAAGACTGAGTTCTTTTCAGTGTACTCAGAAGCCAACCTTATCATCAAGCTTCGAATCAGCCATATAGAAATGGAGATGATTACTATTACTTGGTAGTCTGCCAAACCATTCATCACTCTCAAATATCATAGTGATTAAGTTCCTCTCGAAGGATTGTAACTTCTCTCGCCACAATATTAATTGGCGGTAGATGGAGTATGGCTTGTAGAGACTTAGTCGCTGTAGTGCTTAAAGCTCCGCTTATGCACAGGCAGGCAGTTCTCTGAACCTTTGATAGTAGGTTGCTGATGGTTAGTTTGTCAGTTGCCGTCCACCATACCACAATGCCGTATAACAGTATTAGCGAACTACTGCTCTATATATTCAATGTACGATTTTAGGAGAGAGGCCCAACCACGAGCTTACAGCCTTCCTGCAGTAATACATATAATGCGATGTTGGCCATCCTTACACGTTCCAGTACATTGAGTCTGAATAACAGTTTCATATCTAGAATTATTCTTACACTTTCAGAAAATGCTTGATCTGTTCATTTTATCCGAGGAGGTTCCACCTGTGGGACATTATTTATCCTAGTAAAGAAAAGCAATTTTGGTTAACGCCCAAACCGCTGCTTCTGGCCCATCTAGCCAACTTTTTCAGAGCCACCTGTAGGATGTCTCTGAGGACGTTTTCGAATTTGCCACTCACTGCTATTGCCACTTCGTCCGCATATGCCACGTCCTTTCAGGCACAACGTTCTAGATCTAGTAGGACTTCATTCACCACTAGGTTACAAATTAGTGGATACACTATGAGTACTCCTCCTTGTGAGGTCCCTCTGTTTACAAACCGAGTTAGAGTTGTGAATCCAAGACTTGCTGTTATGCGTCTTCTGTTGAGCAGACTTTGAATTAGTCTAATCAAGCTAGAGTTCACTTTTAGATGTGACGGATCCGCCATTACCGCATCTGAGTGAATGTTGTTAAATGCCTGTTCTATGTCAAGTGTAAACTAGTGTAATTGACGATTATTTCTGACCATTTATTTCTATGTGCACAAATTGTTTTGACTGTGTTCCATGATAAGTTTCCTGCTATGCCGGTTTTAAACTATGTTCAGATCATTTGTACATATTTGTCTTAAAGTTCACATCATTCGAGTGATTAAAACCGGTGGAAAAATACCGGTTGTCTGTTTTACTATGCATCGATAATCGATTTCTTTAGAAATGACAATATTTATGGTGGTCCAGATGATTTTTTAAACGATTTATAGTATAAATGATGCAAAATTAAATCACTTTCAATAGAATACAGGTTTTAAAAACTAAATTTTATTTGAATAGTATATTACCGGTCAAATTATAGTCGAATCAGTTCAATATTTCCAGAGAAAGGAGCAATTCTCCGTCCATTTGTCGCAAAAAATTAAATTCGGAATTTTTTTTTTGCTTAACAGAAAAAAATACAAAAAAAATCGCAGCTTCCAAAATTTGTTGAGACACTTTTTTATTTTTAGCCATGTGTATTTTTAACGTGCATTTCAATAAAAATTAATTTTGTGTACAGTACAACCTTTGTAATCCGGACACTCGATAGTCCGGACAAAAACATGTCTTTATAGTGGGAGAATTCAGCTCCTGGCAGAAAAATATCAAAAGATAGATTTTCCTTCATGGTAACGAACGTGGATCTCATGCGTTACCTCTCCTTGCAATAGACAAACCTGAAAGGGAAGAGCGTTTAAAAATTTTGAACTTATCGTTGTATATAAATCAACCAAAAAATGGGGGGTTGGATATCGACTTAAGTTTTTGAAGATTTGATTGCTAAGAAGTCGCTGAAAGCTCGTCTGATATTGGATAAGGATCCATCACATCCACAAGAAAATGAAATCAATACCACAAAGACCCTATCAGAATATGACTAACATTTATTCAACTCTGTCCATTGCTAATGCTTCTGCTACTTTTTCCGGTGCGGAACTTTGTTTTTGGAGCGAGGTCAGTTATGTCAAATGAAAATATAGAAAGAACATAGACTCTGATTGTGGTCTTGAGGAAATTCACTATTTTGTAGACAAATCTATATACAGAGTCTGTTCAAAAAAATTGCGAATTTTGTATTTTTTCAAAAAGTATTTATTTATTCATGAATATCTATTTTGTCCCCTTCAAAGTAATTCCCCTCGGATATAATACACTTCTGCCAAAATTTTTTTCCAATCCTCGAAGCACTTCAAATAATAATTTTTTGTGATCTTGTTCAGCTCCTCCTTCGATGCCGTCTTTATCTCCTCAATCGTGGCGTAGCGTCGTCCTTTCATGGGTCTTTTCAGTTTTGGGAACCAAAAATAGTCACAGGGGGCTGGGTCAGGGGAATACGGTGGCTGCGGCACCATTACTGTGTTGTTTTTGGCCAAATATTCGCGCACAAGCAACGATGTGTGTGCAATGAAAACTGTGAAAAACTTTGAAAAACTGTGAAAACCGGGCGTCCGGCACGCTGTTCGTCCTTCGCATCTTGCCACAGTCAACATTCGGAAAGCGTCAGCGCACTTTATTTTGTTTTTCACACAAAATTTGATGCAGATTCTTTGATCCATTTTCTGAAATAGATAAAAATCGAAGACAAGTTTAAACACATCCAAGCACAACAGCTGTCAAAAATTAACTAAACATTCAAAATGGCCGACCTTGTCAGCATATGTAAGGGACATGAGTACCAACATAACGCTACAAAAATATCAAAAATCAAAAACACGTAGCCCGCGGATATTAAAAATTCGCAAAATTTTGTGAACATGCCTCGTATGTAAAAATGGAAAAATGTTTGTATGTATGCTATAGACTCTGAAACCACTGGACCAATTTTATATTTTTTTCTTTTGTTTGAAAAATTCTTTGTCAGAGGTGGTTTATGAAAAAAATTTGAAAAAAGTGGCGGGGCAAGAGTGGGCGTGGCATTACTTAAAATCCGAATATCTCAAAAACTGTTGACCCTAGAAGAACGAAATTTGGAACACACGTTAGTGGAGTTATTTTCTAAAACTTCAATAAAAAATGGAGGGATCGGATTAGTGGGTGTGGCAAAAGTGGGCGTAGCATTATTTAAAAATATGTTATCTCAGAAACTATTGACCGTCGGTGAACGAAATTTGGATAGTGAGTTTTTGGCGTCAATATTAGAAACTTCACCAAAAGTGGGCGGGATAGAATAGGTGGGAGTGGCATAATATAAAATTCGAATATGTTGTTCGTAGAAGACAAAATTTTAAACACACGTTAGTAGTGTTATTATATAAAACTTTAACAAAAATTGGCAGGATCGGATAAGTGGGTGTGGCAAAAGTCGGCGTAGCATTAGTTAAAGGTTTATTATCTCAGAAACTATTGACCCTAGAAGAACAAGATTTGGATTGTAAGTTGTTGGAGTCAATATTAATACTTTCACCAAAAGTGGGCGTGGCATTTTATAAAATTCGAATAACTCAGAATGTGTTGAAGAACGAAATTTGGAACACACTTTAGTGGAATAATTGTCTTAATGTTCCGAAGATATTAGCGAATAGGATTAGTGGGTGTGACAAAAGTGGGCGTAGCATTAGTTAAGCATGTATTATCTCTGAAACTATTGACCGTAGAAGAAAGAAATTTCGATCATTAAACATAACCTCATACAATATTGCATAATTTGTGCATCTTTGTACCACATTTCTTTTATTTTCATCGCATTGGCGTTAAGTTGCCTGTGAGCACATAAACACTAATTTATCATTCTCAGCTGAAAGTTGTATCATTTGTGGTTATCGGGGCGATCAAGTCAAACAATCGAATTAGAAAAAACAAAAACATCATTAACAAACAAATATTACTTTTCGCGAAATTTGGAGGTGATTTTGAATATTTTTGGCACGTGTAAGTGTTAACTAAAGATTATCCCAGTGCACTAAATAAAAAATGTGTATATTATTTCCAATAAATAAATAAATAAGTAACAACAGAGTTATTTATGTCAATTTAAAAAAATACTGTTCAGCTAGTACCAATTCCTTTGAAATCGACTTTTATTATTGTTTAATGTTCACAATCTCATTAAACATAACATAATATGTGCACCAAATTTATTTAATTTTCACCGCATTGATGTAAAGTTTTATCATTTGTGGTTATCGCGTCGATCAAATCAAATCGAATTAGAACATTTTAAAAACCCAAATGATAGTACACACACATTTGTTTTCGTGAAAATTGATGATGATTTCGAGAATTGATGACATGTGTAAGCGTTCATTCAACTTTATATCCGTTTGAAAAAAAACACTTACCAAAAATTGAAATATTATTTGCATTTGTGAACATAGATCAACAAATTGTCTATTCACATACAATAAAATTTAATTATCTAAGCTGCAATTGGAAGAAATACAGCAAATGCGCAACGAAACAGAGCCGCAAGAGCATCAGAAACTCCGGAGCAACATGAAGTGCGTTTGGAGTCAAACCTGCTGAGAGTTCAACCGATTAGCGAGAGTGCTGTAATTATACGTATATATATCTGGTGGCAGACTACGTGATTGATTCAAAAATGGGCGGTATCTGACCAATGGGCGTGGTCCCGCCCATATAGGCCAAAATTTTTAAATTGAAATATCTTGCACAATTTATTAGCGAGGGTGCTGTAATTTTGTATATATGTATCTGGTAGCAGTCTAAGTGGGCGGGATTGGACCAATGGGCGTGACCCCGCCCATATGAGCCATGTTTTGAAATTTATATATCTTTTTGAAATTGATATATCTGTAATCGGGATAGGAAATCTGAAATCTGGGGCAACGAAGTGGACCGGGTCCAGCTGCTTGTCATATAAGGAAGCAACCAAACTCTTTGCGTGTGCTATTTTATGGGCTGAGAAAGTAATGTAGTATCAGAGCTGAAAAACTGCACAAAAATCAGTGTACTCAATGCAAAATAAATTAATTTTTCTGAAACTAGAATTATTTATACCCTACACCACCATAGGGTATTATAACTTTGTGCATTTGTGATACATTTAGAGGCAATACTAAATTTGGAAAAAATCGGTTCACATTTACATATAGCCCACATATATGTATTTTATATCCGATCAGTACGAAATTTGGCAGAAAGAAGTTTCTTATTACATGAATTAACACTGCCAAATTTGAGGGAAATCGGTTCAGATTTAGATATAGCCCCCTTATATATGTTACCCCCGATTGGACTTGAAAGCGCTGTAGAAACTGTATTTTATATCCGATCAGTACGAAATTTGGCAGAAAGAAGTTTCTTATTACATGAATTAATACCGCTTCGGAGAAAATCGGTTCATATTTAGGTATAGGAGGTTTCTCATTACATGAATGAGCATTCAGGGAAAATCGGTTCATATTTTGATATAACCTCCATAAATATGTTCCTCTTGATTTGGTATCAAACCACTATAAAAGTTTTGCTTTACTTCCGATCATTAAAAAATTTGGCAGAAAGATGTTTCTCAATTTAGGAACGAATATTGCTTAATTTAGCGATAATCGGTTAAGATTTAGATATAGCCACATATATATCAAATTATTATCGCAATGACCCTTATCGCGTTGTTAGGGAGGTGGTTTTGCCTTTCTGTACTCCGGACAATTCAGAAAGCCGGACAAAGTATAAACTATAGGGTGATCTAAGTAGAGATACCTTTTTCAATAGCCTTTTTTCGACAGATCACGTGTGAGTCGTGTCATGCTGTCATGTAATTTTTGTTAAGTATTGTTTGGCATTTCATCATGGAAAGACTTACGCCTGAGCAACGTTTACAAATTATTCAGTTTTATTATCAAAATAATCGTTCGCCAATTGCGCTAAGTCCATTTTTTTTAAATCCAAGAAAAAACACTTTCCAGTCGACCCACGACCTTGACACCCATTAGCAATATTTTAGCTCTCGTTAAGAGCTATCTTTTTCCCATTGACCGATTCCCGATCCGACGTTCCGGAATCATCGGTCCATATTTCTTCAAAAATGATGCCGGTGAGAACGTAGCCGTCAATGGCGACCGTTATCGTGCCATGATAACCGACTATTTGATGCCTGAAATTGAAGCTCGCGATCTCGGCGACATTTGGTTTCAACAAGACGGCGCCACTTCCCACACATCGCAACAATCAATGGATTTATTGAGAGAACACTTCGGTGAGCAGATAATCTCACGTTTTGGGCCTGTCGATCGTGTGATATCACACCGTTAGACTTTTTCCTGTGGGGATATGTAAAGTCTAAAGTTTATGCGGACAAACCCGCTTCGATTCAGGCCTTGGAGCAAAATATCACGCGTGTTATTCGCCAGTTACCAGTCGAAATGCTCGAACAAGTCATCGAAAATTGGACCCAACGGATGGACCATCTGAAACGTAGCCGCGGCCAACATTTGATAGACATAATCTTCATAAAATAAATGCCAAAGAATGTTCTTTGAAATGATAATAAACATTCCCCATTCAATTTGAATTTTCTGTGTTTTTTCTTTAAAACAGTAGAGAACCTCGAAATGGATCACGCTATATATCTGCCCGGCTTAGAGAGGTTATACTGTGCTTAAAAATTTAACTATTTACATATGTAATACCGGTTGATTGCATATGACAATAAAGGCTATAAGATATTCGACATTTTTAAAAATTTTGTAATCGAAATGAATATTAAACCAGTAAGGAAAGGTTAAAGTCGGGCGGGGCCGACTATATAATACCCTACACCACCTCGGCAATGTACATTATTCCATTCCATTTGACATCACTAATTGTTCAATTCTTAATGAATCTCAAGAAAGAACACTTAGGGCCTGTTCTGTAACTTTTGTTCGTTCGTCTACTGCGAAGCAAAAAGTGTAACACATCGAAGGAGTACCGATGTTCGGCCGAAATCCGTTTTGGGTCATTTTAAGTCATTTGAGCTATGTCCGTCCGTCCGTCTGTCTGCTGGCTGGTGCGCACGATAACTCACGAAACTAGTAACCGATTGACTTCAAATTTGATATGTGGTAATTTTTTCCTCTACCTCCGTCTTAGTTCGAAGATGGGCCACATTGGTTCACTCCTTCTAGTACCTGCCCACAAAGGGTTAACTTTTAGTGAAGTATTGATTCTTTAATACCTTCTATATTACAGGGTTTTCCAACAAGAGGTGTTATTTTGAATCACTAGGTATTTCGGTAGCTGTCGCTTTTGAAGCTTTTATTCTTTGACATTTGACAAGTAGAAACTACGCCATTACTAAAAATGGAACGATACATGATTCGACTAAAATTCACTACAAAAATGGTGAAAATCTTGCAGTCACAGATCGCAAAACTAAAGCATTTTTGGGTCGTCGTGAAGCACCTTGTCGGACCGCAATACAGAAATTGGTGGAAAAATTCGAGCTGTTGGGACAAGTTAGTGATTTGAAGAATAAAACCCGTGCACGTCGCTCAAGAACAACTGAGAATATTGCTGCTGTAGCCTAAGGTGTTGAAAAAACCCAGGTTTGTCCATTCCTCGTCGTACTTTGGAATTGGGCATTCCACAAATGTCATTACACCGTATCTTGCATAAAGACTTGGACCTTGAGGCTTATAAAGTTCAGTTAACACAAGAACTCAAGCCGAACGTCATGTCTTTGCTGATTGGGTCTTTGAAATACATGAAAATGATCCGGAATTCCATCGAATCATCTTGAATGATGAGGCCCATTTCCACCTCGGTGGCTACGTCAACAAGCAAAATTGTCGCATCTGGGGCTCGGAAAACCCAAGAGTTATTGTTGAGAAGCCTCTCCATCCTCAACGTGTGACTGAATCTTTGCAGTTTGTATTCAATTAAGACAAGAATTCATCGCAGTAAAATTTTTTAATCAGTTAAATTTTGGTATAGTCCACCTATAGATGTCGCTCGCAAAAAGGCATATTTAAGCCATAAACACCACATTCTCTAAGACTTGTAGCTGAAACTTTGCAGTTTGTTTTTGTCAAGAATTAATTCATCTCAGTAAAATGTATACAAATCAAATTTTATTTTGCTGTAGGCTCCGTGTAGATGTAGCTCTGAAAAATGTTATTTTTCAGGTGAAGATTTCGTTTAAAGAATTTGCGGCCTTAAATTTGGTTAAAATTTGCAGCGTTCATTTTTTTACAATTTACTAAAAAAACCAGTAAGGAAAGGTTAAAGTCGGGCGGGGCCGACTATATAATACCCTACACCACCTAGGCAAAGTACATGAAGAATTTCTTTTTGAATAGTTGGAATAATTAGTTTCCTTTCTTTTACGAAAGTACTTAGCTCCCCCGCCACGTCAAGGCTTATTCCAAAGAGGAGAAAAGAGGATAAAATAGAAATTGAACTAATAATAATATTCCACATATTTGCATTTACTGTGGTTATTATTAGCCTTAACACAATAAATAGTCCGATTTTTGGTCGTACACATTATAAGTAATATATGCAGGGTATGTTAGGTAGGTACTATCTTGGAATAATTGGTACTACCTTGGAATAATTAGTTTAAGTAATGCTTTAATTTTCATTTCCGCTGAAGCCTTTCAGGTCTCTAAAATAGCGCTTATATAAAAAAATTAGGAACATCTTTTTGGAAAATTTTGATCGGAAGTAAAGTACAACTTATATAGCGCTTTGGTACCAAATCAGGAGGAGGTTATATATAAATCTGAACGGATTTTCCTTGAATACTCATTCATTGAAAAAGAAACTTCTTTCTGTCAAATTTCGTACTGACCGGATATAAAATACAGTCTCTACAGCACTTACATGTCAAATCGGGGGTAACATATATATGGGGGCTATATCTAAATCTGAACCGATTTTCTCCGAATTTGGCAGTATTCCTTCATGTAATAAGAAACCTCTTTCTGCCAAATTTCACACTGATCGGTTATAAAATAATTTTTTTACGGCGCTTACATGTGAAATCGGGGGTAACGTATATATGGGGGCTATATCTAAATCTGAACCGATTTCTTCCAAATTAAACAGTGTTCATTCATATAATAAGAGACCTCTTTCTGCTGAATTTCATACTGATCGGATATAAAATAAAGTTTTTACAGCGCTTACATGTCAAATCGGGGCTAACATATATATTAGGGCTATATCCAAATCTGAACCGATTTTAACCAAATTAAATTGGGATCGTCCTTGTGCCAAACAAAGATAAGTGTAAAGTTTCGTCAAGATCGGGCCATAATTGGACCTGTACTTTGATTACAAGAATACATCTACAGACAGACGGACATAGCTAAATCGACTCAGAAAGTGATTATAAGTCGATCGGTATAATAAACAATGGATCTATCTCTTCTCCTTTTGGGTGTTACAAACAAATGCACAAAGTCATAATACCCTGTACCACAGTGTGGTGTAGGGTATAAAAATAAAACTTTGATTGAAATGTAATTCGAAACTACGGACAATAATCGCATTTTATAAAGTTCATTATAAATATAATTCTGGGTAAATTGGCATCAAGTTCAAGGACAATCACTGTGATTTTATTAATTTGTCACGTGCTTCATTCAATCGCATGTCAAATTTTATGTTTTAAAATTAAATAATGAATAAAATTAAAAACATATGAATATTATAATTAATAGATTTAAATTCGGATGCAATGTTTTTTGCGGTTGAACTCGAAGTGGTGATCACCCTTGCTGTCAACTTTGGCACGTTTTTATAATCTAGTATATTCATTTATACAATTATTATCTGAATTCAAAGCCCCAAGTTGTTTTTCAAGAGAAATGTGAATCATATTCTTATATTCATTGGTAATTTTGTTTAATCGTTGACAAATTAAGCTTTTATAGAACTTGGGAGAAAATTTTAATGTGCATTTGAGGGCTATATCTTATACAGAGTTCGTTGCTGTTTCAGAAACTTCACAACTTTCATAAATAACTGACAGAAGAATGACACTAGTTTATAATTTTCCTGGAGTCGGTATTAAGAATTTTTGCCATGATGTCATTTTGGCATTAATTAAACATTGCATATTTTGGAACCATCAATTACACTAAATTTTACAAAAAAATGTATGGTAAATTTTTTTTAATATATTTTTCAATTAATGGAAAGTGCCGTCAGTATTTGGACAATATTTTGTAAAGTATAAGGCGCACAGAGCCGACATACACGTCAAATTTAGGGACATTATGAGGGCTACAATGTATATACAAATATTCATTTTTGCAGAAATCGCGGTTTAGTAACTGTCGTAAAAAAAGTAGATAAAAGTTTAAAAAAAATCCTGTTTTGCTGGTACGAAAAAAAATCCATAAAAGTACAAAACAAATCGCCAAAAAAATTTACCATAAAAAAACGTTTTAAATTTTCTTTTCGTGTTTAGGACACCATATTACACCAGAAAATGTTATACACAGCCCTTTGTCAAAAATGTTGTCGCATAGTGTAATCATTTTATTAGAGTATTTACCTAACTACCTTAAAACAATTTAAACTATCTTAAAAACTAACGCTAATAAGGATAAGATCTCTTTCTCAGACCCAGTTGTATACCCGTCTTAGAACCTAATGTAAGGCCCATAGTGGGCTCAACATTTGGACCCAACGGCAATAGCTCATATTCATTAATAATTTTCGTCAGAATAACCTTCATTTCCTGCATGGCAAATTTTTGGCCTACGCAGTTGCGTGGACCTGCACTAAAAGGTGTGAAAATGCAGGAGCCACTCAACATTGCAGCCTCATGACGTTCTGGTCTAAACTCAGTTGGATTATCGAAAAGTTTGGGATCTGAACATATTTTCCAATAGTTTATTAATATTTGTGAACCGGTTGGCAGAACTCCATCGCCCAAACGCGAATGAGCTATAAATAAAAAAAAGAAATATTTTAACATAAAATGATATACGTCAAATTCTAATAATTAATTACTATATTTGAAGTCCTCCGTGATTTCTCGTCCTATAAGTGGCACCGTGGGATACACACGCATTGTTTCTTTGATTACACATGCCAAATATTTCAAATCATTTAGTTTAGTCCAAGTGATGGTGGAAATGGATTTTTTCCTGCCAAAGATTTGGTGAATTTCTGCCAAGACTTGGTTCTGCACCTGAGGGTGTCGGGCCAGTAGGTGCAGAACAAAACTTGTCGTTCGGGCTGTTGTATCTGTGCCTCCCAACATCAGCGTATCCACCTCTGCGCAGATATCATCATCAGATAAGGGTTTGTCGTCAAGCGTAGACTGCAACATGATGTCCATAAAAACCTTGTGTTTCTTTGTCATAGTTTCAACTGACTCGTCGGCATTTGTCGCTTCTTTAGTTTCAAAATTTCTCTCTAATATTTGACGTCTTTTCTCAATTGCTTTTCTGGTGAAATCGTGAAAAATCCCTATAAGTTTCGTTTGGCGCATTTTTTTAAATGGATGCAAAACGGTAAAGAAAAATTCATTGTGTGTATACACCCGGGTAAAGCGCCAAGTTATCAGTTCGCTCAATCTGAAAATATCGAATGAAATTAGTTCGTTTAAAAGCCACATAAGAAAGCATGAAGAGAAATTTATATTTTCGAGGTTTTGATAGTGCAGAATATAGATGTGTGCGTGACTTCAGCGTGATCGCGATTAAATAAAAAATCAATCAAGTGATTTAGCACTTTTGCACCGCGCTTGTCAGTTACGGAATTTAAGAAAAAATACCTTTTTGTTTGTTTTAAGATTTAGCGAGAATTTCGGAGAAAGTCACAAATGTTGTATGTAAAAGTTACACAAAACACACAGCGACACATGTCAACACTAATTTCATACCAATGTTTACTTTTTGTGTTATTTTGACCTTTTTATGATCAAAATGAATGTAGAATCAGCATCAACATTTCGCTTAAGTGCATATAAGGTAGCTATGTTAATCGGATAAATGCACTGTTGTGCGGCTAAGTGAAAGGCATTTTTCACTTTAGTAACATACAAAGATAATCGAGGCAGCTAAGCGAAAAATACTATTGCTTTTATTTTTATCGTGTCTATTTGTTTGATTACACTAGCCAACAGTCGTTTTGTTATTTGGTTCTAGCATAGTTTTTCTCATTGATTCTGACCTACTGAACACGAAAATGAGTTTTAAAAATTTTTCTGTCGATTGGTTTTCGAGATACAAATTTTTGAACTTTTTTTTTAAATTTTTGGAGGTACACTTACAATTTTGAGCATATCTTTCGTCTTCTTTGACGTATTTGATCCTACTACTACTCAAATTAAAGCAAATTGAGCCGTCTACAACTCATTCTCAGAAAATTTTCAAATCGGGTGAGTAGTTTTGATGTTGGCGGCTTAAAAAGGTTAAAAAACTGCGTTTTTTTAGTAAAAATGTGGCAGAAAAATTCATATAAAAATTCATATAAAATATAAAACGCGATGCTAACAGCGATTTTGGTTTTTTACGTATAGCTGGCATTTTTCCAAAGAAAATAAGCACTTACTTAACAAAATCTGACAACAAATGGCGGACTTATAATTTTTTTGGTATAAGACCGAAATTCCGCTATTTCACGATATTTTGATTTTCATTATTTGCACAGCTAACCTTCTAGGAGGGATCGAAAAATCAAGTTTTTTATAATCCTTTTGGAATAGAACGGAACAGTTGCTCCTATACATAAGTTACTTCTGTTCAAAATTTCACCACTCTGGGTTAATGTCTTCTATTCTGTCAAGGGACGTGAAATTTCAAAAATTTAATGAAATCAGCTATTTTTTTTTGGAAATTTTTTTCAAATGTCACAGCACTTTGCAGTTTTGATAAAATTTTTAAATTAATATTAATAACACAAATATTTCATAATTGTAAAAAACCTATTTACAATACCGTAGGGACGTTTCGTCGAAAATGGTATAATGAAAATGCAGAACATAGAAACACAGGTGCATTTTACGATACGAATTTTGGCAAACCCACTTTACATGTACAAAATTGTTTGCAAAAAACGTTTACGTAATTTTTATGATTCTCAGAATTAAAAAAAATAAGTAATACACAAATAGTTATTTAATTTTTATGATTGTGGTTGCAGAGTAATATACGCTTCTGAATGTGCGTGGACGCTCTTCGTGTTCCTTTATGACTGCTACTCCGTTCACAGTCAATTAAAGGGAAAAAAGGGAATTACACTTTTTTATTGATGTGTGTTTTCCCGATGGCTACCTGTATCGGATTTTTTTACAGAAATTTCCCCCACATTTGTGAGTGGTCATTATTTGGAAACTTTTCCACAATTTGAAACGCACACTTGCTGAATCAGGTATATAGCCACCCTTAAAAGATGCGCCCATTCATAAGTACCTGTCAGTAAAATATTGTAACATACTTAGTATTTATAGGTGTTCATTTATCGTTTTTTGTCATTCAACAAGTGTCTACGAACGCGAGTAGTACGAGTAAAAAGTGAAACAAATTGAATTTAAGTGCATATAATACCTACCCAACAAGTAAGACAATGAGTAAAAGACTACGTGTGTTCGAGTGTTTGAACAATCCAGACAATTTCTGCAATGTTTGTGGCGAGTTTATAAAGAATAATCACGCACACACGTTTACTCCAGCAGTGCAATTGCACTATTTGAATTATTTGGTATTTCACCAAATATCACAGAACCATGGACACCTAAGTCGCTATGTGATCTTTGCTATATAATCCTAACCAACTGGGCAGCTGGCGGAAGGTAAGAATTTTTATTTAAACACATTAAGCAAAGCAAATATAGTAATTTATTTTAATTTTAGGCGCCATATGAAATTCGATACACCAATGATATGGAAAAAGCCGCTATGCCATTCCACAGACTGTTATTTTTGCCTCACCACGAACAGTGGGGTAGGGAGATTTTTAAAATGGAACTACGCTCAAGTGGGATCGTTTGCACTTCCAGTACCACATTCGAATGATGTACCATATCCAGTGTGCCCTGGTGCATCTCTTCAAAAAGCAGAATCGTCAGATCAAGAGTCCGAGTCAAGTGCAAGCGAATTTGGGGCGTGCAGAAAGCGAAAATTACTGTCACAGGCCGAACTAAACGATTGGTTGCGCGATTTTGGTCTCACTAAGGAGAAATCCGAACTTTTTGCGTCTCGGATGGTACAGTGTGGATTTGCGGATTCAGAAGTGAAAGTAACAGCGTACAGGAAGCGTCACCAGCAGTATGCAAAATTTTATACAAAGAAAGACGAAATATGTTTTTGCAGCGACATTTCCGGCTTGTTCCAAGAGCTTCACCAAATTCACAACCCCAATGAATGGAGGTTGTTTAATGACAGCAACAAAAAGAGCTTGAAGGCAGTTCTCTTACATAATGGGAATGAAAAGCCATCTCTTCCTATTGCTCATGCGGTTCATTCAAAGGAGAACTATGAAACTATGAACATTTTGCTGAAATGCATAGAGTATAGCAAATATAATTGGAAAATATGCGCCGACCTCAAAGTTGTGGCCATTCTGTGTGGACTCCAAGGAGGCTATACGCGACATTGCTGTTTTCTGTGCCTTTGGAATAGCCGCGCTGATGATCAGCATTATATTCAAAAAAATGGCCGGAACGAACGAAACCTGTAGTTGGAGAAGCGAATGTTCAGCGCAAACCACTAATAGAGAACCGTGAAAATATAATACTTCCGCCGCTGCACATAAAATGGGGTTTGATAAAAAATTTTGCCAAAAAATTGGACAAAGAAGGTGAAGCTTTTGCCTATTTACGGTCAATTTTCCCTTACCTTTCGCTGGCAAAAATTAAAGAAGGAGTCTTCGCAGGTCCCGAGATAAAAAATATGTTGAAAGATGAAACATTCCCGAAGCTGTTATCACCCATCGAAGCCGCAGCATGGAATTCCTTCAGGCTTGTTGTGGAAAACTTTTTAGGAAACAACAAAAGCGATAATTATAAGGACATAGTTGAGGATCTGGTAAAGAACTATGGAGCAATGGGTAGGTTTTTTTTTGCAACAAATGTTAATTTAAATAGCGTTTTAATTCTCGTTTTTTTTCATTTTTGTGTAGGAGTGCACATGTCACTTAAAATACACTTTCTGCATTCTCATTTGGATTTTTTCCCTGAGAATTTAGGAGACGTGAGCGACGAACACGGCGAGCGCTTTCATCAGGAATTGAAGGCTATGGAACGACGCTATCAGGGCATCTATGACACGGCTATGATGGGTGACTACATTTGGACCCTAATACGTGAGACCAATTGCAGCGAATACAAAAAACAAAGAAGAAGTCAGCTGTTTTTCCACATGGCATAAAATGTACAGTTATATCTTTGTTTCTACTCATTTTTTTGGGCGTTGATTTGGTTAATTTCGTTAGTTTAGCTAACCTGGCACACCATTTCTAATTGTGCCATACATTGAGTATGTAGTGCTCTAAATAAATTAAAAAATAATATACTAAGACTAATTTGTTTATTTTAAATTAAGTTCAAATGTATTTATTCGTTTGCGTTGGGTAGGTAAGCTGTGCAAATAATGAAAATCAAAATATCGTGAAATAGCGGAATTTCGGTCTTTTACCAAAAAAATTATAAGTCCGCCATTTGTTGTCAGATTTTGTTAAGTAAGTGCTTATTTTCTTTGGAAAAATGCCAGCTATACGTAAAAAAACCAAAATCGCTGTTAGCATCGCGTTTTATATTTTATATGAATTTTTCTGCCACATTTTTACTAAAAAAACGCAGTTTTTTAACCTTTTTAAGCCGCCAACATCAAAACTACTCACCCGATTTGAAAATTTTCTGAGAATGAGTTGTAGACGGCTCAATTTGCTTTAATTTGAGTAGTAGTAGGATCAAATACGTCAAAGAAGACGAAAGATATGCTCAAAATTGTAAGTGTACCTCCAAAAATTTAAAAAAAAAAGTTCAAAAATTTGTATCTCGAAAACCAATCGACAGAAAAATGTTTAAAACTCATTTTCGTGTTTAGTAGGTCAAAATCAATGAGAAAAAGTATGCTAGAAACAAATAACAGAGAAAATTTTGTTATTTGTGACCTAGTGTTACTGGTGTTACCTAATTTAGAGCATATCAAAATAATTCGTGAGTTGTTATCGCATTTGAGTCTACATGGACGTGAGATATCAACAGATGGTCGCTCGCGATACCACTTATATATATCGGAGAAAATTTTTAGCGAGAGTAAACCTGAGCGACAAATAACTCATCCCAAGTGACCATAAATTCACTTTTACGCACATCTCTAGTTCAGATTAAATAAGTTATAACAAACCATCTATCAAACTTACTCAGCGAAGGCTAAGATGTAGGGTACATTTTTCTTAGTTTGTGCATTCACTTGAACGCCCATTGATGTCTCTGCATATATATCCAGAACAGTTGGAGCAATGAAGGGTAATGCATTGAAAGCAGTTTTGCCATCGGCCACCGCAGCCAAACAATTCAGCAGTACTGATACTTGTCGATCGAAAACCTCCAAAAATCCTTCTAATGTTTTGAGGTGAAATGCTGGTGTAATAATCCTGCGATGCGAGCTCCATCTTTTGCCAGCATTTGTCAACAGACCATCGCCTATCCATGGCAGTAAAACCTTATAGAGGTCCGCTTTCAAGGTTTGGGTTGAGCTAGTTAAAATATGTTCGTTGAGCTCAACATCGGCACTGAATATATATAGTTTTTGGAAAGCCCACATTTTCACAATACTTCCGTAAAGTTCGAACTTTTCGGCCGTTTTCTGAAAGAAGTCTTAAAAAGAATATGGAAAAATTAATTTAAATTTTTGAATTTAAGAAATGTAAAGAGAGAAGAAAACATCCAAAGAATTCACATCTCAACTTCTGTTGGTAGGATGAAATAGCAAAAAGATGATATTTTCAATAAATCGGGGAATTGAATTGCGTCTAACATTTACATACCCTCAGATTAGTGGCTGAGGCCAGGAGTAACCTAAGACCCTAAGTATGTTCGGCAGAAACCGTTTTAGGACATTTTTAGGAGATTAATTTCGAACTTGGGTCATATTGGTCCACTGCTGTAGGACCTCCTCAACAAAGGGTTAACATTTAGTGGAAGATAGGTTCTTTAATAACTTCTATATTGCTTATCCGAATCGTTTGAAATTCGGCATATAGTCGGTAGCTATCAACTTTAGAAAATTGAGCGAAGTTGCACCTGTCACACAAATGCGGCGTTTGAAAAAATCTTTACCATAATAACATATTTTGTTTTGGCTTCAAGAAAAAGTATGCCTCAATGTAAAGGGTCCGCCAAATAACTTTTTATACCCTACACCACACTGTGGTACAGGGTATTATGACTTTGTGCATTTGTTTGTAACACCCAAAAGGAGAAGAGATAGATCCATTGTTTATTATACCGGTCGACTTGTAATCACTTTCTAAGTCGATTTAGATATGTCCGTCTGTCTGTAGATGTATTCTTGTAATCAAAGTACACGTCGCAAATATGGTCCGATCTTGACGAATCTTTACACATATCTATTTTTTCGCCAAAGGACGATCCCTATTTAATTTGGTTAAAATCGGTTCAGATTTGGATATAGCCCCCATATATATGTTAGCCCCGATTTGACATGTAAGCGCTCTAAAAACTTTATTTTATATCCGATCAGTATGAAATTCAGCAGAAAGAGGTCTCTTATTATATGAATGAACACTGTTAAATTTGGAAGAAATCGGTTCAGATTTAGATATAGGCCCCATATATACGTTACCCCCGATTTCACATGTAAGCGCCATAAAAAATTTGTTTTATAACCGATCAGTGTGAAATTCGGCAGAAAGAGGTTTCTTATTACATGAAAGAATACTGCCAAATTCGGAGAAAATCGGTTCAGATTTAGATATAGCCCCCATATATATGTTACCCCCGATTTTACATATAAGCGCTGTAAAAAGTGTATTTTTAATCCGATCAGTACGAAATTCGGCAGAAAGAGGTTTCTTATTACATGGATTAATACTGAAATTTGAGGGAAAGCGGTTGAGATTTAGATATAGCCCACATATATATGTTACCCCCGATTTGACATGTTAGCGCTGTAGAACTGTATTTTAAATCCGATCAGTAAAAACAATTGTCAGAATAGGTTTCTTATTACATGAATTAACACTGCCAAATTTGAGGGAAATCGGTTCAGATTGAGATATAGCCCCCATATATACGTTACCCACGATTTAACATATAAGCGCTGTACAATCTGCATTTTATATCCGATCAGTAAAAAAATCTACACAAAGAGGTTTCTTATTATATGAAAGGATACTTCCAAATTCAGAGAAAATGGGTTCAGATTTAAATATAGGCCCCATATATATGTTACCCCCGATTTGACATGTAAGTGCTGTAGAGACCGTATTTTATATCCGGTCAGTACGAAATTTGACAGAAAGAAGTTTCTTTTTCAATGAATGAGTATTCAAGGAAAATCCGTTCAGATTTATATATAACCTCCATATATATGTTCCTCCTGATTTGGTACCAAAGCGCTATATAAGTTGTACTTTACTTCCGATCAAAATTTTCCAGAAAGATGTTCCTAATTTTTTTATATAAGCGCTATTTTAGAGACCTGAAAGGCTTCAGCGGAATTGAAAATTAAAACATTACTTAAACCAATTATTCCAAGGTAGTACCTACCTAACATACCCTGCATATATTACTTATATTGTGTACGACCAAAAATCGGACTATTTATTGTGTTAAGGCTAATAATAACCACAGTAAATGCAAATATGTGGAATATTATTATTAGTTCAATTTTTAATTCTACACGTTATATTAAACTCCTCTTTGGAATACGCCTTGACGTGGCGGGGGAGCTAAGAACTTTTCTAAAAGAAAGGAAACTAATTATTCCAACTATTCAAAAAGAAATTCTTAATGTACATTGCCGAGGTGGTGTAGGGTATTATATAGTCGGCCCCGCCTGACTTTAACCTTTCCTTACTGTTTTTTTTTTTGAAAATGCTATAAAAAAAACTACTGAAGACGCATTGGATGGTCAGTTGGCTTCAACTCCTGAACTAATTGGACTTTGTATGGCGTCATACCAAGGTCTTTATGCAAATTTCGTCTCAATGATGTCTCCGATATGTTCAATTGTTGAGAACGACGGTGAATTGATGTTGATGGCGCTTCACGCACACTTTCTGTCACAGCAGCAATATTTCCGGGTGTACGTACTGTTTTTGGCTTTTCACGCTTTTGTTTATCGATGATCCTCATCGATAAACCACTTTTTTCACAAGATAACGAACATACGGAGCTGACGGTGCTTCTCTTCTTCCAAAATCCGTACGCAATTTTCGCACACATTCTGCAACATTACCATGATTTTCAAAGTAATGTCGCAATATTCGCAATATACACATATTCGTTCAGCGGAAGGATAAAACTAATTATCTGTCAAATCAGACATGAGCTAAGTGTTACCATTCACGAAATAAGCACTAGTTGAAAAAAAAACGTTAGATGGCGGACCCTTTATTAAAATGAGCGCCCCAGTAGGTGAGTGGGCAGCGTGCTCGCCTATGATTTTGGTGGCCGTGGGTTCGATTCCCACCAGAGCCTCTGGTCTGTCGCTGCAAAATCTAGCCACATGGTCTGTGTAACCCGGCTTCTTTACTTTGTATTGTAATTCATATAAATAAATAAATAAATGAGTAAATAAATACATTTGATTTACAGAAGACGAAACAAAAACCGAAATTTTTCAAAGATATTAAATACTCGTATTGTGTTTTCGGTTGACTATATTTAGTAGATGTTTTTTTAATATAACCAGTTATTTCTCCACACTTAAATTTTCAGGGTTTGTTTAGAATAGATCAAGGAATGTGACTATATTTTTTCTGAATTCTTATGTTGGTGTTTTCATAGTGAACCAGTAAGGAAAGACAGAAAGTCGGGCGGGGCCGACTATATAATACCCTACACCTACCTACCAATGCGAAAATGGGCATTGCGATAAGAATTTGGCAGTGTTCATACATGTAATAAGCAAACTCTCTCTGCCGATTTTCGTACTGATCGGATATAAAACACGGTTTCTACAGTGCTTACATTTCAAATCGGGTGTAACATATATATTGGGACTATGTTTAAATCTGAACCGATTTTCCCCGAATTTGGCGGTGTTCATACATGTAATAAGAAAACTCTCTCTGTTAAATTTCGTACTGATCGGATATAAAACACGATTTCTACAGCGCTTAAATGTTAAATCGGGTGGAACTTATATATGGGGGCAATATCTAAATCTGAACCGATTTTCCCCGAATTGCGCAGTGTTTTTTCGTGTAATAAGAGAACTTTCTCTGCCGAATTTCGTACAGGTTGGATGTAAAATACGGTTTCTACAGCGCTTTCATGTCAAATCGGGTGAAACATATATATGGGGACTATATCTAAATCTGAACCGATTTTCCCAGAATTTGGCAGTGTTTATTCATGTAATAAGAGAACTCTCTCTGCCAAATTTTGTACTTATCTGATTTAAAATACAGTTTCTACAGCGCTTACGTGTCAAATCGGGTGAAACATATATATGGGGGCTATATCTAAATCTGAACGGATTTTCTCCGAATTTGGTAGTGTTCATTCACGTAATAATAAAACTCTCTCTGCCGAATTTTATAAAGATCGGATGTGAAATGTGGTTTCTACAGCGCTTACATGTCAAATCGGGTGAAACATATATATGGGGACTATATCCAAATCTGAACCGATTTTAACCAATTTCAATAGGGATCGTTCTTGGGCCAAAAAAGAGCACTATGCTAAATTTCATCACAATCGGACCATAAATACGACCTGCACTTTGATTACAAGAATACATGGACAGACACACGGACAGACAGACGGACAGACGGACAGACGGACAGACGGACATGGCTAAATCGACTCAGAAAGTGATTCTGAGTCGATCGGTATAATAAACAATGGGTCTATCTCTTCTCCTTTTAGGTGTTACAAACAAATGCACAAAGTCATAATACCCTGTACCACAGTGTGGTGTAGGGTATAAAAAACGCAAAAGAAGAAGAAAAATCAAAAACAAATTTAAATTTACCATATCTTTTGAAAAGAAAAATTCGATATTTAAAAAAAATACGTTCTAAATATATGTATGGGAAAATTCGTTAAATTCGTATTCGTCTTCGTATTTATACCCTACACCACACTGTGGTACAGGGTATTATAACTTTGTGCATTTGTTTGTAACACCCAAAAGGAGAAGAAATAGACCCATCGTTTATTATACCGATCGACTTAGAATCACTTTCTGAGTCGATTTAGCTATGTCCGTCTGTCCGTCTGTCTGTCTGTCTGTCCGTCTGTCTGTGCATGTATTCTTGTAATCAAAGTACAGGTCGCAATTATGGTCCGATCTCGACGAAACTTTACACATATCTTATTTTTGGCCCAAGGACGATCCCTATTGAATTTGGTTAAAATCGGTTCAGATTTAGATATAGCCCCCATATATATGTTTGCCCCGATTTGACATGTAAGCGCTGTAAAAACTTTATTTTATACCCGATCAGTATGAAATTCGGCAGGAAAAGGTTTCTTATTACATGAATGAACTCTGTTAAATTTTGAAGAAATCGGTTCAGATTTAGATATAGCCCCCATATATACATTACCCCCGATTTGACATATAAGCGCTGTAAACATGTTATTTTATATCCGATCAGTGCGAAATTCGGCAAAGAGAGGTTTCTTATTACATGAAGGAATACTGCTAAATTCGGAGAAAATCGGTTCAGATTCAGATATAGCCCCCATATATATGTTACCCCCGATTTGACATGTAAGCGCTGTAAAAACTGTATTTTATATCCGATCAGTGCAAAATTTGGCAGAAAGAGGTTTCTTATTACATAAAGGAATACTGCTAAATTTGGAGAAAATCGGTTCAGATTTAGATATAGCCCCCATATATACGTTACCCCCGATTTGACTTGTAAGCGCTGTAAAAATGTTATTTTATATCCGATCAGTATGAAATTCGGCAGAAAGAGGTTTCTTATTATATGAATGAACACTGTTAAATTTGGAAGAAATCGGTTCAGATTTAGATATAGCCCCCATATATACGTTACCCCCGATTTGACATGTAAGCGCTGTAGAGGCTGTATTTTATATGCGATCAGTACGAAATTCGACAGAAGGAGGTCTTTTTACATGAATGAGTATTCAGGGAAGATCGGTTCAGATTTATATTGATTGTTCCTCCTGATTTGGTATCAAACCGCTATAGAAGTTGTATTTTACTTCCGATCATTAAAATTTTCCAAAAAATGTTTTCTCAATTTAGGAACGAATATTGCTTAATTTAGCGATTATCGTTTCAGAATTAGATAATGTGTTTCTACCCATTTATCAATTATTCCAAATTATTATGGCAATGACCCTTATCGCATTGTTAGGAAGGTGTAGGGTATTATATAGTCGGCCCCGCCCGACTTTCTGCCTTTCCTTACTGGTTTTTGTTTGTAAAAATCGTCCGGTTTGATAATAGAATTTCAATAGTACATAGTAATTGTTTTATTGTCGCTATAATCTCTTAAAAAACGGACACAATTATGCCACGCATTTTGGTACACCCCAAAAGAAAGAGACCCTGTTGTATGAAAAATACACAGTTCAAACATTATTACCTAAATACTCGAAAATTAGTTCAGTGTAATCTCTTCGCAATGTCTAGAGATTAGCAGTGTGAAAATCGATGCAACAAGTTTTAACAAATTATTTTTTTTTCAAAACAAAATCTAAATTAATATTCTTAAAATTTAAATCAGAATTCATTTAAGCTTCTTTTTCCTCTAAATTAACCATTTTTTAAGCGAAGCCAAAAAAAGTCCACTATCGCTTCCCTTAACACTAGTTTTTACGTCGTGGAAACGATATTATCAAAAGTGCTGCCTATCACGTATCTGTATATTCTTCGTAGGCTGTAAGCCTTTACAGAAATTATATAGTAGTTATTGGGACACATTTTTTGCTTGGTGTCTAGTGTAATAAAACAAATATAACAAAATACTTACTTGTTGGACTCAGCGTAGCTAAAAATGTTATGCTTCCCAACAAGGGCATATTATAAGGGCCGGGTATATTACTGATAGCCTGTCGCACATGTTTTTGGGATGAATGCTTGCAGAATCCCCAAATTAAGATAACCGTCAGTATTGCAATAACATCGAAAACCATTCTATTGATTGTAATATGTACATATATAACTTGTAACACAATGTCAGTTTTAGAAACACTTAGATCCCGAACTAAAATGCGTTATATTAATGCGCTCACTTATATATATGTTCCTCATCGGTACTGTACCGTTCATTACGTTTGACTTTATTCATGCGATTGCGACAAGTATGTACATAGTTTGATCAGCTTTTCTAGCCTTACTTAAAACAAGTAAAGTAATTTTAGTTGAATAAACCGATTGAGGTATACCCTAAGCCTGAGATGGAAAAAAAAATGTTCACATACCAAATTTTAAGTCAATCCGTCACTTCTTTCGAGAGTTATGGTGCGCTGCAGCCAGACAGACGAACGGGCGGACATTGCTAAAATGGCTTAAAATTTCCTAAAACGGATTTCCGCTGAACATACTTAGGGACTTACGTCACTCCTGCGATGTGTTACTCTTTTGGGCCTTAACATATGATGTTTACCCTCTTACAGTAAAGTAAGAGTATAAATATATATAGGGTGGGCCATTTAAAAATTTAAATTTTAATCGGCTATAAACAAAGTACTGATCATTTTGTCAAATTTCTGTTTTTTTTTGGAAAGATTGAACTTTGTCATTTAACAATGGAACACAATATCATTCATATGGCTCGGCAATTGAGAATTTTAGGGATAGACTCCGGTACGGGTGGGCCATTAAAAATTTTAAATTGAATCGGTTATAAAAAAAGTACTGATAATTTTTTTCAAATTTCTGGTTTTATTGGAAAGGATGAACTTTGTCATTTAGTAATGGAACACAATATCATTCATATGACTACCACGACTGGCTCGGCAGTATCTCATCCGATCAACCCAATTTTTCAGTACATTTTCGATTGTTTCGGGTCGAATCTATTCTATGGCAACTTATATTTCATGTTTCAACGCTTCATTTGTCTCTGGATGCTTTGCGTAACATTTATTCTTAAATACGAGTATAAAAGGGAGCTCAAATCACAAGTCAAAGTAATCGGTAGTTCAAATTTAACCCATTTTCGGCCGGGTTGCAAAAATTGCCGAACCAACAATTAAAATTTATTTTTCTAGAAGAAATAGGACGCACAAAATTCGAATATGTTGTCAAACAATGTCTAAGTGTTATAGTTTAGACAGGGGAGACCTTAGACTATGGAGAGTCAAATATTGACGTTTTCTTAATTCGTAGTTTAAGGCAATAACTATTTATATAGCGTGATCCATTTCGATGTTCCTTACTTTTTTTAAACAAAAAAAAAACGAAGAAAATTCTAATTGAATGGGGAATGTTTATTATAATTTGAAAGAACAGTCTTTGGCATTTATTTTTTGAAGATTATGTCTATCAAATGTTGGCCGCGGCTACGTCTCAGATGGTCCATCTGTTGAGTCCAATTTTCGATGACTCGTTCGAGCATTTCGACTGGTAAGTGGCGAATGACACGCGTGATATTTTGCCCCAAGGACTGAATCGAAGCGGGTTTGTCCGCATAAACTTTAGACATTACGTATTCCCACAGGAAAAAGTCTAACGGTGTGATATCACACGATCTTGGTGGCCAATCGACCGCCCCAAAACGTGAAATTATCTGCTCACCGAAGTGTTCTCTCAATAAATCCATTGATTGATGCGATGTGTGGGCAGTGGCGCCGTCTTGTTGAAACCAAATGTCGCCGAGATCTCGAGCTTAAATTTCAGGCATCAAATAGTCGGTTATCATGGCACGGCATGGCGGCATCATTTTTGAAGAAATATGGACAGATGATTCCGGTACGTCGGATTGGGAATCGGTCAATGGCAAAAATATAGCTCTTAACGAGAGCTAAAATATTGCTCATGGGTGTCAAGGTCGTGGGTCGACTGGAAAGTGTTCTTTTTTTGGATTTAAACCAGTAAGGAAAGGCAGAAAGTCGGGCGGGGCCGACTATATAATACCCTACACCTTCCTAACAATGCGATAAGGGTCATTGCCATAATAATTTGGAATAATTGATAAATGGGTAGAAACACATTATCTAATTCTGAAACGATAATTCGTTCCTAAATTGAGAAAACATTTTTTGGAAAATTTTAATGATCGGAAGTAAAATACAACTTCTATAGCGGTTTGATACCAAATCAGGAGGAACAATCAATATAAATCTGAACCGATCTTCCCTGAATACTCATTCATGTAAAAAGACCTCCTTCTGTCGAATTTCGTACTGATCGCATATAAAATACAGCCTCTACAGCGCTTACATGTCAAATCGGGGGTAACGTATATATGGGGGCTATATCTAAATCTGAACCGATTTCTTCCAAATTTAACAGTGTTCATTCATATAATAAGAAACCTCTTTCTGCCGAATTTCATACTGATCGGATATAAAATAACATTTTTACAGCGCTTACAAGTCAAATCGGGGGTAACGTATATATGGGGGCTATATCTAAATCTGAACCGATTTTCTCCAAATTTAGCAGTATTCCTTTATGTAATAAGAAACCTCTTTCTGCCAAATTTTGCACTGATCGGATATAAAATACAGTTTTTACAGCGCTTACATGTCAAATCGGGGGTAACATATATATGGGGGCTATATCTGAATCTGAACCGATTTTCTCCGAATTTAGCAGTATTCCTTCATGTAATAAGAAACCTCTCTTTGCCGAATTTCGCACTGATCGGATATAAAATAACATGTTTACAGCGCTTATATGTCAAATCGGGGGTAATGTATATATGGGGGCTATATCTAAATCTGAACCGATTTCTTCAAAATTTAACAGAGTTCATTCATGTAATAAGAAACCTTTTCCTGCCGAATTTCATACTGATCGGGTATAAAATAAAGTTTTTACAGCGCTTACATGTCAAATCGGGGCAAACATATATATGGGGGCTATATCTAAATCTGAACCGATTTTAACCAAATTCAATAGGGATCGTCCTTGGGCCAAAAATAAGATATGTGTAAAGTTTCGTCGAGATCGGACCATAATTGCGACCTGTACTTTGATTACAAGAATACATGCACAGACAGACAGACAGACAGACAGACAGACGGACAGACGGACATAGCTAAATCGACTCAGAAAGTGATTCTAAGTCGATCGGTATAATAAACGATGGGTCTATTTCTTCTCCTTTTGGGTGTTACAAACAAATGCACAAAGTTATAATACCCTGTACCACAGTGTGGTGTAGGGTATAAAAAATGGACTTAGCGCCATTGGCGAACGATTATTTTGATAATAAAACTGAATAATTTGTAAACGTTGTCAGGCGTAAGTCATTCCATAATGAAATGCCAAACAATACTTAACAAAAATAACATGACAGCATGACACGACTCACACGTGATCTGTCAAAAAAAGGCTATTGAAAAAAGTATCTCTACTTTGATTACCCTGTATAAAACTCATTTACTTATTACATTGGACTTTTATAAAGTAATACGAGTATTTGACAATAAATATTTATAATAATGTTTATTTAAACACTTAGAAAATATGCAACATGGAAAATATGTAAGGTATTTTTGGACCCCCTTCCAAACTCCATGTAGACGTTGGAGGATTATTGCAATACATTTCTTGAAAGCCAACAAAATTTGCTATATTATAGTATATTTGCATAAATAATATATATATAAATATAATATAAATAATATGTTCATCTTTACGGAAAAACATCGCACTGAAAATATAGAAACATGCTGCTCGACTAAAATGGGTTAAATGGCCGAAAATGTGTTAAATGGCCCAGCCTTTACTAAAGGGTGGTTAAATTTTAAGGGCCTATGTCGTTTTTGAATAAAACACAAATTATTTAGGAAATTATTGTCATTTCTTTTTATTATGATAATATTGGTATGGTTGAATTATGTATAGAACACACCTCCATCCGATGGTCCAATTTTCGATGACGCTGAGGCATAATTGAGGTTCTATGCCGTTAATGTACTGAATTATCTCATTCTTTAGCTCTTGAATTGTTGCTGGCTTATCGACGTACACCTTTTCTTTCCAATAACCCCAAACAAAGAAGCCCAATGGTGTCAAATCACATGATCTTGGCGGTCAATTGACATCGCAACGACGTGAGATAACACGGCCATTGAAATTGTTGTTGTTTCGTTAGCTGTGTGGCAAGTGGCACCGTCCTGTTGAAACCACATATTGTCCACATCCATATCTTCCTATTCGGCCAATAAAAAGTTCGTTATCATCTCACGATAGCGAACACCATTCACAGTAACTGCCTGACCGGTCTCATTTCGAAGAAGTATGGCCCGATGACGTCGCCAGCCCATAAGCCGCACCAAACGAACTGGGCGAGCAGGTGCACAGGTCTCCCACAGACCCGGTTTGCTGAAATTTGCGCAAAATTTTCTCGATTGTGGACACATGTGGTCGATTATGCTGATCAAAAAAACATCAAGGAGTGCATGGAATGCATTTTGATTTGAACGCCCATTTTCGTAAAAGGCTTAAAAAACTTTAACGCGCTGCTCGATTGTGTATATGTGTCCATGATTAAAATTGAGTTAGTCTAAAATTGAGAAATGACAAATGAAATGCAGAAAAAACTTGACGTTTAGGTGTGGGTCACATTCAACATCGCCCCTTACAATTTAACCACCTTTTAGCTAAAAGGTTGTGCCTTTCAAACAACATTTCTTGATTTATAAATAAAATATATTTGTTAAAATATTTTTTTAAATATTTATTTTCAGTTTTAAGCATTAGTAACTTTGTGATTTAATTCGTGAATACATTTATTGATTACGTTTTTCTCCTCTTTTCAGAATTAGATTTGAAAAACTTGGGAAAATTCTGGTTTAAATTCTCAGCCAAAGTTGTTCAATTCCACTTTGAAATTCAGCATTCGAGTTTTTCTGATTTAACGGCTCCCGATTTTTATACCCGACAACACAAAAAAAGTGAAAAGATGGACCTATTGTTTATTATACCGATCGCCATTGAATCACTTTTTGAGCCGATTTATCCATGTTAGTCTGTCCGTTCGTCGGTGCATATATTCTTGTAATCAAAGTGAGGGTCGCAAACATCAAACGATATTTACGAAAATTGGTTCATAGACATTTCTAAGGCTAGAACGGTACATACATTAATATAGCCTCCATATAAAGATCCCCACCGGTCAAGGTCACTACTTGATCTAGTATTTTCTCAATTCATCTGGTTGAAATTTAAGCATTTATTCTTTATATTGTATATAATCGTCCATGGAAAATGGGCCATGTTTTGATATATCCCCTCTTCAAAAAGCGCCATCCTGTTGGATCTCTTGATGCTCCAGGGTCACATTTGTATCCGGTCATGTTGAAATTTATGTTGCTTTAAATCGACCCCAGTGAAAATGCTACACATCGGCCCATGTTTCGGTATATCCCTCATATGAAGGTCACAGATGAATTTGAACGTATGATTTGATTTTTTATTTGATAGGGCTTCAAACGCTCAATTAAATAAATTTTTTCGCCAATTGATCGGCGATTTGTCGTGTTTATGTTCACTTCTATCCTTCATTGCACGTGTAATGCTTCGCTACACAAACATTTTGTTCACACGTAATTGTCGTAGCTGATTATTAATGGCAGGCTGCGATCTTTTAACAGAACATAACATTTGCAAAATGATTCAGAAGTATTCCATTTGAAGACTGATAATACCCAAGTCCCTTTTTCTATGTATCACAGTTTTATACCGTTTCATTTCATGTATATCCATCCTACCCTCAGTAGGGTAAATTCTTAACAAAACGTTTCAGATTATCGAAGCTTAATTTATATTACTTTATTATTTACACCGGCGGATAATTTAATCGATGAACTTTTTATTGTCGACTTTGATATGTAAATGCAATTCTAATAGTAATCGTTTAAAAACAAATTAATTGTGTGTATTTGCAATTAAATTTGAATAAATCTTATCATATCTATTGCAAAAAATATAATAATTGATTATGAAAGAAAACTGACATTCAATTGTTTCTGTTGTTCCGGCAACTGAAAACCTAATTGATTCAATCGATAACGCGTGAGGACAGTGATTAATTTATCTTATTACCCTATATAATTATTCAATGTCGTAACATTTAGCACACGCTAAATGGTGCCGATTTTTAAACTAAAAAACGAAAAATAATACTCAACATTACAAAACCACAAAAAAATAAAGGAGAGTGGAGATATAGTTGAATGAATAGTCAAGACAACAACCCTTATGTTGAATACATATATTGTATATATAATTATATAAATACATATATATATTTTGGTGCAATATAGTGCATTTGTGTGGGATGTACCAAAGGGACTGTATGTTCTAGAAAAGCATTACACTGTATGCGTTATAAGCTTTAAACTTTTGGAGCAAAATGAATCATTTGTGTGGGAGGTACTAATAGGGGCGTGCCAATAACGCCTACTTTTCTCTGGACTCTAGGGACTATAAAAGCATTACACTTTACAAAATTTAAAGTTATGCAGAATGGTCCATTGCAGAATGCTTCATTTGCGTGGGATGTTCCAAAAGGTGAGTCCCAATGCACAGAGGGAGGAATTCCAAAAAGGGAAATAATTCTGCCGTTTCTTAATCAGACAAGCAAATGCGACCAAACATGTTGGCATGTTTGTAGAAGAGGTACTAGAGAAGTTATGTTTTGAGTTTGGGCCCCCCGTGGTATACAGGGGCGAAGCTGCAGGGCCTTAAATTTGAAAACCGCGGGCAAACAAAATATTTAAGCGCGTGAAACTTTCTCTCAATAAATCTCTCTTGTGTGTATTCTAGTAACTGAGGTCTACAAAAGGCTTTTTGCACCTAACAGTTATCTTGTGTAGTTACCGGAATATCTGCATTTAAAAATTTAATTTTTCCCCGACCCTGTGCTAGTATTTTGTATATATCGAAGCAGAATAGGACAAAAGTTATGAATTTGTATTTTCAAAAAAAATTAGATTTTTTAATTTTTTTGGGAGAAAAGTATATGTCGTATTTTCGAGTTTTAGAAGAAGTTAGTTAAAAAAGGTATAACATATTTACTATCATCTTAAAGGAAACTTTCCAGAGAATGTTCGCAAAGAAAAAAAGGGCTACAAATATTCACGGGTATTGTTACCTGCTTCTCCAATTTATACCATTTTTTACACAAATTTCAAAAGTAAGCCACATTTTCTCCAATCGCCAAGCTATAATGTTAAAACTTTTAGCATATTTATATGTGGTAAGTTGCTGTAACTAAGAACTGCAAAGGGAATCTGAAAGCCGGCTTTTAGTATAACAGATTTTGGGGAAAACCAAAAAATCAATTTTTTGGGGAATTTCGAATTTCTTTTCTGAATTATGTGATTTATTTTTACAAATATAATAATATTATAATTAGCCTCTATTTCTGGTGTCAAGACATACAAATTACAACAAAACAAATAATTGAGATCTATTTATTTTTAAAGATTTTATGGAATTATTAAATTTCCTAACATCTCTAATACCTCTTCTACAAACATGCCAAGTTTGGTCGCAATCGATTGTCTGGTTAAGAACGACAGAATTATTTCCCCTTTTTTGGAATTCCTCCCACTGTGCAATGACGCCCATTTTTATCCCCTCACCATGGAGAGGAGGGTTTATATCATTTGCTACGGGCCAAAAGTGTAACACATCGAAGGAGTGACCTAAGACCCCATGTATGATCGGCGGATATTCGTTTCGGGTCATTTTAAGTCTGTCTGTCTGCTGGCTGGTGCGCACGACAACTCTCGAAAGGAGTAACCAATCGACTTCAAATTTGGTAAGCGACAATATTTTTATATATGTCCGGCTAAGTTTGAAGATGGGCTATATTGGTACACTTTTTCTAGTACCTCCCCCACAAAGGCTTAACTTTTAGTGAAGTATTGATTCTTTAATAACTTTTATACTACTCATTCGAATCTTCTGAGATTAGCTTATAAGTCACTATTACCTCGATGAAAATGGGCGAAGTTGCGTCGCCCCTTTTGGTATCTCCAACACATATGGACCATTTTGTACCAAAAGTAAACAGCTTTTAACTTCAATACCAGTACATACTTTAAAGTTATTAAATGCAATTTAAATTGACAATAATTTAATTAAAACAAAAAAATACACAAAAAATATATAAAAATATTTTTTGGGGACTCAAGGTGAGGGGATTCATAAGTCGGTTTACCCGACTGAACTTTCTTACTTGTTTTCTTCTAATATAATTTTCATCCCATCAGCGGTTTCAAATATGTCTTACAAGATGTTTCGTAAAAATTCAATTTTTCAGAAAATTTTAATAGTGTTGTTTGCTCCGCCCATTTTTGTCTTTCCTTAGTGCTTTAAAACTACACTTTGTAAGTATTAATGATATAACTAACACGTCTGTTCTTTGTCCGCATAAATAATCATTTTATTAGAGTCATAAATAAACTAACTACGTTTACCTTAAGAACTAAATAATATCTAATTCCTCTAATATGGATATGATCTCTTCCTCAGACCCAGCTGTATGCCAGTCTTAGAACCTAATGTTAGGCCCATAGTGGGCTCAACATTTGGACCGAGCGGCAATAGCTCATATTCATTAATAATTTTCGTCACAATGACCTTCATTTCCAGCATGGCAAATTTCTGGCCCACGCAGTTGCGAGGACCTGCACTAAATGGTGTGAAAATGCAGGCGCCACTCAATTTTGAATCCTCATGACGTTCTGGTCTGAACTCAGTTGGATTATGGAAAAGTTTGGGATCTGAACATATATCCACAGCGCTGATTATTATTTGTGAACCGGCTGGCAGAACTCCATCTCCCAAACGCGAATGAGCTGTAAATAGAAAAACAACGACATTTTAAAATCAGATGATCAACGGCAAATTCTAATATTGTATTACTATATTTGAAATCCTCCGTGAGTTCTCGTCCTATAAGTGGCACCGTGGGATACACGCGCATAGTTTCTTTGATTACACATGTCATATACTTCAAATCATTGAGATTCGTCGTGGTGAATGTGGAAATGGATATTTTCTCGCCAAAGACTTGGCGAATTTCAGCCAAGACCTGGTTCTGCACCTGAGGGTGTCGGGCCAGTAAGTGCAGAACAAAACTGATTGTTCGGGCAGTTGTATCAGTGCCTCCCAACATCAGGGTATCCACCTCAGCGCAGATATCATCATCAGATAAGGGTTTGTCGTCAAGCGTCGACTGCAACATGATGTCCATAAAAACCTGGTGTTTCTTTGGCATAGTTTCAACGGTCTCGTCGGTGTTCGTCGTTCCTTTAGTTTCAAAATTACTCTGCAAAATTTTACGTCTTTTCTCAATTGCTTTCCTGGTAAATTCGTGAAGACCTTCGATCAGTTTCGTTTGGCGCATTTTTTTAAATGGATGCAAAATGCTAAAGACAAGTTCATTGTGTGTATACACACGGGTGAAGCGCCAGGTAAACAATCTGCTCACTCTGAAAATATCGAATGGAATTAGTGGATTTAGGTGAGTTTAAAATCTACATAAAAAAGCATGTGCGTGAGGAGAAATTAATATTATACTGCAGAATAGGTTTATATGTTTATAATACTGTAGAATAGAGATGTGTGCGTGACTGGTGATTAAATAAAAAATCAGTCACGTGATTTCGCACGCATGCCTCATTCCGGATCGCGCGTTATCAATTTCTTAGTAATCACACTCAGTCAAGAGTTGTGATCACTCACGAATCTGACTTCTCATGATGTTTCCAATCAATATAAAAAAGCATAAACATAAAGAGAAATGAATATTAGGCGTGTTTTCGTTACACCATAAGTGCTTAATTTGTATGGGGAGCTAAGCACTTTAAAGCACTATTAGTTCCCGATGAAGTTTGGTGCTTGTGTTCATGTCTTAATCGAGTATGATGTTGCCAGATTGGGCACCCTATATTTAGCAATATGGCATCCCATTTTTGGAGAGATTTTATCAATTATTGTGAATTAACGGGAAGAAGAAGAACAAAAATTGGAAATTATTTTAATATTTGCAAAAGAGTGTAAACAGTTGAACATAGAATAGTAAATATATGTTTTATAAATACTTTTCACGAATTTTTTGTCTGTTTCGCACTGTTCTTTCTTCGCAACTCATGACACCTTTGCTACCAGATAGTGAAAATCCGCCACTTATTGCTTATGTGCCAGTTAGTGGAAGTCAGTTGTTTTCGTTGCAAAGTGCTAAACTAAAAGTGCTAGCTTGTAACGAAAACATGCCTATTTTTGAGGTTATGATAGCGCAGATCGCGATAAATCAAAAAAAAAAAACAATCATGTGATGTTGCGAGGTTTATCGTGAAAGATCTTTTTCTAGTAATCACGCTCACTCAATAACCACGATCGCTCATGAATCAAAAATACGAATCACTTTCACCCCCGAATCCCGATCACTAACGAACCTCAAAGTATAAATATGAAAAACAACCGTTTGTGTTTGCCTATGAATAACTTCAAATCTGTTGGGATAAGGTACTACTTCCTCCCCTTTTGCATTTGTGAACGTGAGTGTCCGTGATCGTGATGCTCGTGATGTAAACATTTGTCTCACATGGACGTGAGCGAACAACAGATGTTCTTCCGAGATCCTACGTCGTGAGTGGGAATGAAACTTAGCGACCCACGTGACTTTAAATTCACTCATGCGCACATCGCTAGTTCAGATCGCAATGAGTTTATAACAAACTGTCTATCATACTTACTCCGCGAAGGCTAATATGTAGGGTACATTTTGCTTAGTTTGAGCATTCACTTGAACGCCCATTGATGTTTCTGCATACACATCCAGAACAGCCGGAGCAATGAAGGGTAATACATTGAAAGCAGACTTGCCATCGGCTACTACCGCCAAACAATTCAGCAGTATCGATGCTTGTCTATCGAAAATCTCCATAAATGTTTCCAATGTTTTGAAGTGAAATGCTGGTGTAATAATCTTGCGATGCGAGTGCCATCTTTTGCCCGAACTTGTCAGCAGACCATCGCCTAGCCATGGCAGTAAAACCTTGTAGAGGTCCGCTTTCGAGATTTGAGTAGCACTGGTCAAAATTTGTTCGTTCAGTTCAACATCGGCACTGAATATAAGTAATTTTTGGAAAGCCCACAATTTTACAATACTTCCGTAAAGTTCTAACTTTTCGGCCGATTTCTTAAAGATATCTTAAAAAGAATATAGAAAATAGTATTTTTTAATTTATATATATATTTATATAAAAAATCAGTTTGTAAAAGACAACAACATGAGAAGAAATCTTATGATAAAAATTACAAAAGTGTTTAATATTTCAACTTCTGCTGATAAGAAAATATTTGGTATTTTGGGAAAAAATTTGCATATTAATTCAAGTCCAATATTTTTTATTTTAGTGGAAGAGGCTATACATCATTTGCTACGGTCCAAAAGTGTAACACTTCGAAGCAATGCCCTAAGACGCTGCGTATGTTTGGCAGAAATCCGTTTTAGGACATTATAAGTCATTTGAGATATGTCCGTGCGTCCGACTGTCTGTCTGTCTGATTGGTGCGCACTATAACTCCCGAAAGGAAATCCGTTTTGGGCCCTTTTAAGGCATTTGAACAATGTCGGTCCGTCTGTCTATTTTGCTGGTGCGCACAATAACTATCGAAAGGAGTAATTGATTAACTTTAAATTTGGCATGTTTACATGCCTTTATTTTTATCTCAGTTCGAAGATGTGCCATATTGAATCACTCCTTCCAATACCTTACCCACAAGGGGTTACAATTTAGTGAACTATTGATTATTTAAAAACTGCTATACCACTTATCGGAATCTTCTGCAATTCCACACATTGTCACCCCAATTCTCGACCGAGTGACAAGCTTCTTTTGTGATAGTAACTACATTTGTTATACAGGGGTTTCCAATAAGAGTGATATGATTTCTTTGAAAAAAACACACTTATTGTTAAGGAAATTCAAAAGTTTTTTATTTAATGTGAAGTACGATCGATACAATTAAGTTCTAAGTAAAACGTCATTCAAATGGCCTCCACGACTTCTTCTGCAGGAACGAATTCAATGAACCCAATTTTCAAACACTTTTTCTACTAAATCAAGTCGTATGTCATGAATGGCATGTTCAATATTGACTTGTAAAGCTTGAAGAGAATCTGGTTTATTTCGAAAGACCAATGACTTCAAATAACCCTACAAGAAATAGTGTAATGGTATTAAATCACAACTTCTTGGAGGCCACTGAATATCACAATTTCTTGAAATAATCGAATCTCCAAACTTTTCTCGCAACAATTCAATTGTTTCATTTGCTGTGTGGCACGTAGCCACAATCGGTCAATAGCAAAAAGATAGCTCTTAGCAAGAGCTAAAATATTGCTCATGGGTGTCAAGGTCGTAGGTCGACTGGAAAGTGTTTTTTTTTGGATTTAAAAAAAATGGACTTAGCATCTTTTGCAAATGTGAATGGAAAGATTATATTTGCTCTAGCTCATTAACGGTACGTCGGATCGGGAACCGGCCAATGTGGACTTAGCGCACGAAAAGTTGCAATTGATGAACGATTATCTTCTTCTTCTATATACATATATATATATAAATGAAATGGGGTTCGTTGGAACGCGAAGGACTCGAAAATGGCTGAACAGATTTTGCTGAATTTTTGCATGACAAAATATTTTGGTGTGTGGAAGGTTCGTAGCTGTATTCGGGTTTGATTGGACAAAGGGGCGTGCCACCGCCCATAAAATGTAAAATTTAAAAGTGGAATATCTTGGGTAATATTGGTTCAAAAAACACGAAATTCGATGTGTGTGACCTTGGTACCAGTACACATCATGGAGCCAAATTGGATGGAGTGCCCTAAGAAACCCCAAGAATATTTGTCAAAAATCCGTTTTGGGCCATTTTAATTCTTTTTTGCAATGTCCGTCTATCTGTCTGGTTGGTGCGCACGATAACTTTCGACATGATTAACCGATTGACTTAAAATTTGGTATGTGCCAATATATTGTTTCTATCTCAGGCTAAGGTCGAAGATGGACAATGTTGGTCTACTTCTTCGAGTACCTCCCACGAAGCGTGAAAATTTAGTGAAATATTCATTATCTCATACTTCTTTACCACTACTCAGAATCTTTAACAATTCCACACATAGTATTAGCTTCTTGGTCGCTATAATCTTGAGAGAAATGGGCGAAGTTACCACGCCCCTTTTGGCACCTCCTATAACAATTTACCATTTTGCACTAAAAGATAAAGGCTTATAACTTTGATTCCAGTCCATACAAATACTTGACATTTTGTGAGGTGTAATGCTTTCATAAAGTGTGATTTTTTGGCAACACTTTTTTTGCAGCTCAGCTGTTTTCACGTTTTCATCTTCAAACATTGTTTTTCATCTTTAAATATTAAATTGTATAGAACGTTCTACAGACTCAATTAAAGGTTTCATACATTTCTCTAAATTGTTTGTGTTTTTTTAAACCAAATCCGAAAGCTCTTAGAAAATCACCCTATAGTACCTACAGTACCGTAAAAATTGGGCGTTATTGCCACTCCTCTTTTGGTAACTCCCATACAAATGGGCCATTTTGCACAAAAAGTTAACGAACTATTACTTCGAGTATATATGTAAGTAGTATATAAAAAATGGGCGTTATTGTCACGCCCCTTTTGGTAACTCCCAAACAAAATTGCCAAAATAAAAAATAGGAACAATAATTTTTGAATTTCCCTATTTTTAGAATATGTGTCATAATTTATACATTTATCCATAGACTTTTTGCAAATAGGCATTGCTTTCTTCGCTGGAATGCTATTCTTAAAAAATGGAACAAACAAAATGCTTGCGAATTTTTTTAGTTTTTATGGGTTTTTTTCTTTAATTAAAATGGTACACCAAAACAACTCTAATCTTTAACCTCAAGGTACCAAAAAAATTGTAGGTGTCGGCAAAAAAAATCGTTTGCATCTCCACAGTGTTGCTATCGAAAGGAATGAAGAAATTGAGGTATTTTTAGACTCAAATGGACCTTCCGATTAGGCCAATAACAGTACAAGAAGTGAGGAGTGAAGTATCCCGGCATGGAAACGGAAAATCGCCTGGGTATGATCGAATTGATTCAAAAGTGGCAAAATCGTTATATATTTTTAACAGCTATATTTAACGCAATATTAAGACTTTACCACTTCCCTAGTCAATGGAAATGTGCAGAAGTTAAAATGATTTTAAAGCCCAACAAATCGGAGAAACTTCAAACCGTCCAAGAAGATAATATTATATGCCCGCAATACCAATTTGGATTCCGCAATAATCATGGAACATCAGAGCAATGCCATCCATCACATTGTAAATGTAATTAGGAATGCTTTGGAATGCAAGGAATACTGCTCGGCTATGTTTCTAGACGTGAGACAAGCGTTTGATAAAGTTTTGGCACCCAGGTCTATTGTGCGAAATTAAAACCTTTATTATTATGTCCTGAAGTCATACCTGGCTAATAGACAGTTCTATGTGAATATTAATAATGAGTTCTCAAGTATACGACAAAGTGAAGCGGGAGTTTCCCAGGGGAGCATATTGGGTCCCACCTTATATTCCATTTTTACTTCTGACATGCCCCAAACTGAAAATGTAACAATTGCCACTTTTGCAGATGATACAGCGCTCATTACATCTCATCAATGTAAAGACGAGGCTTCTGCCTTAATTCAATCACTGATATATAAGATTGAAATGTGGTTCCAGATAGAGAATCCAGATTAACACAGAAAAATCTGCTCATGTTACTTTTACATGAGAAGAGGAAATTGTCCTGCTTTGTTTCTTAATGGTAATGAAATTCCTCAATGCAACGATGTTAAATACATAGGATTGCATTTGGATCTTCGTTTGCCGTGGAAAAATCACATTAAAGCTAAGAGAAGTTCTTTAAATATCAAAACAATGATATTATATGGGCTGCTAGGCCCAAAATCACAGTTGGATCTTCGAAATAAAGTTATCTTATACAACACTATTCTTTAACTGGTATGGACTTACGGAATTCAGTTGTGGGAAACAGCGAGCAATTCTAATATTGAAGTACTGCAGCGTTACCAATCTAAAACCTTACGAAGCATAACAAATGCTCGTAAATACATAAATAATGCCATCCATAGGGATCTAAATATACCTACAGTTCGAGAAGAAATTCCACACTACAGTTCTCGATACCTTGACAGATTAAGTTATCACACTAACCCCTTGGCAATATCCCTTTTAGACGACAGTAATGAAATAAGAAGGCTAAGGGCCTGTTTTTGTAACTTCTTTTTTGCCACTTCTCTTTCTGAATTGGTCTGGTTTTGTCCGTCCGTCTGTTTCTAAATGTATTATTGTTACCAAATACAGGTCACAATTATGCTCAGATCACTATCAAATTTAGCAAGAACTTTCTTTTTAACTCTACGGAATGGGTACAGAAGGTTTCCCCTATATATACATATATGATCAATCAAGCAAACAATTTATTTTCGGTTGCTTGATTATTTCTCATTGTCTAGAATCAGCTGTTGCTACTTTTACAGCTGTTGGATAGGGTTGCCCCCGTTCTGATATTTTCGTGTGGAAAAAGCTTTAAGAAATGTCAATAACAACATGTAGGTAATATTGGTATTTGACAGGAAGACGATGAAGAAAAGAGCTTTCTTACCCGAACGATAAGTGACAATGAACCAAATTAAAAACATGATCGCTTGGGTGAGAATAAGAAGAAGAAAATTATTGCTTGGGTAGCTATCGCACGTCTGCGTTTTGTTACATTTAGCTGAACAGGCTGTAAATCGTCATCATGTACTAGATTTAACTTTTACGAGACAAGATATAACATTGTTAATTATTATTGTATAAATATTGAATTAGATATTTAAAAAAATAATGTTATTGTTATATAGAAAACAAGTAAGAAAGTTTCAGTCGGGTAAACCGACTAAGGTATACCCTCACTTTGTGAGTAATGTAATATTGAATATTACACAAATTATTCTGTCAATTTTTGTGGGAGGTACCAGAAGGGGTTTAAGAAATACACCTATATTTCGTTGAATAGTAGATACTTTAAATACATTGCACTGTGCCGAATTATAACAGTTTATATGGACTGGTATATTAACGTTGAGATATTAAATTGTGGTATAATTTGGCCATTTTGTGTGGGAGGTACAAAAAGGGGCGTGGTGATAACGCTCATTTTTCCCTGGACTATAGGCATTATAAAAGCATTACACTGTACAAAACTGCAAGTAATTGTAAACACTGATATTAATGTTATAAACTGTTAATTTTTGGTGCAAAATGGTACCTTTGTGGGAGAGGTACCAAAAGGGGCGTGATAATAACGCCCATTTTTCAACGGACTGTAGGCACTATAAAAACATTACGCTGTACAAAATTTCAAGTATTTTTATACACTGGTATTAATATTATAAGTTTTTAACTTTCAGTGCAAAATGGTGCATTTGTGTGGGAGGTACCAAAAGGGGCGCGGCAATAACGCCCATTTTTCAATGGACTGTAGGCACTATAAAAGCATTACACTGTACAAAATTTCAAGTATTTCTTAACACTGGTATTAATGTTATAAGCTTTTAACTTTCAGTGCAAAATGGTGCATTTGTGTGGGAGGTACCAAAAGGTGCGTGGCAATTTCGCCCATTTTCCTCGAGTTGATAGCGACTAACAAACTAATACTATGTGTGGAATTTCAGAAGATTCGAATACGTTTAATAGCAGTTATTAAAGAAACAATATTTCACAACATTTTAACCCTTTGTGGGGGAGGTACCAGAAGGAGTGGACCAATATGGCCCATCTTCGAACTTAGCCGGAGATAGAAAAAAATATTACCACATACGAAATTTGAAGTCAATCGGTTAATCCTTTCGAGAGTTATCGTGCGCACCAGCCAGCAGACAGACAGACAGACAGACAGACAGATAGACGGACGGACATTGCTCATTCGACTTAAAATGACCCAAAACGAATATCTGCCGAACATACTTAGGGTCTCAGATCACTCCTTCGATGTGTTACACTTTTTTTCGTAGCAAATGATATATACCCTCGTCACACTAAAGTGAGGGTATAATTATATCGTGTGCGTTGGTACACAATAACCTGTTATGTACTTAAAGTTATCAAATTTGCTAACTGTTATATTTTTGACAGATTGCAAATAAAAATAAAGTAAAAAAATCTCCACAGTGAGAAAAAAACAAAAAATTGATTTCAGCTTAACCCGGGAACTATCAGAATTTCATCATGAAAGCTTTAAAGAATCTTAAAAATAAAAATTAGTGGCCTTTATCTTCTCCTAATATCAGTTTTTCATCCCATCAGCGGTTGCGAAGATATATTACAAGATATTGCGAAAAAAATCAATTTTTGGCAGAAAATTTTAATAATTACACTGTGCGTGCAAATTTCACTGTAAAACCAGTAAGGAAAGGCTAAAGTCGGGCGGTGCCGACTATATAATACCCTACACCACTCTCGTAATATTGAATAACTCTGATATATAAATTTTGTAATTCATGTATAAATTGTTTACATAAATTTACTTTTGGGACATTTTATACTTAAATAATACCCTGTACCACAGTGTGGTGTAGGGTATAAAAACGATTGGATCTAAAGAGCCAAATCGGATGAAACATATATATGGGAGCTATAGCTAAATCTTTACCGATTTTCTTCAAATTCGGCAATGTTGGTTCATGAATCAAGAAACTCTACCATTCTAAATTTCAAAACGATTGGATGTAAAATACAGCTTCTATAGAACTAAAGGGCCAAATCGGACGAAACATATATATGGGAGCTATAGCTAAATCTTTACCGATTTTCTTCAAATTCGGCAATGTTGGTTCATGAATCAAGAAACTCTACCATTCTAAATTTCAAAACGATTGGATGTAAAATATAGCTTCTACAGGAATAAAGGGCCAAATCTGACAAAACATGTATATGGGACCTATAGCTAAATCTTAACCGATTTTCTTCAAATTCGGTAGTGTTGCTTCATGGATCAATAAACTCTACCATTCTAAATTTCAAAACGATTGGATGTAAAATACAGCTTCTATAGAACTAAAGGGCCACATCGGACGAAACATATATATGGGAGCTATAGCTAAATCTTAGCCGATTTTCTTCAAATTCGGCAATGTTGGTTCATGGATCAAGAAACTCTACCATTATAAATTTCAAAACGATTGGATGTAAAATACAGCTTTTATAGGACTAAAGGGCCAAATCGGACGAAACATATATATGGGAGCTATAGCTAAATCTTTACCGATTTTCTTCAAATTCGGCAATGTTGGTTCATGAATCAAGAAACTCTACCATTCTAAATTTCAAAACGATTGGATGTAAAATACAGCTTCTATAGAACTAAAGGGCCAAATCGGACGAAACATATATATGGGAGCTATAGCTAAATCTTTACCGATTTTCTTCAAATTCGGCAGTGTTGGTTCATGGATCAAGAAACTCTACCATTATAAATTTCAAAACGATTGGATGTAAAATACAGCTTCTTCAGGACTAAAGAGCAAAATCGGACGAAACATATATATGGGAGCTATAGCTAAATCTTAACCGATTTTCTTCAAATTCGGCAATGTTGGTTCATGGATCAAGAAACTCTACCATTATAAATTTCAAAACGATTGGATGTAAAATACAGCTTTTATAGGACTAAATGGCCAAATCGGACGAAACATATATATGGGAGCTATAGCTAAATCTTAACCGATTTTCTACAAATTCGGTAGTGTTGGTTCATGGATCAAGAAACTCTACCATTCTAAATTTCAAAATGATTGGATGTAAAATACAGCTTCTACAGGACTAAAGAGCAAAATCGGACGAAACATATATATGGGAGCTATAGCTAAATCTAAACCGATTTCAACCAAATTCAATAGCGATCTTAACAGCCGCGAAATACTCTAAACTGCAAAATTTCAGAACGATCGAAGTGAAATTGCGACCTGTAGTCGACGAACAACTTTACATGGACAGACGGACGGACGGACATCGTTAAATCGACTCAGCTAGTGATTCTGGGTCTAGCTGTGTTATTTTCAGGTGTTACAAACATCTGCCGTGAAACAAACTTATAATACCCTGTACCACAGTGTGGTGTAGGGTATAAATATACTCGTATATTCTCGATGGAAACAACTTACCCCCCATAATTTCGACCCGCTAAATCGAATGGCATTAACTGTTTTTATGCCCTCCACCATAGGAGGGGTATATTCATTTAGTCACTCCATTTGAAACACCTCTAAATATTAAATATTTTTTTAAATCAGTTCATATTTTGTTGTAGTCCACCTATAGCTGTCGCTCTCAAAAATGCTATTTTAAGCCATAAATACCACATTTTTCAGGTGAAGAGTTTGGTTAAAGAATTTGCGGCCTAAAATTTGGCTAAAAATTGCAGCGTTCCTTTTTTAATAATTTACTCAAACAAAAACATGATGTGATCCATATCCAAAGATTTTTCCAGTAATAAAATTAAATGTAATGCATGGTGGAGGGTATATAAGATTCGGCATACCCGAACTTAATCCGTCTTTGCTTGTTTTCTTATGACATCGCAAAGTTTACTGGGTAAACAAAGAGGTTAGTAAATTCCAACACAATATTAGTATATAAGGCTTCGTAATAGATGTTGCATTTCAAAGGACAAAATAAAGTACACATTTCTAGAAGTATTTCTCCCAAAACACCCGACTTCCCCGCTCATTCCCTTACCCCTGAAAATCCCCCTCAAAAATTAATGGTATATCAAAAGTCGTAGAAATTGATGGATTTTTTGGATGATGTAGTCGACAAAGAGATTCCATGTAAAAAATCACTATAGGTCCCCACAATACACTTTAATGGCAACCCAGTGGTTTTTTTTATATACCTAAGTACCCACAAAGTTTCCTTGGTAAAGGAAGGGTTAGTAAATTCAGGAACATTTTTAGTATAGAAAGCTTTGGAATAGAAGTTCCATATCAAAGAACGAAAGAAAGAAGACACTTCAAGAAGTATTTTTTCTAAAACACCCGACAACCCCGTTCACCCTCTTTCCCCTGAAAATTCCCCTCAAAAAATAATGATTTATCTAAAGTTGTGGAAATTGATGGATGTATTGGACAAAAAGATTCCTTGTTAAAAATCACTATAGGTCCCCCACAATAGATTTTTATTTTAAGGTACATTTCAAGACCACAGAAAAGTCAATGCATGACCAATAATTACGATATAGTTATTTTAAAAACACCATTGTGGGAGCCATAGTGATTTTTTACAAGGAATCTTTTTGTCGAATACATCACTCAAAACATCCATCGAGTTCTACGACTTTTGATACAGCATTATTTTTGGAAGGAGATTTTCAGGGCTAAGGAGATGAGCGGGGTTGTCGGGTGTTTTGGGAGAAATTCTTCTCGCAGTATCTTCTTTCTTTAATTTTTTGACATTGAACATCTATTCCGAAGTGGTGGGTCAAAATTATGCGCAGTAGGTTTTTTTTTTTTTTTTGAGGATACATTTTTGAGCACACATTGTGTTTTTTAATTAAAATCTCTTCAAAATATCGAAAAAATCACAATTATTGTATTTTCATTATTCATTTTTTATCTGCGTGTTAGAAAAAGAATTTTCGATGAAATCGTTTTCAAAATTCCTTTAATTTTCCATATTTAGCATATATTTTTTTTTCTTAATTTTATGTCACTTTTTAAACGAAGAGTAGTTTTTGTCGATTACAGTATGCAAACTACATGCAATTTAAAAAGGTCGTGAAAACGACTTCATTGAAAATGTTATGCGTTATATATCTGAATATTGTTTTTGTACGCCGTAACCCTTCACACAACTACGTACAGTATTTATTGGAACACATTTTTGTTTATTGTCTAGTATAATAGAACAATTAAAAATACTTACTACTTGGGCTCAGCGTCGCCAACACTGTCACGCTTCCTAACAAAGGTATAGCATAAGGGCCGGGTATATTACTGATAGCTTGTCGCATATATTTTTGGGACAAATGCGTTCGAAATCCCCAAATTAAGAAAATCGTCAGTATTGCAATAATATCGAAAATCATTCTATTAACTCTAATGTATGACTTGTTACACGATCTTAACGTTTGCAACTGAATTTTACTGGAAACACTCCAATCCCGAAATAAAATGCGTTACATTAATTAGCTTACTTATATATACGGTGTTCCTTTTCAGTTTCGAACGTTCCCCGTTTTGTACGTTTGACTGTACTCATGCATTTGCGACAAATACACAATATGATCAAATTGATTGAATATTTAAAACAGGTATATTTCATACATAAAGCTGAAAAAATCGACTTGGTAGTATATTATCCCAAATAAAAAGTGCTATTTGAGACATACATACACTTAAGCCATAAGCATGCACCTAAGTCAGTGTATCGACCTGTTGTTCGCTCCTTATCTATGGTATATTGTAGGGATGTCGGTCGGGAAATTGTGATCCCATAAATCCCGGGATTTCCGAACCCCACAAAATTCAGAATGACGGTATTTTCGAAGATGAATCCCGGGAAATTGCGATTTACATTGCTAAAGGAATTTACTTCGCTACGTGTTTTAAATCCTATAAAAGTATGAATCTGTATGAAGCAGATGCTGCGCTGTCATGGGCTTCTCTTTCTCACAATCAATACAAAGCACCAGTTCACACATCCACTTTTTCGATCGACAAAGTCAATTAATTTAAGTTCGAATTCCTGCAGCACCCAACTTCTTTGCCAGATTTAGCGCCCTTTCCAAACATGAAAAAATGACGAGGTGGAGCTAGACGTTCTTACTAAATAACAAGTAAGAAAGTTTCAGTCGGGTAAACCGACTAAGGTACAGGGTTGCCCATATTCGACGGACCCATGTTTTTTTGGGCCCATTCCAATCGACGAGGCTTGTCCGCAGGCAACAATCTTTGCGTCAATTGAATTTTGTACGGGAACAAATGCAAATCAACGCGAATAATCCGTTGTAAAGTGGACCGAGCCATGCCCAACTGCTGAGAACGGCGTTTTTGGGATGTTCTTGGGGACCCCTCAACACTGGCGCGTACGTCAGCGATATTCTCGGCCGGTCGCCTTGGTCGACTTTTATTTGGCCTCTTCGGATTAGAAAGAGCCTCACCAGTCGAAAATTTTTCGTATAAACGCTTAATGGTGTTCTTAGAAGGCGCACTTCTCACATTTTTTAATATTTTAAAAGCACGTTGAGTTTTCACAATTGACTTCTTCCGTTGAATGTAAATTTCAACTATTTCGCGTGGCGTGTATTGTTCCATGGTAAAAATCTGCTTGGACTGACGCTTCAAACGCGGTATGTCATTAAGCGATCTGACATCTCTGTCAAAAGTTATGGCGTTGCCAGATGGGTCCGTCGAATATGGGAGACCCTGTATACCCTCACTTTGTGAGTAATGTAATATTGAATATTCCACGAATTATTCTGTTAGATTGTATGGTAGGTACCAGAATTGGTTTAACAAATACACCTATTTTTCGCTGAATAGTAGATACATTAAATACATTGCACTGCGCCGAATTATAAGCGTTTATTTGCACTGGTTTATTAACGTTATGAGATATTAAATTTTGGTATGATTTGGACATTTTGTGTGGGAGGTACAAAAAGGGGCGTGGTGATAACGGCCATTTTTTACAGGGCTATCGACACTTCAAAAGCGTTACACTGTGCAAAATGTTGTGGCATTTTCGTGCATTGGTACTCATGTTGTGAGCTCTTAACTGTTTATGCAAAATTGTACCTTTGTGTGGGAGGTACAAAAAGGGGCGTGACTATAACACCCATTTTTCACAGTGCTTTATGCACTTTAAAAACATTACACTGTACAAAATTTCAAGTATTATTATACACTTGCATTAATGTTATAAGCTGTTAACTTTTGGTGCAAAATGGTACCTTTGTGTGGGAGGTACCAAAAGGGGCGTGGCAACAACGCCCATTTTTCTCTGGACTGTAGGCAGTATAAAAGCATAACACTGTACAAAATTTCAAGTATTTTTATACACCGTTATTAATGTTATAAGCTGTTAATTTTTGGTGCAAAACAGCGCATTTGTGTGGGAGGTACCTAAAGGAACGTGGCAACTTCGCCCATTTTTCTCGAGTTGATAGCGACTAATAAACTAATACTATGTGTGGAATTTCAGAAGATTCGAATAAGTAGTATAGTAGTTATTAAAGAATCAATATTTCACAACATTTTAACCCTTTGTGGGGGAGGTACTAGAAGGAGGGGACCAATATGGCCCATCTTCGAACTTAGCCGGAGATAGAAAAAATATTACCACATACCAAATTTGAAGTCAATCGGTTACTCCTTTCGAGAGTTATCGAGCGCATCAGCCAGCAGACAGACAGACATTGCTCATTCGACTTAAAATGACCCAAAACGGATTTCCTCCGAACATACTTAGGGTCTTAGATCACTCCTTCGATGTGTTACACTTTTTTCCGTAGCAAATGATATATACCCTCGTCACACTAAAGTGAGGGTATAATGAGCCTTCTTTTGTAAAAATCCGTCCACGCTTTCCGAAAATACAGAACTGGAAACGTACGCCCTTTGAGAATATTTTCCTATTTTCTCATATTTCAGATGCCAATAACATCTGGAACAATTTGTATACCCTCCACCATAGGATGGAGGGGGTATATTCATTTTGTCACTCCGTTTGTAACACCTCTTAATATTGATCTCAGACCCCATAAAGTATATATATTCATAATCGTCTTAAAATTCTATTGCGATTTAGCCAAATCCGTCTGTCCGTCCGTCTGTTGTAATCACGCTACAATCTATAATACTTGAGCTAGGTGGCTGAAATTTGGTATATATACTTCTTATAGCTGCAGGTAACTTGGAATTGAAAATGGGCGATATCGGTCCATATTCAGATATAGCTCCCATATATAGCATCTAACTTGTTGTGATTCCTACTGTTCTCATCTGTGTTGTGTTTTTCGGTGTTATTTTCTTTAGGTTTGAGTTATTTTGTGAGGTCACATGCTATCCATAGTGGAGGGTATATAAGATTCGGCATGACCATACTTAACGCTTTTAATTGTTTCTAATTTTTTTCGCCAACTATAAAATGTTTTATTTTGAGCAGAGAATTGATATGCCAATTTATTTTGAAATCGGGAATGGTGACCCAAAAAAAGGTTTTCGGTTTGACATGGAATGCACAACATACAAATGTATGTATGTACGAATATATAGATTGCTTCTATGAAGGGTATTAACAGTTCGATTCGAAACCATTTGTCAATTGTTCATTTATTTGGAATAAAATTTTTGTAATATTTCACAATTATAATTTAATACGAATTACAAATTTGAATTTTTCGAATTAACGACTTGCAAGAAAAAAAAAACAAGTTATATATTATGTACTAAAATGGGGATTTAGCAAAAATGCAAAAAAGAATATAAAAATTGTTAAAAGTTGTAACTTACGGCTCTTTTGATCTTGCTAGACGTATTGCCTTTTTGTGCACGAGTTAGGGCTTCAATACCTCAATTCAATCAATTTAATCGCAAATGGATCAGCTCTTTGTCGTGTATTACCTTTACTTGTGCTCTTCACATTTTAAAGTAAAGGGTTTTCCAACAAGAGGTGTTATTTTGAATCACCCGGTATTTCGGTAGCTGTCACTTTTGAAGCTTTTATTCTTTGACATTTGACAAGTAGAAACTACGCCATTACTGAACATGGAACGATACACGATTCAAGAACGCATTAAAATTAATAAAATCGAAAATCATCTTGACTGATGTGGCCCATTTCCACCTCGGTGGCTACGTCAACAAGCAAAATTGTCGCATCTGGGGCTCGGAAAACCCCAGAGTTATTGTTGAGAAGCCTCTCCATCCGCAACGTGTGACTGTTGGGTGCGGTTTATGGTCCGGCGGGGTCATTGGACCTTACTTTTTCGAAAATGAGGTTGGATCAACAGTTACGGTGAATGGATTGCGCTATCGAGAGATGATTAATGATTTTTTAAGGTCGGAGTTGGATGGTATTGATGGTGCCGTGACATAACTCCCAACGGACATAACGCCCAAAACGATTTTGGGAGTTATGTCCGCATATAATCTTGGACATAACACCCAAAATTTTTGGGACTTATGTCCAACGTTATCGAGTGGACATAACGCCCAATGGGAGTTATGTCCTTTTTATTAATTTACATAATTTTCTTAGGGAAATACAATTTTATTCCGAATGTATAATTTAGTTCAAGTAAAGGAGTAAATATTTATACTATGAAATATAATACTCTTGATAATATATATTACTCTATATTTAAAGGAAAAAATAATTTACATTAAAAATTGTTCAGCGCAACAATCTGCCCGCAGAATGGACATAATGTGAGTGTAAAAATTTTTATTAATTTCGTCAAATGGTTTCAAAATTGTATTTTCTCTATTCATATATTTCTCAAAGTCTGTAGTAAAAGTTTTTGGTTTAAGTTTAAAAATGTTTGAGTCTATAAACTGTAGGATATGCTCATATGACTTCTGTTTTTTATTAGCCATTAGTATGAACGCAAAAGGGCAAACCTACAAATAAGTAATTAACATAAATGTAATTATCAAAGATGAAACGATTTGCAGACAACGTAAAGTTTGAAGAACATAGAACACCCCGCAGTAGATTTTTTAACGCTTTACTTAGGACGGAAACGCTGAACTTAGGACGGAAAGCGAAACATTTAAAAAAAACTACAAATAATTAACATAAATGTATTTATCAAGGAACATAAATGTATTTATCAAGGATGAAACAATTTGTAGACGATAGAAAATTTTTTAATCGCGCGATTTAAAAAAGTATTCATTGAATTTAGGACAGAAGGTAAAACTGTTTTTTCAAAAAATCGCGCGATTTTAAAAAAAAAGTTTTACCTTCTGTCCTAAATCAAACGAATTCTTTTTTAATCTATAATATTTTTTATATGTTAGAAATTTGAACACTTACATGTCTACCTTGAGAAATATAGAGTTTTAATAATTGCTTGTATCCACTGCTTGGTACCACCGAAAAAGTCGCATCCATCATATAGTGACGATCAAGTCGCATCCATCATATAGTGGCGATTATTAGGATCAATATTCCTTTAGATTCATTTGGTGATGGATGGTGAGAAAAAATGTGTAGGAAATTTCTTCTTCGATATTGTTTTGTAAAATTTTTCCGTGCTGTTACTTTGACACATCAAAAATATGTCATAAATGAGTAATTATACCCTACACCACACTGTGGTACAGGGTATTATGACTTTGTACATTTGTCTGTAACACCTAAAAGGAGAAGAGATAGACCCATTGTTTATTATACCGATCGACTCAGAATCACTTTCTGAGTCGATTTAGCCATGTCCGTCTGTCTGTCCATGTATTCTTGTAATCAAAGTGCAGGTCGTATTTATGGTCCGATTGTGATGCAATTTAGCATAGTGCTTTTTTTTGTCCCAAGGACGATCCCTATTGAAATTGGTTAAAATCGGTTCAGATTTGGATATAGTCCCCATATATATGTTTCACCCGATTTGACATGTAAGCGCTGTAGAAACCACATTTTACATCCGATCTTTATGAAATTCGGCAGAGATAGTTTTATTATTACGTGAATGAACACTACCAAATTCGGAGAAAATCCGTTCAGATTTAGATATAGCCCCCATATATATGTTTCACCCGATTTGACATGTAAGCGCTGTAGGAACTGTATTTTAAAACAGATCAGCACGAAATTTGGCAGAGAGGGTTCTCTTATTACATGAATAAACACTGCCAAATTCGGGGAAAATCGGTTCAGATTTAGATATAGTCCCCATATATATGTTTCACCCGATTTGACATGAAAGCGCTGTAGAAACCGTATTTTACATCCGACCTGTACGAAATTCGGCAGAGAAAGTTCTCTTATTACATGAAACAACACTGCGCAATTCGGGGAAAATCGGTTCAGATTTAGATATAGCCCCCATATATATATCTTCCACCCGATTTAACATTTAAGCGCTGTAGAAATCGTGTTTTATATCCGATCAGTACGAAATTTAACAGAGAGAGTTTTCTTATTACATGTATGAACACTGCCAAATTCGGGGAAAATCGGTTCAGATTTAAACATACTCCCAATATATATGTTACACCCGATTTGACATGTAAGCACTGTAGAAACCGTGTTTTATATCCGATCAGTACGAAAATCTGCAGAGAGAGTTTGCTTATTACATGTATGAACACTGCCAAATTCTTATCGCAATGCCCATTTTCGCATTGGTAGGTAGGTGTAGGGTATTATATAGTCGGCCCCGCCCGCCTTTCTGTCTTTCCTTACTGGTTTTTAAATAAATGTATTACGTTGCATTTTATTAAAAAAAAACAATTGAGCGGCATTTTCATCACTTTGGGCGTTAAGACCGCGGTTAGTTAAGGACATAAGCCCCAATATACATTGGGTGTTATGTCCGCGTTTTTTTTTGGTGTTATGTCCGAGAACCGGACATTACGCCCAACAAAGTTTGGGAATTATGTCCGGGTATACTGAAGGACATAAGTCCCAAAGTCGTTTTGGGCGTTATGTCCTTAGGAGTTAAGTCCGGGCACCGGTATTGATCTGGACAACGTTTACTTTTAACAAGACGGCGCTACGTGCCACACATGCAACGAAACCATTGCTCTGTTACGGGAAAAGTTTCCGGACCGTGTTATCTCTCGAAGAGGTGATCACAATTCGCCACCGAGATGTTGTGATTTAACACCTTGCGACTTCTTCCTTTGGGGCCACGTGATCACAAGACCTCAAATATAGAATTCGTGAGGCTATCGAGGACATAGGGCAGGCACTTTGCGATTTTGTTATGGAAAATTTCATTCATTTGGCTGATGTTGTTTTTCATTATTAACAGCATACCTTCCTCTTTTTTATGAAATAAACATCCGATCATTTATCTCAAAAAATGGCATTTTTCTTTGAATACCAAAATAAAACATCGTGTTGGAAAACCCTTTATTTCTGACGAAGCTGTTTGTTTTTATACCCTCCACCATAGGATGGGGGGTATATTCATTTTGTCACTCCGTTTGTAACACCTCTAAATATTGATCTGAGACCCCGTAAAGTATATATATTCTAAATCGTCGTAAAATTCTAAGACGATTTAGCCATGTCCGTCTGTCCGCCCGTCTGTCGTAATCACGCTACAGTCCGTAACAATAGAGCTAGGTTGATCAAATTCGGTACAAATATTTCTTTTAGCTGCAGGTTGCTTGGGCTTACAAATGGGCCATATCGGTCAATGTTTTGATATAGCTCCCCTATAGAGGTCGCTCAAAAATGCGGTTTTTGACCCATAGATAGATACCACAGCAGCAGTTTAACAGAAACTTATCAGTATGTATTATATTTTGGAAAGAATTCATCACAGAAAAAATTTTACAAATCGGTTCATATTTTGTTATAGTCACCCTATAGAGGTCACTCCAAAATATACGTATTTAAGCCATAAATACCACATTTTGATAACTTTCAAGTTATAAGATATTAACCAATTCATTCCATCGAAAGTCCCTTTTTCGATGTATCGCAGTTTTGGTCTGTGTTCTCTTGTACTCCTCTGCCAAAGTTTTCGTGGAAGAGTTAATATGCAACACATCAATTCAAAATTTTATCATGCCTCAAAATGGTCCAACCAAAACGCACAATGTTAACTGTAAATAAAACAAAAAGTTGTCAGAGAATTATCAACATATTTTTATACCCTCCACCATAGGATGGGGGGTATATTCATTTTGTCACTCCGTTTGTAACACCTCTAAATATTGATCTGAGACCCCATAATGTATATATATTCTAAATCGTCGTAAAATTCTAAGACCATTTAGCCATGTCCGTCTGTCTGTCCGTCTGTGGTAATCACGCTACAGTCCGCAATAATAGAGCTAGGTTGATCAAATTTGGTATAAATATTTCTTATAGTTGCAGGTCGCTTTTCCTACTGTTCTTTCTCATCTACTGTATTTTTTTGTTTTTCGGTGTTATTTTCTTTAGGTTTGAGTTATTTTGTGAGGTCACATGCTATCCATGGTGGAGGGTATATAAGATTCGGCATGGCCGAACTTAACGCTTTTACTTGTTTTATGATAGAAATATCTATGACAATTATGTGTGAAACGAAATATCCGCCAAATGCTAGCCACTGCTTCGGTGACATACCCCTATCCCATGGTCCATATTTTTAAGTTATTTTGTGAGGTCACATGCTATCCATGGTGGAGGGTATATAAGATTCGGCATGGCCGAACTTAACGCTTTTACTTGTTTTATGATAGAAATATCTATGACAATTATGTGTGAAACGAAATATCCGCCAAATGCTAGCCACTGCTTCGGTGACATACCCCTATCCCATGGTCCATATTTTTAATGAGATATAATTTAGGTTCAATGCCGTTTATGTTCCGAATTATCTCATACTTTTAGCTCTTGAATTGTTCATGGCTTTTTGATGTACACTTTTTCTTTTAAACAGCTCCAAATCAAGAAGTCAAATTACATATATACATAGATATCGGCGGCCAATTAACATCGCCATGACATGAGAACAGAACACGGCCATTGAATTTCTCGAGCAAACGAGCCATTGTTTCGATGGCTGTGTGGCAAGTGGCATATCGTACAGGTCCATAACCTCAATTTCGGGCCACAAGAAGTCCGTTATCATCTCGCGATAGCCAACACCGCTCACGGTAACAGCTTGGCCAATCTCATTTTCGAGGAAGTACGGCCCGATGACGTCGCCAGCCCATAAACCGCACCAAACAGTCTCTCTCTGTGGGTGCATCGGCTTTTCAACAATCACTGGTGGATTCCTATTTGCCAGGTTTGCTGTAATTTGCACACAATTTTCCCGATTGTGGACACATTTGGTCGATTAAGCAGACCAAACAAATCACGAAGTTCTTAAAATGCATTTTGATTTGAACGCCCATTTTCACTACAAATGTTGGTAATGACACTTTCATGTGGAAACAGAAGTGTTTTCCAAATACAACTATTACTAAACTTCAGTTTCTACTTAAAAAATGACGTTTTCAGCATTTTTAGCCCTCATAATTTAATTAAAAGGGTATGGTTAATATAAATGGTATTTCGGCTTTAGCGAGCTTATACTTCAAAAACTATGGTTGAAATACTAAAGGTACCATCCATGAAAATTATAATTATAGAAAAAACCAGTAAGGAAAGGCTAAAGTCGGGCGGTGCCGACTATATAATACCCTACACCACTCTCGTAATATTGAATAACTCTGATATATAAATATTGTAATTCATGTATAAATTGTTTACATAAATTTACTTTTGGGACATTTTATACTTAATAATACCCCGTACCACAGTGTGGTGTAGGGTATAAAACCGATTGGATCTAAAGAGCCAAATCGGATGAAACATATATATGGGAGCTATAGCTAAATCTTTACCGATTTTCTTCAAATTCGGCAATCTTGGTTCATGAATCAAGAAACTCTACCATTCTAAATTTCAAAACGATTGGATGTAAAATATAGCTTCTACAGAACTAAAGGGCCAAATCGGACGAAACATATATATGGGAGCTATAGCTAAATCTTAACCGATTTTCTTCTAATTCGGTAGTGTTGGTACATGGATCAAGAAACTCTACCATTCTCAATTTCAAAACGATTGGATGTAAAATACAGCTTTTATAGGACTAAAGGGCCAAATCGGACGAAACATATATATGGGAGCTATAGCTAAATCTTAACCGATTTTCTTCAAATTCGGTAGTGTTGGTTCATGGATCAAGAAACTCTACCATTCTAAATTTCAAAAAGATTGGATATAAAATACAGCTTCTACAGGACTAAAGGGCCAAATCGGACGAAAGATATGTATGGGAGCTATATCTAAATCTGAACCGATTTCAACCAAATTCAATAGCGATCTTAACAGACGCGAAATACTCTAAACTGCAAAATTTCAGAACGATCGGAGTGAAATTGCGACCTGTAGTCGACGAACAACTTTACATGGACAGACGGACGGACGGACAGACATGGTTAAATCGACTCAGCTAGTGATTCTGAGCCAATCGGTATACTTTAAGGTGGGTCTAGCTGTGTTATTTTCAGGTGTTACAAACATCTGCCGTGAAACAAACTTATAATACCCTGTACCACAGTGTGGTGTAGGGTATACAAATTTACCATAAAAAAGAATTTGGTTTTGGTTTCATAAAACAGTATGCCTCAATCTATACAAACAAATTGTTAGGTTTTGGACACAAAAAAAATGTTTTCAATGTTAATATCTTGAAATAATCCCTTGGTTTTTTACAAAATTAAAAATGTTTACTAGAACAAAAGTTATTGAATTTTGGCCGATGGATTTTAATGCTGTGTGTGCCTGGAATTTTGACTTTTTCCTACACAGAGAAAAATCTTTAAATAAAATATGTTTGAGAGGCAAGTGTAAATAAAATCTGTACAAATATCAAAACTATTGCCTTTTTTGAACTATCTTAAGAAAATAACTCGGAAAAACTTAAATAGGTTAAGAGATTTTTTCCGACCTAACAAAAAATGTAATACTCGTATTTCCAAAAATAATTACCTTTTTTGAACCATCTTAACAAAAAACCAGTAAGGAAAGGCTAAAGTCGGGCGGTGCCGACTATATAATACCCTACACCACTCTCGTAATATTGAATAACTCTGATATATAAATTTTGTAATTCATGTATAAATTGTTTACATAAATTTACTTTTGAGACATTTTATACTTAAATAATACCCTGTACCACAGTGTGGTGTAGGGTATAAAAACGATTGGATCTAAAGAGCCAAATCGGACGAAACATATATATGGGAGCTATAGCTAAATCTTAACCGATTTTCTTCAAATTCGGTAGTGTTGGTTCATGGATCAAGAAACTCTACCATTCTAAATTTCAACACGATTGGATGTAAAATACAGCTTTTATAGGACTAAAGAGCCAAATCGGACGAAACATATATATGGGAGCTATAGCTAAATCTTAACCGATTTTCTTCAAATTCGGCAATGTTGGTTCATGGATCAAGAAACTCTACCATTCTAAATTTCAAAACGATCGGATGTAAAATACAGCTTCTATAGGACTAAAGGGCCAAATCGGACGAAACATATATATGGGAGCTATAGCTAAATCTTAACCGATTTTCTTCAAATTCGGCAATGTTGGTTCATGGATCAAGAAACTCTACCATTCTAAATTTCAAAACGATCGGATGTTAAATACAGCTTCTATAGGACTAAAGGGTTAAATCGGACGAAACATATATATGGGAGCTATAGCTAAATCTTAACCGATTTTCTTCAAATTCAGCAATGTTGGTTCATGGATCAAGAAACTCTACCATTCTAAATTTCAAAACGATCGGATGTAAAATACAGCTTCTATAGGACTAAAGGGCCAAATCGGACGAAAGATATATATGGGAGCTATATCTAAATCTGAACCGATTTCAACCAAATTCAATAGCGATCTTAACAGCCGCGAAATACTCTAAACTGCAAAATTTCAGAACGATCGGAGTGAAATTGCGACCTGTAGTCGACGAACAACTTTACATGGACAGACGGACGGACGGACGGACAGACATCGTTAAATCGACTCAGCTAGTGATTCTGAGGCGATCGGTATACTTTAAGGTGGGTCTAGCTGTGTTATTTTCAGGTGTTACAAACATCTGCCGTGAAACAAACTTATAATACCCTGTACCACAGTGTGGTGTAGGGTATAAAAACGCTGAAAAACTTTAATAGGTTACGGCATTTTTCCGACTTATAAAAAAATATAATATTTCCAAATATAATATGTTTACAACAGAAGCGATATTTTTCCTAGGGTTATAATGATGGTAGTCCCTGAATATTTCTCAGAGCAGTTGACCCCATCTCTGTTTTTATTAATATCATAGAAAGAAAGATATTAGCCGAAGTACAAAATGTAGAGCAAAACAACTCTTGCAATGAATGTACCAATGAAAGTCGAATAACAGTATTTTGCATTAAGATCCACTGAAAACTATTGTATATTTTCCACGTTTTTAATATTAATATATTTCCAATAGCCCATGTTACTCTGCAATACTTTATTCATATTATTAATACATTGAATTCATGAAGGCATCCTCTTTGTAAGGCCCAGCTGCATTCCCGTTTCCGAATTGGTCAGAAATCCCATCTTGGGCTTAACATCGGGACCAAGTGGCAATAGCTCATAGGCGCGCAGAATATTTGTCAGAGTGACCTTCATGGCAAACATGGCATATGTTTGACCAATGCAATTTCGGGGACCGGAACTAAACGGTACAAAGGCAGATTGTACATTTTTATTGCCATGTCGTTCCGGTATGAACTGATCGGGATTTTCGAAAATATCTGGATCTCTCAAGGCAGGAAAGATGCAAATAATTATTTGGGTACCTTTTGGAAGAACCACTTTGCCCAAACGTGAATGTTCTGTAAATATAAAATGATGTTAAAAAAAACATAAAATAAATAAATTGGTGGTCCAATCATCTTACCAAACGTAAACTCTTCTACAGTTTGTCGTGCTATGAACGATGCTGGAGGAAACATGCGGAGACTTTCTTTGATAACACTGTTCATGTACTTCAACTCATTTAAGCGGGCCAAAGTGTATGGCTTGGGATTCTTTTCACCAAACACTTGGTATATCTCCTCGAGCACCCTGTTCTGTATCTGCGGATGTCTGGCCAGTGTGTGCATTGTAAAGGCAATGGCTCTCGAAGATGTATCCGTACCTCCCACCGTGAATGTACTCACTTCGTCTGAAATTATTTCATCACTAATGGGTTTGCCATCAATGGTCGCCTGCAGCAAGATATCCATAAAAGCCATACGTTTCTTAACAGCTACACTGTCGTCTGCATCATTGTACTCGTTAACTTGTATTGTGCGTTCAGCTTTTCTTTCATTATCCTTCAATATTTTCCGTCTATCTTCTATAAATTTGCTGGTGAAGGTGCGTATAATTTTAACAAGACTAGTTTGACGCATCTTTCTGAAGGGATACAAGATCGTGAAAATCCACTCATTGTATAAATGTGCTCGAAGGAAACGCCAAGTTATTAGGTCAGTCAAACTGAAAAGAAAAAGCATGTGCATAGTTTTTTAGTACAGATTTATGAAGATAATAAGTGACATATAAAAATATTCTTCACTGTCCATATACTAAGGCGCATTAACTACCAAAGGCAATTTAAGGTATATACACGGGACAAAATCGCCTTTTTGATAAGTTTTAGTCAAAAGAAAATATATTTGGAACAGAAATTCGTAAATATTTATTATATATACATAAGTATTTCTGACCAAAAATTTTTTTTTTGGAAAATCAATAAAATTAGTTTAGTTTATATATATGTCAACAAAATATATTTGCATACTTATTTTCTCTAATAAAATATGTGTTTATATATAAACAATTTTATATATATAGATAAAATTATTGTTTTTTTAATTACTTCAAATATATTTTCTTTAAAGAATCTTTTCAAAACATTGCAGATTTTTCGTATATCATTTTTAATTGTTTACGATGTTTCGTTTTTCATTTAAAATAACCATGAAAATATATGAAAATTAAATATTTGCAAACAATTATCACTGTACATTTTGTGCGTTTATAAATAGCTGTCATATAAGCCAGAGTTCATTTAAATAGGTCCATGTAGTCAGGAGATATAATGGCCAAATTTCAAATTTTGACATACTGTATCCTCGTTATCCATCATCTTCCCATAATACTTCTGACTTCTACTTTACCAGACTGAACTTTCTTACTTGTTATAAATATATAGATTTGCGTGTGCCAAATAAAATATATTTCGAGTGTACCCTAGACATTTATAAAGCGATTTTTTCAAGAGTGTACATATTATTAGAGCTGACTGTCAAAATAACAGCAAAGTTCTCCGTAGACGATTAAAAAGTATATTAAAAAGCTTGCGTAATTGCCACGCCCTTTTGGTACCTCCCAAACAAAATAGGCAAAATAAAAAAAATGAAAAAATATTTTCTTGAATCTCCCTATTTTTACACTGTGGGTCATTACATATACATGAATACATTTATCCATAGACTTTTTGCAAATAGGCATTATTTTCTTTGTTAGGATATTGGCTTGTAACAACACAATTTGAAATAACAAATATTTTGCGATTTTTTTCGTACCAGCAAAAAAAAAGTCACTTCACGTGAAAGTGAAATCCGTTTGCGTTCATAAATTATCTTAAGGGGCGCGGAATTTATGGCGGTTTTGAATCAAGATTTTAAAACTAATCCTGACAAATTATTATTTGACGTAAATCATCATATGTTGTATTTAAGCTGTTACAGACATATCAAAATATTTAATATATTTCAGACAGAATTCGCGATACGGGACAAAGAAGGAAAAACGTAACTGTTATATCTCAAAAAGTCTAATAAAGTAGCTGTCTGTATCGGATTGTAAATTCCAAAAACTTATTGCGAAATTCTCTCACATTTCGTAAATATATGCATCAAAAATAGTGGTGGTATGTAGATTTCGATTAAGGATGTGAAACGTATGCGAATTGCATGAAAAATTTATTCCAAATTGGGGTGTAAGCTATTCATCATATTAGTACGAAATCGCGACAACTTTCATTTTTTCGTACATAAATTTTATGTCGTCAGCAACCTATAAGATGACTTGTTATACAATCCCATTAAATTGATAAATATGAGAGTATCTTCGAGAATATTACAATTTAAAATGGTTATAGAATGGAATGGAATGGTACAAATATTTTGATGCCCCTCCGATTTTCAAATGTACCACCGAAAACTACATCGATTAAACCATTCTTTGTTAAAATTTATCCAGCGCCGTTGATGTACTATTGATAAACTATTTCTCGGCAAAATCGTAGACTATTCGCTTTGCGAGAATTTTTTCGGATTTTTTTCATAAATCGACGAATCTGATGCCCGGCAATATTACTAGACATACATAAACAAGGAACATGTGCTAAAAAATTTAGAAAAAAACTGCTAAACTTATTTAAGTGGTTTTTGTCATTTTCTGGGTTCTTGGCATTTCTGTTTGGTTTGAAATATTTTCGCGATTTTTATACCTATGACGCGTAATGCCTAAAGACTCAATTCACGCGGTGTTCCGCGGTGTTCCGCGGCACTCAAACAAGAATTGCAAATGTTGACCCCAAAAACATGTTTTTTAAAAAATGCTCGCTCAATTTTACTACTCAATAATCTCAATACCTCTTCACTATTAAGATGACATCAACGATATATATACCAAACGACGCATGCTGATTGGGGCTATTATTGTATGCATTGGAATTTATCATATCTGGAGGGGCGCCCTGGTCCTATCAAAAATTTAAAAAACAGTAAAAATGTTGCTAAAAATTTCGGCATCCTTTAAGATGGTATGCTGGGGATATTATGAAATTTCGCATGAGGGTGTATTTATCCCTCAAGTCTGCTCTTTAAATATTGCCTTTGACAGAACGCTGCAAATATAATAGTTTGTTCAGAATTTGGCGAAGATTACAAAAATCCTAGTTTGCCTCAAGCTGTTTTTTATGTTTTTTAATAGTGTTCAGTCCAAATGATTTTAGTCAGTAATTATTTTAGAAATACGATTACCTACTGAAAGTGATAGATATGATAGTTCTGCATTTGTTTTATAAGGATATACTTATTTAGACCCATAACTCCCCATGTCAGAGGAAATATTGAAGAGCAAACCTCCGCTTCAACAGGTTTAAAACAAATTTACTTTTGCCCATATATCCTCGTTCACAATAGTGACGGTATAAAAGCATTGATTAAACTGTGCTCGAAATTGACACTTTGAAATGTTACAGAAAGGAGACGCTATGGATATACCTATTTCGATCATGCTTAAACCAGTGGTATTAGCCGTTTTTCTAGGTTAGCTTTTGTTTTCTCAAAATTCGACCATAAAGTTTACTGGGATAACCAGATAGGTTAATAGCTTTAGTGTTGACTTTTTAAATGGAATACTTCGGAATACATGCTCCAGTCCAAAGAACGAATTAAAGGGAACCTATGAATAATTATTCCTCTCAAATAATCTATCCACGCTTCTCACCCCCTTACTCCTGAAAAAATCAGTCAAATCTTACCATATATCAAACGTCTTAGAAATCATCAATATTTTTGTTTATTACACTGTGATACAAAATCGAACTTTCCGAATGGGAATGGGATGAGACCAATTTCAAATGAAAAGTTTACATTATCCATAACAAAACCTTAAAGGGATTTTTTCAGATCAGTGCGAGATTTTTTTTTACACGCATTTGAAGTTGGTTATTTTGGAATGCTGTCTAACAAGAAAAGATCATTGCAAATTTGATAAAATAATGCATATTTCTTTTTATTGTCAGGGAAAGTTGTGGTATCTTACTGTTTTTGGGGTCGAGGAAGGCGCTGCCATACAAATGGTGCTATTTATTGTCGATTTTCATAGAAAAATCGGTTTATTATTTTTTTTAGACATTAAAAATTAATTTTTGATGTTGGAATCATTGTAAAACATATATCTTATGATATTACGAAGTACATTATATATCTTGTGAAATTACAAAGTACATTTTATTATTCTCAGTCCGTTTATATTACAAAAATTAAATTTTTATGAAAAAAATGTGTTTTTATCGGAAAAAAATATTTTTTTATTACAAAAACCAGTAAGGAAAGGCTAAAGTCGGGCGGTGCCGACTATATAATACCCTACACCACTCTCGTAATATTGAATAACTCTGATATATAAATTTTGTAATTCATGTATAAATTGTTTACATAAATTTACTTTTGGGACATTTTATACTTAAATAATACCCTGTACCACAGTGTGGTGTAGGGTATAAAAACGATTGGATCTAAAGAGCCAAATCGGATGAAACATATATATGGGATCTATAGCTAAATCTTTACCGATTTTCTTCAAATTCGGCAATGTTAGTTCATGAATAAAGAAACTCTACCATTCTAAATTTCAAAACGATTGGATGTAAAATACAGCTTTTATAGGACTAAAGGGCCAAATCGGACGAAACATATATATGGGAGATATAGCTAAATCTTAACCGATTTTCTTCAAATTCGGCAATGTTGGTTCATGGATCAAGAAACTCTACCATTCTAAATTTCAAAACGATTGGATGTAAAATACAGCTTTTATAGGACTAAATGGCCAAATTGGACGAAACATATATATGGAAGCTATAGCTAAATCTTAACCGATTTTCTTCAAATTCGGCAATGTTGGTTCATGGATCACGAAACTCTACCATTCTAAATTTCAAAACGATCGGATGTAAAATACAGCTACTATAGGACTAAAGGACCAAATCGGACGAAAGATATATAGGAGCTATATCTAAATCTGAACCGATTTTCTTAAAATTTGGCAATGTTGGTTCATGGATCAAGAAACTCTACCATTCTAAATTTCAAAACGATCGGATGTAAAATACAGCTTCTATAGGACTAAAGGGCCAAATCGGACGAAACATATATATGAGAGCTATAGCTAAATCTTAACCGATTTTCTTCAAATTCGGCAATGTTGGTTCATGGATCAAGAAACTCTACCATTCTAAATTTCAAAACGATCGGATGTAAAATACAGCTTCTATAGGACTAAAGGGCCAAATCGGACGAAACATATATATGGGAGCTATAGCTAAATCTTAACCGATTTTCTTCAAATTCGGCAATGTTGGTTCATGGATCAAGAAACTCTACCATTCTAAATTTCAAAACGATCGGATGTAAAATACAGCTTCTATAGGACTAAAGGGCCAAATCGGACGAAAGATATATATGGGAGCTATATCAAATTCTGAACCGATTTCAACCAATAGCGATCTTAACAGCCGCGAAATACTCTAAACTGCAAAATTAGAGAACGATCGGAGTGAAATTGCGACCTGTAGTCGACGAACAACTTTACATGGACAGACGGACGGACGGACGGACAGACGGACGGACGGACGGACAGACATCGTTAAATCGACTCAGCTAGTGATTCTGAGTCGATCGGTATACTTTAAGGTGGGTCTAGCTGTGTTATTTTCAGGTGTTACAAACATCTGCCGTGAAACAAACTTATAATACCCTGTACCACAGTGTGGTGTAGGGTATAATAACTTTTTTATCTAAAAGTATTATATATTAAGTAAGAAGAAGAAAAGATGTTTTACAATGATGCCAACATTAAAAATTGATTTTTCAGCCTAAAAAATAAATACATTTTCTATGAAAATCGACAAGAAATAGCACCATTTGTAAGAGAGCGCCATCTAGCGTGAGTTGTAGGTAAAAATAAATATCAAAAATCAATTCCTCGACCCCAAAAACAATAAGATATCACAACTCTCCATAATAATAAAAAAATATGCATTATTATATCAAATTTGCAATGATATTTTCTTGTTAGACAGCGTTCCAAAATCACCAACTTAAAATGCGTGTAAAAAAAAATCTCGAACTGAACTGAAAAAAACCTTTGAAGGTTTGGCTATGGATAATGTAAACTTTCATTTGGAATTGGTTTCATCGTATTCCCATTTTGGTTGTTGCTATGTGTTATGAGTCCCCTTTCAATATATTTATAAAAAAATCAACAGGTTTCATAATTATGTATCAATAAATATTTTCTGCTATAAGTAGAAAGTTCACGAATTATGTTATAACTCGAAATCTGCTTATTTCTCATAAAAGTATTGAGAAAGGACTAATAGTATTTTTTTTGCGATGAATATTTTTCTCACGGACGCCAACTTAAAATATCGACGATACTTATGGCATTTGACATATGATAATATTTGAATGCATTTTTAAGGGCAAGGAGGAGAAAAGCGGACACGATTGTTTAGAGAAAAATAATTTTCCAAGGGTGCTCTTTATTTAGTTTTTTGGACTGAAGAGTGTATTAAGAAGTCTTAAACTTCAAAATCACCACCAAGTTAACTAACCTCTCAGATTTGCAAGCAAACTTTGTGGTCGAATACAGCGAAAACAAGAGCTTACAAAAAAAAACGGGTAATACCACTGGATGCAGCGTGGCCGAAATTGGTATATACATAGGGTCTACTTTCTGTCACATTTTTGGACTAGCACAGTGTTGTTATTTAATTAATAATTTCTATATTTATTCATACACGCTGAAAAAAAATCGCTTCTGTAGTATATTGTCCCAAACATATTCGGCTTGAAACATATATATGTTTGGGGTAGACTCTAAGCATTAAATATTTGGTACACACAAAAATTGTGTATTTGGGAAGATGTTGTTCTAAACAAATATTTGTTTACATTCCAATATGTTTTTATTTGGGACCATTATTTTCGAAACAAATATTTATTTGCATTTAAGTATTCATAAAATACATAAATTGTGTAAAATTTTTCAGTAATTCAAAGTTAACTTTTTTAGAAACTTTTAATGTTAGTAAAAAATAATAATTGAAATCATATAATCTTGGATCAATATAAAGTACTTAGAGGATTGACAACTAATGATGGCTTGGAATACTCAGAAATTTGAAATGATTGATTTAAAACAGAAGGTAATGCTGCATATGGTATCATAACTGGGAGGTACAATTCGAAACCAAGGGAAATTTAAACTGAAATTAGAAAAACTCAGCAAAAGTTTTGGAAATCTTTTTTAAATAAAATATATTTGGAAAAATTCCTAAATAATAATTTTATTTGTATTTAAACACATATTTTATTTGAGAAATTTAGTTTGCAAATATAATTTGTTGTAATATATTAATATATGCGTTCCAAATATATTTTATTGATTTTCAAATAAAATTTATTTGCTAAGAAATATAAAATATTTAAAAATTTGTGTTCCAAATATATTTTCTTTCGATTCAAACATATCAAAAAAGGCGATTTTGCCCCGTGTAGATTTCAAGTTGATATAGTTTTCTTCGTTAGGATGCTGGTTTTGAACAAATTTTTATAAAGTTACTTTCTTGTAATTTTTATGGGTTTTTCCTGCTAGTTTTTTGAAAAAAAATCAATTTTTTTCTAATTTTTAACGACTGTTACTAAACCACTCTTTCTACGTAGGAGGGATGTGTCAAGCATTTGTAGCCATAAAAATTGCCTTGAACTTCTTAACGCGTATTAGCTCTATCGGGCTAACACTCATAAAATACAGTCAAAATAATGAAAATAATTCGATGAAAATATTAAAAAAACCCTTTACCATAAACAAATGTTTGGTTTTGATTTTATAAATTAGTATGTCTCAATCTGCGCAAAAAAAAGATAAAATTTAGCCCTTAGCTAGCTGTGTCTTTATATTGGAGGTGGCTAGTCGAACAGCTACATCATCACCAGCGAAGCGGAAAGAAATGCTAGGAACAAATTTGCATGGGACAATACTTCATACACAGACTCTCTATTACACAGATGTTCCGTCGTGACTTTGTTTGCATTTGCTTGAGTTACGAACGAATAGAAATGATTTTCAAAAGCGAAAAATATAGTTTTCTGGAGTATTTTTTTGAACTTTTTTGGTACTTACCGATCGATACTACTTTTCTAAATATGATAATAACACACATTTCTAAATAAAACCAGTAAGGAAAGGCTAAAGTCGGGCGGTGCCGACTATACATATAATACCCTAAACCACTCTCGTAATATTGAATAACTCTGATATATAAATTTTGTAATTCATGTATAAATTGTTTACATCAATTTACTTTTGGGACATTTTATACTTAAATAATACCCCGTACCACAGTGTGGTGTAGGGTATAAAAACGATTGGATCTAAAGAGCCTAATTGGATGAAACATATATATGTTAGCTATAGCTAAATCTTCACCGATTTTCTTCAAATTTGGCAATGTTGGTTCATGAATCAAGAAACTCTACCATTCTAAATTTCAAAACGATTGGATGTAAAATATAGCTTCTATAGAACTAAAGGGCCAAATCGGATGAAACATATATATGGGAGCTATAGCTAAATCTTTACCGATTTTCTTCAAATTCGGCAATGCTGGTTCATGAATAAAGAAACTCTACCATTCTAAATTTCAAAATGATTGGATGTAAAATACAGTTTCTACAGGACTAAAGGTCCAAATCGGACGAAACATATATTTTATTTGGGAGCTATAGCTAAATCTTAACCGATTTTCTTCAAATTCGGCAATGTTGGTTCATGGATCAAGAAACTCTACCATTCTAAATTTCAAAACGATTGGATGTAAAATACAGCTTCTAGTGATTCTGAGTCGATCGGTATACTTTAAGGTGGGCTGTGTAGCTGTGTTATTTTCAGGTGTTACAAACATCTGCCGTGAAACAAACTTATAATACCCTGTACCACAGTGTGGTGTAGGGTATCAAAATCACTCGCTGAAATCAAATTTCTATTCGTTCGTCACAGATAGACTACTCGCTACTTGACGGAACTTCTTTATAACTTTATTTTCTTTGACTTCATATACTCACTCATGCATGGCATCTGTGTAGGCATGATTTTTGCCGCCTTGAGCATTCACTTTAACGCCTATTGCTGTTTCCACAAACATGTCTACCAGAGTGAGACTCAAATATGGATACGCATCGAATGCTGTGCTGCCATCTGCCTTGTCGGCCATACGATCCACCAGAATCGAGGACTGTTGATCGAAAACGTCCACAAATGTTTCCAACACTTTGAAGTGGAATGCCTGTGTGAAAATCTTGCGACGGATTTGCCAGTCGTGCACTGAGCCTGTCACAAGTCCCATCCCCAGTAGTGGACGAAATACCTTATACACCTCGGCTTTATCTAATTGAGTACTCAATATTTTTTCATTCATTTCGGGGCAACAGGTAAAAATGAAGGGACGATTGAAATCATACATTCGAATAACACGTCCATGTTCGCCAAAAAGTTCAATACATTTGTTAAGTATATCTATACATGAAAAGAAAGAATGGCAATAAAGAATTTATGTTATTTAAATTTAAATATGTATGTAAATCGGGTGATTCATTTTAATTTTTCTTAAAGGTTTTCCTTCAAACCTAGCAATGATCATTACTATGTCTAGAAACTCCTATCTACCAAATTGTATAATGATCGGATGTAAAATAATAAAAAAATGATAAGAAATCGAAAAAAGCTAATAAAGTGTGGGGCATTTAAAATTTGAATTGGCTTCAAAAAAAGTACTGATAATTTTTTTAAATTTCTGCTTTTATTGGAAAGTTTGAACTTTGTCATTTTATAATGGAACACAATATCATTTTCATATGAATACCACGACTGGATCGGCAGTACCTCATCCGTCTAGTACGTCCGTCTGTCGATACATGATAAATCTCTGAGTAACCGACAAGACTTAAAATTTAGTATGTGGTTTTATTTTATCTCAGGCTGAGTTCGGACATGGGACATATTGTTTCACTCCTTCGAGTACCTCCCCAACAAAGAGTTAACATTTAGTCAAATATTGATTTTTCTGTAACTTATATACCACTTGTCGGCAACTTTCGAAATTCCATACCATTATATATATGGGGGATTTCATGTCAAGTGAGCCAATTTTTAAAAGCGATATCTTCTAGTAGGGATGTTACTTGTACCAAGTAAGTATGTCACAATTTTTAAGGACTGTCCGATTGGAGGGTTTTGAATTTTCAAATTTTTTCAAACGGGCCTTTTTTCTCATCCAAATATGTAATTACCTACTGTATTTCGAAAATTTTGCCTAAATTGTTTTTGATAGCTTTTTTTCAATCTCTAAAAAAAATAAAAAAATGTCTCAAAAATATTCTTTTGTGATTTTTTTTTGTCGAAATTAAAACTTGTTTTGATATTTTTGTAAAAACCGATATTTTTATTTTAGATTTGTTTCCTCCAAAGAAAGCTTAGGTAATTTCGTTTAAGAGCTTTGTGGTCTATTAGTGGGATGGGCCCTGTTTATCTACCCTAAGAAAAAAAATCGTTTCTGTAGTATATTTGATGGAAACATATTATTTTCGGGAAAATTAACTTTTTTTTCAATAAGTCGGAAGAAAATTCCTGTAACTTATTAAGGTATTTCCTCGTTTTTTAAGATTATTTGCACCGAAACCCCGAAAAAAGTAATGTTGATAAAAGAGATATTCAACAATATTTTTAGGTATGTAAATATCAAATATTTGCACAAAAATGTATTTTATTTAAATTATGCTCTCAAAAATAATTTGTTTACTGTTGTTTTTTCCGTGTATCTAAATAAAGATAAACATATAAAAAATGATGGTTTAACCATATATTTTAGCATAACTGGAGAAGCTTTTATCGTAATTTATTGAGGAACACTTTAAATTAAGTAACCTTCATCCTCGTCTAATATAATTTATTCATCCCTTCAGCGGTTTCAAAGATATCTTACAAGATATTGCGAAAAAATTTAATTTTTTAAAAGATAATAAAAAATTATAATATTTTTTAATTAAAACCTGTTAAAAATATCGAAAAATTCATAATTGTATCAGCATTTTTAATATTAACCTATACAATTTTTTTTTGCCTAAAAACTTTGTAAAAAGTTGGCAAATGGAAAAGGAAGACATTGCAGTTATTTATTTTTTGAAAAAAAAAAAATTACAAAATTGTATGGGGCTTTTACATTTAACACAAAATATTGAAAATGCACTTTTGGATTTTACGAAATTATCAATTGCTCTTGAATGATTGAACTGATTTTTACAAAGTTTGTGTCCTTTAAAAGAGAACATAAGCATTGGGTTTCTTCAGAATGGTCTCATAATTTTCAATTTATTAAAATGGATATTACCCCTTTGCACGTGCGAATCGAAGAACAGAAGATGAGATGTGTCGGCCATGTCGTATGAATGCCACCTGAACTATTCGGGCGACAATTACTAGAAGTAAGATGTAAAGGCACAAGAGCTAGAGGAAGAAGGAGCTTGACATGGGAAGAATCCATAACCAACAAACGCGAGAACTATATGTAGATATAAACCGAAATAAGTGGAAACACCTTTGCAAAAATCATCACACTGTTAGGAAGACGCACGGGGCAAAATCGCCATTTTTGACATGTTTGAATCGAAAGAAATTATAATTGGAACACAAATTTTCAAATATTATATATTTTCGAGCAAATACATTTTATTTGAAAATCAATAAAATGTATTTAGAACCCATATGTTAATATATTAGAATAAAATATATTTGCGAGCTAATTTTCTCAAATAAAATATGTGTTTAAATACAAATAAAATTATTGTTTACGAACATTTCCAAATATATTTTATTAAAAAAAAATTTTCAAAACTTTGCTGAATTTTTCGAATTTTAGTTTTATTTTTTTCCTTGTTCTCGAATTATGCGTTCCTATTAAAAATGACATTCTTAGCATTAACTTCTTTTTGAAACCACTTATTTTTATTTTCTAACTATTCCAAGTCATTATTTTCAATTATAAAAAAATTTTAATAACATTAAAAATTTCTAAAAATTACCTTTCAATTGCTGAAAACTTAAAACATTTAAGAATAGATATATATTCACGCAAATAGATCTTTGTTTGGGAAATAACATATCTATATAAAAATATTGCGATGTAAACATAGTTTTGTTTAGAACAACATCCTCCCAAACATATAATATTTGTATGTGTCAAATATTATATATTTGGAGTGCACCCTAAACATATATATGTTTCAAGCAGAATATGTTTGGGACAATATACTACAGAGGCAATTTTTTTTCAGCGTGCGGGGAATGGATTAAGTATGTAAGAATTTTTTATGTTTTAATTAAAAAATACGAAAATTTATACAATGGTATTAGACAACTATGAAGGCTAATTAATTTTGGATTATTTAAAGCCGTCCTAAACCAATTACGATAAATGGTTCTCCACACGGGGCAAAATCGCCTTTTTTGATATGTTTGAATCGAAAGAAAATATATTTGGAACACATATTTTTAAATATTATGCATTTCTGAGCAAATAAATTTTTTTTGAAAATCAATAAAATATATTTGGAACTCATATATTAATATGTTACAACATATAATATTTGCAAACTAAGTTTCTCAAATAAAATATGTGTTTGAATACAAATAAAATTATTGTTTAGGAATTTCTCCAAATATATTTTATTTAAAAAAGATTTTCGAAACTTTTGTTGAATTTTTCGAATTTCAGTTTTAATTTTTTTTAATTTGGCATTGAACTTCCCAGTTATGATGCCAAATGCAGCATTAATTTCTGTTTTAAATCAATCATTTAAAATTTCTGAGTATTCCAGGCCATCATTAGTTGTTAATCCTCCAAGTTATATATTTCGATTTAAGATTATACGATTTCAATTATTATTGTTTATTATTTTTACGACATGAAAATTTTCTAAAAAATTAACTTTGAATCACTGATATATTTAACACAATTTAGGTATTTTCTGAATACTTATTTAAATGCAAATGAATATTTGCTTCGGAAAAAAATCGTCCAAAATAAATACATGTTGCGATGTAAAGAAAGATTTGTTTAGAACAACATCTTCCCAAATATATAATTTTTGTGTGTACCAAATATTATATGTTTAGAGTGTACCCTAAACATATATATGTTTCAAGCCGAATATGTTTGGGACAATATACTACAGAAGCGATTTTTTTTCAGCGTGCAGTTATGTTAAAATGTATGGAACCTTAACCGCCAAAAAGACGTAAGCGCCAGCATGATTTATTTTAATTTTTTAATGGAAATCGTTTACTTATGAAAAATGACATAAAGTGCCAACATTTCATTGCTATAAATTTCAGAGAAATACGAATAGTTGTACACGGGGCAAAATCGCCTTTTTGATATGTTTGAATCGAAAGAAAATATATTTGGAACACACATTTTTAAATATTATGCATTTCTGAGCAAATAAATTTTATTTGAAAATCAATAAAATATATTTGGAACTCATATATTAATATGTTACAACATATAATATTTGCAAACTAAGTTTCTCAAATAAAATATGTGTTTGAATACAAATAAAATTATTGTTTATGAATTTCTCCAAATATATTTTATTTAAAAAAGATTTTCGAAACTTTTGTTGAATTTTTCGAATTCAGTTTTATTTTTTTTTAATTTGGCATTGAACCTCCCAGTTATGATACCAAATGCAGCATTAATTTCTGTTTTAAATCAATCATTTAAAATTTCTGAGTATTCCAGGCCATCATTAGTTTTTAATCCTCCAAGTAATATATTTCGATTCAAGATTATACGATTTCAATTATTATTATTTATTATTTTTAAGACATGAACAATTTCTAAAAAATTAACTTTGAATCACTGATATATTTAACACAATTTAGGTATTTTCTGAATACTTATTTAATTGCAAATGAATATATGCTTCGGAAAAAAATCGTCCAAAGTAAATACATGTTGCGATGTAAAGAAAGATTTGTTTAGAACAACATCTTCCCAAACATATAATTTTTGTGTGTACCAAATATAATATGTTTAGTGTGTACCCTAAACATATATATGTTTCAAGCCGAATATGTTTGGGACAATATACTACAGAAGCGATTTTTTTTCAGCGTGTATGCATTACATAATCGCAAAAGAAATCTTCTCAACATTTATGAGAGTGGCGCTTACGTCTTTTTGGCGGTTAAGGCTCGATATGGTTGAACCCTAATTTTTTATAGGTTTATCGGCGGAATGAATTTGGGCTCCAGGAAAACACACCCCAATATTTTTATGAATGTGGGCCCCAAAAAATAACATGTCAAACAACAACAATTTGTTGGGGCTTAATTTATTTTTTTTTCTGATTTTTGGGGTTTCATTGCATTTTTTGGGGCTTATTTTCATCTAAAAATTTGGAAACAGGAGAGGCTACGCCTAAAAGATTGCTCCACGATGCCAACATTGGATCCTGTCCATAGGAGAAAGTATTAAACAAAGGCCGACCGCACAGAAAAAGATTTATAATTAACCAGTAAGGAAAGGCTAAAGTCGGGCGGTGCCGACTATATAATACCCTACACCACTCTCGTAATATTGAATAACTCTGATATATAAATTTTGTAATTCATGTATAAATTGTTTACATAAATTTACTTTTGGGACATTTTATACTTAAATAATACCCTGTACCACAGTGTGGTGTAGGGTATAAAAACGATTGGATCTAAAGAGCCAAATCGGATGAAACATATATATGGGAGCTATAGCTAAATCTTAACCGATTTTCTTCAAATTCGGCAATGTTGGTTCATGGATCAATAAACTCTACCATTCTAAATTTCAAAACGATTGGATGTAAAATACAGCTTTTATAGGACTAAATAGCCAAATCGGACGAAACATATATATGGGAGCTATAGCTAAATCTTAACCGATTTTCTTCAAATTCGGCAATGTTGGTTCATGGATCAAGAAACTCTACCATTCTAAATTTCAAAATGATTAGATGTAAAATACAGCTTTTATAGGACTAAATGGCCAAATCGGACGAAACATATATATGGGAGCTATAGCTAAATCTTAACCGCTTTTCTTCAAATTCTGTAGTGTTGGTTCATGGGTCAAGAAACTCTACCATTCTAAATTTCAAAATGATTGGATGTAAAATACAGCTTCTACAGGACTAAAGAGCAAAATCGGACGAAACATATATATGGGAGCTATAGCTAAATCTTAACCGATTTTTTTCAAATTCGGCAATGTTGGTTCATGGATCAAGAAACTCTACCATTCTAAATTTCAAAACGATCGGATGTAAAATACAGCTTCTATAGGACTAAAGGACCAAATCGGACGAAAGATATATATGGGAGCTATATCTAAATCTGAACCGATTTCAACCAAATTCAATAGCGATCTTAACAGCCGCGAAACACTGTAAACTGCAAATTTTCAGAATGATCGGAGTGAAATTGCGACCTGTAGTCGACGAACAACTTTACATGGACAGACGGACGGACGGACGGACGGACATCGTTAAATCGACTCAGCTAGTGATTCTGAGTCGATCGGTATACTTTAAGGTGGGTCTAGCTATAGTATTCTCAGGTGTTACAAACATCTGCCATGAAACAAACTTATAATACCCTGTACCACAGTGTGGTGTAGGGTATAAATAGTTTCGTATACGTGTATTATTACGTACTAACCAAATTTACAAAGAGAAAATTTCTTAGTTTTTTTGGTGTTCATTTTATTTCATGCTGTTTTCTTGATTGGGGGTAATTTCCTACATCAGTTTTTGTAACGAAAATAGGCCCCACGTTTGAGGCGCACTTTCATTTTAAATTTGGGGTGCATTTTTTTGGGGTCCAACATCCGGCCGCCAGGTTTATCTTTATTTTGATATGCAAACAGGTCCCATTTCACTAATAGATCACAAAGCTCTTAAAGAAAATAATATAAGCTTTCTTTGGAAAAAAAAAACACAAATAATTATATGGGTTTTTACAAAAATGTCAAAACATATTTTAATTTCTCAAAAAAATCCACAAAAATTATTTTTGAGAATTTTTTTGCAAAATTTGTGAAAAATTAAATAAATGGCTAATTAAATATAGAGATGGGAAAAAGGACCGTTTGACCAAAATGTGAATATTCAACACCCGCCAACTTGGACAGTCCTTAACCAATTTCGCTAAAATTTCGTGTCATAACTACTAGTAGGACTAAATTTTGTGAATGTTTCATCCCGATCAGAAGACATCGCTTTTAGAAATTATCTCACAAATAAATATAACTTACAAATAAGTAAATGAAGTATAATATAGACTTATCTGTGTATAAAAATTTTTCCATTTTGCAAAATTGAAGATGAATCGGAGCAAAACTGACGGAGATACTGCTGGTTGAGCCACCGCTCCTCATTACAGAAAAACTTTAATACTATTTTCCCACAACCAAAGTTTTCAAAGTCGTTGCCCTTCAAAACTAAAAATCTACCGCACCAATCCATTAGAAATTTCGTACAGTATTTCTATACATAATTTATGAGGTAAAGCTGTCGAGTTTTTTTCAAATTCGTTAATATTTTTTATTTTACAATAACCAGTCTGTTGATTTTTTCTCGCAAAAAATCGTGTTCGCAAAAATTGAAAAAAAAAATTTCCAAACCCCACCACGGTTAACCTAGAATAACGATTATATAGGGTGATCTAAGTAGAGATACTTTTTTCAAAAGCCTTTTTTTGACAGATCACGTGTGAGTCGTGTCATGCTATCATGTTATTTTTGGTAAGTATTGTATAGGCATTTCATCATGGCAAGACTTACGCCTGAACAACGTCTAAAAATTATTCAGTTTTATATTATCAAAATAATCATTCGCGCTAAGTCCATTTTTATTAAATCAAAAAAAAAGCCACTTTCCAGTCGACCCACGACCTTGACACCCATAAGCAATATTTTAGCTCTCCTTAAGAGCTATCTCTGGTGGCGACAGTTATCGTGCCATGATAACCGACTATTTGATGCTTGAAATTGAAGCTCGTGATCTCGGCGACATTTGGTTTCAACAAGACGGCGCCACTTCACACACATCGCATAAATCAATGGATTTATTGAGAGAACACTTCGGTGAGCAGATAATTTCACGTTTTGGGCCAGTCGATTGGCCACCAAGATCGTGTGATATCACACCGTTAGACTTTTTCCTGTGGGGATATGTAAAGTCTAAAGTTTATGCGGACAAACCCGCTTCGATTCAGGCCTTGGAGCAAAACATCACGCGTGTCATTCGCCAGTTACCAGTCGAAATGCTCGAACGAGTCAGCGAAAATTGGACTCAACGGATGGACCATCTGAGACGTAGCAGCGGCCAACATTTGATAGACATAATCCTCAAAAAATAAATGCCAAAGAATGTTCTTTCAAATGATAATAAACATTCCCCATTCAATTTCAATTTTCTGTGTTTATACCCTACACCACACTGTGGTACAGGGTATTATAACTTTGTGCATTTGTTTGTAACACCCAAAAGGAGAAGAAATAGACCCATCGTTTATTATACCGATCGACTTAGAATCACTTTCTGAGTTGATTTAGCTATGTCCGTCTGTCTGTCTGTCCGTCTGTCCGTCTGTGCATGTATTCTTGTAATCAAAGTACAGGTCGCAATTATGGCCCGATCTCGACGAAACTTTACACATATCTTTTTTTTGGCCCAAGGATGATCCCTATTTAATTTGGTTAAAATCGGTTCAGATTTAGATATAGCCCCCATATATATGTTAGCCCCGATTTGACATGTAAGCGCTGCAAAAACTTTATTTGATATCCGATCAGTATGAAATTCGGCAGAAAGAGGTTTCTTATTATATGGATGAACACTATTAAATGTGGAAGAAATCGGTTCAGATTTAGATATAGCCCCCATATATACGTTACCCCCGATTTGACAGGTAAGCGCTATAAAAATGTTATTTTATATCCGATCAGTGCGATATTCGGCAAAGAGAGGTTTCTTATTACATGAAGGAATACTGCTAAATTCGGTGAAAATCGGCTCAGATTTAGATATAGCCCCCATATATATGTTACCCCCGATTTGACCTGAGGGCGCTGTAATAACTGTATTTTATATCCGATCAGTGCGAAATTCTGCAGAAAGAGGTTTCTTATTACATGAAGGAATACTGCCAATTTCGGAAAAAATCGGTTCAGATTTAGATATAGCTCCCATATATATGTTGCCCCCGATTTGACATGTAAGCGCTGTAGAGACTGTATTTTATATCCGATCAGTACGAAATTCGACAGAAGGAGGTCTTTTTACATGAATAAGTATTCAGGGAAGATCGGTATTCAGGGAAGATCGGTTCAGATTTATATTAAAGCTCCATATATATGTTCCTCCTGATTTGGTATCAAACCGCTATAGAAGTTGTATTTAACTTCCGATCATTAAAATTTTCCAGAAAGATGTTTCTCACTTTAGGAACGAATATTGCTTAATTTAGCGATTATCGTTTCAGAATTAGATAATATGTTTCTACCCATTTACCAATTATTCCAAATTATTATGGCAATGACCCTTATCGCATTGTTAGGGAGGTGTAGGGTATTATATAGTCGGCCCCGCCCAACTTTCTGCCTTTCCTTACTGGCTTTTCTTTAAAAAAGGAGGGAACCTCGAAATGGATCACGCAATATAACAAAATAATTTTGTTTTTTTTACTTCAGACGATCCATCACCGACTTATGACACCGAAATTCCACTTTTTTCCGAGACGCTTCCGAATAATTGCTGCCATTGTTTTTTTTAATATTTCTTCACGAATTTTTTACACAACATTAATACACCAATGGTTTTTATCGACACATTTTAAACAGTGGAGTCACAAAAACAATAATAAACAGTAAATTGTTTTTATGTTCAGAATTGTTTTCCATTTTGTTCTGTTCAGAGAAATTATAAACGAAAGACTTAAGACACAAAATCGCAAATGATTATGACTGAAAGCTAATTGATTTTACAGATATTTCGACAAATGCATTATGATCTTTAAATTAAAAAAATTAGTACTTAGCGTTAGGAAGATGTTGAATATAAAGGAAATATTTAAAATATTTTTTTTTATATTTTGATATAAATAAAATTACACCGTGCGACACAAATGTTTGCTCATCAAAATCTCTACATAATTCTGAAAGCTGACAAGAAGCAGAACAAAACTGTATTCTCAGTTTTTTTTTATTTTCTGATCGAATTCGCGTTTAAATGGTCATGACATTTTTTAAGGATATAATTATTCAAAATATAGTTGTAATTTTTCTGAAAGTCCTAGTAAGGCGATATGGGTGTCAAATCAAAGGGCACATTTTGGGCTATCTAACTACCATTTTTGTTTTTAGAAACTGAAACTTAAAAGTTGCAAAAATGGCCTTGCAAATTTTAGGCCTTCATTATCCTTTAAAATCCACGGTAGAAAATTTTTAAAAAAAATATATTTTGCGAATCTTACTGTTCAGCTATTCATATCCAAATTTTAGGATTCTACGTTGATTAGTTTGTCTTTTAGAACTATTTTAATTGTAAATTTGTAGCTATTTTGTTATTTTTTATTTACAGAAATCTAAATGTGTTATAAACATTCAAAATAATTGTATATATTATGTTATGGATGAGTAAATTTTATTTAAAATTGTTCTAAAAATCAAACTAATTATCGTAGAATCCTAAAATGTGGATATACATAAATAACTGAACAGTAAGATCCGCAAAATATTTTTTTTTTCAAAATTTTCAACCGTGGATTTTAAAGGAAGATGAAGGACTAAAATTTGCAAGGCCATTTTTGCAACTTTTAAATTCCAGTTTCTAAAAACAAAAATAGCATTTGGATAGCCCAAAATGTGCATTTTCATTTGATACCAATGCCGTCTTACTAGGACTTTCAGAAAAATTTGGAATAACTAAGTCCCTAAAAAATGTAATGTCAATTTAAACGCGAACTCGATCAGAAAATAAAAAAACTGACTATAAAGTTTCGTTCCGTTTCTTGTCAGTTTTCAAAATTATATAGGCACTTTCATGATCATTGATTCTTGTTAAACTTTGTCGCACGGTGTTAAATGATTTTTATCAGAATACCAGCACATTGATCGTAGTTTTTTAAGTAGACTGCTGTATTAAAATCTCATATTTTCTTTTAAGGCATAGGTATCAATATTTTTTAACTTACACTAGGTCAGGTTATAAGATACTGTCGTACAATGTACTATGACTTTGGCGCATTTGTTTGTCAAACCTGTGAAACAAAAGTTCCAATTTTACAACAAAACATTTTTTCCGAAAAATACTCCATTCAACTAAAAACTACTATATTCCATTTTTTTATCAAACTACTAATAAACGCACTGTGTGATTTTCCACTGACTTACTTTCCGGCGTTACTGTCATTAATGTTGCTGTACTTCCTAGAAAGGGCAACGTACGAGGCCCCGGAATGTTTTTGGTGATTTCCCAACTTTTTTTTTGGGATTCATAACTGCGGTAACCGAAAATACCAATTATTGTGAGTATTGCAATAATAAAGAGTAACATTGTAAGTAATCGTAATCGTAGTCGTAATTTTAAAACACCATTCACACCGAAAATGCGTTTGCAACTGAGAGAATCTCTAGCAAAAAGTGGAAACAAGTCATTTATATATTGATTGCGATATGTGCCTAATACTACACATAATAAGAATGTATACTATGTTCATCATAGATTTATATACAGTATATATTTACACAAGAAAGCAAGTAAGAAAATTCAGTCGGGTAAACCGACTTATGAATCCTCTCACCTCGAGTACCAGAAAATATTAGTAAATTTATTTTTTTTGTTTTAATTAAATTATTATCAATTTAAATTGCATTTAATAACATTATAGTATGTACTGTTATTAAAGTTAAAAGCTGTTAACTTTTGGTACAAAATGTCCATTTGTGTGGGAGGTAGCAAAAGGGGCGTGCCAATAACGCCCATTTTTCTCTGGACTCTAGGTAATATAAAAGCATTACACTGCACACAATTTCAAGTATTTGTATGCACTGGAATTGAAGTTATAAGCTGGTAACTTTTGGTACAAAATGGTCCATTTGTATGGGAGAAGCGTGGCAATAATGTCCATTCTTCACTGTCTTTATGGTACTATTAAGCCATTACACTGTACACAATTTCAAGTCTTTGTATGCACTGGTAATACATTTATAAGCTTTTAACTTTTGGTTCAAAAGTCTCCATTTGTGCGGGAGGTACCAAAGGGGACGTGGCAACTTCGCCCATTTTTCTCGAGGTAATAGTGACTAATAAACTAATAATATGTGTAGAATTTCGGAGGATTCAAATAAGTAGTATAGAAGTTATTAAATAATCAATATTTCACTAAATGTTAACGCTTGTGGGGGAGGTACTATTAACATGGCCCATCTTCGAACTTAGCCGTAGATAGAAGCAAATATTACCACATACTAAATTTGAAGTCAATCGGTTACTGCTTTCGAAAGTTATCGTGCGCACCAGCCAGCAGGCAGGCAGACAGACAAACGGACGGACATTGTTCATTCGACTTAAAATTACCCTAAACGGATATCCGCCGAACATACTTAGGGACTTAGGTCACTCCTTCGATGTGTTACACTTTTGGCTCGTAGCAAAGGATATATATACCCTCCTCTCTAAGGTGAGGGGATAAAGAACATAAGTCGAGTAAACTGACTAAAGTATAACCTCAACTAGTAAGAATGTTGAGTCGGTTAAACCCACACGATTCCCCTCACCTTCAGCCCCAAAAAAATATTCGTACATATATTTATGTATTTTTTTTTTGTTTTAGTTATTATATTACACTATGCAACAAAATTTGTGTGGAAGGGGTGTGCATAAAACATGAAAAAATATTAACATGAAAAAAATATTAAAAAAAAGTTTACGGCACATTTTTGTTATTAAAAATGTTTCTTTACAATTCCCATTTTCTTGGATGGTGTCTTTAGTATTTGGACCATATTTTATGAAGTATATGCTCGAGGAAGCCGGTAAACACGTTAAATTAAAGGAAATTATGAGGACTTAAAATTTTCATAATTACACATTACACTTGGAAACAAAAGTTTGGTAACTTTCTTAAAAGAATAAGAAAACAATTTTGTTTTCAAAAATTATTACTGGCAAGAAAAATACCATAAAAAATAAAAGAAAAATCGCCAGAATCGGCAGAAATCCGTTTGGGCCTTTTTACATAAGTAATTTGACCAATGTTCGTCAGCCTGTCCGTCTGTCTGAGTGGTTGGTGCGCACGATAACTTTCGACAGTATTAAACGATTGACTTCAAATTTTGTATGTGGCAATATCTTTTTCTATCTCAAACCAAGGTAAAAGATGGACTATTTTGGTCCACTCCTTCGAGTTGTGAAATATTTATTATCTCATAACTTCTATACTACTACTACTCAGAATCTTCCACAATTCCACACATAGTATTAGTTTCTGGGTTGCTATCATCTTATGAAAAAAGGGGCGAAGTTGCCACTCCCCTATTGGTACCTACCATACAAATGGACCATTTTGCACATAACGTCATCGGCCTTTAACTTTGATTCCAGTCCATAATCCATTCCCGCATTACACTTCACAAGACATCTTGTGAACTACCAAAGGTTCAGGGAACTGCCTGCTGGGCATAAGCGGAGCCTTAAGGACTACAGTGACTGAGTCTCTACAAGCCCTACTCCATATACTGCCCTTTAATATTATGGCGAGGAAAGTTGCAACCAGAGTGCTATGGTAACCGACCGTGTGGACTATATACCAACCGTGTACACCTTCGAGAGGAACTGCATCACTGTGATTCCAGTCAGAGATGAAGGGGTTGTCAGAGTACCAGGAAATAGAAACCATCTCCACTTCTATACGGATGGTTCGAAGCTTGATGAAAAGGTTGGCTTTGGAGTACACTGTGAAGAACTTAGTTTGGATATAACTCACAGACTACCAGATACCTGCAGTATATATCAAGCCGAAATAATGGCAAGTCGCCAAGTGGCTGAATCGCAACATAGTAACCAACACTGGCGTTGTCATTTACTTGGACAGCCATCAATTCTCTGGAGGCCACATCCCTAAATTCACAAACAGCCCTAGACTGCCGCAGATCTCTTAACGAGATGGCTGAGCAGTTTAATATACACCTCATATGGGTGCCCGGCCATAGGGATACCCCGAGGAACAGCAAAGCACTTGCTAGGAAAGGGATGACTTTACAAATTCTCGAAGAATTTGCATATATTTGTGCGCCACTATCCACGTGCAAGCTTTGTCATAGGCAAGAGGCAATCAGGCAGGCCAACGAAAGATAGACAATTAAGGGTTGCTAGACAAATCTGGCCAAGGTATGACCTGAGAAGGCCAAAATATCTCCTCGCACTAGGAAGAAAAATATTTTCTACGTTAGTATCAGTTCTGACGGGACACTGCCTGATCGGCAAACACGCCAGAAGATTGGGTATTGACTCCAATGACTTCTGCAGAAGCTGTGGAGATGAGGATGAAGTGCACTTGATATGCGACTGCCCCGTTTTGAGTAAACGACGACTGGACATACTGCGGTCGGCCTTTCTAGGCAGTCTAACAGATGTTTCCGGTACCAATATTCGTACAATCGATAAATTTGTATATCAAACAGGTTGGTTACGATGAGGGGCATTTTACTAGGGACCTAACAGGTCTATGTGAGCTGAAGGAAAAAACCGACTGCCACCCCAACCTGAACCTAAAAACATTATATGACATACGTACACGGGGCAAAATCGCATTTTTTTATATGTTTGAATCGAAAGGAAATATATTTGGAACATAAATTTTTAAATATATATATTTCTGAGCAAATACATTTTATTTGAAAATCAATAAAATCTATTTGGAACGCATATATTAATATATTACAACAAAATATATTTGTAAACTAATTTTCTCAAATAAAATATCTGTTTAAAAACAAATAAAATGTTTGTTTAGGAATTTCTCCAAATATATTTTATTTGAAAAAGATTTTCGAAGCATTTGTTGACTTTCGAATTTCAGTTTTAATTTTTCCTTGGTTTCAAATTGTACTGTAGGGGCTGCTACAATTTATAATTGTCGTAAATAAGTTTCCGAATTTGAGTCTTTCAATTTTAATAATTTTCAAACAACTGAAATTTTATTTTATTGACATAAACAATATTGACAAAAACCAAAGCATACTTAAACTAATTTTATAAATAATAGAACAAGTAACATATACGGAAGTGGGAACGTAGTACCCACAGTACTCCACAACTGAAATTGTATTTTATTGACATAAACAATATTGACAAAAACCAAAGCACACTTAAACTAATTTTATAAATAATAGAACAAGTAACATATACTGAAGTGGGAACGTAGTACCCACAGTACCTCCCAGTTATGATACCATATGCAGCATTAACTTATGTTTTAAATCAATCTTTTCAAATTTCTGAGTATTCCAAGCCATCATTAGTTGTCAATCCTCAAAGTTATTTTATTTTTGTCCAAGATTATTATTATTTTTATTATTATTTTTCCGAACATTAATTTTTTTTAAAAAATTAACTTAGAACTACTGAAAAATTTAACACAATTTAGGTATTTTTTAATACTTAAACGCAAATAAATATTTGTTTCGAAAACAACAGCCCCAAATAAAATAAAATTGGGATGTAAACAAAGATCTGTTTAGAACAACAGCTTCCCAAAATATATACATTTTGCGTATACCAAATATTATATGTTTAGAGTGTACCCAAACATATACAATATACAACAGAAACGATTTTTTTTCAGCGTGTAAATATTAATGTTATTTTCATTCAAATCTGAAAAATAAATATATCTTGTACAATAACCCACATATAGCCAATATTGCATTATGCATGTGGATTTGTCACTTTGTATAGGGATTGCAATAAGGGGCTTGACAATACGCCCATTTGCTCTCAGCTGTTTTCGTGTAACATGTTACTGTCAAACATGTTCAGTTTGGTCTATAACTCAACCATTAATCGAATTACAAACGAAGAACGCTTGAAGATCATTGAATTTTATTATCAAAATGCATTATCGGTTAAGAAAGTGCATCGCGCATTTCTTCCTTTTTATGGTCGGTTTGATCGAGCTTCTGAGAAGGCTATTCGGAATCATGTGATGCTTGTTATTTGGCGACAAAGGCGGGAACGTTACTATGAATGGCAAGCGCTACATTGCGATGATTACAAACAGAATTTCGCAGCCGATTTAGAAATATGGGCAAATCCTGCGTGACGAACGCTACATTCGTACGCGTTTTCGGAGTAAAATTGTTGGTCTTTCAAAAGAGATACCTTGAACTTATACATAGTGTTTAGTGGGATATGATTGTTCTTTCGAAAGCCATAAACATTTTTTTTGTAACAGGTATAAGTTGCGAAAAAATTTATCAAAAATTATTGTGACGCACGCTACAAAAAATGGAAGTAGCTTTGAAGGTTAAGGTATGTTTTCGTAATTTTTAGCAAATTTTGCATAATAATGCACACAAAATGAAATACCTATAAGAAAGATGAATATAAGAGAATTCTAAAAAAATATTTGCAGCCAAAAATTGTTGTAGTTTGTTATCAAAAGCCATGAACACTATGTGACGCACGCTACATTTTTTCCAGTCAAACTTTTTATAGTAGAAATTATGTATATTTTAACAAATCAAATTACATTACTTTTAATAACATTTTGTAAAAAAATTATTTATAAACGGATTTATGAATGAATATACATATGTTTACGAATGAATGTTATGGGTTATCTATGTTAGCACTACAAATAATAATAAAAACACCTTAAAAGGTAATTTTTTCTAATAAAATTAAGAGATATAATGTGAGGAACCATTTTTTAATACTTTTTATATTTATGGACACCCACAAATATTTTTTAACATCTAGTCTTATATTCCATTACCCAAACTAAAGTTGGACCAATTTTAAAATTTTTTGGTTGGTGGGCTGTTGGGATTTGCCCATATGAGAAAATACAGTTCTTAGCCTAAAAGGCAGTTTCTTTGAATCAGCTCTAGTTCTCGCCATAAATCGGAAGAAATAGAGAGGCTGCGACACATACTATAGCATAACTCGAGAACTATTTATCCGAATTTGTTCTGTAAAGTTGTAAAAATTTCAAAATGAAGTAGCCTTCAAATTCTTATAGTACCAATTTTTCATCCGTTCAGCAGTTTTGACGATATCTTACAAGATAAAGCTAAAAAATGCATTTTTTTAGAAAATTTTAATAATTTTGAAATAAACGGGTAATAAAAATATTGAAAAATGCTTATTATTTTATAGTAAAACCTGATCGGTCTTGAAAACATGAAACTATCCTGAAGTAAATCAATGCATAACTTAAAAAGTTGTAGAGTAAAAACTTTTCACCATTCTGGCTCACACACAAGGTAACACATTCCATATTTAATTATTGCCAAAGTGGAGGCAACCCACTAGTGTCATTTCTTCTACTGCAATTTTCTTACATGTTTTCACTAAATCTTTTATTAAGAAGTGTATCTAAAATTCTTCTCGACCGAACGTTTACTTTATCTGATTTTAGCATTTGTCACTCCTTTGATCTTTTGTTTTAATAATATAGAAAACCACAATCCAATTTCATTAGAATTTCAAATGAATGAACTAAGCGTAGTTTCAATTAAAATTGATTTATTTAATTAATTATTTTGCGTTCGTCCAAAAATAATGAATGTCGGTGATATTCTCGAATAGCTATAAATAACAACAAACACTACTTGTAATGAGTATTTAATATGACGTTTCTTGTCATTGCAGTTTATAATACCTATTGTCTAATTGTTATGGTCAGGGGAAAGTTTTGTAATACACAATTGTTAGGAAGGCAGACACGGACAATAGGAATAGCTTTTGTATTTGTGGAAAGCTATTGAAGTATTAGCTTATTTTTAAATTTGACACCGGATATTAAAAATAATTTGGAAATTTACTAAGACAAGACTATTTGCGTATTTTTATTTTTTTTTTTTATTGTACTCTTTATTTGCAATCTATTTTTTAATAAAACAATAAGCAAATCTTATAACTATTGATAAATGACGGAATGTCAAGTTCCAGCAAACTCAACTATAACATATTTTAAATATTTGATAAACTACAAAATTGATTTCAAAATATTAAGTTTAGTGATTAAATGGTAAATCGAGTATATGTGGCCTTTTCAATCTTCGTACTTCTTCACTGTCATCTAGCAGGGATATGGCCAGTACAGGGTCTCCCATATTCGACGGACCCATCTGGCAACGCCATAACTTTTGACAGAGATGTCAGATCGCTTAATGACATACCGCGTTTGAAGCGTCAGTCCAAGCAGATTTTTACCATGGAACAATACACGCCACGCGAGCGCTCTGAAATAGTTGAAATTTACATTCAACAGAAGAAGTCAATTGTGAAAACTCAACGTGCTTTTAAAATATTAAAAAATGTGAGAAGTGCGCCTTCTAAGAACACCATTAAGCGTTTATACGAAAAATTTTCGACTGGTGAGGCTCTTTCTAATCCGAAGAGGCCAAATAAAAGTCGACCAAGGCGATCGGCCGAGAATATCGCTGCCGTACGAGCCAGTGTTGAGAGGTCCCAAGAACATCCCAAAAACGCCGTTCTCAGCAGTTGGGCATGGCTCGGTCCACTTTACAACGGATTATTCGCGTTGATTTGCATTTGTTCCCGTACAAAATTCAATTGACGCAAAGATTGTTGCCTGCGGACAAGCCTCGTCGATTGGAATGGGCCCAACGAGTCCGTGGGTCCGTCGAATATGGGCAACCCTGTACATTACAATGGTTACTGAGTCGGTTTAAATATCTAGAACTGAATCGAGAAATTTCGTCTTTGACTAAGGCAATACCAAGGTCCTTGTGAATGTTGTTGTTGTTTACGAACCATGGAGCATTGACTAGTAATCTTAAGGTTTTTGATTGATATCTCTGAAGAATCTTGATGTTTGAATTACTAGTTGTTCCCCAAATTTGGATCCCATACGTCCATACTGGTTTCAAAACTGTTTTATACAAAATAATCTTATTTTCCTATGAAAGTTGAGATTTTGGTCCCAATAGCCAGTACATCTTTTTTAACTTTAGATCCAAATGCTTTCGCTTAGCTATTGCATGATTTTTCCATGTTAACCTTCTGTCAAGGTGAATTCCTAAATATTTCACAGTATTTGATTTCGGAATATTATTTCCATGTAGAAACACATTCGGGCAGTCTTCCTTTCTTAACGTGAAAGTAACATGAGCCGATTTATCAGTATTCACTTTTATGTTCCACCTGTTACACCAATTCTGTATTAAATTAAGCTCACTTTGAACAAGAGAGGAGGCCATTGTGTGCGATTCATTGCAGGCTAGAATTGCGGTATCATCGGCATAAGTAGCAATTGTTACGTCATTATTAGATGGCATATCAGATGTGAAAATGGTATACAAGATCGGTCCCAAAACGCTTCCTTGTGGAACTCCAGATTTCATTGAGCCAAACTCTGAGTTGACATCTTCTATATTTATAAAAAACTGTCTTTCATTAAGGTATGATTTAAAAAGTAGATAAAAAGGAGTTGGTAATAACTTTTTCAACTTAAAAAGTAGCCCCATGTGCCAGACTCTATCAAATGCTTGTTTCACATCTAAAAACACGGCTGAACAATAAAGTTTCTTCTCAAGGGAATCTCTTATAACATCTACAATGCGATGACATTGTTCTGGAGTACCATGTTTATTTCGGAAGCCAAACTGGTGATCCGGAATAATTTTGAGACTATCAAGAATTGGTGTTAATCTATTTTTTAAAAGTTTCTCAAATAATTTTGAGAAAATTGGCAGCAAACTTATTGGTCTGTATGACGTGACAATATTTTCTGGTTTGTTTGGTTTTGGTATCATTATAATCTTTGCAAATTTCCATTGCGACGAATAATGGCTTATTCGTAAAACTGAATTGAATATTGTTGTTAAAAATCCGATCCCTTTTTTTGGAAGAAATTTAAAAAATTCAAAAACCATCCGCAAGAGGCTTGAGTTGTCCAACAACAACCCACACAATGAATGAACGGTAATTGTATATTTGCGAATCAAGCTAACTATGACGATTGAATTCGAGTGTTGGGCGTATTTAGCATACATGTATTGCAAATAAATAATTAGAAACGCAAATACAAGTTTTTTATTTTTATTCACATAAACTAATTACACTACGCAACAACACAATTTTTGTTTGTGTCCTAGACCTAAAAATTATTTTGTTGTATATATTGGGGCATACTGTTATATAAAATCAAAACCAACAAATTTTTTATTAAAAATACTATTATCGTCGAAGGTACCCTTAGTATTTGCACTATAATTTTTGGAGTATATGACCGATCAGGTCGGCTTATACGTTAAATTGAAGCTATTAATGTGGGCTACCAATGTTGGAAATATCTTTTTCACTTAGAAACAGTGGTTTAGTAACAGTCATTAAACAAATTTGAAAAAGTAGATTTTTTCAAAAAAAAATCCTGGGAAAAAATTCCTAAAAAAACGTTCTTAACTGCTGTCAACAAATAACCGCCATTCCTTTGAATTGATTATGTTTGATTAAGTTCCTCGAACAATCCGGGAATGTCCTTGCAAAAGCATCTGCTATCCACAGTTGTATAAAATTGTTTGTAAGGTATATCACGGACTCTATAATATGATATGTTAACATCTGGGGCCAAAATATTGTACTGTTTCATCCGAGATGCAAGTAGTTCTGCCTTATCTTTGGTCAGTTCCAAATCTCTCACTACATCAATGGGTTGAAACTGAGTTAAAAGCGATGACTTCTGATTCAAAATTGAATCGCTCAGAGTTAAGTACTCAGTTGAACTTGATGATGTTTCCGTTATTAGGCTGTTAGCTAACTCCAATTTATTAACTTAGACAAAAATAGCAGTCCGTATCGTGAATGAATGGTTGTCTCCAAATCATTGGCATTCCAAATTGCACGTGAAGTCTAAAATTAAAACGTTTTATTCCACAAAATATTGTAATACATTAATTTTAAAGTACTTAGCGCATTCTTCCACTTGTCCATCGAGTAAGATTTACATGGGACGAATTACACAAAATACTAGGTGTCCACGGTTCGTTCATATTTTTAACTCGTATACCAAAATGTTACACATATATTTCTTCTATTATTTTACTAAACGCACGTCGATTTTTTTAATTACATTTTTTCCGCAGATGTAGCAGAAATTGTCGGGATCATTTACACATTGAAAAGTTCTTTGCCTTTTACTCATACTTCGAAATATAACTTTGTAATATTTTTCAGAAATAATTACACTAATTTATTAATAAGAAATTTCATTCATAAATTCTGGGTTTAAGGTTCATAAGTTGCAGGACCTGTAGCTGACATATAGTTTGCTTCGAAAGTAGACACCCAATATTTTCAAGACTGCCGCGTACTACTTTGTATTGCGTACATATAATTTTACTACCTGTATATACGACTGGGATGTCCATGCCCCTAAAAGGCGAAACTGAATGGAAACCTCATAAATAAAAAAACACAAATGTTGTGAATGACCCTCTATCTGAGCGGATCTCATCCAGTATAGGTCTTACATTGCATATCACGTTTTATGTAGGGTAACGACGGCCATAAAACCTCGTCCTCTCTATAATTTTATAATGTCTGACATCAATCCTCATAAAATAAAATGCAAGTGCAATGTCTCTTATATGTCTCTCTCACATATGGCGAATTCAATATACGCAAAAACATCATTTAAAAACGAAAAAATATGAAAGAAGATTTTTTTGACTTTCCCTAACATTTACAAAATGGCTCATAACTTTTACATATATCCATAGATTTTTTCAAATAGACAGTGTTTTCTTCGTTAACATGCTGGCTTTTTAAAAATGTGATAAAATAATTTTTTCGATTTTTTTTCCATTTCCTATGTTTTTTTTGTATCAGGAAAAAGTGTTTTTTTTTTTTAATAATTTTTTTCTCACATTTTTGAAGACTGTTTCTAAACCAAAGATTCTACGTGAAAGCGATATTTACAGCATACGTAGCCCTCATTATTCACTTTAATTTGAGGCATAACACGGCTCAATCAGGTTTATACTTGCAAAATTATTGTCCAAATACTGAATGTGCTTTTCCATGAAAGCTGGAATTTAAAAAAAAAATTTAAAAAAAAATTACCATAAAATTTTTTTTCGTGTTTGTGACACCTAATTGCACCAGAAACTGTTATCCACATCCCTTGGACAAAAATTTTGTTGCATAGTTTTATTGCCATGTACTATTGTGGTTGGGATTTTGGCAAAATATACATTATTTTTAGCGGCAAAGTTAAAGCTTGTTTTGACATATTTGACAAATAACAGTTTTTTTATTTTTTTTAAACAAATGAAAGCTAAAGCAATTTCCTTTAAGAGCTTTGTTGTCTATTAGTATGATGAGACTTGTTTATATATCAAAATAAAAAAAAACATTGGACCATATATTGTATCATAACTGGAGTACCATTTATCGTGTTGGGGTCAGGAAAGCTTTAAAAAATCTAAATTATGTAGCCCTCATCTTCTTCTAATATAATCCCATTAGCGGTTTCAAAGATATTGCGATAAATCCAATTTTTTGAGAAACCCCTAAAAAAATCGAAAAATCCACAATTATTAGATTAATACCCTCACTGTTGTGTAACGAGGGTATATAACATTTGGTACGTGCCAAAAATGTAATACATCGATGAAGTGCGGTAGGACCCCAAGTATGTTCGGCGGGAATCCGTTTTAGGACATTTGGGCAATGTCCGTCTGTCTGTCCGGCAGTCTATCTGTCGCGATAACTCTCGAAACGGGTAACGGATTGACTTCACATTTGGTATGCGATAATATTTTTCTATCTCAGGCCAAGTGCAAAGATGGGTCATATTGGTTCACGCCTTCTAATACCTCCCTCACAAAGGGTTAACATTTAGTGAAATGTTGATTCTCTAATAACTTCTATGCTACTTATCCGAATCTTCTGTAAATCCACACATAGTAATAGTTTATCTGCCGCTATTAGCTTGAGAAAAATGGGCGAGGTGGCCCCGCCCTTTTTGGTACCTCTCACACAAAGGGACCATTTTGTACAAAAAGTTAACTGCTAATAACTTTAATACCAGTGCATACTACTACTTGAAATATTGTACAGTGTAATGTTTTTATAGTACCTACATTCCAGTGAAAAGTTGGCGACATTGGCACGCCCCTTTTGGTACTCCCCATACAAATGTACTATTTTGAAGCAACAGTTAACGGCTAATACCAGATCATACTTTAAAGTTATAAAATGCAATTTAAATTGATAATAATTTAATTAAAACAAAAAATTAATAAATTCATGAATATTTTTTGGGACTGAGGGTGAGGCGATTCGTAAGTCGGTTTTCCCGACTGAACTTTCTTACTTGTTTAGAATCAATATACTGAGTTTTAAGGATTAAAGGACTGAAAGATTCCATGCAAAAAATCACTATAATATGTTTCCAGATTGTTACTGTAATTGGCATAGGCAATTCGTTGGAGTAAGGGAGGAACCGTAGTGAAAACGGAATCTATCAGTCAATACTTGTAACGGGTTTTCCAATAGGGAAGATATGATTTTGAAGTTACGTTTCGGCCATTTGTAATATGTTTGTTTTTCATTGTATTCAGTAGTGTTTACAATTTCATCATGGAGAGATATACGCAAAAACAACGTTTACAAATTATTCAGCTTTATTTTCAAAATAATCGTTCTCCAGTTGCAACATTTCGTGCGCTAAGTCAATTTTTTTTTAATCAAAAAGAAACCACTTTCCACTCGACCTACGACCTTGACACCCATGAGCAATATTTTAGCTCTCATTAAGAGCTATCTTCTTCAAGAAATTTCATTTCAAGATTATTTCAAGAAATTGTGAAATTGAATGGCCTCCCAAAAGTTGTGATTTAAAATCATTAGACTATTTCTTGTGGGGTTATTTGAAGTCATTTGTCTTTCGAAATAAACCAGACTCTCTTCAAGCTTTACATGTCAATATTGAAAGTGCCATTCATGACATACGACTTGATTTAGTGGAAAAAGTGAGTGCAAATTAAAATTCTCAGAATTAGCACCTTTATCCTGTTCTTAACTATTACTGCAAAAAAAAACGACCAAATCGATTCATGTTTCGATATATCCTCCATATAACGTTACCTTCCAGTATGACATCTTCATGTTCTAGAAACCATCAAAAATTATAAGGTAAGAAGATCCTACCCGTAGCGAGTAAATGTCACACAATGTTCACACCAATTTTCCGAATTGTTTGCAATTGTCACAATTAGAATATTAATGCAAATCGATAAGTGCAAAAAAAAACTGAAGCGGAAAACAGTTTTTTTGCATTTGAAAAACCATTCCTATTCATTCGTAACCGACAGATATTAACAGTTGGACGGGAAGGAATGTCTTCTTTTATTCTAATGTTTTTGGAAGTCACACACGGAGAAAAATCGCCAGTTTTCATATGTTTGAATTGAAAGAAAATATATTAAGAACCAAAATTTGTAAATATTATATGTCTCTGAACAAAGACATTTTATTTGAAATCCCGTAGAATTAATTTGCAGCGAGTATGTTAATAAATTAGAACAAAATATATTTGCGATCTAATTTCCTATCTAAAATAAATTATGTGTTTAAATACAAATAAAGTTATTGTTTAGGAATTTCTCTAAATACATTCATTTATATATTTTATTTACAAAACTTTGCTGACATTTTCGAACTTCAGTTTTAATTTTCATTGATTTCGAATAACACAGTGATCGACTTGACTGATGGGTTCGATTTTACTACCAAAGGGTAGTATAAACCTATACTCGGTTTAGCGACCAATTTTTTGTATTGGCCTCAAAAGTTTCTGTCTGAATTAGTTTGTCCCCAAGTCTGAATTAGTTTGTCCAACAACTACTTCAGATTTGGGGGATACCGCTTAACTATATTTGGCAAAAATGTAGCTAATAATATGCTGAACAAAGTTTTTTAACATTTTATGTGAAAAAAGGGTTTCCCACACATAACTAACAGGGACTCGTTATTTTTCACTAACAATATTTGGCAAAATTTTAGCCACGGTAAATCTGAACAACTTTTTTGAACATATCAGTATAATGTGAACGTGTCTAGGCACCCTAAATTGCTCAAAAAACCACATTGTACCTCAAAAATATTAGCATTTCACTATTTTATAATAAAAATATTTTTTTGGTGTTGGGTATGTTTAGAAACTTTTTAGAAAATATTAAGGCCAATATTTTTGTGGAACATATTAACCTCTAGCCCACACACATAACTGTAATGTTTGCCACTATTTTAACAAATCGTAAAAAACACCTCTTAAAATGGGGAAGGCGGGGATGAAATGTTCTACAAATATGTTCGCCATAGAATGTTAATATCTATGGCAGAACACACCAAAGACCAAAACTTAACATAAACACCAAAAAATAGTTCAATTCCAGTTAAACCTCTCTGTGCTGGCATATATATTGCTTCGACGATTGGGTCGTATGAATAACATTGCTGCATGAATATTCCAAAAGGGTGTTTTTATACCCTCACTTTAGTGATATCATTTGCTACGGGCCAAAAGTGTAACACGTCGATGGAGTGACCTAAGACACTAAGTATGTTCGGCGGATATCCGTTTTGGGCCCTTTTAAGGCGAATGAGCAATGTCTGTCCGTTTGTTTGTTTGTCTGCTAGCTGGTACACACGATAACTTATTGGTCTCTACCACCTGGAGAACAATTGAAAAATATCTGAAATTGTGTACAATGTAATGCTGTTACAGTGCCTAAAGTCCAGTGGAAAATAGGCGTTATTGCCACCATTTTGGTACCTCTAAGGCAAAGGTACCATTTTGTACAACATTTTAACAGCTTGAGTAGCGCGAGTACCAATGCACGAAAATACTACAAAATTTTGCACAGTATAACGCTTTTATAGTGCCTATAGCCCTGTGAACAAGTAAGAAAGTTTCAGTCGGGTAAACCGACTAAGGTATACCCTCACTTTGTGAGTAATGTAATATTGAATATTACTCGAATTATTCTGTCAATTTGTGTGGGAGGTACCAGAAGGGGTTTATCAAATACACCTTATTTTTGCTGAACATTAGATACTTTAAATTCATTGCACTGTGCCGACTTATAAGCATTTATGTGCACTGGTATAAGCGTTATGAGACATTAAATTGTGGTATGATTTGGGCATTTTGTGTGGGAGGTACAAAGAGGGGCGTGGCAATAACGCCCATTTTTCACAGGGCTATAGACACTATAAAAGCATTACACTGTACAAAATTTCAAGTGTTTTTATACACTGCTATTAATGTTATAAGCTGTTAACTTTTGGTGCAAAATGGTGCATTTGTGTGGGAGGTACCAAAAGGGACGTGGCGACTTCGCCCATTTTTCTCGAGTTGATAACGACTAATAAGCTAATACTATGTGTGGAATTTCAAAAGATTCGAATAAGTAGTATAGCAGTTATTAAAGAATCAATATTTCACAACATTTTAACCCTTTGTGGGGGAGGTACTAGAAGGAGTGGACCAATATGGCCCATCTTCGAACTTAGCCGGAGATAGAAAAAAATATTACCACATACCAAATTTGAGGTCAATCGGTTACTCCTTTCGAGAGTTATCGTGCGCACCAGCCAGCAGACAGACAGACAGACAGACAGACGGACGGACATTGCTCATTCGACTTAAAATGACCCAAAACGGATTTCCTTCGAACATACTTGGGGTCTTAGGTCACTCCTTCGACGTGTTACACTTTTTTCCGTAGCAAATGATATATACCCTCGTCACACTAAAGTGAGGGTATAACAAGTAAGAAAGTTTCAGTCGGGTAAACCGACTAAGGTATACCCTCACTTTGTGAGTAATGTAATATATAACATTACACCAATAAATCTGTCAATTTGTGTGGGAGGTACCAGAAGGGGTTTTCCAAATACACATATTTTTCGGTAAACAGTACATTCTTAAATACATTGCATTGTGCTGAACTATAAGCGTTTATGTGCACTGGTATATTAAAGTTACGAGCTATGCAATTTTGGTCATTTTGTGTGGGAGGTACAAAAAGGGGCGGGGTGATAACGCCCACTTTTTACAGGACTATAGGCACTATAAAAGCATTACACTGTACAAAATTTCAAGTATTTGTATGCACTGGTATTAAAGTTACAAGCCGTTTACTTTTGGTACGAAACGGTCCATTTGTGTGGGAGGTACCAAAAGGGGCTGTACAATAATGCCCATTTTTTACCGGACTATAGGCGCTACAAAAACATTATACTGTAGAAAATTTCAAGCATTTTGATGCACTTGTATTAAAGTTATAAGCAGTTAAATGTTGATGCAAAATGGTCCATTTGTGTGGGAGGTACCAAAAGGGGCATGCCAACTTCACCCATTTTTCTCGAGTTAATAGCGACTAATATACTAATATTATGTGCAGAATTTCAAAAGATTCGAATAAGTAGTATAGAAGTTATTAAAGAATCAATATTTCACTAAAATTTAACCCTTTGTGTGGGAGGTACCAGAAGGAGTAGACCAATATGGCCCATCTTCGAACTCATCCGGAGATAGATCAAAATATTACCACATACCAAATTTGAAGTCAATCGGTTACTCCTTTCGAGAGTTATCGTGCGCACCAGCCAGCAGACAGACAGACAGACAGACGGACGGACATTGCTCATTCGACTTAAAATGACCCAAAACGGATTTCCTCCGAACATACTTAGGGTCTTAGATCACTCCTTCGATGTGTTACACTTTTTTCCGTAGCAAATGATATATACCCTCGTCACACTAAAGTGAGGGTATAAAAATGGGCGATATCAATCAACCATATCAAAATTGAATATTTTATACATAATGTTAATAGTACAGTCGAATCCGCTTAATTGAAAATAGAAAATTACAGGGCTTTTGTTCCATTTACCCGAGATTTTCATTAAAGCGAAGTTCGGTTAAGTGAAATTTGTTTCAATTAAACGAGGTCCGTCTAAGTAAAATCTATATTATTTAAATGTATATTATTTAAAATCTATATTATTTATTTAATTAAATTAATAATATAGAACATTCAAATTGTGTTAACTTAAAAAGAAAGATATTTAAATTTAATTCAATAAAAGATAAGTATGTAAATTGTATACATATGTACTCGTACTTATATTCTTGTAAAATATATTATTTGTAATAGAGTAATTCCACTCGAAGTGATCACACAAATTTGGGTTTTTTTCTCCGATTTCTTCGATGTACTTTTTTTAAAGAAATTCTCTAACATTGGACTGAGTAGAAAATTGAGTAGTGCAATCAAAAAAATTTACGAAAAAAATGTTTAAAAAAAATTTAATTTTAAGAAAAATTACAACTTTTTATTTTTATACCCTCACTTTAGTGATACGAGGGTATATCAGATTTGCTGCGGAAAAAAGTGTAACACATCGAAGGAGTGACCTAAGACCCCAAGTATGTTCGGCGGATATTCGTTTTGGGTCATTTTAAGTCGAATGAGCAATGTCCGTCCGTCTGTCTGTCTGTATGCTGGCTGATGCGCACGATAACTCTCGAAAGGAGTAATTGATTGATTTCAAATTTGTTATGCGGTAATATTTTTATTAATCTTCGGATGAGTTCGAAGATGGGCCATATTGGTCTACTCCTTCTGGTACCTCCCACACAAAGGGTTAACATTTAGTGATATATTGAATCTTTAATAACATCTACACTACTTATGCGAATCTTCTGAAATTCTACACATAATATTAGTATATTAGTCGCTATTACCTCGACAACTTCATAAAATTAATGAAGTTGGCATGCCCCTTTTGGTACCTGGCACACAAATGGACCATTTTGCATCAAAATTTAACTGCTTATAACTTTAATACAAGTGCATAAAAATGCTTGAAATTTTCTACAGTATAATGTTTTTGTAGCGCCTATAGTCCTGTAAAAAATTGGCATTATTGTACAGTCCCTTTTGGTACCTCGCACACAAATGGACCGTTTCGTACCAAAAGTAAACGTCTTGTAACTTGAATACCAGTGTATACAAATACTTGCAATTTTGTACAGTGCAATGCTGTTATAGTGCCTAAAGTCCAGTGAAAAATGAGGATTATTGCTACGCCCCTTTTGGTACCTCGCACACAAATGCACCATTTTGCACCAAAAGTTAACAGCCTATAACATTTATACCGGTGTATAAAAATACTTGCAATTTTGTACAATGTAATGCTTTTGTAGTGCCTATAGCCCTGTGAAAAATGGGCGTTGTCACCACGCCCCTTTTTGTACCTCCCACACAAAATGGCCAACTAATACCACAATTTAATATCTCATAACCTTAATATACCAGTGCACATAAATGCTTATAAGTCGGCACAGTGCAATGAATTTAAAGTATCTAATGTTCAGCAAAAAAAAAGGTGTATTTGATAAACCCCTTCTGGTACCTCCCACACAAATTGACAGAATAATTCGAGTAATATTCAATATTACATTACTCACAAAGTGAGGGTATACCTTAGTCGGTTTACCCGACTGAAACTTTCTTACTTGTTTTTTTTTGCATTGTAGACTATGTTGTTAATAACAACTCCAGAAAGTTTCATGGTGGGGACTCTTTATCTTCTTGAGAAAAAAATGAAGATGAATGAGACATTTGATTTTTTACGATTTCAGAGTAATTCCATGTGAATTTGATTTTTCGGTAAAAAATCTACCTTTAGTTTCTCTGCGAAATACAGGGTGTTCAAATAAGTGTGATATGATTTCTCTGAAAAAAAGGAAATTCAAAAGTGAATGGCACGTTCAATATTGACTTGTAAAGCTTGAGGAGAGTCTGGTTTATTTCGAAAGACCAATGACTTCAAATAACCCCACAAGAAATAGTCTAATGGTGTTACATCACAACTTCTTGGAGGCCATTCAATATCACAATTTCTTGAAATAATCGAATCTTCAAACTTTTCTCGCAACAATTCAATTGTGTCATTTGCTGTGTGGCACGTAGCCACAATCGGTCAATGGCAAAAAGATAGCTCTTAACGAGAGCTAAAATATTGCTCATGGGTGTCAAGGTCGTAGGTCGAATGGTAAGTGTTTTTTTTTGGATTTAAAAAAAATGGACCAGAAACACCACCGATATAAGCCGAAAAGAAAACACCAGATTAAAATTTACAGGATCAGCTCAGATTAGATTGGGCTTCATGCCTATATATATTTTAAATATCTATGTTGGTGTATTTCTGGTCCGGTATGCAAATTAAAAGAGGAAAAATAAATAACGATATATGCATATATTGGCGAATTTTCTCATATATCGAGGATGTCCTAGTCAAGACCTTCAAGAAAAGCTCTAATTTGTATAAATCTACAAACCCGTTTTTAAAATATAACAAATGCAATGTTCACATCTCAGGAATTTCTTAATAAAGATCTTTAAAAAAAGAGCGGGGCTGAACACCATCTTCAAATTTTCAACGTTCATTTAGAATATATGGGGCCACACAAATATATTTTTCACATAACTTTATGTTGGTGTCATTGATGTATAAAATGCAAATTAAATTTGCAGATGCATCGGATGCACTCAAAAACGTTAACGCCGCGAACATAAATTCCTGCTATGAAAAATAGAACTGAAGACCTTTAAATTGAGCCTTCTTTTGTAAAAATCCGTCCACGCGTTCCGAAAATACAGAACTCGAAACGGAGGCCCTTTGAGAATATTTTCCTATTTTCTCAGATTTCAGATGCCAATAACATCTGCAACAATTTTTGTAATTTTTTTCGCCAACTATAAAATGTTTTGTTTTGAGCACACCTATAGATGTCGCTTCCAAAAAGGTTCATTTAAGCCATAAACACCGCATTATTTAAGAAATTTAGCTGAAACTTTGCAGTTTGAATTCTGTTTTGGCAAAAATTCATCTCAAAAAAATTTATACAAATAAAATTTTATTTTGTTGTAGTCCCGTGTAGATGTAGTTCTCAAAAATGCTATTTTAAGCCATAAATACCACATTTTTCAGGTGAAGAGTTTGGCTAAAGGATTTGCAGCCTAAAAATTTCAGCGTTCGTTTTTTTAATAATTTACTTAAACAACAAGTAAGAAAGTTTCTGTCGCGTAAACCATCTAAGGTACACCCTCACTTTGTGAGTAATGTTATGTGGAATATTACAGGAATTAATATGTCAATTTGTGTGGGAGGTACCAGAAGGGGTTTATCAAATACACTTATTTTTCGCTGAACAGTAGATACTTTAATTACATTGCACTGTGCCGAATTATAAGCGTTTATGTGCACTAATGTATTTACGTTATGAGCTATTCAATTTTGGTATAATTTGATCATTTTGTGTGGGAGGTACAAAAAGGGGCGTGGTGGAAACGCCCATTTCTCATAGGACTATAGGTACTTTAAAAACGTTACACTGTGCAACATTTTGTAGCGTTGTCGTGCATTGGTACTCACGCTATAAGATTTTAACTTTTTTTTTACAAAATGGTACCTTTTTGTGGAAGGTACCAAAAGGGGCATGATTATAACACCCATTTTTCACTGGAATGTAGGCGCTATAAAAGCATTACCCTGTGCAAAATTTCAAGTATTTTTATGCATTGGAAATAATGTTATAAGCTGTTAAGATTTTGTACAAAATGGTCCCTTTGTGTGGAAGGTACCAAAAGGGGCGGGACCATTCACCCATTTTTCTCAATTTAATAGCAACAGATAAACTATTACTATATGTGGATTCCGATAAGTAGCATAGAAGTTATTAGAGAATTAATATTTCACTAAATTTTAACCCTTTGTGAGGGATGTACTAGAAGAAGTGGACCAATATGGTCCATCTTCGAACTTAGCCTGAGATATCAAAAAATATTATCCCATACCTAATTTGAAGTCAATCCGTTGATCCTTTCGAGTGCTATCGTGTGCTCCAGCCAGACAGACAGACACTGCTCAAATGACTTAAAATGGCTCAAAACGGATTTCCGCCGAACATATTTGGGGTTTAGGTCACTCCTTCGATGTGTTAAATTATTTGTCCGTAACAAATGATATATACCTAGGGTGATCAAAAAACCGGTTATTTTGAAAATACGGTTTTCGGTTTCTTCGAAAATTAAGTTAACTCTAAAACCGGTTTTCGGTTTAACCGAAAGTAAAAAACCGGTGAACCGGTTGTTTTCGGTTTTTCTTTTTTAATAAAAATGCATAAATAATGTTCAACATTTTGTTAGATGACGTGAAATAAGCGTATTATTTTTTTTTAAATTTTAGGTAGGTTCCTGTTTCAAAAATAATATTTTCTTTATCATTTTATAATGGTTTCAAAAAACCGAAAAGTCGAAAAAACCGAGTTGAAAAAACCAACGGTTCGAGTTATTCGAAAAAGCAGAAAAACCGGAAACCGATAGGCGGTTTTTAACGAGAAACCGATTAACCGGTGCGGTTTTTGATTACCCCATATATACCCTAGTCACACTAAAGTGAGGGTACAGAATGGATCGTTTCATGATTCGCTCCAAAGATTTTTCCAGTAATAAAATTGAATGCAATCCATGGTGGATTGCCGGCATGGCCGAACCTAACGCATTTACCATCGCATTATCTAGGGTGATCCAAGTGGAGATACTTTTTTCAATAGCCTTTTTTTGACAGGTCACGTGTGAGTCGTGTCATGCTGTCATGTTATTTTTGTTAAGTATTGTTTTGCATTTCATCATGGAAAGACTTACGCCTGAAAAACGTTTACAACGTTGTGACAACAAATTGACAGATTAATTAGTGTAATGTTATAACGGGTGATCCAAGTAAAGGTACTTTTTTCAATAGCCTTTTTTTGACAGATCGCGTGTGAGTCGGGCTCCGTGAAATGTGGCCCCAATGAAAAATTGCCCCAAACGCAAAATGAAAAATTACCCCATTTTTGGGCCAATTTTTCATTGTGAAATGTTACCCCAACCATAAATATGAAAAAATGCCCAAATGGAAATGAAAATTAAACCCAAAACAAAAAGGATAAATTACCCCAATTTATATTTCATCACAATTTGTATTACTAATCAATGAAAAATAGCCCCAACTTTTATACAAAGACTTGAATAAAATTCTCAACTCGTACTCTACAGTATGGACAATAATAATTAACTTCATTTGAAGATAATGTAGAATGGCAAATTTCAGAAATTTTAAGATGTTTGCATGGTAGTAGGTCGAAGTTGGGATCTCGTTATCAGAAGTGTCGCTGCACGAACCATTTGAAGTAGCGTCCTCTGTGTCGTCGAATATATTTGGCACCATACCAACACATATGCCATTGGATTAAAAACCATTCGGGCGAGGAACTGGGCCTCTGTTATTTTACCCGAATCCAAGAGCGCGGTCGCCTCTTATATTTTTTGATTCATTATAGCACTATTCTTTTTTCGCTGTTTTTGAACTGAACCGCCAGAAATTGCAAAATGTCTGCTCTTAAAAAATTCCTCCTGACGGATTACTTTTATAAATTTAAAAAATTTGCGTTCTTTTGTATGCGTAAATAGTACATGTGTTTTGCCTATACACGCTGAAATTTTCACAGCCCACCTACAAAAAATAAGTATTTTATTGAAATTATGTTCAACATAAATATTCTTCATTACTATATTCACCTTCTTTATCCACTGCTTTTCAAAATAGTTCAAAAAGGTCGCGAACTTACTATCGCTATCCATAAGATAAATTTTCGATTTTACATCTGAGAAAGCAATTTTTATTAATGATGGGGGAAGTAGTCGGAGTGCCATAATTTTATGATACAGCACGGCTGCTGGCTTCGAGGATCTGACATATTGCAGCAAATCTTTGCGAGAGCTCATGTTTCGCCTTATAGCCTGGCAAACATGAAACCTACCATAACAAACATTTTTAAAAATTATTCATAAAATCTGAGCTTCTAAATGAAAATTTTTCATAAACTTGCAATGCAGCATTTTTTCATAATTTTACAAACTTCCAATGCACCACTCAGAACGGTTGTCATGAGATCGATTAAGCTTTAAGTTCTGCGAAAGTTCATTCTTAGAATGAAAGAATATTTTCAGTGAAGTTGAAATTTTGCAAATAATGTGTATTCACCAGCATCCATAGTTCTTTGCGTTATGGACTGTTCATAATCTGTTACGTTTACGGCCGGCTCCATATCAAATAGATTATTAGTTATGTAACGGAATACACTTTGATAGCATTTATCAGTCTTTTTGTCCATTAGAATGAAAAATATTGGAAATATCTGCAAAGCATAAAAATTTTTTTTTGTTTATAACATTTATAAAAGATAAAAAACTTTACGTACCTCGTCAAAATATTCAACATAAATAACTAAAAGTTTAGTGAAGCATCCACGGGGAACTGGTTTGAATGTTGCATCGGCTCTGCGAAATACGACCCCAATGAAAAATGACCCCAAACTGAAAATGAATTTTGGCCCCAAAAATGTACATTGGTTACAACAACACGAAATTTGGGGGAATTTTGTAGTTTTTTGGGACTTTTTTCATTTTGGAATTGGGGCAAAATGTCACAATCGAAGAAATGTAAGATGGCCCTAAATGTTAAGAATGACAAATTGCCCCAAAAAATTTGAATTTTACAGTTTGGGGCCTTTCTGCATTGTCTAAAAACATTATTTTTTTCATATTTTTTAGGGGTAAAGGGTCTGAAATCTTCATTCTTTGCTGAGACTTGTATGTGGAAAGTTCTAAAATTTATTTGAAAATAAGGAGATAGAATGGAGTGCGTATTTTTTGCCGGGAAAAAAGTTGGATCTTTTTTGTCAAGAAGATAAAATGTTTTATAAAAAACAATCGGTTTATGAAGATGTCGTGAAATATGAATGCTCGCATGACGGGTGTTAAAAAATCGCGCGATTTTTAAAAACAAATTTTCGATTTCACCTATCCCTCACATTTTTCTTTAATTAAAACTTACTACTACGCACAAGTGCAGAACACATTAAAATGAAATAATCTTGTGTGAATAACGTTTGTTTGTTCACAAGAGAATGTTGAAAGAAAAGAAATCAGTTACAAGAAGAGTGATCGAAAAATTATTTAAAAAATCGCGCGATTTTTCAAATAATTTTTCGATCACGCTTCTTGTAACTGATTTCTTTTCTTTCAACATTCTCTTGTGAACAAATAAAATATGTCATTAATACGTAGAATCACAACAAATATTATGAACATCTCTCATTACTTAAAACTAATCACGTGTATCAATTCGTAAAAGGTGTCAGGCTATACGCAGACATGTTAGTAAAAACAAAGTACTCCTACAATTTCTAAAGTCATCAATACCTGCATCCACAGCATACCACAAGATCATGGCTCTACCACTACTTCCACCATTGTTGATTAAAGAGGCATTTCTACAAATTCGAGCAGGAATATACCTTATGGACAGCGAGAATACGTTCGGTATTTTTTGACGTATTTTGAAAATCAGTGGTTGAGGAAGGTTTGTACTATTCATATTATTTATTATAATTTGTGGTACATTTTAGGTTGGGTGCGATAATTTCACTGTGTATAAGCAAAGCACACGAAGTAGATCAGCTGTTGTAGCATACAACGGCGTTTTAGGCAGCTCAATTTAAAAAAATGCGATTTTTTTTAAATTCATAAAGGCGATAAGAATAGTGGAATTCTTCAAGAGTAGCAATTTCGCTATGATTGCCGAAAGTGGTGATTGGCGTAAAAGATATCAGAAGAAGGATTGTGTGGAATGAGATAACCGAAATCAAGAAGCTACTGACCTATTAATTTTTTTTGCCCTTATTGTAGACAACCAGTAAAAGATATAGAAGTATTTGTTTAAATGTATGCTAATAATTGCTAAATAAAAATATTTACAATTAAACTCATGTTTTAATTTAGTAGCAAAAATGGGGTGAAATTGCATTTAATGTTTTGGGGCTAAAGTGCATTATGGAAAATAAGCCCAAAAAGTGAGGTAATTTTTCATTTTAGTTTTGGGGCAATTTTTCATAATGAAATTTCATTTTTATATTGGGGTCATATGACGCAATGAACAATGGCCCCATTTTTGGGGTAAATTTTCACAACGAGAATTGGGGCCATATTTCCTGGGGCCATTTTTCGCAGAGCCTGTTGCATCTATTAAAAATGTTCGATTTCTCGGGCATATGTTTTCCTTTATTAACATAATGCTCTTTTGTGAAGAGAAAATGCAATAAGAATGCGATTCTTCAGAAATGGATGCTGTATAGAAGTGTTTGGGGTCTGCACTGTCCTTCGAAGTTCCATATTTTTCCCAGACATTTTTCATACTGAATGCCTTGACAACATCTAAGGCACTTTTAGGAGATGGTAACAACGTTTTTGCTGCTATGAATTGCAAGCCCCTCTTCATTTTCGAGAATTGAATATTTGCAGTATAATTTTGCCGTCTATTTCAAATATTGGTGGAATGTAAACTATTGTTGACATAATTTTTCGCTAAAATACATCTACCATAAGCATTACTACAATTCTAGCCTTTCATTCATCTTGCCAGCACTAAAATTTTACAACATCCTTATAAACAGATTTTTTTGTAAATCATATTTTGTTGGGGAACATATAAAAGATTTGAATTTATTTTTTTCCCACAAAAATAAACACACTCCATGGTCACACTTTTAATGTTTTCGCTTGCGTCTCAAAATACTGAATGAAGCCAATGATATTATTTACAAAAACACCAAACACTGTAGGCAGACACAAAATGATCCGTTTTAATTCATTCAGTTTCAGACGAAATATTTATTTTAATAAAAATGAAAAATCACGCCAAAAAACGTAATTAATTTTTTGGGGCCATTTCTCATTTCTTGTTTTTAAGGTCATTATCAATTTTTTTAAAAATGAAGAATAGCCCAAAACTAAAAGTGCAATAAAGCCCCAAAAAATTATGGAAAAGGCCCCAAATTTACGTGTTGTTGTAACCAAAATAATTTTTTGGGGGCTTTTTCATTTTGCGTTTTGGGCAATTTTTCATTGGGGCCACATTTCACGGAGCCGTGAGTCGTGTCATGCAGTCATGTTATTTTTGTTAAGTATTGTTTGGCATTTCATCATGGAAAGACTTACGCCTGAACAACGTTTACGAGTGTCATTCGCCAGTTACCAGTCGAAATACTCGAAGGAAAATTGAACTCAACGGATGGACCATCTGAGACGTAGCCGCGGCCAACATTTGATAGACATAATCAAATGTTGGAAGAATGTTGGTAAATGCCATAGAATGTTCTTTCAAATGATAATAAACATTCCCCATTCAATTTGAATTTTCTGTGTTTTTTCTTTAAAAAAAAGTAGGGAACCTCGAAATGGATCACCCTTTATAATAAAGGGTGGTCCAACTAAAACACACGATGTTAATTGTAAATAAAACAAAAAGTTTTCAAGGAATAAAGTAAAAAGTATATGTCGGTACAACCAAGACAAAATTAAAAACTAGACTGTCATCGCACAAATCTGACTTAAAAGCTTTTGACAAACCAATAGAAACCAAAACGGCGCTTGCGGCCCACTGTGCGCTGACTGGACATAAACCTAATTTTGACAATGTGGAGATACTGGCAGAAGAGAGTAACTACCGCAGACGATACACTTTAGAGATGCTACACATAATTGACGTTCCTACAGAGAAGAGACTAAATTACAAATCTGACACTGACAGGTGCTCTCAAATGTATCGACATACTCATGATACAATAATTGTAAAGGTAGTCTCATAAGCCCAACAACAAAAATTCCGGTACAACCCTGCGTATTTTTGCCATTTTGGTTGTCAAATTGAACTGACAGATAGACGTCAGTGACAGGGTGAGTACAACCACAACAATTCAACAACAAACTCGGAATTTTGTTTGTTAAATAACAAAAGTTAGTGAAGAAAAATAAAAATTTCATAAAATCTCGATTTTGATTTTTGTTATCTTAATGTGACACCCTCCGGTGGTACTGGCCATGGTACCTCATCGAAGAGAAGACGTAAAAAGTGCAGTAGTTTGAGATGTGATGTGGCAGTTGCAGTAGCAGCTAAATTCTTCTCCAAGAATTTGGAATCTTGGGCTACAGCAATGCAAAACCCACAAAGGCAACGAAAAGGAATTTTTTGCAAGAAAACAACGAGTACTAAAGACAACGGTTCTCCTCCCCCTTATCGAGTGTAAATAGAGAAACGACGGCCACAGGAGAAACCATGCAAACCATTCAACAGCCTAAGCAACGTGACCGTGTACCGCAATAACATTCCTGGAACGCAACAATCGAACGCCACGTATGTCAGTGGTGGCTTTTGAACGTCTTCATATGTAACAATGAAAAAAGTGAAAAACCCCCCGGAAACTGAAAAACAAATGGAACAACCTTCAACTAAAAAGAAAAACAGCGGCAGAAGATAGGCCGAAACGAAGAATTTGGAAGTCAATATGGATAAAGAAAACAAAGACGACTGTGGAAGGCGTCCGGCATCTTCAGTGAATAACTGGATATACGTAAATCATAAAGACTATTTGACACATTCAACACTACGCTTAATTAACCAAACAGGGGTTTTTCGATAAGTATGTTTACATACATATCGTCATCAGAAACGAGAAAGGGCGTATCATCATATTTGAACACTTTACAGGACAGTTAAAAAAACTAAATAAAATGAAAAATTTTGTTAGAAAAACGGTGTTTTCAGGATATTACCTACAGATAAAGATGTATATATATATATATTCACACAAACATGATTTATAACTTGTTTGTGAAAATTGCGTGATATAGGAATTTTTAACTATGAAAAAAGAAATTATATGTTTCTAGGCCCTTTTGAATTTCGTTAATAAATTTGACATTTTGATAGTTGTCGCTAAAAATTAGTCAGAATGTATATTTTGATGCAGTGTACCGAAATCCATCAAAATTTCCATTTCCATTTTACTTGTTACGCCTTTTTTCGTTTCTGATGAAACTTTATTGAAATATATTCTTCGGAAAATGTAAACAAAAGAAAATTAGAAATATAATGAAAATGACATTTCAACTATAAACAGAATGACAAATATATAAAGCACTTGTTAATAACGCCACCATTTTTAATTGAGGGGGAGGAGGTTGAAAGAAGTTGGCATTTAAAACAAACAAACGTACATATAAACATGAAACTATTTAATTGAAATAAATAATTTATTTATTAGACTATTAGGTAAAAAGATTTTGATTTTTAAAGTTTTGTGTTTTAAGTAAAAGCTTTAAGCGCCTTAGGCATGAGATTTTTTAAAAATTTGTTTTTTAAACTTTAGCTTACATTTATGAACAGTATTGTCTAAAAATATTGATAATGGAATATTCATTCGTTTGAAACAAATGAATATATATCTTGAAGATATCGCAGATGAACTGACCGTTTTCTAATGCAATACCACTAGCCTGACACCACTTCCATCGGAGCTCTCCATCTTTCGGTATTTTGAAAAACGATCCATTTCCATGGTCATCAGGTTTGTCACAAATGCGACACTTGCGCATTTTTTCTTATTAGAAAAGTATATATTTTTTAAAATAAAAACAAACACACAATATAATTTTAAAACAACAATAATTTTTTATTGTTTTCTCCACTTTATATTATATTTTTTCACTCAGTCTTATTTTTTTCACTTCCTATAGCTGAGTATAGACGATTGCCAGATCGGCAAACGTTATCAACCCTGTTAAAGTTCTGCAAATATACGGACAATGACAGATTGTTAGGCAATGGTGAATTGGCAGTTCAGACGATTGCAAGAAAACATTACAATTTCATATATTTACAATATATTTTGTAAATATTTATATGCAGGATTGGCAATAAAAATGCATTATAGACAGTGTTGCAAATAAAATGTTTTCTGGTAATGGCGCCGTTGTCACATACATAAACTTCGCACATATAACAATCTGCAAATTATCTCGCAATGACTTTTCTGCTAACGTTGCAAAACAAAAATTGTATGTTCACACGGTTGTAAATTCACAGGGTTGCATTTTTACGCCATTTTTCTGGCAATGTTGTCCGATCTGCAAATCGTGTGTACTTACCTTATTACTTTTTTCCAATTTTAATTTAAACTCATACGTTTCCTTTTTTCGCTCTCCACTGCTGTCAAAAAATGTAAACAATGAGATTGAAAACCAAAATGCTGTCAAACACGCCAAAATAAAAAAATTGTAATCAGCTGTTAGCTTGAGACTACCTTTACAATTATTGTATCATGGACATACTGTTAAGAAACACGGACGACATAAACATCAGTCAACAGCGAGAACTTAAAAAGGACAGACAACGATTTTTAAAGATCATTTTAATGTAAAGTTCATATTTTTTTGTGTTTATAAATGTTTTAATAATTAACGTATTTTTGCAATAGATCTCCAAAAGATGACCAGCGAATCTGGTTGAAATATTGAGAATAAATATTGAAATTTAAAAAAACAAAACTGTTTTTTTAATCAAGGACCTAAAGCCGAAAAATAACCAAAATTAAAAAGGAATTATCTTTATATTTGTTAGTATGATAAAAGGATCTATGACAATTATGAGTGAATCAAAATATCGGCCAAATGCTCGCCATGACTTCGGTGGCATACCTCTGTCTGATGGTCCATATTTTCAATGACTCTGAGACATAATTGAGTTTCAATGTCGTTGTTCAAGTTCGTAACATTGTCGCGTATCTTCCCCAGCTTGTGCATCTACTTCGTTGATTGGCAGCCCTCGGGCCGTACTTGCTCGAAAATGAGGTTGGCCAAGCAGTTACAGTGAATGGTGTTCGCTATCGCGAGATTATAACGGACTTATTGTGGCCAGAAATTGAGGATATGGGCCTGGACGATTTGTTGTTCTATCAGGATGGTGCCATTTGCCACACAGCCATTCTCACGTCGTGGCGATGTTAATTGGTCGCCGCTATCATGTGATTTGACACAGTTGGACTTCTGGCTTTGTTGATATTTAAAAGAAAAAGTGTACGTCAATAAGCCAAGAAGGCTAAAGGATGAGATAATTCGGCACATTAACGACTGTTAAGGTGTGGGGTTTGGCAGCAAGGGAGGTGAGGGTAGGCAATGCCACGAAATACCTTCTATGACAAACTCCAATAACAACGATAGCTCAGTGGGGGGAATGATGTATGTAGTGACCGACGTTGGCGATGCAGTAATGCAAAGGGCGAAATAGAAAAGGAAAATAAATAAAACACAAGAGTTTAGTACTTTTGATAATGAAAAAGGCAGAACTTTATTTTGTATTAATGATAACGTATATTATCATGTTGCGATGCATAGGATCCGTAGATATCCAAACCGCACGATAGCAAAACGACAAGAGATGTGCGCGAGTGCAAAACAATGACTATTAGTGATGTGCGCGATTGTATCGCCTAACAAAGACTAGATCCAATACGAGAGCCAGATGAAGTAAGGAGTCGAAAATACGCAACAGCCTCTGCTTGCGGGAAGTCTCTCTCTACACCGAACTATGCGAATAACGTCCCGGAGTCGGAGATAGATACAACGCTGGAAGTCTCTCCTTACAATCCATACCATGCGAATATCGTCTTGGGAGAGTTGTATAGATGCGTGCTGTGCTAATATCGTCCCAGGAGAGACGAAGGAAAGCACCAGACGCTGAAAAGCCCTCTCACAATCAGTACAATGCGAATATCGTCCCGGGAGTGTCGTAGCAGAGGCTTCTTCTCCTCCAACCCGCCAACCTCATTTTAGAGGAAGTACGGCCCAATGACTTTTCTTCAATAAAAACTGTTGTTGTTGCATATTTTACAATACCCATCTTAAATTGACTTACAAATACATATCTATGTCAATATAAGTAAGTCATTATTTGTTGACTACATGTAATGCAGAGGGCAATGACATGTCTTACATGCTAATGCAATGTACAATGACATGTACTTACCATGTTTTTGATGGGAATATTCCGAGTAAAAAAAATATGCCTCGTCGTATTTAATTATATATGATATATGTATATGATAAGTAAATGGTTATGAAAATCATTACTGGTAAGGTGTTATATGGTGGATCTTCGTAAGCGTGGGGGTAAGTAGTTATTTGTTAGCTCTTCGTATGCTTGCATGGAAGTACTTTCCTCCAATGTCATGCCCATGTAAAAATAATCTGAAGGGTGGCTAAATGGTAAGTCATTAGTTCTTTTGAATTTCACTTACCCGCCATGTTACATGGTAATGAGAGTTTTTGCTGGGTACAGTTACTAAACTACAGTTTCTACATGAAAGTGATGTTTTCAGCATTCTTAGACCTCATAATTTAATTAAAATGGTATGGTTAATATAAATGGGATCTCGACTTTAGCGAGCTTATATTTCAAAAACTATGGTTGAAATACTAAAGGTACCTTCCATGAAAATTAGAATTATAGAAAAAAATTTACCATAAAAAAAATTTAGTTTTGGTTTCATACCTCATCTATACAGTATGCCTCAATCTATACAAAAAAATTGTTAGGTTTCGGACACAAAAAAAAAATTGTTGCATAGTGTTTTCAATGTTAATATCTTGAAATAATCCCTTGGTTTTTTTTACAGAACTCAAAAATTTTTACTAGAACAAAAGTTATTGAATTTTGCCCGATGGATTTTAATGCTGAACCACTGTGCGGCGTTGTAGATGCTTGCGTTTTTAACCAGTGTGCCTGGAATTTTGAATTTTTCCTACACAGAGAAAAATCCTGAAATAAAATATGTTTGGGAGGCAAGTGTAAATAAAATATTTGTCAGTACAAATATCAAAACCATTACCTTTTTTGAACTATCTTAAGAAAATAACTCGGAAAAACTTAAATAGGTTAGGAGATTTTTTCCGGCCTAAAAAAAATGTTAATACTTCCAAAAATAATTACCTTTTTTGAACTATCATAAGAACAAAAACGCTGAAAAACTTAAATAGATTACGGCATTTTTTCCGACTTATAAAAAAATGTTAATACTTCCAAAAAGAATATGTTTACAACAGAAGCGATATTTTTCCTAGGGTAATAATGATGGTAGCCCATGAATATTTCTCCGAGCATTGCTTGGCAAACAATGGCGGAGGGTGTTATACAGCCGACCCCATCTCTGTATTTATTAATATCATAAAAAGAAAGATATTAGTCGAAGTACAAAATGTAGAGCGAAACAACTCTTGCAATGAATGTTCCAATAAAATGCGAATAACAGTATTTTACTTTAAGATCCACTGAAAACTATTTTATATTTTCCACGTTTTGAATATTAATATATTTCCAATAGCCCATGTTAGTCAATATTTTATTCATATTATTAATACATTCATGAAGGCATCCTCTTTGTAAGGCCCAGCTGTATTCCCGTTTCCGAATTGGTCAGAAATCCCATCTTGGGCTTAACATCGGGACCAAGTGGCAATAGCTCATACGCGCGCAGAATATTTGTCATAGTGACCTTCATGGCAAACATGGCGTATGTCTGACCAATGCAATTTCGAGGACCGGAACTAAACGGTATAAAGGCAGATTGTACATTTTTATTGCCATGTCGTTCCGGTATGAACTGATCGGGATGTTCGAAAATATCTGGATCTCTCAAGGCAGGAAAGACGCAAATAATTATTTGGGTACCTTTTGGAAGAACCACTTTGCCCAAACGTGAATGTTCTGCAAAAATAAAATTATGTTAAAAAAGACATAAAATAAATAAATTGGTGGTCCAATCATCTTACCAAACGTAAACTCTTCTACAATTTGTCGTGCTATGAACGATACTGGAGGAAACATCCGGAGACTTTCTTTGATTACACTGTTCATGTACTTCAACTCATTTAAGCGGGCCAAAGTGTATGGCTTGGGATTCTTTTCACCAAACACTTCGTATATCTCCTCGAGGACCCTGTTCTGTATCTCCGGATGTCTGGCCAGTGTGTGCATTGTAAAGGCAACGGCCCTCGAAGATGTATCCGTAGCTCCTACCGTGAATGTACTCACTTCGTCAGTAATTATTTCATCATTAATGGGTTTGCCATCAATGGTCGCCTGCAGCAAGATATCCATAAAAGCCATACGTTTCTTAACAGCTAGACTGTCGTCTGCATCATTGTACTCGTTAACTTGTATTGTGCGTTCAGCGTTTCTTTCATTATCCTTCAATATTTTCCGTCTATCTTCTATAAATTTGCTGGTGAAGGTGCGTACAGTTTTAACAAGACTAGTTTGACGCATCTTTCTGAAGGGATACAAGATCGTGAAAATCCACTCATTGTATAAATGTGCTCGAAGGAAACGCCAAGTTATTAAGTCTGTCAAACTAAAAAGAAAAAGCAAATGCATTGTTTTTAGTACAGATTTAAGAAGATAATAAGATAATAAAGCGTGATCCATTTCGAGGTTCCCTATTTTTTTAAAGAAAAATCACAGAAAATTCAAATTGAATGGGGAATGTTTATTATCATTTGAAAGAACATTCTTTGGCATTTATTTATTGAAGATTATGTCTATCAAATGTTGGCCGCGGCTACGTCTCAGATGGTCCATCCGTTGAGTCCGCGAATGACACGCGTAAACGTTGTTCAGGCGTAAGTCTTTCCATGATGAAATGCCAAACAATACTTAACAAAAATAACATGACAGCATGACACGACTCACACGTGCTCTGTCAAAAAAAGGCTATTGAAAAAAGTATCTCTACTTGGATCACCCGTTATAACATTACACTAATTAATCTGTCAATTTGTTGTCAAAACGTTGTAAACGTTGTTCAGGCGTAAGTCTTTCCATGATGAAATGCCAAACAATACTTAACAAAAGAAACATGACAGCATGACACGACTCACACGTGATCTGTCACAAAAAAAGGCTATTGGAAAAAGTATCTCTACTTGGATCACCCGATGCGCCTAAGTATTAACTACCAAAGTCAATTTAAGGTAAAAATTTTGTTGCCTAGTGTAAAGTGTATACACTAGGCAACAAAATTTTTGTCGAAGGGCTGTGCATAACATTTTCTGGTGTAATATGGCATCATAAACAAACAAAAACAATGCATGAAATGAATAAAGGAAATTATGAGGACTGCAAATGTTAATAATGACACTTTAACGTAGAAAAAGACGTTTAGTAAATGTCGTTAAAACATCAAAATAGAAAAAAAAATTTAAAAAAATGTTTGTTGTCTTTTTTTGAAATCTAGCGTCCTAACGAAGAAAACAATGCCTATTTGAGAAAAATCTATGGATAAATGTAAATTATAGCAATTATGGTAGAAATAATAGGATTTCATCATAATCCGGTTATATACCCCCACTACTGTAAACGATGGTATACGAGGAGTGACCTAACAGACCCCAAGAATATTTGGCGCAAATCCTTTTTGAGCCGTTTTACACCAGTTGAGAAATGTCCGTCTATCTGTCTGGCCTGGTGCGCACAATAACTTTCGACAGAAGTAACCGATTGACTTTAAATCTGGTATGTGTTTATATTTTTTCTATCTTTGGCAAAGATGGACTATGTTGGTCCACTCCTTCGAGTACCTCCCGCACGATGGGTCAAAAAAAGTAACATATTTAAAATCGATTAACTTTTATACTACTAACCAGAATTGTTCACACTTCCACAAATAGTATTAGTTTCTTGGTCGCCATCATCTTGAGAGAAATGGACGAAGCTATATGCCCCTTTTGGTACCTCCCATTCAAATGGACCGTTTTTCACAAAAAGTAAACGGCTTATAACATTGAATCTAGTCCATACAAATAATTGGCATTATATGAAGTGTAATGCTTTTATAATACCTACAGTCCCGTAAAAAAGGCGTTATTGCCACGCCCCTTTTGGTACCTCCTATACAAATGGACCGATTTTCACAAAAAGTTATCGGCTTATAACTTTGTTTACAGCCCATACAAATACTTAAAAATTTGTGACGCCTTTACAGTACCTATAGTCCCGTGAATAATTTGAGTTATTATCACGCCCATTTTGGTGCCTCCCATAAATGTACCATTTTCCACGAAATGTTAAAGGATTATAATTTCGATTCCTGCACATACAAATACTTGAAATGTTGTACAGTGTAATGCTGTCATAGTACCCATAGTATATAAAAACCAGTAAGGAAAGGCTAAAGTCGGGCGGAGCCGACTATATAATACCCTACACCACTTTCGTAATATTGAATAACTCTGATATATAAATTTTGTAATTCATGTATAAATTGTTTACATAAATTTACTTTTGGGATATTTTATACTTAAATAATACCCTGTACCACAGTGTGGTGTAGGGTATAAAAACGAGTGGATCTAAAGAGCCAAATCGGATGAAACATATATATGGGACCTATAGCTAAATCTTTACCGATTTTCTTCAAATTCGGAAATCTTGGTTCATGAATCAAGAAACTCTACCATTATAAATTTCAAAACGATTGGATGTAAAATACAGCTTTTATAGGACTAAAGGGCCAAATCGGACGAAACATGTATATGGGAGCTATAGCTAAATCTTAACCGATTTTCTTCAAATTCGGCAGTGTTGGTTCGTGGATCAAGAAACTCTACCATTCTAAATCTCAACACGATTGGATGTAAAATACATCTTCTACAGGACTAAAGGGCCAAATCGGACGAAACATGTATTATGGAAGCTATAGATAAATCTTAACCGATTTTCTTCAAATTCGGTAGAGTTGGTTCATGGATCAATAAACTCTACCATTCTACATTTCAAACCGATTGGATGTAAAATACAGCTTCTATAGAACTAAAGGGCCAAATCGGACGAAACATATATATGGGAGCTATAGCTAAATCTTAACCGATTTTCTTCAACTTCGGTAGTGTTGGTTCATGGATCAAGAAACTCTACCATTCTATATTTCAAAATGATTGGATGTAAAATACACCTTCTTCAGGACTAAAGAGCAAAATCGGACGAAACATATATATGGGAGCTATAGCTAAATCTTAACCGATTTCCTTCAAATTCGGCAATGTTGGTTCATGGATCAAGAAACTCTACCATTCTAAATTTCAAACGATTGGATGTAAAATACAGCTTTTATAGGACTAAATGGCCAAATCGGACGAAACATATATATGGGAGCTATAGCTAAATCTTAACCGATTTTCTTCAAATTCGGTAGTGTTGGTTCATGGATCAAGAAACTCCACCATTCTGAACTTCAAAATGATCGGATGTAAAATACAGCTTCTACAGGACTAAAGAGCAAAATCGGACGAAACATATATATGGGAGCTATAGCTAAATCTTAACCGATTTTCTTCAAATTCGGCAATGTTGGTTCATGGATCAAGAAACTCTACCATTCTAAATTTCAAAACGATCGGTTGTAAAATACAGCTTCTATAGGACTAAAGGGCCAAATCGGAAGAAACATATATATGGGAGCTATAGCTCAATCTTAACCGATTTTCTTCAAATTCGGCAATGTTGGTTCATGGATCAAGAAACTCTACCATTCTAAATTTCAAAACGATTGGATGTAAAATACAGCTTCTATAGGACTAAAGGGCCAAATCGGACGAAAGATATATATGGGAGCTATATCTAAATCTGAACCGATTTCAACCAAATTCAATAGCGATCTTAACAGCCGCGAAATACCCTACACTGCAAAATTTCAGAACGATCGGAGTGAAATTGCGACCTGTAGTCGACGAACAACTTTACATGGACAGACGGACGGACGGACATCGTTAAATCGACTCAGCTAGTGATTCTGAGTCGATCGGTATACTTTAAGGTGGGTCTAGCTGTGTTATTTTCAGGTGTTACAAACATCTGCCGTGAAACAAACTTATAATACCCTGTACCACAGTGTGGTGTAGGGTATAAAAATGGGCTTTTGCCACATCCTTTTTCCTACCTCACAAACAAATCGGCCGAAATAAAAAATATGAACAATAATTTTCCTGAATTTCCCCCCATTTTTGCCATATGGATCATAATTTATACATTTATCAATAGATTTTTTCAAATAGACATTTTTTCTTCGGTAGGATGCTAGCTTTCAAAAAAGGGGACAAACATTTTTTGGACATTTTTTAAATGTTTTTTTTCGAGCTTGCAAAAAAATATATGTTATTGAAAAAAATATTTATTTCTAACTGTTTTAACACAGTTAGGTTAGGTTAGGTTGAAGAGCGGAGACGTTTAAACGTCTCGTGTCAATGGACATACACTTAAGCCAGTAACGGCCTGTTGTGCGCTCCTTACACTATGCAACAAAATTGTTGTCCAAGGGATGTGGATAACAGTTTCTGGTGCAATTAAACAATTTTTAATTTTTTTTTTAAATTCCAGCTTTCATGCATAGTACATTCAGTATTTGGACCATAATTTTTCAAGTATAAGCCTGATTGAGCCGTGTTATGCCTCAAATTAAAGGAAATTGTGAGGGCTGCAAATATTAGCTTTCACGTAGAATCGTTGGTTTAATAACAGTCGTCAAAAATATGAGAAAAAATTATTTTTTAAAAAAACACTTTTTCCTGGTACATAAAAAATAGAAAAAAATATTTTATCACATTTTTAAAAAGCCAGCATGCTAACGAAGAAAACACTGTCTATTTGAAAATATCTATGGATAGATGTAAAAGTTATGAGCCATTTTGTAAAATTTGGGGAATTTCAAAAAAATCTTGTTTCATATCTTTTCAGACATTATAAAATTATAGAGAGGACGAAGTTCGTAACCCTCCATAAAACATGATATGCAATGTGAGAGCTATATTGGATGAGATCCGCTCAGATAAAGGGTCATTCAAAAATATTTGTGGTTTTTTATTTATGAGGTTTCTATTCAGTTTCGCCTTTTAGGGGCATGGACATCCCAGTCGTATACACAGGTAGTTAAAATAAATGTACGCAATACAACGTAGTACACGGCAGTCTTGAAAATATTGTCAGCTACAGGTACTGCAACTTATGAACCTTAAACCCGGAATTTATGAATGAAATGTCTTATTAATGAATTAGTGTAATTCAGCGCCTTAAATATTACAAAGTTATATTTCGATGTATGAGTACAAGGCAAAGAACTTTTCAATGTGTAATTAAATTTTCAATTGTAATTAGAAAAATCGACGTGCGTTTAGTAAAATATTAGAAGAAACATATGTGTAAAATTTTTGTATACAAGTTAAAGATATGAACGAACCGTGGACACCTAGTATTTTGTGTCATGTAAATCTTACTCGATGGACTAGTGGAAGAATGCGGTAAGTACTTTACAATTAATGTATTACAATGTTTTGTGGAATAAAACGTTTTAATTTTAGACTTGACGTGCAATTTGGAATGCCAATGGTTTGGAGACAACCATTCATTCACGATACGGACTGCTATTTTTTTATAAGTTAATAGATTGGAGTAGGAAGTGTCCAAGTATAGCTAACAGCCTAATAACGGAAGCATCATCAAGTTCAACTGAGTACTCAACTCTGAGCGATTCAGGTTTGAGTCAGAAGTCATCGCTTTTAACTCAGTTTCAACTCATTGATGTAGTGAGAGATTTGGAACTGACCAAAGATAAGGCAGAACTACTTGCATTGCGGTTGAAACAGTACAATATTTTGGCCCCAGCTGTTAACATATCATATTATAGAGTCCGTGATATACCTTACAAACAATTTTATACAACTGTGGATAACAGATGCTTTTGCCAGGACATTCCCCGGATTATTCGAGGAACTTTATCAAACATACAATTCAAAGGAATGGCGGTTACTTGTTGACAGCAGTAAAGAAAGTTTGAAAGCAGCACTTTTACACAACGGAAATCAGAAACCGGCGATTCCCATTGTTCATGCTATCAACGCTAAGGAATAATACGAAACAATGGCTAAATTGATAAAAATACATAAAATATGAACAAGACTGGAAAATTTGTTGCTATTTAAAAGTAGTTGGTATGTTATGCCTCTGGGATAACCGATATTTTGCCACCACTCTTTAAAACTCTTTAAAAATTTTGTAAAAGCCTTAACGAAAGATGGGCAATTCACACTCATATTTAAAAAGTTTATTTAAAAGTCTTTCTTTTCAAAAAAACGAGAAAGGAGTTTTTGATGGGCCTAAAATGAAGAAACTGATGAAAGATGTAAATTTCGAATCATATTTGACGGATGAAATTTCAGCATGGAGGTCGTTTAAGCGTGTGGTTTCAAATTTTCTTGGATCCAATAAAAGCCCGCAATATGATGCAATGATTAATGATTTGTTCAAAAATTATGAAAAAATTGGTTAGAAATATATTTATTTATATTTATGTATATAACACATATGTGTCTGTATTCTTCCAACTTATTTTCGCTTTATGTATTCCAACAGGTGTAAATATGTCCGTCAAAATTCATTTCTTGCTTACGCATTTAAACTATTTCCCCGAGAATCTTGGCGACGCACAATGGGAAAAAATGGGTAAATACGCGCGCATAGCAGTATTTTTAATCTCACGACTATACCGTTAGAGATAGAGTCCAACGGTTTGGACCATCTTCAAGAGAATTCTTTGGAGAATAATTTGGTGTAGCCAGATTTTTCTTACTGTTACCATTTATCGCACAGTGGGGCTTCACAATCGACTTTGTGGAATATAGTGTGAAACTCCGAATATCGTGCCAAATTCAGTGATCTTGATTTTAAATTAAAGCTGACAAAATTTAGTTTAAAATATGTTTCAGGTGCTTGATTGTGTGTTGCTGCGTTTTAAATATGCAGACCATTGAAGTTCAAAACTATGTTTGTCAACATTGCGAAAAAAGTCTACAAAACCTGCCATGCTTTTAAAATTGAAACTAAGACAACTTAAATAGGATAAAATTGTGGGCTGCAATATTTATGAAAGCTGAAATTTTACTATAATATACTTTACACAATGGTTCGTAGACTGATAATAATTGAAAGTTAAATTAAAAACAAAAAATAATCGGTCCACCCTAATACACACAAACTGCGGAAGCGTATATATTTTATTGTAACTATATTTTTATAGGTTTTGTAGAAAAAGTGAAGTATAAAAATTACTATAATCCTTATAATAATAACAAGATCTCCATTTTTAATCGTACTTGATAAAACTTGCAGTCGCGTGTTAATCCGTTTATTCCCGTCCGTTCAGTACCCTTCGTAATTATTATCCGATTTTGCCGAAATTTTACAAACGTTTTTTTTTTTAACCAAGAAGATCGGTCCACATGTTTCGGGAAAATCGGTTCATAGATTGATACAGCTCCCACACATATTTTCTATATTTAAAGAAAAAAAAAGCACATATTTAAAGTACAAAAATCTGCCATAATCGCAAAAGGTCGCAGATAAACTAGGTACCGTTGGATTCATTCCTAAGTCACCTCTCTTCTCTATGTCATATGGTAGTGATCCCACGTGATCCAAAAAAGTTGTATTCCATTTACTGTGGATCATTTTTTTGAAAAACAAAAAAAAACTGTTGTTTTTACTTTGAAATATCTTTTCATTGGAAAGCGTTAAAAATACGTTTTATACACAAAAATTAAGATGAATAGTACCTTATTATATGTTGCAAGTCCTATCGCATTTCACCAATAAACGCGAATTCTACAAGCATTTTAGTATATGCATTTTATCATCGCAATGTTATTTGCATTCATTAGTAAAAAGGACAAACTTTGAATGGTCATAACTCAAAATCGCCTGGAGATATTTTCATAAAATTTGTAGGTATTTTCATTAAATGTTATCCACAATAAAATAACACTCCCAAAAAATTGATTTTTGAAAGATGTTTTCAAAGTCTATGCGCGCATATTTCATCATATTTTCCCATCGTGCGACGTAAGTGACGACCATGGCGAAAGGTTTCACCAAGAATTGAAGTCCATCGAGCGGCGTTACCAAGGGCACTGGGATGAAAGAATGATGGGAGATTATATTTGGTTCCTCATTAGAGAAACCGATTCCGAAATCTAGAAACGTCAACAAAGAACTCACAATTACTTCTAATCAAATGTACATAATATAAATAAAAGTAATAAATAAACTCGCTATTTAAACAGAAATTAAAAAGATTTTCTCTTACCTCTACCAAAAGGCTATAATTTCTACATTTATCCATAGATTTTTTTCAAACAGGCATTATTTTCTTCGCTAGGATGCAAACTTTTAAAAAAAAAAATAAAATATTTTTTTTTCGATTTTTTTCTACTTTTTATGTTTTTTTTTTTGTCCCAGGATTTTTTTTTAAAAATCGACTTTTTCCAATTTGTTTAATAACTTTTACTAAACCACTGCTTCTAAGTGAAAGAGATGTTTCCAACATTGGTATCCCATATTAATAGCTTCAATTTAACGCATAAGTCGACCTGATCGGGCATATACTCCAAAAATTATAGTGCAAATACTAAGGGTACCTTCGACAATAATAGTATATTTAATATAAAATTTTTTTAAAAAAAAATTATCCATAAAAAAATTTTTGGTTTTATGTATGTCACAATCTATACAAAAAAATTATTTTAAGTCTCGGACACAAAAAAATTTTTTTTTGTTGCGCAGTGTTATTTATGTTCTTTTTATACATCACGAGTTTCAGAAAATCGGTACGAGCACTACTTCCAGTCATATCCTCTGAGATGAGTCAAGTCTGGTAATATGTCGGACCCGAAATATTGGGATATTGCATGTGTGAAAGCCGGGCAGTGACTCAGAAATTGCCCATCGTTTCGATGTTTTCCCCGCATGTCCTGTACTCGCCGTTTCCTGCTAGTCCTATGCGATGTAGATGTGCTTTTAAGCTTGAGTGTCCCGTTAGAACACTCATCATCTTACTAATCTCGATCTTGTTTAGTTTCAGAAAACTTCTTGTTTTCTTTTCATTTGGTACACCCCACAGTGCAGTTGCGCTTACTATTGCGCTATTCCACCCAGTTTTGTGAGCCATCAACACCCAGTGCTTCAACTCATTCTTCGTGGCTTCGAAAGGTTTCCAATTTTCCAAGTTTATTACTCGAAGTTCTCAGCCCTTTGAAGCCACGCTGTTTGCCCGTTCATTTCCAATCACTCCGTTGTGACCTGGTACCCAGAAAATACGCAATTGAGTAGTTATTTATCGTTCTTTTACAGTCCAATACAGTTCTGGATTTGACCCTTTCCGATGTTATTTCCTTAATCGTCATTTGGCTGTTTGTGAAGATGTTGGCATATTTTGGTGTTGCTGAGCCAGTTCACACACTCCGTGATTACTCGAACTTCTGTTTGAAATACCGTGTTATGGTCAGGGAGACGAAACTGAAGTTCAACTTCTTGTTCATCAATAAAAAGTCCCAGACACGTCCTTCCTCCTCGTTTGGACCCATCCGTGTAGCAGCTTGTTCCCACTAGCACATGGGCCAAAGTTCCATTTTCCCAGGAGCGTCTGTCTGACACAAACGAATCACAGGTAGCTATAAGCCGCACTTCAGGAATGCGGCCGGAGATTTCTGGCGTTGGAATGTGACCAACTAGAGATTTTAAAATCTTCTGATGGTACGTCTTGCTGTGAGGGCTGCCTCATACTTCATACGGATGTCTATTGGTTGGATGTGCAGTATAGTCTCCAACGCTTTTGTTGGTGCAGTTCTAAATGCAACGCTTATGCCTAGACAGCACATACGGTATTAAGGTAAGGTATGTAGAATATACAAGTTCTATTTATTTATTTTTTTTATTTAGTTTACTTAGATTTTTACGTCTGTTAGAGCGATCGCACAGTGAACTGTTTTGTCGATAGAACAAGACTGACTCCTTTCTGCTTCGTTCAAACGTTTTAAGTCGTCTTCACTCATACTGTACAAAAGTTCTCTACTCTCTTCACAGGTGCGATTGCTGTAGGGTTTGTCTTATATACATACATACAATTTGTTATACATTTATAGCTGTTCTTAACACTAGCTTACATATTACAGGTATTAAGTCACAGGTATTAAGGTGCACTTCTAGGCCATTGATGTCCAACATACTACACAGGCGTAGGTGATTATTGGTCTAACCACGCTCGGAAGTAGTCCCCATTTTGAACCTAGAGCTCTTCTGCACAACGACCAACATCTGTGGGCCTTTGTAAAGGGTGTTCCAACAAGAGGTGTTATTTTGGTAACACCTCTTGTTGGCAATTTTTTGAGATAAATGATCGGATGTTTATTTCATAATAAAGAAGAAGGTATGCCGTTCATAATGAAAAACAACATCAGCCAAATGGCCACCACGACCACGCTTAGAGGACTATATCCTTTCATGAAATTTTCCATAACGCAAAGTGGCTGCCCTATGTCCTCAATAGCCTCACGAATTCTATCTTTGAGGTCTTGAATCGACGCTGGGCTGTTGGCGTAGACCTTATCTTTCACGTGGTCGCAACGGAGGAAGTCACAAGGTGTTAAATCACAAGATCTCGGCGGCCAATTGTGATCACCTCTTCGAGAGATAACACGGTCCGGATACTTTTCCCGTACAGAGCAATGGTTTCGTTGCTTGTGTGGCACGTAGCGCCGTCTTGTTGAAAGTAAACATTGTCCAGAACAATACCATCCAACTCCGACCATAAAAAATCATTAATCATCTCTCGATAGCGCAATCCATTCACCGTAACTGTTGATACAACCTCATTTTCCAACAAGTAAGGTCCAATGACCCCGCTGGACCATAAACCGCACCAAACAGTCACACGTTGAGGATGGAGAGGCTTCTACCTTCAATTCTTACCAATGGTCCCAAATGCCACCATGCAAAACATCCCCAAACCACTAAGATGCCGCCACCATGTTTCACGGTTTGTTTCACATGGTGTTTTTGAAGACGTTCATGAGGTCTGTGCCAAAAATATTCTTTCCCATCACTTTGGAAACGATTAATTTTTGTCTCATCGGACCAAACGACATGTTTCCAATCTTCCACCGTCCAATTCTCGTGACTTTTAGAGAATTTCAGTCGTGCTTTTATGTTTTTGTCCGATAGAGCTGGTTTCTTCTTCTTAACTGCTGACATGTATCCAAGTCTCTGAAGGGCTCTACGAGCAGTTGGTGCACTAACATTCTTGTTTATTGCTAAAGCAGCTTGTTTAGGTGTCTTGTAGCTTTTGGTTCTCATATGACGTAAAATCAAACGGGCATCAGAGTCATTTAGTAGCCTAGGACGACCTCCAACATTCAGTTTAGGAGCGACATTTCGTAGTTTTTGGACAGCAATTACGGTGCGTTGACTCACATTTAGCTTTTTAGCAATAACACGTGACGAATTTCCACTTTCAGTCATGGCGACTATACTATTTTCAACATCTATTGCAATTTTTCTCATTTTTTAATTATTTTGTTTTAATTCGGCCTTAATCTTGAGAATTACCGAACTCAATGAAAGTTAAAATACACTGAAGTATACTACAAACAAAAATATACCGCTATATTTACCTAACGGCACTTTTCAATTTCTTTGGAAACGCAGTATATAGTTCGCCTATTTTTCTCGAGTTAAAAGTGACTATGAAACTAATACTATGTGTAGAATTTAAGAAGATTCAAATACTAAGTAGTATAGAAGTTGTTAAATCATCAATATTTCACTAAATGTTAACCCTTTGTGGTGGAGGTACTAGAAGCAGTGGACCAATATGGCCCATCTTCGAACTTACCCGGAGATAGAAGAAAATATTACCATATACCAAATTTGAAGTCAATCGGTTACTCTTTTCGAGAGTTATCGTGCACACCAGCCAGCAGACAGACGGACGGACGGACAGACTGACATTGCTCAAACGACTTAGAATGACTCAAAACGGCTATCCGCCGAACATACTTAGGGTCTTATGTCACTCCTTCGATGTGTTACACTTTTGGCTCGTAGAAAATGATATATACCCTCCTCTCTAAGGTGAGGGGATAATAATTCGATGAACATTTGAATTAAAGAAATATTAAAAAAAAAACTTTACTATAAACAAATGTTTGGTTTTGATTTCATGGATTAGTATGTCTCAATCTGCACAAAAAAATGATAAAATTTTGCCTTAGCTAGCTGTGTCTTTATATTTGAAGTGGCTAGTCGCTAGTCCAACAGCTACAACATCCCACATCATCACCAGCGAAGCGGAAAGAAATGCTAGGAACAAATTTGCATGGGACAATACTTCATATACTCACTCATGCATGGCATCTGTGTAGGCATGATTTTTGCCGCTTTGAGCATTTACTTTAACGCCTATTGCTGTTTCCACAAACATGTCTACCATAGTAAGACTCAAATATGGATACGCATCGAATGCTGTGCTGCCATCAGCCTTGTCGGCCAAACGATCCACCAGAATCGAGGACTGTTGATCGAAAACGTCCACAAATGTTTCCAACACTTTGAAGTGGAATGCCTGTGTCAAAATCTTGCGACGGATTTGCCAGTCGTGCACTGAGCCTGTCACAAGTCCCATCCCCAGCAATGGACGAACTACCTTATACACCTCGGCTTTATCTAATTGAGTGCTCAATATTTTGTCATTCGTTTCGGGGCAACAGGTAAAAATGAAGGGAATATTGAAATCGTACATTCGAATAACACTTCCATATTCGCCAATAAGTTCAATACATTTGTTAAGTATATCTATACATGAAAAGAAAGAATGTCAATAAAGAATTTATGTTATTTAAATTTAAATATGTATGTAAATCGGGTGAAATTTTTCTAAAAGGTTTTCCTTCAAACGTAACAATGATCATTTCTATGTCTAGAAACTCCTATCTACCAAACTGTATAATGATCGGATGTAAAATAAAAATAAATGATAAGAAATCGAAAAAAGCTAATAAAGGGAGGGCCATTTAATATTTTAAATTTGAAACGGCTATTTATTTTATTTAGCGTATGGAAAATCATTACAATCGAAAGAATAGCATATATAAAATGTGTACCAAGTTAGATAACTCATCAAAGATCCAGCGATTCTAGCCACGATACAGCGTCTGGTGTTAAATTTATGATGTCGCTTATTTGGCCTTCATATCCTAGGGTAGGACACTCTCTAAGGATGTGATCGATGGTTTGTCGAGGGGCCCCGCATGTGTAAATAGGGTCATTTACAAGACCCCATGTGTATAGGGTATTTTGGGTTCTGCCAGTGCCAGTTCTGAGTCTGTTGAGGTTACACCAAGCTTTCCGTGAAAGTTGCAGGTCGTTGTTACTGCTACGTCCATTAAAGAGCGGACTGGACCTTCCTGAGTTGGACCAGTCATTTTCCCAGACCATGTCAATCTCAAAATTTTCATCTTTTAACATTGTGGCTAGCTTCATGGGTGCGTTTCTTGATATAAGTCGTTGTCGTGGGGGATTATTTAAATCAGTTATTAGCGGAATATGATCATTGCTAAGAATTTTATTGTATTCTCGTAGTAAAGCTTGTTTCCTTCTTAGCTGTGGTGGAGCGATATTACAGAGCTTAGGCAACCATTCAGTAGGTGTTGGGCGTAATGTTCCTGATATCAGCCTCATAGTTATATTCAATTGAGTGTCGATTTTTTGAGTATGACGGCTGTTTAGCCATACTGGACTTCCGTATTCAGCCGCAGAGAAAACCAGAGATAACGCAGAAATTCGCAAACATGACGGATTTGCACCCCACGAAGAGCCCGTCAGTTTTTGAATTTTGTTGTTTCGGGTTTTTATCTTTTGAGACGTTTTGGTGAGATGAGCATTATATGAAAGGGTCCTGTCCAGAGTTATTCCAAGGTATTTTGCATTATGGTTGTGATTTAGGAATTTGTTGTTTAATTGTACGTTTAATTCACGGCAGGCTTCATGGTGGTTCAGGTGGAAGCAGCTCACTTCCGTTTTGGCAATGCTTGGCGAAAGTCGCCATTTGGCACAGTATTGTGAAAGCAATTTAAGATCTGCTGTTAGAGAGTCTTCTATATGAGCGAACGATTTGTGCTGTAGTGCGAATGCCATGTCGTCAGCATATATAAATTTCCTCGATATAGAGATAGGCAGATCATGTATGTACAGGTTGAACAACGTCGGGGCTAAGACAGATTCCTGGGGAGACCATTGTTAAGTTTTCGTGTTTTACTGTATTTATCATTAAGGTGGACATTGAACAGACGGTCACTGAGCATTGAGCAAATAAGATTACATATCCGACTACAGGGGATAACCTTCATCAATTTATACAGCAAGCCTTTTTTTCACACGGTATCATACGCTGATGTCAAATCAACAAAAACTGCGCCAGTTTTAAGTAAGCGACAATACCTGGTCAGTACAGCTTCGATGTTTTCGGAAACCAGCTTGTTCTTGAGGAATGACACGGTCTATTTCCGGACCAATACGATTTAAAATAAAACGCTCGAGCAGCTTAAAACTGATTGACAAAAGGGACACGGGACGGTAACTTTGTGGTAGATCTGCTGGTTTATGGGGTTTGAGTGATGATATTACTTTGGATTTTTTAAACGCTGGTGGTAATTTGTTTGATGACAATATGTTTGAATAAAATAACGTAAGCCATATTCTGGTATTGGAACCACTATTTTTAAGGAATTCTGGATATATTCCATCCACTCCAGCCGCAGTTCCAAGTTTAATTTAATTCAAGGCATCGTTCACTTCTTGCTCTCTAAAGGGTCTTGAAAAACTATCATTTGGGATAGTGCACTGAAAAAAAAATTGTCATAAAATTAAAGAAATGCTCCAAAGACGTCATTAGTTTTTAAAATAAGTACATTTTGTACTTAAAATATAGATAATTTCAATAATATTAAGTAATTTACTTAATTTTAAGTAAATTTTCTTAATTTTAAGTACAAAATGTACTTATTTTGAAGACTAAGGACGTCTTTGGAACATTTCTTTAATTTTATGACAAATTTTTTTTCAGTGTGGATAATTTGAGAGTTCTATATTCGTATTCTATAGTCCTTACAAAACCTTTTTCATCACACTTAGCTTTTGATAGCTGCACTATATGTGAGGCTATGATATTTGGATTTATTGTTGGCTTGTTTGGTGGAGGAGGTTGAGCGCTGCCAAGTTTACGCAACAATCCCCATGCCTTACGGCTGGAATGTTTAAAGTCCATGTTTGTGATAGATCTTGACCATTCCTCTTTTCTCTCTTCGTCAAGGCTTAATAATAATTCGTCTGCTATTTCCTGATTTTCCGTTAAGCAGAATTCATTATACAACCTATCACTATCTTCATTCCAACAAGGAATGTATTCCTTACGGAAACCTCTCGGGATTGCTTTCTTTGCTGTAGCAATAACTAGACCAACAAATCGGTCATAATTCGATGGTAAGGGTGGAATAAATCGAATTGCATCATCGATTAGTTTTGAAAATGTGCTCCAGTTTGCTCTCCGAAAGTTCCACCTTGGCTTCGGGATGCTTTTAACAATTGGGATCTTAGTACCTATATCGATGATAACTGGACGGTGCTGACTTTGTTGGAAGCTACTTAGGACGGTTCGAGTCGCAGGTACAGGATTTTAACGTAATGAAGAGACGAAGCACAGATCTGGGTTATAATCACGGTTCCATCGTGCAGAGTGGAAAGTACATCTCTCTTTAGCATCGAAAATTAAGTGGAGATTTAGTGTTTCAGCCCAATCTATAAGCCATAGACCATTGTCATCGTCAGTGTGGTACCGCCACAAACTGTGGTGGCTGTTAAAGTCGCCTGCATATACTACAGGGTGGTTATATTTTGGTATACCCTTATTAACCAGGGATTCATGTGATACTGTACGTGTCTCTTGAAGGAGTATTACGTCTATGTTCTCAGCTGTCATAATCCTTGACAGGTAGTCAGACTTAGAGCTAGTTATACCTTCTATATTAAGTTGGCAGATTCTTACTGCAGGTCCAATAGTCCTAACGGACTGATTTATTTGCATTTTAATTGATCTGTGTGCGCTTAGTTTCTGTAGTTTCGTAAAGATTATTTGTTTGTATGATTTGTTTATATTCTTTCTTTGTATGTATAGCCAGGAGATCAATCAGATATTTGTGTTGACAAAGTTTGGCTTCCAATCGCTGTAGTTCAGTTAGCATTACCCAGGGTGCACCACGAGGAGGCGAACTACTTTACACCCCGAGTTAATCTGTCGATTTGTATGGGAGGTACCAGAGGGGGTTTAACAAATACTCCTATTTTTCGCTAATATATATTTTTCAAATATATTGCACTGTATTAAAGTTATGATATATTCAATTTTGGTATGATTTGGCCATTTTGTGTGGGAGGTACCAAAAGGAGCGTGTTCATAACGCCCATTTTTCATAGGGCTATATGTTCTTTAAAAATATTACACTGTGCAAAATTTTGTTGTATTTTTGTGCATTAGTACTCACGCTATAAGCTCTTAACTTTTTGTATAAAATTGTACATTTGTGTGAGAGGTACCAAAACGGGCGTGGCAATAACCACCGTTTTTAACAGGACTGTAGGCACACTGCACAAAATGTCAAGTATATTTATGCACTGGTATTTAAGTTATAAGCTGTTAACTTTTAGTGCAAAATAGTACATTTGTGTTGGAGGTACCAAAAGGGGCGTGTCAACTACGCCAAATTTTCACTGTACTATAGGTACTATAAAAGTATAACACTGTACAAAATTTCAAGTATTTGCATGAAGTGATGTTATAGTTATAAGCAGTTAACTTTCGGTGCAAAATGGTCCATTTGTGTGGGAGGTACCAAAAGGGGTGCGGCAACTTCGCCCATTTTTCTCGAGGTGATAGTGACTAATATACTAATACTATGTGTAGAATTTCAGAAGATTCGAATAGGTAGTATAGAAGTTATTAAAGAATCAATACTTTACTAAAAGTTAACCCTTTGTGGAGGAGGTACTAGAAGGAGTGGACCAAAATAGCCCATCTTCGAACTCATCCGGAGATAGATAAAAATATTATTGGGGTCTTAGGTCACTCATTCGATGTGTTACACTTTTTTCCGTAGCAAATGATATATACCCTCGTATCACTAAAGTGAGGGTATACAATTACTATTGATAATTTTTTCAAATTTCTGGTTTTTTTGGAAAGGTGAATTTTGTCATTTAATAATCTCGGAGTAACCGACAAGATAAATCTCGGAGTAACCGACAAGACTTAAAATTTAGTATGTGGTTTTAATTTAACTCAGGATGAGTTCGAATATAGGACATATTATTTCACTCCTTCGAGTACCTCCCGAAAAAGAGTTAACATTTAGTGAAATATTGAGTCTTCTGTAACTTCTATACCACTTATCGGCATCTTCCGAAATTCCATACATATATATGGGGGATTTCATATCAAGTGAACCAATTTTTAAAAGCGATATCTTCTAGTAGGGATGATACTTGCAACCAAGTTTAGTCATAGTGGATAGTAAGTATGTCACAATTTTTAAGGACTGTCCGAGTTGGAGGGTTTTGAATTTTCAAATTTTGGGCCTTTTTTCCAATCCACATATCTAATTACCTACTGTATATAGAAATTTTACCCAAATTGTTATTGATGAAATTAAAACTTGTTTTGCTATTTTTTTTAAAAACCAATATTTTTATTTTAGATTTGTTTGCTCAAAAGAAAGCTTAGGTCATTTCGTTTAAGAGCTTTGTTGTCTATTAGTGGGACGAGCCCTGTTTATCTATCTAAATAAAGATAAACATATAAAAAAATGATGGTTAAACAATATATTTTAGCATAACTGGAGAAGCTTTCATCGTAATTTATTGAGGAAAACTTTAAATTATGTAACATTCATCATCGTCTAATATAATTTCTTCATCCCTTCAGCAGTTTCAAAGACATCTTAAAGATATTGCGAAAACAATTTTAAAAGATAATAAAAAAAATTTAATAGTTTTATACCCTACACCACACTGTGGTACAGTGTATTATAAGTTTGTTTCACGGCAGATGTTTGTAACACCTGAAAATAACACAGCTAGACCCACCTTAAAGTATACCGATCGACTCAGAATCACTAGCTGAGTCGATTTAGGCATGTCCGTCCGTCCGTCTGTCCATGTAAAGTTGTTCGTCGACTTTAGGTCGCAATTTCACTCCGATCGTTCTACAATTTTGCTGTTTAGAGTATTTCGTAGCTGTTAAGATCGCTATTGAATTTGGTTGAAATCGGTTCAGATTTAGCTATAGCTCCCATATATATGTTTCGTCCGATTTTGCTCTTTAGTCCTGTAGAAGCTGCATTTTACATCCAATCCTTTTGAAATTTAGAATGGTAGAGTTTCTTGATCCATGAACCAACATTGCCGAATTTGAAGAAAATCGGTTAAGATTTAGCTATAGCTCCCATATATATGTTTCGTCCGATTTGGGCCTTTAGTCCTATAGAAGCTGTATTTTACATCCAATCGTTTTGAAATTTAGAATGGTAGAGTTTCCGTATCCATGAACCAACATTGCCGAATTTGAAGAAAATCGGTTAAGATTTAGCTATAGCTCCCATATATATATTTCGTCCGATTTGGCCCTTTAGTCCTATAGAAGTTGTATTTTACATCCAATCCTTTTGAAATTTAGCATGGTAGAGTTTCTTGATCCATGAACCAACATTGCCGAATTTGAAGAAAATCGGTTAAGATTTAGCTATAGCTCCCATATATATGTTTCGTCCGATTTGGCCCTTTACTCCTATAGAAGCTGTATTTTACATCCAATCGTTATGAAATTTAGAATGGTAGAGATTCTTGATCCATGAACCAACATTGCCGAATTTGAAGAAAATCGGTTAAGATTTAGCTATAGCTCCCATACATATGTTTCGTCCGATTTTGCTCTTTAGTCCTATATGGTAGAGTTTCTGATCCATGAAACAACACTACCGAATTTTAAGAAAATCGGTTAAGATTTAGCTATAGCTCCCATATATATGTTTCGTCCGATTTGGCTCTTTAGTTCTATAGAAGCTGTATTTTACATCCAATCGTTTTGAAATTTAGAATGGTAGAGTTTCTTGATCCATGAACCAACATTGTAGAATTTGAAGAAAATCTGTTAAGATTTAGCTATAGCTCCCATATATATGTTTCGTCCGCTTTGGCCCTTTAGTCCTATAAAAGCTGTATTTTACATCCAATCGTTTTGAAATTTAGAATGGTAGAGTTTCATGATCCATGAACCAACATTGCCGAGTTTGAAGAAAATGGGTTAAGATTTAGCTATAGCTCCCATATATATGTTTCGTCCGATTTGGCCCTTTAGTTCTATAAAAGCTGTGTTTTACATCCAATCGTTTTGAAATTTAGAATGGTAGAGTTTCTTGATCCATGAACCAACATTGCCGAATTTGAAGAAAATCGGTTAAGATTTTGCTTTCTTTAGATCCAATCGTTTTTATACCCCACACTGTGGTACAGGGTATTATCTATATATATAAAAATGGTGTGAAAAATGTATAGTAATTCATCAATTGAATTCATCAAACGGCTGGACCGCTTTGGCTCAAGCGGATTTCAACTTCTTGACATGCCGCCACAAAGACCACAAAGATTTCAGGCATGCATTAATTTCATCGGCAGTAGATTTCGGGATGACGGGAAGCGTTTGACGAAAATCTCCGGAGAGCAATATCATAGACTCACCAAATTGTCTCAAATCACGTCGTAAATCCTTCATCGTTCGGTCAACTGCCTCCAGAGCTCGTTTATGCGCCATCGTGCATTCATCCGAAATTATGATTTTGCAGTGCCCGCAATCCAATAAGATAACCTTACCACTTATACTCAAACTTATTATCTGAAAAAATTTTCGAGCTGATAAATATCGCGTTGAATTTTAATTGATCGTAATGCTTGTACCGTTTGTCGATGTGATACGCGAAATCAGTGTAACAATACGCAAAACTCGAATGAATTGCAGCATGAAAAATATCACATACTCGTACATATGTTTAATAGAAAACTTTTTTGTTTAATAGAAAATTAATAAAAAAATTTGGATTGAAAAAGAGAGCAGTAGATAGGAACAGTAGGAATCTCGCAAGAAATAGCAATTTTCGATTTTCCCAATTTTCCGACTTTTCCGGAGGGTTTTCCCAAAATTTTCTTTCGTAACAAACTTCTCCAGGCAAATACGAAGAACTGAAAAAAAAATTGAGCCAAATCGGTCCAGCCGTTCTCAATTGATGAATTACTATACATTTTTCACACCATTTTTATATATATAGAAGAAGAATATTACGTGGATTTGAAATTTTAATTAATTTTTGATATTGGAATAATTCATTTTTGGATTTTACGAAATTATCAATTGCTCTTGAATGGATAAACCGATTTTTACAAAGTTTGGGTCCTTCGAAAGCGAACGTATGCATTGGCGTTCTTCAGAATGGTCTCATAATTAACATATGCATTTATCAATTAATTAAAAAGGATATAAACCTTTCAACGTGCGAATCGAAGAACACAAGATGAGATGTTTCGGCCATGTCGTATGAATGCCACCTGAACTATTCGGGCGACAATTACTTGAATTAAGATGTGAAGGCACAAGAGCTAGAGGAAGCAGGAGCCTGACATGGGAAGAATAGTTAGCTATAACTTTCAGAAAACACAGCATAAATCCAAAGAACGCGAGATGTCCATATATATGTTCCTCCTGATTTGGTATGAAACCGCTATAGAAGTTGTATTTTACTTCCGATCATTAAAATTTTCCAGAAAGATGTTTCTCAATTTAGGAACGAATATTTCTTAATTTAGCGATTACCGTTTCAGAATTAGATAATATGTTTCTACCCATTTACCAATTATTCCAAATTATTATGGCAATGACCCTTATCGCATTGTTAGGGAGGTGTAGGGTATTATATAGTCGGCTCCGCCCGACTTTCTGCCTTTCTTTACTGGTTTAATTTTTCAACTATTTTCTAAAATAAAATGATATTTGTTAATTCCATTTGAGACATATACTTATGCCTTCTATTCCACAACCAATAATAACCTTGTAAAATTACCATACACGGGGGGAAATCGCCATTTTTGACATGTTTGCATTGAAAAAAAAAAATATATTTGGAAACGATTTTTTAAATATTATATATTTGTTACCAAATACATTTTTTTGAAAATCAAAATGTTTGGAGCGCATATATTAATAACGGGTTTTCCAATAGGGTTGATATGATTTTGAAGTGACGTTTCGGCCATTTGTAATATGTCATGATCTGTCATTTGTTTTTCATTGTATTCAGTAGTGTTTACAATTTCATCATGGAGAGATATACGCAAGAACAACGTTTACAAATTATTCAGTTTTATTATCAAAATAATCGTACACCAATTGCAACTTTTCGTGGGCTAAGTGCATTTTGTTAAAATCCAAAAAAACACTTTCCAGTCGACCTACGAACTTGACACTCATGAGCACTATTTTAGCTCTCGTTAAGAGTTATTTTTTTGTAATTGGCCGATTCAGGAGCTAGAGCAAAAATAAACGTTCCGTTCACATTTGAAAATGGTGCTAAGTCCATTTTTTTTTTAATCCAAAAAAAACGTTCCAATCGACCTACGTCCTTGACATCCATAAGCAATATTTTAGCTCTTGTTAAGAGCTATCCATTTGCCATTGACCGATTGTGGCTGCGTTCTACACAGCAAATGAAACAATTCCTTAACACTAAGTGTGTTTTGTTTTCAAAGAAATCATATCACTCTTTTTGGAAAACCCTTTATATTAGAATATAATACATTTGCAAACAGACTTTCACAAATAAAATATGTGTTTACACATAAATAAACTTATTGTTTAAGAAGTTTTCCAAATATATTTTATTTAAAAAATATTTTTAAAACTTTGCTGAGTTTTTAGAATTTTAGGTAGTTTTTCCTAGATTTCGTGTTAAACTTTATAGTTAACCAGTAAGGAAAGGCAGAAAGTCGGGCGGGGCCGACTATATAATACCCTACACCTCCCTAACAATGCGATAAGGGTCATTGCCATAATAATTTGGAATAATTGGTAAATGGGTAGAAACATATTATCTAATTCTGAAACGATAATCGCTAAATTAAGCAATATTCGTTCCTAAATTGAGAAACATCTTTCTGGAAATTTTTAATGATCGGAAGTAAAATACAACTTCTATAGCGGTTTGATACCAAATCAGGAGGAACATATATATGGAGCTTTAATATAAATCTGAACCGATCTTCCCTGAATACTTATTCATGTAAAAAGACCTCCTTCTGTCGAATTTCGTACTGATCGGATATAAAATACAGTATCTACAGCGCTTACATGTCAAATCGGCGGTAACATATATATGGGAGCTATATCTAAATTTGAACCGATTTTCTCCGAATTTGGCAGTATTCCTTCATGTAATAAGAAACCTCTCTTTGCCGAATTTCGCACTGATCGGATATAAAATAACATTTTTACAGCGCATACATGTCAAATCGGGGCTAACATATATATGGGGGCTATATCTAAATCTGAACCGATTTTAACCAAATTAAATTGGGATCGTCCTTGGGCCAAAAAAAAGATATGTGTAAAGTTTCGTCAAGATCGGGCTATAATTGCGACCTGTACTTTGATTACAAGTATACATCTACAGACGGACATAGCTAAATCGACTCAGAAAGTGATTACAAGTCGATCGGTATAATAAACAATGGATCTATCTCTTCTCCTTTTGGGTGTTACAAACAAATGCACAAAGTCATAATACCCTGTACCACAGTGTGGTGTAGGGTATAAAAACTGATCATCCATAACAATAGTAATTGATACAAAATTATAAACAATAATAGAAAACCTAAATCATAAAATACTATATTTTCCATTGAACCAATTTTATTAAATAAATATCAACTATTTTTGTCAAAAATTTTGAACAAATTAAGTGAAAGTAGAGTCAGGGACAGCCAGGGGAATGACTTTTGAGCACTTTAGTAGACAATTGTTTTCATAAAAATTTCGGGGGTATATTTTAGTGACCGCGCAGGACATATAAAGATTTGTAATAAAGTAAATTTCAATGTGATATATATTTTATTTTTCCTAATTTAAATGCACATTACACAATACACAAATTATCCGATAATGTCGAACCTAACTAACTAAACTAAAATGTATGTATTTATATGCACTGGTGTTAAATGGTCAATTTGTGTGGGAGGTACCAAGAGGGGCGTGCCAATTACGGCCACTTTTCCCTAGACTCTACCCTGCAGCTAAAATCATTTCTAGTTGCGTATTGAACCAGTCATAAGCTAGTTGCAATATGACCTATGCAAACCCATTCGCACATATGCCAGCAAAAACGATTATCTGAGCTCCTTTACAGCACCTACATGGTGGTTGCAGATCGACACTTTCGAAAAACGATTGTCTGAACTGCTTTACGAGCATGTACTCGTTTGGTGGTTGCAGAGTAAATGTGTCTCTCTCCAACCACCAGTCTCTGGTACTCTCTTATTCTCAAATTTAGTAATAACTGAACTAGATATTAACTAGTGCTGAATTGTAAACAAATGAACTAGTTGGGTGCCTATGACAAGCCAATTTTAAAATCGATAGTTCGTTATATGAAAAAAGGACAGATATGTTACTTGTTTGAAGTAAAAAACAACTAGTATATTTCCATATACAAACTAGTCATTTTGGCTGTAGGGTAGGTACTATAAAAGCATTGCACTGTACGAAATTTCAAGTATTTGTATTCACTGATATTAAAGTTATAAGCTGGTAACTTTTAGTACAAAATGGAAAAGGAGCGTGGCAATAATGCCCATTTTTCACTGTAATGTAGGTACTATTAAACCATTACACTGTTTCAGGTCTTTGTATGCATTGGGAATGAAGTTGTAAGCTGGTATCTATTGGTTCAAAATTGTCCATTTGTGTGGGGAGTACCAAAAGGGGCGTGGCATCTTCGCCCATTTTTCTCGAGGTAATAGTGACTAATAAACTAATACTATGTGTAGGATTTAAGGGGATTCAAATAAGTAGCATAGAAGTTATTAAATAAGAAATATTTCACTAAATGTTAACCCTTTGTGGGGGAGGTACTAGAGGGAGTGGACCAACATGGCCCATCTTCGAACTTAGCCGGAGTTAGAAGAAAATATTACCACATACCAAATTTGACGTCAATCGGTTAATGCTTTCGATAGTTATCGTGCGCACCAGCCAGCAGACGGACGGACATTGCTCATTCTACTTAAAATGATCCAAAACGGATTAGATCACTCCTTCGATATGTTACACTTTTGGTCGTAGCAAATGATATATACCCTCCTCTCTACGGTGAGTGGATAAAAATATGTCTAACACCAGTAAGGAAAGGCTAAAGTCGGGCGGGGCCGACTATATAATACCCTACACCACTCTCGAAATATTGAATAACTCTGATATATAAATTTTGCAATTCATGTATAAATTGTTTACATATATTTACTTTTGGGACATTTTATACTTAAATAATACCCTGTACCACAGTGTGGTGTGGGGTATAAAAACGATTGGATTTAAAGAGCCAAATCGGATGAAACATATATATGGGAGCTATAGCTAAATCTTTACCGATTTTCTTCAAATTCGGCAATGTTGGTTCATGGATCAAGAAACTCTACCATTCTAAATTTCAAAACGATTGGATGTAAAATACAGCTTTTATAGGACTAAAGGGCCAAATCGGACGAAACATATATATGGGAGCTATAGCTAAATCTTAACAGATTTTCTTCAAATTCGGCAATGTTGGTTCATGGATCAAGAAACTCTACCATTCTAAATTTCAAAAGGATTGGATGTAAAATACAGCTTCTACAGGACTAAAGAGCAAAATCGGACGAAACATATGTATGGGAGCTATAGCTAAATCTTAACCGATTTTCTTCAAATTCGGCAATGTTGGTTCATGGATCAAGAAACTCTACCATTCTAAATTTCATAACGATTGGATGTAAAATACAGCTTCTATATGAGTAAAGGGCCAAATCGGACGAAACATATATGGGAGCTATAGCTAAATCTTAACCGATTTTCTTCAAATTCGGCAATGTTGGTTCATGGATCAAGAAACTCTACCATGCTAAATTTCAAAAGGAATGGATGTAAAATACAACTTCTATAGGACTAAAGGGCCAAATCGGACGAAACATATATATGGGAGCTATAGCTAAATCTTAACAGATTTTCTTCAAATTCGGCAGTGTTGGTTCATGGATCAAGAAACTCTACCGTGCTAAATTTCAAAAGGAATGGATGTAAAATACAACTTCTATAGGACTAAAGGGCCAAATCGGACGAAATATATATATGGGAGCTATATCTAAATCTGAACCGATTTCAACCAAATTCAATAGCGATCTTAACAGCTGCGAAATACTCTAAACTGCAAAATTTTAGAACGATCGGAGTGAAATTGCGACCTGTAGTCGACGAACAACTTTACATGGACAGACGGACGGACGGACATGCTTAAATGGACTCAGCTAGTGATTCTGAGTCGATCGGTATACTTTAAGGTGGGTCTAGCTGTGTTATTTTCAGGTGTTACAAACATCTGCCGTGAAACAAACTTATAATACCCTGTACCACAGTGTGGTGTAGGGTATAAATAGTTCATGTCAGTTCAAAAGTAAAAGTAGTGCAACCAGCAATTTTATAATAACCTATAGAAACTCATTGGTAGGCAAAAAAAACTATTCCTCAATTGCATCACCTCTTCATGAATTTCTAAAATTCGATTGTTAGTAATGTCCCTTGTGATATATTTTTGGTTTGCAAAAATCTGCTTTATTTTTTTATGTGTTATGGGATCAGTTTACGTGGAATCACCCATATGCATTTAAACACAAAATAATCGCAAAAGAATCTTCTAAATTTTTGTGAGTGGCGCTTACGTCTTTTTGGCGGTTAAGGCTCGAAATGGTTGAACCCTAATTTTGTATAGGTTTATCTTCATTTTGATAGATAAACAGATCCCATCCCACTAGTAGACCACAAAGCTCGTAAAGATTGTGATCTAAGCCTTCTTTTGAAAAAAAAAAAAATCAAAAATAAATATGTACATAGATTTTTACAAACATGTCAAAATATATTTTAATTTCGCAAAAAAAGTTTTTTTTGGCGAATTTTTTTCAATATTCAACACCCGCCAACTCGGACAGTCCTTAACCAATTTCGTTGAAATTTCGTGTCATAACTACTAGTAGGACTAAATTTTGTGAAAGTTTCATCCCGATCAGAAGACATCGCTTTTAGAAATTGCCTCACAAATAAATATGACTTACATATAAATAAATGAAGTATAATATCGACTTAATATATTATGCATTTTGCAAAATTTGAGATGAATCGGAGCAAAACTGACGGAGATACTGCTGGTTGAGCAGCCGCTCCTCATAAGTGACTCAGTGTATCAGAAAAACTTTAATACTTTGTTCCAACAACCGATGTTTTCAAAGCCGTTGCCCTTCATACCTAAAAATCTACTGCACCAATCATTTTGAAATTTCGCACAATATTTCTATACATACTTTACGAGGTAAATCTGTCGAGCTTTTTTTCCAATTTGTTAATAGTTTTTGTTTTACAATAACCAGTCTGTCGATTTTTTCTCGCAAAAAATCGTGTTCTCAACAATTGGAAAAAAAAATTCCAAACCCCACCACGGTTACCCTAGAATAACGATTATATAACAAAATAATTTTGGTTCTTTGACTTCAGATGATCCATCACCGAGTTACGATGGACACCGCAATTCTACTTTTCGCTTCGGAATAATTGTTGCCATTGTTTTTAATATTTCTTCACCAATTTTTTACACAATGTAAATATACCAATGGTTTTTATCAACACATTTTAAACAGTGTCGTTACAAAAATTTGCGTTTTTTTGCACGAATTAACGTTGCCAACAAAAATGAATATGTAGTACATTTTTTTATGTTCAGAATTGTTTTCCATTTTGTTCTGTTCAGAGAAATCATAAACAAAAGATTTAAGACACAAAATCGCAATGATTGTGACTGAAAGTAAATTGATTTTACATATATTTCGACAAATACATTATGATCTTTAAACTAATGAAATTCATACTTAGCGTTAGGATGAAGTTGAATATAAAGGAAAAATTTAAATAAAAGTTTTTTTGTATTTTGGTATAATTAAAATTTCACCGTGCGACACTAATTTTTGTGCCAAAATCTCTACATAATTCTGAAAGCTGACAAGAAGCAGAACAAAACTGTATACTCAGTTTTTTTTATTTTCTGATCGAATTCGCGTTCAAAATTATTCAAAATATTTTTGTAATTTTTCTGAAAGTCCTAGTAAGGCAATATGGGTGTCAAATGAAAGGGCACATTTTGGGCTATTTAAATATTATTTTGTTTTTAGAAACTGGAACTTAAATGTTGCAAAAATGGCCTTGCAACTTTTAGTCCTTCATTGTCCTTTAAAATCCACGGTAGAAAATTGTGAAAAAAATATATATTGCGGATCTTACTGTTCAGCTATTCATATCCAAATTTTAAGTTTCTACGTTGAATAGTTTGTCTTTTAGAACTATTTTAATTGTAAATTGATGGCCATTTTTTTATTAACAGAAATTTAAATGTGTTATAAACACTCAAAATAATAGTATATATTATGTTATGGATGAGTAAATTTGAATTAAAATTGTTCTAAAAATCAAACTAATTATCGTAGAATCCTAAAATTTGGATATAAATAACTGAACAATAAGATCCTCAAAATACATTTTTTTCAAAATTTTCTACCATGGGTTTTTAGAGGATAATGAAGGACTAAAATTTGCAAGGCCATTTTTGCCACTTTTAAGTTCCAGTTTTTAAAAACAAAAAAAGCATTTAGATAGCCCAAAATGTGCACTTTCATTTGATACCAATGCCGTCTTACTAGGACTTTCAGAAAAATTAGAAAAAAAATTGGAATAACTATGTCCCTAAAAAATGTAATGTCCATTTAAACGAGAACTCGATCTGAAAATTAAAAACTGAGTATACAGTTTTGTTCCGTTTCTTGTCAGCTTTCAAAATTATATAGACACTTTCATGACCATTGATTCTTGTTAAACTTTGTCGCACGGTGTTAAATGATTTTTATCAGAATACCAACACATTGATCGTAGTTTTGTAAGTAGAATGTTGTACTAAAATCTCATATTTTCTTTTAAGGCATATGTATCAATATTTTTTAACTTACACTAGGTCAGGTTATAAGATACTGTCGTACAATGTACTATGACTTTGCGCATTTGTTTGTCAAACCTGTGAAACAAAAGTTCCAATTTTACAACAAAACATTTTTTCCAAAAAATACTCCATTCAACCAAAAACTACTGTATTGCATTTTTTTAATCAAACTACTAATAAACGCACTGTGTGATTTTCCACTGACTTACTTTCCGGCGTTACTGTCATTAATGTTGCTGTACTTCCTAGAAAGGGCAACGTACGAGGCCCCGGAATGTTTTTGGTGATTTCCCAACTTTTTTTTTGGGATTCATAACTGCGGTAACCGAAAATACCAATTATTGTGAGTATTGCAATAATAAAGAGTAACATTGTAAGTAATCGTAATCGTAGTCGTTATTTTAAAACACCATTCACGCCGTAAATGCCTTTGCAACTGAGGGAATCTCTAGCAACAAGTGGAAACAAGTCATTTATATATTGATTGCGATGTTTATCTAATACTACACATAATATGAATGTATACTTTGTTCATCATATATCTGAAGAAGGACAAGTAAAAGAGCTTAAGTTGAGTAAATTGACTAAAGTATAACCTCAACAAGTAAGAAAGTTCAGTTCAGTCCACATACGAATCTCCACACCCTTAGCCCCAAAAAATAATCGTAAATTTATGAATTTTTTGTTTTAATTATTATATTACACTATGCGACAAAATTTGTGTCGAAGGGCTATGCATAACATTTTTTGGTGTAAACATGAAGAAATATTTTAAAAAATTGTACGGTACATTTTTGTTATTAAAAATGTTTCTTTAAAATTCCCATTTTCATGGAAGGTGTCTTTAGTATTTGGACCATATGTTAGGGTCACGCGCTATCCTCCGGCACCAAATTTTACCTTATCCGGAATTCGCCAACTGACCTCGCTTCCAACGGAGGCACTGAGTTGTCGGTTCTGTGATTCCCACTGCGTTTGTTGATGTATACAAACAATTTGGTGGTGAATTGAACAGCAAAACCTGTGGACACTGCACACACCCTGTCGTAGTTTGCGATGCGCTGTGACGTCACGCCCAAGCAGCCGGCAATTTGCGGTGATCTCGCTCGATCCACTTAGTCCAGATTCACACTCGGCAATTTTTCCAAGCAAGTGTCAAAGTTTGTAGGAGAGAGAGGCAGAGAGCTCTTTCCGCCTGCCTCTCTCTTCCACAAACTTTGACACTTGCTTGGAAAAAAATTGCCGAGTGTGAATCAGGGCTGACACGCAAGATATTCGAGTCTCGTCTTAGCAGAGACAAACGAAAAAACAATAACACAGCCCTCTGGGGCAGATTTTCTTTTCTTTAGGTTTGCAACCACACACGTCTCCCTGAGACAGATTCTATGTATGTGCGTACGTAGGTTTGTTAATGATAACGCACAAGTGATCTTTCACTTTGAACTCAAATGTAATTCATTTATTGTTGGCTCAGTTAGCTTTTGCTTATTTTCTGTTACTTAGACGAATTTATAACGATTTTTTTTATCTTTGCACAGTCACTTTTGCTTTTTTCTTCTGCTGCCGTCTTCATCCAGTGTTGGTTTGATAATAATAAAAGTGATCGGCAGATCAGCCTAACGGATGCAAAAACGAAAGGTAGACTTCTAACGAGTAGCAAAACGAAGATGACAATAAAGGCCGGGTTAGGCAAACTTAACCGTAATTTAACTTCAGCGCCGCCCTAACGTTGCCCGCTGGAGCAATTACCCAAAACTTCAAAAACGTGCCATACGCCTCAGACATTCATAACAAAACTAGCAACAAATTAATTTTAATTTAAAATTTTTTGCTACTAATTTATCATTTTATTACTTATTCATCATTACTTTTCAAAATTTTCGCATCATTTTTTTCTTTTTTTCATTATTTTACTGATTTTGTTTGCAAATACACGTAAACGTACCGTCCAAATCAAATTTCAGCAGATTCAGCCGTCGGTTTACGTTTCGTTATCGTTGGCTAATCGTTTAAACTGATTTCCACATGTCAGATTGAATCAGCTGATTCGTTACGCTACGGGGGCGTTACGGTTACGTTTACCTAACCCAGCCTTAAGAATGCCAACAAAGAAAAAAGGCATTCAACTACAAAAGGGACTGTGCGAAAGTAGGCCAATCGGTTATGGCATGCAGAGATGTAACTTATGGTATGTTTTGGGAAAGCACGAAATGTTCGCACAGTGTTCACGTAAGAATAAGTGAACACCATATTTTATGAAGTATATGCTCGATAAAGCCGGTAAATACTTTAAATTACAGGAAATAATGAGGACTAAAAATTTGATAATGACACATTCACGTGGAAACCAAAGTTTAGCAACTGTCTTAAAATAATTAGAAACAATTTGATTTTTTTTTAATTGTTTTAACGACAGTCTCTAAACCTCCTATCCATCTACGTGAAAATTATGCTTGTATGCACTAGTATTAAACTTATACTCTGTGAAATTTTGGAGCAGAATTGACCATTTGTGTGGGAGTTACCAAAGACGCCTGACAACATCATCCATTTTTCTCGACCTGATTGCGACTTATAATCTAATAGTATGTGTGGAATTTTGGAAGATTCGAAAAGTAGTATAGAAGTTACACTAGCAACAAACATTTTTTTTGTTTCTGTTTAAGTGTCAACAGCTGATCTCCAACTAGCGCCCCTCAAGTTGTTATATTGATTCGTTGTTGACGGAATTTTGGAAGATTCGAAAAGTAGTATAGAAGTTACACTAGCAACGAAAAATTTTTGTTGTTTCTGTTGAAGTGTCAACAGCTGATCTCCAACTAGCGCCCCTCAAGTTTTAATATTGATTCGTTGTTGACGGCATCGCCCCCTATCGACATCGATTGGAAGTACAATTGCAGTGATGATAACGCCGTCACTGTGACATTTAATTAGTTCTCAACTCACCCGCTGATGGCACACTGCCAAACCTCCAGGCTCATGGCTTATAAATAAAATAAAAAAAAATATATAAAAGTTTGTCTCCGCCATTCTGGCGCGGATTTAAACTGTTTCTGAGACCTAAAAACTTTTTTTAATGGATTGAGGCATACTATTATATGAAGCCAAAGCTAAATATTTTTTATGGTAAATTTTTTTTTAAAAAATTATTTTCTATAATTAAAATTTTCATGGAAGTTACCTATAGTATTTGAACCATATGTTTTTAAGTAAAGCGTGATCCATTTCGAGGTTCCCTCCTTTTTTAAAGAAAACAACACAGAAAATTCAAATTGAATGGGGAATGTTTATTATCATTTGAAAGAACATTCTTTGACATTTATTTTTTGAAGATTATGTCTATCAAATGTTGGCCGCGGCTACGTCTCAGATGGTCCATCCGTTGAGTCCAATTTTCGATGACTCGTTCGAGCATTTCGACTGGTAAATGGTGAATGACACGCGTGATGTTTTGCTCCCAGGCCTGAATCGAAGCTGGTTTGTCCGCATAAACTTTAGACTATACATATCCCCACAGGAAAAAATCTAACGGTGTGATATCACACGATCTTGCTGGCCAATCGACCGGCCCAAAACGTGAAATTATCTGCTCACCGAAGTGTTCTCTCAATAAATCCATTGATTGATGCGATGTGTGGGAAGTGGCGCCGTCTTGTTGAAACCAAATGTCGCCGAGATCAAATAGTCGATTATCATGGCAAGATAACGGTCGCCATTGACGGTTACGTTCGCACCGGCATCATTTTTGAAGAAATATGGACCGATGATTCCACAAACCACACCAAACCGTTGTTTTTTCTGGATGAAGTGGCAGCTCTTGAATCTCTTCAGGTTGCTCTTCGTCCCAAATGCGGCAATTTTGCTTGTTTACATACCCAATGAGCCAGAAATGGGCCTCATCGCTCGAAAACGTCGAATCTTCTTGGAACTTTTCAAGAGCCCATAGAGCGAAGCGATGTCGCTTGGGAAGGTCGGGCGGCTTCAGTTCTTGCACAAGCTGTATTTTGTATGCTCTCAATTTAAGATCTCACCGTAAAATGCGCCAAGTCGTTCCATACGTCAGTCCGAGTTGCTGCGAACGGCGCTGAATCGACTCTCCACGGTCTTCGTGTACACTCTCAGCAACGGGCGCTACATTTTCTTCACTGCGTCGAATCGGTCGAATATTATCCAATAATGAATGCTGGGTCTCAATATGGGTGATGGTGTTGGGAATAGTACACTCAGTAGGCCGATTATGTTGACCATAAGTTGAGCGAAGTGCACGAAACACATTCCTCACAGAACGTGAGTTTTCGTAATAAAATTGAACGATTTGTAAACGTTGTTCAGGCGTATGTCTTTCCATGATGAAATGCCAAACAATACTTAACAAAACTAACATGACAGCATGACACGACTCACACGTGATCTGTCAAAAAAGGCTATCTCTAAAAAAGTATATCTACTTGGGTCACCCGTTATAAGCTCAATAAAGCCGCGAAAAAAATTCATAAACAATAGCAAAAAATTCGCAAAAAATCGTTGTTCAGTTTCTTGAAAGCTATCATCCCACCGAAGAAATAAATGCCTATTTGCCACATATCTATGGATAAATGTATAAATTATGACCCATATTGTAAAAATAGGGAAATTCAAAAAATATTTTTTATTTTGGCGAATTTGTTTTCGAGATACCTAAGCGTGGCAACTTCGCCCATTTTTCTCAAGATGATCGCGACCAAGAAACTAATACTATGTTTAGAATGGTCAAAGATTCTGAATAGTAGTATATAAGTTATGAGATAATCAATAGTTCACTACATTTTGACCCTTTGTGGGGGAGGTACTCGAAGAAGTGGACCCCACATAATCCATCTTTTACCTTAGTCTGAGATAGGAAAAAATATTGACACATACCACATTTTAAGTCAATCGGTTAATCCTGTCGAAAGCTATCGTGCGCACCAACCAAACTGGCTGACGGACATTGCTAAAATGACTTAAAATGGCCCAAAATAAATTTCCGCCAAATCTTCTTGGGGTCTCTTAGGCCATTCCATCGATATCGATACCCTTGTTCACAATAGTGGGGATATAAAAAGCCGGATTATGTTGAAATTCTCTTACTTTTACCATAAGTACTATAATTTCTACATTTATCCAAATATTTCTACATTTAGTCAAATGTTTTCTTCGTTAGAATGCTAGCTTCCAAAAATTGGAAGAACATTTTTTTGCTAATTTTTTATGTTTTTTTTTCGTGCCAGCAAAAAACTATTTGTGAAAAAAAATCAATTTTTTTTGAATTATTTTAACGACAGTTACAAAACTTCAGCTTTCAAGTGACAAAGTCATTACTAACATTTGTAGACCTCATAATTTCCTTTAATTTAAAATATATACCGGGCTTTAAAAAAAAACTAAAAACACCTTCCAAGAAAATGGGAATCTAAAGAAACATTTAAAAAAAAAATTTACCTTGAATTTTTTTTAAATATTTTTTTTGTGTTTAGGACACCATATTATACCAGAAAATGTTATGCACAGTCCTTCGAATCAAATTTTGTTGCATAGTGTTATTAAAAAATCAATATTTCACTAAATGTAATCCTTTGCAGGGGAGGTGCTAGAAGGTGAGGACCAATACGGCCAATCTTCGAACTTAGCCTGAGGTGGAGAAAAATATTACCGCACACCAAATTTGAAGTCAATAGGTTACACCTTTCGAAAGCTGTCGTGCGCACCAGCCAGCGGACAGATAGACGGACGGACATTGTTCATATGACTTAAAATGACCCAAATCGAATTTCCACCAAACTTACTTGGGATCTTCGGTCACTCCCTCGACGTGTTACACTTTTGGCTCGCGGCAAATGATATATACCATCCTCCCTGTAAGGTTAGGGGATAAAATCTTTTGCTTATTCTTTATCAGACGCCTATATTATTTGCAAAATTTGTCCAAAACACTAAATACGAATATGTAGAAATTTAGATGATACGCCCAGCAAAATTGCTCATTACCAAACAATCCGACGAGTATGCAAAGTTCGATATTGGTAAGTGCTTATTATTTAGCCACTTTTCTCATTATTTTAACATGGGAATGTCATTGGAGGAAAGTACTTCCCATAAGCATACAATAAAGTAACATTATAAGTACTTATTTGCAGCATAGGCATACCACATCAAATACTCGTATGTGCTCACGATTTTTAGTACTTGAATTATGCATTACCAATAAGTTATAAAATAAGTAGTATATATGTATAAATGGCCATTTAAAGTGATTATTTGCATATCGCCGCGCATGTTTCTCGGAACAAACAATTTCCTCATGCTAGATTTGAATTTCTGCACCCAAACCCCCATGTGAAAAATACTTCAATGGTCTAACATTATATGAAGAACTTAGTTTGGATATAGCTTACAGACAACCAGATACCTGCAGTGTCTATCAAGCCGAAATAAATAGCCTCGACTGCCGCAGATCTCTTAACGAGATGGCTGAGCAGTTTAATATACACCTTATATGGGTGCCTGGACATAGGGATATCCCGGGAACTGCAAAGCCGATGATCTTCCTAGGAAAGGGACGACTTTACAAATTCTCGAAGAATTTGCATATATTGGTGCGTCACTATCCACGTGCAAGCTTTGGCTTAGGCATGATGCAATCAGGCAGGCCAATGAAAGATGGACAGAAATCGGCACCTGTAGGGTTACTAGACAAATCTGGCCAAGGTATGACCTGAGAAGGTCAAAATATCTCCTCGCACTAGAAAGGAAAAGATTGTCTACGTTAGTATCAGTTCTGACGGGACACTGCCTGATCGGCGAACACGCCAGAAGATTGGGTATTGACTCCAATGACTTCTGCAGAAGCTGTGGAGATGAGGAAGAAGTGCACTTGCTATGCGGCTGTCCCGCTTTGAGTAAACGACGACTGGACATACTGCGGTCGGCCTTTCTAGGCAGTCTAACAGATCTTTCCGGTACCAATATTCGTACTATCGATAAATTTGCATATCAAACAGGTTGATTTCGATGAGGGGCATTTGCCCGTGGTACCGCTAGGGACCTAAACTGGTCTATGTGAATTGAAGGAAATAAACGGCTGCCACACTAACCTAAACCTAAATCTAAAAACATTATATGACATACGTAAATATTAATGTTATTTTCATTCAAATCTGAAAAATAAATATATCTTGTACAATAACCCACATATAGCCAAAATTGCATTATACGAGTATTAAAAATTGCCAAAATGATTTTGATAACAAAAAATCACTTATTTCTGTTATTATTGGTAAGTCGTTATTAATAAGCCGAAGGTAATGCAGCGAATAATGAGATGTCATTATTTGTTAATGCAAGGAGTACTGACAGGTATTTATCAAGATTTTGTTGGGCATAGCTGCCGAAATTATGTGGAGATAATTTACATGTGGATTTGTCACTTTGTATAGGGATTGCAATAAGGGCCTTGAAAATACGCCATTTGCTCCCATCTGTTTTCGTCTAACATGTTACTGTCAAACATGTTCAGTTTGGTCTATAACTCAACCATTAATCGAATTACAAACGAACAACGCTTGAAGATCATTGAATTTTATTATCAAAATGCATTATTGGTTAAGAAAGTGCATCGTGCACTTCTTCCATTTTATGGTCGGTTTGATCGAGCTTCTGAGAAGGCTATTCCGAATCATGTGAATCTTGTTATTTGGCGACAAAGACGGGAACGCTACTGTGAATGGCAAGCGCTACCGTGCGATGATTACTTGTACAAACAGAATTTCGCAGCCGATTTGGATATATGAGAAAATACTGTTCGTAGCCTAAAAGGCAATTTCTTTGAATTAGATCTAGTTCTCGCCATAAATCGGAAGAAATAGAGTGGCTGCGACACATACACGGGGCAAAATCGCCTTTTTTGATATGTTTGAATCGAAAGAAAATATATTTGGAACACAAATTTTTAAATATTATATATTTCATCATTTCAAATTTCTGAGTATTACAAGCCATCATTAGTCGTCAATCCTCTAAGTACTTTATATTGATCCAAGATTATATGATTTCAATTATTATTTTTTACGAACATTAAAAATTTCTAAAAATTTAACTTTGAATTACTGAAAAATTTGAGACAAATTATGTATTTTATGAATACTTAAATGCAAATAAATATTTGTTTCGGAAATAATGGTCCCAAATAAAAACATATTGGAATGTAAACAAATATTTGTTTAGAACAACATCTTCCCAAATACACAATTTTTGTGTGTACCAAATATTACATGCTTAGAGTCTACCCCAAACATATATATGTTTCAAGCCGAATATGTTTGGGACAATATACTACAGAAGCGATTTTTTTTCAGCGTTTACTATAGCATACCTCGAGAACCATTTATCCGAATTTGTTCTGTAAACTTGTAAAGAGTTCAAAATTAAGTAGCCTTCAACTTCTTATAGTACCATTTTTTCATTCGTGCAGCAGTTTTGACAATATCTTACAAGATAAAGCTAAAAAATTCAACTTTTTCGAAAATTTTAATAATTTTTAAATAAAAGCGTAATAAAAATACCGAAAAATGCTCAATTAATGAACTTTTATTATTTTATCGTAAAACCTGATCGGTAAAAATGAAACTATTCTGAAGGAAATCAATGCATAACTTTAAAAGTTGTAGAGTAAAAACTTTTCACCATTCTGGCTCAAACACATTCCATATTTAATTATTGCCAAAGTGGAGGCAACCCACTAGTGTCATTTCTTCTACTGCAATTTTCTTACATTTTTTCACTAAATCTTTTATTAAGAAGCGTATCTAAAATTCTCCTCGACCGTTTACTTTATCTGATTTTAGCATTTGTCACCGGTTTTTTTTTTTAGTTTTAATAACATAGAAAAACACAATAAAATTTGCTTACAATTTAAAGCTAATAAAGTTTTCTAAACGTAGTTTCAATTAAACTTGATTTATTTAATTATTTAATAAATTTTTTTTGCGTTAGTCCAAAAATAACAAATGTCGGCGATATTCTCGAATAGCTATAAATAACAACAAACAACAAATTTAATATCACGTTTCTTGTCATTGTAGTGTATAAAAACTATTCTCTAATTGTTATGGCCAGAGGAAAGTTTTGTAATACGCAATTGTTAGGAAGACAGACACGGACAATAGGAATAGCTTTTGTATTTGTGGAAAGCTACTGAAGTATTAGCTTACTTTTAAATTTGACACCGGATATTGAAAATAGTTTGGAAATTTAGTAAGGCACAAGACTATTTGCGTACTTTGTAAATTTGACACCGAATATTAAAAATAATTTGGAAATTTAAAAAATTCAAAAACCATCCGCAAGAGGCTTGAGTTGTCCAGCAACAACCCAAACAATGAACGAACGGTAAGGGCCTGTTTCTGTAACTTATTTTCGTTCGTCTACGGCGAACGATCAAAATTCTCTCAGCTATTACTTGAATTCTATAAAACGCAGGTTAGAAATATTTTAGGAACAAGCTTTTTACATGATTTTCTACAGACACAACAAATTATAAACTTCTGTGATTTATAGATTTCTCGGAATAATTGAGTGATTTTTGATCGTTCGCAGTAGACGAACGAAAAAATGTTACAGAAACAGGCCCTAATTGTCTATTTGCGAATCAAGCTAACTATGACGATTGAATTCGAGTGTTGGGCATATTGGACATGTACATATTGCAAATAAATAATCAGAAACGCAAATACCAGTTTTTTAAACTAATTATTGCCATGTGGTTGGGGTTTTGGCAAAATATACATTATTTTTCGCGGCGGAATGTTATGAATATAACTACACGCTGAAAAAAATCGCTTCTGTAATATATTGTCCCAAACATATTCGGCTTGAAGTATACATCTCCAAATATATAATATTTGACAACCACAAATATTATATGTTTTGGGAGGATATTGTTTTAAAACAAAATATGTTCACATTCTAATATTTTTTTATTTGGAACTAGTTTTTCTGAAACAAAGATTAATTTGCCTTTAAATATTTTGGCAATGTATGCCTTAATATATAATGCCTTAATATAGAGATAAGTTTTCTGTTTTTCAGATGTTCAAAGAGCAATTTTTTTTATAAATTTTATATTTTTGTAAAACTTAATTGAAACTTAAATCGTGTAATATTTCGTAAATATAAATTGCATTAATGATTGACAAAAAGTGATGAATTGGAATATTTATAAATTAAAAGACATTTTTAGCTATAGAGTTTAACACGAAAACTAGGAAAAACTAACTAAAATTCGAATAAATCAGCAAAGTTTTAAATTTTTTTTTAAATAAAATATATTTGGAAAACTTCTTAAACAATAACATTGTTGGTGTGTAAATACATATTTTATTTGTGAAAGTCAGTTTGCAAATAAATTATGTTCTAATATATTAACATATGCGTTCCAAACAAAATGTCTTGATTTTCAAATATAATTTATTTGTTAACAAATATATAATATTTAAAAAAATCGTTTCCGTTTTTGACTTTTTTTGGGAAAATAACAATATTTTTAATTTTGATTTTTTACCCAAATGAAAGCTTAGGTAATTTTCTTCAAGCTCTTTGTTGTCTATTAGTGGAGAACCATTTATCGTAATTGGTTCAGGAAAGCCTTATATAATTCTCAATTAAGTAGCCCTCATCTTCTTCTAATATTATCCCATTAGCGGTAAGGGCAAACAAATTTGAAGCTATGTTTTCGGAAAACTGTTTTTTTCGCTTTTGAAAAATCATTCCTATTCATTCGTACATGCTGAAAAATAAACGCTTCTGTAGTATATTGTCACAAACATATTCGGCTTGAAATATATATATGTTTAGGGTACGCTAAGTAGAGATACCTTTTTCAATAGCCTTTTTTGACAGATCACGTGTGAGGCGTGTCATGCTGTCATGTTATTTTTGTTAAGTATTATTTGGCATTTCGTCATGGAAAGACTTACGCCTGGACCACGTTTACAAATTATTCAGTTTAATTATCAAAATAATCGTTCGCCAATTGCGCTATGTCCATTTTATTTTAATCCAAAAAAACGCTTTCCAGTCGACCCACGACCTTGACGCTCATGAGCAATATTTTAGCTCTCGTTAAGAGCTACCTTTTTTCCATTGACTGATTCCCGATCCGACGTTCCGGAATCATCGGTCCATATTTCTTCAAAAATGATGCCGGTGAGAACGTAACCGTCAATGGCGACCGTTATCGTGCCATGGTAACCGACTTTTTGATGCCTGAAATTGATGCTCGTGATCTCGGCGACATTTGGTTTCAACAAGACGGCGCCACTTCCCACACATCGCAACAATCAATGGATTTATAGAGAGAACATTTCGGTGAGCAGATAATTTCACGTTTTGGGCCGGTCGATTGGCCACAAAGATCGTGTGATATCACACCGTTAGACTTTTTCCTGTGGGGATATGTAAAGTCTAAAGTTTATGCGGACAAACCCGCTTCGATTCAGGCCTTGGAGCAAAACATTTCGCGTGTCATTCGCCAGTTACCAGTCGAAATGCTCGAACGAGTCATCGAAAATTGGACTCAATGGATGGACCATCTGAGACGTAGCCGCGGCCAACATTTGATAGACATAATCTTCAAAAAATAAATGCCAAAGAATGTTCTTTCAAATGTTAATAAACATTCGCCATTCAATTTTATTTTTCTGTGTTTTTTTTTTCTTTAAAAAAGTAGGTTAAAGTACACGCTGAAAAAAATCGCTTCTGTAGTATATTGTCCCAAACATATTCGGCTTGAAACATATATATGTTTAGGGTACACTCTAAACATATAATATTGGCTACACACAAAAAGTATATATTTGGGAAAATATTATTCTAAAGAAATCTCTGTTTACATCCTAATATGTTTTTATTTGGACTATTATTTCCGAAACAAATGTTTATTTGCACTTAAGAATTCAGAAAATACGTTAATTGTGTTAAATTATTTACTAATTCAAAGTTATTGTTTTCAAAACTTTTAATGTTCGTAAAAATAATAAATAATAATGATTGAAACGTATAAACTTGGATCAAAATAAATTAATTGGAGGATTGACAAGAAATGTGACTTGGAATACTAACTCAGAAATTTTAAATGATTGATTTAAAACATGAGTTAACGCTGCATATGGTATCATAACTGGGAGGTACAATTCGAAACCAATGAACAATTAAAACTGAAAATCGAAAAAGTCAGCAAAAGTTTTGGAAATCTTTTTAAATGAAATATATTTGGAAAAATTCCCAAATAATAATTTTATTTATATTTAAACACATATTTTATTTGAGAAATTTAGTTTGCAAATATAATTTGTTGTAATATATTAATATATGCGTTCCAAATACATATTATTGATTTTCAAATAAAATTTATTTGCTAAGAAATATATAATATTTAAAAATGTGTGTTCCAAGTATATTTTCTTTCGATTCAAACATATCAAAAAAGGCGATTTTGCCCCGTGTAAGTAACCTCTAAATGGATCACGCTATATATTTCCTAAGTGGAACATATAACCTTACTATTATTATTTCTCGAGGAGATGAGCTGTCAAGTATTATTTTCACCGTTTTTTTAAAAAAATTTGCATAATACATAATAGAGGCAAAGATGGTCTAGAGCCAGGAGATTATCCAAATGACAAATCAATAATTTTTGTTTATTGTTAGCTTTAATATTATTAAAACACTTGACTAGGGTAGTTGAAAACAATAAATATAAAATTTGAAAGAGTTTTTTTTTGGTTTTGATTACTATTTTCCAATAAAAAAAAATTTGTTAGGTTTTACAGGGACCAAATTTTAAACTTGGTTTCGCCAATACTTCTTATATATGTATGTAATTGTTTCAAACAAATAGGTCGGTCGACTTGCTTAGGAACCGCAGATTTATATCTCGTTTTTTTTTAAATTCCATTTAGTAAAATTTTATCATTTTGAAACGTTTAATTACCTTTTTTTAAATTTAATAAATCATTGTTATATCGATATTATTGTTATTAATATAATTAAAACATCAGCCCAAAAGTATACATTTAATATTTTTAACAACACCATCTTCAAATTATATGTATTGTAATACATGAATACATATTGTCGTAACGTTTAAATATTAATTGTTGTTTTGTTTTTGTTTAACAACAACTCAGCTTGCTACGAATATTAAAGCGTTCAGTCACCTCATTAAAGAATGAAAGTCTATCATAGATTTTAACTGATATTATGCATGAACCCAACGAACCACAAACCAGTTTTTTAAATCGAACAAAAATGGTTGTATTAAATAGTCACAACGAACGCTATAATAGTTAAATGAGTGGACTCGTTAAAATGCCCAATGAATTCAGAAAAGTAGCTACAACTGGAGCATTCTAAAGCGCATTTCGCCTTCAACATTTCATTAGGTACTGACCTTTAGTTTGGATTTTGGTAGAAAACAATTTGATAGCAAAAATTCAATGATTATTACCAGTTAATAAAACTGACAGGGTTTTCCAATAAGAGTAATATGATTTCTTTGAAAAAAAAAAAAACAGACTTATTGTTAAGGAAATTCAAAAGTTTCTTATTTAATGTGAATTAATCGATACAACTAAGTTCTAAATAAAACGTCACGGCCATTTGAATGGCCTCCACGACTTTTTCTGCAGGAACGAATTCGATGAACCCAATTTTCGAGCTCTTTTTCCACTAAATCAAGTCGTATGTCATGAATGACACGTTCAATATTGACTTGTTAAGCTTGAAGAGAGTCTGGATTATTTCAAAAGACCAATGACTTCATATAACCTCACCAGAAATAGCCTAATGGTGTTAAATCACAACTTCTTGGAGGCCATTCAATATCACAATTTCTTGAAATAATCGAATCTCCAAACTTTTCTCGCAACCATTCAATTGTTTCATTTGCTGCGGGGCACCTAGCCACAATGGGTCAATGGCAAAAAGATAGCTCTTAACGAGAGCTAAAATGTTGCTCATGGGTGTCAAGGTCGTAGGTCGACTGGAAAGTGTTTTTTTTTGATTTAAAAAAATTGACTTACCATCATTTTCAAATGTGAACGGAAAGTTTATTTTTGCTCTAGCTCCTTAACGGTACGTCGGCTCTGGAATCGGTCAATAGCAAAAAAATAATTCTTAGTGAGAGCTAAAATATCGCTCATAGGTGTCAAGGTCGTAGGTGGACTGGAAAGTGTTGTTTTTCGAATTTAAAAAAAATTGACTTAGCGCACGTAAAGTTGCAATTGGAGAACGATTATTTTGATAATAAAACTGAAACTAAAAGATTAAAATCTAGAATATTGCCGTCTCAGTACTATTTTTATACCCTCACTTTAGTGTGACGAGGGTATATATCATGTGCTACGGAAAAAAGTGTAACACATCGAAGGAGTGACCTAAGACCCCAAGTATGTTCGGCGGAAATCCGTTTTGGGTCATTTTAAGTCGAGCAATGTCCGTCCGTCTGTCTGTCTGTCTGTCTGTCTGTCTGTCTGTCTGCTGGCTGGTGCGCACGATAACTCTCGACAGGAGTAACCGATTGACTTCAAATTTCGTATGCGGTAATATTTTTTTCTATCTCCGGCTAAGTTCGAAGATGGGCCATATTGGTCCACTCCTTCTGGTACCTACCCCACAAAGGGTTAAAATGTTGTGAAATATTGATTCTTTAATAACTGCTATTATACGTATTCGAATCTTCTGAAATTCCACACATAGTATTAGTTTGTTAGTCGCTATCAACTCGAGGAAAATGGGCGAAATTGCCACTCCCGTTTTGGTATCTCCCACACAAAGACACCATTTTGCACCAAAAGTTAACAGTTTATAATATTAATATCAGTGTATACAATTACTTTAAATTTTGTACAGTGTAATGCTTTTATAATGCCTATAGTCCAGTGAAAAATGAGCGTTATCACCACGCCCCTTTTTGTACCTCCCACACAAAATGGCCAAATTATACCACAATTTAATATCTCAACGTTAATATACCAGTCCATATAAACGGTTACAATTCGGCACAGTGATATGTATTTAAAGTATCTACTGTTCAGCGAAATATAGCTGTATTTCTTAAACCCCTTCTGGTACCTCCCACAAAATAATAATTTGTAATTGTAAACAGAATAATTTGTGTAATATTCAATATTACATTACTCACAAAGTGAGGGTATATCTTAGTCGGTTTACCCGACTGAAACTTTCTTACTTGTTCCTCTATATTGCTATAGAATAAAATTTTTTCAAGTAAGAAATTTTCAGTCGGGTAAACCGACTAAGGTCTACCCTCACTTTGTGAATAATGTAATATTGAATATTACACGAATTATTTTGTCAATTTGTGTGGGTGGTACCAGAAGGGGTTTAACAAATCCACCTACTTTTCGCTGAACAGAAGATACATTAAATTCATTGCACTGAGCCGAATTATAACCGTCTATGTGCACTGGTATAAACGTTGTGAGATATTAAATTGTGGTATTATTTGGCCATTTTGTGTGGGAGGTACAATAAGGGGAGTGGAGATAACGCCCATTTTTCACAGGGCTATAGACACTATAAAAACATTACGCTGTACAAAATTTCAAGTATTTTTATACACTGGTATTAATGTTATAAGCTGTTAACTTTTTGTGCAAAACGGTGCATTTGTGTGGGAGGTACCAAAAGGAACGTGGCAACTTCTCCCATTTTTCTCGAGTTGATAGCAACTAATAAACTAATACTATGTGTGGAATTTCAGAAGATTCGAATAAGTATAGTGTGATCTAAGTAGAGATACTTTTTTCAATAGCCTTTTTTGGACAGATCACGTGTGAGCCGTGTCATGCTGTCATGTTATTTTTGTTAAGTATTGTTTGGCATTTCATCATGGAAAGACTTACGCCTGAACAACTTTTACAAATTATTCAGTTTTATTATCAAAATAATCGTTCGCCATTTGCGCTAAGTCCATTTTTTTTAAATCCAAAAAAAACACTTTCCATTCGACCAACGACCTTGACACCCATGAACAATATTTTAGCTCTCGTTAAGACGTACCGGAATCATCGGTCCATATTTCTTCAAAAATGATGACGGTGAGAACGTAACCGTCAATGGCGACCGTTGCCATGGTAACCGGCTATTTGGTGCCTGAAATTGAAGCTCGTGATCTCGGCGACATTTGGTTTCGAACAAGGCGGCGCCGCTTCCCACACATCGCATCAATCAATGGATTTATTGAGAGAACACATCGGTGAGCAGATAATTTCACGTTTAAGGCCGGTCGATTGGCCAGCAAGATCGTGTGATATCACACCGTTAGACTTTTTCCTGTGGGGATATGTAAAGTCTAAAGTTTATGCGGACAAACCCGCTTCGATTCAGGCCTTGGAGCAAAACATCACGCGTGTCATTCGTCAGTTACCAGTCGAAATGCTCGAACGAGTCATCGAAAATAGCCTCGTAGCTGCGGCCAATACTTGATAGACATAATCTTCAAAAAATAAATGCCAAACACTGATAGAAAAAGCTTCGTCATGACGACGAATATGTACATCATCACGAATATTTTTTCGTCAAAAGTCAGCTAACGTACGGAAAAATCCTCATGATGAATTTGTTCGTCACCATGACGAATCTCTGTTTCCAAAAACTTTCGTCCTCCGGATGATCACAGTTCATACCGACGATGAATCGAGTTCATTACCACGACGAATTACATTCATCACCACGATGAACACCATTCATCCCTACAATTAATCGAGTTCATCACCACGGCGAAACCCATTCATCACTACAACGAATCCCATTCATCACCACGACGAACTCCATTCATCACCACGACGAATCCCATTCATCACTACGACTAATCCCATTCATTCGTTGTGGTGATGAATGGAGTTCGTCGTGGTAACTCCATTCATCACCACGACGAATCCATGCCCCCGACTATTTACATTTTTAAAATTTCAATAAATATTTATCTGGTTCTAGACCATTAACCAGTAAGGAAAGGCTAAAGTCGGGCGGTGCCGACTATATAATACCCTACACCACTCTCGTAATATTGAATAACTCTGATATATAAATTTTGTAATTCATGTATAAATTGTTTACATAAATTTACTTTTGGGACATTTTATACTTAAATAATACCCTGTACCACAGTGTGGTGTAGGGTATAAAAACGATTGGATCTAAAGAGCCAAATCGGATGAAACATATATATGGGAGCTATAGCTAAATCTTAACCGATTTTCTTCAAATTCGGTAGTGTTAGTTCATGGATCAAGAAACTCTACCATTCTAAATTTCAACACGATTGGATGTAAAATACAGCTTTTAAAGGACTAAAGGGCCAAATCGCACGAAACATATATATGGGAGCTATAGCTAAATCTTTACCGATTTTCTTCAAATTCGGCAATGTTGGTTCATGGATCAAGAAACTCTACCATTCTAAATTTCAAAACGATCGGATGTAAAATACAGCTTCTATAGGACTAAAGGACCAAATCGGACGAAATATATATATGGGAGCTATATCTAAATCTGCACCGATTTTCTTCAAATTCGGTAGTGTTAGTTCATGGATCAAGAAACTCTACCATTCTAAATTTCAACACGATTGGATGTAAAATACAGCTTTTATAGGACTAAAGGGCCAAATCGCACGAAACATATATATGGGAGCTATAGCTAAATCTTTACCGATTTTCTTCAAATTCGGCAATGTTGGTTCATGGATCAAGAAACTCTACCATTCTAAATTTCAAAACGATCGGATGTAAAATACAGCTTCTATAGGACTAAAGGACCAAATCGGACGAAATATATATATGGGAGCTATATCTAAATCTGCACCGATTTTCTTCAAATTCTGCAATGTTGGTTCATGGATCAAGAAACTCTACCATTCTATATTTCAAAACGATCGGATGTAAAATACAGCTTCTACAGGACTAAAGGGCCAAATCGGACGAAACATATATATGGGAGCTATAGCTAAATCTTAACCGATTTTCCTAAAATTCGGCAATGTTGGTTCATGGATCAAGAAACTCTACCATTCTAAATTTCAAAACGATCGGATGTAAAATACAGCTTCTATAGGACTAAAGGACCAAATCGGACGAAAGATATATATGGGAGCTATATCTAAATCAAATTCGGCAATGTTGGTTCATGGATCAAGAAACTCTACCATTCTAAATTTCAAAACGATCGGATGTAAAATACAGCTTCTATAGGACTAAAGGGCCAAATCGGACGAAACATATATATGGGAGCTATAGCTAAATCTGTACCGATTTTCTTCAAATTCGGCAATGTTGGTTCATGGATCAAGAAACTCTACCATTCTAAATTTCAAAACGATCGGATGTAAAATACAGCTTCTATAGGACTAAAGGACCAAATCGGACGAAAGATATATATGGGAGCTATATCTAAATCTGCACCGATTTTCTTCAAATTCGGCAATGTTGGTTCATGGATCAAGAAACTCTACCATTCTAAATTTCAAAACGATCGGATGTAAAATACAGCTTCTATAGGACTAAAGGGCCAAATCGGACGAAACATATATATGCGAGCTATAGCTAAATCTTAACCGATTTTCTTCAAATTCGGCAATGTTGGTTCATGGATCAAGAAACTCTACCATTCTAAATTTCAAAACGATCGGATGTAAAATACAGCTTCTATAGGACTAAAGGACCAAATCGGACGAAAGATATATATGGGAGCTATATCTAAATCTGAACCGATTTTCTTCAAATTCGGCAATGTTGGTTCATGGATCAAGAAACTCTACCATTCTAAATTTCAAAACGATCGGATGTAAAATACAGCTTCTATAGGACTAAAGGGCCAAATCGGACGAAATATATATATGGGAGCTATATCTAAATCTGAACCGATTTCAACCAAATTCAATAGCGATCTTAACAGCCGCGAAATACTCTAAACTTCAAAATTTCAGAACGATCGGAGTGAAATTGCGATCTGTAGTCGACGAACAACTTTACATGGACGGACGGACGGACGGACAGACATCGTTAAATGGACTCAGCTAGTGATTCTGAGTCGATCGGTATACTTTAAGGTGGGTCTAGCTGTGTTATTTTAAGGTGTTACAAACATCTGCCGTGAAACAAACTTATAATACCCTGTACCACAGTGTGGTGTAGGGTATAAAAATAAAATTACTTAACCGCCTTGCCAGGTTCAGTTGTGATTATTCGGTTCGAAACGCAGTTCTTATCAGGAAAGGCTGAAGGCAAACGAACGAGAGGTATTCATTGCTTCTGATATTTTAAATAAAAAATAATCTCATCAAGTAATGTATTTGCCAACAGACGAATCCCATTCATCACCACGACGATTCCCATTCATCACCACGACGAATTCCATTCATCACCACGACGAATCCCATTTATCACCACGACGAACTCCATTCATCACCATTATTAGATTTTTTAAATTAAACTTGTACGACAAATTATTTAACTAAGGTAATCAGAACGCATATAGAACAGTAAATTTAAGCAGAAACTATAATTTGATTGCTTCGTTTGACCATATTTTCAGCACAATGGTCAAATAAATATTTTCATCGTGGGGATGAAACCGTATCGTTCCCTCGACGAATTTCGAAATCACCAAAAACATGGGTTGATGATCGTGTTCGTTCTATTGACGTACAAAAACATCGCATGTACGAACTTTTCGTCACCAGAACGAAGATATATTGACGAAACTGATTCGTCATGGTGACGAACGGTTTTTCTATCAGTGAAGAATGTTCTTTCAAATGATAATAAACATTTTTTTTATTTCATTTAATTCATTTAAATACATATAATTAAAAGAATCCTTATAAATAATATGTATTACATTAATCGTACGTAATGTATGCCCCAGCGTCCTGTAGACATTATTGGGGCAAACTGGCAACTATTTATAATTTATAAATGTTAAATACATTCCATAATGAAATTAAATACAAATTAAAATAATTATTCATATCAGAAGTTCATGCACATTTTGAAGCAAATAGTCTTTCAACCTTCTTTTGAAAACTGAGATTCTGTTTTAATTTTTTGAACTATTAGGCAGATTATTAAACTAACTACTACCCATGAATTCAACTCTTTGCTTAGTAGTTTCAAGTCGACATCTGGATATTCTTAAATTATTATTATTCCTTGTGTTAAATACGTGTTGATTTGTTGAAAATTTGATGGTATGGTGTCCTATATGGTTTACGCACTTGTAAACATACAACAACAGTTGCATCTTATATAGACCATGAAGAGGTAATACATTAGGGAAAATATCATTATATAAAGCAACTGTAGAAAATGTCACGGGGAGATTTGCAACCACTTTCAAAGCCTTGGTTTGCAACCTCTGGAGAGATTTAAATTCCGTACTCTTCTTATAAGCAAATAATATTGTTAAATACTTTAAATTACTTTCAATTAGTGCCTTATATATTAATAATTTAGTAGTGTAACTAAATTTATTCTTGAATTTGTATAAGAAGCCAATAGCTTGGGCAGATTTTGTTTTCAAATTTCTGATGTGTTCATCCCAGTTCAAATTACTTTGTAAACGTATTCCAATATTACTTTGCCATCAATATGTACCGAAAATAAGTTATTACGGTCAGTATGAGGCTTGAAACGTATGATATTAGTTTTAGCAGAGTTTATAAACAGTTTGTTAATTCGGGCAAATTCGCATATCAAAGCAGCATCTCGCTCAATAATAGACTTAACCGCAGTTTCATGATTATAGCCATAAATAATGCATAGGTCATCGGCATATACAAAAATTTCACCATTCAATTGAAGGTTTACAATATCATTTAGATAAATTTTAAACAATAATGGGCCCAGGACACTGCCTTGTGGAACACCATATCCAACGTCACCAAATTCACTACTGTGGCCACTAATGTTAACGTACTGTTTCCGATTTAGTAAATAATTTTTAAACGGAGACAATTCGCCACCATAAAAACCATAGTAATTTAGCTTATCAATTAGAATACTATGATCTACTAGATCGAAAGCCTTCGAGAAATCATAAAAAACGCCAACAACACCTTTGCAACCACTATCTAATCTTTTACAAATTGAATTCACTACATTTATTGCAGCTTCCTCAGTTCCACTCCCTTTCCTAAATCCGTATTGATAGTCGCTTAGTAGATGATGTTCTTCCAAATATTTGGATATGTGATTATGTAAAATTCTTTCGAAAATATTATTTAATATTGGCAAAATTGATATAGGCCTGTGTTTATCCACAGTTGATACATTCGAGCTCTTTGGGATCGGAATAACTTTATGTATTTTCAACACATCGGGGTAATAACCACTAACAACTATATTATTGAATATATTTTCGATATTATGTCAGAAGAATCCAGGACTTTTTCCAGATGCCAAATTTTGGATAACATCATTCACCTCTGCATGTGTAGTGGAATTCAATTTAAACCTATAAGAACATCTAGTAAGTGTCCTCAACATATTACAGTGATCACCAGGTAATTCAAGAATTTTAGATTTTATCGTCTTTACAGACTGCAGGAAATATTCATTAAATATCCGAGGCGTATCAGGTCCCTCCTGTACAAGGTTCCCATTCTGGTCCTTAATGCGTATTTTTTTTTTGAATTTCTCCCTAAAGTTTCATTCAAAAACTTCCAACTTTTCGCCGGATCTTCTTGAATATTACCCAAATTATCTGTGTAATAGTTATTCATGGATACTCTGAAGGCTTTTTTAATTATTTTACTGATGGATTTTAACCTTTTTTCAATTTCTGGATTATTTGGTTTTCTTTTCCGAGACCTTAAAAGGTTTTCCTTAAACACCATTAACTTTTGAAGATTTCTATTCACCCATGGCGTAATTCCATATCTTATTGATTTTCTATGACTTTTCCATGCCGTTTTGAATAACAGAAATCAATGACGTTAAATCGGTAGACGGGTTTCCTGTTTCAGTAATTGTAAGAATTTCCCTTTCTAAAAATCGTTTTAGACTTTTCTTGTCACATATTAATCGTTCGATATTTGTATATTGTTGATCTTGAATTACAATATCTAAATTAATATGTATTAAATTGTGGTCTGATAAGTTGCATTCAACTGAATCTATGGCTATATATTCTAGAATATTGGTATATACATGATCAATACATGTTTTGCTTATTGGGCGTGTTATTAGCATATGGCCGTTTTCAAAGTTGTAGGTAGCTAAAGAATTTAATAAACTAGAAGACGAATGGGAATCCATTACATCAATGTTTGAATCTCCAACGACAATACATGGATTTCGACCATGGCACACCAGCAAATTTTCCAAAACAGATAAAAATGAGGTAGTTTCACATTTCTGCGACCTATAGAATGAAACTAGTTTGATAGGCTTCCCTTGCAATCGAATGTTATTTAAAGTTACAACAATTGTATCAAGAAAGTTATTGCTCTCACATAGTCCCACTTCATATTCTACATTATCTCGTATAAATACCGAGGTACCACCGTAACCATCCAATCTGCAGCAATGTACAACCGAATATCCAGGAATGTTATATATCTGGGAAGAAATGCTTGAAAACCATGTCTCTTGGACTGAAATAGCGTTAGGCAAAATGGGAAAATTAGCAATTATCGATTTAAATTTATTAAATTTGTCAATTGATGAAATACTTCTAGCATTGATTGATATGATATTAAATGATGAACTTCTGTTACACTGTGCAACAGTGAAAAAAATACACGGACATGACAGTATAGGTTCGATTCTACTATCAAAGGGTAGTATAACCCTATACTCGGTTTGGCGAAATTGGTGACCAATTTTTTTTTTATGCGCCTCCAAAGTTTCTGAAAATCAGTGGGCCCCCCGAAAAAGGTGTCATCAGCTTTTGACCAACAACTAATTCAGACTTGGTGATACCGCTTAACTATATTTGGCAATAATGTAGCTAAGAATATGCTGAACAAAGTTTCTTAAAATTTTTTTGCGAAAACAATTTTTTTCCGGTACTTTTTTTTGAAAAAGTATAGGAAAAAAATATTTTTTTTCACTTTTTTCAGCATAACTTTCAGGGGTTCTTCATTTTTCGCTAACAATGTTTTGCAAAATTGTAGCCAACGTAAATCTGAACAACTCTTGTTAATATATCAATACAATCTGAACGTGTCTAGGTACCCTTAATAGCTTAAAAAACCACATTGTACCCCAAAAATGTAAGTATTTCACTGTTATGTAACAAAAATATATTTTTTTGGTATAGGGTATGTTCAGCAACTTTATAGAAAATATTAAGGCCAATATTTTTGTGGAACATATTAACTCTCTAGCTCCCCTACATAACTGTAATTTTTGGCCCCATTTTAACAAATCGTAAAAAACACCCCTTAAAATGGGGAGGGCGGGGATGAAATGTTCTACAAAAATGTTGGCCATAAAATTTTACTATATGTGTCAGAACAAACCAAAGCTCAAAAATTAACACAAACACCATAAAAAGGTCAAATTACTGTTCGCGCAGGAATGTTAGTAATACGATATAGTGGTCGAAGCAATAACCATACCAGTAAAGGGAGTTTTTTACAGCAATTTGGCCGTTTTTTTGGTTTTTGTGTTAAGTTTTGGGCTTTGGTGTGTTCTGACACATATAGTACAATTTTATGGCCAACATTTTTGTAAAACATTTCATCCCCGCCCTCCCCATTTTAAGGGGTGTGTTTTACGATTTGTTAAAATGGGGCCAAAAATTACAGTTATGTAGGGGAGCTAGAGAGTTAGTATGTTCCACAAAAATATTGGCCTTAATATTTTCTATAAAGTTGCTGAACATACCCTATACCAAAAAAATATATTTTTGTTACATAACAGTGAAATACTTACATTTTTGGGGTACAATGTGGTTTTTTAAGCTATTAAGGGTACCTAGACACGTTCAGATTGTATTGATATATTAACAAGAGTTGTTCAGATTTACGTTGGCTACAATTTTGCAAAACATTGTTAGCGAAAAATGAAGAACCCCTGAAAGTTATGCTGAAAAAAGTGAAAAAAAATATTTTTTCCTATACTTTTTCAAAAAAAAAGTACCGGAAAAAAATTGTTTTCGCAAAAAAATTTTAAGAAACTTTGTTCAGCATATTCTTAGCTACATTATTGCCAAATATAGTTAAGCGGTATCACCAAGTCTGAATTAGTTGTTGGTCAAAAGCTGATGACACCTTTTTTGGGGGGCCCAGTGATTTTCAGAAACTTTGGATGCCCATAAAAAAAAATTGGTCACCAATTTCGCCAAACCGAGTATAGGGTTATACTACCCTTTGATAGTAGAATCGAACCTATACTGTCAAGTCCGTGTATTTTTCAAAAAGTGTTCATTTGTTGCATAGTGTTATTAATAAAACTATTTTTAAATGATTTTAAATTATAATAATGATTATTCATAAAGAAAGAAAGTATGATATTACAAAATTCTTAAAATCAAAAGCATATTTTATTATGGTGATGTATATTCTTCATTATCTTCTTCATCAGGGCTTTCCTCTCGCGAGATCTTCGATGAACTGATGCATCTAGTATTAAGTTGTCTACATCTTCTTCAGTACGAATTACTCTTGGTGTGGACAATTCACTTTTCTTCACAAATACTCTTCCACTCGCAGCGTAAACACGTCTATAACCAACTGTTTTCAACGTTTTGGCGTAATTTAAAAGACTTAGAGTTTCTTTGCTTAAGAAGTCATTTATAAATACAGACTTGGTTGCTTCATTGTCTTTAAGAACTTTTTTGATCGACATTATTTTCTCTTTAGATTTTTTTGATTTCATTTTCACAACAACAATTTGCTTTTGGTTTTTAGAATTATGTTTTTGTTTAATGAAGTATGCGTCTTCAATATTTTCAGGTTGTATTTCAACACCGGCTTCTTTTGTAAGTTTTAAAATTACTTCAACCGCTGTTAAACTCTCACAATATTCAATTCCAGTTAGCACACAATCATTCATAACCCGCTGATCATTAAGAAATTTTACAGAATCTTTTAATAGTTTAATTTCAGTTTTTAATGCTTTGTTTTCTTTTTGCACTAAATCGATTTTCTTTTTGTTTTCAGCGACACCTTTTAGTATGTCGTCGTACTGCTTTGACATAAATTCCATTGTTTCTCTCATAGCTGTCAGCTGATTGAGTTGATCGAGTTTTTTAAGTTCTGTTTTGATTACGTTTAACTCGCATGTAATGGTACCACTATTCTTGTCGGCACAGATGTGACATATGTACTCTTCTTTCTCATGCTTAAGCAAGTACTCATATTGAGGTTTGTTTAGAGAAGTACACAATACATGGTATACTTTCTCACACTTATCACATTCAATGTTCTCTTCCTCTTCTTCCACTGCTAACTTGCACTGACCGCAATTTATTTTATTGATTTTAACACTTCGCCTGTGTGAAGGAGCCATTCTTGATAACGTCTGCGTTTTGTACACTTCTTTTGAAAAAGTCAATGTACGTTTAAACGGAACAGAATGTTTAAAATATTTTAATTTTTAAAATAAAACTCAACGCGCAAGGAGCTCGTATTTTATGATGTTCTCACGACTAAGGTTGCCAGACTATATATCCCCATTCCCCACAAAAGTGACATTTGTCCAATTGTCTGTGTTTTTTTCTTTAAAAAAGTAGAGAACCTCAAAATGGATCACCCTATAGTATAGCAGTTATTAAAGAATCAATATTTCACAACATTTAACCCTTTGTGGGGGAGGTACCAGAAGGAGTGGACCAATATGGCCCATCATCGAACTTAGCCGGACATAGAAAAAAAAATTACAACATACCAAATTTTAAGTCAATCTGTTACTCCTTTCGAGAGCTATCGTGCGCACCAGCCAGCAGACAGACAGACAGACGGACGGAAGGACACTGCTCATTCGAATTAAAATGACCCAAATCGAATATCCGCCAAACATACTTGGGGTTTAGGTCACTCCTTCGATGTGTTAAGGCCCAACTATAATATGCATAAGCTAGCTTAAGCAACTGTGCGAATGCATGAAATCGTATGTGCCAAACTATAATGTACTTAAGTAAACTTTTCGTTAAGTTCTCTCAGTTCCCATTTGCTTAAGAAGGGTGCGAAACTTAACGCACACTCCGTACGGAATTCCTTATGCATATTACACTTTTGGCTCGTAGCAAATGATATACTCGTATACCCTCCTCTCTAAGGTGAGGGGATAAAAAACGGTTAATTGATACGAACACTAAAGTTACATAAAACAGCTGTTTTTACACGGGGCAAAATCGCCTTTTTTATATGTTTGAATCGAAAGAAAATATATTTGTAATGCAAATTATTAAATATTATATATATTTGAGCAAATAAATTTTATTTTAAAATAAACAAAATTTATTTGGGACGCATATATTAATATTGGACAAAAGTGACATTTGTCCAATTTATTTTAGTACTTTTATTATGAGTTGAAAATCTGTTGAATTTATTCATATTTATTTATTATTTTTAATATTTATTTTTATAAGTGTATATACTCGTAGTGTAATAGCATAAGATGAATGAATTGTAATAGATTTAAGTAATCTGGATTGTATACCAGTATTTGTAACACAGCTGAAGCTTCGTTAAGTTAAGTTACTTGCCGAGCAAAATTCCCTTTGCTCGCTCACTTTTGTTTGGCAGCCATACGGTACGAGTGAGCATCCTCTCTTCTCTAATAAATATTGTAACGTTTTGAACTCGATGGATTTCTTTTCTTTCTGTTTCTCCTCTCATACCTTTGGCAATTATTCCTCATCACATGAGGAATAACTCGCCAACAACACTTTCTAATACAGTCCACTAATCTACATCGCAGCTTTCGTTGGAATCTACCCACACCGAATTTCTACTCTCTAAACCTGTTTCGAGCGGAGCAACAATATCGCCCCCTACCACTTGTTCCCCCGGAACGTCTTCAAATATACATATTAAAACAAAATATATTTGCAAACGAAATTTCTCAAGTAAAATATGTGTTAAAATACAAATAAAACAAGTACGAAAGTTCAGTCGGGAAACCGGGGGGTACAATTCGAAACCAAGGAAAAATTAAAACTAATATTCGATAAAGTCAGCAAAAGTTTTGAAAATCTTTGTTAAATAAAATATATTTGAAGAAATTCCTAAACAATAATTATCCCCTCACCTTAGAGAGGAGGGTATATATCATTTGCTACGGACAAAGAGTGTAACACATCGAAGGAGTGAACTAAGACCCCAAATATGTTCGGCGGAAATCAGTTTTAGGTAATTTTAAGTCGAATGAGCAATGTCCGTCCGTCTGTCAGTCTGTCTGCTGGCTGGTGCGCACGATAACTCTCGAAAGGAGTAACCGATTGACTTCAAATTTGGTATGTGGTAATATTTTCTTCCATCTCCGGCTAAGATCGAAGATGGGCCATATTGGTCTACTCCTTCTAGTACCTCCCCCACAAAGGGTTAAAATGTTGTGAAATATTGATTCTTTAATAACTGATATACTACTTATTCGAATCTTCTGAAATTCCGCACGTACTGTTAGTTTATTAGTCGCTATCGACTCGAGAAAAATGAGCGAAGTTACCACCCTCTTTTTGGTCACTCCCACACAAATGCACCATTTTGCATCAAAAGTTAACAGCTTATAACATTAATAACAGTGTATAAAAATACTTGAAATTTTGTACAGTATTATGCTTTTATATTGCCTACAGTCCAGGGAAAAATGGGTGTTGTTGTCACGCCCCTTTTGGTACCTCCCACACAAAGGTACCTTTTTGCACCAAAAGTTAACAGCTTATAACATTAAAACCAGTGTATAAAAATACTTGAAATTTTGTACAGTGTAATGTTTTTATAGTGTCTTGCTTATAAGTCGGCACAGTGCAATGAATTTAAAGTATCTAATGTTCAGCAAAAAAAAGGTGTATTTGATAAACCCCTTCTGGTACCTCCCACACAAATTGACAGAATAATTCGAGTAATATTCAATATTACATTACTCACAAAGTGAGGGTATACCTTAGTCGGTTTACCCGACTGAAACTTTCTTACTTGTTTTTTTTTCGAAAAGTCCCACTATTTGGCATTGTTATCTTCTCATAATAGGTTTATTTAACATCATAGGGGGTGTCGACTACATTACCAACAGATAAGCCACAATTTGTTATTTTTCTTATCTACCCGCTCAATTGATTAGTTTATAGTAGCGGCTACTTATATTTTATAATATAATAATTTTACAGAATACAGTATTTGTACTAAAACAAAATAACACATCTATAGAAAGGCTGTTTTGCGAATGAAGCATAGTGATATGATGATTTGTTTGAAAAAAGTAAAAATGTTTTCTTTTTTTTTTAATTTTTGGGTTAATTTTAAAAAGAAAAAACTTAGTTTTGGGTCAGAATTTTTAATATTAACCAATGAAATTTATTTTTGCCTAAATACTATATAAAAAGTTGCTAAATGGAAAAATTAGATATCGCTATTTTCTGAAAAACTAATTTATTTTTTGAAAAGGCGTGTTTTCCAAAATTTTATGTCGATTTGACATAGTAAACAATTGAGAAAAATTAGATTTTAGGTTTAACGAAATTTTTAATTAAATGGTGGGCCATTTAAAATTTTATATTTGAAATAACGATTACTTTGACTTGTGATTTGAGCCCTTTGGATTATTTTCTGTGAGGAGCCATTAAGGATAAATGTTACGCAAAGCATCCAGAGACAATTGAAGCGTTGAAACATGAAATCGAAATTGCCATTGAAGAGATTCGATCCGAAACAATCGAAAATGTACTAAAAATTGACTTGATCAGATGAGGTTTTTTTATAGCCCATTCATATTTAAGATGGCCCACCCGTACCTGAGTCCATCCCGAAAATTATCTATTTCCGAGCCAGTCGTGGTATTGTATGAATTATATTGTGTTCCATTATTAAATGATTAAATTGTTCTTACAAAGTTTACGTCGTTTGAAAGAGAACATTTTTTATGTGGTACATGGTATTATAAGTTTGTTTCATGGCAGATGTTTGTAAAACCTGAAAATAACACTGCTAGACCCACCTGATCCCTATTGAATTTGGTTGAAATCAGTTCAGATTTAGATATAGCTCCCATATATATCTTTCGTCCGATTTGGCCCTTTAGTCCTATAGAAGCTGTATTTTACATCCAATCGTTTTGATATTTATAATGGTAGAGTTTCTTGATCCATGGACTAACATTGCTGAATTTGAAGAAAATCGGTTAAGATTTAGCTATAGCTCCCATACATATCTTTCGTCCGATTTGACCCTTTAGTCCTATAGATGCTGTAGTTTACATCCAATCGTTTTGATATTTATAATGGTAGAGTTTCTTGGTACATGGACTAACATTACCGAATTTGAAGAAAATCGGTTAAGATTTAGCTATAGCTCCCATACATATCTTTCGTCCGATTTGACCCTTTAGTCCTATAGATGCTGTAGTTTACATCCAATCGTTTTGATATTTATAATGGTAGAGTTTCTTGATCCATGGACAAACATTGCCGAATTTGAAGAAAATCGGTTAAGATTTAGCTATAGCTCCCATATATATGTTTCATCCGATTTGGCTCTTTAGTCCTGTAGAAGCTGTATTTTACATCCAATCGTTTTTATACCCTACACCACACCGTGATACAGGGTATTATTTAAGTATAAAATGTCCCAAAAGTAAATTTATGTAAACAATTTATACATGAATTACAAAATTTATATTTCAGATTTATTCAATATTACGAGAGTGGTGTAGGGTATTATATAGTCGGCCCCGCCCGACTTTAGCCTTTCCTTCTGGTTAGTTGGTGTCTTTGAGAAAAATTTTCCTCGCGAAAAAATACTGTAGGTCTTCCTTGAATGTATTTATGAACAATCGTTAGCTTTGTAATTTCCATAAACACTAACCGAAAAATTATTTACAAAAATTTAAGTCCAAAACTAATAGCAATAAATATATTCTGCTATAAATAGAAAAATATGTACACAAATTATCAGGCATGTCACAGGTTTTGTACGAAATTGGTTCGTTTTCGTTTTTCAAAATCGTATCGTTTTACTTTTACTTCTACAGCTCATGTACGTTTTCGTGAAACCGAAAAACACTATCATAAATATGGCAGCATAGAAATCAGAAACAGCTGTTTTAGCCACCGCCGTCAACAATATCGGTTCGACTCCAGATTCGAATTGGCGGTAGTGAAAATAAATAAAACATATTAAAGTCAATAAAAATAAAATTTACACAAAATCTTGGCTTGATTAATTGTTCTGTGCTTGCCCCTTTAAATACGTAAGAATTATTATTTTTAAATTTAACATTAAAATAAAAACATACATTTTTTTGAACGAATCTTCTTTTTTGTTGTTTTTGTTTCCTTTTTAGTTTCAGGGTTGCATTTTTTCTTATTTTTTTGTTTTATGGTTGCTTTTGGGGATATAACACTTCGAAGACCAAAAGTATTAAAATTTTCGTACGACAATTGTTTAAAATAGTTGCTTGAAATTAATTCAAATATTATTTGTACTTAATCTTTAGTAGATTTTATGACTTTTCTGGATTTTAAACTACTAAAAAAATAAATTTTGCTTCAGAAGCTAGAAACGTTTTCGATTTCAAAAACGTAAATTCTTGAACAATTTTGCATTCTGTGACATGCCTGTATATAATAACTCGAAATCTGTTTATTTCTCATAAAAGCGTTGAAAAGGGACTCATAGTATTTTTTCGCGAGGAATACGAGTATATCCCTCAAAGACACTAACTAAAAATGTCGTCGATTTGTATGATGTTTAATATATGATAAGATTCCATTGCAATTTTTAGAGGAGTGAGAACCGTGGGTGACTGTTTTTAATTATCCAATGTTTCCCCTTATTTCGGTATTTGGACTGAAGCCTGTAGTCACTTCAAAAGTCTTTCACTTCAAAATCACTTTCCTTGCAAACTGTGTGGTCGAATATCGCGACACAGGAGCTAACCTCGAAATAGGTATATTCATAGGGTCTCCTTTCTGTTATATTTTTGGACTAGTTGGTGTAATTATTATTAAATTAGATCAATTTTTTTTATTTAGAAACTTAGGGTCTCCTTTCTGTTATATTTTTGGACTAGTTGGTGTAATTATTATTAAATTAGATCAATTTTTTTATTTAGAAACTTAATACCCACGGCCTTTCTTTATTCTTTAATTTATACTCGTACATTCAAACACACCAACTAAAAATGTCGTCGATTTTTATGATGTTTAATACATATATGATAAGATTCCATTGCAATTTTTTAGAGGTAACGGAGTGAGAACCGTGGGTGACTGTTTTTAGTTATCCAATGGTTCCCCTTATTTCGATCTTTGGACTGAAGCCTGCAGTCACTTCAAAAGTCTTTCACTTCAAAATCAGCCTTGAGATAACTAACGTCTCTGATTTCTTTGCAAACTTTGCGGTCGAATATCGCGACACAGGAGCTATCCTCGAAATAGATATATTCATAGGGTCTCCTTTCTGTTATATTTTTGGACTAGTTGGTGTAATTATTATTAAATTAGATAAATTTTTTTTATTTAGAAACTTAATACCCACGGCCTTTCTGTATACTTTAATTTATACTCGTACATTATATGTTTTTCTTAGATAGCATTTCTCTTTCTCAGACCCAAGTGCATGCCAGTCTCGGAGCGCATAACAATTCCCAATAGGGGTTCAACCTCAGGACCCAAAGGCAACAATTCGTATTCACGCATAATTTTCACCAAAACAACTTTCATTTCGAGCATGGCAAATTTCTGGCCAATACAGTTTCGGGGTCCCGCACTGAATGGTATAAATGCGTAAGCACTACCTGCAGAGGTTGCCTCGTGACGTTCTGGTATGAATTCCGAAGGTTTTTCGAATATCTCAGGGTCTCTTTGAGTATTAAAAATGGGAATCACCACCTGTGTGCCAGCTGGCACAATGCCATCACCGAAGCGGGAATGCGCTGGAAAAGTGAAAAATATATATGTATTATGACATCACCTATTCACAATCCCTAAATCTTACTGTATTTAAAATCCTCGGTAATTTCACGGCCCACAAAGGGTACTGGTGGATATAGACGCATAGTTTCTTTAATAACACATTCTAAATACTTCAATTCATTTAAATTCATCAATGTGAATGGCTTGTAAGTTTTCTCTCCATAGACCTGACAGATTTCATCGAAGGCCTTACGTTGGACCTGTGGATACCTTGCCAAGGTGTATAGGATAAAGCTGAGAGCCGTTGTGGTTGTGTCGTGGCCCTCAAACATAAAAGTGTCCACTTCTTCACGAATATCCTCATTCGATAAAGATTTTCCCTCAACTCTCGATTGTAGCAGGACATCCATGAGGGCCATATGTTTCCTGGTGCCTACATCATCGGGATCATTTTGAACTGTTGGACATACGCCGTGTAATTTATTTTCCAAAACTTGTCGTCTATCTTCAATAACTTTGGTGGTGAAGCTGTGCATGGTTTGTATAAGTTTAGTTTGACGTCTCTTTTTGAAGGGGTGCATAATTGAGAACACGCGATCGTATTTCAAATGTACGCGGACAAAGCGCCACATCATCATATCGGTCATTCTGAAAAAAGATTTAGATTTTGTGACAAAAAAAATTAAATTTCAATTCTATACTTACTCATTTACTGCCTTTGTGTAGGGCATATTTCTATAAGTCTGAGCATTTACCTTAACACCCATTGCCGTCTCGGCAATAATGTCCAGAGCTGCCGAACATATGTAGGGCAAAATGTTAAAGGCTGTCTTCCCGTCGGCCTTCTCCGCCAAACACTGCACCAGTACTGAGGATTGTCTTTCGAAAACCTCCAAAAACTGTTCCAATATTGTAAAGTGAAATGTGGGTGTGATAATCTTGCGACGTGTATGCCACTTTCGGCCGTCGCTGATTAGAAGACCCACTCCGAGCCATTCATTCAACAGGCTATACAGAATCGATTTGGTCAATTGAGTTGAACTGGACAATAGCTGTTGATTAAATTCAGTATTCGAACTGAAAATGAATAGATGATTGAAGACCCACACTTTGATCAGATTTCCATAGCGCGCATTAATTTCATAAGATTTTTTTATCAGCTCTACAGGGGGCAGAAGAAACAGCAATTTATTGTTATGGATTAAATTATTTCAAAATAAATAAAAGAATAATGCATTTAACACAAATTAAACATTATGTGTAGCTATGAAATAGATTTTTCTTCTCCATATTTGTAAAAATTTAGGGCAACGATATTATTAAATAGATATTATAAAAAACAGCAGGTCATTTCACATAAAATTCCCCCTATAGACTCATACTCCTAGAAGTAGGAGTGTATAGAGTTACTTCGATTGGTTTAGTCGATAGAGATTTTCTGAATCCCACCAATCAACACAATACCAAATCATAGTTTTTCTGCGACTTACTCCTTGGCGTTATATCCACAGCTTCTGCAATACACCCTAGAAGGGGTATATTAAAGGGGCCCGGCAAATTATCTACAAGCTGGCGCTTATATTTTGTGGATGCATGACTTCGCCAAGCCCATATAAATAATATTAGTGTTAACGCAAAAATTTCAAAATACATATTATCGCGTTAACCAATGATCTAGACGACGACAATTCAACAACTGAATGTTTATTGAGAAACATGTTTAAGAATCTGTCCGAATGCATTAATATTATAATGCCTGTGGTTATCTGGAACAAACGCCTATGTCAGAAATTCTCGATTTTCCGATTTTGCCACAAATGTATTCAGCTAATTACCCGCATATATCTGTGGTCACAATCGATAACCGCCTAAGTCGACTTAAGAAAGATTTGAGATATGGGTGATTCCAACGGAACGGGTGTGACATTGTTACTGAGTATTATCCAGATTTTGATCTATATAATTTATGACGACAATCCACAAAGGGTGGTTTATGTAGATGTACTTAAGGATTACCTACTGACATGCAAGAAAATTAAATACTATTTATACCCTACACCACACTGTGGTACAGGGTATTATAACTTTGTGCATTTGTTTGTAACACCCAAACGGAGAAGAAATAGACCCATCGTTTATTATACCGATCGACTTAGAATCACTTTCTGAGTCGATTTAGCTATGTCCGTCTGTCCGTCTGTCTGTCTGTCTGTCCGTCTGTCTGTCTGTCTGTCCGTCTGTCTGTCTGTCCGTCTGTCTGTCTGTGCATGTATTCTTGTAATCAAAGTACAGGTCGCAATTATGGTCCGATCTGGACGAAACTTTACACATATCTTTTTTTTGGCCCAAGGACGATCCCTATTGAATTTGGTTAAAATCGGTTCAGATTTAGATATAGCCCACATATATATGATAGCCCCGATTTGACATGTAAGCGCTGTAAAAACTTTATATTATATCCGATCAGTATGAAATTCGGCAGGAAAAGGTTTCTTATTACATGAATGAACTCTGTTAAATTTGGAAGAAATCGGTTCAGATTTAGATATAGCCCCCATATATACATTACCCCCGATTTGAAATATAAGCGCTGTAAAAATTTTATTTTATATCCGATCAGTGCAAAATTTGGCAGAAAGAGGTTCCTTATTACATGAAGGAATACTGCTAAATTCGGAGAAAATCGGTTCAGATTTAGATATAGCCCCCATATATACGTTACCCCCGATTTGACTTGTAAGCGCTGTAAAAATGTTATTTTATATCCGATCAGTATGAAATTCGGCAGAAAGAGGTTTCTTATTATATGAATGAACACTGTTAAATTTGGAAGAAATCGGTTTAGATTTAGATATAGCCCCCATATATACGTTACCCCCGATTTGACATGTAGGCGCTGTAGAGACTGTATTTTATATGCGATCAGTACGAAATTCGACAGAAGGAGGTCTTTTTACATGAATGAGTATTCAGGGAAGATCGGTTCAGATTTATATTGATTGTTCCTCCTGATTTGGTATCAAACCGCTATAGAAGTTGTATTTTACTTCCGATCATTAAAATTTTCCAGAAAGATGTTTCTCAATTTAGGAACGAATATTGCTTAATTTAGCGATTATCGTTTCAGAATTAGATAATATGTTTCTACCCATTTACCAATTATTCCAAATTATTATGGCAATGACCCTTATCGCATTGTTAGGGAGGTGTAGGGTATTATATAGTCGGCCCCGCCCGACTTTCTGCCTTTCCTTACTGGTTTTAATAAAAAAAATATGCTTGATATATCACCGTATCGGGTGTGACCTTAGGTTTTGATAAAATCTTGATCAGCCCCATTCTTTATTGCATACTGTAAAAATTTTGTATGTACTTCCAACAAAAAAAAATTGTTGGTATCTGGAGAGTATAGCGTATATTGTGGACTTTATTCCAAATAATTTAAATCATTATTCAATTTGTAGTAAATATATTAATATGTAACGGGTGTGACATAGTCTCAATCTGGAGGAGCAATAATTAGAACGAAATATTGTCCAGGATTTATTAGCCAACATGCATCTATTAAACTTGTTTTTTTCTGCGAAAATCGAAATCGAAGTCGTTTTATTCACCAAATCATATTCATATTGCCGACTTTCTTTATCACATAGAGCAAAAACTTACAAATACAAAATTCGTTGCCAAAAAACAAGTTTTGACATCTTAAAAACTCTTTCTCTTTTGTATCAATGTTTATGACAATGCTATTTTTTCATTTTCTACAACGAATTAATTTCAAACTTAGAATACACTGTGCGTTCTGCTAGAATAGAATTAGCACAACTCTTTTCAAAATAATGTTTAGGTCGGTTATTCTTGATTTTTGTAGTTTTCCAACTATTTTCTAAAAGATATTGATATTCTTTAACTCCATTTGAGAAATATACTTATGCCTTTTATTCCAGAACCAATCAAAACCTTGAAACAATGAACAGGCTGATTTAAAATGACCTCATGGGCCTTCACTGCCGCACACATCGTTCTCTTAATGATTGCCCCCATACCACCTATTTATTTTTTCAATTTACACCGAAATTTCTGCTTTCTATTATTTAATTTCATACTAGAAATAAAATTAATAAATAGACAATATTTTTAAATAGATTAAAAGCTATTTGTTGTCTTTGCGTAACAGGTGTGACAAATCTTAGAACGAAAATTCTAGCGTAAATATTTTAATGATACTGAAACATTTTGGTTTTACTTTATACTATATAACCTTGACCTAACTTACACAAAAGATGATATATGCATATCAACTTAAAACGTATTAAATTTAACTTTATGTATATTTTCCGTATCGGGTGTGACAAACAAAACACTCCACGATACAAAACCGTTTGCAGTCACTAAATATTTTCCAAAAGTTACGAGTTTTACACTAAACTACACTTCGCGATGTGTACTTTCTCGTAGTCAAAAGACAAATTTCAGAAAATAAAAAATGTATTGAAAAATAGTTCATGTCAGTTCAACAGTAAAAATAGTGCATCCAACAATTTTATAATATCGTACAGAATATCATTGGTAGGAAAAAAACTATTCCTAAATCTCACCAACTATTCATGAATTTCTAAAATTCAATTGTTCGTGATGTCCGTTATGATATTATTTTTTGCAAAAATCTGATTTATTTTTTTATATGTGAAGGGGTCGATTTACGTGGATTCACCCATATGTATATCGTATATTGTATTCTACTGACAATACATTAAATTAATGTGAAATTCTCATTTCCCTAACAATGTTGTTTTTTTTTCAAAAAGATTTTAACAAACATATTGACCGAAGTCGTAATGAAGCTCCATTCAACAAATATAACAAGTAAAAGCGTTAAGTTCGGCCATACCGAATCTTATATAACCTCCACCATGGATTGCATTCAATTCTATTACTGAAAAAATCTTTGGATATGGAGCAAATCATGAATCGATCCTTTTTTTTAAGCAAATTATTAAAAACCTGTAAGAAAAGACAGAAAGTCGGGCGGGGCCGACTATATAATACCCTACACCTCCCTAACAATGCGAAAATTGGCATTGCGATAAGAATTCGGCAGTGTTTATACATGTAATAAGAAAACTCTCTCTATCGATTATCGTACTGATCGGATATAAAATACTGTTTCTACAGCTCTTTCATTTAAAATCGGGTGAAGCCTATATATGGGGGCTATATCTAAATCTGAACAGAATGTCTCCGAATTTGGCAGAGTTCATTCATGTAATAAGAGAACACTCTCTGCCAAATTTCGTACTGATCTGACACACAATACGGTTTATACACGGGGCAAAATCGTCTTTTTTGATATGTTTGAATCGAAAGAAAATATATTTGGAACACAAATTTTTAAATATTTTCTATTTCTGAGCAAATAAATTCAATTTGAAAATTATTAAAATATATTTGGAACGAATATATTAATATATTACAACAAAATATATTTGCAAACTAAATTTCTCAAATACTTTATTTGTTTAAGTACAAATAAAATTATTGTTTAGGAATTTCTCCAAATATATTTTATTTAAAAAATAATTTCAAATCTTGTGCTGACTTTTTCGAATTTCATTTTTAATTTTTTTGGTTCCTAATTGTATCTACCTCCCAGTTATGATACCTTATGATACCTCCCAGTTATGATACCAGCATTGACGTTTGTTTCAAACCAATCATTTAAATTTTCTAAGTATTCCAAGCCATCATTAGTTGTCAATCCACCGAAAAATTTATTTTGATCCAAAATTATAGGATTTCAATTATTATTTATTATTTTTACGAACATTAAAAATTTCTAAAAAAAAATATTTTGAATTACTGAACAATATGACACAATTTATGTACTTTCTGTATACTTAAGTGCAAATTTTTAATTTGTTTCGAAAAATAATAGTCCCAAACAAAAAAAATTGGGAGTAAACAAAGATTTGTTTAGAACAAAATCTTCCCAAATATATAACCTTTGTGTGTAACAAATATTATATATTTGGAGTGTATCCTAAACATTTATATGTTTCAAGCCGAATATGTTTGGGACAATATACTACAGAAGCGATTTTTTTTCAGCGTGTACAGCGCTTACTTGTCAAATCGGGTGTAACATATAAAGGGTCTGCCATCTAACGTTTTTTTCAACTAGTGCTTATTTCGTGAATGGTAAGACTTAGCTCATGTCTGATTTGACATATAATTAGTTTTATGCTTCCGCTGAACGAATATGGTTGTGTATACGCTTGAACAACGCTGGGAAATATTGCGACATTACTTTGAAAATGTTGATTTTCATTTTTTTTTCATTTTTGATTTTCATTTGATTTTGATTTTTTAATTTTGATCTTGGCGGGTATGGTAACAAGCAAAATTGTCGCATTTGGGGCACAGAAAACCCGCACGCATACATTGAAAAGCCGATACACCCAAAACGAGTCACTGTTTGGTGCGGATTTTGGTCCAGAGGCATCATTGGGCCATTTTTCTTCGAAAATGAGCAAGGAGTGGCCGTTACAATCAATGGCGATCGTTATAGGGCCATGTTGAACGAATTTTCGTTCACAAAAATTGAAGAGGAGGATATTGGCAAGATTTGGTTTCAACAGGAAGGCGCTACTTGCCACACAGCCGAAGCTACACTCGATGTTTTGCGCCCTGTTTTTGAAGATTGCATTATCAGCCGCAGAGCTGATGTCGTTTGGCCACCTCGGAGCTGCGATTTGACACCGTTGGACTATTATTTGTGGGGTGCCCTCAAAGATAAGTGTTACGCCGACAAGCCAGAGACAATTGACGCTTTAAAGGACAATATTCGTAATGCCATTGGTGAAATACAGCTGCACACAATCGATAATGTGCTTAAAAATTGGACCGATCGTGTAGGCTACTGCATGGCCAGCCGAGGCAGCCATTTGAATGAAATTATTTTCCATTATTAACCGGAAGGATTGTACTTTCAAATAAAAAAAGAAATTTGAGAAAATATTCAGTAGTTTTTTATAGCATTTTCAAAAAAAAAAGTTATTTGGCGGACCCTTTATATAGGGGATATATCTAAACCTGAACCGATTTTGACTGATTTCAATAGGGATCGTCCTTGGGCCAAAAATAATCACAGTGCTTGATTTCATCACAATCGGACCATAAATACGACCTGCACTTTAATTACAACGATACATCTACACACGGACAGACGGTCGTACGGATATGGTCAAATCGACTCAGGAAGTGATTCCAAGTCGATCGGTATAATAAATAATGGGTCTATCTCTTCTTCTTCTGGGTGTTACAAACAAATGCAGAAACTCATAATTCCCTGGACCACAGTGTGGTGTAGGGTATAAAAACGAACGCTAAAAAATGTGGTATTTATGACTTAAATTAGCATATTTGAGAACTAGATCTACAGGGGGACCACAACAATATAAAAACTGATGAATTCTGCCAAAATAGAATACAAACTGCAAAGTTTCTGCTAAATTTCTTAGAAAATGTGCTGTTTATAGCTTAAATAAGCATTTTTGGAAGCGACATCCATAGGTGGACAATAACAAATTATGAACTGATATACAAAATGTTTACTGCAATGAATTCTTGTCTTAATTAAATACAAACTGCAAAGATTCAGTTAAAATGCTTAAAAAATATGGTATTTAAGGCTTAAATACCATTAAATACTTAAATGGTATTTAAGGGTGACCTCTATAGGGTGACTATAACAAAATATAAACCGATTTGTAAAATTTTTGCTGTGATGAATTCTTGTCAAAATATAATACAAACTGCAAAGTTTCTGCTAAATTGCTATAAAAATGTATTATCTATGGCTCAAAACCCGTATTTTAGAGCGACCTCTATGGGGGAGCTATATCAAAACATTGACCGATATTGCCCATTTGCAATTCCAAACAACCTGCAACTATAAGAAATATTTCTACTAAATTTAAATATTTCTTATATGAACTTAGCTCTGTTATTACGGACTGTAGCGTGATTACAACAGACGGACGGACAGACGGACATGGCTAAATCGTCTTAGAATTTTACGACGATTAAGAACATATACTTTATGGGGTCTCAGATCAATATTTAGAGGTGTTACAAACGGAGTGACAAATCCTAAGGTGGAGGGTATGAAATGTGATTTTTCTCGAAAGCATGATTTAGGCGGTTATTGCTTGTGACTACTGGTATATTTATACGACTCTTTCCAACACTCAACACTATGCACATTTAGTATCAAATGTACTGCGAGAGAAAAAGTATTTTCGCTCTCCTGATTATTTTCAGATTTTCTCTCATTCCACAAAACCACAGATATATACTATGTAGACTATACGAGTATGTGTGCTCTTTATACTCGTTTGATAGCAGCAGCAGCAGCAGTTCTTGTACTATTATAATTTAAATTTTTTATTACAGTTATGGTATTCATTATTATCTAGAAAAGAACTAGTTCAAACGACGATTGATTGTTATTATAAATAATCATTCTTAATTATTATCAATAACACTATGCAACAAAAATTTGTTTTTGTCCGAGACTTAAAAACTTTTTTTGTCTAGATTGTGGCATATGAAACTAAAACAAACAAATGTTTTGTTTCAACGTTTTTTTTAGTTTGTATTTAATTCCAATTTTCATGGAAGGTACCGTTAGTATTTAAATCATATTTTGAAGTATAAGCCCGATAGAGCCGTGACTTAAATTAAAGAAAACTATGAGGGCTACATATGTATACACTGTGTGTGCACAAAAATGTATCCTCGATGAAAACTCCCGACTCCCCCACTTATCCCTTTACCACCGAAAATATTACATCAAAAATAATGTTGTATCAAAAGACGTAAAACTCGATTGATTTTTGGGGTATTGGTGTATTGAGTTTTGTGTGGTCTTGAAATGTATTTTCTCAATTGTTTAAAGATAGCCCATAAAAACGAAATATGTATTTACAAAACCATTGGGTTGCCGTAAAAGTGTATTGTGGGGCCTACACTGATTTTTACATGGAATCTTCTTGTCGAATGCATAACCCAAAAAATCCATCGATTTCCACGATTTTTGATAAATCATTATTTTTGGAGGGGGATATTCAGGGGTAAGTAGGCAAACGTGTTGGGGGTTTTGGAAGAAATACTTCCTGAAGTGTCTACTTTCATTTTTTTGACATGGAACTTCTACTCCGAAGCTCTTTACTCGTATACTAAAATTGTGCCGGAATTTACTAACCCTTCCTTTGTCCAGCAAACTTTATCGATAAATACGATATATTTAAAAACCACTGGCTTGCCATTAAAGAGTATTGTGGAAACCTATATTGATTTTTTACAAGGCATATTTTTGTCGAATACATTACCCAAAAAATCCATCGATTTATATGACTTGTGATATATCTTAATTTTTGGAGGGAGTTTTTTAGGGACAAGGTGATGACAGGGGTAATCGGACGTTTTGAGAGAAATACTTCTTGAAGTGTCTCCTTTATTTTGTTCTTTGGCATGGAACATTTATTTCGAAGCCTTCTACACCAAAATGATGCTTTAATTTACTAACCTCTTTGTTTACCCAACAAACTTTGTGGCCACATATATCGAAAACGCGATGTCACAGGAAAAAACTGGTAATGCCATTCGATTTAATGTGTCGAAATTATGCGGGGCAAGTTGCTTTCATCGGGTATACATTTTAAAAGTGCATTTTGCACACACAGTGATATTGAAAATATCGCTTCCACGTAGAGACAGTGGTTTAGAAACTGTCGTTAAACAAATTAGAAAAAAATTGATTTTCTTCAAAAAAAAATCGTTTTCTGTTGGTACGAAAAAAATATGAAAAAGATGGAAAATTTTTCCATTTTTTTAAAATTATCGTCAAGAAGAAAATACTTCCTATTCAAAACAACATCTATGTATAAATTAAGGGAAATTAAAAAGAAAAATATTTTTTCTTTGGTTCTTTGAAAAATGTTCTAAATTGAGAAACATCTTTCTGCCAAATTTTGTAATGATCGGAAGTAAAGTACAACTGCTATAGCACATTGATACCAAATCAGGAGGAACATATATATGGAGGTTTTATCTAAATCTGAACCGATTCTCCTTGAATGCTCATTGATGTAATAAGAAACCTCTTTCTGCCGAATTTCGCACTGCTCGGATATAAGATAAATTTTCTACAGCGCTTAAATGTCAAATCGGGTGTAACATATGTATGGGGGCTATATCAAAATATGAACTATATGTAAATATGAATTTCCTTCAAATTTGTTCATTCATGCACTAAGGAATCTCTTTCTGCCGAATTTCGTACTGATCGAATATAAAATACAGTCTCTACAGCGCTTAGATGTCAAATCGGGGCTAACATATATATGGGGGCTATATCTAAATCTTAACCGATTTTCTCCGAAATTGGCAGTATTCCTTCATGTAATAAGAAACCTCTTTCTGCCAAATTTCGCTCTGATCGGATATAAAATATAGTTTCTACAGTGCTTGAATTTCAAATCGGGGGTAACATATATATGGGGGCTATATCTAAATCTGAACCGATTTTCTCCGAATTTGCCAGTATTCCTTCATGCAATAAGAAACCTCTTTCTGCCGAATTTCGTACTGATCGGATATAAAATACAGTTTCTACAGCGCTTACATGTCACATCGGGTGCAACATATATATGGGGGCTATATCTAAATCTGAACCGATTTCCCCCAAATTTTGTATTGTCTCTAAGTGTATCACTAGACTACTCTCTGTCAATTTTTGTACAAATCGGTTAAAAAATGTTGTTTATACAGTGCATATACAGGGATGCCCATATTCGACGGACCCATGTTTTTTTAAAAAAAATCAAAGAAAAAAAATAAAAATTTGGCGGTTGGCAATCTTAATCATTTAATTTGTTCCAAGTAGATTTGTTTACATCAATTTTTGAATATGATATCTCTCAAATGGCCGCCTCTGGCGTTGATGGCGTATTGTGCCCTTTTTGCAGCATTTTCCATCGTTTTCGCCAACATTTCGGCCGGAATAGCGGCTATTTCTTCACGAATGTTGTCCTTGAGCTCTTCTACGGTCCTTGGCTTGTTAACGTAAACCTTTGACTTCAAATATCCCCACAAGAAGAAGTCAGGCGGCGTCAAATCGGGCGAACGCGGTGGCCAGTCCAAATCACCACTTTTCGACATCAAACGGCCCGGAAACAAATTCTTCAGAAAATCGATCGTTATGCGACTTGTGTGCGGTGGAGCGCCGTCTTGTTGAAACCAGAACTGCCTCCTACGCTTTCGACGAATAATTGGCATCACAAAATTGGTCATCATGTCGCGATAACGCTCCTGGTTGATGGTAACAGCATGGCCATTTTCGTTTTGGAAGAAAAACGGCCCAATGACCGTTTTCGCACTAACGCCGCACCAAACTGTGACTTTTTCGTCATGAAGAGGCAATTCTTGAATCTCCTGAGGATTTTCAGTGGCGTAAATACGGCAATTTTGCTTATTTACGGTCCCATATAATAAACAATGGGTCTATCTCTTCTTCTTTTGGGTGTTACAAACAAATGCACAAAGTCATAATACCCTGTACCACAGTGTGGTGTAGGGTATAAAAATGATGTATGTATGTTAATGTGTGAGAGATTTCTCATTGTCAGAGATATATAGTGGAATTTTATGAGGATCATTTTTAGGAAAGATCTTAACCCTCTAGCTCCTATCTTAATGTGTCAATTTGGCCTTTTTTAAAAAGAATCAAAAAAGTTGACTTACTTCTTCTTTCATTTTTGCCAAAGTTGTTTTCATATACTGAAGACAACAAAAACGATCTTGAGCCTAACTACGTGCAAAAACATAATCTGTACTATGAAAGCAGAACGAATCAATCGTTCAATTATCGCATCGAATCAATTATTTTTTTGGTAATTTGTACGTCTTGACACCAGAACTCGAGGCTTATTCTAACATTATTATAGTTTTTACGGTGAATTTCATAATTCCCAAATTAATTTTGAAAAATCCCAAAAACTGCTTTTTTCAGTTTTTCCCGAAACTTTACTTATTTTCGGTTTCAGTTTATCGCGTAACACATTACTTCATATAAAGTGGTAAAGGTTTTCATATCCTAGCTTTGCAATTGTCGAAAATGTGTCCAAGTTTTAAAATTTTCGTAAAAAATTGTGTAATTTGGAGAAGCGTTGCTTTTCTCGAAGAAGTTTCCTTTAAGACGAACATAAATATTTTATACTTTATTTTACAAAATTTGTCTATATTTTGAAAACAATAGGTTTCCCAAATTCAGAATTTAACTTCTCTTTTGTCGCAATCGGTTGTCTGTTTAATACACGTCCGACTTATATTCCTTTATTTGAATTTCTCCCATTGTGCGTCTTTACATGTTTCATTCTTCACCTCTTTGGTTGATAAGAAAAAAACAAGTAATTTCTAAAGGCAAACAATTAAACAAAAATTTTTATCGCTCTCACTTGCCTTCTTCTGTGATCTTTATGAGAGTTCCATATACTCGGCACTGACCACTCGTCTGCTTTAAGAGATTATCAGTTTAATTTTTTTGTTTGCAGCTGGTACAAGATAAGGGTCGTCTAAAAATACAATTTATTTGCTGGAATAATAATTTTTTATTGATGTATGTTGAATTGTGTTCACAACAATTAAAACTTTTTATAATGTGGATAATTTCAATTTCTATAAGTGTCAAAAATCACATTATCACGCAATACATTGTTCTATTGATACTCGTATAGTAATGAGACACTACTAAACATCGATAACATAATAAATATGTTAATTGTTAAGGTGAGAGTGGATTAGTCAATGAAATGTCTTCTTTATTTTAAGAAACATTTTCTTTATTCCAAGGAAACTTTTATTTATTTTTAAGATCTGAAACGATTATCTTCAATTTGGCCAAGTTTATCACAGGTTCCAAAAAAATGTTATCTTCTAAATTGTATAACAAGTAAGAAAAGTTCAGTCGGCTAAACCGACTAAAGTATACCCTCACTTTGTGAGTAATGTAATGTGGAGTATAGTCATTGGAAATATTGTCTAATAAATAGAATATTGTACCATTTAGAGATTGCTGCAGAAGTTTTGGAAAAATGGTTGTCAAATGAATCTGTCAATTTGTATGGGGTACAGGAAGGGTTTTACAAATAAGTCTATTTTAAGCTGATCAGTACACGGAGGCAAATCGCCATTTTTGATATGTTTGAATTGAAGGAAAATATATTTGGAAACGAATTTTTTAAATATAATATATTTGTTACCAACTACATTTTATTTGAAAATCATAAAATTAAAGTTTAAGATGCTTTCCAAAAATATTTTATTTAAAAAACATTTTTCAAACTTTGCTGACTTTTTCGAATTTTAGTTAGTTTTTCCTAGATTTCGTGTTAAAGTTTGTAGTTAATAATGTCTTTACCAGCATTAACAATGTCTTTACCAGCAATAAATTTTAATTTATAAGTATTACAATTCATCACTATTTGTCAATCCATCAATGCAGTTTATAGTTACGAAATATTATAAGTTTTAAATTTTAACTGAATTTTACAAACATAAAATGTATAACAAAATTGTACTTTGAACTTCTAAAAAAATAGAAACCTTGTTTTGGTACATTTAAAACAAATTTATGGGAACATATTTTTGTTTAGAATAATATCCTCCCAAACATATAAAATTTGTGTGTGTCAAATATTATATATTTGGAGTGTACTAAACATATGTATATTTCAAGCAGAATATGTTTGGGACAATATACTACAGAAGAGTTTTTTCAGCGTGTAGGTACTTCAAAGAGATTGCACTGTACCGAATATTACATGTTTATGTTCATTGCCATAAAGGTAATCATCTATTAAATTTTGGGCTGATGTCGCCATGTTTTGTAGGAGGGCGTGGCAATAATGCCTATTCTTTACTATAAAAGCATTACACTGCACAAAATGTTAAATATTTATTTGAACTGATATTAAAGTCATAACCAGTTAACTTTTTGTACAAAATGGTCCCTTTGTGTGAGAGGTACCAAAAGGGGCGCCCATTCCCCTCAAGGTGAAAGCGATGGATGAACTATTAGTTATCCGAATCCTGTGTAGTTCCACAATATATATACACGCTGAAAAAAAATCGCTTCTGTAGTATATTGTCCCAAACATATTCGGCTTGAAACATATATATCTTTAGGATACACTCTAAACATATAATATTTGGTATACACAAAAATTATATATTTGGGAAGATGTTGTTCTAAACAAATCTTTGTTTACATCCCAATGTGTTTATTTTGGACTATTTTTTCCGAAACAAATATTTATTTTCATTTAAGTATTCAAAAAATATCTAAATTGTGTTAAATTTTTCAGTAATTCAAAGTTAATTTTTTCAAAAATTTTAACGTCTTAAAAACAGAAAATAATAATACTTGAAATCATATAATCTTGGATCGAAATATATACTTGGAGGATTGACAACCAATGATGGCTTGGAATACTCAGAAATTTTAAATGATTGGTTTAAAACATAAGTTATTGCTGCATTTGGTATCATAACTGGGAGGTTCAAACCAAAAAAAAAAAATAAAATTTAAATTCGAAAAATTCATGTTCCGAAAATCTTTTTTAAATAAAATATATTTGGAGAAATTCCTAAACAATCATTTTATTTGTATTCAAATATATATTTTATTTGAGAAATTTAGTTTGCAAATATTATATGTTGTAACATATTAATATACGAGTTCCAAATATATTTTATTGATTTTCAAATAAAATTTATTTGCTCAGAAATATATAATATTTAAAAATTAGTGTTCCAAATATATTTTCTTTCTATTCAATCATATCAAAAAAGGCGATTTTGCCCCGTGTAAGAGATTCAATAATTCACTAAATAAAAACCCTTTGTGAGGAAGGTACTAGCAGGAGTTAAGTAAAATTGCCCATCTTCAAACTTATCCTGAGATAGGAACAAATATTAACGCATATCAAATTTGAACTGAATCCGTTACGCCTTTCGAGATTTGTAGTGCACTCCAGCCAGACAGACAGACATACTGTCGTTAAAACAATTAGAAAAAAATATTTTTTTTTCAAAAAAATCATTTTTGGTGGCACAAAAAAATCCATAAAAAATAGAAAAAATTCCGGCTGGAACTTTCTTTCTTGTTCACTGTATTGTAGGTACTATTGAACAATTACACGGTACACAATTTCTAGTCTTTGTATACACTGGTAATAATGTTATAAGCTATTAACTTTTGGTTCAAAATTGTTCATTTGGGTTGTAGGTACCAAAAGGGGCGTGGCAACTTCCCCATTTTGCCCGAGGTAATAGTGACTAATAAACTAATACTATGTGCAGAATCTCAGAGGATTCAAATATGTAGTATAGAAGTTATAGAATGATCAATATTTCACTACATGTTAACTCTTTGTGGGGGAGGTACTAGAAGGAGTGGACCAATATGGCCCATCTTCAAACATAGCCGGAGAATGAAGAAAATATGACCACATACTGAATTTGAAGTCAATCGGTTACACCTTTCGAGAGTTATCGTACGCACCAGCCAGCAGACAGACAGACGGACGGACATTGCTCATTCGACTTAAAATGACCCAAAAGGGATATCCGCCGAACATACTTATGGTCTTAGGTCACTCCTTCGATAGGTTACACCTTTGGCTTGTAGCAAATGATATATGTATACCCTCCTCTCTAAGGTGAGGGGATAAAAATTGTTCGTTCCATTTCTTGATAGCTAATATACTAACGAAGAAAACAATGGGTAGTTGCAAAATATCTATGGATAAATGTATAAATTATGACCTATATTGTAAAAATAGGGAAATTCAAAACAATTATAATACTTTTATTTTGGCAATTTTGTTTTGGGAGGTACAAAAAGGGGCGAGGCAATAACGCCTATTTTGTAATATACTATGGGTACTATGAAAACATTACACTGTGCAAAATTTCAGATATTTGTATGTGCAGAAACCAAGTTATAAGCAGTTAACTTTTCATGCAAAATGAACCATTTGTATGGGGGCCACCAAAAGGGGCGTGGTAATATCGCCAATTTTGCACAGGACTATAGGTACTGTAAAGGCATTACACTCCACAAAATTGTATGTATTTGTATAAACTGGAGTCAAAGTTATAAGACGTTAACTTTTTGTGCAAAATGGTCCATTTGTATTTGAGGTACCAAAAGGGGCGTGGCAATATCGGCTATTTTTCTCAAGATGATAGCGATCAAGAAACTAATACTATGTGTGGAATGGTCAAAGATTCTGAATAGTTGTATAGAAGTTATGAGGTAAGATCGTCGAAGGAATAGACCAACATAGTCCATCTTTGATCTTAGTCTAAGATAGAAAAAAGTGTTGACACATACCATATTTGAAGTCAATCGGTTAATCCTGTCGAAAGTTGTCGTGCGCAGCAACCAGACATATGGAGAGGCTGACGGACATTGCTAAAATGACCCAAAATGGTTATCCGCCAATTATTCTTGGGGCCTCTGAGGTCACTCCATCGATATGTTACACTTTGACCTGCAGCATCTATTATATACACACAGAATTCAGTTTGGTTGCCTCAACCGAATTATTTGCCAACCGAATTTTGTTAGTTCTGTCTACTATCATGTGATTCCATCAGGACAACCATAATTTTGGATGTGGTATTCTTCTGCTTTCATGTTGACAACAATCATATTTGGTTGCGCCAACTACGAAAATGGTGGCTAAAATTATCTGTTGTAGCAGCCACAACCAACTGTTTTAAAAAATTGGTTGTTCTGACAATTTGTCAGTCATATACTACCGACAATTATTTAAAAACAGTATTCATTAATTTTTATTTTATTTTTTGAAAAAAAAAAAAAACAATTTAAACAAAATTAAAAATCCCATATTACAAATTCATCACTATTATGAGATGTGGAAATATTTGACACAAATTTTAGTACACGAAAAAAACAAAACTTTTATGCAAATATCGCTTAACTCTGTGCTTTCAACTTTATGATTTTTGCTTTTATTTTTTATTTATGTAATACATTTTGCACAACATATTCTACATTCCACACATTATTATCCACACGAGATTATTTTTGACTACATATATCGTTCTTGAACAAAATGTTGAAGATTTATTTATGTCGAATAAATTTATTTTTTGTTTCTCATGTATCAGCAAAAGAACAGCAACCAATCTTTTGATTGTATTTCCCAAAATGCATTTAATTATTCCAAATTTGGCAAATTATTTGGATAACCAAAAAACGATCATTTATTAATATTTTTTCTGTTGTTTGATACAACAGATACAATTTCTGTTGTCAATAACAAACATTGGTTGTCACAACCAAAAATCTATCATATGGTACTATAATAAAAGTTTTAAAATGGTTACCATAACTAACCGAATGTGAATGAAAAAAACAATCTTAATTCGATTGATACAACCATCGATTTAGTAGGAAGCATTTTCATTTGATCGTATACATGTTATTATTGTTGTTTCAACTATTTACATATAATTACAACCGACACCGTGGCAATATACTTTTTGTTGCTAGTACTATTTTTTTATTGTTGCAATCGAATTACAACCAATTCTTTTCCTGTATAAAAACCGGATTATTTGAAATTCTCTTATTTCTGCCAAAATTCCTATAATTTCTACATTTATCCATAGATTTTCTTCAAATAGGCTTTTTTCTTCGTTAGAATGCTATCTTCCAAGAATTGAAACAAACAATTTTTTTTGCCAATTTTTCTATTTTCTATGGTTTTTTCGTGCCAGCAAAATGCGATCATTTTTAAATTTTTTTCTAATTATTTTAACGACAGTTACTAAACTTCTGTTTCCACGTGAAAGAATAATTACTAACATTTGGAGTCCTCATAATTTCCTTTAATTTAAAGTATATCCGGTCTTTATCGGGTACCTTTGTGTGGGAGTTACCAAACGGGGCATATCAATAACGCCCATTTTTAACTGGACTATGACACTATAAAAGCATGTGTAATGCAAAAATTTCAACTATTTTTATACACTGGTATTGATGTTATAAACTGTTAACTTTTGGAGCAAAATGATCCATTTGTGTGGGAGGTACCAATCGGGGTGAGGCAACTTCGCCCATTTTTTCGGGGTGAATTTTAGAAGATTCGATTAAGAAGTATTGAAGTTATAAAAGAATAAATATTTCACTAAATGTTGACCCTTTGTGGGGGAGTTACTAGAAGGAGTGGACCAATATGACCCATCTTCGAACTTAGCCAAAGATTGAAAAATAAGTTATCGCATACCAATTTTGAAGTCAATCGGTTACTTCCTTTCGATAGACAGACGGACGTACATTGCTCATTCGACTTAAAATGACCGAAACGAATATCCGCCGAGCATACTTAGAGTCTTATGTCGCTCCTTCTATGTGTTACACTTTTGGTTCGTAGAAAATGATATATTTCCTCGGATCACTAAAGTGAGGGTATACAAATCACGAAATATAAGCCTTAAGTTGCACAATGCATTCCTACTGACTACCTAAGCTTTTTGGACAATTCTAAAATACAAGAATTTGTTTAAATTGCTCTTAGGCCTTTTGGTGCATATTTCAAGGTGTCACCTACATACCAAACCCAAATCCCACAATGAGTAAGTATTTATAGAAATTTAGCTTTGATAATATTAACCGTTACTGATAATATAAGGCTGACTATAATCGATGTAGTAGACTTCCTAATGCCCCCCAAATAACAATTACGTGGTCACAAGGCATAACAGCATATATCTATTTTTGAAACTTTTCAGGAGAGAATTTTAAAGCTTTGTATCGATATAATAAGCCATTTGTAATGTAGCTAACGAGGGATCATAACCAAAATGTGTCACAATATGTAGTCGAAGATGGGAAACATTAATGGCATTAATAACTCAGTTTGAGCATAACTCGAGTTATGCTGTTATGCCTCGTGACCACAGAGGCTTCACAGCCATTAGATTAGACTCTTTTTCTTTGCGTGAACGGAATGAAGGGCCCGATTAGATTAGCGGCATAAAAACATTTTTTCGTCACACTTCATAAACATTTGGCAGTGGTAAAATGTAGTTAGTGCACTTTTTCCAAGAGTTTTAGTAGTAAATAGTATTTAAATTAGGAAGGATGTATCTGCTAGTGATTGCCCTTGTCTTAATTATTTGGGCCTATCAGAGCTATGCGTCCAAAAAATATATGCGTGATGCAGTCCGCAATATTCCTGGACCATTTTCCATCCCTCTCTTGGGATCTTTGTTAATGATTAGGGAACTGAATCCTAAAAGTGAGACGAATTTGTTGTTAAATTTTGTTCCCGGGGCCTTACAAACTTCTGTGATATTTCAGCTGTATTTACAAAGGGTCCAGAACTGTATTTAAAATATGGAACCATTATGAAAGCTTGGGCCATGAATCGTCTGTTCATTGCAAGCGGTGATGCCGAATTAAACGAACAGATTTTGTCCAGCACTACGCATATTTCCAAACTGGGATTGTACGCGCTGTTACATGAATGGTTGGGTGTTGGGCTCCTGATGAGCGATGGCAAAAAGTGGCACTCCCGCCGCAAGATTATCACACCTACATTTCACTTCAAAATTTTGGAAGAATTCCTAGAGGTATTTGATCGGCAGTCTACAGTGCTTGTGGAATGTTTGGCTGAAAAAGCCGATGGCCAGAATACGTTTGATGTTTATCCTTTGATGTCATTGTATACTTTGGACGTAATTACGGAAACGGCAATGGGAACAAAAGTGCATGCTCAAACGAATACAAATATGGAGTACACCGCGGCTGTCAGTGAGTAAGTACATTGGGGGACAAATGCAGTGATTAATTCAGCATAAAAAAACAGTAAGGAAGGATAAACGTCGGGCGGTGCCGACTGTATAATACCCTCCATCATTGTTTGCCACCTAATGCACGGAGATGTATGTGGGGCTATATCACAACATTATTACTTTGCCTTTGTGCAGGTTAAATGTAGTAAATTTCGAAAATCTAGGCACATCAGTTAAAACATTTGGGGACTAAGGGAGTTTTATCAATATAGGGACGATATAGTGCAATATAAAGTAAAAAGCGTTGAAAAATGGGTTTTACAGAGTGTCATCAACACATGGACCGATGTGATTTTACTAACGACGATTATATGCAATTTATAGTATAAATGCTTAAAATACAGTCAGATCAATTGATAAATGTGCTCTCCAGAGCGACAAAAACTGGCATCAGCAGAGACATTTGAATGGGGGGGTATATCAAGACAAGGACCGATGTGTATCCTTAGGACATAGGACATGGGACATAGGACATAGGACATAGGACATAGGACATAGGACATAGGACATAGGACATAGGACATAGGACATAGGACATAGGACATAGGACATAGGACATAGGACATAGGACATAGGACATAGGACATAGGACATAGGACATAGGACATAGGACATAGGACATAGGACATAGGACATAGGACATAGGACATAGGACATAGGACATAGGACATAGGACATAGGACATAGGACATAGGACATAGGACATAGGACATAGGACATAGGACATAGGACATAGGACATAGGACATAGGACATAGGACATAGGACATAGGACATAGGACATAGGACATAGGACATAGGACATAGGACATAGGACATAGGACATAGGACATAGGACATAGGACATAGGACATAGGACATAGGACATAGGACATAGGACATAGGACATAGGACATAGGACATAGGACATAGGACATAGGACATAGGACATAGGACATAGGACATAGGACATAGGACATAGGACATAGGACATAGGACATAGGACATAGGACATAGGACATAGGACATAGGACATAGGACATAGGACATAGGACATAGGACATAGGACATAGGACATAGGACATAGGACATAGGACATAGGACATAGGACATAGGACATAGGACATAGGACATAGGACATAGGACATAGGACATAGGACATAGGACATAGGACATAGGACATAGGACATAGGACATAGGACATAGGACATAGGACATAGGACATAGGACATAGGACATAGGACATAGGACATAGGACATAGGACATAGGACATAGGACATAGGACATAGGACATAGGACATAGGACATAGGACATAGGACATAGGACATAGGACATAGGACATAGGACATAGGACATAGGACATAGGACATAGGACATAGGACATAGGACATAGGACATAGGACATAGGACATAGGACATAGGACATAGGACATAGGACATAGGACATAGGACATAGGACATAGGACATAGGACATAGGACATAGGACATAGGACATAGGACATAGGACATAGGACATAGGACATAGGACATAGGACATAGGACATAGGACATAGGACATAGGACATAGGACATAGGACATAGGACATAGGACATAGGACATAGGACATAGGACATAGGACATAGGACATAGGACATAGGACATAGGACATAGGACATAGGACATAGGACATAGGACATAGGACATAGGACATAGGACATAGGACATAGGACATAGGACATAGGACATAGGACATAGGACATAGGACATAGGACATAGGACATAGGACATAGGACATAGGACATAGGACATAGGACATAGGACATAGGACATAGGACATAGGACATAGGACATAGGACATAGGACATAGGACATAGGACATAGGACATAGGACATAGGACATAGGACATAGGACATAGGACATAGGACATAGGACATAGGACATAGGACATAGGACATAGGACATAGGACATAGGACATAGGACATAGGACATAGGACATAGGACATAGGACATAGGACATAGGACATAGGACATAGGACATAGGACATAGGACATAGGACATAGGACATAGGACATAGGACATAGGACATAGGACATAGGACATAGGACATAGGACATAGGACATAGGACATAGGACATAGGACATAGGACATAGGACATAGGACATAGGACATAGGACATAGGACATAGGACATAGGACATAGGACATAGGACATAGGACATAGGACATAGGACATAGGACATAGGACATAGGACATAGGACATAGGACATAGGACATAGGACATAGGACATAGGACATAGGACATAGGACATAGGACATAGGACATAGGACATAGGACATAGGACATAGGACATAGGACATAGGACATAGGACATAGGACATAGGACATAGGACATAGGACATAGGACATAGGACATAGGACATAGGACATAGGACATAGGACATAGGACATAGGACATAGGACAATGACCATTGGCCATTGGGACCCCTATTACAACTCATTGATCCAGATTAAATCTCATCGACCTTGGATTAAAGGTCATTAAACCCCATTAAAGTTTATTGATCCCGAATTGGATCAAGTTTATTGATCCCGGATTAAAGGTCAGTGGCCTTGGATTAAAAGTCATTACTTCACCCTGGTTATAAGCAATGACCCCGATTACAAGGTCAATAACCCCGATTACACGCCAATGATACCGATTAACGGTCACCGACCCCGATTAAATCTCATTGGCCCGACCGGGGTCACCTATCCCGTATTGAAGGTCATTCAGCGCTGATTAAAGGTCATTGACCCCAATGTGGCCCCTAGAGACGACTATGTGCAACTTAAATTATAAATGCTTAAAATCCAGCCAGATCAATTGAAAATGTGTCCTCCAGAGCGTCATAAAACTAAATCAGTGGCGACCTTTTATGGGATAGACTTCATCCCTAGCCTAATAAAAGTTTTCGACCCCTGTATAAAGGTCCATGACCCAGGATTAAAGGTCACCGACCCTGATTAATTGTCGGATTAAAGGTCATTCAACTCGGATTAAAGGTCCATGACTCCGACTAAAAGTTATTGTACCCCGGATTAAAAGTCAATGACATCGGATTAAAGGTCATTGTCCCAGATGAAAGGTCATCGACCCCGTATTAAAGGTCATTGACCCCAATGAACCCATTTTTACTAGAGACGAATATGTGCAACTTAATGTATAAATGTTTAAATTCCATCAGATCAATTGAAGAGAAATTACTACCTTTTTATGGGATAGGAATAGCCCGGAGAAATGCCCTATGCTAATTGTCATAAATAACGCTACATATTTGCGACCAGCACTTTCATCAAAAGGATATATGCACATCTAAATCAACTCAAAACGGTGTTGGGTTATAAGCAACGACCGAGCTCGCTAAGGAAGAGATTTGTATTTTTTTCTTTCTATCATGTCCGTCCGAGCTTTTATTTACCGAAAGAACTAAACTGGAAACGAATATTTGAGCGTTATTTATACCTTAATTTTAGCTGAGGAGGGAATATATCATTACCTTCGGCCCAAAACTGTAACACAACGAAGGAGAGCCCATGTCTCTATGTCTGTTCCGCGGAAATCCGTTTTAATACATATCAAGTCATCTGAGCAGTGTCAGTCCATCCTTGTGGATGGTGCGCACTATAACTCCCGACAAGACTAAAAGATTGATTTAAAACATAGCAAGTTTTTAAAATGTTTGCTATCTCATAACATCTTCGAAGATGGGTCATATTGGTCCACTCCTTCTAGTACCGCCTCCACAAGGGGTCAACATTTATTCAAATAATGATTCTATAACAGATTGTATACTTATCTAAATCATCTGTTATTATTATATGTTCTTACTTTTTTCCGATATCAATGTCCCTATTTCCAAATATCTAATTTCAGAATGACCGAGCTGGCGGCATGGCGTTTTTTACGCGTTCATTTGCAAAACACCTTTGTCTACACCCTAATGTATCCACACAAAAAACTTCGCCAAATGAAATTGATACGGATCATGCGCAACTTCACGCAAAAAGTTATCGAAGAGAGACGTAAAACTTTAATAGCGAGTCACATGAGACAGGAATCTAACGAACAAAATGATCACGATGACATTGGTACGAAGAAGCGTTCGGCTTTGCTGGATGTCCTACTGCAGGCGACGGTTGATGGCAAACCGCTATCCGATGAAGATATCCGCGAAGAAGTCGAAACATTTATGTTTGAGGGTCATGACACCACAGCCACGGCCCTGAGTTTTACACTACATCTGTTGGCCAGAAATGCACGGGCTCAACAGAAACTTTTGGCAGAAATTCATCAAGTATATGGAGCCGATGGCTCCGTACCATTCACGTTGATGAATCTGAACGAACTGAAGTATATGGATTGTGTGATCAGAGAATCGCTGCGTATGTATCCGGCTGTGCCAATTGTGGGACGGGAAATTAAAACAGATTTTAAATACAGTAAGTATTTTCAACATTTAATACCATATCTTTATGCTGAAAGTCCCATACATTGAAAATTTACCCCCTTCCCACCACTCAACCTGCTATAGCTCATTCGCGATTGGGCGAAGGTATTATACCAGCCGGCACGGAATTTATTTTATCCATTCACGGTACAATGAATGATCCCGAACGTATGAAAGATGACGATCCTCGTGAATTCAGACCCGAACGTTATGAGAAACTCGACGCAAACACAGTGTTTAATGGAATACCCTTTAGTGCCGGTCCTCGCAATTGCATTGGCCAGAAGTTTGCCATGTATGAAATGAAAGTCAGTTTGACGAAAATTTTGCAAAACTATGAACTTCTGCCTTTGGGTGAAGATGTAGATCCAATTGTGAACATTGTGTTGCGCTCTGAAACGGGTATGCAATTGGGTATGAGGAAAAGGTCTTCGATGTAGATTTTTGGGCAGTAAACTATGTAAAACCATTGTGATTTTTAGATATAAATATATTTTTTTATTTATATAAATATATGTTTATTTAATTTATTAACTTTTTTTAATTACATATTGGTAAGATATTGTCAGGTTTAATACCTCTTATTAGAACGAATTTGGGCCCCTTACGGTATACAGGGGCGCATTGTCTCCCAAAAACTTCTTATACCAAAGAGCTATCTCGTATAGTTAGCAAGGATAGCAGCAATTTAAAATCTATTTTTTTTCCGAACATGCCCTAGTATTTTGTGAATATTGGGGCAGAATAAGCACCGATTTCTTTTACATTAACTTTTTAACTGGCAAAATAATTTCCTATATGACAACAAAATACGATTCGAGATACATACCCAATAAGACAAAAGTAATGACAATTTAAAGTTATATTTAAAAAAAAAACAAAATTTTTTGGGGAAATTTATACATATGTAGTATTTTGGAGTCATAAAAGTTATTTAAAAAAAGTCTAAAGTCTAAAAAGACATTCGTCTTAAATGAAAATTCCTAGAGAACGTTGTCCAAAACATAACGGGTCAAAAACATTCACTTGTATTGTTGGCAAGCTTTTCAAATTTACACAAATTTCAAAAGTACGCCACATTTTCTCCAATCGCAAAGCTAGAATTTTAAGGGCCATATTCATGAAAATGTAATGAGGGTTTGAAGAACACTTTAACACTGCTAAACCGTTCTTCAAACCTTCATTAAGTTTTTGTGAATAGGGCCCAAAAACTTTAATCATTTTTATAAGTGGTAAGGTGTTGTACATTGAACTACAAAGGGAATACGGAGCCCGGATTTTAGTATATCATTTATAGGGGAACATCAAAAAACATTTTATGGAATTTTCGAAACAATTTTTGGAATTTTTGGGATTTAGAATTACTTTGGATTTGTGATGTACTAATATTCTCTTCTTTATTTTTTAATAAATTTTAAATTGTGAAAATATTTTCATATGGTCACTTCATTTGACAAAAATAATAATTGCCAAAACAATACAATATTTGTCAAAGAAATAATTGATCATAATATGGTTACAAGTATATCAAATTATAGTTACGATGCAACAATTAAATTGTTATGGCGCAAACATATTATGGCGACGACACTACCATATTATGATCGGCCGACTCTGAACGTAATATGGTTCGGCGGGATCATATCATGGTCATTGTGGCATATTATGGTTAAATGGGGAACTTATTATGGATACATGGGAACCATATTATATATTTATTGAGAGAATTACAAAGGAACCATATTATGATCATGGAAAACATACTATATTTAGGTTTTTTTTAGAGTGGCAGCCAGAGTTACCAGTTCACATTGTCCTATTGCGGAACCAACATACACACAACATTACCAATAATACGAACATATGTACCTTCTACATCTGTCACTTTTCGTAGAAAGACCGATCCCATTATATCCAGATGCTCAACCCTCTGTCATTTCCACAGGTTCTTCAAAATTCATTGGACTCCCTACCTCCTGGCCTGTTTGACGATCGTCAGTGATACTATCGTAGACAGTTTTTTCTTGCATAGTACAAGGAGATATTTTACCCTTCACATGTCTTTTTGTGGACAGATTTGTCAAGCTTCCTTACAGGTGCCAATTTCTGTCCATCTCTCATTAGACTGTCTGACTACCTCCAGTGTAAGCCAGTGTAGGCAGTGGCGCAGCAATATATACAAATTCTTCGAGAATTCCCCGGGATATGCCTATGGCTATGTACCCATATGAGATATATGATAAACAGATCCTCCATTTAATTAATGGGTCTCCGGCAGTTTGTGAATTTATGAGTGTAGGCTCCATATATTTAATGGTAGATGTCCAATAAAATGACGAAGTCAAGACCAAATTATTTGCAGTACCAACCAAGATTTAGTTTAGGGTGGCAACCAGCTTTGCCAGCTCACATAAAGTAATGTAGGTCCCTAGTGATACCACGGGCTCAGATGCCACATAGAGCAATTTAGGTCCCTTGTGATACCACGAGCTCAGATGACACATACAGCAATGTTGGTCTCTGGTGATACCACGGGCCCAGATGCCCCTCATCTAAACACGGGCCAAATCGCCTTTTTTGATAAGTTTAAATCGAAAGAAAATATATTTGGAACACAAATTTTAAAATATTATATATTTCTGAGCAAAAGCATTTTATTTGAAAATCAATAAAATATATTTGGAACATATTTTGTTTTTGTACTCAGGCTCAAGATCGTTATTGTTGTTTTCAGTATATGAAAACAACTTTGTTAAAAATTAAAGAAGAAGCAGAAGAAAATGGAACACGTATATTAATATGTTAAATATGTGTTTAAATACAAATAATTTTATTGTTAATTATTGAATTTCTCCAAATATATTTCATTTAAAAAATATTTTTAAAATTTTTGTTGAATTTTTCGAATTTCAGCTTTAATTTTTCTTGGTTTCGAACTGAATCTCCCAGTTATGATACCAAATGCAGCATTAAATTCCTCTTTTAAATCATTCATTTAAAATTGCTCAGTATTCCAAGCCATCATTAGTTGCCAGTCCTCCAAGTAATTTATTTGGATCCAAGATTATACGATTTCAATTATTATTATTTATTATTTTTACAAACATGAAAAATTTCTAAAAAATTAACTGATTAACTCCGCGCCAGAGAGAGGGGAGAAAAAAACTCAAATTAATTTTTATTGTATTTCAATTATTTTATATTTATGCGGTTGGCAGTGTGCCATAAGCGGTGCGGGTGAGTTTAGCAACTAAAAAATGCAACACTGATGGCGTTGCCATCAAACGGCTTCACATCCGATGCAAGTGGCGATGAAGTCGACTATCAGCTGTTGTGACTTTAAAATTAACTTTAAATTACTGAAAAATTTAACACAATTTAGATATTTTCAGAATGCTTAATAAATATTTGTTTCGGAAATAATAGTCACAAATAAAAACATATTGGGTTACACCCCAAAAAGATATGTTTAGAACAACATCTTCCCAGATATATAATTTTTGTGTGTACGAAATAGTATATGTTTAGAGTGTACCCTAAACATATATATGTTTCAAGCCGAATATGTTTGGGATAATATACTACAGAAGAGATTTTTTCAGCGTGTACGAATATTGGTACCGTAAAGATCTGCCAGCCTTCCTAGAAAGGCCGACCGCGATATATCCAGATGCCGTTTACTTAATGAGGGAAAATACCAAAACAGGAGCCCAATGCTTTCCACTTCTTCCTCACCACCGCAGCTCCTGCTTATTGGACTCAATACATAACCTTCTGTCGTGTTCTGCTATCAGGCAGTGTCCCGTCAGAACTGACTGTAACGTAGACAGTTTTTTTCCTCTCTAGTGCGAGGAGACATTTTGACTTTCTAAGGTCGTATCTTCGCCAGGTGCCCATTTTTGACCATCTTTCTTTGGGCTTCCTGATTGCCTCCTGCCTAAGCCACAGCATGCATGTGGACAGTGGCGTACCAATATATGAAAATTCTTCGAAAATTTGAAATGTCGTCCCTTTCGTAGCAAGTTCATTAGCTTGCACTTACCCAGGATATCCCCATGCCCAGGTATCCATATGAGGTCTAGTTAAACTGCTCTGCCATCTCGTTAAGAGATCTGCGAAAGTCGAGGGATGTGCCCTCCAGAGAATTGATGACAGCCTGATTGTTTGTTGCGACGCAGCCACCTATCGACTTCCCTTATTGACATTATTTCGGCTTGAAAGGCACTGCAGTCTAGTGTGTGAGCTACACATATCAAGACAGAGTTCCTTACAGTGTACTCCGAGGCCAACCTTATCCCCAAGCTTCGAACCATCCGTCTAAAAGTGGAGATTCTCTTTCCCGGTATTCTACAAACCCATTTCTCGCTGGCGGGTATGTTAGCGGTCAAGTTTCGATTGAATGTGTACAGCATTGATATATAGTACACTCCGTCGTTTACCATATGTAGAGTTACATTGTGATGTTCTCATGTGGCCGTAGTTCTAATACCTCCACATTGATAGACAGTTCAATCGTAATGCCAATCGTTCTCCAATTGCAAATTTTTTTTCGTGCGCTAAGTCCATTTTTTTTTAAATAAAAAAAAACACTTTCCAGTGGACCTACGACCTTGACACCCATGAGCATTATTTTAGCTCTCGTTAAGAGCTATCTTTTTGCCATTGACCGATTGTGGCTACGTGCCACACAGCAAATGAAACAATTAAATTGTTGTGAGAAAAGTTTGGAAATTCGATTATTTAAAGAAATTCTGATATTGAATGGCCTCCAAGAAGTTGTGATTTAACACCATTAGACTATTTCATGTGGGTTTATTTGAAGTCATTGGTCTTTCGAAATAAACCAGACTCTATTCAAGCTCTACAAGTCAGTATTGAACGTGCCATTCATGACATACGACTTGATTTAGTGGAGAAAGTGCTCGAAAATTGGGTTCATCGAATTCGTTCCTGCAGAAGAAGTCGTTGAGGCCATTTGAATGACGTTTTATTTATAACTTAATTGTATCGATTGTACTTCACATTAAATAAAAAACTTTTGAATTTCCATAACAATAAGTGTGTTTTTTTTTCAAAGAAATCATATCACTCTTATTGGAAAACCCCGTATATCAACAATATCATTGGGCAGTAGATGAAGTAGGTCCTCATCGCTCCGCTTATGCATAGGTAGGCAGTTCTCTGAATCTTTGAAAATTGATTTGTAATGAATAGTTTATTAGTTACCGTCCACTACCGTCTTTACACATTCCATTATATTAAGTCTGAATAACAATTTCCTACACGCTATTGTCCCAAACATATTCGGCTTGAAACATATATATGTTTAGGGTACACTCTAAACGTATAATATTGGGTACACACAAAAAGTATATATTTGGGAAAATATTATTCTAAACAAATCTTTGTTTACATCCCAATATGTTATTATTTGGGACTATTATTTTCGCAACAAATATTTATTTGCACTTAAGAATTCAGAAAATTCGTTAGTTGAGTTAATTATTTTACTAATTCAAAGTTTTTTTTTAGACATTTTTAATGTTTGTAAAAATATAAACAAGTAAAAGCGTTAAGTTCGGCCATGCCGAATCTTATATACCCTCCACCATGGATAGCATGTGACCTCACAAAATAACTCAAACCTAAAGAAAATAACACCGAAAACACACAAAATATAGTAGATGAGAACAGTAGGAATCACAACAAATCAGATGCTATATATGGGAGCTATATCTAAATATGGACCGATATGGCCCATTTGCAATCCCAAACAGCCTGCAACTATAAGAAGTTTTTGTACAAAAGTTGATCAACCTAGCTCTATTATTGCGGACTGTGGCGTGATTACCACAGACGGACAGACGGACATGGCTAAATCGTCATAGAATTTTACGACGATTAAGAATATATATACTTTATTGGGGTCTCAGATAAATATTTAGAGGTTTTACAAACGGAGTGACAAAATGAATATACCCCCAACCTATGGTGGAGGGTATAATAATTGAAATCGTATAGTCATGGATCAAAATAAACTACTTGGAGGATTGACAAAAAATGATGACTTGGAATACTAAATCAGAAATTTGAAATGATTGATTTAAACAGAATTAAATGCTGCATATGGTATTGTAACCAGGGATGCCAACTTAGTGCTTTTCGCACCAGATTTAGTGCTTTTCAGAGCACTCAATACGCGAAAAGTTGTCAGTTAGTGTCAAATGAAAAACGCACTAACTGTACGCTTTTCACCTTTTTCGTTGGTGCTTTTGGCGCTTTTCGTACATTTGTCAGAACAAATCTGGTAACCTAAAGATATTAGACTATTTTGCTTCACCACGCCACTTCATACGCCACAATTTGCATCAAATCTTTACGAAATTTGCCATAGAAAGTTGATGTAGCCTATAATAAACTCTGGCAAATTGTATGTTGCAGGTTTTGATATATTCGTCATATTTACTGATATACCAATTTTGGGTCTAAGCGCCATAGAATACCCGTTTCTCATCAGATCTACATACAATTTAGTATATAAATTCAACCAGAAATGGACACATCAAATTTAAAGAAAATTTGTTCAGCTTTAGAGATAGACTCCATAACATATATTTCGCAATGTTGAATGTAGACGCTTTAAAAACCGCATATCCCAACACATCTTTATAATTTTTAACAGATAACAGTTTCTTGAAATAAAAACCAACGTTTAAAAATTTGACGCAAATAGGTTCAGATTTAGGTATGTCCCCTGTATATTTCTATACCCCGATTTTGAATCGAAGCGCCATAAAATAAAAAATTTTGGACATATTATTCTCATTAAGAAAACAACTTTGATAAAATTTGACAAAACATATTTCTTTTTATTCGGCTCTGATGGGGGAGGATATAATGTTGACTCTCCCGACTAAAGAAATATTGTAGTTTAGTGCTATTTTACGCTTTTTTAATTTTTCATTACGCTTTTGCTCCGGAAAAAGTTGGCATCACTGATTGTAACAGGGAGGTACAATTCGAAACTAAGAAAAAATTTAAACTGAAATTCTAAAGAGTCAGCAAAAGTTTTGAAATCTTTTTTAAACAAAATATATTTGGATAGATTCCTAAACAAAAAGTTTATTTGTATTTAAACACATATTTTATTTGAGAAATTTAGTTTGCAAATATATTTTGTTGTAATATATTAATATATGCGATCCAAATATATTTTATTGATTTTCAAATAAAATTTATTTGCTCAGAAATATATAATATTTAAAAAATGTTACAAATTTATTTCCTTTCGATTCAAACATATCAAAAAAGTCTATTTTGCCCCGTGTATCTAGAATTATTCCCAGATATTGTGCACTTTCAGAAAAGGCCAGCTCTGTTCCATTTATCCGAAGAGAGTCCACTTGTGGAGTAAAGACAAACATTTTTGGGGGTTAACGACTAAACCGCTGCTGCTGGCCCATTTAGTAAATTTGTTCAAAACCACCTGCAGGATGCCTGGTGGTCGAGGAATTTGTCAGTTAGTGTGATTGCCACGTCATCCGCATATGCCATGACTTTGCAGCCACAACGTTCTAGATCTACCAGGATTCCATTCACCGCTACGTTCCAAATTAGCAGAGACATTACTCCTACTTGTGGAGTCGCTCTGTTCAGAAATCTTTTATAGTTGTGGGCCCAATTTCCCATCAACCTTCAAACGATCTGTATCGAAGGTATTCTACAAACCCTCCTCTCTGGCAGGTATTAGTGGTGAAGTTCCTTTCGATGCTGTACACCGTTGATATATAGTCCACTAGGTCGGTTATATTTGCCTATAATGTAATATTACTAAATGACTTTTCCTATCCAGGATTATACCAAGAAAGTTTGCACTTGCAGAAAAGATCATCTTAGCTTAATTTAGCCTAGGAAGACCACATTTTAAATATTATACAAGGTGGCGCAAAAGTGATCCTCCTATCAGAAAATGCTATAAATTTTGCGATTGGCCCCTAATGCCTAATATTGACATTTGTGTAGTAAACACATGCGAAATACACGTTAATAAACAATGTTACGCTACACTGCTCCAGAACGCGGAATATTGCTGACTATTTATTTGACCAATAATCGGTCGGTGATTTTGGCACAAAAAACATCGAAAGGTTACTTTTGCACCACCTTGTACTTTCCATGACGTGTTTGGGTTAACGCGCAAACCACTGCTTCTGATCCATCTAGCCAATTTGTGCCTGTATAATGTCTCTGAGTACGTTGGGACAATATAACGGGTGATCCAAGTAGAGATCATTTTTTCAATAGCCTTTTTTAACAGATCACATGTGAGTCGTGTCATGCTATTTTTGTTAAGTATTGTTTGGCATTTCATCATGGAAAGACTTACGCCTGAACAACGTTTACAAATCGTTCAACTTTATTACGAAAATTCACGTTCTGTGAGGAATGTGTTTCGTGCACTTCGTTCAACTTATGGTCAACATAATCGGCCTACCTACGTACGTTGCGTACTATTCGCAACACAATCACCCATCTTGGGAGTCAGCATTCATTATTGGATAATATTCGACCGAATAGACCACGTCCAGCACGCAGTGAAGAAAATGTAGCGTCCGTAGCTGAGAGTGTAAACGAAGGACGTGGAGAGTCGATTCGGTGCCGTTCGGAGCAACTCAGACTGACGTATGGAACGACTTGGCGCATTTTACGTCGAGATCTTAAATTGAAAGCATACATTCCAAGCATTTCAAGAAGATCCGACGTTTTCGAGCCAAATTTTGTTCAGCGATGAGGCCCATTTCTGGCTCAATGAGTATGTAAACAAGCAAAATCGCTGTATTTGGGACGAATAGCAACCTGAAGAGATTCAAGAGCTGCCACTTCATCCAGAAAAAACAACGATTTGGTGTGATTTGTGGGCCGGTGGAATCATCGATCCATATTTCTTCAAAAATGATGCCGGTGAGATCGTAACCGTCAATGGCGACCGTTATCGTGCCATGATAACCGACTTTTTTATGCCTAAAATTGAAGCTCGTGATCTCGGCGACATTTGGTTTCAACAAGACGGCGCCACTTCCCACACATCGCATCAATCAATGGATTTATTGAGAGAACACTTCGGTGAGCAGATAATTTCACGTTTTGGGCCGGTCGAGTGGCCACCAAGATCGTGTGATATCACACCGTTAGACTTTTTCCTGTGGAGATATGTAAAGTCTAAAGTTTATGCGGACAAACCCGCTTCGATTCAGGGCTTGGGGCAAATCATCACGCGTGTCATTCCCCAGTTACTAGTCGAAATGCTCGAACGATTCATCGAAAATTGGACTCAACGGATGCACCATCTGAGACGTAGCCGCGGCCAACATTTGATGGACATAATCTTCAAAAAATAAATGCCAAAGAATGTTCATTTAAATGATAATAAACATTCCCCATTCGATTAGAATTTTCTGTGTTTTTTTCTTCAAAAAAGTCGGGAACCTCGAAATGGATCACGCTATAGTAAGCCAAAGATGAAAAATTCATTTGGTGGGTGAATTTTCTTTATGTCGGTTTTATCCATTGATATGGGTTACGTATGTCCACCTGTCTGTCTGGCTGGTGAGCATGATAACTATCCACTTCTTCGATGTGTTTCACTTCTGTTTCAAATCCATCTGTATAATGTCTCTGAGAATGTTGGGGAATTTTCAAGTAACTGCGATTGCTACGTTGTCTACTTATGTCACGATCTTGCAGCCACAACGTTAGATCTAACATAACAAATTACTGTAGACAAAACTCCCCCATGAGGGGTCTCTCTGTTTAGAGTTGTAGCCCCGGGACTTGGTGTAAAATGATTACGAGAGAATTATATTATGATCGTGGATAATATATTATGGTCGTGGAGAACATATTTTCATCGTGGAGAATACATTGTCGTGGAGAATATATTATGGCCGTGGATAATACATTATGGTCTTGGAAAATACATTATGGTCGTGGAGAATACATTATGGTCGTGGAGAATACATTATGGTCGTGGAGAATACAGTATGGTCGTGGAGAATACACTATGGTCGTGGATAATACATTATGATCGAGTCCATTTTATGTTCGCCCCAATAATGAGTTAATAGGCGTGTTTTCGTTACACCATAAGTGCTTAATTTGTATGGGGAGCTAAGCACTTTTAAGCACTATTAGTTCCCGATGAAGTTTGGTGCTTGTGTTCGTGTCTTAATCGAGTATGATGTTGCCAGATTTGGCACCCTATATTTAGCAATATGGCATCCCATTTTTGGAGAGATTTTTTCAATTATTGTGAATTAACGGGAAGAAGAAGAACAAAAATGGGAAATTATTTTAATATTTGCAAACAGAGTGTAAACAATTGAACATAGAATAGAAAATATATGCTTTATAAATACTTTTCACGAATTTTTTTGTCTGTTTCGCACTGTTCTTTCTTCGCAACTCATGACACCATTGCTACCAGATAGTGAAAATCCGCCACTTATTGCTTTTGTGCAGGTTAGTGGAAGTCAGTTGTTTTCGTTGCAAAGTGCTAAACTAAAAGTGCTAGCTTGTAACGAAAACATGCCTAATGTTGCATCAACAATATGACAAGCATTATATGAAGCTCTATGTTGCAAATATATCTCTTGTAATTACATATTACTTTGCGTCCCAATTCAACATGCAATGGTGATAATGTTATCTGTCTGTAGTTTCAGTCTGTCCGCCAATGGCCAGCAAATGCAGGGCACCACTGATCGAGTTTCAGTCATCCAGTGAAGATGTTCTACGCGCTACCCGTAATCATTGCTGCTGCAGTCATTCTTTGTGTTATTGCGCTCATGAGACATGCATCCAAACAATATATGCGAGACTCAATACGAAATATACGCGGACCGTATAGCGTTCCTTGGTTGGGATCGCTACAAGCAGCATATAAAATAAATTATAAAAGTAAGGTGGCAGTTTGTTTTCGATTGCATTGATTTTAATTTGACTGTCCCGCCGTATGCAGATGTCTTCACAACAACAGATGAACTTGTATGGCAATACGGTTCCATGGTGAAAATGTGGGCTTTTAACCGTTTGGCCATTTTATGTGTAGATCCTGAAGTGAATGAACAATTGCTGACCAGCAATGTTCACATAACCAAGCATCGTACCTATGATATACTACATCAGTGGTTGGGTGTTGGCCTCCTAGTGAGTGATGGCAAGAAGTGGCATTCGCGACGCAAAATTATTACACCAACACTTCATTTTAAGATTTTGGAAGAATTTCTTGAGGTATTCGATCGGCAATCTACGGTCATGTTGAATTGTTTGGAGAAAAGTAGGAGCGATACTACTACGGCAGCATTTGACATTTATCCATTGATGTGCTTGCTGACCTTGGACATTATTACGGAGACGGCTATGGGTACCAAAGTGAATGCTCAGACCGACACAGGTATGCCCTACACTTCAGCTGTTAAAGAGTGAGTATTGAGGGCTGTCAAACCATTCACATTGAACTCAACTATCTATAATCCCAGAATGACCACTTTGATGGCCTGGCGCTTTCTGCGGGTTCATCTTCACGATGAACTGATATTCTCGCTAATGTATCCGCACAAAAAGTTACGTCAAATACAATTGAATCTTATAATGCATAAATTTACACGAAGCGTTATTGAAAAAAGACGCCGCGAATTGGAGAAGCAACTGATAATCGATCCCACTACGAATGATGACCTTTCTGGCACTGGAGCCAAGAAACGTATGGCCCTGCTGGATCTTCTTCTTCAGGCCACAATTGATGGTAAACCTTTGACAGATGAAGATATACGCGAAGAAGTCGATACCTTTATGTTTGAGGGTCATGATACTACAACTTCGGCTCTAAGTTTTACCCTGTATTTATTATCGCGGCATCCTCAGGTTCAAAATGAATTATTAAACGAAATCCAAGAAGTCTTCCCGGAAGGGAATTCCCCAAAATTCTCGTTGATGAATTTAAATGAATTAAAATACATGGAATGTGTCATCAAAGAATCACTGCGTTTATATCCATCGGTACCATTTATAGCACGAGAAATTCGAGAGGATTTTAAATATGGTTTGTTGAACATTTTTCAGAAATCACCTAACAAACACTTTCCATTTCATTTCTTTCTCCAGAACATTCGGTCATGGGTACCAACATTATACCTGCCGGATCGGAAATGTTGATCTCCCTCTATGGTATGATGCGGGATCCTACATTATTTGCGAATCCCAACGAATTCAAACCCGAACGTCACGAACAAAATGAAATGAACAGTAGTTTCAATTTTGTACCCTTCAGTGCGGGCCCTCGTAATTGTATTGGCCAAAAGTTTGCCATGTACGAAATGAAAGTTATTTTGGTCAAAATTCTGCAGAACTATGAACTATTGGCCTTGGGTGATGAGGTTAAGCCCGTGCTAAATATTATCATGCGTTCGGAGAGCGGTATGCAGTTGGATATTAGAAAGAGATTGTGCTAAAGTAATGCATATTTGTTCTAAACACAAAAACACAATAGAAATAAAAATAATATTTTTGGATACAAAACTAAGTTGAAATTTTTTTTCTGCAAATCTTTGATGAATGGTATTTCAACGATCTTAATTTCACATACCATTGGATTACTTTATAGACCAGCAATGTGTACTACAAAAATCTACATAGTACCTTTAATATACAGGGTGGAGCGCGGGAATTTGCTTTTTTGCGCTGCAGGCTGTGGAGGCAATGTTGTTCGAAGAGAGCGGAGAGTGTGCGTGGCTTATAGTGACTGACGGGAGAAATGCGCACTCGATCATTGCAGTGCAGCGGGCTTTTCGTTTACGATTCGCTGTTCCGCCACGCGGACGTGATCTGTACGGCAATCAATTGTAAATTGGGTAACATCATTGAGAACAGCAGGGAATGTGTCATGTGTACGAAGGGTCCCAACACCTTGGAAGACCTAATTAACAATATTGAGGCTGAAATTGCCAGAATACCAGTCGACATGCTTGTTAGAGTTCATGAAAACTTCAAAAAACGTATGCAGCCGTGTGTGGATAGCGAAGGTCGACATTTGCCAGATACCCAATTTAACACCATGTAATTTAAAAACTTCCTTACTGTTCAATAGAATTGAACTTACTGTTCAATAGAAAGAAATTTTTCTAAGGTACCACGCTCCACCCTGTATAATCAATAACTACACGGGGGAAAATCGTAATTTTTGATATGTTTGAATTGAAAGAAAATATATTTGGAAGCGATTTATTCAAATACTATATATTTGTTAACAAATAAATTTTATTTGAAAATCAAGAAATGTTGTTTGGAACGCATATATTAATTTATTAGAACATAATATATTTGCTAACTGACTTTCACAAATAAAAAATGTGTGTACCCACAAACAAAGTTATTGTTTAAGAAGTTTTCCAAACCTATTTTATTTAAAACAATTTTTAAAACTTTGCTGATTTTTTCGAATTTTAGTTAGTTTTTCCTAGTTTTCGTTTTAAACTTTATAGCTAAAAATGTCTTTTAATTTATAAATATTCCAATTCATCACTTTTTGTCAATCCAATTTATATTCACGAAAGATTATACGATTTAAGTTTTAATTAAATTTTAAAAACATTTAAAATTTATAAAAAAATTATCTTTGAGCATCTGAAAAACAGAAAACTTGTCTTTAAATCAAGGCATTGATGCATCGCCAAAATAATTAAATAAAAATTAATCTTTGTTTCGGAAATACTAGTTCCAAATTAAAAATATTAGAATGAGAACATATTTTTGTTTAGAACAATATTCTCCCAAACATATAATACTTATGTGTGTCAATTATTATATATTTGGAGTGTACTCTAAACATATATATATTTCAAGCCGAATATGTTTGGGACAATATACTACAGAAGCGATTTTTTTTCAGCGTGTAACCTAGGAATTGCTAGACCAAATTTTGAACTATAATTTCATAAAATCGTTAATTATCCCCTCACCTTAGAGAGGAGGGTATATGTATATCATTTGCTACGAGCCAAAAGTGTAACACATCGAAGGAGTGACTTAAGTATGTTCGGCGGAAATCCGTTTTGGGTCATTTTAAGTCATTTGAGCAATGTCCGTCCGTCCGTCCGTCTGTCTGTGTGTCTGTCTGCTGGCTGGCGCGCACGATAACTCGCGAAGGGAGTAACCGATTGACTTCAAATTTTGTATGCGGTAATATTTTTCTCTATCTCCGGCTAAGTTCGAAGATGGGCCATATTGGTCCACTCCTTCTAGTACCTCCCCCACAAAGGGTTAGCTTTATGTGAAATATTGACTCTTTAATACCTTCTGTACTACTTACTCGAATCTTCTGAAATTTCACGCATAGTATTAGTCTATTAGTCGCTAAATGCCCTAAAATGGGCGAAGTGCCCACTCCCTTTTTGGTACATCCCACACAAATGGACCATTTTGCACCAAAAGTTAACTGCTTATATATTTAATACCAATGCATTTAGCAGTGTTAAAGCGTTCTTCAAACCTTCATTAAATTTTTATGAATAAGGGCCTACATTTTCAAATACCGATTAAGCTGTCAGTTCTGGCAACGCTATTATCAATTGTGCAGAGGTTTTTGTCATTCCGTCAGGAATTGAATCATGACACATCAACGCATACAAATCGGGCAAATCTATGTATTTCCAACAACACTGTTCAGTTCGGGAACTTTTTTATAGCAATTTCTGGTCATTGGAAAGCTTATTTTTGGCTCAAAGTACATGTCATTAGTCGAAATGTCGGCTTTTGAATTGAAGAGAATGCAGAGGCATTGTTACATCCACAAAAACATACGGCGTGTCTTGCTTTATGGGTCGATGGAACCATTGTTCCTTAATCTTCTACATATTTAAAAACATTTAAGAAACAATTTAGTCCAGTAAACAGACTAAGGTATTAAGTAATATAATATGGCACTTCGGGTGGGAGCCGGAAAGGTGAAATAATTGTACTCAGTCTATAGTCATTAAAAAAATTGTCTAAATACACTGTAGGTTAGATTAGTTTGATGGGAGGAGACGTTTTTACTTCTCATGTCCACCAACATACTCTTAAGCCATTGGATCGGCCTGCTGTGCCATCCTTATTTACGATCTTTTTGACAGTCATATCCTCTGAGATGAGTTAGATCTGGTAATGTGCTGGAACCGAATTATCAGGAACGTGCATGTACGAAAGCTTGGCACAAAAAATACTCCATCGTTTCGCCGTTTTCCCTGCACTTTCTGCATTCATCGTTATCTGCTTGTTCTATGCGGCGAGTGTCCTGTAGGAACACTCATCATCTTACTAGTCTCAGTAAACTATATGTTTTCTTCTTATTTGGGTCACCCCATTAGGTTTAGTTTTAGGAGAGGGTGGTACACAGCTTTGCCAGGTCACATAGACCAATGCACACTGGTCCCAAATCAAATTTTTTTGGCATAAATTAAAAAAATTAACTTAAGAAATCACCAGAAGTATATATATATACTAAAAGGCAACCCTATATGGGGACCTAGAAAATATGATTTTTCAAACCTTGATGGCAACAATACTTTTCTCCCTGCGGTCAAAGTTGAAATTTCAATCTCATGTTCTTAAGCACTTCTCCTTGAGAAAATATTGGCAATATCTTTGATACTGGAAATCCGCAAAACGAAAATTGTATTTACTTTGTGAAATATGTGAAATCAAGCTCAGGGTATGTTGTTTATAATTACACTGTCCAACAGTGAATAAATACACGGACTTGACAGTATAGGTTCGATTCTACTATCAAAGGGTAGTATAACCCAATACTCGGTTTGGCGAAATTGGTGACCAATTTTTTTTATTGGCCCCCAAAGTTTCTGAAAATCAGTGAGCCCATCCAAAAAGGTGTCTTCAGCTATTGTCCAACAACTAATTCAGACTTGGTGATACCGCTTAACTATATTTGGCAATAATGTAGCTAAGAATATGCTGAACAAAGCTTCTCAACATTTTTTGCAAAAAAAAAAATTTTTCCGGTATTTTTTTTAGAAAAAGTGAAGGCAACAAATATTGTTTTTCTTGGGGTACAATGTGGTTTTTTGGGCTATTTAGGGTGCCTAGACACGTTCAAACCAGATGTAACAGTCGGCATATAGGGACCATATTGTCCAAACCGGCGGGAAATTTGTATAAGGGCCATATCCAAATCTGAACCGATTTTCTTCAAATTATATATGGTTAGTCCTTAGAAAAAAAAAACAAAAAACATATATGTACATACCAAATTTCATGCAAATTGGACCCTATTTGCAACCAGCACTAAGCGTACAAACATCAAGCTTGTGCGGGAGGTGGGAGTGGGCGTGGCCAGATTGGTCCAAATTTTTGTCCATTTGTTATGTGTGTAATAGGTAAGCAAATTTAGTAAGCAAATTATGAATAGTATGAAAATCGGCAGGGGATAGATCTACCAGACTTCCTTGAAAGGCCGACTCCCTTAAAGCCAGACTTTGTTTATTTAATGAGATACAGCAGCAAAGCAGGTGCTCAATGCTTTTCACTTCTTCCTCATCACCACAGCTCCTGCAGAAGTCATTGTATGCAATACCCCAACCTTCTGGAGTGTAGACAGTTTTTTCCTCTCTAATACAGTGTGGCATAGAATGAGCTATACGGTTTAAATGGCTTATTATAACTTTTTTATTTATGATATTATTATAATATTTTTTAAATACAGTATATTATTGGGGAATTTTTTGCAATCAGTTTTGAAAAATGATGATGTCCATTTTCTGCTTCGCACATACGCGCTCTTTTTAGCATATTTTCCATAACTTTTCGCAAATTGTCGAAAAAAATCAATTATTTTTGTACGTTGTTCCATTCGTGATTAATTCCCCAAGTCTCCTTCACAAAATGCTGAAAAAAACAAAGAAAGAATAATTATTAAAAAAGTTATAAAGAACTCAAACCATATAGATCATTCTGCGCCACCCCAAGGAGACATTTTAATATTTCAGTTCGTATCTTCGCCAAATTTGTCTAGCTACCCTATAGGTGCCGATTTGTTTTACCCTCTTTAAATGGGCTGCCTCATTGCCTCTTGCCTAAGTCGAAGCTTCCAATTGGGCACTGGCGCTCCAATATTTGCAATTCTTCGAGAATTTTTAATGTCGTCCCTTTCCTAGCAAGTTCATTAGCTTTGTCGTTCCCCGGGATATCTCAATGTCCACACGGAGGAAAATCGTAATTATACCCTACACCACACTGTTGTACAGGGTATTATAAGTTTGTTTCACGGCAGATGTTTGTAACACCTGAAAATAACACAGCTAGACCCACCTTAAAGTATACCGATCGACTCAGAATCATTAGCTGAGTCGATTTAACGATGTCTGTCCGTCCGTCCGTCCATGTAAAGTTGTTCGTCGACTACAGGTCGCAATTTCACTCCGATCGTTCTGAAATTTTGCAGTTTAGAGTATTTCGCGGCTGTTAAGATCGCTATTGAATTTGGTTGAAATCGGTTCAGATTTAGATATAGCTCCCATATATATCTTTCGTCCGATTTGGCCCTTTAGTCCTATAGAAGCTGTATTTTACATCCAATCGTTTTGAAATTTAGAATGGTAGAGTTTCTTGATCCATGAACCAACACTACCGAATTTGAAAAAAATCGGTTAAGATTTAGCTATAGCTCCCATATATATGTTTCGTCCGATTTGGCCCTTTAGTCCTATAGAAGCTGTATTTTACATCCGATCGTTTTGAAATTTGGAATGGTAGAGTTTCTTGATCCACGAACCAACATTGCCGAATTTGAAGAAAATCGGTTAAGATTTAGCTATAGCTCCCATATATATGTTTCCTCCGATTTTGTTCTTTAGTCCTGTAGAAGCTGTATTTTACATCCAATCATTTTGAAATTTAGAATGGTAGAGTTTCTTGATCCATGAACCAACACTACCGAATTTGAAGAAAATCGGTTAAGATTTAGCTATAGCTCCCATATATATGTTTCGTCCGATTTGGCCATTTAGTCCTATAAAAGCTGTATTTTACATCCAATGGTTTTGAAATTTAGAATGGTAGAGTTTCTTGATCCATGAACCAACATTGCCGAATTTGAAGAAAATCGGTTAAGATTTAGCTATAGCTCCCATATATATGTTTCCTCCGATTTTGCTCTTTAGTCCTGTAGAAGCTGTATTTTACATCCAATCATTTTGAAATTTAGAATGGTAGAGTTTCTTGATCCATGAACCAACACTACCGAATTTGAAGAAAATCGGTTAAGATTTAGCTATAGCTCCCATATATATGTTTCGTCCGATTTGGCCCTTTAGTCCTATAGAAGCTGTATTTTACATCCGATCGTTTTGAAATTTAGAATGGTAGAGTTTCTTGATCCATGAACCAACATTGCCGAATTTGAAGAAAATCGGTTAAGATTTAGCTATAGCCCCCATATATATGTTTCGTCCGATTTTGCTCTTGAGTCCTGTAGAAGCTGTATTTTACATCCAATCATTTTGAAATTTAGAATGGTAGAGTTTCTTGATCAATGAACCAACACTACCTAATTTGAAGAAAATCGGCTAAGATTTAGCTATAGCTCCCATATATATGTTTCGTCCGATTTGGCCCTTTAGTTCTATAGAAGCTGTATTTTACATCCAATCGTTTTGAAATTTAGAATGGTAGAGTTTCTTGATTCATGAACCAACATCGCCGAATTTGAAGAAAATCGGTAAAGATTTAGCTATAGCACCCATATATATGTTTCATCCGATTTGGCTCTTTAGATCCAATCGTTTTTATACCCTACACCACACTGTGGTACAGGGTATTATTTAAGTATAAAATGTCCCAAAAGTAAATTTATGTAAACAATTTATACATGAATTACAAAATTTATATATCATAGTTATTCAATTTTACGATAGTGGTGTAGGGTATTATATAGTCGGCACCGCCCGACTTTAGCCTTTCCTTACTGGTTTATTTATGATATTATTATAATTTTTTTTAAATACAGTATATTATTGGGGAATTTTTTGCAATCAGTTTTGAAAAATGATGATGTCCATTTTCTGCTTCGCACATACGCGCTCTTTTTAGCATATTTTCCATAACTTTTCGCAAATTGTCGAAAAAAATTAATTATTTTTGTACGTTGTTCCATTCGTGATTAATTCCCCAAGTCTCCTTCACAAAATGCTGAAAAAAACAAAGAAAGAATAATTATTAAAAAAGTTATAAAGAACTCAAACCATATAGCTCATTCTGCGCCACCCCAAGGAGACATTTTAATATTTCAGTTCGTATCTTCGCCAAATTTGTCTAGCTACCCTATAGGTGCCGATTTGTTTTACCCTCTTTAAATGGGCTGCCTCATTGCCTCTTGCCTAAGTCGAAGCTTCCAATTGGGCACTGGCGCTCCAATATTTGCAATTCTTCGAGAATTTTTAATGTCGTCCCTTTCCTAGCAAGTTCATTAGCTTTGTTGTTCCCCGGGATATCTCAATGTCCACACGGAGGAAAATCGTAATTATACCCTACACCACACTGTGGTACAGGGTATTATAAGTTTGTTTCACGGCAGATGTTTGTAACACCTGAAAATAACACAGCTAGACCCACCTTAAAGTATACCGATCGACTCAGAATCACTAGCTGAGTCGATTTAACGATGTCTGTCCGTCCGTCCGTCCGTCTGTCCATGGAAAGTTGTTCGTCGACTACAGGTCGCAATTTCACTCCGATCGTTCTGAAATTTTGCAGTTTAGAGTATATCGCGGCTGTTAAGATCGCTATTGAATTTGGTTGAAATCGGTTTAGATTTAGATATAGCTCCCATATATATCTTTCGTCCGATTTGGCCCTTTAGTCCTATAGAAGCTGTATTTTACATCCAATCGTTTTGAAATTTAGAATGGTAGAGTTTCTTGATCAATGAACCAACATTGCCGAATTTGAAGAAAATCGGTTAAGATTTAGCTATAGCTCCCTTATATATGTTTCATCCGATTTGGCTCTTTAGATCCAATCGTTTTTATACCCTACACCACACTGTGGTACAGGGTATTATTTAAGTATAAAATGTCCCAAAAGTAAATTTATGTAAACAATTTATAATTTTATATTTTACATCCAATCATTTTGAAATTTAGAATGGTAGAGTTTCTTGATCCATGAACCCACACTACCGAATTTGAAGAAAATCGGTTAAGATTTAGCTATAGCTCCCATATATATGTTTCGTCCGATTTGGACCTTTAGTTCTATAGAAGCTGTATTTTACACCCAATCGTGTTGAAATTTAGAATGGTACAGTTTCTTGATCCATGAACCAACACTACCGAATTTGAAGAAAATCGGTTAGAATTTAGCTATAGCTCCCATATATATGTTTCGTCCGATTTGGCCCTTTAGTCCTATAAAAGCTGTATTTTACATCCACTCGTTTTGAAATTTAGAATGGTAGAGTTTCTTGATCCATGAACCCACACTACCGAATTTGAAAAAAATCGGTTAAGATTTAGCTATAGCTCCCATATATATGTTTCGTCCAATTGGCCCTTTAGTTCTATAGAAGCTATATTTTACATCCAATCGTTTTTAAATTTACAATGGTAGAGTTTCTTGATTCATGAACCAACATTGCCGATTTTGAAGAAAATCGGTAAAAATTTAGCTATAGCTCCTATATATATGTTTCGTCCAATTGGCCCTTTAGTTCTATAGAAGCCATATTTTACATCCAATCGTTTTCAAATTTAGAATGGTAGAGTTTCTTGATCCATGAACCAACATTGCCGAATTTGAAGAAAATCGGTAAAGATTTAGCTATAGCTCCCATATATATGTTTCATCCGATTTGGCTCTTTAGATCCAATCGTTTTTATACCCTACACCACACTGTGGTACAGGGTATTATTTAAGTATAAAATGTCCCAAAAGTAAATTTATGTAAACAATTTATAATTTTATATTTTACATCCAATCATTTTGAAATTTAGAATGGTAGAGTTTCTTGATCCATGAACCAACACTACCGAATTTGAAGAAAATCGGTTAAAATTTAGCTATAGCTACCATATATATGTTTCGTCCGATTTGGCCCTTTAGTTCTATAGAAGCTATATTTTACATCCAATCGTTTTGAAATTTAAAATGGTAGAGTTTTTTGATTCATGAACCAAAATTGCCGAATTGGAAGAAAATCGGTAAAGATTTAGCTATAGCTCCCATATATATGTTTCATCCGATTTGGCTCTTTAGATGCAATCGTTTTTATACCCTACACCACACTGTGGTACAGGGTATTGTTTAAGTATAAAATGTCCCAAAAGTAAATTTATGTAAACAATTTATACATGAATTACAAAATTTATATATCAGAGTTATTCAATATTACGAGAGTGGTGTAGGGTATTATATAGTCGGCACCGCCCGACTTTAGCCTTTCCTTACTGGTTTTTGATATGTTTGAAACGAAAGAAAATATAGTTGGAAACGATTTTTTTAAATATTATATATTTGTTAACAAATAAATTTTATTTGAAAATCAAGAAATTTTGTTTGGAACGCATATATTAATATATTAGAACATAATTTATTTGCAAACTGAATATCACAAATAAAATATTTGTTACACACAAACATCGTTATTGTTTAGGAAGATTTCCAAATATGTTTTATTTAAAGAGATTTGTAAAACATTGCTGACATATTCGAATTTTAGTTAGTTTTTCCTCGTTTTCGTGTTAAACTTTATAGCTAAAAATGTACTTATTTATAAATATTCCAATTCATTACTTTTTGTCAATTCATCAATGCAGTTTATATTTACGAAAGATTGTTCGATATAAGTTTTGATTAAATTTTACAAACATATAAAATTTATAAAAAAATGCTCTTTGAAAATCTGAAAACAGGAAACCTGTCTTTAAGTTAAGGCATTTGATACATTGCCAAAATAAATAATTACAAATGAATCGTTCTTTCGGAAATACTAGTTCCAAATAAAAAATAACGGGTTTTCCAACAAGAGGTGTTATTTTGAATCACCCGGTATTTCGGTAGCTGTCACTTTTGAAGCTTTTATTCTTTGACATTTGACATGTAGAAACTACGCCATTGCTAACCAGTAAGGAAAGGCAGAAAGTCGGGCGGGCCGACTATATAATACCCTACACCTCCCAAACAATGTGATAAGGATCATTGCCATAATAATTTGGAATAATTCGTAAATGAATAGAAACATATTATCTAAATGGGTAGAAACATATAAAAATTAAGCAATATTCGTTCCTAAATTGAGAAACATCTTTCTGGAAAATTTTAATGATCGGAAGTAAAATACAACTTCTATAGCGGTTTGATACCAAATCAGGAGGAACATATATATGGAGCTTTAATGTAAATCTGAACAGATCTTCCCCGAATACTCATTCATGTAAAAAGACCTCCTTCTGTCGAATTTCGTACTGATCGGATATAAAATACAGTCTCTACAGCGCTTACATGTCAAATCGGGGGTAACATATATATGGAGCTATATCTAAATCTGAGCAGATTTTCTCCGAATTTGGCAGTATTCCTTCATGTAATAAGAAACCTCTTTCTGCCGAATTTCGCACTGATCGGATATAAAATACAGTTTTTACAGCGCTTACAGGTCAAATCGGGGGTAACATATATATGGGGGCTATATCTGAATCTGAACCGATTTCTTCCAAATTTAACAGTTTTCATTCATGATCGGATATAAAATAAAGTTTATACAGCGCTTACATGCACGCTGAAAAAAAATCGCTTCTGTAGTATATTGTCCCAAACAAATTCTGCTTGAAATATATATATTTTTAGAGTACACTCCAACTATTTGATATTTGACACACACAAAAATTATATGTTTATGAGGATGTTGTTCAAAACAAAAGTATGTTTTCATTCAAATATTTTATACCCTACACCACACTGTGGTACAGGGTATTATAAGTTTGTTTCACGGCAGATGTTTGTAACACCTTAAAATAACACAGCTAGACCCACCTTAAAGTATACCGATAGACTCAGAATCACTAGCTGAGTCGATTTAACGATGTCTGTCCGTCCGTCCGTCCGTCCGTCCGTCCGTCCGTCCGTCTGTCCATGTAAAGTTGTTCGTCGACTACAGGTCGCAATTTCACTCCGATCGTTCTGAAATTTTGCAGTTTAGAGTATTTCGCGGCTGTTAAGATCGCTATTGAATTTGGTTGAAATCGGTTCAGATTTAGATAATATAGCTCCCATATATATCTTTCGTACGATTTGGCCCTTTAGTCCTATAGAAGCTGTATTTTACATCCGATCGTTTTGAAATTTAGAATGGTAGAGTTTCTCGATCCATGAACCAACATTGCCGAATTTGAAGAAAATCGGTTAAGCTTTAGCTATATCTCCCATATATATGTTTCGTCCGATTTGGCCATTTAGTCCTATAAAAGCTGTATTTTACATCCAATCGTTTTGAAATTTAGAATGGTAGAGTTTCTTGATCCATGAACCAACATTGCCGAATTTGAAGAAAATCGGTTCAGATTTAGATATAGCTCCCATATATATCTTTCGTCCGATTTGGTCCTTTAGTCCTATAGAAGCTGTATTTTACATCCGATCGTTTTGAAATTTAGAATGGTAGAGTTTCTTGATCCATGAACCAACATTGCCGAATTTGAAGAAAATCGGTTAAGATTTAGCTATAGCTCCCTTATATATGTTTCGTCCGATTTGGCCCTTTAGTCCTATAGAAGCTGTATTTTACATCCGATCGTTTTGAAATTTAGAATGGTAGAGTTTCTTATCCATGAACCAACATTGCCGAATTTGAAGAAAATCGGATAAGATTTAGCTATAGCTCCCATATATATGTTTCGTCCGATTTCGCCCTTTAGTCCTATAAAAGCTGTATTTTACATCCAATCGTGTTGAAATTTAGAATGGTAGAGTTTCTTGATCCATGAACCAACACTACCGAATTTGAAGAAAATCGGTTAAGATTTAGTTATAGCTCCCATATATATGTTTCATCCGATTTGGCTCTTTAGATCCAATCGTTTTTATACCCTACACCACACTGTGGTACAGGGTATTATTTAAGTATAAAATGTCCTAAAAGTAAATTTATGTAAACAATTTATACATGAATTACAAAATTTATATATCAGAGTTATTCAATATTACGAGAGTGGTGTAGGGTATTATATAGTCGGCACCGCCCGACTTTAGCCTTTCCTTACTGGTTTTTATTTGGAACTAATATTACCGCAACAAAGATTAATTTGTATTTCAAAATTTTGGCAATTTATTAATGCCAGTTTTTGGTTTTCAGTGAATTTTTTAAAAAAAAAATATGTTTGTAAAATTCGATTAAAATTTAAATCGTATAATCTTTCGTAACTACGAACTTTATAACTCGTATAAATTGAATTAACGAATTGACAAAATTAATGTATTTTAATATTTATAAATTAACAATTAGTGCTGTAAAACAGAAATTAATCCTGCTTATGACATTTTATCTATAAAGCATAACACAAAATCTAGGAAAAAAAATAAAACTAAAATTCGACAGTCTTAAACTTTTTTTAAATATAATATATTTGGAGAAATTCCCAATCAATAATCTGACTTGTATACAAACACATATATTATTTGAGAAAATTAGTTTGCAAATATATTTAGTTGTAATATATTAATATATGAGTTACAAATAAATTTTGTTGATTTTCAAATATAATTTAGTTGCTCAGAAATATATAATATTTAAAAATTTGTGTGCAAACAAATGCACAAAGTTATAATACACTGTAGTGTGGTGTAGGGTATAAAAATGGAACGATACACGATCATCGAAGGATACAAAACGATCAAAAACCATCGAACAAAAAAACGATACGAACGATACAAAATCATCTTGACGTCAACAAGCAAACTTGTCGCATCTGGGGCTCGGAAAACCCAAGAGTTATTGTTGAGAAGCCTCTCCATCCTCAACGTGTGACAGTTTGGTGCGGTTTATGATACGGCGGGGTCATTGGACCTTACTTTTTCGAAAATGAGGTTGGATCAACAGTTACGGTGAATGGATTGCGCTATCGAGAGATGATTAATGATTTTTTATGGTCGGAGTTAAATGGTATTGATGTGGACAGCGTTTAATTTCAAGAAGACGGCGCTACGTGCCACACTAGCAACGAAACCGTTGCTCTGTTACGGGAAAAGTTTACGGACCGTGTTATCTCTCGAAGAGGTGATCACAATTGGCCACCGAGATCTTGTGATTAAACACCTTGCGACTTCTTCCTTTGGGACCACGTGAAAGATAAGGTCTACGTCAGCAGCCCAGCGTCGATTCAAGACCTCAAAGATAGAATTCGATCATTTATCTAAAAAAATTGGATTTTTTTTGAATACCAAAATAACACTCTTGTTGGAAAACCCTTTATAAAACACTTCGGTGTGTGTTTGAATCTTAATTTTGTATAGGTACTCGTACATTACCTCTGCGAAGAGAAGCAGCATAGAAATTGTCTTTACCTTATTTACCATCGGTTCGAACTTACCGCATTCATTCCCTTGGGATCAGGTTCCTTATGTGGAGACCAATAGATGCAACGATCTGTTCCTGTTTGTTTGTCTTTTCATCTTTACCCGTTGTACTGTACTCTTTGAATTTGAACTAATTTTGGGAATCGTGCCAGTAGAAGTGCCAGCACTGTTATAGTTCGGTTTAAGTACTGTATTTGAGAGCATACTTTTAGGCTCCTCTTAGTTTGGCATTGTGTTCATCATTTCTGGTCAGGCTTGCCAGAAAAAAATGTTTGATATCCCCAAACCAGCCAAAGAAAATCCCCAACATAACCCCAAATGAAAGATTTTTATTTCAAACAATTCAAACATAACATAAAATTTTTTTTAAATCATAACATATAAAAAAGACATTGAGTATTTATAGAGATCATTTAAAGGAATTGTACATAGTACTAAAGTAATAAAGTTTAGTCATTTATAAGTTGATATACTTCAGCTTCACGATCTGTATCTTCAGTCTCGTTTATATTGTACATAGTTTTCGAATTGAATCTTTTCAACATATCATTTGAAGGTTTAAAAGACTGGCAACACATATTATTAACACTAAAATGTATTTTTATTCTTAATAATGCCTCCAAAAGTTCGTATTGCATTTTATTGCGCAGCTTCGATTTGGTAATGCTCATTATTGAAAATACTCTTTCTACACACGCATTACTCGTTGGAATTGTAAGCATGCTAAGAACAGCTTCTCCAAGTTCTTTATAGTGAACATTTTTTGGTGTTCCATTTTCAAAATACTGATTCCAGTTGGTAAAAGGAAGCTTAGCCCATTGAGTTTCATAAACATTCACTGGAATTTTTTTATCCGTAGAATTTTGCAGAACATCTTTGATTACACAAAATTTGGCTTGTGACACGGAATTCGTACATCTCATGACAGAAAAGTTTTTAAACTGCTTAAAAATTTTCATATTTTCAAATAACCCCAAGAAACCCCAATAAAAAAGTATAAAAACCCCTAAAAAAACCCCTAACCCCAAATTATTTTTTTTGTCCCAATTTGCAATGGCAAAACCCCACAATTGGGGTCAAAACCCCAGTTCTGGCAACCCTGTTTCTGGTTGTTTTGTTTCACTACTTGACAATTGCGGGAGAAAGAGCTCGCACTGTTTGGGGGTTTGGTAGTTAAAAAGAGGCTGTCATCTCTTCTAGGCGTTGTTGTTGCGTTAATTTCTGTAGATGTTACAGAAATGTACGCATTTCTCCCATTTAGACTTAATCGCCTCTCAACGGAGGGAGTGAGAGATATGCACGGATAATTGTTTTTATAAATTTTCTTTGTTTATTTCAGGGATGCAAAAGTTGGTACAATTGTACTTTTTTGGTACATTTTGAACCTCCAAAGTACCATGGTACTACCGCGACCAATTTGCTACTTTCTTTTTCATATTCCACGCCAAGTGGAATGGACAAAACATTTCAATAAACTAAATATTACTAGGGTAATGAACTATGTGATATGACAAATACATAAAATGTTTAAAATATCATTTGCATACTGCACCAGGAAGACATGACCGTAAATAATATATGTATAGAGAAAATACTAATGGGTTTTCCAATAGGGATGACATGATTTTGAAGTGACGTTTTGGCCATTTGTAATATTTCATCATCTGTCATTTTTTTTTTATTGTATTCAGTAGTGTTCACAATTTCATCATGGATAGATATACGCAAGAACAACATTTACAAATTATTCTGTTTTATTATCAAAATAATCGTTCTTCAATTGCAACTTTTCGTGCGCTAAGACAATTTTTTTTATATCCAAAAAAACACTTTGTCACATGAGCAATATTTTAGCTCTCGTTAAGACCTAGCTCCCGTTAAGGAGCTAGAGCAAAAATAAACTTTCCGTTCACATTTGAAAATTATGCAAAGGCCATTTTGTTATATCCAAAAAAAACACTTTCCAGTCGACCTACGACCTTGACACGATTATTTCAAGAAATTGTGATATTGAATGGTCTCCAAGAAGTTGCACGCTGAAAAAATAGCCTTTGTAGTATATTGTCCCAAACATATTCGGCTTGAAACATATATATGTTTAGGGTACACTCTAATAATATAATATTGGGTACACACAAAAATATATATTTGGGAAAATGTTATTCTAAGCAAATATTTGTTTACATCCCAATATGTTTTTATTTGAGACTATTTCCGAAACAAATATTTATTTGCAGTTAAGAATTCAGAAAATACGTTAGTTGTGTTAATTTTTTTTATTAATTCAAAGTTATTTTTTTAGAAATTTTTAATGTTCGTAAAAATATAAATAAAAATAATTGAAATCGTATAATCATGGATCAAAATAAATTACTTGGAGGATTGACAAAAAATTATGACTTGGAATACTAACTCAGAAATTTGAAATGATTGATTTAAACAGAAGCTAATGCTGCATATGGTATTGTAACTGGGAGATACAATCCGAAACTAAGGAAAAATTTAAACTGAAATTCTAAAAAGTCAGCAAAAGTTTTGAAATTTTTTTAAATAAAATATATTTGGAGAAATTCCTAAACAATAATTTTATTTGTACTTAAACACATACTTTATTTGAGAAATATATAATATTTAAAAATTTGTGTTCCAAATATATTTTCTTTCGATTCAAACATATCATTATAAAATAATAATGAAAAATATACGATATTTTTGTCAAAATCAAGTAAGGAAGGCTAAAGTTGAACGGAGTCGAATTAAATAAAATTAATTCATAGCAATTTGGAGTTATATTAGTTAATAGGAAAATTGTGAAAAGATGAATTCACTTCCTTTGAAGATTTAAACTTTAAAAATATTTAAAAAAAAAATTGCTGGATCTTATTTTATCCAATAGTTTTTATATATTTTTCAGACCAAAAATGCAGTAATTCGTTAAAGCAAAATATTTAAATTTACAAATGTAAAATTAAATATGTTCTGATGTTGGGATTCAATTAGGAATAATAATATTTAAGAAAGTAGTGGAATTGTGAATTCACTTTTTTCAAACCAACGTAAGAAAAAACACCGTATTTCAAGCAGAAGTTCGAGAAATCACGGAGTGTGTGAACTGGCTCAGTAATACCACAAAGCCTAAACATGTAAACATCTTCTCGAAGGATGAGTCGAAGCACTGGGCAGTGATGGCTCCCAAAACTGTGTGGAATAGCGCAACAGTAGAAGGAACTGGAAAGATACTGTGAGTGACCCAAATGAGAAGAAAACAAGTAGTTTTCTGAAACTATGTAAATAAGGTCGAGTTTAGTAAGTTGATGAGTGTTCTAACGGGACACTCAAGTTTACAAGCACATTTTCATCGAATAGGACTAAGACTGGGAAAAAACGACGACGACCACTGGCTTAAGTGTATGTCTATGGACATGAGGCGTTTAAACGTCTCCTCTCATCAACCTAACCTAAGAAAAAAAAAAATAAAAATGAACAACTTCTTTTACATGGAAGCAATATTACTTGAAGTTTAAATAAAATAAATAATGGTACCATGGGGGTCGAAAAAGTACCTTTTGTCTATCCGAAAAGTACAAAAATCAAAAAGCTATTTTACATCCCTGGTTTATTTATGAACAACTAACACAGCAAGCACTCTGATTTTTTAGCTTGATTATTTGTTTGCCAAAAGGTACACTTTAGCAATGAAATTTAACACAGAATTATAACCAAATCACTTGTCCAAATCAAGCGTCCAACTCGCTTTATATGCTTTAACAGGCTTAATCCCAAAGAAAATATGTTTTTAATAGAATTATTGTAAGAGCCACTAGAACACGTCTGAACGCAACAGTGTTGTCGGATGCCTCTAACGGGTTTTCCAATAGGGATGATATGATTTTGAAGTGACGTTTCGGCCATTTGTAATATATCATTATCAGTCATTTGTGTTTCATTGATTCAGAAGTGTTTACAATTTCATCATGGAGAGATATACGCAAGAACAACATTTACAAATTATTCAGTTTTATTATCAAAATAATCGTTCTTCAATTGCAACTTTTCGTGCGCTAAGTATATTTTTCCGTCGACCTGCGATCTTGACACCCATGAACAATATTTTAGCTCTCGTTAATAGCTATGCCATTGACCGATTCCCGACCCGACGTACCGCTAAGGAGCTAGAGCAAAAATTAACTTTCCGTTCACATTTGAAAATGATGCTAAGTCCATTTAAAAAAAAAAACACTTTCCACTCGACCTACGACCTTGACACCCATAAGCAATATTTTAGCCTTCGCTATCTTTTTCCATTGACCGATTGTGGCTACGTGCCACACAGCAAATGAAACAATTGAATTGTTGCGAGAAAGGTTTGGAGATTCGATTATTTCAAGAAATTGTAATATTGAATGGCCTCCAAGAATTTGTGATTTAACACCATTAGACTATTTCTTGTGGGGTTTTTTGAAGTCTTTGGCCTTTCGAAATAAACCAGACTCTCTTCAAGCTTTACAAGTCAATACTGAACGTGCCATTCATGACATACGACTTGATTTTGTGGAAAAAGTGCCCGAAAGTTGGAATCATCGAAGTTAATAGTATCGATTGTACTTCACATTAAATAAAAAACTTTTGAATTTCCTTAACAATAAGTGTGTTTTTTTCAAAGAAATCATATCACTGTGTTATTAAATAAATGAATGAAATGAATTGATACTAGTGGAATGTATATTTAAAGATGCCTTATTATAGAAGTTTGTATAGTTATTGATCAAAATTATTTAATATATCGTTAAATATTATCCATCTAACGATATATTAAATAATTCCATTATATTTGCATTAATAATTATTATTAAAGAAAAAAGTACATTTTCAGTTCAAAAAGTACCATTTTAGTTCTTTTTGAGAAATCGAATTTTCCATCCCTGTCTCTTCTAGAAGTTGTTGTTGCGTTACTTTCTGTAGTTACGTGGTTAACTCTATAATATTGAGTTAACTATATGGGAGAAATTCGTACATATAGAGTCTATATGTACGAATTTCTCCCATATAGAGTTAACCGCCTCTCAACAGAGGGAGTGAGAGACATGCACGGATAATTGTTTTTGTAAATTTTCTTTGTTTATTTATGAACAACTTACGCAGAAAAGACTGATTATTTAACTTGATTATTTTTTTGCAAAAAGGTACACTTTATCAATGAACTTTAACACAGAATTATAACCAAATCACTTGTTAACCCTTTCGGTATTTTGATGCCATATGGCGTCATGGGTTTTGGGAGGCTCCAACTTTCAATTGGACTAGTCTGAAATTATTTTTTTTCATGCAATATTGTTCTTTGAAGCCTTAAAAGCAATATATCAAATATGTATACACATTTTTACTATCCTGGACAGTTATATTACAATTTGAAAACATTACTAAAATATTATTTTTTCAGGTGGAAAAATTGTTCATTGTAAAACACAATATTTTAATAAATTGTGTAATAAATTTATAAATCTGAATTTGCAAAATTCTGCAGAAAGAGTCATTCATTAGATTTATTTTATCATTGAATCGAAAAAAAAACTAATGACGTCGTCGTATTTTTTTAAAGTAGTATGATGCCATATGGCATCAATTTTATTTGGAGTATGTAAAATACGTAACAGAAAGTAACGATTTTTTTTGCATTTGTGAAGGAGGTCAACTCATTTGAACGCTGTTTCTCACAGAGTAAAGTGCAAATGTTGCCATATGGCATCATTCCAAAAACCACTTTTGAGTCGACTTTTTGAAAAATTTAAATAATAATAATCTTATTAAAAATATTAAAGTTCAAATAATAACAACATTGGATTTTTAGGGTCTGTATCTAAAAACATGTACCGAAAGGGTTAATAGTGCCCAATTCGTTTTATATGCTTTAACAGGCTTAATCCCAAAGAAAATAATTTGTTTAATAGAAATATTCTGAGAGCCACTAGAAACACGTCTGAACGCAAAAATGTTGTCATCTACTAAGGAATAAATAAACCAACTGGCCCTCCACTAAGTAGTAGAAACCCCAACTGATCCTCTACTAGGGAGTAGATAACCCAACTGGCCATTTACTAAAATGTAAAGGGTGGTTAAAGTTTAAGGGCCGATGTTGATTTTGAATAAAACACGAACTTATTAGGAAATTATTGTAATTTCGTTTTATTATGATAATATTGGTATGGTTCAATTATGTATGGAACAAAATATCGGCCAATAGCCGCCGCGACCTCGTCGATGGTCCAAATTTTCCGTTAATGTGCCGAACTATCTCATCCTTTAGCTCTTGGATTGTTGCTGGCTTATCGACGTACACCTTTTCTTTCAAATAACCCCAAAGAAAGAAGTCCAACGGTGTCAAATCACATGATCTTGGCGGCCAATTGACATCGCCACGACGTGAGATAACACGGCAATTGAATTTGTTGCTCAAAAGAGCCATTGTTTCGTTAGCTGTGTGGCAAGTGGCACCGTCCTGTTGAAACCACATATTGTCCACATCCATATCTTCCAATTCGGGGCATAAAAAGTTCGTTATTATCTCACGTTAGCCAACACCATCCACAGTAACTGCATGACCGGCCTCATTTCGAAGATGTATGGCCCGATGACGTCGCCAGCCCATAAGCCGCACCAAACGAACTGGACGAGCAGACCCGGTTTGCTGAAATTTGCGCTCGATTATGCTGATCAAAAAAACATCACGCAGTTCACTAAATGCATTTTGATTTGAACGCCCATTTTCGTAAAAGGCTTAAAAAACTTTAACGCGTTGCTCGAATGTGTATCTTGCCATGGTTCAAATTGAGTTAGTCTGAAATTGAGAAATGTCAAATGAAATGCAGAAAAAAACTTGACGTTTAGGTGTGGTTCACATTCAACATCGGCCCTTACTATTTAACCACCCTTTATATAAAGCAACACTTTTCGGTTACTAAGAAGTAGGTAAATCGACTGACCACATACTAAGTAGTAGATAACCCAACTGTTTGTCCACTAAGGAGTAGAAACCCCAACTGGTCGTCTTCTAAGGACAAAATAACTTTAATCTTCTGGTTGTCTACTCAGGAATATATAATCCAACTGGTCGGCTATTGAGGAGTAGATAACCCAATTGTAGAAACAGATAAGGAGTAAATAATTAAACTGGTCGTCTACTAAGGAAGAATACCCCAACTGGTCAGTTACTGAGAAGTAGAGCGCCTAAAAGGTCCTCTACTATGGAGTCGATAACCTAACTGGTCGCATATTAATGAGTAGATAACCCAACTGGTACTGCACTTAGGAGTAGATAACCCATAGGTCGTCGACACACTAACGAGTGTAAAACCAACACTTTGCGTCTGCTATGAAGTAGGTAACCCAACATTCTAAGGATTAAATAACACAACTGGCCACATTTTAGGGATTAGATATCCCAACTGGTCATCTACAAAAGAGTAGAAACCCCAACTGGTCATCTACTAAGGAGTAGATAACCCAAACTATTCGCATAATAAGGAGTAAATAACCCAAACTGGTCGTCTAATAAGGATTAGTTGTATCTGATGCCGTTGCATACCATACCAGATGCATACCAAATCCAGCAATATTGTTTGGTGCATTCACCATAAGTAAGTAATCCTTATGCGATTAGGTCTGTCATATATGTATACCAATACAACCAGAACTGGAATCAGCAGACTCAGGTAAAATGGCACTTCATTTCCCGTAGGGATATTTCTTAAACTCATATAAATATAGCAACATCAATGCAAATCGAAGAAATCAAAACATTCACTCTAAAGTAATATTTTTTTTTGCCGAAGCTTTGTCTTGCATTATAATGTTAGCGACGTGAGAAATATAATAAAAGTAAAAGAAATTTTTGAAATTTTAATATTCCTTTATATCACGTACATAGTATGACCTTAATTCATCGATATAATCCTTTTCCGGATACCCAACTGCATACCAGTTTGGGAACGCATCACAATATTCAGCACTGGTTCAACCGCCACACCTAATGGCAAAAGTTCATATTGCTGCATAATCTTCACGAGGATAACCTTCATTTCATACATGGCAAATTTCTGTCCAATACAATTACGAGGACCGGCACTAAAGGGTACAAAACTGGTATTGCTTCCAGCAACAGAATTTTCATGACGTTCTGGCTTAAATTCACCAGAATTTTCAAATCGTGCTGGATCTCTCATCATGCCATAGAGGACAATCAGGAATTCTGCACCGGCTGGTATAATACCAGTCCCCAATCGTGGATGTTCTAGATTCAAGAAAAACTCCATAAGATTTAATTGTGATATTTATTGATTTGAACTTACCATATTTAAAGTTCTCATAAATTTCTCGCGCTATAATCGGTACGGGTGGATATAAACGCAAAGATTCTTTGATGACGCATTCCATGTATTTTAATTCATTTATATTCATCAAAGTAAATTTGGGTGAATTCCCTGCTGGGTATACTCGTTCAATTTCAGCTAATAGCTTTTTTTGGACCTGTGAATGTCGCGACAATAAATGCAGTGTGAAGCTTAAAGCCGAAGTTGTGGTATCATGTCCAGCAAACATAAATGTATCGACTTCTTCGCGTATATCTTCATCCGTTAAGGGTTTACCATCTATTGTAGCCTGTAGCAGAACATCCAATAGGGCCATACGTTTCTTGGCCCCAATGCCAGAGTGGTCATCATTTGTCCCAGAATCACTTCTCAATTTCTTCTCCAGTTCGCGACGCCTTTTGGTAATAACATTGCGAGTAAATTTATGCATGATGCGTATTAATTTCATTTGTTGCAATTTTTTGTGCGGATGTAATAATGTGAACACGATGTCACTTTTTAGATGAACACGCAGAAAACGCCATGTCATCAAAGAGGTCATTCTGCAAAAAAGTTAATGTGATCAGTATTTCTCAAATATCACAATTGTGTGCTGTTCAGATTGAGATTAATTGAAAGTGGCTATTCCAATTCCAGAGGCACGGCGTGGCCGAAAATTTTAACAAATGGTGGTCTCCGACAACATTTCCTAAGGAAAGGTGGTCTCCGACAACTTTTCCTAAGGAAAGGTGGTCTCCGACAACTTTTCCTAAGGAAAGGTGGTCTCCGACAACTTTTCCTAAGGAAAGTTGGTCTCCGACAACTTTTCCTAAGGAAAGGTGGTCTCCGACAACTTTTCCTAAGGAAAGGTGGTCTCCGACAACTTTTCCTAAGGAAAGGTGGTCTCCGACAACTTTTCCTAAGGAAAGGTGGTCTCCGACAACTTTTCCTAAGGAAAGGTGGTCTCCGACAACTTTTCCTAAGGAAAGGTGGTCTCCGACAACTTTTCCTAAGGAAAGGTGGTCTCCGACAACTTTTCCTAAGGAAAGGTGGTCTCCGACAACTTTTCCTAAGGAAAGGTGGTCTCCGACAACTTTTCCTAAGGAAAGGTGGTCTCCGACAACTTTTCCTAAGGAAAGGTGGTCTCCGACAACTTTTCCTAAGGAAAGGTGGTCTCCGACAACTTTTCCTAAGGAAAGGTGGTCTCCGACAACTTTTCCTAAGGAAAGGTGGTCTCCGACAACTTTTCCTAAGGAAAGGTGGTCTCCGACAACTTTTCCTAAGGAAAGGTGGTCTCCGACAACTTTTCCTAAGGAAAGGTGGTCTCCGACAACTTTTCCTAAGGAAAGGTGGTCTCCGACAACTTTTCCTTAATGAAAGGTGGTCTCCGACAACATTTCCTTAATGAAAGGTGGTCTCCGACAACATTTCCTTAAGGAAAGGTGGTCTCTGACAACATTTCCTTAAGGAAAGGTGGTCTCCGACAACATTTCCTTAATGAAAGGTGGTCTCCGACAACATTTCCTTAAGGAAAGGTGGTCTCTGACAACATTTCCTTAAGGAAAGGTGGTCTCCGACGACATTTCCTTAAGGAAACGTGGTCTCCGACAGCATTTCCTTAAGGAAAGGTGGTCTCCGACAGCATTTCCTTAAGGAAAGGTGGTCTCCCACAGCATTTCCTTAAGGAAAGGTGGTCTCCCACAGCATTTCCTTAAGGAAAGGTGGTCTCCGACAGCATTTCCTTAAAGAAGGGTGATCTCCGACAATATTTCCTTAAGGAAAGGTGGTCTCCGACAACTTTTTCTTAAGGAAAGGTGGTATCCGACAACTTTTCCTTAAGGAAAGGTGGTCTCCGACAGCATTTCCTTAAAGAAGGGTGATCTCCGACAATATTTCCTTAAGGAAAGGTGGTCTCCGACAACTTTTTCTTAAGGAAAGGTGGTATCCGACAACTTTTCCTTAAGGAAAGGTGGTCTCCGACAACTTTTCCTTAAGGAAAGGTGGTCTCCGACAACTTTTCCTTAAGGAAAGGTGGTCTCCGACAACTTTTCCTTAAGGAAAGGTGGTCTCCGACAACTTTTCCTTAAGGAAAGGTGGTCTCCGACAACTTATCCTTAAGGAAAGGTGGTCTCCGACAACTTTTCCTTAAGGAAAGGTGGTCTCCGACAACTTTTCCTTAAGGAAAGGTGGTCTCCGACAACTTTTCCTAAAGGAAAGGTGGTCTCCGACAACTTTTCCTTAAGGAAAGGTGGTCTCCGACAACTTTTCCTTAAGGAAAGGTGGTCTCCGACAACTTTTCCTTAAGGAAAGGTGGTCTCCGACAACTTTTCCTTAAGGAAAGGTGGTCTCCGACAACTTTTCCTTAAGGAAAGGTGGTCTCCGACAACTTTTCCTTAAGGAAAGGTGGTCTCCGACAACTTTTCCTTAAGGAAAGGTGGTCTCCGACAACTTTTCCTTAAGGAAAGGTGGTCTCCGACAACTTTTCCTTATGGAAAGGTGGTCTCCGACAACTTTTCCTTAAGGAAAGGTGGTCTCCGACAACTTTTCCTTAAGGAAAGGTGGTCTCCGACAACTTTTCCTTAAGGAAAGGTGGTCTCCGACAACTTTTCCTTAAGGAAAGGTGGTCTCCGACAACTTTTCCTTAAGGAAAGGTGGTCTCCGACAACTTTTCCTTAAGGAAAGGTGGTCTCCGACAACTTTTCCTTAAGGAAAGGTGGTCTCCGACAACTTTTCCTTAAGGAAAGGTGGCCTCCGACAACTTTTCCTTAAGGAAAGGTGGTCTCCGACAACTTTTCCTTAAGGAAAGGTGGTCTCCGACAACTTTTCCTTAAGGAAAGGTGGTCTCCGACAACTTTTCCTTAAGAAAAGGTGGTCTCCGACAACTTTTCCTTAAGAAAAGGTGGTCTCCGACAACTTTTCCTTAAGAAAAGGTGGTCTCCGACAACTTTTCCTTAAGAAAAGGTGGTCTCCGACAACTTTTCCTTAAGAAAAGGTGGTCTCCGACAACTTTTCCTTAAGAAAAGGTGGTCTCCGACAACTTTTCCTTAAGAAAATGTGGTCTCCGACAACTTTTCCTTAAGAAAAGGTGGTCTCCGACAACTTTTTCTTCACAGCCATTCGACAAAAATTTTGTAAACTAGAAAAATTTTATTTTTAATTTTTTCCCGACCCTGTCTTGATATTTTGTTAACGCCGCACAATGGGAAAAAAGGGTAAATACGCGCGCATAGCAGTATTTTCTATCTCATGACTATAACGTTAGAGATAGAGCCCTACGGTTTAGACCGTATTCAAGAGAATTCTTTGGAGAAGAGATAGGTGTACCCAGATTTTATGTTACTGTTACAATGTATCGCACAGTGAGGCTACAAAACCGATTTTGTGGAAATTAGTGTAAAAATCGGAATATCGTACCAACTTCAGTGATCTTGATTTTAAATTAAAGTTGACAAAATGTAGTTCAAAATCTATTTGAGTTACTTGATTGTATGTTGCTGCGTTTTAAATATATAGACCACTGAAGTTCAAACATATTTTTGTCAACAATGTTGTTAAAGGTCTACAAAAAAGGCAATGTTTTTGAAATTGAAACCAAAACAACATTAATAGGATAAAATCGTAGTCTGCAATATTTTTGAAAGCTGAAGTGATGCACTAATGCGCTCATACAATGGGTCGTCGACTCGTAATAAAAGAAAAATTAAATTGAAAACAGAAAATAATCGGTCCACCCTAATATACATAAACTGCAGAATTGTTTAACTATATTTTTATAGTTTTTGTAGAAGAAGTAAACAATAAAAATTACACATAATCCTAATAATATTAATAAGATCGCTTTTTTGATCGTAGGACACTATAAACTTGCAGCCGGACAACTGCCGTCGAATTTCGTTTCGGGAAAATCGGTTCATAGATAGATGTAGCTCCCACACATGTTTTCTATATTTAAATTAAGAAAGGACATATTTAAAGTAAAAAAATCTGCCATAATCGCAAAAAGTCGCAGATAATCTAGGTACTGTTGGATTCACCACTAAGTCATTTCTCTTCTCTATGTCATATGGTAGTGATCCCACGTGATCCAAAAAAGTTGTATTCCATTTACAGTGGATAATTTTTTTTGAAAAACAAAAAAAAAACTGTATTTTTGCTTTGAAATATCTCTTCATATAAAGACGCTAAAATTACGTGTTATACACAAAAATTAACATGAATATAACCTTATTACATGTTACAAGTCCGGTCGCATTTCACCAACAAACGAGAATTCTACAAGCACTTTAGTATATACATTTTATCATCGCGATTTTATTTGCATTTATTAGTAAAACAGACAAACTTTGAATGGTCATAACTCGGAATCACCTAGAGATATTTTCATAAAATTTTAAGGTATTTTCATTAAATGTTATCCACAATAAAACAACATTCCCAAAAAACTGATTTTTGAAAATTGTTTTGAAAGTCCTATGCACGCATATGTCATCATATTTTCCCATCGTGCGCCGTCGCGGAATATATATACAAGGATTTCTTTTAAATCAACTTTTCTGATATGACATCACAGTTTACTATTTCTATCTATACTTACTCCTTGACTGCTTTAGTGTACGCCAGACTCTTGTCTGTTTGAGCATTCACTTTTGTACCCATCGCCGTCTCCGCAATGATATCCAAGGTCGCCAAACACACATACGGATAAATGTCAAACGCGCACTTAGCATTCGATGACTTTGCCGCCAAACAATCTAACAACACCGATGACTGGCGGTCGAATGCCTCTAGGAATTCCTCCAAAATCTTAATATGAAATGCTGGATTTATAATACGGCGACGTGAATGCCACTTCCTACCGTCGCTCATTAGCAGACCCACACCCAGCCACTGATGTAGTATTCCATAATTGCGATGTTTCGTTATATGGACATTGCTGGCCAACATTTGTTCATTTAAATCTGTGTCCAAGCTTACCAGTACCAAACGGCTGAAAGCCCAAATTTTCACAATAAGACCATACTTGGAGATGAGTTCCTCAGATTTCGTGAATATATCTATGAAAATCTATAGTTGAATTACACTATGCAACAGTCGTTTTGTCAAAAGGATGGGAATATAATCATTATCGAATCATATTTTTTGTGTGCTTTCACAAAAAAACCTTTTATACCTAAGAGTTATCTCATACATTACCTGAGATATCTTCATTTGAAAATAGATTTTTTCAATTTGCATACTTTCAAAATTTGCAAAAGAGGGCATACCAACTAAAACGCGTAGATGATTGCTATAGAAGCTAAGGGGAAGATTCGGTTTACAATATCGCTGGCGACCTATGATGGCATCTACCTGCACTTTGAAACTACCTAAATTATGGCGTCCTAAGCCCACAAACCGTATATCCTCTCAAACATGGTTCCTGGATTAGGGCCAGGTCAGTCCCTCCTTGCATCAGGTGGGTTTTTAATTTGGCTGATGCAGCCTTAGAGTGATGGAGGTTTATCTGTACAAAGAAGCCGGAACATATCTGCCTCGTCGGCTGTGTCCACTAGAAGCTCATCCTCACAGGATTTTCTGCACGCCTCCAAAATGACTTAAAATATTCGAAAACCGACCCATTCTAAGTTTATAGGAATAATACACGATGGGTCTTACTCAAGCTTTACAACAGCGTATTGTGTGTGGTGTAGGATATAAGAACCTTATATTGAAGGACAAATTAGCATGCACGAATTTTCAAAATTCTTCTCCACTTCGTGTCATACAAATGTGTCATAATTCTACGTTTTTCCTAGAATTTAATTTTATTATTACGCTAAAGCAAAATATTTTATTAACACTTATAATAACATCGTAACATTTATAATTTCCTTTTCATGCAATGCAGTACATGCGCAGCTTGGAAGTCTTCTTCCCAAATTATAGTCTAAATAATAATGTACCATTATCAGATGAAGATTTAAATTTAAAAAACAATACTTTTAATATATTTGTTTTAAATCCAGACACCGAACTTTCGAAAAACAATGTATTCCCATCTCTTGTACAGAATGACTGTTGCATAGTATTATTGCATTTACTTTTAGGATTAAATTTGTAGAGGAGATGTAAGGCTCCCACAAGGGGAATACAAATAGGTCCCCGAATATTACTGACAGCGGTTCGCATATGTTTTTTGGAAGCTTGCCTCATGTAAGCCACCACAAGAAGAATTACTCCGATCGCTATGTGTAACGCGTTCATCTTGACCACGAAACTATCAGTAGATAACTAACGTTTAGAAGAAAACAAAATTGAATTATTTGGTTTTAAAAACCAAATAATTCAATATAATTACGATAATTCCCTTAACATTAAATAGGCGTAACACTAGGAATGAGTGACCCTATGAATATTAATATTCATACCCTTCAAAGTGTTTGTGAAGTGATTTCTTGATATTCGATAACACTGTGCGACAAAAAATATGACATAGGTATGGGGATCATATTGGAATGAAAATACTAACATCGTGTAGAAAATGGACTTAAATTTTAATCTAAAAGTTTGCATTTTCTGAGTACAGGGATGCATTTAAGGAAGACGACGTCGAAATAATTAGTTCTTTCAAATCAATATTTTTGTCACTGTAGTTTGTCAGTTATTCATCGCCATACACAAAATGGTCGATGAGTTTAAAGATTTCAATAACATTATTATACCAAAGGCATTTTTATAAGATAAAGCCGATGCGGGCAAAAAATATGCAACTTAACATTTTTTCCAAATATATGAAACTTGTTAGAATTTTCCAAATGTCTTTTGGTTTATAATCCTTCATTTTACCAATATTAATAGTCACACATCACACTCTGCCAAACTACTTCTGCTGCAGCCCCGCCTAGAAGAATGCCCCGCCCGCGACCCGAAAATATCGGGGATGTCGTTTGTGAATAGTCACGTCCGTTATGAGGGAACCGGCATTCAGGTATTTCTAATGGAGTGAAAAAGTGTGGCTGTGGAGATTGGTAGAATTAGAATCTGTTCACAGTGCAGGATGAAGCGATATCTGTACAAACGATGACTTCTTGGAGCGCTTTCGGCCCTTGCCAGGGGCCATCATCAGCAAGAGTCTCGAATGCACCCTATTGTATTGTGTAAATCAAATATAGGTGTTAGCAAGTAAGATTATGACCACCATTATAATGTAATTATTATGAGGGGTTTAGTAGTAAAGATACACTATGTCGCCCTAATGCAAATTATGTAACTGAATCTATATCAAAATCTAACTCACCTGGGGAATCAAGCCACAAACATCCATCGGATGAGAAACAATAGCAGTAATTATCCAATATGTATGAATCCCAGGTCCCAGGATGTCCCCGCAACGGTCTCCATAAGCTAAGGTATACCCTCACTTTGTGAGTAATGCAATATATAACATTACACTAATTAATCTATCAATTTGTGTGGGAGGTTCCAGAAGGGGTTTAACAAATACACCTTTTTTCGATAAACCGTCGATTCTTTAAATACATTGCACTGTGCCGAACTATAAGCGTTTATGTGCACTAATATATTAACGTTATGTATGAGCTATTCAATTTTGGTATAATTTGGCCATTTTGTGTGGGAGGTACAAAAAGTGGCGTTGTAGTAACGTCCCTTTTTCACAGAACTATTGGTACTTCAAAAGCGTTACCCTGTGTACAATTTCAAGTATTTTTTCCACTGGTATTAATGTTATAAGCTGTTAAATTTTTGTACAAAATGGTCCCTTTGTGTGGGAGGTACCAAAAGGGGCTGTACAATAATGCCCATTTTTTACCGGACTATAGGCGCTACAAAAACATTATCCTGTACAAAATTTCAAGTATTTGTATGCACTTGTATTCAAGTTATAAGCAGTTCCATTTTCATGCAAAATGGTCCATTTGTGTGGGAGATACCAAAAGGGACGTGGCAACTTCTCCCATTTTTTCTCGAGGTAATAGCGACTAATAAAATAATACAATGTGTGGAATTTCAGAAGATTCTAATAAGTACACAGAAAGAAAAAAATGAGTAATCCGTACTTAAATCAAGCCGTAGCGGTGTCAAAAGTACGTTAAGTACGGATTTTCTTAAACCAAGTACAAAATACTTGAATCAAGTCCGGATTTTTAAGCCCTGAATTCTTAATCTTAGCGCTTATTAAGCCTGATTAGGCTTGATTTTAAGCCGCAAAATTCTTATTTCAAGCATAAAGCGATTGATTTAAGAATTTTATCGGATTCATTTGAGTGTGAAACGGGCTTCAATGAAGAAATTCTTGATTGAATTAAGCCTGTCCAATACTTTATTTAAGCCTGATAATACTTGATTTAAGCCTGATCAGTTCTTGATTTAATCCTAACCAATACTTGATTTAATGTTCGTTTTATACCTACAGGGTGGCTGATATGTATTGCTACCAACTTCAGGTTACTATCATTTCTAAACCGCTAGTCTGATAGCTGACAGATTTATTTCAGTGACAGTTCATTTTATTGTTTACAAGCTTACAAAAGCATTTTAATCTATTGCATTCAGAAAAAAAGTTATTCGTGATGGAATTCAAGCGTGATAGTGTGATTGCTTTATATTTGGGTGGAAAAACACAAGTGGCTATCGTTAGAGCCCTCCAGCATTTAAATGTGAATAAATCTTTTGTTTCTCGTACCATTGCTCGTTACCGTGATACTAGCAGTGTTGCATCGCGTCCAAAAAGTGGACGAAAAAAAACGGTAACAACACCAGAAATGATCCGAAAAAGTGAAGGCCAGATTTGATCGAAATCCACGCCGCAGTGGTAGAAAAATTGCTCGTGAGCTGAACATATCGGGAGAACGGATACAACACATATTAAAAAATTAGCTTGGACTAAAGCCATTGAAGTTCAAGAGCTCACCAATGCACAAAAAAAAGTTAGACTGGAAAGAGCCAAGGAGTTGCTTCGCTTGCACGAAAGTGGCCAGTTACCGAATTTGGTTTTCTCCGATGAGAAGCCATTCCAAATTGAGCAGTTTGTGAACAAACAAAATGATCGGGTTTACTTGCCAAAGAGGTCAGCTGAAAATGTACACCTTCGATTGGCCACCAGAACTCAAGCGCCGCCGATGGCAATGGTGTGGGCCGCCGTAACGGCCGATGGTCGCTCCCCGCTCGTATTCATCGACCATGGGGTCAAAATAAATGCCGAATATTATAGGGAAAATGTCCTAAAGACAGTACTGAAGCCCTGGGCAGACAAACATTTCGGCCGCAGACCATGGACATTCCAACAGGACTCAGCACCATCGCACTCAGCACGCGTCAACCAAGAATGGCTTAAAAAGGAGGTTCCTCGCTTCATTTCTACCGCACAATGGCCACCAAGATCTCCGGATCTCAATCCGTTGTACTTTTGCGCCTGGGGCATTTTAGAAAGTAAGGTTCGCACTAAAAAATACCAAAGTATCGATCATCTCAAGACTGCGCGTCGCCGGGAATGGGCCAAAATACCGCAGAGCCACTTTCGTGCAGCGTGTGATGGCTTTGCCGGCCGTTTGAATGCCATAATTCGTGCCAAAGGTGACCAATTCGAACAAATCTGAACTGTTTCTAAAATTTTATGTTATTTCCGACATTTTTTGCATTTGAACAATAAAATTTTAAAAAAAAATTATAAAAATATAGCGCTTTACTTTGTTGCATTACATATCAGCCACCCGTATATACCATTTATATTAGTTATACCCTTTTTGCCACTGTATTGCAAATTATGCAATTTGTTTAAGATGGTATGTCAAAATACAATTGCTTGACAGCAAAAGTAAAAGTTTTGCTGCATTTATTCGATTAAAATATGAAACATATAAGGAATAGCATCAACAAAACGAATAAGAATTATTAACAACTTAAAAAAACTAAAATCAAAAAAAATCACGCCAAGTAATGTATTTGCAAACACTGCTTGAATGAGAAACGAATTGGATATGGTCGCGCACAAATGTTTATACATATACATCTCGGCAATTTATATGCATATGTGTTTGATGTTGCGTCAGCCAAAATCAACCACTTGCATGAGAGTGGTTGAGAGGGTAATGTTATTGTGCTCTATAATGGTTCTGTCTCTCAGATTAAAGTAAGCTTTTTTTCTTACTTTAAGCCATATTAGGCTTAATTTCCCTTTTCAAGAGATGTTTACTTGATTTCAAGCATTAAATGCTTATTGTAAGCCTTTCAGCGCACTTACGTACTTAAATTTTTAAGTACGATTTCGGCTTGAATTAAGAATTTTTTACTTGAATTTAGTATGGCATTTTTCTTTCTGTGTAGTATAGATGGTCCTAAAGAATAAATATTTCACTAACTGTTAACCCTTTTTGTGGGAGGTACCAAAAGGAGTGGACCAATATGGCCCATCTTCGAACTTAGCCGGAGATAGAAAAAATATTACCGTATACCAAATTTGAAGTCGATCGGTTACTCCTTTCGAGAGTTATCGTGCGCACCAGCCAGCAGACAGACAGACAGACAGACAGACGGACGGACATTTCTCATTCGACTTAAAATGACCCAAAACGAATATCCGCCGAACATACTTAGGGTCTTAGATCACTCATTCGATGTGTTACACTTTAGGCCCGTAGCAAATGATATACTTATACCCTCGTATCACTAAAATACGAGTAAGTGTATAAAAAATAAAAAGAATCACCTGACAACAACACTTTCAAGATTTCCAAGACTGGGACGTACAACGAAAAATTAAAAATCAAAAACCGACAATTAAAAAAAAAATATTTAAAATATTCAAAGACGGAAAACTAGTAGCTGACAGCAAATTCAAATCTGCTTTAAACAATACTGCATTACAAAAGACAACGGATGAGAAAATCTGCTGTATTTCAATAACCAGTAAGGAAAGGCTAAAGTCGGGCTGGGCCGACTATATAATACCCTACACCACTCTCGAAACATTGAATAACTCTGATATATAAATTTTGTAATTCATGTATAAATTGTTTACATAAATTTTCTTTTGGGACATTTTATACTTAAATAATACTCTGTACCACTGTGTGGTGTAGGGTATAAAAACGATTGGATCTAAAGAGCCAAATCGGATGATCGCATGAATCAAGAAACTCTACCATTCTAAATTTCAAAACGATTGGATGTAAAATATAGCTTCTATAGAACTAAAGGGCCAAATCGGACGAAACATATATATGGGAGCTATAGCTAAATCTTAACCGATTTTCTTCAAATTCGGTAGTGTTGGTTCATGGATCAAGAAACTCTACCATTCTAAATTTCAAAACGATTGGATGTAAAATACAGCTTTTATAGGACTAAAGGGACAAATTGGACGAAACATATATATGGGAGCTATTGCTAAATCTAAACCGATTTTCTTCAAATTGGACTGTGTTGGTTCAGGGATCAAGAAACTCTACCATTTTAAATTTCAAAATGATTGGATGTAAAATACAGCTTCTACAGGACTAAAGGGCCAAATCGGACGAAACATATATATGGGAGCTATAGCTAAATCTTAACCGATTTTCTTCAAATTCGGTAGTGTTGGTTCATGGATCAAGAAACTCTACCATTTTAAATTTCAAAACGATTGGATGTAAAATACAGCTTTTATAGGACTAAATGGCCAAATCGGACGAAACATATATATTGGAGCTATAGATAAATCTTAACCGATTTTCTTCAAATTCGGTAGTGTTGGTTCATGGATCAAGAAACTCTACCATTCTAAATTTCAAAATGATTGGATGTAAAATACAGCTTCTGCAGGACTAAAGAGCAAAATCGGTCGAAACATATATATGGGAGCTATATCTAAATCTGAACCGATTTCAACCAAATTCAATAGCGATCTTAACAGCCGCGAAATACTCTAAACTGCAAAATTTCAGAACGATCGGAGTGAAATTGCGACCTGTAGTCGACGAACAACTTTACATGGACAGACGGACGGACAGACATCGTTAAATCGACTCAGCTAGTGATTCTGAGTCGATCGGTATACTTTAAGGTTGGTCTAGCTGTGTTATTTTCAGGTGTTACAAACATCTGCCGTAAAACAAACTTATAATACCCTGTACCACAGTGTGGTGTAGGGTATAAAAATACCTTAAGCCCTATGCTAAGGTATACATACAACTCCCATTACCTCACTAACAAAAAATAGTAGGAGACCTAGTCGAAAAATATCCGAAAATGTTGTACAGTGTAATGGTTTTATAGTCCAGTGAAAAGTGGACGTTATTGGACCATTTTGCACAGACAGTTACTAGCTTTTAACTTTAATACCAGTTATTAAATGCAATTTACGAATATTTTCTGGGACTGAAGGTTTCACACTGTGTTTATGTCATTTCCTTTCTAAAAATACTACTTTCATAGTTGTTTGATCTTAGCTAGCCTTGTAATTATAATTATTAATACAGTTTTAAAGATAGGCATAAACTGGTTTCAAAATCACTCAAAAAAAAAAACGAAAAATATTTGGAAGGCCGTTAAAAAAAAACAATAGAAAAGCGTAAAAAATGGTAACAGTAAAAGTAATAACAACTAAAAATAAGAAAAGTGTTTGGTTTCCTCGCTAAAACTTTTTAAATTATGCATCGATTTTCTGCGGAATGGTCTCAATTTATTCATAACCTTTCGATAAAATCACAAAAATATGACAATTATGCGTTTCTAGATGTTTTTATGAGGCTTTTATTTAAAAATTATTACAATGTTCTCAAAAAATATGATTTTTTGCAATACTTTGTAAGATATCGCCGAAACCGCTGAACGGATGGAAAATTGTATTTTGCGAAGTTGAAGGTTACTTAATTCTGAAGTTTGTAAAGCTTACCTGAACCAATTCGGATTCGGACGAAATTAGTGGTTGAACCACATATAGTGGCATAACTCGAGAACCATTTATCCGATTTGGTTGAGGAAATTTTTAAAGAATTAAATATTAAGTAGCCTTCAACCTCATATAATACCATTTTCCATCTGTTCAGCGGTTTCGACGATATACGAGTATTACAAAATATAACAATCTAACAAATGTTATATTTTTATGATTTTATCGTAAAGTCTGTGCGGTCATGAACTAAACGAGCCCATTCCGAAGAAAATCGATGCATAATTTAAAAAGTTATAGCTAATTTAGTAAGGTTTTAACTTTAAAACTTTCTTATCGATGTACAATTTACAAAAACAAACTTTAAAAGCTAAGATTGGAGATTTTGACGTTTTTTGACGTCTAGAATCAGAATCTATGCATTAAAACAGAAACCCAAGAAAAAATGTTGTTTTTGTCGACCGGTGTAATTATTGGTTGACTTTAAATTTATGATAACCAGATATGGCGAAAATTAAGTTAAAATTTCATTTATGATTTCTTATCTATCTACCTTTTTAACATGTTGGTTGCAGTGGTGGAATGAGTTTGCACAACCGTGTATGTAAATTTGACTTTATATTGAGTGTGGTAATAAGTAGTACGGTTTTGGCCATTACACAGAACTTATCACGGTATTTGCAAACGATTAACATAGATATAATACTGCTTGAAGAATCCACACAACTTGCAAGAAGTTTTGGAATAGAAGCTGCACTACCTAGAAGAGTAGGCACTCAAAAGTATAGGGCTAATATTCCTGGTTCAGATGCCAAGATGTATTTTAGGGCAACATTGTTCATACCATATCTGGACGAAGTAATATCAAATTTAAATAATAGATTTTTCGAACATGAAGCTATAATTACAAGCCTGTTTAATGTCGTTCCGATACGAGTTTTCAATCTAATAAAGGAAGATTTCGAAGAAGTCACACTTTTTTACAAAAATGATTTAAAAAATTCAGCAAAATCTGTTTTAGCTGAAATAAGTATATGGATTGATTATTGGAAGCAGAAGAATGATAAGCCATCAAATGCATTAGATGCTATTTCAGTTTGTGATGAGGACATGTTCCCAAGCGTATTTACCCTATTGCAGATACTGGCCACAATACCTGTGACAACGGCATCTGCTGAGCGAAGTTTCTCGACGTTAAGAAGAATAAAAACTTATCTCCGGAAAAGAATGGAAGGAGAAAGGCTATCTTATCTGGCTTTGATGTCAATGTATATACAAAGATGAAGTCAAAATCGATTAAATAATTGATATATTTCTTTCAAAAAATCGAAGATTACATTTTTAACTCTTACGTATTTTATTATAAAAAGTTTTACTGATCACGTACTAAAGCACACATTTATATTTAGGAATAAAATTCGAATAAAAAACTAGAGAACTTAACTTCCATTACCTACACAATGAACGCAATTTTTTAATTGTTTATCTTTGTTATGGAAAAAAAGGTTGGGCCCCCCCCGAACCAAAATCCCGGATACGTCCCTGATGCGGGCTATACCAAAACAAGGACCGAGGTGCCCCGTTTTTACTAGGGACGATTAGGTCCAATATAAAGTTTAAATTCTTAAATTTCAGCCAGATCAATAGAAATGTGTTCTCTAGAATGTCAAGAAGTGGCATCGGTGGGAACCTTTATATGGGGGCTTTATCAAAACATGGACCGATATGCCGCATTTGCAATAGGGACCGTCCTTAGTCTAAGAAATGCCCCTGAACCAAATTTCATAAAAATAGCTTTGTACGAGTATTTGCAACCTGCAATTTAATCACAAGAATGCATGGACATACGGACGTGGTTAAATCCACTCAATCCACTATGCCGATCAGTATAATAAGCTATGGGTTTATCTCGTTATTATTTAGGGGCTACGAACAAATGCACCAAGTCATAATACCCTATACCACAATGTGGTGTCGGGTATAATGATACGCCAAAGAGTATACAAACTATTTGAAACAAATTACACTATGTAAATAATAAAAACCTTTTTTATGGCCGGGACCTAAAAACTTTTTTTGTATAGATTGAGGCATAATATTTTATGAAACCAAAATTATGACAAATATTGTAAAAATAGGGAAATTAAAAAAAATATATTTTTCATCATTTTTATTAGTGCAATTTTGTTTGGGAGGTACCAAAAGGGGCGTGGCAATAACGCCCATTATTTAATATACTATGGATACTATAAAAACGTTATATTGTATAAAATTGCAAGTGTTTGTACAGGAATCGAAGTTATAAGCCGTTAGCCTTTTGTGCAAAATGGTCCATTTGTATGGGAGGTACCAAAAGGGGCATGGTAATAACGCCCATTTTTCACGGGACAATAGGTGCTGTAAAAGCATTACACGCCACAAAATTGGAAGTATTTCTATTGGCTGGAATCAAAGTTACAAGCCGCTAACATTTTGTGTAAAATGGTCCATTTGTATGGGAGGTACCAAAAGGGCATGGCAACTTCGCCCATTTTTCTAAAGATGATAACGATTAATAAACTAATTGTGAAAGATTCTGGGTAGTGGTATATAAGTTATGGGATAATCAATATTTTACTACATTTGTGGGAGGTACTAGATGGAGTGGGCCAACATAGTCCATCTTTGACATTAGCTTGGGACAGAAAAAAATATTGGCACATACCAAATTTTAAGTCAATCGGTTAATTCTGTCGAATGTTATCGTGCTCTCCAACCAGACAGACAGGCGGACAGGATGATGGACAAAAAAATAAAAATGGATAAAATGACGTAAAATGGCCCAAAACGGATTTCCGCCAAATATTCTTGGGGTCTCTTAGATCACTCCATCGATGTATTAGACTTTTTTTTGGCAGCATCTGATATATACCCTGGGTATAAAATCCGAATTTTGTTGAAATTCTTTTATTTCTACCAAAAGTGCTATCATTTCTACATTTATTTATAGATTTATTTAAAATAGCTACTGTTTTCTTCGTTAGGATGGCGATTTTTTTCTTTCTTTCTTGCCAGCAAAAAAGTTTTTTTTGAAAAAAAAATCAAATTTTTTTAAATTGTTTTAACGACAGTTACTAAACTTCTGTTTCCACGTGAAAGTGTCATTACTAACATTTGCAGTCCTCTTAATTTCCTTTAATTTAACGTGTATCCCAGCATAATCGATCATATAATTCAAATATGATCTAAAACAAGTAAGAAAGTTTCAGTCGGGTAAAGCGACTAAGGTATACCCTCACTTTGTGAGTAATGTAATATATAACATTACACCAATAAATATGTCAATTTGTGTGGGAGGTACCAGAAGGGGTTTTCCAAATACACATATTTTTCGGTAAACAGTACATTCTTAAATACATTGCATTGTGCTGAACTATAAGCGTTTGTGTGCACTGGTATATTAAAGTTACGAGCTATGTAATTTTGGTATGATTTGGTCATTTTGTGTGGGAGGTACAAAAAGGGGCGGGGTGATAACGCCCACTTTTTACAGGACTATAGGCACTACAACAGCATTACACTGTACAAAATTTCAAGTATTTGTATGCACTGGTATTAAAGTTACAAGCCGTTTACTTTGGTACGAAACGGGCCATTTGTGTGGGCGGTACCAAAAGGGGCTGTACAATGATGCCCATTTTTTACCGAACTATAGGCGCTACAAAAACATTATACTGTAGAAAATTTCAAGCATTTTTATGCACTTGTATTAAAGTTATAAGCAGTTAAATTTTGATGCAAAATGGTCCATTTGTGTGGGAGGTACCAAAAGGGGCATGCCAACTTCACCCATTTTTCTCGAGTTAATAGCGACTAATATACTAATATTATATGCAGAATTTCAAAAGATTCGAATAAGTAGTATAGAAGTTATTAAAGAATCAATATTTCACTAAATTTTAACCCTTTGTGTGGGAGGTACCAGAAGGAGTACACCAATATGACCCATCTTCGAACTCATCCGGAGATAGATCAAAATATTACCACATACCAAATTTGAAGTCAATCGGTTACTCCTTTCGAGAGCTATCGTGCGCACCAGCCAGCAGACACACAGACAGACAGACAGACGGACGGACATTGCTCATTCGACTTAAAATGACCCAAAACGGATTTCCTCCGAACATACTTAGGGTCTTAGATCACTCCTTCGATGTGTTACACTTTTTTCCGTAGCAAATGATATATACCCTCGTCACACTAAAGTGAGGGTATAAAAATATGGTCCAAATATTAAATGCACCTTCCAAGAAAATTGAAATTTCAAAGAAAAATTTAAAACAAGTAAGAAAGTTTCAGTCGGTTTCCGACTAAGGTATACCCTCACTTTGTGAGTAATGTAATGTATGTATAACACTACATTATTCTACACTAATTATTCCGTCAATTTGTGTGGGAGGTACCAGAAGGGGTTGTACAAATACACCTATTTTTCGTTAACAGTAGATTCTTACATACATTGAACTGTGCCGAACTATAAGCGTTTATGTACACTGGTATATTAAAGTAACGAGCTAACTTTTGGTATAGCCGTTAACATTTGGTATACAGCAGTCCATTTGTGTGGGAGGTACCAAACGGGGCTGTACAATAATGTCAATTTTTTACCGGATTATAGGCGAAATAAATAATATGAAAACATTTAGGTGCTTGCTACAGGAGGGCCTTGACAAATATTTCTATTTTTCGCTGATCAGTAAATACTTTAAAGGCAGTGCACTATACCTAATTGTATGAGCTTGGTTTTATTCGTATCAATTGTGGTAGAATTGGGGAGGTACCAAAAGGCCCATCTTCGAACTTAGCCTGAGTTGGAAGCAAATATTATCCCATACGAAATTTGAAGTTAATCGTTATCTCCTTTCGAATGTTATCGTGCGCACCACACAGAAGAATTGATGGACAGACAGACGGACATTGTTCAAACGATTCAAATGTTCTGAAATGGATCTCCACCTAAACATACGTATATAGGGTCTCAGATCACTCCTCAGTTGTGTTACACATTTGGTATATAGCAAATTATGTATATGTATATTAGGCCAGGTCGATTTGTGGGGAGCCAAAAATGTCGCCATTGCTCAGTGAAAATCGTATTCTAGGGATCAAAATAAGAAACATTGCCGAAGGAACCATACCTCTAAAACGAATTCTGATGTCCCGGAATTTGGGTCGAACTTTTGGGTAGGGGCAAATTTTGAAAAATCCTACTTTGACCCATTTAGAGTGCTCCAATCGAGTCCAAATGTATGACCGACCCCCACTAACTTTGGAGGCCCGACCCACCCATGCCAGTGGCACACCCCCTGGAACCCCTTGGGGGTTCCATACATTTGGACTCGATTGGAACACTCTAAATGGGTCAAAGTGGGATTTTTTCCGGGACATCAGAAATCGTTTTAGAGGTATGGTTCCTTCGGCAAAGTTTCTTATTTTGATCCCTAGAATACGATTTTCACTGAGCAATGGGCGATTTTTAAATCCACCCGCCCTAATGTATATGTATAGCATCCTTCACTAAAGTGAGGGTTTTACAATGGGATTAAAAATTCAAGTATTTGTATTCACTGATACCAAAGTTATAAGCTGTTATATTTTGGTGCGAAATTATCGGTTTGTATGGAAGGTACCAAAAGGGAATTTCAGAAGAATCGAATAAGTAGTGTATAAGTTATTAAAGAATAAATATTACACTAAATGTTAACCCATTGTGGGGGAGGTACCAGAATGAGTAGACCAATATGGCCCATCTTCGAAATTATCCTGAGATGGAAAAAATATTATGACATGCTAAATATGAAGTCAATCGGCTACTCTTTTCGAGAGTTATCTTGCGCACGAGCCACAAGACAGACGGATGGACATTGCTCAGATGACTTAAAATTACCCAAATCGAATTTCCACCAATCATACTTGGGGTCTTAGGTCACTCCTACGATGTGTTACACTTTTGGCTCGTAGCAAATGATATATACCCTCCTCTGTAAGATTAGGGGGTTGAAAATAGATTAAAATCTGTTACCTAAAAGTACAAAAGTTCATAACTACTTATTTGTGGTGAACATTTGAATTTCCTAAGCAAAACTTAAAATGAAAAGAACGAAATTTCGTGATCACACCCAGCAAAATAATTGGTTGGAATTCGATTGTAACAATAAAAAATAGTAATAGTACTAGTATATTGCCTGCACCGTCTGTCGGTTGTATTTACATATACATAATTAGTTGAAACAACAATAATAACATGGATACCATCAAATGAAAATGCTTGCAACTAAATCGAGGTTGTATCAATCGAATTAATATTGTCTTTTTCATTGACACTCGGATAGTTATGGTAAACAATTTTAAATTTTCATTATAGTACCATATGATCGATTTTTGGTTGTGACAACCAATGTTTTATTCTTGACAACAGAAATTGTATCAATAGACCAAAGATTATTATTGCATCGAATAATTGGTTACTACAACAGAAAATATATTAATAAATAATCATTTATTGGTTATCCCAATCATTTCCCAAATTTAGAATAATTAAATTTTGTTAAATACAACCGAAAGTTGCTGTTCTTTTGCTGATACATGACAAACAAAAAATAAAAATACTCGACATAAAAAATCTTCAACAAAAATAATCTCTTGTGGATAATAATGTGTGGAATGCAGAATATGTTGTGCAAAATGTTTTACATAAATAAAAAATAAAAGCAACAATCATGAAATTGAAAGTACAGGGTTAAGCGATATTTGCATAAAAGTTTTGTGTTTTTTTTCGTGTATTAAAATGTGTGTGAAATATTTCCACATCTCAAAATAGTGTTGAATTTGTAATATGATATTTTTAATTTTGTTATGAATTGTTTTGTTTTTTGTTCAATAAATAAAATAAAAATAATGAAAACTGTTTTTAATTAATTGTCGGTATTATATGACTGACAAATTGTCAGAACAACCAATTTTTTGAAACAGTTGGTTGTGGCAACTACAACAGATAATTTAAGCCACCATTTTCGTAGTTGGCGCAACCAAATATGATTGTTGTCAACATGGAAGCAGAAGTATACCACAACCAAATATTGGTTGTCCTGATGGAATCGCATGATAGTAGACAGAACTACCAAAATTCGGTTGGCTAATAATTAGGTTGAGGCAACCAAACTGTATTCTGTGTGCACTTATTTTTGGACACAATTTTAAATTGCCCTAGGAAATCTTAAAATTGATATATCTCCTTTAATAAGCCAAAATAGACAAATTTTGAATTTCCTAAGCAAAAATAAAAAGATCGAAGGCGATGAAATTTCGTGATCACTTATTTTCGACACAATTTTAAACTCCCTTAGAAAAACTTAAAATGGCTATATATCCTTATGGAAGCGTCATAAAGCGCCATGGTCCAAATTTCATGATCACTTATTTTTGGACACAATTTTGAATGACCTTAGTAAATCTTAAAATTGGTATACGAGTATATCCTTAGATAAGCGGCCTAGAGCGAAAAGGGCAAAATTTTACAATCACTTATTTTTGTGGACAACATTTTTATATCCATAAATGAACGTCATAGAGCGAAAAGGACGAAATATCATGATCCCTAATTTTTTGAACGCAATTCCCTTAACAAATCTTAAAATGATTATATCATTTAATGAGCGTCCTAGAGTGATAAGGACAACATTATTTATGATCATTTATTTTTGGACATAATTCTGAATTCTCTTAGGCCAGCGAAAAGGTCAAATTGCTATTTTTGAAGTAATACTTTCCTTTTAGTATTTCCACAGTGTTAAGTGCTGCAAGTAAAAATTTGCAAAATGTACCAAATTCATTTAGATGAAAACGTTTATCGTAAACTACGTTTGCTGTCAACGAACATTCTTTCATTCTAAAATTTTCATAATTTACGTTTGTGGTAAACGAAAAACGTTTACGGAAAGAGAGAGTTGAGAGAACAAAGATTGTAAGTTGTTCTCATTTTGTGTGTGTGCGGTTTATAATTTTTTTTATTTTTTAAATACCCAAACAACCTGCAACTATAAAAAATATTTCTACCAAATTTGATCAACCTAGCTCTATTATTACGGACTGTAGCGTGATTACAACAAACGGACGGACATACGGACATGGCTAAATCGTGTTAGAATTTTACGCAACAAACGGACGGACATACGGACATGGTTAAATCGTGTTAGAATTTTACGACGATTAGGAATGTATATACTATATGAGGTCCCATATTAATATTTAGAGGTGTTATAAACGGAGTTACCCCCCATCCTATGGTGGAGGGTATAAAAACAATAGATTTTAACACAAATTGTGGCGAACTATAATGACTAAATGGTTATTTTTCCACACTTTGTTCATTGCGAATAAGCAAATTAAAACTATTAACAATCATTATTAGGTACTGAAACTTCTAATGGTAATTGTGAAATAAATTTGTTGTCAAACCCATCGCCATCTCAATCAGGCACAGTACTTAAACAACTGGATACTTCTGGAAACAGCTGAAATTTTCAACACTAAAGAGGTAAATTTTGTTTTTAATGACACTTTAGAATGTTCAAATATTTTTTACTGACCTATGAAGTTCACTTTTGACTAAAAAATGTATATATGGTAAGATTACATCTCGTTTTGATCCATACAATGGTCTATATGTTTAATATGTTCTAACATACATGCTTTCTTATTTACAGTTTGTCTACAACTCAATTAGAAGATATCAGCCAATTAATAGCAGATGTGTTTGTCGGGGTGCTCCCGGGAACATTTTACTTAAAATTTTGAAATTTTTTATTATAAACATAATTTTATAAAACATTTATAACTAGCATTGCTTGTGACAAATGCAATAACCGTTTGCAACAAACGTTTCACAGGGTTTGGGATAAATAGGCATTGCTTGTGACAAACACAATAACCATTTGCCCCAAACATTTCACAGGGTTTGTAATAAATATAAATCATTAACGATAAGTACACTAACCGTTTGCTATAAACGTTTCTTTGGGTTTTGGGATAAACATAAATCGTTTGCGACAAACGTGGACCACAAACGAAGTTCATTTGTCTAATTTTTCGTTTGAGAGTAACGAAATTTCTTTGCTTGTAGTGATCAATTTTCATTCTTCTAAGATGTTGGTGCCAAATCGAGAGATGCATATATCTGTGATTTTCTGAAAAAACCGCATTGTCAAGAGAACCAGATGAAAAATAAAAGTTATCGCATTTTGCGTAAATATGGCTGACATTTTATTGTCCATGTCCAAAGAAATCTTTAAACTTAGCTAAAACGAATTATTCAAACGTATTCAGAAAACTATTTGAGACAGAATTCATTAAAAAAATTGAAGGTCTTTGATCCGAAGAACGTATTATTTGCTAATTACACTATGCAACAAATGAACACTTTTTGAAAAATACACGGACTTGACAGTATAGGTTCGATTCTACTATCAAAGGGTAGTATAACACTATACTCGGTTTGGCAAAATTGGTGACCAATTTTTTTTATGGGCCTCCAAAGTTTCTGAAGATCAGTGGGCCCCTCAGAAAAGGTGTCATCAGCTTTAGTCCAACAACTAATTCAGACTTGGTGATACCGCTTAACTATAGTTGGCAATAATGTAGCTAAGAATATGCTGAACGAAGTTTCTTAAAATTTTTTGCGAAAGAACAATTTTTCCGGTACTTTTTTTTGAAAAAGTAAAGGAAAAAAATATTTTTTTTCAGCATAACTTCCAGGGACTCTTAATTTTTCAATAACAATGGTTGGCAAAATTGTAGCCAACGTAAATCTGAACAACTTTTGTGAACATATCAATACCATCTGAACGTGTCTGGGCACCCTAAATAGCTCAAAAAACCACATTGTACCCCAAAAATCTTAGTATTTCACTATTATGTACCAAAAATATATTTTTTTGGTATAGGGTATGTTCAGCAAATTTATAGAAAATATTAAGGCCCAATTTTAACAAAACGTAAAAAACACCCCTTAAAATGGGGAGGGCGGGGATGAAATGTTCTACAAAAATGTTGGCCATAAAATGTCACTATATGTGTCAGAACACATCAAAGCTCAAAACATAACACAAACACCAAAAAAGGTAAAATTCCTGTTCGTGCAGCAATGTTGTCATACGATTTAGTGGTCGAAGCAATAACGATACCAATAAAGGGCGTTTTTGACTGGAATTTGACCGTTTTTTTTGGTTATTGTGTTAAGTTTGGGGCTTTGGTGTGTTCTGACACATAAAGTAAAAATTTTTGGCCAACATTTTTGTAGAACATTTCATCCCCGCCCTACCCATTTTAAGGGGTGTTTTTAACGTTTTGTTAAAATGGGGCCAAAAATCACAGTTATGTGGGGGAGCTAGAGGGTTAATATGTTTCACAAAAATATTGGCCTTAATATTTTCTATAAATTTGCTGAACATACCCTATACCAAAAAAATATATTTTTGTTACATAATAGTGAAATACTAACATTTTTGGGGTAAATGTGGGTTTTTGAGTTATTTAGGGTACCCAGACACGTTCAGATTGTATTGATATGTTCACAAAAGTTGTTCAGATTTACGTTGGCTACAATTTTACTAACCATTGTTATTGAAAAATTACGAGTTATTGAAAAATTACGAGTTATGCTGAAAAAAGTGGAAAAAAAATATTTTTTTCCTCTACTTTTTGAAAAAAATGTACCGGGAAATATGTTTATTTTCGCAAAAAAATTTAAGAAACTTTGTTCAGCATATTCTTAGCTACATTATTGCCAAATATAGTTAAGCGGTCTCACCAAGTCTGAATTAGTTGTTGGACAAAGGCTGATGACACCTTTTTTGAGGGGCCCACTGATTTTCAGAAACTGTGGAGGCCCATAAAAAAAATTGGTTACCAATTTTGCCAAACCGAGTATAGTGTTATACTACCCTTTGATAGTAGAATCAAACCTATACTGTCAAGTCCGTGTATTTTTTCACTGTTGCACAGTGTTATCGTTCATATTGGGTATTAATTTTTTTTCGCTACAGACAGCATTAACAAATACTCGTAGTCATGCTTCGAAATATGCATGCAGAAATCTGACTCATTACCCATCGAATCATGTGCACAATGACCCATAAGTATTCGCAAAATATCCCCACATAATATTTGCAATATGAGTACGTTCGAATGTAATGGCCATTCATTAAGCCACAAATGCTGACTGGGGTTACTGGGGTTGAGCTATAGCAGCCGCTTACTCGGCTTTGTCGGGTATTATGGTTTGTATGGTTTGTATGTTACGGCCAATATTCGTTTCAATTAACTATTATTATTTTTGTTCATATTATTCGTATGTATGTAGGCAAGTACAATGTACATTCATGCTGGTATGTCTTAAATGTATATAAGGGTGGTTCTTAGGAAAATGCCGGTTTGAAATTTCATTTTTATTGTTGCCTAAATATTGATACTGACTTTTTCAGCGAAATAGAGTAATTCATTTACAAATGACACAAAATCAGGGTTTATACCGATACCTCCATTCTAAAACATGCTAAGTCGACTTAACGTGTTTTTAGGGAGATAGCATTTTTAACTTCCGAATATTCCAAATTATAATCAGTCAAAATTTGGTGTTTATCCGTCAACCCAATCAAAAGTTATTTACAAAACAGTACAGGTCATTCGATTTCCATTCCACACAAATTTAAAAAAATCATCAAACTCTGGTCGCCTCTCCTGAAAAATTACCTTTTTGCACTAAGCATAGTTTAGAATGGAGGTATCGATACGAGCAGACTCTTATAGGAACGAGAGTGAATTTTGCATGCGATTTCCACAGAAGCTTTTTGTATGAAATTCTACGGCGATCTGCGTATTGCAGCACCGTTCTGAAAAAACCAATCATTCTCCTCATTCATAAACGTGTCAAAATGTTTCAAAAAATCTGTACAACATTAGAAAATCCAAAATTCGGCCGTTAGTAGTTATCAACAACTGTTAAAAAACCAAGTGAATATTACTCAGTCACAACTGAGTCTACCTACCGAGACGCCACAGGACTTTTCGCTAGTCTAAAGTTGTGTACTTTAGTAATTAATAAATATTTAACACACCCTGCATTGTAGGTCCCAAATATACCCATTTATCATAAATAAGATCCACCCCAATGTACATGCAACGTATAATATCATATTACACATTGTATGTATTTATGCGTATTCATACTTTTTTCTGTATCTCTGTGGATTGAAAAGGCTTAACACCAGCTCATGTTTCATTCATGGTTCGGATATCGTATTCCCTTTCATGTGAAAAATTAAAAAAAAAACAGTTTATCAACAGTGTGTTTGAAAAGAAAAGCAAAACAAACCAAATTTTTTAAACTTCAACTTCTGCTAAGATTAAATGAATAAAATGTTATTATATTTACTAGCATAATGGTTCTGAAACAAGAGCATTTAGGTAATTTTCACTGCACTGTATCAAATTTCAAGAATTTGTCTGCACTGGTACTAAATTTAGGCGCTGTTCATGTGTTCTCTTTGAGTGGGAGATTATAGAGAGACAGAGAAACTATTTCTACGTAAAATTACAGAAAATTCCGGTAAGTAGTACAGAATTTATAATTTACAAATATAAATAAAATTTTATAATAGGTCAGCCCGTTACTCTTCTGAAGAATTATTATGAGCACCCGACGGACGACACAAAATTAAAACAAGTATGCGACCTCGGCATAAATTCAAGAACAATTCTCATTAAAATATCGACAATCTACATGTTTTTAAGAAATTTTCATTGATATAAAGTTATTTGTATTTGATTTAAAGAAGCACTAACCTGTGTGTATGTTCATCTTTAAATTAATGAAAAAATCATTATTTGTGTATACTTTTAAGGATTTTGTATATTAAAACAAAGATGTAGACAAATAATAGTTTTAAATCCGGATCGGAATTAATTGTCAGTATCCAAAACTCGATGAATAACAATAAGCCAGTTTCCAGTATTTTAAAGAATACCTTTTGCACTGACACTATACATATTACAGTTAATTATACTCCATCTTTCCCTCTCTGAGCATCAGGGTTTTTTTGTTGACGTTTGAGTCTAAGCTGAGGGTTGTGTTCCATACAATAGAAAATCTGCTGTTCGCTTATTTTTGAATGAACAGTTTTTGAGAAATCCTATAAGAAGATGGTTGTGGTTTTGACGACGTTCACTGTGAGTGTGTTATCTAATTGTGATAGTAATGTAAGTAATACTTGAATACAATTAAATCGGTTTATTGGTTACATTATAATAACTAAAAATATTCACCAAATTATAAAGAAAAAATATTTGATAAAAAAAATTATCAACAACCTAAATATAGCCGAAAACGCATACAAATATTTTTTCTTTATAATTTGGTGAAGATTTTCTGTTATTATAATGTAACCTCTGAACCAACGTTGTCTCAACTCCAAAATGTACACCGTCGAACAGTGGTCCAGAATAGTTTTTTACTAAAACTTTTGAACCGATAGAGATATTTTAGAATTTTTTTATTCGACAGATAACTCCACAAGCTTTTCTCCAGTTTCAATCAAATCGATTCGGCAGTTATTGAGGAATTCAAGGTCAAAGTTGAACTTTGATTTTTTTTAATATTTTGCATGGAATTGTGGGTTTTATTGTTTTTTCATCTTCTTTATTTATTTAAAGAAGGTCATACGTGGATAAATAAACCATTTAAAAAAAAATTGGAAAAGTTAAAAAAAATCCCACAAAAAATTTTTTCCTCGAAAGTTTTTAAAATAAAAAAATTTTATTATTGGTAATTATATGGTATATAAATATATTGATAACTATATGATATAGCACACTCAACTTGGTTTGTAGTATCTGTGGAAACATATAATAACATACCACGTGCAAACAGTACAGTAAGTATACCATTTCTTAAAGACTACTATCCTACCTACATAAAAAAAATTAACCCGTTATCGATAATAGTTTGCGAGAAGTGACAATTTCCTTCTACAAAAATTAAGTTTTTCTTAAAATAACAAAAAATATGTGTTTTCAGCAGCACGCCACGCCCGCAATTACAAATATTTTGATCTAATTTTTTGGCTGTCTTAGTTTTAATATGTTTACTATTGAATGGCATCATCATTTTAGAAATCGGTGATGAAAAAAATTGGGGGTTTGGCCAGTAAAATTCAATTCCGGACCACTGTGCGTCGGTAGAGTACATATGGACAGTTTTTTATAAACAAATTAAGAAAAAAATTTAGATAGATTCTGAGATATCGCAATTTATACTTTTATTTCCGCGAAAAGTGACCGAAATAAATTGTTTAAGATAAAATTTATATTTTTTATGAAGAGTGTGCCGCAAATCCTTTAAGAAACAATTGCTTCTTCTATAAAAAATTAACTACAAAAAAACTTTACAGAGGAAAAAATAAATTTTTCTGAACTTTTACCTTGCCCCCTGCCTCCAATTTTTTTAATAATATTTCTGATAATTTGAGAATGATCTAATTTTGGACCTGTTACACTTGAGAGAGAACAACTACCCATATATTTGAAGAAATTCCTAAACAATAATTTTATTTGTATATAAACACATATTTTAGTTGAGAAAATTACTACGCAAATATATTTTATTGATTTTGAAATATAATATATTTTATCACAAATGAATAATATTTAAAAATTTGTGTTCTAAAAGTATATTTTCTTTCGATGCAAACATATCAAAGAAGTAGATTTTTCCCCGTGTATGGTTTCAATACTTTGACATAAGAAAATATATACTAAAAAATATAAAATGGTCAGTCAGTCAGTATTTCAACATAAACTTTAAAAATATTAAGATACCTGAAACATCTTATCGAATTCGTAAAAGATCCATAAATATTTTTATATTTTTTAGATAATTAATTTAAAATCGGTTAATCCATTCCAGATAAACACATTTTTCGTAAGTTAAAAAAATTCTTTTTTATACCCTCTAGCATATGATGTGGGAAGTTTTTTAATTTTGTCACTCCGTTTGTAACACCACTAAATATTGATTTGAGACCCTATAAAGTATATATATATATTATTAATCGTCGTAAAATTCTAAGACGATTTAGCCATGTCCGTACGTCCGTCCGTGAGTCCGTCTATTGTAATCACGCTACAATCTGTAATACTTGAGCTAGGTGACTGAAATTTAGTACATCTTCTTATATCTGCAGGTATGTTGGGATTGAAAATGGGCAATACCAGTCTATTTTGGATATATCCCCCATATATAGCATCTAACCGATTTGACTTATTAACGTCATAGAGACCACAAATGTCAACTGATCGGGCTGAAAATAGTAACTGGTGTTTAAATATACCCGGAATCCTTCACACGAACAACTATACATGCAAAGATAAAATTCGTTACTCCCAAACGAATTTCGTTTGTGGTGTATGTTTGTCGCAAACGATTTATGTTTATCCCAAAACCAAAATAAACGTTTATAGCAAACGGTTAGTGAACTTATCGTAAATGATGTATATTTATTACAAACGCTGTGAAACGGTTATTATGTTTGTCACAAGCAATGCCTGTTTATCCCAAACCCTGTAAAACGTTTGTTGCAAATGGTCATTGCGTTTGTCACAAGCAATGTCAGCAAACGGTCATCGCGTTTGTCACAAGCAATGTCAGTTTAACAATAAAGGAGAAAACAATTGTCGCAAAAGAATAATTTGATTGAATTATGATATTTAATATCTACATATCGTCGGCTCAATGCTATTTTGTTCCATACGCCATTTTGTATGATCGGAGAAAAACGCAATTTATTGTTTGAGTAAAAAACGGGACTGAAGAGTTACACACTTTTTATTTCATAGGGTTCCCAACAGTGTTTGTATGATTCTCATGCATTTCTATGTCATTACATCCAAAAATAAGCAAGTTATAACAATTTTTGTACTTGACATTTTGGTCCATATCCACTTTTATTTTAATATTTTTTCGTATTTGTATTACATGGACCACAAAAAGGGTCGGTATGGAAGGACACTAATTTACATATTGTGTTCGAAAGAACGTAAAATACTGAGTGAAAAATATAGGGCGATAGAACAATTGAGACATAGAACAAAAATATCGAAATTATTTCCCGTTATTCAGAGTAAAACAAATTTACCCTACCAATATCTCGAAAACTAGGCGAGATAGGAAAAAAATGATAGCAGATTCTGAAAGAGCATGATTGGAACCCATATTATCAACTCCTAACTCAAAAAACACAAAAATGGCGTATGGACCAAAATAGCATTAAGCCGACGATATATAAAGAAGAATGTGTGTTTGTTTGTACCGAATAGGCGTCTAAACGGCTGGACCGATCTTCTTGAAATTTTCACAGAATGTACATATGTGGAGCGTGGTGAAAATAGGGTACTTGAATTTTCGATATATCAAGTGGGCGTGGCCCCGCCCACATAAGACAAATTTTAATATCGAGATATCTTGCACAATTTGTTAGCGAGAGTGCTGTAATTTTGTACATATGTATCTGGTGGCAGTCAACGTGATTGGTCCAAAAATGGGCGGGATGGGACCAATGGGCGTGGCACCGCCCATATAAGCTAAATTAAAAAATGCAATATCTTGCACAATTTGTTTGCGAGAGTGCTGGAATTTTGTGTATATGTATCTGGTGGCAGTCTACGCGACTGGTCGAAAAATGGGCGGAATCGGGCCAATGGGCGTGGCACCGCCCATACACGCCAAATTTTGAAATTGACTTATCTTGCACATTTTGTAAGCGAGAGTGCTGTAATTTTGTGCATATGCATCTTGTGGTAGTCTACGTGATTGGTCCCAAAAAGGCGGGATTGGATCAATGGGCGTGGCCCCGCCCATATAAACCAAATTTTGAAATTGACATATCTTGCACAATTTGTTAGCGAGAGTTCTGAAATGTTGTGCATATGTATGTGGTGGTAGTCTACGTGATTGGTCCAAAAATGGGCGGAAACGGACCAATGGGAGTGGCACCGCCCATATAAATCAAATTTTGAAATATAGATATTTTTCACAATATATTAGAGAGAGTGTTGTAAGTCTGTGTATATGTATCTGGTGGTAGTCTGCGCGATTGGTTCAAAAATGGGCGGGATCGGACCATTGGGCGTGGCACCGCCCATATAAGTCAAATTTTAAAATTGAGATATCTTGAAAATGTTGTCAGCGAGAGTGCTGTAATTTTGTACATATATATCTGGTGGTAGTCTACGTGATTGTTCCAAAAATAGACGTAATCGGACCAAAGGGCGTGGCCCCGCCCATAAAGGCCAAATTTTGAAATTGAGATATCTTGCACAATTTATTAGTGAGAGTGCTGTAATTTTGTGTACATGTATCTGGTAGCAGTCTAAGTGTTTGGTCTAAAAATGGGCGGAATCAGACCAATGGGCGTGGGCCCGACCATATCTTCCAAATTTTAGAATTGTGATAACTTGAACAATTTTTAGCGTGAGTACTGAAATTTAGTGCATATGTATCCGGTGGCAGTCTACGTTATTGGTCCAAAAATGGGCGGAATCTGACCAATGGGCGTGTCCCCGCCCATATATGCCAAATTTTAGAATTGTGATATCTTGAACAATTTGTTAGCGAGAGTGCTGAAATTTAGTGCATATGCATGTATCCGGTGGCAGTCTACGTTATTGGTCCAAAAATGGACGGGATCAGACCAACGGGCGTGGCCCAGCCCATATAAGCCAAATTTTGAAATTGATATATCTAACACGATTTGTTAGCGAGAGTGCTGAAATTTTGCGTATATTTATCTGGTAGTAGTCTACGTGACTGGTCCAAAAATGAGCGGGATCGGACAAATGGGTGTGGCCCCGGCCATATAAGTCAATATTTTAAATTGATATATTTTGCACAATTTGTTAGCAAGAGTGCTGTAATTTTGTGTTTAATATATCTTGAGCAATTTGTTAGAGAGATCAATGTAATTTTGTGCATACATATTTGGTGTCAGTCTACGTAATTAGTCCAAAAATGAACGGGATCGGAAATCTGAAATCTGGGGCAACGAAGTGGACCGGGTCAGCTAGTGTTTTATAAAATTATGTTTATAATCAAAAATGTCCCAATTTTTAGTAAAATGTATCCGGGAGCTCCCCGACAAACACCTCTGCTATTATTTGGCTGCTATCTTCTAATTGAGTTGTAGACAAACTGTAAATAAGAAAGCATGTATGTTTGAACATATTAAAAATGTAGATCCATTGTATGGATCAAAGCTAGATGTTATCTTACCATATATCAAACTTTGTAGTCAAAAGTGAATTTTATAGGTCAATATTCTGACCCAAATGCTAACAATTTTAAAGTTTCCACGTCCATGAATAGAATACTAAACAACATCAGAAAATAACATGAAAAACTTCGGGTGAAAAATCGTGTTGCATAGTGTCATTAAAAAACAAAGTTTAACTGTTTAGTGTTCACAATTTAAGGCGTGTGGTAAAATAACCAGTTAGTCGTTAACAAAAGCAATAGATGGTCTCAGTTTCTCTTAAAATCTATTGTTTTTGTTATTCCGGCTTTCCACAAAGTCCGCAGTATATTTGCGAGATATCGCACCTCTGATAATATAGATTCTTTGGTTTAATTAATTCTTTGATACACGCGCACAAATACCGAACACCACAAGCGCCAGTACAAAACTAAAGGCCCACCAGCATATGACTCTACGCATACTGAGTATAGCAGTGCGGAGGAAGGGATGCAGATAAATAAATTTCCGCCACCGTCTGTTAATAAAGCAACGCGGACAAACATGTAGGTATGCAGCGTTGCAACGTTTCTTTTTGTGTTTTGTACACACATCTCAATTTTTTTGCAGAAACGTTGCAACGTCGCTTTTTGTGTTGTATACACACACATCTACATATTTTGAGTTCTGTACACGTACATCTACAAGTTTAGCTCTTTGTTCTCTCAACTCTCTTTAATATATTCAATCATGTTTAAATACAATATGGTTCCGTAAACGTTTTTCGTTTACCATAAAAGAAAATTACGAAAAAATTTTTTGGAATGAAATAATGTTCGTTTACAGCAAGAGAAACTACGTTTACGATAAACTTTTGCATTCACCGCAAATATTTCAACCGTTACGGGAAATGTAGAGCGTTTGAGACAAAGAAAAATGTTTGCGATAAACCACGCCCAAACGTTTTTTTTCTTTGCGTGTAGTCACAGATCCATGTTTTTATATAGCCCCCATACAAATGACCCTCTAGATTTGACTTCGTGTCGCCACAAAAACCTCAAATTTCAACGAGTTGGGCTGAAATTTGTATAATGAGTTTATTAGTACCCGTAATCATTCACATGCAATCCATGGTGGAGGGTATATGAGATTCGGCATGGCCGAACTTAGTCCGTCTTTACTTGTTATCATTTCAAAAAATTTAAATACTAATAAACATTTCCAATAAAAAAAGGTCTGTACTACATAGTCTAAGTGAGCCTGATATAGACGATAGCACTTTCAACTAACCTAATAAACATTTCCAATAAAAAAAGGTCTGTACTACATAGTCTAAGTGAGCCTGAAATAGACGATAGCACTTTCAACTAACCTAACATACATATATACATACATTCACATGAACAACGAGCGTTTTAGGTCCACGTTTTTATATAAAATCGCAAAATGTTATTTCGAGTTGAAAAATGGAACGCTTTTTTCAAAGTCGCATTGCAATTTGGAAGTGTGTGTGTCAAAGCGTCACTTTTAAATGTATGTATGTGTGTATATGCATGTGCATTTTTTCTTTTTACTAACATTCTTGAAAACTAACAAAAGATAAAATTCAAATCAATAAACAATTGGAATAATGCCGACTTAGAAAATAGTTAATTTAAATGTCAGAAAGGAAATATTGTTGGAAATCATTGTGCTAATGTTATACATAAATTATTTATATTGTGTTGTTGCGGTGGCGATGTTTGTGAAATATGAAATGTCAGGGTAGTACAATGTTATAAATAACGAAATAATTTCCTACTGTTGTACGAATATAAATAAATAAAATGATGCTTTGATTAATCGAAAAATATATTTTATTATTATATTTAAGCATTTACATTATATTTGTTGACATATATAAATTATACTTCCATCCATAAACGGAATATCTTCTTCCAACTTCTATGGCTGGCAAGAACTAACTGTGTATGTTCTTAACAACCATTTCCAAATCGAGATCGCAGGCACTGTCCAATTCCATTGTCCTACTGCTTTAGTAGCGTTAGCCGTCCATAATGTTTCTCCTGGCTTTTGCACACAATTGTTCTAAACATACAAACATAAATGTACATATCTTATTACAAGACAAATTCCACATTATTACATTTAGTTACATGTCCTTTCAGTTTTTTGCACATTTTATTTGCTTTTGTACTGCAATCCAATTCGAATTTCACTCTTCTGGTTTATTCCATAAACATGACTATTTTGCCTTTCACATCTTTGTAATTTATTATTCTTTATTAGGAAATTTTATTTCTAATATTTACAACAGTTGAGTTGCGGACAAAAATAAGTATAAACAAATGGGAGTGCGACGGTGGCGGCATTAAATTTGTTGCGGCTTCAATTTGCAACGGCGTTAAATTTGTGGTGGCGCAAAAAGTTAATTTTTCGCGTTGAAATAAACATAGTACCACAAACGGAAAAATTTCGCAGTTTTTTTCGCGACTTTGTTTTTATATGGGATTTCAACGCGAAAAATGAACGTAGTACCACGCTTAACCCAGATACAAATGTCACTTCCGAATTATAATTATGTCTACGTGGAAGCTAAACAATTCGATTGTGGTTCAATTTGTCATTTGCCGAACAGTGATACTATTTGTTTTGCGCTTTGGTATCTATCATACACAAGTCTATACGGACTTGATTTTTTTGATATATTATTCCCACCCAAGCATTTCTCCCGTTATAGCATTGACTGCAACCCTATTATTATAGTAAAATGATAAAATAGAAGGTGCCTCGAAAGAATGTTTATATTTAGTTAATTGATTAAACATATTTATTAATATCGAACAAATGTTAATAATATAAATCCATCACTAACATTTTTATGAAGACTCGGAAGGTAGACTTGGTTAGTAGAAATAAATTAATTTTTGCAGCAAATACATTTTGTGTAGCTCGCGACGTAATAATGAGTTTCCGAATGGAAGAGTTCTGTTCGTCATGAATAGACTGATTTACATTCTGCACATGTTTTTTGTATTGCTTATCTGTCTTTTTACACGCACTGTATTACGAACATTGTTATATCTTTTACGTCATACGAATACTTGTAATACAAGTAAAATGCAACATTATCATTAAAAACAATAAAAAATAAAATTGTAACCAAACAAACTAATTAGTGAAGCAAATTGCATAAATTATTAAAAATATTAATTTTACAATGAATGAATTCGGTAAGCTAAGCCATCGATAAATTCAGGATTAATGTTTCTTTTCGCTGTAATAACACAGTAACGACTTGAGGGGGGGAGGGGCGTATCGACAACACTATGCACCAACAAAAATTAATTTCACTATACATTCATTTTTAGTCGATTTGCATTTCTATACATATAAAAATGGATAAAGGTTTGAATGCACGAGTATGTGCTTTGTAGACTCTAAAACCATTAACATTATTGCTTTTGTTTGAAAGCTATTTAGTCAGAAATGAAAAAAATTCCAAAAAGTGGGCGGGACAAATGTTGGCGTGGCTTTATTACAAATTCGAATATCTCAGAAAGTGGTGATCCCAGAAAAACGAAGTTAGGAACACACAGTAGTGGAGTTATTATCTAAAGCATCAATAAAATTTGGAAGGATTGGATAAGTGGTTGTGGCAAAAGTAAGCGTAGCATTAGTTAAACATTTATTATCTCAGAAAGTATTGACCGTAGATGAAGGAAATTTGGATAAAAGTCAACAAACTACTTTTGAACTCAATAGGTTACGAGCCCAGACTCGAAAATAAAATAAAAAGTATAGATAGTTTCTTTCCTGAACTCAAAAAAAAGAAGAATTTTTCAAGATTCAATATTTTCAAGAATAAATAGAGGATTAATTGAAGAGGATTTAGTAGAGGACTGGAAAATACTCAAGATTCATTAAGGAGTTAAGCCAAAGGAGAAATCAAATTGTAAAACGAAGGAAAGGAAATTCTTCCACCTATATCAGCTTCAATTCTTCTGTGTGCAAAAAAGAACTCTATAAGACATGGAGTTTACGAAGAATTTGAAACCACTATCATGCGAGTCAGATTGGCCAATATGAAAAAGGAAGGTCAGAGATATTTTAGATTTATACGAAGGAGCTCTAGACGTCATAGACAAGATGATTGAAAAACCAGAGTCTTTAGGAGAGGGAGCAAGCGATGCGCAAAATAGAGAGCACAAGAAGAAGGTCGAATTCTGTAGCAAGGCCAATTCATATGCAAAAACCATAATAACAAATACAACATCAGACGAAATATATCAACAAGTTATGGATAAGGAGAATGCATATGGCACATGGAAAGCCTTAAATAATATTTTTGAAGCTACCTCAAAGGACCAATTATTCAGGATATGTACTGATCTTTTTTCATTTACATGGCAAAAAAAAAACTTAGAGGTTTGTGGGACGAATTAAACAGTGGATTACGAACAAAATGTGAAAGTATATTGCCCGATATGCATCTACTATAGATACTATACTACAGATACTACATATTTTACCTCCTGCATATGAAATGTTCCGTTCAAGTTGGATGACAAGACAAGCTGACAAATCAATAGATGAACTAATAGTGCGAATTTGTTTATTCGAACGAAATTTCAAAAAGGATGTCCAAGAGCAGCACATCAATCAAGAAGCGCTTATGGCGAGAACAAAGACAAATTCAAAAGAAAAGAATGCAAAGAAATTTGCCAAAAAAAGAAGATTTGTCTCACTATTGTAAAAAGAAGGGTCACTGGTTGAAAGATTGCCGAAAATGGATAGCAGACGGGAAACCATCCAAGAAATCCCCATCAGTCGCAGACGTTAATGTAGCTCTAAATGTCGATACAAATGAAGAAACTGTATCAAATCTTGATGGCAGTTGGTGGGTTGATAATGGAGCCACGAAACATGTCACGAATTCATTTGAGATTTTTTCAAAATTTTCCAAATTTAATGAACCACAAGAGATACAGGCTGCTGGTAAGGAATCCTTTAGGGCATTTGGCAAAGGTACTATTAATATCATATCAAAGGTAAATGGAAGAAATCTAAAAATGGAACTGAAAGTCGTATGGTATGCACCTGATATTTCGAGAAATGTGTTCACAGGTCTTGACACCCAAGATAGAAATCCCAATAGTAGCTTTAAATCTGCTGCAACGAAGTGTTGTTTAACAGTTAAAGGGCAAATAGTTATGTGCGGCAGTTGATCTATAAAAGGGAATCTTTATACATCAAAAAATGACAGAAAATGTCTGCCTGGCAATAGCAGATTCATCAATGCTCCAACTGTATCACGAGAGGTGGGGACATCAAGATAAACGCCACATTAAGGATACACTAGAACGCGATTTGGTATTAAATTAAACATGCAAAATGAGATTTGCGAACCATGTATATTTGGTAAAGCATCTAGAAGACCATTTGGAACCAAAGACACTGCAACAGCTCCCGGAGAGCTCATTTCAGCTGATGTTTGTGGTCCATTCCATACATCGTTCCAAGGATTTAGATATCTAATTGTATACACAGATGACTTTACAAAGCATAGGTATGGATATGTAGCCACAAATAAATCCGAAGTGAAAGATACCCTTCAACAGATGTTGGCTCATGCAAAATGTCATGGACATACAGTTAAAACTTTTATCAGCGATAATGGACTGGAATTCAGTAATAAGGATGTAAAGAAAATTCTGAAGGAAAATGGAATTAATCAAAGACTTATCGCTCCTTACATATCTAAGCAAAATGATCGATGTGAACGTGAAAATAGAACGATAGATGAAATGGCGAGAACTTTCAAGTATTCAAATCCTGATGTAGAATTTCCAAACGAAATATGGGCAGAATTAGTAGAGACAGCTATAAACGTTTTAAATAGAACCTCAAAATAATCTGTTCCAGGAATGACTCCACATGAATTATGGCTTGGGAAGGAACCTAGAATAAATCATTTGCGTATAATTATGTAGATCAAAATTCTATGTACACATTCCCCAGCAAAAGCGTTTAAAGGTGGACAAGAAAGCCATTAGAGGATTTTTAGTTGGATACGACGGAGATTAAAGGTATAGAGTTTCCATGCCAGAAAAACACAGTGTAGAAATATACAGATATATAAAGTTTGAAGAGAAAATTCAAAATTGCAATGCTGAATCAAAGATAGAAAGCTCAAAAGATACTCCATCCGAAATAGTAGCCGATGGACTAGCCTATGAAGACAATATGAGGCCTGTCAATTGCAAACAATTTCAAATTGCACATACTAACAAATGTTCTGAAAACAGCGTCGAAATTTTAGAAGAAAAAACCTCAGCACCATTGCAAGAAGAAATCCGCCTAGAAGAAGAAACGGCAGGTACAGTACAATATGAAGACGGCCAAGAAGAATATACTGTGGGTATAGTACAAGAGGAAAATGTACATCCCATATATAACACGTCAATTCAAGAAGATGATAGCTCAGTTTCAGATTTCCAAGGTTTTAGTGAAGAGCATGAAGTTGCCAAACCATTTCGTGACAATGATTCCGAAGATGATGAACCCATATCAAAAAGAATAAGCGATCGCACCCTTCTTTCTAACTCAAAGATCAAAGATTTTGTTATGATTGCTCAGGAGATAGTGTCAAATGTTCCTACACCACTTATTTACAATCAAGCAATGAAAAGTAATGAGAGAAATTAATGGGTTGCTGCAATGGACCCTGAAATGAGATCATTAAAAGAAAACAACACATGGATGGTAACAGAATTGCCAAGTGGATCGAATGCACGTCGAGGGAAATGGGTGTATAGATTAAAAATAAATCCTGATGGAACTGCAGATAAATACAAAGCTAGATTGGTTGTTAAGGGCTTTAAACAAGAAAAAGGTTTAGACTACGACCAAACATTTAGTCCAGTTGCGAAAATTACAACTATTAGATCACTAATAAGCGTAGCCGCAACCAGGCTATGAAGCCGACGCGGCGCAAATCGGCGGCGCGCCGAAGCCGTCAATATTTTTCCAGCCGGCGCCGCCGCCGATTTCAGCGGCTCACATCGGCTGAAAGTCAGCCGCCGAACATTATTTAGCGAGTCAAAAAGATTTATTTTATGCAACCATGAAAATTAAGAAAGTGACTACTAAGTAATACAATAGGGTCAGAAATGATTATGAAGTTAATTTTTGCGTAAAAATTTATTAAAAGTTTCTAAATGGATCTCGCTATCATTTATTTAAAGAAATCCATAATATTTATGGGATTTAAAATTGAAAAATGCGTTTTTTTGGTTTTTGCGGAAATTATAATAGCTCTTGAGCAGCCGAAACAATTTTTACAAAGTCTACGTCGAGATTAATTGAACCGATTTTCGACATTACATCAAAACTTCCTTAACTTATCTTAAATTTTTGTGTTAATTTTATGTTTTTTTCATCATATTGTACATATCTTAAAGCGCCATTCTTGCCTGTGGATTGACATTCGTGCGCCATCGTTTGTTGGAACATTATCGGCTCAGCCGATTGTTGAAATTTGATCGGCTAAGCCGATCAGCCGCCGCCGCCGATCGGTATTTTTCCATGCGCCGCCGCCGCCGATAATTTTGATCGGCTTTATTGCCTGGCCGCAACCGAAAACCTTCACATGGCACAGTTCGCTGTTTCTACAGCATTCATATATGGCGAATTAGAAGAAGTGATCTATATGGAACAACCCGAAGGTTTTAATGATGGCACAGGTAGGGTCTGTCAATTGAAAAGACAGGCTAAAACAAGTTCCAAGATGTTGGAACAAAAAGTATTTAGAAGCTACGATTGGTTTGAAAGCAAGCAAGGCTGACGCATGTCTATACATAAGAAAACAGAGTGGAAACAAGCTTATGATTGCTCTGTACGTCGATGATGGACTTGTAGCAGCCACAGATAAAAATTAGTTAGATGAATTTATGGAAGATTTAAAAAGGCAATTTAAGATAACGATTAAAGAAGCAACATATTTTCTTGGACTAGAAATTCAAAGTACGGATACTTCAATCGAAGTAAATCAAAAAGGGAGAAGGTTTCTGAAGGATAAATATTTGTTTCGCAAATATCAACAGAAATTCAATTAGCTGATATGATGACTGAACCTCTGGCGAACAAACTAGTTTACCGGCTAAAACAAGCTCCAATATGTTGGAACAAAAAGATGGGAACGTATTTAGAAGGTACGATTGGTTTGAAAGCAAGCAAGGCTGACCCATGTCTATACATAAGAAAACAGAGTGGAAACAAGCTTATGATTGCTCTGTATGTCGATGATGGACTTGTAGCAGCCACGGATAAAAATCAGTTAGATGAATTTATGGAAGATTTAAAAAGGCAATTTAAGATAACGATTAAAGAAGCAACATATTTTCTTGGACTAGAAATTCAAAGTACGGATAATTCAATCGAAGTAAATAAAAAGGGAGAAGGTTTCTTAATGAAAAATATTTGTTTCGCAAATATCAACAGAAAATCAATTAGCTGATATGATGACTAAACCTCTGGCGAAGGAACGTTTAAACATGTAACAGGTTAAATATGAATTTCGTTAATAATTTCGCCATTTTTTTATAGTATGTAGGTCGCTAAAAAATTGTCAGGATGTGTATTTCGATGCACTGTACCGAATCCCATCAAAAACTGAATTTGCATTTTTCTTGTTGTTAGGCCCTTTTTCATTTCTGATGACGATATGTATTTTTGTACTCATGAATGAAGTCTGTCAATAAACTACTTTTGAACTCAATATACTCGTAGACTGTATGTGGTCATTGAAGACCATCTTTGAGATATAAAAGTGTTCAAAGCCGGATACGCGAGCCAGAGGGTTAATGGGCAGACGGAATTCGGCCGGAATTACAGATTTTCTCCTCTGGGTTATGTCCAAAGATGGCTACGCGATCCAAAGGGATGTACTGCGGACGGCCATCGGCCGGGATTAAAGTTTTTAGCCCCTGAGGTATGTTCAAAGCCGGGTACGCGTACTAAAGTGTCATAAAGTCCATGGACATTGTGTCACTTTTTAAAGTGTCACAAAGTCCATTGACCTTATGACACTTTTTATAGGTCATAACGTCAATGGACATTATGACCCTGGACGTTATGACATGCCACCGGTTACTCAATACGGAACAGTGACAAAGCAGGTGCTCAATGCTCTCCGCTTTTTCCTCAGCTTCTGCAAGATTCATTGGACTCAATTCGCAACCTCCTGGCGTGTACGCTGAATAGACAATGTCCAGTCCGAATCGGCTCTTACGTAGACAGTATTTTTCTCTCTGGTGGGCGGAGATATTTTGATCTTGTCTAGCACGATTTCAGTTGTCTATTTCAGTAAATATCTTGGCCAAAAAAAAGCAAGGACGGTGGAGCACTGTATGCCCAAATTCTTGGAGAATTTTTACAGTCATCCCTTTCCTAGCAAGTTTATAGTCTTTGTACTTCTCCGGATACCCATATTAGGTGCGATTTTTTTGTTTTTCTCAAATCCTCAATTACACTGTGCAACAAAATTGTTGTCGAAAGGTTGAACATAACAATTTCTTGTGTAATATGGTGCGCTAAACACCACAAAATGTATGGTACATTTAAAAAAAAATTTCTGTAAAATTTACAATTTCTTGAAAGGTGTCTTTAGTAGTTGGACCATAAAATGGATCACTAGATTTTTGCACATACAAATACTTGTCATTTTGTATAGTGTAATGCCTTTATAGTACACATAATATTACAAAATGGGCGCTATTGCCACACCCCTCAAACAAAATGTATAGAATAAAAAATATGACAAGTGTTTTTTTGCATTTCCCTACATTTACATTTATACATTTATCCCAGATTTCTTTTCAAATATGCACTTGTTTGTTCGTTAGAATACTTATTTTTAAAAACTGTACAACAAATTTTTTTGGGGATTTTTTATATTTTCCACGGTTCTTTTTGAGTCAGCAAAACACTTTTTTTTTTAAATATTATTTTCTAATTGATTTAACGACACTAAACCACTGTTTCCACGTGGAAGTGACATTCCCAACATTTGTGGAACTCATAATTTTCTTTAATCTAAAGCGTATCAGGGCCCCATCGGGCTTATACTTCAGTCCAAATACTACAAATTTTAAACATAAACATTACCATTAAATTTTTTTTTTTTGTTTTATATAAAAGTATGCCTCAATTTACACAAAAATAATTATTTGTTGCATATCGACAATCGGTCTAACAATCGAAATTTAAAAAGGGATATAATTCTGCCGTTACTTAATCAGACAACCATTTGTTGCAGAACTTGGAATTCTTGAAAATAGTAAGGAATTTAAGTTTTAAATTGGAATTTAAGTTTTACAGTTTAAGTTGTACAGGGGCAGAGATACACTGCCTTAAACAATGTCAGTTCGGATATACGAGTACAAATAATTTCAATGCGATTAACTTTCGTTTTTCTCATCTGTGGCATGAATTCTACATATATATATATTGTTCTGCACTAAAGTGATGCTATAATAAGATCGAAATAATCGCCTTTGTCATTAGTCATAAGTCATTAGTTACATGTCATAATTTATAAATGCAATGATTATCTGAAAATGAGCCAGTAAGAAAGTGCAAAATGCTGCGATATTCATACTTCAAATGAAAGTGCACGACTCGTGTCCAATCCTTGCAAATAATATGGACATCTTCATATACAGAAATTTTTACTCCTTCTTCGCGAAATACATACACTAAAAATATTTCTCGTTCTACTCGTACACTTTTTAATGACGCATGTACATATAACTATATGAAATACATTTTTAAGATCGTATTACTCATTGATCCTCTTGGCAACCACATTCTGGCTTTTTTTGCATTTTATTTTTTTAAGTTTTTCTAAACTTCCAAATGAATTATTTTTTCTTTGAGTGTGAGGGATAATAAAACAACTGCATTTCCAAGCACAACGAAAGAGCAAAAAGGACACACCAAAGACATGATGGCGAAGAAAATGGAAAAAGCACTACGTGATTTAAGCGATAACATCTTTAAAATCGGACATGAACAAATGACGTGATTCGAATGCTCTAATGGCTTCCGAAGCATTAGCTGCGATGCGTTTGGTCGTTCGCTGGCATTGGTCGCGTTGGTGTACAAATAATCAAACATTGCAAGGCCAATAGATGTGAAAACATGTTTGCAGTGATTTTTCTTTGTGAAATTCACAGATTTTGGTTCGGTCGAATACACGTATATTTTCATATCGCAGTTATTAAATTTCTATCAAATGAAGTGTGCAAATGCTATAAATTATGAAATATTACAATTTAATTTTCTTTCCAATAGGTAAATTTTTTATGATTTATCAGTTACTTGTACTTTTCAATATAAGTTGTGGTGTGGGGACCATTAAGAATATATAATTATAAATCATACAATTTTGGCATACTATACACCTTTATTACGGTGTTAAGTATTTGGTTGTGCGGAAATTATCTGATAAATTGAATAGGTTTGGTAAAATTGATTAGCTTTTTGACATTAACTAAGGAAATCGATTTTAAGGCAACCAATTGAAGACGTCTGTATATTTTCAGAATATCTATTCCATTTAGAACAACGGCTGAAGCTACAATAGAATCATGCAATTTGGTGGGAATATTGTCCGTGGGACGTAGACACGTTATCAAATGGGATTTTTCGAAATGGGTACACTAAGAAAAAACCGTACGGAAAATCAAAGAATTTATTTTAAATAATATGATTTCGGCTATAATTTCGCGCCAAAGACAATCAGAATTAAAATAGGAGTACTTGTAGATAATTTAATGCCATGACACGTACTTGATTTGAAGATGCATAACGTAGAATCAAGTTCAGTACGTAATAAAATTAATTATGTTTAGCCATTAAATAAGCATATGTCTGACGTAAATTAAAGTATGACTCGTACTTATTTGTATGACCTTGAGGTAAGTATGCCCTGGTAATTAATTTAAGGCATACAATAACTTAAATACAGTTAATAAAATATGTATCGAAAATTTTATTCATAGAAAATATGATTCTTTCATACAATTTACTAGGAAATTCAAATAATAGATCTTCGTCTTTCCAAAGTTTTTATATTTTATACTGAAAAATCCAAAAAAATCTATTATACACTAAAAAAAGCGTACAGAAAATCAAAGAATTTGTCGTAAAGTTTAAGATTTCGGCAATGATTTCGAGCCAAAGACAATCGCTATAAAAATGAGAATGTTTTATAGTTAATTCAAAGACATGAATAGTGCTTGTTTTGATGACGCATTTCATAGAATCAAAAACATTTGGTAATAAAACTAATTAAGTTTGGTCTTAAAATAAGCACGTTTTGGCATAAATTGAAGTATGCCTCGTGCTTATGTTTAGTAAAATATCATAAAATTTAGAACATTATCGTATTAAATTTTAAAATGTATGTCCTTGATATAAGCATATACTGGTAAATAATTTAAAGCATAAATAAAATATGTAGGGAAAATTCCTTACATTGTTTTTATTCTATGCCACTCTTACTAAAGAATCATTTGTTTTAAAGCCAAAGAAACCATTTCAATATTCATAGAAAATATGATTCTAGTATACAAGTTTCCGCGATAAATTCAAAACAAAACACTTCCTTTTTCTAAAAATTGGTTTTGTTATTTTAATATTAGAAAATACAATAAATGTATAATATATATTACGGATAACTTTCAACATTTTATAATCTAAAACCGTATTTTAGTATGTATAAAGATAAACAGGCCAGCACACCATCGAAATATTTGATGTTTCGTATATTTGTTATCAATTTGTAAACTTATAGTGGATTCACCTTTCTATATGTTCCCCAAACATCCATGAACAATTTTCGTTGGAACCTTTAATGATTGTGAACATTGAATTTGGCTGATATTAAAATAAAAATATTATAAAATTGTATACACGCTGAAAAATTGATTCTGTAGTATATTGCCCCAAACATATTCAGCTTGAAACGTACATATGTTTAGGATACACTCCAAATACCTATATAATATTTGACACACAAATATTATACGTTTGGGAGGATATTGTTCTAAACTATGATTCCATCCTAATTTTTTTTTATTTGGATGTAATATTTCCGAAACAACGATTTAATTGTATTTAAGTATTTTTTGGTAATTTATCAGTGCCTTAATTTATATGCAAGTTTTCTGTTTTTCAGATGTTCAATGTGCAAACAAATTTAATATGTTTGTAAAATTCGATTCAAATTTAATACGTATAATTTTTCGAAGCTATAAATTGCTTTGGTGGATTGTCAAAGAGAGATGAATAGGAATATTTATTAAATAATAATTAGTCAATGCTGCTTATGACATTCTTAATCCTGCTGTTAGACTGGAAAATATGTACAAATCATAGATTAAGAGACCATTTGGTCCATATTAAATTTTCATACAAAACGACTATTTGACCCAATGTTTTATATTTATTTTTATTGAATACTTCATGAAAAGAAAGCAGCTTATTTACATATTATTTTTGAACAAAGAAGGCTTATTTTGATGTCAAAAAACAAAAATATCCCTTGGACCAAATTATAAGGCAATATATATATTATCGTTTATAAAGGAGACGATGCAAAAATTGGAACAAATGGGCCTAATCTAACAACAGGTTTAACTATAAAGTATAACACGAAATCTAGGAAAAATTTAAACTGTAATTCGAAAAAGTCAAAAAGTTTTAAAAATCTTTTTAAATATAATATACTAGCTGGACCCGGTCCACTTCGTTGCCCCAGACTTCAGATTTCCGATCCCGTCCATTTATCCAAAAATGGCTCATGTAGATAGGGACAGTAGGAATCTCGTTAATATATTCGTAGGTACGGACAGTAGGAATCACTTAAAACATTGGCTTATATGGGCGGTCCCACGCCCCCTCAATCAAAAACTTTTAAAGGCTATGTCACCCTCTAGACTTATCTGAACATTCCCTGAAAAGTTCATCAAAACCTATCCAGCGGTTTTGGAGTCCATAGTCCAACATACACACATCCATATATACATATATATATATATTAGGGCGGGTCGATTTAAAAATCGCCCATTGCTCAGTGAAAATCGTATTCTAGGGATCAAAATAAACGAATTCTGATGTCCCGGAAAATATCCCACTTTGACCCATTTAGAGTGCTTCAATCGAGTCCAAATGTATGACCGACCCCCACTCAGTGAAGTGCTCAGTGAAAATCGTATTCTAGGGATCAAAATAAGAAACTTTGCCGAAGGAACCATACCTCTAAAACGAATTCTGATGTCCCGGAAAAAATCCCACTTTGACCCGTTTAGAGTGCTCCAATCGAGTCCAAATGTATGGAAACCCCAGGGGGTTCCAGGGGTTGTGCCACTGGCATGGGTGGGTCGGGCCTCCAAAGTTAGTGGGGGTCGGTCATACATTTGGACTCGATTGGAGCACTCTAAATGGGTCAAAGTGGGATTTTTCAAAATTTGCCCCTACCCAAAAGTTCGACCCAAATTCCGGGACATCAGAATTCGTTTTAGAGGTATGGTTCCTTCGGCAAAGTTTCTTATTTTGATCCCTAGAATACGATTTTCACTGAGCAATGGCGACTTTTTTTGCCTCCCCATAAATCGACCCGGCCTAATATATATATACTCATTTTTGAACCAATCACGAATACTTCCACCAAAAACATCTCCATAAAATAAGAGCACCCTAAGCTAAGAAATTGCAAAGATATCTCAATTTCAAAATTTGGCTTTGGCCAATTGGTGTGATCCCGCCCATTTTTGGACTAATCACATAGACTGCCACAAGATACATATAAACAGAATTACAGTACTATGGCTAGCAAATTGTGGAAGATATCTCAATTTAAAAATTGGCTTATATGGGCGGAGCCACACCCTTTGGTCTGATCCCGCTCATTTTTAGACCAATCGCATAGACTTCCACCAGAGACATATACAGAAAATAACAGCACTCCCACAAATAGATTGTGCAAGATACCTCAATTTCAAAAGGTTGCTTACATGGGCTGGGCCACGCGCATTGATCCGATTCCGCCTAGTTTTGGGCCAATCACTTAGACTACCACCAGATATATATGAACAAAATTACTGCACCCTCGCTAATAAATTGTGCAAGATATCTTAATTTCCATTTTTGGACCAATCACGTAGACAACCACCAGATACATATGCACAAAATTACAGCACTCTCCATAACAAATTGTGCAAGATATCTCAATTTCAAAATTTGGCTTATATGGGCGTGGCCACGCCCATTAGTCCGATCCCGCCCATTTTTGAACCAATCACATAGACTTCCACCAGAGACATATGTAAATGAAAGTAATAAATAAAATCGATATTTAAACTGAAATTTAAAAAAAAAATTTTAATTCTCTTACCTCTACCAAAAGGGCAATAATTTCTACATTTATCCATAGATTTATTTCAAATAGGCATTAGTTTCTTCGCTAGGATGCAAGCTTTGAAAAAATAAAATATTTTTTTTCCGATTTTTATACCCTACACCACACTGTGGTACAGGGTATTATAACTTTGTGCATTTGTTTGTAACACCCAAAAGGGGAAGAACTAGACCCATCGTTTATTATACCGATCGACTTAGAATCACTTTCTGAGTCGATTTAGCTATGTCCGTCTGTCCGTCTGTCTGTCTGTCTGTCTGTCTGTCTGTCCGTCTGTCTGTCTGTCTGTCCGTCTGTGCATGTATTCTTGTAATCAAAGTACAGGTCGCAATTATGGTCCGATCTCGACGAAACTTTACACATATCTTTTTTTTGGCCCAAGGACGATCCCTATTAAATTTGGTTAAAATCGGTTCAGATTTAGATATAGCCCCCATATATATGTTAGCCCCGATTTGACATGTAAGCGCTGTAAAAACTTTATTTTATATCCGATCAGTATGAAATTCGGCAGGAAAAAGTTTCTTATTACATGAATGAACTCTGTTAAATTTGGAAGAAATCGGTTCAGATTTAGATATAGCCCCCATATATACATTACCCCCGATTTGACATATAAGCGCTGTAAAAATGTTATTTTATATCCGATCAGTGCGAAATACGGCAAAAAGAGGTTTCTTGTTACATGAAGGAATACTGCTAAATTCGGAGAAAATCGGTTCAGATTCAGATATAGCCCCCATATATATGTTACCCCCGATTTGACATGTAAGCGCTGTAAAAACTGTATTTTATATCCGATCAGTGCAAAATTTGGCAGAAAGAGGTTTCTTATTACATGAAGGAATACTGCTAAATTCGGAGAAAATCGGTTCAGATTTAGATATAGCCCCCATATATACGTTACCCCCGATTTGACTTGTAAGCGCTGTAAAAATGTTATTTTATATCAGATCAGTATGACATTCGGCAGAAAGAGGTTTCTTATTATATGAATGAACACTGTTAAATTTGGAAGAAATCGGTTCAGATTTAGATATAGCCCCCATATATACGTTACCCCCGATTTGACATGTAGGCGCTGTAGAGACTGTATTTTATATGCGATCAGTACGAAATTCGACAGAAGGAGGTCTTTTTACATGAATGAGTATTCAGGGAAGATCGGTTCAGATTTATATTGATTGTTCCTCCTGATTTGGTATCAAACCGCTATAGATGTTGTATTTTACTTCCGATCATAAAAATTTTCCAGAAAGATGTTTCTCAATTTAGGAACGAATATTGCTTAATTTAGCGATTATCGTTTCAGAATTAGATAATATGTTTCTACCCATTTACCAATTATTCCAAATTATTATGGCAATTACCCTTATCGCATTTTTAGGGAGGTGTAGGGTATTATATAGTCGGCCCCGCCCGACTTTCTGCCTTTCCTTACTGGTTTTATTTATTATTTTTTTTTGAAAAACAATCTACCTTTTCCAATTTGTTTAATGACTGTAACTAAACCACTGTTTCTAAGTGAAAGAAGTATTTCCAACATTAATAGCTTCAATTTAACGTATAAGTCGACCTTATCGGGCATATACTCCAATCTCTACAAAAAAATAATTTTTAGGTCTGGGACACAAAAAAAAATTTTTTTGTTGCATAGTGTTATCGAATCTTCTAGAATTGCACACATAGTATTTATTACTTTATTCGTCGTTACCACCATTAGAAAAATGAGCGAATTTACCACTCCCCTTATAGTACCTCGAACACAAATGGACCATTTTCGACCGAAAGTTAACACCTTGTAACTTTAATACCTGTGTATATGGGCCGTTATTGTTTTCGAGTAGTTAGTGAAGAGAGACAAATGAGAGTGAGTAGTCTGTTCTCGTTGTGTTTGCTCAAACGGTCCATGCGAGAACCAATATGTTCGAAAACGGTCCAAATAAAATAAAAGTATTCGAAAACTTAGTGTATTTCACCGAGTATATTTCGGTATTTAGGGTATTTTTGTCTATGAGCTGGGTAAAAGAAATCAAGTCACAAATATATCAACGAAAATTTTTGCGTAAATCTAATTTCATATTTTTTAGCTAAAAACCTGTTATATAAATAACAATACAAAATTATTAATATCGGCTTACCACCAAATCCAAAAGACTAGAGTTATAATCATTTGGTAGCCCTAACATTATAAGAAATTTAAATTTTTGGGCGCACAAACTGCCGAATGGTGGATAAATATGGTACAGTGGGGCAAAAATTGTTGAATGTGGTACAGTGGGTCAAAAAGTTGGAAAATATGGTACTGTGGGACAAACATTTTTAAATGTGGTACAGTGGGTCAAAAAGGTGTAAAATATGGTACAGAGGGGTAAAAATGGTTAAATGGTGGGGTAAAAATTGTTTTATATGGTACAGCAATAATTTGTATGTACAGTCGAGAAAAAAGGAGTTAAATAATGTACTATGGGGCCAAAAAGAGTTCAATGTGGTGCAGTGTGTCAAAAATGGTTATACGAGGTGGCGCAAAAGTAATCCTCCTATCAGAAAATGCTATAAATTTTGCGATTGGCCCCTAATGTCAGTTCTGTTTTGACATTTGTGTAGTAAACACATGCGAAATACACGTTAATAAACAATGTTACGCTACACTGCTCCAGAACGCGGAATATTACTGACTATTTATTTGACCAATAATCGGTCGGTGACTTTGGCACAGATTTCCTGGCCGTCCAACGCCTACTGGTGAAACACTGCGACGTTTAGCCGCTCGCCTCGAAGAGACTGACACAACACGAGATGCTGCCAGGCGTGGCAGACCCCGGAGTAGCCGTTCTGCAGAGAATATTGCTGCTGTAGCCGAGGATGTCATGGAAGCGCCGTCGACATCGACCAGACGACGTGCCACGCAAATGGGTATCAGTCGACGGTCTCTACAGCGAATTTTGGTACAAGATTTGAAGATGTTTCCGTACAAAGTCCAGACGGTGCATCAGCTGTTAGCTGCTGACCGCCAATCGCGTCTAACATAACATCGAAAGGTTACTTTTGCGCCACCTGTTATATGAGTGGGTAAATATTGCTATTACTTACTGTACAGGCGAGAAAAAAGGATTTGGTGCAGTGAGCCAGAAATAGATAAATTTGGTACATTGGGGCAAAAATTGTTAAATATGGCACAGTGGGGAACACAAGTGTTAAATGTGGTCCCAGGGCGCGAAGAAATATCTTGCAGCATAAATTAAATATAAGATTGTTGTGCGAAATTTGAAATTTAGAGGCACAGTGGAGCAAAACGGTTTAATAACGGTGTGAGACATAAAGGATGAAATGGGTAATCGGAATGCGAGGCCAACTATCACAACATAAACCGGACATTCCGTGGGGCAAGAAAGTAAATAAATTAAATGGGGTATGAAAGGGGATCGAAAAGAGTTAAATATGACACAAGCGCGCGAAGGAAGCTCTTGGAATATTTTAATGAATACTTTAGTGACACAGTCCCAAGGTGCGATTGTAGTCTTACAACATAAAGAAAGGATAGGTAGCAAACATGGTTTTATATTTTCCCAGAATGTGAAGGTAGCTATTGTAACAAAAATAAAACGGTTCAAAGATTCATTATCTCCAAACTCCACTTCTGCTTGCGAGGAACATCCATATTCACCTTCCTGAATTTGTTCAAATAATAACATTAATTTTGTTTAAGAAAATTGAGAAAGATAACTTTATGTGCACAATAAGAAAAATAAACTGGAAGTTGTATAATAAATATTACGCCATGGTGAAGAAGCAACATCGTCTCAAAAACAGAAAATCTGCTCTTCTGAACAATTTTTAAAATATTAGTTCCGTCAGTTGGTCACCCAAGCGACGATATGTATCCCTTTTCCCCACTGTGAGTCTACATCTCGAAAAACAAATTTGTGGATCATATAACACCTTTTTACCCACTGTACTATATTTAAAAAAATGTTCCCCCACTCCAGCATATTTAACTCTTTTGGCCCACTGTACCACATTTAAAACTTTTTTGCCCCACTGCACAATAACTTAACCTTTTTGCACCACAGTGCTTCTAAAAGCAAAACAACAATTCAAATCTCCTCTTATCTCATATTTATGTACCAAAATTACTCTCGCTACCTGGAATCATATTTTTGCCTACGGTACCATATTAATTTCTTTTTGTTCCAATGTATCATATATAACAACTCTTTGCCTCACTTTGCCATTCTTAACAGTTTTTGCCCCACTGTACCATATATAACCCATTTTACTCCAATGTACCATAGTTAACTTTTTTTGCCCCACTGTAACATATGTATTTAGAAAACCGTTTACACCCACTGTACCATATTTAACACCTTTTTGAGCTGTACAATATTAAACACTTTGTCGCACTATACCGTATGCAACAGATTTTTACCCCCCTGTATCATATTATTTATTATCTCTCTTTCTATTTCAAGAGCGACTCTCGCATCATATTTAACACGATTCTAACCAGCCGTTTGAATTTTTCAAGGGCACCATTTCCAAATCTTTTCGTCACACTGTGCACCGAAAAATCGACAAATCGTTTCTGATGCGTACCAAGGCCCCATACACAAACTTTCAAGATTCTAGCTCATGCAAATTGAATAAGTCAGCCACGCAATAATTTTATATATAAACATATATAGAAGTACTACTAGTGAATAAGTATTTTGGCTACCCTTATTTCCCAACCATTCCTTATTATATTTATCTAAAAGTGAGGATATACTCCAGTCTAATTAAAATGTTTTTTATATTATTTTGTCCGTTGTCTGAATTACACTTGAAGTAGTACTGAAATAATGAGGAAACTCACATGTAGGCATATGCAAAATAGCAGAAGCAAACGAAAATTTACGGTTATTCCCATTAGTTACTATTCAATTGTTTCGAGTACATTCATCACAGTTCGAACATTTCAAATGTTCTCGAAAACTTTTCAACTACTTACTGAAATGAGTGAAGTTCAGCTCAGTATTTGTTGTAATCAAACAGTTCAGTACAGTGTAGTTGCGTGATGTCATGACACTGCAGTGATCGGACCGATAATGTTGGCTTCACTTCAGCATTCGTTTTGGTTGCGGTTCATACAGGTATGTACAGTATTCGTTTCTCATACGCTCTATGGTACGCGGTTAAACGAATATATTCATGCAGGGCTTTATTATAAACTAAATTTTTCGTTGAGATTAATTTATGGATATTTACAAAATTCGCATTTCTGTAAGACAACCTCAAACATGTTCAATTTTGAGTTATAACAGTCTTAAAGTGAGTGAGCGATATGTTTTTTATAAACAACATTTTTTAACTGATCTGAATAAAAATTGACGCAAAGATGTCTCTAGATATACTTAGAGATAATACTAAATTTCAGGAAAATCGGTTCAGATTTAGACGCGGCCCCAATATATATGTTACCCCCGATTTCACATGTAAGCGCTGTAGAAACTATATTTTATATCCGATCAGTATGAAATTAAACAGAAAGAGGTTTCTTATTATATGACTGAACACTGCAAATTTTTTAGAAAATCGGTTCAGATTTAGATATAGCCCCCATATATATGTTACGCCCGATTTGATGTATAAGCGGTGTAGAAACTGTATTTTATATTCGATCAGTACGAAATTTGACAGGAGATGTCTCATATTGCTGCATCATTTGGCAGAAAGAAGTGCCATAATTAAAGGAACTAATACTGCTTAAGATTTAGATATAGCCATATGCATATATACTATGTTCCTGCCTATTCAGTAGTTAAGCGAAACTGTGTATTGAAACTGTATTTTACGTCCGATCTTTATAATAATGAAATTTTCTTTATTTCTATCCATTGTTTCTTGATCTATGAAAGATTTTTGGAGATTATCGTTTTAGATCTAGTTTATTATGGTCAGCATCTTCAACTCCTCCTTGGAAAAAGCCTTGATGAGGAGGTGGAGCTAAGTACTTTGTTAACTGAAACGAAACCAATTATTCCAAATTATTATCGCAATGCCCATTTTCACATTGTTAGGGAGGTGACTTTCTGTCTTTCCTTACTGGTTTTATTCCTCAAATTGTGCATACTGATAATTATCAGTATTATAATCATTAGTGATTATAATTATAGTGATTATAATTATAGTGATTATAATCAGTGATGCCAACTTTTTCCGAAGCAAAAGCGTAATAGAAAATTTAAAAAGCGCAAAAGGGCGTAAATTGCGAACGAAAAGGCGTAAAACAGCACTAAACTATAACATTGCTTTAGTCAGGCGGAGACGACTACATTATACCCTACACAAACCCCATCAGAGCAGAATTAGAAGAAATATGTTTTGAAATGTTTATCATGTTGTTTTCCCAATGAAAATAATGTGTTAAACAATTTTTATTTTATGGCGCTTAGATTTAAAATCAGGATAGGTATACGCCCATGTGATGGCAATCGCATTTCCCCTAAAATTGGCGATTGTGATTTCAAGTCGCAAAATGCATGTTCTGAAAAATAACTACACCCATGTGTGCATTTTATTAAAATTTAATTTCGAAGACCACTAAAATTGAAGGGCACATTTTTGCGTTTTGTAATTAGAACTCACGCGATTGCCATCAGATGGGCGATAGATACATACAGGGGACATACTGGTATCTGAAGCTGAACCTATTTTACAACGTTCGTTTTTATTACAAGAATCTGTTAAAAATTATAAAGATCTGTTGACAATTCTTCTTATAGTGTTCTATGGCGCTTAGACTCAAAATATCTAATCCTGCATAAAATGTGCCAGAGTTTATTATAAGCTCAAACAACTTTCCTATGCCAAATTTCGTAAAGATTTGATACAAATTGTGCCATCTATGCCGCATAGATGCCAAATCGGGAAGTACATAAATATGGTGTAGCAAAATAGTCTAATTTCCTTATGTTACCAGAGTTGATCTGACAAATGTACAAAAAGCGTCAAAAGCACTAACAAAAAATTTGAAAAGCGTACAGTTAATGCTTTTTTTCGTTTGGCACTAACTGAACACATTTCGCGTATTGGGTAGTCTGAAAAGCACTAAATTTGGTGCGAAAAGCACTAAGTTGGCATCCCTGCTGATAATTATGTTCGATCCGTCTTTAAAGCTATTACTTAAAAACTTAATCCCTTAAAGTATTGCAATATTAGTTAAAATAATAAAGCTTGTCAGAAAAATAAAAACTTTTTTATACCCTACACCACACTGTGGTACAGGGTATTATAACTTTGTGCATTTGTTTGTAACACCCAAAAGGAGAAGAAATAGACCCATCGTTTATTATACCGATCGACTTAGAATTACTTTCTGAGTTGATTTAGCTATGTCCGTCTGTCTGTGCATGTATTCTTGTAATCAAAGTATAGGTCGCAATTATGGTCCGATCTCGACGAAACTTTACACATATGTTTTATTTGGCCCAAGGACGATCCCTATTGAATTTGGTTAAAATCGGTTCAGATTTAGATATAGCCCCCATATATATGTTACCCCAGATTTGACATGTAAGCGCTGTAAAAACTTTATTTTATATCCGATCAGTCTGAAATTCGGCAGAAAGAGGTTTCTTATCATATGAATGAACACTATTAAATATTGAATAAATCGGTTCAGATTTAGATATAGCCCCCATATATACGTTACCCCCGATTTGAAGTGTAAGCACTGTAAAAATGTTATTTTATATCCGATCAGTATGAAATTCGGCAGAAAGAGCTTTCTTATTATATGAATGAACACTGCTAAATTTGCAAGAAATCGGTTTAGATTTAGATATAGCCCCCATATATACGTTACCCCCGATTTGAAGTGTAAGCACTGTAAAAATGTTATTTTATATCCGATCAGTATGAAATTCGGCAGAAAGAGCTTTCTTATTATATGAATGAACACTGCTAAATTTGCAAGAAATCGGTTCAGATTGAGATATAGCCCCCATATATACGTTACCCCCGATTTGAAGTGTAAGCGCTGTAAAAATGTTATTTTATATCCGATCAGTATGAAATTCGGCAGAAAGAGGTTGCTTATAATATGAATGAACACTGTTAAATTTGGAAGAAATCGGTTCAGATTTAGATATAGCCCCCATATATACGTTACCCCCGATTTGAAGTGTAAGCGCTGTAAAAATGTTATTTTATATCCGATCAGTATGAAATTCGGCAGAAAGAGGTTTCCTATTATTTGAATGAACACTGTTAAATTTGGAAGAAATCGGTTCAGATTTAGATATAGCCCCCATATAAAAGTTACGCCCGATTTCACATGTAAGCGGTGTAAAAATGTTATTTTATATCCAATCAGTGCGAACTTCGGCAAAAAGAGGTTTCCTTCTACATGAAGAAATACTGCCAATTACGGAAAAAAATCGGTTCAGATTTAGATAAAGCCCCATATATATGTTACCCCCGATTCGACATGTAAGCGCTGTAGAGATTGTATTTTATATCCGATCAGTACGAAATTCGACAGAAAGATGTCTTTTTACATGAATGAGTATTCAGGGAAAATCGGTACAGATTTATATATAACATCCGTATATATGCTCCTCCTGATTTGGTATCAAAGCGCTATAGAAGTTGTACTTTACTTCCGATCATTAAAATTTTCCAGAAATATGTTCCTCAATTTAGGAACGAATATTGCTTAATTTAGCGATTATCGGTTCAGAATTAGATAATATGTTCCTACCCATTTACCAATTATTCCAAATTATTATCGCAATGACCATTATCGCATTATTAGGGAGGTGTAGGGTATTATATAGTCGGCCCCGCCCGACTTTCTGCCTTTCCTTACTGGTCTTTAATTTAAAGATGTAAATTTAAACATGGCCGTACACAAAACTAAAGATTAGTATTTCATTAAATTAAATACAAATAACTGTATATAAATGAAAATTTCTTTTAAAACGTGTTAATTTTCGTCATTTTATTGAAAAATGTTCTTGAATTTATGCCGAGGACACATACTTGTTTTAAGTATGTGTCGTCTTTAAATTTATTATTATCTTTTTAGTGTACATATTGCTGCTATCTGTTTTAAAAACTGATTAAATTTTGTTAATTTCTGCTGAATCCTTTCCTACTCCTGTATTTCCTGAAAAATTTCAAGTTATACACCATTTATATGATAAATCGGATAATGCATACATGTGAGGGATATATATAAATCTGTAACGCTTTTTAATAATTAGGCAGTGCATAAAGGAACTCAATTTTAAAATTATTGTCTTTAGTCATAATGAAACCCCATTACAGAAAAACTTTGAGTTATATTCTACTAACAATACTCTATATTTACGTTAAATCCACATTTATCTAGCAATGTTTTTTAAAAAGATATTAATAAAAGCAAATTGACCTAAGCGTAATGAAGCCCCATTACAGAAAAATAAAAGCATGATTCTCGACTTATTGCATGTGGCCGCAGATACCTGTATATGGGGGCTATATCTAAATCCAAACGGATTTTTCTAAATCTATATAGGGATCATTCTTGAGCCAAAAATACCTGTACTTTGATTGCAACAATATGTCTACAGACAGAAAGTCAGACAGACGGATGGACTTTGCCAAAGCGACTTATAAAGCGATTATTTCAATCTCGGTATGCCACGCACTCTTAAAATCGTTATAAATAGATAAATACTTTTTATTACTCAGTCTCAAAAATACTGTGGAACTATCAGATCACCTCTATTCTCAAATGAAATTAATTTAATATAAGCTTCATATTGTTTACTTTCTTTCTTCAAAACTTATTCAAACCTATAAGTCGGATTTTTGAATATCATTTTAAATCATTTTCCACAATTTCAAATTGTATTTCAAATTGTAAGCGAAAAACTTTAATATCTATAGGATAAGCCTACAAATGTGAATGTGAGCCAAAAAACGAACAAAATACTTTAATTCCTTTAACTACCCATGAAAATATGTGGAAATTTATTTCGTACACTTCAATTTGGCTTTTGAATGAGCGCTTTCATAAGAACCCTTAAGTGTTCACATTTTTTACGATATCAATTTGTGGCTTTTCAACATTGTTTTATGTGTTACCTTTTATGGTGAGGCCAAAAAAGGGGTGACCAGAAACTGCAAAAATTACGAAAAATGTGGCTGAAATTAAATATTTGAGCAACTATTACAACAATCTGGTCACCTTAGGCCTTAGGAAATAGAACACTTACATTTTTTTCTAGGGTTTCTAGTAATACATTACAATTGTTGTGGATTTCGGTAAGACAATTCAGCCGTTGAGCATTGGCAGTTTCCTTCGAACAATTCAACTTTTATGGAGGACTTTGTGTTTTTCCACTGTGACCGCTCCTCCCTTGTTGGAAAGGTGTGCGTAGTACTTATTTTCACAAATTTGCGGGTTACATTTTAGGGTGGATTGTGAAATGGTTTTTCTTAGCAGAGGAAGTGAAGAGGAAATGTAGGAAAATTGGAAACCTAAAAAAAGAAACAATTGCTACTAGCGGAATAATAAAAATTGCAATAAAATGTAATTTAAAATAAATTTTGTATATGGCGTGATATGAAGTGTACAAACGTAGACTAATATCGCGAGAAGTTCTTTAAGAGATAAGACGGGGTAGACTTCTCATTTTCAAAGAATTGAGAGTCACAATTTTGGAATCTTTAATATTAAATTCAAAAAATTAAACTGAAATAAAGCTTTCAGATTCTTGTACACTTTAATATTAAACTCTTAATTTTTTTAATAATGTAATATTAATCTGTAAATATATGAAATATGGTAAAAGTATAATCTTAAAGAGTACAAATATCTGAGAGATTTATTTCAATTTTATTTTTTATATTTCCCCGCTCTATTAACGTCCGTTCGCCTGTCTGTCTGTTCATTAACTTCCATAATCTAAGTTATCCTTCTTCTTGTTCATATCCATCAAACTTACTGATGACTATCCTTCAATCATCCGCACATCTATTAAACCGTTAGTAACTATATTTATTTGTGAACAAAATCGTAACTACCAATTGAATTATAAAGTAATTTCAGTTTTACAAACTGCAACAATTGAACGTAATAAATAAATGTTTAACTGAAAATATTTCCTCTGATTTCTGTTGAAAAAAAAGAATCACTAAATCAGCGCTCCAAACGTTCCGTCGTTGATGTTGTGAAAGAAAACTTGAGTTGAACAAGTGTTGCACTCGAACTTTTGTGTGTCCACTCCACCAACAAAGGCAATAATAACCGTATTGATACTCAAGAATATCCTTTGGATTGGGCGAAAAACCAACTTTTTTACAACTTTACAGGAAGCGACTATGGGTGATTTTATGTTGTTTTTTTTATAGTTTTGCTGATACACTCAGAGCAAATTGTTGTTTAAAGAGATGTGCTGGAAAAATATAAAAATTGGATGCAACTAAAAAATTTCCAAATAATGGTGTAATAATAACATTGTGCAACAGTGAAAAAAATACACGGACTTGACAGTATAGGTTCGATTCTAATACCAAAGTGTAGTATAACCCTATAGTCGGTTTGGCGAAATTGGTGACCAATTTTTTTTATGGGCCTCCAAAATTTTTGATAATCAGTGGGCCCCTAGAAACAGGTGTAATCAGCTTTTGTCCAACAACTAATTAAGACTTGGTGATACCGCTTTAGTATATTTGGCAATAATGTAGCTAAGAATATGCTTAACAAAGTTCCTTAAAATCCTCGCCCTCCCCATTTTAAGGGGTGTTTTTTACGATTTGTTAAAATGGGGCAAAAATTACAGTTATGTGGGGGAGCTAGAGGGTTAATATGTTCCACAAAAATATTGGCCTTAATATTTTATATAATGTTGCTAAACATACCCTATAGCAAAAAATATTTTTTTGTTACATAACAGTGAAATACTAACATTTTTGGGGTACAATGTGGATTTTTGAGCTATTTAGGGTACCTCGACACGTTCAGATTGTATTTATATGTTCACAAAAGTTGTTCAGATTTACATTGGCTTACGAGTCCCTGGAAGTTATGCTGAAAAAAATGAAAAAAAAAATTGTTTTCCTTTACTTATTCGAAAAAAAGTACCAGAATTTTTTTTTTTTTGCAAAAATTTTAAGAAACTATGTTTATTATGTTCTTACCAAGTCGGAATTAGTTGTTGGACAAAAGCTGATTACACCTTTTTCGAGGGGCCCACTGATTTTCAAAGACTTTGGAGGCCCGTAAGAAAAAATTGGTCACCAATTTCGCCAAACCGAGTATAGGGTTATACTACCCTTTGAGAGCAGAATCGAACCTATACTGTCAAGTCCGTGTATTTTTCAAAAAGTGTTCATTTGTTGCATAGTGTAATTTAAGCTTTTATTTTATATTTTAGAAAATCTTTTTACCTAGATTTTAGTATTACTTCATAATGATTTTTTGCTTTTGTACATACAAATATTTAAAAAAAATAGAAATTCAATGATTTTACTATTTTTGTTGGATATATATTTCTAATAGATATATTTTTATTTATTTCAATGGTTTCAGATCCATATAAACAGATTTAATATTTGTGTAAATACAAAAATTTATGTGAAACGGTATGTAAACGGTTTTTTAACGGCATGAGAACTTTCGATATCAATAAATATAGTTTGACAGCTATAATGTCAAACTGTGTTGACAACTCTGAACAGTAAGGTTTGGCAAGTCATCATGAATCGTTTAACGCCAGTGCAACGCTTTAAAATTGTGTAAATTTACTTTGAAACAAGTATGAAAGTTCAGTCGGCTAAACCGACTTATGAATCCCCTTACCTTGAGTCCCAAAAAAAATATTAGTAAATTTATTTATTTTTTTGTTTTAATTAAATTATTTTTAATTTAAATTGCATTTAATAACTTTAAAGTATGTACTGGTATTAAAGATATAAGCTGTTAACTTTTGGTGTAAAATGGTCCATTTGTATGGGGGGTACCAAAAGGGGCGTGCCAAAAACGGCCACTTTTCTCTAGACTCTAGGTACTATAAAAGCATTGCACTGTACGACATTTCAAGTATTTATATGCACTGGTATTAAAGTTATAAGCTGGTAACTTTTTGTAGAAAATGGTCCATTTGAGTCGGAGGTACCAAAAGGAGCGTGGCAATAATGACAATTTTTCACTGTATTTTGGGTACTATTAAACCATTACACTGTACAAAATTCAAGTCTTTGTATGCACTCGTAATAAAGTTATAAGATATTAACTTTTGGTTCAAAATTGTCGATTTGTGTGGGAGGTACCAAAAGGGGCGTGACAACTTTGCCGATTTTTCTCGAGGTAATAGTAACGAATAAACAAATACTATGTGTGGAATTTCAGAGGATTCAAATAAGTAGTATAGAAGTTAATAAATAATCAGTATTTCAGTAAATGTTAACCCTTTGTGGGGAGGTATTAGAAGGAGTGTTCCAATATGGCCCATCTTCTTCCGGTCTTCACTCGATTACTCCTCGATTATCGTGCGAGAAAGACGGACGGACATTGCTCATTCGACATAGAATGTCCAAAACGGATATCCGCCGAACATACTTAGGGTCTTAGGTCACTCCTTCGATGTGTTACACTTTTGGCTCGTAGAAAATGATTTATACCCTCCTCTCTAAGGTGAGGGGATAAAAATAAACCTGTTCGCGTAGTTCATATCAAAGAATTATGTATAGTGATTATCAATAATTATGTATAGTGATTATCAATAAGCAAAATGTCCGCATGTGGGGCGAAGATAATCTTCAAACCCTTAACGAACCACCATTACATCCATTAAAAGTTTATTGTTTGGTGCAGTTTACACGCTGGCGGCATCTTCGGTCTTTATTTCTTTCGAAATGAGGAAGGAGCTGTCGTTACGGTGAATGCCACATATATGGGTAGGTCTTTCTCAAGTGTCACAGGCCAAAAATTAGATCTTTCTCAAATGCTCAGAAAATGTTGCCCTAGTATGTGGGCTCAATGAACCACAATATTAAAAAAATTAAATGAATGTTTGAGGCAGGTGCGAGGTCAATGTTCAGAAATATCGATTTTTTGCCTCTGTAATGGGATTTTTAAGTTAATTTTAATGCTACAAGGCATAAGACATTGAAAATATCGTTTCCAGAAGCATTTTCGGCGTACTTTAAATAAAAAATATTAATTTTATTTTTAAATTTTTTTTTCGGTCACTTTTCACAGAAACAAAAATATTAATTGCGATATCTCAGAATCGATATAATTTTTTTGTTTATTTTTTTTATAAAAAATGGTTTATATGTACTCTACCGATGGTGTAAATTTTGGAGTGGGGACGACATAGGTTCAGAAGTTACATTATAATAACTGAAAATCTTCAAAAAATAAAAAGAAAAAATATTTGAAAAATAAAATCAACAAACAAAATACTCGTACAATTGAAAACACATACAAATATTTTTTCTTTGTAATTTGCCTCCTACTTTCATTTAATTTTTTTAATATTGTGGGTCATTGCTCCCACATACTAGGGCAAAATTTTCTGTGAATTTGAGAAAGATCTAATTTTTGGCCTGGGACACTTAAGAACGACCTACCCATATGTGTATTAATTCGAATTCATATATTTGGACAAGTCTTCTTTGTTACCCACCTAAACTGCTAACATTCTAAGGGTCATGACATCCTATTTATGTAACTACACCTTGAGCTTGTGCTCTCTCCACGATTTGGCCTAAACCACAGCGACCACTTGTTAATGGGCCAAACTATCGGGTCCGTCAATAAGAGCGCTACAAAAGTTTTTTTAAATAAAACAAAAACGGTTTTGGATATCACTGAAATTCTTTATTCCTGTGAAAGTACGTTCGATGCCATTATGTATGGAACTCGATTTCTTTTGCATGGCCACCACGGGCACGCTTGCAGAAGTCCAGACGCTGAACCCAATTTTCGACGGTTTTCAAGCATAAATCGGCCGATACTGCTGCAATTTCACGTTCGATATTCGTACGAAGTTCATCAATCGTCGCTGGCTTGTTGGCATAGACCATAGACTTGACGTAGCCCCACAGGAAATAGTCTAACGGCGTCAAATCGCACGACCGAGGCGGCCAATCGACTGGACCATTTCGTGAGATAACACGTTCTCCAAACTTGGTTTCCAATAAATTGATTGTGGCATTTGCTGTGTGGCGCCGTCCTGTTGGAACCACATGTCCTCCAAGTCCATATCATCCATCTGGGGCCAAAAATATTCGGTTAACATTGAAAGATAACGATTCCCATTCACAGTAACGTGCCGGTCTTGATCATCACGGAATAAGTACGGCCCAATGACGCCGCCGGCCCATAAACCGCACAAGACTGTAATTTTTTCGGGATGCAATGATGACTCATGGAGTACGTGTGGATTGCTGTCTGACCAATAACGCATATTTTGTTTATTGACGAAGCCATCTTCATCGCTGAAGATGATTTTTCGATTTTTCGCGCTCTTAACGTTGAGGCCACTGACTCCGAATTTCGGTAGCAAATTTTAATAATTTCGACTCGTTGTTGGCTCGTATATCTTTCCATCATTAAATGGCAAACCTTACTGAAGAGAAATGTCAAAAGAGCGGCAAAAAATATGGCGTCGTTTGCTGTCCATGTCGGTCTACTTTTGTAGCGTCCCTGTTGAAAAACCCTTTAATAGCCAGACTGGAACCTAAATTTCAGGGGATCCTGGCTCCCACTTTTCAGAACATAGCCTACTATCAGTCTACACTCCAAACAGCCAGCACAAAATAACTAGAAGAGATTTACATGATTATATGCCGGTTCAAGTGACGCCAGTGCCCTTTGGAATTACCAAGGAAATCCCTGAGGGAGTTGTACGAGTAGCTTCCCAAGGGAAAGCAAGATCAGTTTCGCAGGTAACCATTCAGAGCCTAGCTGTACGGGTGGGCGCACCCATCACTTCTTCGTATAGGGTAGAAGACTATATAACGTCTCTGCTATTCTAAGGGTTGTTAGACATCTCCACCAGGAGGAAGCGCTTTACCCTTGATTTTAATTTAAACCACCTCGAAACTCGCAATGATCATACTATATCCAGGAACGTAACCGAAGCTATAACTGGGAGTAAGATATATATATATATACAGGATACAAGACGGGACTGGTCACACAAAGGAAAACAAAGCCAAAGATCCCGATATACACTGCGAATCACATAAGAAAGTTATCCAAAATTTTCAACTTTGATGGAGCATAGTTCTTGAACGGAATATCGTAGGTTTACAAAATTTTCCCTGATGGATGCAATTACTATTTTCATGTAAAAGGAAGAACTGTTTTTGCAACGGAGACATATCAGAGAAGGCGGACTTATGGTATGGGTTGCCATATCATATTATAGCACTATCGATTTGGTCTATGAAACTGAAAAAATGACAAGAGCATCATACAAAAGGATATGGGAAGGTTCGTTTCCACAATTAGTAGAATTGTTTGGATCAATACCATGGATTTAAGAACAGGATAATGTGCCAATCCACACTGCCAGAAATGAAAAACATTGGATCCGTGAACAAAAACTGAGGCTTTTATATTGGCCCCCATATTTCCCAGATATAATGGAAAGTGTCTGGGGATGGCTTTTGGAAAAAGTGTATGTATGTGGTAAGCATTTCGAATCATAAGAGTCCTTAAAAGATGCAAAAAAAAAACCTGGAGCTCAATAACATTGAATTACATAGAATCTCTACAGCAATCAATTTCCAACCGTATTTTTGAGGTTATTTCCATTCAAGGTGGCATCACACCTTACTAAATTTATTCAATTTACTAGTAGTAGTTTTAAATTCAACAAAAAAACGGATTTTAAAATATTATTTTGTAAAATTCTAAGTTTCTCTTATTCTATTGTTGCACCAAAAATCTGCTAATTTATTTCATTTTCATAAAAATATATATTTTTAATGTTTTTTGTTTTATTCGACGTTCGTTGAAAGTTCACTTATTTGTGTGATTCGCAGTGTATCCACATCTTCCATTTAAAACCGATGAACGGCTGACATATATTAAGGTTAGGGCCGATCGTGCCCCAACAAGATCCGATGATTTGAAACTGCAAGTTGAGGCCTTAAAAACACCCCGGAATCCCTGTCATCCGTGGTACCAGAAAAATAACTTTGATCAGGTTTTCGTAACCGAGGTACTCCCAGATTTTTGTCCCATGTGACCTGTGGATTAGTGCCACCAATTCAGCAATGCGAACGTCAAAAAACAACAAATCGGCACAGCAGAGAGAAATGACAATACGAAGCCTAGAGAAGACCTGGCTCGCATTGCCCAGTGGTTTTTCGTCTAACAGCAATGGAAAGTACTCCGCTAAAATCACACTGGTCATGAACGTATGTCATCACCCATGTCATGCAGATTCCTCATCGCAGTCAGTCCTCAGAAGGAGCTCCACTGTTATACTCACTACTGTCGCTAAGGCCATGAAAGATGATTTGCATACAAACGACTCGGCCTGAAACACTTAGTTCCTGTATGGGGCTGCTTTCGCGCTTTGGGAATGAAGGCAACCTATGTGTCTCTCCATTTCGATGGCCTGCTTGATACAGACAGTATAGAGCTCTTTGAACCAGAGGAAGCTCTTTAAAGCCCAACGAATTCTATATTTGCTTACAATCTCGCTGGCGACTTCTGATGGCGTCAGTTCATCGGAAACTCTGTGAAGTATCTGAATTCTTCTTCAACGTTGTCAGGAAAATATGTATTCAGGAGCACCCTTGGTTGACTTCCTTCCATTTGCGTTTATATAAATACATGAAATTTTGCAGTGTAAAGATTTTATTTCAGTGAAAATTGGGCATTATAGCCACTTCCCTCTTCGTACCTGTAGCAATATTTTCAACTTTCTCCCTCACAGAGTACCATATTCAATACACTGTTGTAAAGGGTAAAGTCAAATTTACCAGATTGATTTAATTATTTTGAAGAAATTTCCCTTGTTAATACTACCATTCTTTTCTTTATAGGCGGAAATGTCAATGTCCAAAACTCTATAAAGATATCGTACGAGAAAATTGGAAAAAATTACCAAACATACACTGAAATCACTGATATTTTTCAGGATTTTAATTACCATGTGAGTAGTGATTTAATTTAGAATAGAACTAATTAAAACCTGCGTATAAGATTTTAGAATAAAAATTACTTTATGTTATATAGAATTGCATATTTAAAATTATTATAATTTGTTAAAAATCCTCAAATCAGCAGTGTATCATTTGTAGTTTGATCTTTTTTCATTTTAAACAACTTCGTCGAATATTTTTTCTCGAGTGTACCAATGAAATATCCATTGATTGCATTTGTGTGTGATGGACATAAATTCTATTATGTGTGGACAATAACCCAAACAATAACAACAACTACAGAGACAGAGGCAGAGAAAAGAAAATAAAGCAAATCACATACTCGTAAAGTAGAAAATTGTAACATTATTAATAGAGACAAAAAAAGAAGGAAGACGATGACGAATGAAAAGAAAACGATTCACAATTGTTTGGAATACCAAGAAGAAAGTTGTCTGTCCACAAAGAAGGAAAACTCCTGGATATACTCGTATTGAGGCTTATGAGTACATAAGAGAAGGTTACGAAACTATTGCATTTTGTAAAAGTTTTTCCTTATCACGATAATTTCGTATGTACGATAATTCCGAATTCCTGAGTAAAACCATTGAGGAAAGCATCCTAATATTTTTAATACTAATTTCAAATATTAATAAAAGTGGTAACTTCCGAACAAGGAGTTGTTACCGATTTCTATGACCCATTTTAATAAACATACTCGTATAACTACCTTCTTAGAGAAATACGTGTATTGACTTCGATATATCCACACTTATGATTTTGTCCACCTCAAAACAAGAATGACATGTCATTTTTCTATTATTTGATTATTGTATTAAGATTTGATTTGATTTCCGTTACAAAGTTAAATTGTGGTTTTTTATGTATTTCTTTGGGATTAATTATATTGTATGTACAAATAGCAATTACGATGCATTCACTGTGTGTTTTTTACAAATTGAGAATAATTTCTTTATGTGTTTACGAAAAATTTATTAGAAATAATATCAAAAAAAAATCATAAACGAATTAGCTTTCAATAAGGCATTTTAACAGTTGTCATGACTCAAGCTGTCACTACGAGTACTTGACAGATTCAACACATTGACATTTGGCCTGTCGGGATCATTGAACCTTGCTTTTTCGAAAATGAGGCTGTTTTCAATTGTTGCTATTTTGGCCCAAAATAGATTCAAGACCTCAAAGATAGAATTCGTGCAGTCATCGAGGACATACATACAGCCGCAAATATACCTCTAAAACGAATTCTGATGTCCCGGAATTTGGGTCGAACTTTTGGGTAGGGGCAAATTTTGAAAAATCCCACTTTGACCCATTTAGAGTGCTCCAATCGAGTCTAAATGTGTGACCAACCCCCTAACTTTGGAGGCCCGACCCACCCATGCCAGTGGCACACCCCCTGGGGGTTCCATACATTTGGACTCGATTGGAGCACTCTAAATGGGTCAAAGTGGGATTTTTTCCGGACATCAGAATTCGTTTTAGAGGTATGGTTCCTTCGGCAAAGTTTCTTATTTTGATCCCTAGAATACGATCTTCACTGAGCAATGGGCGATTTTTAAATCGACCCGCCCTAATGTATATATGATATATATGTTAATAGCTTATATCTTTATTACCAGTGCATACAAAGACCTGCAATTTTGTACAATGTAATGGTTAAATAGTACCTACAATGCAGTGAAAAATTTGCATTATTTCCACGCTCGTTTTGGTACCTCCCACACAAATGGACAATTTTGTACGCAAAGCAACAAATACTTGAAATTTTGTACGGTGTAATGCTTTTATAGTGCCTATAGCCCTGTGAAAAATGGGCTTTATCACCACGCCCCCTTCTGATACCTCCCACACAAATTGATTTTTCAAATTGGGTTTTCCAATAAGAGTAATATGATTTCTTTGCAAAAATAAACACACTTATTGTTAAGAAAATTCAAAAGTTTTCTTTTTAATGTGAAGTACAATCGATACAATTAAGTTCTAAATAACACGACATTCAAATGGCCTCCACGACTTCTCCTGCAGGAACGAATTCGATGAACCCAATTCTCGAGCACTTTTTCCACTGAATCAAGTCGTATGTCATGAATGACATTTGGAAAACCCGTTATATCATATCATCCCTATTGGAAAACCCGTTATTATTTGCTACGGGCCAAAAGTGTAACACATCGAAGGATTGATCTAAGACCCTAAGTATGTCCGGCGGATATTCGTTTTGGGTCATTTGAAGTCGAATGAGAAATGTCCGTCCGTCCGTCTGTCTGTCTGCTGGCTTGTGCGCACGATAACTCTCGAAAGGAGTAACCGATTGACTTCAAATTTGGTATGGGACAATATTTTTTCTATTTCAGGCTAAGTTCGAAGATGGGCCATAGTGATCCATTCCTTCTGGTACCTCCCACACAAAGGGTTAACATTTAGTGAAATATTGATTCTTTAATAACATCTATACTCCTTATTAGAACCTTCTGAAATTCCATACATTGTATTAGTTTATTAGTCGCTATCACCTCAAGAAAAATGGGCGAAGTTGCCACACCCCTTTTGGTACCTCCCACACAAATGGACCATTTTGCATCAAAATTTAACTTCTTATAACTTTAATACTAGTGCATACAAATACTTGAAAATTTGTACAGTATAATGTTTTTGTAGCGCCTATATTCCGGTAAAAATGGGTATTATTGTACAGCCACTTTTGGTACCTCCCACACAAATTGACCGTATTATACCAAAAGTTAACGGCATATAACTTTAATACCAGTGCATACAAATACTTGAAATTTTGTACAGTGTAATGCTGCTATAGTGCCTACAGTCCTGTGAAAAGTGCGCGTTATCACCACGCCACTTTTTGTACCTCCCACACAACATGAAAAATCATACCAAAATTGAATTGCTCGTAACGTTAATATGCTAGTGCACATAAACGCTTACATTTCGGCACAGTGCAATGTAAAGGGTGGTTAAATTTTAAGGGCCGATGTTGATTTTGAATAAAACACAAATTATTTAGGAAATTATTGTCATTTCTTTTTATTATGATAATATTGGTATGGTTCAATTATGTATGGAACAAAATATCGCATCCTCGGCGGCAAACCTCCATCCGATGGTCCAAATTTTCGATGACGCTGAGGCATAATTCAGTTTATATGCCGGTAATGTGCCGAATTATCTCATCCTTTAGCTCTTGTATTGCTGCTGGCTTATCGACGTACACCTTTTCGTGCAAATAACCCAAAGAAAGAAGTCCAACGTTGTCAAATCACATGATCTTGGCGGCCAATTGACATCGACGTGAGATAACACGGCAATTAAATTTGTTGCGCAAAAGAGCCATTGTTTCGTTAGCTGTGTGGCAAGCGGCACCATCCTGTTGAAAGCACATATTGTCCACATCCATATCTTCCAATTCGGGGCATAAAAAGTTCGTTATTATCTCACGTTAGCGAACACCATTCACAGTAACTGCCTGACCGGCCTCATTTCGAAGAAGTATGGCCCGATGACTTCGTCAGCCCATAAGCAGCACCAAACGAACTGGGCGAGCATGCACAGGTGTTTTCACATCTCCTTTTGATAAAAGGCTTAAAAAACTTTAACGCGTTGCTCGATTGTGTATCTTTCCATGGTTCAAATTGAGTTAGTCTGAAATTGAGAAATGTCAATTGAAATGCAGAAAAAAACTTGATGTTTAGGTGTGGTTCACATTCAACATCGGCCCTTACAATTTAACCACCCTTTATTAAAAGAATCTACTGTTTACTGAAAAATAGGTGTATTTATTAAACCCGTTCACAAAGTGAGGGTAGGTAGACTTTAGTCGGTTTACCCGACTGAAACTATCTTACTTGTTTTTGTATTTCATTGCGAAAAGGTATAGTTAGTATTTTGAAGATACAGAGGAAGTTATAAAAAGAAGGTATAACATTTTTATACTCGTTTTTAAGGAATCTTCCTGAAAACACATTTTTGTCTCGATTCTTTTCCCACGAATCGGTATACGAGTATATTAGAACCCGATACATACCGAATCCATTCTTATTATCTTTTCTGGATGTGCATCGAAATCAGTTACTTGATGAAAAAATATTGCCACTAGCAAATTTTCATCACATACTCGTAGCAAATTTTGTTGCCAATTAAGAAAAGTTAACGTGAAAGAAATCGGTGCATTTTCTGCTCCGATATTCACAAAATAAATACTAGGACATATCTTTAAAAATTAGCACTTACTAACCTGTTGAAAAGGATGCAGTCTTGCGCATCAACTTGAGAATAAGTCGGTGGAATTATGATTATGTGTCTACAAAGAAATCTCCCGAGTCATGATTTTATGTACCACAGTTTGGGTTAAGGTACGAGTATACATGGAAAGTTAATAATGTCACAGGTATTGTCAAACTTTTGACGATCACTGAGCGATTATATACATGACAACTTGTCTTCAGATTTTCCTTCAATACACAACTCCGCATTTGTGATTTAAATCTGTACCAAACATCCCAGGAAAAAAATAAAAGAAGTACTTCCAAAAGAATAACATTATAAGTACTTCCATATCATAAGTATGAACATTTTTTGGCATTTAATGAAGTTCTTCTAAATAAATAACCAAAATGTTATTTCGGAATATAAATTATTAACCCAAGAATGCATAATTTTAAAACGATTGGATGGAAAATTAATCTTGTGAAGTGATAAAAGTCCATATCGGAAGGAACATATGTATGAGGGCTATGATATATGTATATGTAAAATACTGCTTCTATAGTGCTAAAGGGAAGAAATATATATTTATATGGCGGCTATATCAGAATTAGTGAATGGTTCTGGAAGCTAGTCGACTTTTTCATCAATTAAATTCCGTTTCAGTCGACTAGGTCGATAAATCGGGCCTACAAGTCGACTTATTCATAGCCGATTAAAATAACATAAAGTCATTTCAAAGTATGCTGACTTTCTTCGAAATATGTCAAATTTTGGAATTGTAGTACATTGGATTGCGATAAAAACTGAATTTATTAATAACACTTTATACTTTCCAAAAATGTTAATATAGCGTCACCAGAAATGCCCAAAAAATCACGATTTTATTGAAGAAAAAAAGACGTAACATCAAGTGCTCGTTTTTGATAAAGAACAAAAGGCGTAACTCACATTGTATTAGACAGAACGTACTGTATTCATCTGCAGTTGTTGTTTTGATATTTGTAAATCGTGTTTGATACCTATTTTAGATGCAAAATTCTATATGGGGTCTGTATTTAAATTTGGCCTTTATCTGAAGGGTATCCATTTTTATCAAATTTCGCAGATTTCGTGATTCCACAAACTAATCTCTGCCAAATGTAATAATGCTCTGATGTAAAACAAGAAAACACATTTTCCATCCTTGCAAGTGACCGTTTATTCTCGGATTAAAAAATCCTTTGTGCAATATATAGTACATTTGACTAAAATATGACTTCTATGGAGCTTAGATGCTAAATCGGAAGGTACACATCCATGCAAGTATGTGTGGCTATACGTAAATTTGAACCGATATTGTTCACACAGATATTAACTGTTAATATAAGACACTCTTTACCAAATTTCATGAATATCGAAAGGAAATTATGTCTTCTACAGAGGGTATAAGCTAAATCGAAGGTACATTCATATACAAATATATTACGATATCTGGTTCTAAACTGATATTCAAATAGTTGAGAGATTTTGATCGTTCGCCGTAGACGAAAGAAAATAAGTTACAGAAACAGGCCCTATATCTAAAAACGGATTGTCTTTCAATTTCAATACGAATTGTCTTGTCCCTGTAAACATCCCTGTTTTCTTATAAGCCGAAATGAAACCCCTACTTAATAGTTTTCTCATTTGTCTTATATTCTTTTCTGTACTAATTATCATTATTCCTTTTGTGACATTCAGTTGACATTGTAATGATCTTCAATTTGACACTCGATATAATAACCTTCAAAAATTACATTGTATTCATTCTGCTGAGAGATATCAAAGAGTAAAGAATAAACGAGAATATTCAGAGTTATATTATTTAAATCGAGTGTTTTAATTCATAGAGTTTAATTTATAGAACGATTTCTATAGAAGAGTAATAAAATTCTACAATCAGAAGTGGGATACATAAGAAAAATCCCTGTTTGAACAAAATATATTTTTCTTATTTCCCGGCCAACGGAGTATAATCCATTACGATGGCTGCTAACGATATGGCAATTGAAGATAACGTCATTGTCGACGCTGATGATACGGAGGAAGAACCAAATTTGGAAACACCACGAAGTACAGCCAACAGAGAAACTGCTAATGGCGAATCTTCAGTTTTGTCAATGTTACTACATCAAAATCAAATGTTAATAAATGCTTTACGTTCAGAAAGAACTTCGTACCACGTTATGCCTGACTTGAACAACACCATAAAGAAATTCAACGGGAAGAGGTCACCAACTGAAGCGAACGATTGGCTAGGGTCCATCAATGGAATCGGTAATATGAATAAATGGCCCGATTCTTTTGGTTTGCAATTTGCCCGATCGAATTTAGAAGGGGCAGCACTCAATTGGCACAACGCCGGAGAATTTAAAAGTTGGTCAGACTTCGAAGAGGAATTTAAAGACACTTTTATTGGTCGACAATCCACTGCTGAACTATGGGAGAAAATGGCAGAAAGGCATCAGATAGTCAACGAAGACATCACCGATTACTACTTCGATAAACTACGTCTCACACAACAACTCGGATTGGATTTTGGATGATGCCCGCAAATTCATAATAAAAGGTATAAGATCTATTGAACTAAGATCATTTCTTTTGCAGAAACAACACATCACGTTTAATGACATCATTTCGAACGTCTATGACTATATCGATGCGGGATGTGCAGAAGGTGATTACGTCGTATACAAATCACACCCACAACGACTTTCACAAAACGTTAAGCCGGATGGTGAGCAGGTTTGTAATAATTGTGGCAGACACGGTCATTTTGCTCGCTTCTGTAAAACTGAAGTGTCTACGCTAAAATGTTTCCGATGTGAAGGTATTGGTCATGTCAAAATGTTCTGCACGGCTCCTATAAAATGCCTAAATTGTCACCAAGCGGGTCATACCCAAAGTAGGTGCCCAGCTGAAGAAAACAACACCCATTCAAAGCCTTCTACAAGTGCACACATTTTAGAAAAAAGTATCACCATTGCTACTACAGCCACTAACAACATCCACACAAACACAAATAGTAAGTACTTCCAAGAAGTCTTCGTAGACGGACAACCCGTCAAAGCGTATATTGATCCAGGAAGTGCTGTGAATATGATGTCCGAGTCTACGGTAAGAGATTTGGAGCTGGAGTATAATATTCCAAAAAGAAACGTTCGTATTAACGGATTTGGTAATGGATCTGTAATTCCAATTGGTGTTTTAAATGCCAACATTAAAGTCGATCAAGCTGTTGCTGACGTAGAAATATTTATTGTCAAAGACAATGATTTGAACATTCCATTATTAGTTGGCCAACCGTTCACCGAAAAAGAGCATATCACAATGGTACGTCGAGGGAAAACACTACGATTCTTTGAAGAGCAAATTGACGCAGAGCCCGATGATTGTCTATAAAACATGGAAGTGCCAGAATTGCCGAAAACAGAGATCGAATTGTGGGCAAAAGAAGCCACTGTAATACCTTCCAATTTTGTCGGATTTATTTCTACATATTCCAATCTCTCTGAAACAACAAATTTGTTCATAGAAAATCGTCAAAATAAATTTGGTGCGTTAATACCAAATTGTGTCATCACGAATCACACCGGTGAGTTTCCCATCCCTGTAATGAATATCACTCAAAAAGACATCAAGTTCGAAAAAGATGAGAGAATTACAAGTGGTAAAATTTGCGTAGAGAGATTGAGTGGAAACGAAAATTCTGAGTGTGAGTGTAATAACCGTTTTGTAGTAACAACAAATACAGAATGTTTTGACTTCAGCAAAATCAAGGTTGGCGAAGGAGTGAGTAAAGAAGGATTAGAAAAATTAAAAAGAATTATCTCCGACAATCTCTCATGCTTTTCTTACAATTTGAGTGATTTGGGAACAACTAAAGATGTTGAGTTCAAAATAGAACTGACAAACAACGATCCAATTACATTTCGTCCGTATCGATTGAGTTATTCTGAGAGAGAGTCAAACTATTCCAGCCCAATTTTGCTTGTAAATAAGAAGAATGGTGAAAAAAGAATTTGCATTGACTACAGAGCTCTCAACAAAAACACGAAGAAAATGCAATATCCATTGCCATTGATACACGACAACATTGATCGCCTCAGGAAAAAGAAATTATTTTCAGCCTTGGATATGAAAAGTGGATATCAAATACCCGTAAGTGAAGAATCGAGACACCTTACAGCATTTGTCACTCCCGATGGCCACTTTGAGTATTTACGAATGCCGTTCGGAGTTTGCAATGGGCCGGCCGTTTTTCAACAATTAATAAACAAAGTTCTTGGGCCACTGCGTTTTACAATTGCTCTTGCATACTTTGATGACATTCTTATACCTGCCGATTCAGAAAATGAAGGTTTGGCAAATCTCAAAACAATACTTGAAGTACTGCGTAATGCAAATTTAAAATTAAATTTATCCAAATGTAAATTTCTTTTTACTAAAATTGAGTATCTTTGTTTCGAAATAGAGTGTGGCATATTACGACCATCGGAAGGCAAAATTGAGAGTGTTGCAAAGTTCCCAGTTCCAACTGATGTCCACAAAGTAAGGCAATTTATTGGCCTCGCAAGTTATTTCCGTCAGTTTGTTTACAATTTCGCCGTTATTGCTCAGCCTTTAACAAAATTGACTCGGAAGAATGCTGAATGGAAATGGTCAACAAAAGAGGACGAAGCATTTCAACTAATCAAGAAGAAACTTGTATCCCGACCAATTTTGCGTATGTATTCTCCAACTGCAAAAACTGAAGTACACACTGATGCTTGTCAACTTGGGTTTGGCGGAATATTGTTGCAAGAACAAGAAGATCAAAAGCTTCATCCAGTCGCTTTCATAATTAAACAGACAACCCCAGAAGCAAGCAGATACCATTCGACTGAGCTCGAAACTCTTGCGGTTGTTTGGACTTTGCAAAAACTGCGCGTTAATTAATTGGAATACAATTTGTTGTTATTACAGATTGTAATTCAGTCAGAAGCACTCTGTCAAAGAAGGACATTATACCACGAATTGGACGATGGTGGCTCCTACTTCAAGAATTCCAGTTTGAAATAATTAATCGTCCAGGATGTAAGATGCAGCATGTTGACTCGTTGAGCCGAAATCCAGTCGGAGATGCACTACAAATCGAGACGGTAGCAGATGTAGTTTCCCTTTACAACACTTTAAGCGAAAACGATTGGTTAACTTTACTACAAAAAACAGACCCGGCAGTACTTGAAATTATGAAATCCCTTTAAAAAACAGCTGATCTAGATGGCGTTGATAAAAACATAAAGCAAAACTATGTTTTGAAGGCAGGTGTTCTTTTTAGAAAGGTTGATCATGACCTCAAGTTTTATGTTCCTCATAAAGCAAAGTGGAAGATTGTAAGTAACTACCATGACAAATTCGCACATATTGGATAAAACGGTGGCTAAACTCAAGGAGTACTATTGGTTTCCAAGGATGAGGAACTATGTGAAAAACTATATTGGAGCTTGTGCTGAATGTTTGTACCATAAGCAACCGGGAGGTAAAAGACCAGGTATGTTACACCCAATCGATAAAATTGGTGTACCTTTTTACACCGTGCACTTAGACCATTTAGGGCCATTTGTCAAAAGTAACAAAGGCAACACTTACATACTAGCAGCTATTGATGGGTTTACTAAGTTTTGTATCTTAAAGGCAGTTCGTAATACAAAGTCGAATACTACTGTACATGTGGTTGAGGAGATGATAGCTTTATTCGGTACTCCAAACAGATTTATTACCGATCTTGGTACATCTTTTACTGGAGCCCCATTTGTAAGTTTTTGCCGGTGCAATAACATATATACATATAAAAAATGCTACAGCCACTCCGAGAGCAAATGGTCAGATTGAACGGCTCAACCGAAGTATTACGCCTATGATAGCTACCATGAGTAAACAAGCTGAAAACAAAGATTGGGACAACTTCGTTGGCGTTACTCAATACAGTTTAAATAACACATATCATCGTACTATTAAAACAACGCCATTTAAATTACTTTTGTGTTACTCTCCGAGGAACGTCTCTGGTGGTGTGTTAGAGGATGCAGTTCGGCGTCAGAGCGACAACGACGTTGAAAAAGAACGTGAGCGAGCTTTGATGAATATAGTCCAACAACAGACAAAGCAACGGAACGTTTACGGCAAGGCTCGATGTAAAGCACCAACTTACATTCCTGGAGATCATGTTATGATCAAAAGAGTTACGATGCCGGGTGTAGGAGAGTCATCTAAACTGCTTCCCCATTACAAAGGTCCATACATTATAACTGAAGTCTTGCCAAACGATCGTTATAGATTTTATGAGGGAGTAGTTGCAGTCGATCAAATGAAACGAGTTTTACCACCTGACGACGAAATAAGTGAGGGTCATGATGTCGATGATGATGAGCAATCAGACAGCGAATTCTCATGTATTCTTCGTAGAAGCAAGCGTTTACAAGAAAAATCTAAAAATAAGATAAAATCGAGGACGATTTGAAATAAAGGATGGCCGATTGTAAACATCCCTGTTTTCTTATACGCCGAAATGAAACCCCTACTTAATAGTTTTCTCATTTGTCTTATATTCTTTTCTGTACTAATTATCATTATTCCTTTTGTGACATTCAGTTGACATTGTAATGATCTTCAATTTGACACTCCATATAATAACCTTCAAAAATTACATTGTATTCATTCTACTGAGAGATATCAAAGAGTAAAGAATAAACGAGAATATTCAGAGTTATATTATTTAAATCGAGTGTTTTAATTCATAGAGTTTAATTTATAGAACGATTTCTATAAAAGAGTAATAAAGATATGTGCAAAATTTCTTTGAGATCGGACTATATTTGTAACCTGCACATAGATTACAAGAATGCATGCACAAACTGACATAGCTAAATCGGTTCAGAAAGTGATTCTAAGTGGATCGGAATAATAAACGATGGTTCTATATATCTCTTCTCATTTTTGGTGTTAGAAAAAAATGCTTAAAATCATAATAAATTGTACCACAGTGTGGTGTAGGTTATAATTAAATAATTTTAAAAGAAATTATGGTAATTATTACTATACCATACATACTGTACCACACTGTGGTACTTTACTACTCTCTAAACCGGGGCTACGGAAAACTTTTTTTCTGTGAGAATGTTAATTACACTATGGGTCACACTTTTCAAGAGCTCTTTGGCCAATAGTATATTATTTATATGTTCCCTTCCCTATGTCAATATTTGTATTCCTTTGAAATATAAGATCTCTGGACCCAAAGATGTTAATAAGAACGACATACATTCACCAAATAAATACAACACCAAAAAAGCAAATCTTACAGTGCTTTAAAAGAGTTGTGCAAAAGTGGTGACAAAGAAGTACTTCCCCGGCGCGATAACCCCTTGTTAAATTCATTGGTGAGAATCCAAATTAGAACAACTTCCGGATCATAAGTTGGGGATTTTTATTGCTTCTTTGGATGCTCTTTTTTTGCTGGGATATTGTTGGTTGCAGCACATGTAATTTTGTTACTTTCAAATACGTATGTAATTACAAAATGTTCAACGAGTTCAATCTTTAATTTTTCCTCGTGCCATATTGCAGTACGTACCAGTATCAGAAACTATTACTGGTTTTGTTGTTGTTGTTCAATTAAACCAATCAAAGGATTAAAATAAAGAAAGTCATGAATCATTGAACACAATAAACTATTTATAGCCTTTCGCCATTCATTCACAACGTGTGTTCGACGTTCGTCCCCATAAATAGTTTCGTCTGCGTATACAACTCGAGGAAATTTCACCAAAAAGAAAAGTTATGGCCAACAGTTAATCTTGCCAATAAACCCAGTAAACCTCATTCGTGGCTGCACATGAGGGACTATGGGAATATGTGAATGAAACATGGGTACTCTGTTCTACTATATAAATGAATGAGCTATTGGAGTGTAAAGCAGCCAAAACCAATCGGTGGCAATTCATTTGAAGGGCTAAATGGAAGAATGTAAATGGAGTAAATGTTTTTGGTCTTGGGTAGATACTTTGTTCTAGAAAACATGATTGTAGTTTACCAAAAAAAAATGTCTTTCTTTACTGAGAAAATAAATTCCTGTTGCCGGAAATACACAGTGTAGTGTTTTAAATTTCATTTATTTTAATATTTCTATGCCCAATGCACCACAGTTTGGAACAGTCTGTCATCTGTAATCCCACATCTTTATTGTTTTACTTCGCCACAAAACATTAAGTTTTTAAGTATATAAAGGCGAAATACAATTGGAGAACTCATTACGTTTTGGGGTAGTTAAACGTCGCCATCATCTCAACTCCATTATGGGCAACTGCACTATAGCAACATCTGGTCAGTGGAAATCCTTTGGTGTAGCATGTAAGTAGTGAACCTCCAAAGCCATATCACATATTCCACTGTTGTTGACTTTTAATTTATGTTTCAATTGCAATTAACTCCGGACGGAAAGTATTGCCAAATACTTATGCCATCAACTTCCTTCGAACATGAAACGTGAGTGCAACATTTTTAATTGCTTTCTTTTCCAAAGATGTGAAGAATTATATGTTAAGTTTTTTGTCAGACTAAAATAAGAAAATTTAGATACATTGCCAAAAAGAAAATTAAGACATTAGGCTAAACGGTTCTCGAAGACATTTATAGATATAAACTTTAAATTTCCATGGTAATACTTATAAACTAGGGATGTAACGAATATTCGCATTCGCATATGCGAACGCGAATTATTCGCATCATTTTGACATTCGCTTTCGCATTCGCAAAAACCATCTTTGGATTATTCGCTTTCGCAAAAATATTTCCATTTGTTAAAAGTGTTAAAACTCCTTATTCCCCTCACACAATTTGAAGACATTAATACCAATGAAAACCTCTGCCACTCCTCTTAAAAAAAGTCGAAAAAATACGTCTGTCATTGTGGTAGCAGGAGTTAAAAATATGGAAAACATTCTTAATACTTGAATATTCTGGAAAAGTATCAATTCAGTTCCTTAAATTTGTTGGTACTAAAGGGTCAAACTATTATTCGCATTCGCTTTCGCAAAAATGCATATTTTACTATTCGCTTTCGCATTCGCAAGAAATATATTTCAATATTCGCTTTCGCATTCGCTTTCGCTAAAGTCACTTTCGTTACATCCCTAATATAAACCCATTTTAAAAGAAATTTAATCATAAACCTTTTTGTACCAAAAATGAACCATACTCAAAAAAGCCTATTTTGATATACACACTATGAAATAAACCTTTCAGATAATACGTCCTAGAATCTTCAATTGCTCTCTGTAGTAGATGACATAATTATATCTTGATGTTTGGAGGGCAACTTTGTACCCAGAGAAGAATATGTAACTTGATTCCATTTACATTAAAAGGGGTGATATTTCCTTGTTGATAAGGATTTGAGATCTCGTATTATTATACCCCCACTTTTCGGGAGGATACTGGACTTATTGGCTGCCCTTTGTCCTAAAAATCTTGGGAAATTAATCGATAGTTATATTAGGGCTAAAATTTATCGCAAGATACTGCCCACTCAACAACATTCCTACAGCAATGGCAAGTCCACCAAAGCCGCCCTGAATGATGTAGTCTAGGGTTATATAGTTACGGCAAAATGTCGACTTTTCGACTCTCGACTTTTTGAAAAAATAAAGAAATCGACTTTTAGACTTTTCGACTTTTAGTATAAAATTGTCGATTAAAGTCGACCTTTCAACTTTATTGATGAAAATGCGAATATTTCTAGTTTTCTTCATTAATTTTTAGTAAAATACAGGAAGAGATAAAAAAATGATAATGATCGGGTGATCAGAAATTCGCAGAAGTCGTTCCATAAAAGTACAAACAAATCTTAAAGAAAAAAATACAAAATAATAAAAAATTATTTTGTCAAGTCCAATTGCATTTAATATGTCATACCTTTTCACGGCACATATCCAAATCATTTGGCCATAAAAAATGAGCTTTTTAAAACTATTTAGAGATACTTGGATCCGAATTTATGTGGCGATAAGTAATAAGTATTGGAATATCATTCTCATCAATATTACACATTGTTTGGGTCCGGCCAAAACGTCAATTTGTTATCTTATTATACACTAAAAAAAAAGCGTACTGAAAATCAATGAATTCGTCGTAAAGTTCAAGATTTCGGCAATGATTTCGAGCCAAAGACAATCGCAATAAAAATAAGAATGTTTTATAGTTAATTTAAAGACATGAATAGTACTTGTTTTGAGGAGGCATTTCATAGAATCAAGAACTTTGTGTAATAAAACTAATTATGTTTGGTCTTAAAATAAGCACGCTTTGACGTAAATTTAAGTATGACACGTGCTTATTTGTAGTAAAATATCATAAAATTTAAAACGTTATCGTAATAAAATTTAAAATGTCTGTCCTTGATGTTAGAATGTACTAGTCATTAATTTAAGGCACACATGGGTTTAAATATAGTTTTTTTTAAATATATATGGAAAATTCTTTGTATTGTATTTATTATAAATTTACTCTTATTAATGAATCATTTTCTTTGAACCATTGAAATCATTTTATATTCATAGAAAATGTGCTTAATGCTATTTATAGTGTTAACTTCAAAAACACAACGTTTTATCTTTCTAAAAATTGGAATTGTTTTATTTTTATTGGAAATACAAAAAATTTATATAACATATTACGGAAAACTTTCAACATTTTATAATTTAAAACAATATTTTAGTTGTCTAAAGACAAGCCCTCCAACGCACTACCGAAATATTTGATGTTTGACCTTGTTCAAATATTTGGTATGGATTTGTAAATCTGTAGTAAATCTGTTTAATTTCTCTATTTATTGTCCAAGAACAATTTGCATTGGAACCGACATCAATGATTTGAACAAGGAATTTGCCTGGAATTTAAATAGAAGTTGTATAAAATAAAAATTATATAATTAGTTTTACATATCATAGAATTTGTAGTTTTCAATTATTTGCTTCACTTTGTAAATTTAGATCCCCACTACATTTTTCATATTTTCAAGCAAAGTTTGTTGCGCGATCTAAAATAAAATAATCTGAAATGAAATCGAACAGAATGATTTATGTACAAAAAAGTATAAAATAAATTTCATCATATCACAGTAAGAAGATTTTGGAAAATAAGAGATATATTTCAATCTTTCTCATATAATACTTACGTTGAAATATTTGGTACAGTTATTCAATCTTCAACGACACAAATACTCATAATAGACCTATTCAAAAATTGTTTTACTAAAAAATTTAAAAAATATATTATATTTATATAACAAATTATTAATTACACAGCTCAAGAAAAAAAATAGTTTTGCTGTGGCACACGATTTCGCAGCCGATTTGGATATATGAGATAATAAAGATCTTAGCCTTAAATGTAGTTTCTTTGAATTAGTTCTCGCGGTAAATAATATAGAGAGTGCTACACATATTATATCATAACTCGAGAATAATTTATACGAATTATTTTGGGAAAGTTTTAAATGATCCAAAATTAAATAGCCTTCAACTTCTTCAAAAACAAATTTTTCATCCGTTCAGCTGTTTCGACGATATATTACAAGATAATGCTAAAAATTCATATTTTTTTACAAAATTTTAATAATTTTGAAACAAACGCGTAATAAAAACAACGACAAATGCTCAATTATAAAATGTTTATTAACTTTTCATAAAGTCTGATTGGTCGTGATTAAGATTAGATCATTACGAAAAAACTAATGCATAACTTAAAAAGTTGTATCGAATATATTAAATCTACCCCGAAATTTATTTCACCTTAAGACAATGTCCCGATCAAAAATTTCACAGAAAATCTCATAAAAACGCTTCTCTTTTCTTTTTAATTTAGCTATAACTTTTGAAGTTGTGCATCGATTTCCTTCGGAATAGTTTCATTTTATCGTGCATTACGATACAATAATAAAAATTTAATAATTTAATACTTTTCGACATTTATATTACGCGTTTTTTACAAATTATTAGAATTTTCTCAAAAAATAGGGTTTAACGCTATCTCGTAAGATATCGCCGAACGGATAAAAAATTGGTATTAGAAGAAGTTTACTTAATTTTGCATTATTTAAAACTTTCCCGAAATAATTCGTATAAAAGATTCTCGAGTTATGCTATAATATGTGTCGCAACCTCTCTATTTTTGCAAATAGCGATTAATCGCGAGAACTAGAGGAAGTTCAAAGAAACTACCTTTTAGGGTAAGAACTTTATAATATATATATCCTAATCGGCTGTGAAACCCGTGTCTCAAAAACAAGTTGACCAGCGTATTTATAATACATTTCCATATTTCGAGAAATAATGTTACATTTTGCTTAATTTATGCGCTGATAGCAGTTATTTTTAATAAATATTTACTATTAACAAAAGTGTTTTCCTAATTCCATAATTGGCAAATAATTTTTGCTTCAGTTTTATAATATAACATTTTAACATTTCTAAAAAGTTTGCTTATTGTCACTTTCAGTATTACAAAACCTGTTATTCTTATTTTGTTTGCCCAATTCGTTTTGTAGTGTTCGCTCATAAATCTCTTCACATAACTTACTAACAAGAACATCTCTTTCATAATTGTTTGTAAATCACCATAAATGACATACAGCCAAAATAACTAAGACGCACAACATTTATCCCTTTTCCTTATCATCAAGCCACAACAACACATGTGAAATCTACACGCACGAAATCTATACATTTATGTATCCCTTTTTTGTTTCTTTTGTTGCTGCTATGCGATTTGCCAATCGATTTATGTCCACACTTAATTTTTTATTAGTTTCAGATATGTGTTTTCATTAAGCAAAAATAACTGTTACTGCACATAATGAAACTACTTTCGGAATAATATGGAAAAGTAAAAAATATTTAAATAAAATTACACTTTAGTATGTATGTACTCGTACGTATATTTACATATTTCCAGCAATTTCGTTTTCTTACAATCCGCGACGAAAAAAACCACAACCGTTTGCTTCTATCATTTCTCAATAACTGACGACGTAAAAGAAAACAAACGACGAGTTACTTCAAATTTTCAGAGAGCTCTTCAACATTCCATAACAATTATTGACTAGCACATTAACAAACATTTCTGATTCTCCGAGAGATAGAATAATTCTCCGAAAGAGAGAAAAATAATTCTCGGAGAAAGAGAGATAATTTAAAAGTATCTATTCTTAAAAATAATGGCAAGAGTCATAAAATTTATTACCAAGACAACCTTTCCTTTATGGGGAGCTCAGCCTTAAATTTATTACTCAAATATCTCATACTGTCAATTAAGTCCGATATGACGTGGCTACGTCATTGTTTTAATGTAGAAAATCCTAAAAAGTATTGAAATATTACATAAAATAATGCGGATTGTCACAAATTTAATGATTTTTTTCTTTAATTTAAAGGCTTACAGTTAAAGAAGGGCGTACACAAAACTAATGATTACATAGTGATTAATTCAAATTCAAAAAACTTTAGATTAAGGAAAATTTCATAAAAAACATGTAAATTTTCATTATTTGAACGAAAATTGTGATTGAACTAATGCCGAGGCCGCATACTTAATTTAAGAATGTGCCATCATTAATTTTGTTACTATTTTTTTTTCAGTGTAGAATTACTATGTCAAATTATTTATAACCAGACTACCAGATACCTGCAGTGTCTATCAAGCCGAAATAATGGCAATATGGGAAGTCGCAACATAGTAACCAACACTGGCATTGTCATTTACTCGGACAGCCTGACTGCCATCTGGATGTGGCCTCCAGGCCCTAAATTCACAAACAGCCCTCGACTGCCCCATTTCTCTTAACGAGATGTCTTATGGGTGCCTGGCATAGGGATATCCCGGCGAACTGCAAAGATGATGAACTTGCTAGGAAAGGGACGACATTACAAATTCTCGAAGAATTTGCATTTGCGCCACTATCCACGTGCAAGGTTTGGCTTAGGCAATCAGGCAGTCCAACGAAAGATGGACAGATATTGGCACCTGCAGGGTAGCTAGACAAATCTGGCTAAGGAATGACTTGAGATGGTCAAAATATCTCCTCGCACTAGAGAGGAAAAGATTGTCTACATTAGTATCAGTTCTGACGGGACACAGCTTGATCGGCGAACACGCCAAAAGATTGGGTATTGACTCCCATGACTTCTGCAGAAGCTGTGGAGATGAGGAAGAAGTGGAGAGCATTGAGCACTTGCTATGCGACTGTCCCTCTTTGAGGCAGTGTAACAGATCATTCCGGTACCGATATTTGTACTATCGATAAATTTGTATATCCCTACATGTGGTAACACTAGTGACCTAAACTGGTATATGTGAGCTGGTAAAAAAATACGGCTGCCATTTCTCAGCAGGTGGCAATATTGAAAAATCTTAATAGGAAAGCACGTTTGCGGGTGTTATCATCCCAGCAAAAAAAAGAGCATCCAAAGAAGCAATAAAAATCCCCAACTTATGATCCGGAAGTTGTTCTAATTTGGATTTTCACCAATGAATTTAACAAGGGCTTGTCGCGCCGGGGAAGTACTTATTTGTCACCACTCCTTTTAAAGCACTGTAAGATTTGCTTTTTTGGTGTTGTATTTATTTGATGAATGTATGTCGTTCTTGTTAACATCTTTGGGTCCGGTGATAATTCTCTTCTTTTAAAGGAATACAAATGTTGAGCCTTCCTAACATAGGGAAGGTAGAAATAATTTACTATTGGCCAAAGTGATCATATATATGTATGTTCAGGACATTTTAAGATGTTTGTAAACCGTATGGAATGCCTGGCTCTTGAAAAGTGTGACCGAGTGACTCCATAGTGTAACTTCTAGTAACATTTTGGCAAATGGTCAACATTCTCAGTTATAAAAAAATATTTTTTATTCTACACTGTAATACATAGCACACTGGTGCGGCGCTACGTATTTTCCGTAGCCCCGGTCCAGAAATAATTCAAGTATTTGTCAACATCTTCAAACAATTTATTTGAAAACCAGTAAGGAAACCCAAAAGTTGGGCGGAACCGACTATATGATGCCCTACACCAAGGTAGATTTACTTGGGTAGTATTTTCACGCCACGTTTTTCCATAGGTCACAAAATATGAACTTAAGAAGCATGCATATTCTCATATATCAACATTTTTGGAAAGGATAATGTGTTATTTATAAATTCCGTTCGCAATCCAATTAACTACAATTAAAATATTTCGTAGCGTACTTTAAAATGACTTAATTATATCGACTATGAAAAAGTCTACATTTAGGTCCGATTAATCGACCTAGTCGACTGAAAAGAAATTTGAATGATGAAAAAATGAAAGTCGACTTTCAGTTTCCAGAACCATTCACTAATTCTTACTACCCGCCATATAAATATATATTTCTTCCGATTTTGATCTTTAGCACTATAGAAGCAGTATTTCACATATGTTTCATATACCCCATATATATGTTCCTTCCGATCTGGGCTTTTATCACTTCAGAAGCTTTATTTTACATCTAATCGTTTTGAAATTAATTAATAATTTATACCCCAAAATTACATTTTGGTTAGTTATTTAGAAGAACTTCATTAAATTTCGAAAAAAAATTTCGTACTTATGATTTGGAAGTTCTTATAATGTTATTCTTTTGGAAGTACTTCTTTTATTTTTTGCTGGGATATTTAACAGATTTAAACTTTCATTTTTAAAATCGATTCCCTTTTCTATCTGACTTTGGAATTCGATGTAATTTCCAAAATAGCTGATTTTACTTCCGTTTTTTTCTGATTGAGTTAAATCATTTTGAATGTAATTTTCCGCCTTTGAGCCAATGAATATTTTGGAAAAGCCAGTGATTGATTTTATTTTTGTAGTCAAAGTCTATGATCCAGTTATTTTTTTGATGAATTTGCTTAATTTAGAAGAAAATTTGATTTTCTGCTTGTATATAGGTAGCGCAAACGTGAACTTTCTGCATGCATTTCCCTGTTCAAATTATTAATAACGGGTAGAATATATGTATGTTAGAAAGAAAAAATAGCAATTAAATAGGCACCGTCTGTTGCTAACCCAAACAAATTTTGCAGAGGAATTTTGCACGACCCAAAATATTCCTTGATTTTTCCTGACGGGAAAAAATCGGCCCAAAATCTGCCCAAACTACAAATTTTTAATTTTTTCTGCCCAAATTTGGTCCGAAATGCCCAAAACATCAACACTGTCCATTGCCGACCCTCTCCGTGCGAGTTCATCAGCCTTCTCATTTCCGTGTCCGGGAACCTAGCACAGCTTAACATTGTCCTCTACGTGTCTTCAACGATTTAACTGTAAAGGTCTTGTACTCGCTTCGAGAATGTCTTTAAGAAATTTCCAACCGGGTATTTAAATATCGATCAGGGAGTCGGAGTGTGGAGTCAAGCAATTTTTTCGACTCCGGACCAGAGAGTGATGCCGAGGCAAAATTGTCGGCGGCGGCTGCCAGTGAAAATTATAGATAGGCGTACAGAAATATATGTTTGCACTCGAATTTCATTTCGGGAGCAATAATGTTCAAAAAGTTAAATTTCGGTATTTATTTTTAAATTATCGTTTTATTTTCATGAAAACCTTGTACAAAAAATCATTGTGTATAACCTTGTTGTCCAACCCCGATACAAACGGTACAGTAGATGAGCCCCACAGCATAATAGCTTTACAACATCCCATTATGTCTTATTTTAACCAAGCTTTGGGAAACAGTCTAACTGTGTCACCTCACTCCATGAGAGTGGGTGTGCAAAAATCAAAAAACTTCTACGATTAAATGAAATTTCTTATTGACATTTTAATTTTGAACATTGAAAGAATTGTTTCTGATTTCTAAAGCCACAAGCGGAAAAAGCAACTTTTGAATGTAGTTCATTGATCAAGAATTGGAATAAATCGTCAACTTATTTGTAGATAACATTTTGTACTCGTTTTTATACACTTACTTCAGTGAAACGAGGGTATATACAGGGTGGCTGATATGTATTGCAACCAACTTCAGGTTGCTATCATTTCTAAACCGCTAGTCTGATAGCTGACAGATTTATTTCAGTGACAGTTCATTTTATTGTTTACAAGGTTACAAAAGCATTTTGATCTATTGCATTCAGAAAAAAAGTTATTCGTGATGGAATTCAAGCGTGATAGTGTGATTGCTTTATATTTGGGTGGAAAAACACAAGTGGCTATCGTTAGAGCCCTCCAGCATTTAAATGTGAATAAATCTTTTGTTTCTCGTACCATTGCTCGTTACCGTGATACTGGCAGTGTTGCATCGCGTCCAAAAAGTGGACGAAAAAAAACGGTAACAACACCAGAAATGATCCGAAAAGTGAAGGCCAGATTTGAACGAAATCCACGCCGCAGTGGTAGAAAAATTGCTCGTGAGCTGAACATATCGCGAGAACGGATACAACACATATTAAAAAATGAACTTGGACTAAAGCCATTAAAGTTCCAAAAAGTGCAAGAGCTCACCGATGCACAAAAAAAAGTTAGACTGGAAAGAGCCAAGGAGTTGCTTCGCTTGCACGAAAGTGGCCAGTTACCGAATTTGGTTTTCTCCGATGAGAAGCCATTCCAAATTGAGCAGTTTGTGAACAAACAAAATGATCGGGTTTACTTGCCAAAGAGGTCAGCTGAAAATTTACACCTTCGATTGGCCACCAGAACTCAAGCGCCGCCGATGGTAATGGTGTGGGCCGCCGTAACGGCCTATGGTCGCTCCCCGCTCGTATTCATCGACCATGGGGTCAAAATAAATGCCGAATATTATCGGGAAAATGTCCTAAGACAGTATTGAAGCCCTGGGCAGACAAACATTTCGGCCGCAGACCATGGACATTCCAACAGGACTCAGCACCATCGCACTCAGCACGCGTCAACCAAGAATGGCTTAAAAAGGAGGTTCCTCGCTTCATTTCTACCGCACAATTGCCACCAAGATCTCCGGATCTCAATCCGTTGGACTTTTGCGCCTGGGGCATTTTAAAGAGTAAGGTTCGCACTAAAAAATACCAAAGTATCGATCATCTCAAAACGGCGCTTCGCCGGGAATGGGTCAAACTACCGCAGAGCCACTTTCGTGCAGCGTGTGATGGCTTTGTCGGCCGTCTGAAGGCCATAATTCGTGCCAAAGGTGGCCAATTCGAACAAATCTAAACTGTTTCTAAAATTTCATGTTATTTCCGACATTTTTTGCTTTTGAACAATAAAATTTAAAAAAAAATAAAAAAATATAGCGCTTTACTTTGTTGCATTACTTATCAGCCACCCTGTATATAATATTTAAAAATTTGTGTTAGCCAACTTGGCAAAACGAATAATGCAGAAGTTCTTATTTTTTGGTCTAACTTTCACGTCCCATTCTCAGAATTGAGTCCCAAATCAATGAGCTGAAAAAAGCTGCACTGTGATATGGTGATTTCGATTCTGAAAAAAATTTGCCCGGTCGATGTAAAATTCTGAAAAATATTTGCACTTTGTAGGTAGCACTGATGCAGTCTCTTCAATTAATCTTAGATCCTAATTCAAAATTCCAAAATATGGTATACAATTCATGTTTTCAGGAAAAAGGAAACGAAAATGTTGCCCTTTTTTGCAGAAAGGAAATCGCCATTATATTCTTACAATGTACAAAGATTTCAATCAATTTGAAAAAATAACAATTAATATTTTTTGCAATAATTTTGGAAAGGAATTCGTATTACATATTTGATTACTGTAACCAAGTTACAAAAAATATATTTTATTACCAATAATAAAACATAGTCTTAAATATGAGCGGAACAATCAAAAGGCAATCTTATATTGTTAATATGGTTTGTACTCGTATTACCACCTCCCACATTTGGAAATTTAATAAAGAACCGAAAAAGTGGGGAGATGTGTATAAGCAAGCTCCGCAATACAGTAAATAATCTTTTGTCTGTTTTGTTTTTCCGATGAAGATGATATTCGTGGTGGTGGCACGTTATCAATTTAGTCATTGTTTCATCTTCCACCCTCACCCCAGCATTGCTGGCAATTTACACATGTGTGTGTGTGGGTCAAGAATCAGACATCCTACATCCTGCATCCTTCATATGTACGTTGGTGTGTGTGTGTTAATATAGATTGAACGTGTTTGTGTAAATCTTTTATTGGACTAAAGGGACACCGCCTGGGAAGGCAAACCAAACCAATTCCATTGCATTGCATTAGAGTACTTGATTTAATTTGATGGGAGAATTGAGTCTGAATCTCAACATTATTTCCGTATATACGGCATCTCAAAATAAATTGGATTTGTTACTTTCTTTCTTACTTTCAATGTCTGCCACTGTCCATTGGCCACTAAATGAACTAAAGACCAAAAGTATGAAAGTACCGCAGGAGCAAGTAAAATGGACATAAAGTTTACTTAAATTTTCAAGGCCAAATTAACACACAAAGTCATTTCGTTAACAAGTTTTAAGATTAAGTCACAATTGCTGGCAGAGCGAAATAATTAATTTATTTTTATTGTTAAAAGTTTCCAGCGATTATAAATGTATGTGTCATAGCTAACATGAACTACAGAGAGTAGTTGAATAAGAAAATTCAACGTTTCATTTAAGTTTTCATTGGTTACACTAGACTTAAAAACATCGAAGTCCATTTTGTACTTAAATTAGAGATTACGTTAATTATCTTTAGTTTATGTGCAAAATTTCCTTATGTTAATTATTTATTGCCTTGGGTGCCTAATCACTGTAATTATATTTAATATTCGGATACTTTTTCAGTGTGTGCAAATTACACTTTGAAAATGTATCCTCAACTATACCTACTTATTATCATATAATGAATTTTGTTGTGAATTCAAAAAGGTGTCAGGGTCGGGGAAAAAATTGAAAGTTTAAGATTTAAATGCAGAAGATGCTTGTAAACCATAAGAGGTAACTCTTAGGTGTATGTATACACAAGAGGAAAAACTATTACAAAAAATGTTTATTTCAAAATTTTGCATATTTGAGGTGGCCCACTTTGAGATCCTTTCCAGGAGCATATATGCTGTCAAGTGGCCTAAAATGACTTGACGGGAAATTGAAAATCAAAAAATATTGTGTTACATTCTTTATATTGGTCTATTTGTCCACCAAGCTTCAATTTGTTTAGCCGTTTAGGCGAGATACCCTTATAACCAAATAAACGATTTTATGAAATCAATAGGATTTTGTCAAAATTGCATTTTAATAGAAAATTTTGTCAAAATTGGTTCTACTTATAAAAATCGAGAAAATTTTATTATTACAAAAAAACTTTGTGGAAATGCACATTTTCGAAAATATTTTGTCACAATTGCATATTTTTAGAAAATCTCGTTAAAATTGCATTATAATACAAAATCTCTATGAAATTTCGTTTTCATAGAAAATTAAATCGAAATTGCATCTATATCTAAAATTTCGTCGCAATTTCCTCAGAATTGTAATTCTCTACAATAATCCGTCGAAATTGTAATTTTCTATCAAATTTATATTAAAATTTCCTTTTTCGAGAAAATTTGGTCCAAGTTGCATATTTCTAGAAAATTTGGTTGAAATTCCGTATCTGTAGAAAATTTCGTTGAAATTGTATTTTCCTATAAAATGTTGTCAAAATGTTATGTTGTTTTTCAAAAATATTTTGAAAAAATTTAATTTTTGTAAAAAAGCGTCGAAGTTTATAAAACTTCCTTAAACCTGTAATTTTTCTAAAAAATTTCGTCGAACTGAAATTTTCCAGAAAATTTCATTGAAATTTGACGTTTTTAAAAAATTTTGGGTATTTCTAAAAACTTCGTCAACATTTTGTGCATAAATTGTATTTTTCTAGAAAATTTTGCCAATAGTATTTTATCCAGGTTCCATTAAGGGCCATATTAAAGGTAACTGTACGAGTATATAAAATAAAATTTCGAGAAACTTAAAAAACATTTATGAAACTTTATAAATAAATAAAAATTCCGAAAATTTATAAAAACTAAGTTTTAACGGAATTTTGTAAACAAATATATAAAATCGAAGAGAATGTATTAAAAAACTTGGGTATTTCTAAAAATTTCGACAGCATTTTTTGCACAAATTGTATTTTTCTAGAAAATTTTGCCAATGGTGCTTAATTCAGGTTCATTCACCAAATTAAAGGTCATTGTCCGTATTAATGGTCACTGTATATAAAAAATGTCGATAAACTTAAAAAAATTGTTAAGAAATTTTACAAACAAAATTAAAATTCCGATATTTTTTAAATAATAAGTTTTAACTGAATTTTGTAAAAAAAATATAAATATTAAAAAAAGTAGACAACAATTTTTAGAATACAAAATTTTACCGACATATTCTAGGAAAATTTTTTGAAAAATTCAACAGAAAACTGGAACATCGACGAATTTTCTAAAAAAATATAATTCCTTAAACATGTAACTATTCTACAAAATTTCGTCAACGATGCAAAATGCAATTGAAATTTGACGTTTTTCAAAAATTTGAGTATTTCTAAAAACTTCGTCAAAATTGTTTGTATTTTTCTTATCCAGGTTCATTCACTTTTATATGAGGGCCATTGGAAAAATTTAAGGTCATTGTATTTAAAAGAAAATTTCGATAAACTAAAAAAAATTAAATAAACAAATTTTATAAACAACATAAAAATTCCAATATTTGGTAAAAATTAAGTTTCAACGTAATTTTATGAAAAAAATATAAATATCGAAGTGAATATTAAACAAAATTTTGACGAAAACTTCAAGAATACAAAATTTCTAGCAAACATAACGAAATATTCTAGCAAACATAACGTTCGGCAAAATACATCAAAATCTTGAAACTTTGAGGAATTTTCTAAAAATATATATAAAACTTCCTTAAACCTGCAATTTTTCTACAAAATTTGGTCGGAGCTGCAATTAAAATTTCATTGAAATTTGACGTTTTTAAAAATGTGGTTGTTTCTAAAACTTCGATAAACTTAAAAAATAAAATAAAAAAATTCCTATATTTAGTAAAACTTAAGTTTCATCTGATTTTTTTAAAAAATATATAAACACCCAAGAGAATGTTTTAAAAGAAATAAATTTAGGCGAAAACTTTTACAATACAAAATTTCAACGAAATATTCTAGAAAAAAATAACTTTCGGCAAAATACATCAGAAAACTGAAACTGCGACCAGTTTTCTAAAAAAAAAAATATTAAAAAATCTTTCTTAAACCTGTGACGTTTTTAAAAATTTTGCATAAATTGTATTTTTCTAGAAAATGTTGACAATGGTACTTAATCCAGGTTCATTTACTTTTAATTGAGGGCAATTGACCATATTAAAGGTCATTATCCGCATTAAAACTCATTGTTCAAAAAAGAAATTTTCGATAAACATAAAAAATAAATTTAAGAAATTTTGTAAAATAAATAAAATATCCGATATTTTCTAAAAAATAAGCTTCAACGGAAGTTTGTAAAAAAAATAAATATCAAAGAGAATGTTTAAAAAAATTAATTTAAAAAAAATCATTTAGAATAACAAATTTAAATGAAATATTCTAGAAAAATAACTTTCGACAAAATGCATCAAAAAACTGAAACTTCGACGAATTTTCTAAAAAACATAATAAATTTACTTAAACCTGTAATTTTTCTACAAAAATTTGGGTATTTCTAAAAACTTCAACATTTTTTGTACAATTTTTTTTTCTACAAAATTTTGCAAATGGTACTTAATCCAGGTTGTTTCACTTTCAATTAAGGGCCATTGAGCAAATTAAAGGTTTTTGACCATATTAAAGGTCTTTGTATATAAAATAAAATTTCGATAAACATAAAAAATGAATGCAGGGCATGCAGGGAAAACATCGAAACGGTGGAACAATTTCTGTGTCACTGCCCGGCTTTCACACATGCAAGATCCCAACATTTCGGATCCGGCATATTACCAGACTTGACTCATCTCAGAGAATATGACTGGAAGATACTGAGAAAATTCGTGTCTAGTACCGATTTTCTGTAACTCGTGAGGTATAAAAAGATCATAAATAAGGAGCGCACAAAATGCTGAACCACTAGCTTAAGTGTATGTCCATGGACATGAGACGTTTAAACGTCTCCTCTCTTCAACCTAACCTAACCTATATGTAAATATGAAGGCCATATCTAACTGTGAAGCGATATTCTTCATGTTTGGCAATGTATATTCAAGGTTCAGAAAAAGTATATCTACCAAATTATTTAAGGTTAAGGTTACGAAGGCGGTCCCAAAATTAACGGAGCTAACAAAATTTGGGAAACTTGTTCATTATTTCTGAATATAATCTTCTTTTAGATCGATGCACTTTTTCCAGCGATTTTAAATAGCTTTGATACCCTGTTTATAGTAAGAACTGCCTAGCTATCAACCGCAAATCTTCATTGCTGGCAACTCTATTTCCGCCGAGCCATTTTTTTCAAGTTTGGAAACAAAAAATAATCCGAGGGAGCCATATCTGCCAAATAAGGTGCGTGCTGAAGCAATTCGAACTTAAATTTATTGATTTTGCCCATCGCAATAGCAATTATTTCCATGTTTACAAATTCACTGAGATAGTTTTGAGTGCTCAAAAAACACTAAACAACACTATGCAACAAACATTTTTTTTGTGTCCGAGAGCTAAAAACTCTTTTGTGTAGATTGAAGCTTACTATTTTATGAAACCAAAACAATTTTCTTAAGTTAAAGTTTTTTTAAAATTCCAAATTTTTTGAAGTATAAGCTCGATAAAGCCGGGATACCACCTAAATTAAAGGAAATTATAGAGGCTAGAAATGCTCAAAACATAACATTCACGTCGAAACCAAAGTTTTGTAACTGTCGTCTCTTCAACCTAAACTAAAAAAAATATTAAAAATTTTATAAGTGAAATAAAAATTCCGATATTTTCTAAAATATAGTTTCAACAAAATTTTGTAAAAAAATGATATAAATATCCAAGAGAATTTTTTAAAAAATTAAATTAGACTTCTGGAATCCAAAACTTCAACGAAATATTCTAGAAAAAATTACTTTCGGCAAAATACCTCAGAAAAATGAAACTTCAACGAATTTTCTTTAAAAAAAATATAAAACTTCCTTAAATCTGTAATTTTTTTTACAAATTTTCCTTAAATCTGTAATTTTTTTACAAATTTTCTTTAAATCTGTAATTTTTTTTACAAAATTTCCTCAAAGCTGCAATTTTTCAGAAAATTCAATTGAAATTTGACTTTTTAAAAATTTGGGTATTTCTAAAAATGTTGTCAACATTTTGTGCACAAACTGTATTTTTATACCCTCACTTTAGTGTGACGAGGGTATATATCATTTGCTACGAAAAAAAGTGTAACACATCGAAGGAGTGATCTAAGACCCTAAGTATGTTCGGCGGATATTCGTTTTGGGTCATTTTAAGTCGAATGAGCAATGTCCGTCCGTCTGTCTGTCTGTCTGTGTGTCTGCTGGCTGGTGCGCACTATAACTCTCGAAAGGAGTAACCGATTGACTTCAAATTTCGTATGCGGTAATATTTTTTTCTATCTCCGGCTAAGTTCGAAGATGGGCCATATTGGTTCACTCCTTCTGGTACCTCCCCCACAAAGGGTTAAAATGTTGTGAAATATTGATTCTTAAATAACTGCTATTATACGTATTCGAATCTTCTGAAATTCCACACATAGTATTAGTTTGTTAGTCGCTATCAACTCGAGGAAAATGGGCGAAATAGCCACGCCCGTTTTGGTATCTCCCACACAAATGCACCATTTTGCACTAAAAGTTAAAAGCTTATAACATTAATACCAGTGTTTAGAAATACTTGAAATTTTGTACAGTGTAATGCTTTTATAGTGCCTACAGTCCAGTGAAAAATGGGCGTTATTGCCGCTCCCCTTTTGGTACCTCCCACACAAATGCACCATTTTAACAGTTTATAACATTAATATAATAAGTGAAGTCGATTTTATCCATAAAAGAATTATAAAGATTTCTCAAAACTTTGAAAATTCATGTTCATTTAGCGATAATAATTATTTATTAAATTTATTTAATAGCTAACTTATTCTTTGCATTTCGCTCCTATAAATTATACTATATATTTATATATATTTATTTATATATATACATTTTTGACATAAAATATAATTATTTACATGTATATTAAATCATAAAATTTGAACTTTTGATTTAATATATCCCCTTTTTTCTATCCCCTTTTCTATTGAAGGTTTTTCTTCTAAAATTTTCCTTCTCCTTGCATTTCATTTATATAAATCTGCCTAATTCATTAATGTATTATTAATAATATAGATGTAAGGTTTGTTTTCTGAACCATCTCTAAAATGTAAAGAAATTTAGTCTATAAGGAAACAATTTTACCTGAATAAACAACCTGATAACCTGATAACATTAATATCTGTGTATACAATTACTTGAAATTTTGTACAGTGTAATGCTTTTACAATGCCTATAGTCCAGTGAAAAATGAGCGTTATCACCACGCCCCGTTTTGTACCTCCCACACAAAATGGCCAAGTTATACCATAATTTAATATCTCAACGTTAATATACCAGTCCATATAAACGGTTACAATTCGGCACAGTGCAATGTATTTGAAGTATCTACTGTTCAGCGAAATATAGGTGTATTTCTTAAACCCCTTCTGGTACCTCCCACAAAAATTGACAGAATAATTTGTGTAATATTCAATATTACATTACTCACAAAGTGAGGGTATACCTTAGTCGGTTTACCCGACTAAAACTTTCTTATTTGTTCTAGAATATTTTGCTATGGTTCAATTCAGGTTCATTCACTTTCAATTGAGGGCCATTGACCAAATTAAAGGTCATTGCCCGTATTAAAGGTTAACAAAAAATCTCTAAAAATTACGTTTAAACGGAATATTGTAAAAAAAAATAAAAACATCGAAGAGAATGTTTTAAAAAAATAAATTAAGACGAAAACTTCTAGAATAGAAAATTTCAACGAAATATTCGAGAAAAAATAACATTCGGCAAAATACATCAAAAAACTAAAATTTCGACGAATTTTCTAAAAAAAAATTTGATGGAAGAATTACATGTTCACGATTATTTTTTAAAATTAAATTTTATCGAAATTTTGTACAAAAAGTTAGTTTGATCAACAATTAGCAACCCATGTTTTCATATTTTTACCGGAGTAGCTAAAAACAAAGTAAATCGATTTAGAGTTTTCAACCAGATTTATAGATTTTCAAAATATTAAAGTTAAATCAAATTGAATAAAATGTTTACCTTTGGGATGACTTATTTATTATTCAATTAGAATTTCACCCATAACTTGGTAATACACTATAATCAATCATTAACTCGATTTAATTTTTTTGATGTTCAGTCGTTTTGGACAACAAATTAAAGGTCATTGACAACGGAATAAAAATTTCCTTTAAGAAATTTCCCAAAAAATATATTTCTATGAATTTTTCTTACAAATCAAAATTAAGACATTTTCTAAGAATTAAAATAAATATCGATGAAAATTTCTTTAACAATTAAATCTAGAAACTTCTAGAAAACAAAATTTCGACTACATATTCTGGAAAAATAACTTTCGACATGAAAACTAAAATCTTGATTAATTTTCTATAAGAATTAAATTTTTGCGGTATGGGATGGATAAATTAGAGGCTGTTTATTTGAGAAAATTACATTTTGACGAATTTGTTTACCAAACTTAAATTTAGTCGGAATGAATATTGGCTCCATGAAAATACCCCCAATATCTATATGAGTATGGGCCCCAACAAATTAAGTGTCGTATATTAACAGCTAGGTTTACAGATTTACAAAGATATTTTTTTTTGTGTATTTTCATTACATTTATTCTTGATTGGGACTTAATTTCCTAATACATTTTTGTAACGAAAATAGACCTCATTTTTTGTTTACCTTCATTTTAAATTTGGGGTTTATTTTCCTGGGGCCCAAATTCCGATCGCTTTAAATTTAATCAATATTTAGAGGTTTGTATATCGTCACTTGAAATCCAAAATGACGTAATCAAAATGTTCATGTTTTACAGGAGAAACAAAAATGGAAGTAAAACGATTTAGAGTTTTCGATAAGGTTTATGGATTTTTTAAATATTAAAGCGAAATTAAATACCAGTTGCATCATACATTTATTATAAAAATCCAACAACAACGAGCATCCAAAGAAGCGATAAAAATCCTAATCTTATAATCCGGAAGTTGTTCAAAATTGGATCATCACCAATGAATCTAACAAGGGCTTGTCGCGCCACAATGCTATTTTTTGCTGTATGTTTGCTCCAGCGCTAGAAACTAATTTATATGTTATTTCTCTGATTCTCTTAGGATGTAAACATATCAGCCCAAAAAAGTAAACAATTTTTTTCACTTTTGGATTCAATTACTTTTTATACCCTACACCACACTGTGGTACAGGGTATTATAACTTTGTGCATTTGTTTGTAACACCCAAAAGGAGAAAAAATAGACCCATCGTTTATTATACCGATCGACTTAGAATTACTTTCTGAGTTGATTTAGCTATGTCCGTCTGTCTGTCTGTCCGTCTGTCTGTGCATGTATTCTTGTAATCAAAGTTCAGATTTAGATTCGGTTCAGATTTAGATATAGCCCCCATATATACGTTACCCCCGATTTGAAGTGTAAGCGCTGTAAACATTTTTTTATTTTATATCCGATCAGTATGAAATTCGGCAGAAAGAGGTTGTTTATAATATGAATAAACACTGTTAAATTTGGAAGAAATCGGTTCAGATTTAGATATAGCCCCCATATATACGTTACCCCCGATTTCACATGTAAGCGCTGTAAAAATGTTATTTTATATCCGATCAGTGCGAACTTCGGCAAAAAGAGGTTTCCTTCTACATGAAGAAATACTGCCAAATTCGGAGCAAATCGGTTCTGATTTAGATATAGCCCCATATATATGTTACCCCGATTCGACATGTAAGCGTTGTAGAGATTGTATTTTATATCCGATCAGTACGAAATTCGACAGAAAGATGTCTTTTTACATGAATGAGTATTCAGGGAAAATCGGTTCAGATTTATATATAACATCCGTATATATGTTCCTCCTGATTTGGTATCAAAGCTATATTTTGTTATAGAAGTTGTACTTTACGTCCGATCATTTAAATTTTCCAGAAATATGTTTCTCAATTTAGGAAAGAATATTGCTTAATTTAGCGATTATCGGTTCAGAATTAGATAATATGTTCCTACCCATTTACCAATTATTCCAAATTATTATCGCAATGACCCTTATCGCATTATTAGGGAGGTTAGGGTATTATACAGTCGGCCCCGCCCGACTTTCTGCCTTTCCTTACTGGTTTTATTTTACGTTTAAAAAGTTTTTTTATATAATTATTTTAAGTGCAACTTTTTGGACTTGCCGTGGTTTGAACCTGGGTCTTCAGTGCCTCATCGGCATAACACCACACCTTAACGCGCAGCAATCAATAACGCGAAAATAAACACAAAAAAATATTTTTCGCGTATTCGGACCCATTATTAATTTTTTAAATATTTTTTAATTAAAATTATGATTTTCCTCTAAATGTATGCAGATTTTAAAGGCGTTTTTTCCATTCCTCTCAATTTTTCTTAGCCTACACACAGAATATAGTTTGGTTGCCTCAACCGAATTATTTGCCAACCGATTGTTGGTAGTTCTGTCTACTATCATGCGATTCCATCAGAACAACCAACATTTTGGTTGTGGTATACTTCTGCTTCCATGTTGACAACAATCATATTTGGTTGCGCCAACTACGAAAATGGTGGCTAAAATTATCTGTTGTACGTTGCCACAACCAACTGTTTTAAAAAATTGGTTGTTCTGACAATTTGTCAGTGATATAGTACCGGCAATTAATTAAAAACAGTTGTCATTAATTTTTATTTTATTTATTGAACAAAAAACCAAACAATTCATAACAAAATTAAAAATCCCATATTACAAATCCATCATTATTATGAAATGTGGAAATATTTGACACAAATTTTAGTACACGAAAAAAACACAAAACTTTTATGCAAATATCATGAAATCATGAAATTGAAAGCACAGGGTTTTCAATTTCATCATCCACACGAGAGTATTTTTTACTACATATACCGCTCTTGAACAAAATGTTGAAGATTTGTTTATGTCGAGTAATTTTATTTTTAGCTTGTCATGTAACAGCAAAAGAACAGCAACCAATCTTTCGGTTGTATTTCCCAAAATACATTTCATTATTCCAAATTTGGGATAACCAAAAAACGATTATTTATTAACATTTTTTCTGTTGTAGTAACCAATTATTCGTTGTCATAATAATCTATGGTCTATTGATACAATTTCTGTTGTCAAAAATAAAACATTGGTTGTCACAACCAAAAATCGATCATATGGTACTATAATGAAAGTTTAAAATGGGTTACCACAACTAACCGAGTGTCAATGAAAAAAACAATCTTAATTCGATTGATACAATTGTCGATTTAGTTGCAAGCATTTTTATTTGATCGTATCCATGTTATTATTGTTGTTTCAACTATTTATATATAAATACAACCGACACACGGTTTAGGCAATACACATTTTGTTGCTATTACTATTTTTTATTGTTACAATCGAATTCCAACCAATTATTTTCCTGGGTTTAAAGGGATTAATTACATGTGAAGTGAAAACAAAAATGTTGGCTCTTTTCTCCGATTTTGATGAAATTTTCCAGATATGTACTTTGAGGGGTGCAGAACAAATTTAAAAAAAATTGAAGAAAATGTTGGTCACTTTTTTGTAAATTTTCTATCATTTGACTGAGAAGAAAAAATTTTTTGTATTGCAATGGAAAATAACAGATCGTGCTCTTAAGAAAAAATTTTACCATATTATTAAATATAAAAAAAATAAAATAAAAATAGAATTAAATTTTAAGAAAAGATACATATATCTTTTTGTTTTTTTTTTATTTTTGTGCAGTGTAGATTATATTTTCAATAATACCTCCAGAAAGTTTTACGATAGGGACTCTTCATATTATTGAGAAAAAAAGTTAAGATGAGTGAGACATTTGAATTTTATTTCGATTTCTGAGTAATTCCATGTAAAGTAATCACACAAAATTCAGCTTTTTTCTCTGCTTAGTTTTTGGCAAATTTTTTATAAAAATCCTCTAACTTAGGACTGAGATGAAATTATTTGTTTTATTTTTTTGACGGCTAACAAATAAATAGTCCATGTTCTTAAAAAATTTACTATTATTTTGTAATCCTTTTTTTATAAGAAAGTAATTTTAATAAATTTTATTATTTTTTTTTTTGGCATAATATATTATATCGTCATTAATACCTCCAGTAAGGTGCATGATGATGTATCCTCAACTTCTTGCGAAAAAAAAATATTCTAAGAATTTGAAAAAGATCTAATTTTTGACCAGTGACACTTGAGAAATAACTACCCATATGTGGAAAATTTCATCAAAATCGGAGAAAAGACCCAACATTTTTCTGATCACTTCACCTGGAATTACTCAAGGGTTGTTTCGTTGATTTCTCGCGATAAACCGTGATATTGAAAAAATAGAGACATTAACCACATATTTTGGTATAACTCGAGAACCGTTTATCGTAATTAATTGAAGAAAGTTTTAAAGAATTCAAAAATAAATAGCCTTAAATTTTATACAACAACATTTTCCATCCGTTCTGCGGTTTCGACGATATCTTACACGGGGCAAAATCGCCATTTTGGACATGTTTGAATCGAAAGAAATTATACTTGGAACACAAATTTTCAAATATTATATATTTTCGAGCAAATAAATTTTATTTGAAAATCAATAAAATGTATTTAGAACCCATATGTTAATATATTAGAATAAAATATATTTGCGAGCTAATTTTCTCAAATAAAATATGTGTTTAAATACAAATAAAATTATTGTTTACGAATATTTCCAGATATATTTTATTAAAAAAAAAAAAAGATTTTCAAAACTTTGCTGAATTTTTCGAATTTTAGTTTATTTTTTTTCGTTGTTTTCGAATTATGCGTTCCTATTAAAAATGGCATTCTTAGCATTAACTTCTTTTTGAAACCACTTATTTTTATTTTCGAACTATTCCAAGTCATTATTTTCAATTATAAAGAAATTTGAATAACATTAAAAATTTCTAAAAATTACCTTTCAATTGCTGAAAACTTAAAACATTTAAGAATAGATATATATTCACGCAAGTAGATCTTTGTTTGGGAAATAACATATCCATATAAAAATATTGGGATGTAAACATTGTTTTGTTTAGAACAACATCCTCCCAAACATATAATATTTGTATGTGTCAAATATTATATATTTGGAGTGCACCCTAAACATATATATGTTTCAAGCAGAATATGTTTGGGACAATATACTACAGAGGCAATTTTTTTTCAGCGTGTACAAAATATTGGAAAAAGTAATTTTTTTAGAAAATTTTAAATTTTTTATATAAAGGCCACATAAAGCAATCCATTAATGCCCAATTGTTATATTTTATGACTTTGCCGTAAAGTCTGATCGGTCATGAATTAAATGAGCCCATTCCAAGAAAAACCAATGTATAATTTAAAAAGTTCCAGCTAATTTAGTAAGGTTTTAACTTCGATGTAAAATTTACGGAAACAAACCTTAAAAGCTACACGCTGAAAAAAAATCGCTTCTGTAGTATATTGTCCCAAACATATTCGGCTTGAAACATATATATGTTTAGGGTACACTCCAAACACAAAATTTTTGATACACACAAAAATTATATATTTGGGAGGATGTTGTTCTAAATAAATCTTTGTCCACATCCCAATATGTGTTTATTTTGGACTATTTTTTCCGAAACAAATACTTGGTTGCATTTAAGTATTCAGAAAATAAGTTGAGTTAAATTTTTCAGTAATTCAAAGTAAATTTTTTAGAAATTTTTCATGTCGTAAGAATAATAAATAATAATAATTGAAATCGTATAATCTTGGATCGAAATCTATTACTTGGAGGATTGAAAACTAATGATGGCTTGGAATTCTCAAAAATTTTAAATTATTAATTTAAAACAGAAGTTAATGCTGCATTTCGTATCATAACTGGGAGGTTGAATGCTAAACCTAAATTCGAAAAATTCAACAAAAGTTTCGAAAACATTTTTTAAATAAAATATATTTGGAGAAATTCCTAAACAATAATTTTATTTGTTTCCAAACACATATTTTATTTGAGAAATTTAGTTTGCAAATATTATATGTTGTAACATATTAATATACGAGTTCCAAATATATTTTATTGATTTTCAAATAAAATTTATTTGCTCAGAAATATATAATATTCAAAAATTTGTGTTCCAAATATATTTTCTTTCGATTGAAACATATCAGAAAAGGCGATTTTGCCCCGTGTAAGAATGGATATTTTGGCGTTTTTGAATATCTAGCATCAGAATCTATGCATTGAAACATAAATCCAAGAAAAAATTGTCTTTTTGTCGACCGGTGTTATTTGTCATTGAATATTTAGAATTTGCGTAAAATCTACTTCTGATACATAAGTCTTACGCATTTCTCCACATGCTATCCATGGTGTCCCTCCACCATGGATAGCATGTGACCTCACAAAATAACTCAAACCTACACGGGGAAAAATCTGCATTTTTGATATGTTTGAATTGAAAGAAAATATATTTGGAAACAATTTTTTTAAATATTTTATATTTGTTAACAAATAAATTTTATTTAAAAATCAAGAAATATTGTTTGGAACGAATATATTAATATATTAGAACATAATATATTTGCAAACTGACTTTCACAAATAAAATATGTGTTTACACACAAACAAAGTTATTGCTTAAGAAGTATTTCAAATATATTTTATTTAAAAAAAAGATTTTTTAGACTTTGCTATGATTTTCGAATTTTAGTTAGTTTTTCCTAGATTTCGTGTTAAACTTTATAGTTAAAAATGCCTTTAGCAGCATTAGCTTTTGTTTTACATCAATAATTTTTAATTTATAAATATTTCAATACATCATTTTTTGTCAATCCATCAATGCAATTTATAAAATTTAAAAAACATATAAAATTTATAAACAAAACTGCACTTTGAACTTCCAAATTAAATTTGAAATACAAATTAATCTTTGTTTCGGAAATATTAGTTTCAAATAAAGAAATATTAGAACGGGAACATATTTTTGTTTTGAAAAATATCCTCCCAAACATATAGTATTTGTGTGTGTCAAATATTATACATTTGGAGTGTACCCTAAACATTTGTATATTTCAAGCAGAATATGTTTGGGACAATATACTACAGAAGCGATTTTTTTTTCAGCGTGTAAAGAAAATAACACCGATAAACACAAAAAAAATATAGTAGATGAGAACAGTAGGAATCACAACAAGTTGGATGCTATATATGGGAGCTATATCTAAATATGGACCGATATGGCCCATTTGCAATCCCAAACAACCTGCAACTATAAGAAGTATGTGTACCAAATTTGAACAACCTAGCTCTATTATTGCGGACTGTAGCGTGATTACCACGGACGGACGGAGGCACGGACGGACAGACGGACATGGCTAAATCGTCTTAGAATTTTACGACGATTAAGAATATATATACTTTATGGGGTCTCAGATAAATATTTAGAGGTGTTACAACCGGAGTGACAAAATGAATGTACCCCCCATCCTATGGTGGAGGGTATACAAATTGCCACTACCGTTTGCTGAGAACAAAATCATAACAGGTGGCGCAAAAGTAACCTTTCGATGTTTTTTGTGCCAAAGTCACCGACCGATTATTGGTCAAATAAATAGTCAGCAATATTCCGCGTTCTGGAGCAGTGTAGCGTAACATTGTTTATTAACGTGTATTTCGCATGTGTTTACTACACAAATGTCAACATTAGGCATTAGGGGCCAATCGCAAAATTTATAGCATTTTCTGATATGAGGATTACTTTTGCGCCACATGTTATATACAAATGGATGAAATCATGTCTAAAACGAATAGCTCATGACATTCGGTACAATGCTATGTTTTTTGTGATGCCTAGTATTGACTGAAAATGACCGTCGTTAATCGTCAAATTCGGTAGTTTTAGATTACATTAGTATTTTCTATTACTCTGAGAGAATAAATGCAATATTTGCACCAATTCTGGCATATTCCACCCACTAGAATGTGAGGGTGCTTCATTCAACTTAAACGACAGAGATTGTCAAATATTATTTTTCGTATAAATTTCATTGTTTTTTCAATGCTTTCAACTTTTAAAACCATTGTAACTTCAGTATATTGAACACTACCCTCCGTCTTAGTTAATTTAATCATATAGTTTATTATGTCTGGAAGTAAACATGACCGTTAAAATAAAAACTTTTCTTTGTTTCTATAAAATTTTATAATAATTACTTTGTTAAGTGGAACACAACTGTAGCACATTTCAGAAGGCAAAGTGGGTGGGGGATAATGTCACCACCAAAAAAACACCACTCACTGGCCGACATCTGGTTTCTTTTCGTCGCCAAAAAACATTTTTTTTCACATTTTGTAGATATAATTGTCCGACATAATGAAACAGCTTCCAATTGACTTTCAAATAATTTCATTAATTCTGAACAGAGACAAAAAAGAACAGAAACAGCTAAAATACAGGAAATGAAAGTGAATAAAGTTTTATATTTTCTACTTATTTCATGTACAAACCACCATAAACATTTGTAATTCATATTTTCATTAAAATTTTAATGGCAACATTTTGGGGGGAGGTGGTCTTAAGAATTTTCAATTTTATCAACACCGCCATTCGGCAGTTTTTTAACAACTTTTTTCATCTGTTTTATTTTTATTTCACTCAGTTCTTCCCCCTCGATAATTTGATAAATGCAAATGTCCTGTTGCGTAGTGGTCCTGTTGGATATTAAGGCGGACCATCAACAACCAAACACCCACACATTCAACCATCACTTAACGGCATGGAAATGTAACCTTGATAGCCATTTGAAAAATTCAACACTCGCCTTTTCATTTCCGGTAGTTGAGAGGCAAAGCTTTGACGGACTGCAGAGTAAAGAAGACAGCATAGAATAAAAATATATTAATGTCCTATGAATTTTCCTCCCAGAAGAATGATAGGCATCGACTTTGTGTTGCTTTACGTAGATAAACGTAATTATATTTCTATGTATAATTTTTTGAAAGCTACGGTCACAAAGAGCTCCCAACCAAACTTACCAAAATAAACTAATATGTAGCTTAATTCGGGGGTTTACGGAATAACACATCTCAAAAAATCTATTTGATAGTGAATGTGTATTGTTGAGTGTTGGGAGTGACCTTGGAGTGTCGGATATGGATCGAAAGGTAATGATAAGTAGAATAGGAGGATCTAGGAGGTTATTCCAGAAATCCATAGAATTCTTCACCTCTTTAGATAATAAGCTTTCAATGTGTATTTCCATTTGTGGACACTAAATACCTTAACAGTGTACGAGTACCACAGAAGTGTGTGTAGCGCCACGACCAACAAAATTGATTTCAGACTATGACATTTGTTGTTAAATATTTTCCCACATGAATTCTAGCAAATGTTGTATGTCTAATACAACAACTAAATCTTTCCCAATTTTCAACAGAAAATATTCATTTAATCATTTCAAATCCTGTGATAAAGTTATTTCCCTCCTTTTTGTACATAGGGTGTAATAGGAAAATAAAAAAAAAACATAAAACTGAAATGCAACAACGGTGGCACTGTATATATAATACTGATGAAGTTAGTAACGACAACGATGCCGGTGATGAGAAGGGCGTTGAAAACTCATTAAAACTTTTTTCAGCCCATTTAAAAGCAATTTGTAAATTGTAAACAGGGAATACACCCAACTACAACAATAACAAACTTTTGGACAAGTGCAACTACATTGATCATTCCCCGCTAAAGATTGAAGTGGATAGAGCAAAGGAAATATTTGTATAGCCTTCATCATCATCAATATTTCATGGAACATTTGAGCAAACAGATGACAGCGGTCGAAGTGTTACTGCTTTAGCAATCGGTTAGTGGCAACACGATCATTGTTGTTTACAAGCCTACACTAAAAAAAAGCGTACAGAAAATCAAAGAATTTGTCGTAAAGTTTAAGATTTCGGCAATGATTTCGAGCCAAAGACAATCGCTATAAAAATAAGAATGTTTATAGTTAATTCAAAGACATGAATAGTACTTGTGTGATGATGCATTTCATAGAATCAAGAACATTAGGTAATAAAACTAATTAAGTTTGGTCTTAAAATAAGCACGTTTTGGCATAAATTCAAGTATGCCTCGTGCTTATGTTTAGTAAAATATCATAAAATTTAAAACATTATCGTATTAAATTTTAAAATGTATGTCCTTGATATAAGCATATACTGATAATAAATTTAAAGCATAAATAAAGTTTTTTAAAGTATGTAGGGAAAATTCCTTACATTGTTTTTATTCTAATGCCACTCATACTAAAGAATCATTTCTTTTAAAGCAACAGAAACTATAACAATATTAATAGAAAATATGTTTCTTGTATACAAATTTCCACGATAAATTCAAAACACAACACTTCCTTTCTCTAAAAATTGGTTTTGTTATTTTAATATTAGAAAATACAATAAATGTATAATACATATTATGGATAACTTTCAACATTTTATAATTTAAAACCATATTTTAGTTGTATGTATAAAGATAAACCGGCCAACACACCATCGAAATATTTGAAGTTTCGTATATTTGTTATCGATTTGTAAACATATAGTGGATTCACCTTTCTATATGTTCCCCAAACATCCATGAACAATTTTCGTTGGAACCTTTAATGATTTTGAACATTGAATTTGGCTGAAATTAAAATAAAAATGTTATAAAATTGTATACACGCTGAAAAATTGCTTCTGTAGTATATTGCCCCAAACATATTCAGCTCGAAACGTACATATGTTTAGGGTACACTCCAAATTCCTATATAGTTTTTGACACATACAAATATTATACGTTTGGGAGGATATTGTTCTAAACTATGATTCCATTTGGAAGTAATATTTCCGAAACAAAGATTTATTTGTATTTAAGTATTTTTTGGTAATGTATCAGTGCCTTAATTTAGATACAAGTTTTCTGTTTTTGAGATGTTCAAGGTTTTGGATTGTCAAAAAGAGATGAATAGGAATATTTATTAAATAATAATTAGTTAATGCTGCTTATGACATTCTTAATCCTGCTGTTAGACTGGAAAATATGTACAAATCCTAGATAAAGAGACAATTTGGTCCATATTAAATTTTCATACAAAACGAATATTTAACCCAATATTTTATATTTATTTTTATTCAATACTTCGTGAAAAGTGATGATGCCGAGGTCGCATACTTAATTTAAGAATGTGTCGTCATTAATTTTATTACTATTTTTTTTTTTCAGTGTACAGAAGCATAGTGTTATACGTCGCAGTTAATAAAGGTTATTCAAATTGAATTAAAACTCCACTACACTAAATACCTTAAAAGTGTACAACAAAAGTTTGTGTAGCGCCACGACTAGCTCTTTGAACCTACCAATAATTCGTATTTGGCTGGAAAATCGCAGCCAGCCATTGTTAATGAGCTACGATATTTACATGATGCATTTTGCAAGCCAAAGTGTATATTAACAAGTAAGAAAGTTTCAGTCGGGTAAACCGACTAAGGTATACCCTCACTTTGTGAGTAATGTAATATTGAATATTACTCGAATTATTCTGTCAATTTGTGTGGGAGGTACCAGAAGGGGTTTATCAAATACACCTTTTTTTGCTGAACATTAGATACTTTAAATTCATTGCACTGTGCCGACTTATAAGCATTTATGTGCACTGGTATAAACGTTATGAGACATTAAATTGTGGTATGATTTGGGCATTTTGTGTGGGAGGTACAAAGAGGGGCGTGGCAATAACGCCCATTTTTCACAGGGCTATAGACACTATAAAAACATTACACTGTACAAAATTTCAAGTATTTTTATACACTGGTTTTAATGTTATAAGCTGTTAACTTTTGGTGCAAAAAGGTACCTTTGTGTGGGAGGTACCAAAAGGGGCGTCCATTTTTCCCTGGCCTGTAGGCAATATAAAAGCATAATACTGTACAAAATTTCAAGTATTTTTATACACTGTTATTAATGTTATAAGCTGTTAACTTTTGGTGCAAAATGGTGCATTTGTGTGGGAGGTACCAAAAGGGACGTGGCGACTTCGCCCATTTTTCTCGAGTTGATAACGACTAATAAGCTAATACTATGTGTGGAATTTCAAAAGATTCGAAAAGTAGTATAGCAGTTATTAAAGAATCAATATTTCACAACATTTTAACCCTTTGTGGGGGAGGTACTAGAAGGAGTGGACCAATATGGCCCATCTTCGAACTTAGCCGGAGATAGAAAAAAATATTACCACATACCAAATTTGAGGTCAATCGGTTACTCCTTTCGAGAGTTATCGTGCGCACCAGCCAGCAGACACACAGACAGACAGACAGACAGACGGACGGACATTGCTCATTCGGCTTAAAATGACCCAAAACGGATTTCCTCCGAACATACTTGGGGTCTTAGGTCACTCCTTCGACGTGTTACACTTTTTTCCGTAGCAAATGATATATACCCTCGTCACACTAAAGTGAGGGTATAAAAACCAGTGAGGAATGACTAAAGTCGGGCAGGTCAGAGTGAATAATACATCCTACTATTATTTGATAAATCAAACACGGAGAAATGTATAGTGGATTACATTAAACCTCTATTACTAGGAATTGTTTCAGGAGAAAACGAGTACACATTTTTAAATTCCAGGCACATCGATTAAACCAGGGCTGTGGGGTCGGAGTCGGGGATATTTGCCCAGAGTCGGAGTCCGAAGTCGAAAAATTATGGTCGACTCCGAGAATTTTGCATGCAACAATTTTTGGGAAAACAATTCTGGTACAACATAAGGATAAAACATTTGAAGCTTTAACCCAAATATTGTTGTATGTCCAAAATATCTAGAAAGTCAACCAAATCATTGACTTTTTATGCAAAGACAGTTTTGGGAAAGTTATGTTTATGGTCGACTCCCTACTTTTTTAATGAAAAATAAAAAACACAGAAAATTCAAATAGAATGGGGAATGTTTATTATCATTTGAAATAACATTCTTTGGCATTTATGTTTTGAAGATTATGTCTATCAAATGTTGGCCGCTGCTACGTATCAGATGGTCCATCCGTTGAGTCCAATTTTCGATGACTCGTTCGAGCATTTCGACTGGTAACTGGTGAATGACACGCGTGATGTTTTGCTCCAAGGCCTGGATAGAAGCGGGTTTGTCCGCATAAATATTAAACTTTACATATCCCCACAGGAAAAAGTCTAACGGTGTAATATCACACGATCTTGGTGGCCAGTCGACCGGCTCAAAACGTGAAATTATCTGCTCACTGAAGTGTTCTCTCAATAAATCCATTGATTGATGCGATGTGTGGGAAGTGAAGCAAATGTCGCCGAGATCACGAGCTTCAATTTCAGGCATCAAATAGTCGGTTTTCATGGCACGCTTTTGAAGAAATATGGACCGATGATTCCACCGGCCCACAAACCACACCAACCCGTGGTTTTTTTCTGGATGTAGTGGCAGCTCTTGATTCTCTTCTTGTTGCTCTTCGTCCCAAATGCGGCAATTTTGCTTGTTTACAAAACCCATTGAGCCAGAAATGGGTCTTATCGCTGAACAAAATTTGGCTCGAAAACGTCGGATCTTCTTGGAACTTTTCAAGAGCCCATACAGCGAAGCGATGTCGCTTGGGAAGGTCGGGCGGCTTCAGTTCTTGCACAAGCTGTTTTTTTGTATGCTTTCAATTTAAGATCTCGACGTAAAATGCGTGAAGTCGTTCCATACGTCAGTCCGAGTTGCTGCGAACGGCGCCGAATCGACTTCCACGGTCTTCATATACACTCTCAGCTACGGCCGCTACATTTTCTTCACTGAGTGCTGGACGTGGTCTATTCGGTCGAATATTATCCAATAATGAATGCTGGGTCTCAAGATGGGTGATGGTGTTGCAAATAGTAGGCTCAGTAAGCCGATTATGTTGACCATAAGTTGAAAGTTGAAAGTTGAACAATTTGTAAACGTTGTTCAGGCGTAAGTCTTTTCATGATGAAATGCCAAACAATACTTAACAGAAATAACATAACAGCATGACACGACTCACACGTGGTCTGTCAAAAAAGGCTTTTGGAAAAAGTATCTCTACTTGGATCACCCGTTATTTCCCAATTCTATATAAACCCGCAAAACATATTTTTGCTAATCTTACAAATGGATAGATCAACATGGGAAGATCAACATGAAAACATGTATTTCGTTCATTTAAAAAAAGAAAGTTACAACTCAAAATATTTCATTTTTGAGTTGGTCATACTAAATTGTCCTAAACATCAATATGTATAAGTTGATCCATGATTTGGCTGATTCCTGAGGTGACAACAATATTTGGCGCACTTCTGAAGTTATTTCATCCCATTCTGCCAAATAGTTTTTTTGTATAGATCGTTTAAATCAAACTTAAGTGAAATGTCAAATTTTGAGTTGTGACGTGCTTTTGCTATATGAGCGATTTGATTTCGTAAATTATATTTCTTTTTTAATACGACTAAAAAAATAAAATTTCGCTCAAATTGTATTTTTGATTGAAAATTTCGTTGAAATTGCATTTTTCTGCAAAATTTCGTTGAAATTTGTAAAAAAAATACATTGCAATTGTATTTTTCTACAAAATTTTATTTAAATTAAATTTTCCGAGAAAATTTAATGACCGTTGCAATTTCATAGAAAATTTCATAATAATTAAATTTTTTACAAAAATTCTTGAAATTTTATATTTTAGAAAATTCCTTAAATTTTTTATTTTTCTAGTAAATTCGCTCAAGATTTTATATTTTTTAAAAAATGTTGAAATCTAATTTTTCTAAAAATTTCGCTGAAATTTGACTTTTTTCGTCGAAATTGTACTTATCTAGAAAAATCGTTGAATTTTGTTAAAATTGCTTTTCTCTACAAAATATCTTGAAATTTAATTTTTTCTAGAAAATTTTGTTGAAATTACTGTTTTCTTAAACATTTTGACCAAACTACATTTTTCTGGAAATTTTCATTGATATTTGATCTTTTTTAAAGGATGACGAAGGAATTTTCTGGAAAAATTCAATCTCGAAGACATTTTAAATAATATGCAATTTCAACGCAAATTTCTAGAAAAATTAAATTTCGAAGAAATTTTCTAGAAATATGCAATTTCAACAAAATTAGAAAAAAATATTTTTGACCTCATCTTCTAGAAAAAACAAAACTTCAATAAATAGACAAAATTTTCAACAAAAAAATCAAATTAAATTTTGACAAAATTTAAAAAAAATCAAATTCAACGTTGAAGAAATTTTCTAGAAAAATTAAATTTGATAAACAAATGCAATTTCAGCTAATTTTTTTTACAAAAATACAATATTGACTTAATTTAAAAAAAAAACAGTTTTCACAGAATTTTCTTAAAAAAATATATCGTATTAAATTCTGTTTGTATTAAAATTCAATTTCTCCAATATTTGCATAAATATGCAAATTTTGATGAATTTCCAAGGCAAGATTTTCTAGAAAAATACAATTTCGTCATGACGATTTAAAGGACATAGTTATAAAGTGCAATTCTATGCCAGTTTCTATAAAAGTAAAATTGCTATGAAATTTTCAATAAAATCACATTTCTAGAGCAGAACTTTCGAGATCAGCAAAATGTGAGTCTAATGGTGAATTCTTTTCTGCAAAAAAGTGCAACACTTGCATTGCCCTTTTACCGAAAACAGCACTATTATATCGCTTTTTTGAAATTTTGAAATTTTAGTTGTGCTAAATTCGAGTAACTTAATTACCAAATTTCAAAAAAGTATCACAAAAGTGCCGTTTTCGGAAAAAGGGCAATGAAAATGTTTCACTTTTTTGCAGAAAAGAATTCGCCATAAGTAATCAAATTAAGTAGTATATCTGAAGGGCAAATAAGTTAAAGCTTTTCTGCAATGGATTTGCAAAAGATTATTATACCCGACACCACACTGTGGTACAGGGTACTATGACTTATTATACCGATCGGCATAGAATCACTTTTCGAGTTGATTTAGCCATGTCCGATTGTGGGTCCGTCTGTCTATCCGTCTCTCTGTGCATGTATTCTTGTTCGAAAAGTGCAGGTCGCTAATATGATGCGATCTTTACGTAAATTGGTACAGAGGTATTACTTAGACTAGAGATGATCCCTATTGAAAATGGGGCATATCGGTCCATGTCTTGATATAGCCCCCATATAGAGGTTCCCACTTCTTGACACTCTAGAGAACACATTTTTCAATTGATCTTGCTGAAATTTAAGAATTTACACTTTATATTAGAACTAATCGTTCCTAGTAAAAATGGTTCACATCGGCCAATGTTATGGTATAGCCCCCATATAACACATTTTTCAATTGATCTGGCTGAAATTTAAGAAGTTATACTTTTTACGGTACTTTATCGTTCCCAGTGAAAATGAGGAACATCGTTCCATGTTTTGAAAATACTCCCATATAAAGGTCCCTACCTATTAGACTTCTTGGCGGAAATTTAAGCTTTTGTACTTCTTATTGAATTTTACCGTTTCTAGTGAAAATGCTGTATATCGGTCCATGTTTTTAAATAATAAGTCCCTTATGATGTTCACATTTTGAACATATATGCCTGGAATTTAGAAATCTACTGTATTTAACCTGCAACAGCCATAGTAATAATGGTTCACTGTGCATTTGTTGGCAAACAATGGTGGAGGGTATTACACAGCCCGACTTTTGTCTTTCCTTACTGGCTATTGTTGTGAAATTTAAAAAAATAAAGGGTTTTCCAACAAGAGGTGTTATTTTGGTATTCAAAGAAAAATGCCATTTTTTGAGATAAATGATCGGATGGTTATTTCATAATAAAGAGGAAGGTATGCCGTTAATAATGAAAAACAACATCAGCCAAATGGCCACCACGTCCACGCTTACAGGACCATATCCTTTTCATGAAATTTTCCATAACCAAATCGCAAAGTGGCTGCCCTATGTCTGCGATAGCCTCACGAATTCTATCTTTGAGGTCTTGAATCGATGCCAAAGGAAGAAGTCGCAAGGTGTTAAATCACAAGATCTCGGTGGACAATTGTCATCACCTCTTCGAGAGATAACACGGTCCGGAATCTTTTCCCGTAACAGAGCAATGATTTCGTTGCTTGTGTAGCGCCGGCTTGTTGAAAGTAAACGTTGTCCAGATCAATACCATCCAACCAGATCATAAACAATCATTAATCATCTCTCGCAATCCATTCCCCGTAACTGTTTATCCAACCTCATTTTCGAAAAAGTAAGGTCCAATGACCCCGTCGGACCATAAACCGCACCAAACAGTCACACGTTGAGAATGGAGAGGCTTCTCAACAATAACTCTTGGGTTTTCCGAGCCCCAGATGCTACAATTTTGCTTGTTGACGTAGCCACCGAGGTGAATATGGGCCTCATCAGTCAAGACGATTTTTAGACAATTTTCGATTTTTCGAATTTTAATAATTTCAATGTATTGTTGAAACGTGTATCGTTCTATTTTTAGTGAAGGCATAGTTTCTACTTGTCAAGTGCCAACTAATAAAAGCTTCAAAAGAGACAGCTACCGTAATACCGGGTGATTCAAATTAACACCTCTTGTTGGAAAACCCTGTATAACTTAAACAATATTGAAGAATATTAAAAAAAAAACAATTTAAAAACTTTGTCTTAAAATATGATTCGAAATAAAAGTGTTGGAACAAGGACACTTGTTCTTATTATAAATTATACTATGCTCCAACCCAGCACTTCCAAAAAACAATGCTAATTAAGTTATCACATCCGCAAAAAGGATTTATCAAACTTCGGAAACTATCTGCTTCATTTCGCAAACAATTCAATTGAAACCCCAATTAATTTTCCACGCCTCAAAAACACAACTCTCTATCACATGCATAATTCAAAATTTATTATGCAAAACTTTGCCGTGAAATATTTGAACTGTTCCTACTACCTGTTTTGGTGTCGGCGGTAGCATGGTTGGTAATCCCAATGCTCCTGCGGATCGTCTGTCTGTCTGTCTACATTAAAACGAAACTAATTCCCCTGCCAAAAAACCAGCAGCAAAACAACCAATAACATCAGCCCCTCACACACACACTCCTGCAAATATTACCTAAATCAAATTTCTGCATATATCCCAAACGAGAGTGTGTCGAGAGATTTGGATGATGGAGGGAGGAGAGGGGAGGACATCAAAAGAAATGAATGAAATAAAAGAAATATTCTCACCAACAAGGACTTCTCTTTCAAAGGTGAGCAAACACTGAACAAATTATATTCGTGAACTTTATCTACACCGAAAAACATTCCATTTCATTTTCATTTTATTCTTCTTAACTTGTAATAAAAAGCCATCAGGTCAATTTAATACAAATTGTAATATGCATTAAAAATAAAATGCTTTAACACGAGTTAAAACTACTCCGCTATGTTTTTCATTTAAACAATGAATGAGTTATTTAATCCAAATAACGGGTTTTCCAACAAGAGGTGTTATTTTGAATCACCCGGTATTTCGGTAGCTATCATTTTTGAAGCTTTTATTCTTTGACATTTGACAAGTAGAAACTACGCCATTACTAAAAATGGAACGATACACGATAATCAAACGATACAAAACGATAAAAAAACGATCGAATCATGGCTGATGAGTCCCATTTCCACCTCGGTGGCTACGTCAACGAGCAAAATTGTCGCATCTGGGGCTCGGAAAACCCAAGAGTTATTGTTGAGAAGCCTCTCCATCCTCATTGTGTGACTGTTTGGTGCGGTTTATGGTCCGGCGGGGTCATTGGACCTTACTTTTTCGAAAATGAGGTTGGATCAACAGTTACGGTGAATGGATTGCGCTATCGAGAGATGTTTATTGATTTTTTATGGTCGGAGTTGGATGGTATTGATCTGGACAACGTTTACTTTCAACAAGACGGCGCTACGTGCCACACAAGCAACGAAACCATTGCTCTGTTACGGGAAAAGTTTCCGGACCGTGTTATCTCTCGAAGAAGTGATCACAATTGGCCACCGAGATCTTGTGATTTAACACCTTGCGATTTCTTCCTTTGGGGCCACGTGAAAGATAAGGACTTCGCCAACAGCCCAGCGTCGATTCAAGACCTCAAAGATAGAATTCGTGAGGCTATCGAGGACATAGGGCAGCCACTTGGCGAGTTGGTTATGGAAAATTTCATGAAAAGGATATGGTCCTGTAAGCGTGGTCGTGGTGGCCATTTGGCTGATGTTGTTTTTCACTATTAACGGCATACCTTCCTCTTTATTATGAAATAAACATCCGATCATTTATCTCAAAAAATTTTATTTTTCTTGAATACTAAAATAACACCTCTTGTCGGAAAACCCCTTATTTAATTATTATTCACTCAAAAAAATATTTCTCAAATTGTTTCACAGATTGTTTCAGATTTTTACGGTTTTTATACTCTCACCATACGATGGAGGTTATATTCATTTTGTTACTCCGTTTGTAACACCTCTAAATATTGATCTGAGACTCCATAAAGTATATACTCGTATATTCTTAATCGTCGTAAAATTCTAAGACGACTTAGCTATGTCCCCATGTCCGTCCGTCTGTTGTAATCACGCTACGGTCTACAATAATTGAGCCAGATGACTGAAATTTGGCATAGATACTTCTTATAGTTGCAGGGGATTAAAAATGGACTCTATCGGGCCATTTCTTGATATAGTCCCCGATTTGACTTCTTAACCTCGTAGAGACCACAAATTTCAACTGATCAGTCTGAAAATTTTTAACTGGGGTTTCTTTATACCCGGTATCCTTCACACGAACAACGGTTGTCATAGGTCCATGTTTTGATATAGCCCCCATACAAAGGTCCCTCTAGATTTGACTTCGTAAAGCCACAAAATACCTCAAATTTAAACGAATTGGACTGAAATTTGGTATAAAAACTTTTGTACCCGAAACCATTCACATGCGATTCATGGTGGAGGGTACACGGAGAAAAAAACAGGAAACAACATATATTTGAGAACAAAATGTAAATAAACAAGTAAGAAAGTTCAGTCGGGTTAACCGACTAATGAATCCACTCACCTTGAGTCCCAAAAGGGGCGTACCAATAACGCCTATTTTTACCTGGACTGTAGGTCCTAAAAAAGCATTACACTAAACAAAATTTCAATTATTTGCGTGACTGGTATTAAAGTTATACGCAGTTAACTTTTGATGCAAAATGGTCCATTTGTGTGGGAGGTACCAAAAGGGGCGTCCCAATAACCGTCACTCTTCTCCGAACTCTAGGTACTATAAAAGCATTTCACTGTACAAAATTTCAAGTATCTATATGCACTGGTATTAAGGTAAAAGCTGTTAACGTTTGGTACAAAAATGTCCATTTGAGTGGGAGGTACCACAAGGGGAGTGCCAATAACGCCCATTTTTCTCTGGACTCTTGGCACTATAAAAGCATTACACTGTACAACATTTCAAGTATTTATATGCACTGGTATTAAAGTAATAAGCTGGTAACTTTTGGTACAAAATTATCCATTTGAGTGGGAGGTACAAAAAGGAGCGTGGCAACAATGCCCATTTTCCACTTTATTTTAGGTACTATTAAACCATGTCGCTGTACAAAATTTCTTTGTGTCCACTGATATCAAAGTTATATGCTGGTAAATTTTTGTTCAAAATTGTCCATTTGTGTGGAAGGTACCAAAAGGGGTGTTTTAACTTCGCCCATTTTTTCGAGGTAATAGTGACTAATGAACTAATACTATCTGTATAATTTCAAAGGATTTAAATAAGTAGTATAGAAGTTATTAAATAATCAATATTTCACCAAATGATAACCCTTTGTGTGGGAGGTACTAGAAAGAGTGAACCAATATGGCCCATCTTCGAACTTAGCCGGAGAGAGAAGAAAATATTACTACATACCAAATTTGAAGTCAATCGGTTACTCCTTTCGAGAGTTATCGTACGCACCAGCCAGCAGACAGACAGACAGACGGACGGACATTGCTCATTCGACTTAAAATGGCCCAAATCGGATATCCGCCGAACATACTTAGTGTCTTAGGTCACTCCTTCGATGTTTTACGCTTTTGGCTCGTAGCAAATGATATATACCCTCCTCTCTAAGGTGAGGGGATAAATATACAGGGTGTTTTTTTAGACGTGTGGTTTTCAAGAAGAAATAAAACGCATATTATTTAATATTGTAGCCAATAATTAAGCTTTATTATAAAGATAAGGGTTTGCCATTATGTTTTGAAAATTATTTCGGGCAAGTGACCTAATTTTCGACCACTTTTTGCAGCGTTTGGGGCTCTATGTCAGCAATAACGCGCCGATTATTCTCTTCCAAGGCGTTAATCGTGTCTAGCTTATCTGCGTAGTCTTCACATAACCCCACAAAAAATAATACAGCGGTGTTAAATCGCACGATCTTGGAGCCCACGCCACAGGCCCACCACACCAAAAGTTTCCTTCAATAAATTGATTGTTTCGTTGGCTGTATGGCATGTAGCGCCGTCCTGTTGGAACCAACGGTCGTCCACATCAACATCCTTCAATTCAGGCACGAAAAATCGCGAATAAATCATGGCTCTATAGCGTTCCCCATTTACTGTAAAATTATGGCCGGCATCATTTTTGGACCAATGATTCCCTCTGCCCATAGAGCACACCAAACAGTGACTTTTTGTGGATGTAACGGCGTCTGAACAATGGTCTGTGGATTATCATTACTCCAAATGCGACAATTTTGTTTATTAACGTACTCATTCATCGAAAAGTGAGCTTCATCGCTAAACAAAATTGTCTTGTTTTATTGCGCGATGCGTCGCGCGAACCGAACCATTATTTTGGTAATAAATTTGCACGATTTCCAAACGTCGTCCCGGAGTAAGTATATTCATTATGAAATGGCAAACCAAACTGAGCATAAATCAAGTGACAGCTGTCAAAAAGACCAACTCCGAAAAAAGTATTGAAAGATCGAAAATCACACATCTAAATAAAACACCCTGTACTTTTGTGCAAATATTTTATATTTACATACCGAAAAACACGTTTGAATATCTCTTTTATCATTATTATTTTTTTAGCAGGTTTTCTGTTTTGCTTTTCTGTTTCCATAGCAGTTATACAGCTGAAGCTTCAAGATGACTGGTTAGATCGCTTCGTATTTCCAAGAAATTGTTCTTTATTTTCACAAACAGAATTCTCCCAGTGCATATTCGGCTGTTTTTGAATTCATTCTACTGCGGTTTTTCCAGCTGGCATCAGTCAATTCTCTGGGGATGCAACAGTCCCACAGGCGATGGTAACCAAGACGAGAGAGAGGGCGGAGGTAAAATCAGCTCAATGGAGAACATCATGCAAAGGAATGAAAATGCCTGGCATTTAGAGTCGTCTTATTTAAACCGTATGCATTTCTTTTTTCCTTGTCTCAAAAACAAACAGATTTGCCGGCATAAAGGAAACCTCTCAGTTAAAAAGGAACAATAAAGTATTCAAAAGTATTTGCTGAATAAAAGAACGATGAAAACGGCTCCAGTAGCAGCAATAGCAGCAACTCGTGGGAAATTCTCAATCATATTACATTGAAGTTAACATGTACCAAGGTATGTATGTCGATTCTTACGAGTAGTTAGTTACCTTTTGGCTATGGAAACCTGGCGTTATCCTTTGTGTCGATGTTAGCGTTAGCGAGAACAAAGAATAAGATGAACTAATGCAATCATCGTATCACATAAACTCACATGTGTGAGTTTGTAATTCCAAAGAGAAAACTTTTGAAATATTATTCCTTAAAAAGATTTCAAGAAATTATATCACATATAAAATATTTGTATGTAGTTTTAAACACTAGAGTGGTTTATGTTCGAGAGATGTACGAGTATTGTTCGATTAAATATTTCAATTTAAAACTAGTAAAAATATCTAATGTTGCATAGATATATAATGTTGCATAAAAACATAGTTTGTGAAGAGTGATCCAAATCCAATTTTATTTTTAACCGAAAAAGGGACAACCGATTGCGACCAAACTTGGCATGATTGTAGATGAGGTATTAGAGAAGTTAAGTTTGGGCCCCCTGTGGTATACAGGGGCGGAGAGGCAGGGCCTCAAATTTGGCAACCTCGGGCAAACAAACTGTTTAAGCGAGTGTTACTTTCGTCTTTTTCGTCCGATTCACTCACCTAACAGTTATCATGTATACTTACCGAGATATCTGCATTTGAAAATTGAATTTTTAATATTTTCCCCGACCCTGTGCTAGTATTTTGTAGATATCGAAGCAGAATATGCACCAATTTTATCCGCTTAAACACGCTTAGATTGGCAACAAAATTTCCTATATAAAGAAACCAGTAAGGAAAGGCTAAAGTCGGGCGGGGCCGACTATATAATACCCTACACCACTCTCGTAATATTGAATAACTCTGAAATATAAATTTTGTAGTTCATGTATAAATTGTTTATTCTAAATTTCAAAACGATTGGATGTAAAATACAGCTTCTATAGAACTAAAGGGCCAAATCGGACAAAACATATATATGGGAGCTATAGCTAAATCTTAACCGATTTTCTTCAAATTCGGTAGTGTTGGTTCATGGATCAAGAAACTCTACCATTCTAAATTTCAAAATGATTGGATGTAAAATACAGCTTCTTCAGGACTAAAGAGCAAAATCGGACGAAATATATATATGGGAGCTATAGCTAAATCTTAACCGATTTTGGATTAACCGATTGGATGTAAAATACAGCTTTTATAGGACTAAAGGGCGAAATCGGACGAAACATATATATGGGAGCTATAGCTAAATCTTAACCGATTTTCTTCAAATTCGGTAGTGTTGGTTCGTGGATCAAGAAACTCTACCATTCTAAATTTCAAAACGATTGGATGTAAAATACAGCTTCTATAGGACTAAAGGGCCAAATCGGACGAAACATATATATGGGAGCTATAGCTAAATCTTAACCGATTTTCTTCAAATTCGTCAATGTTGGTTCATGGATCAAGAAACTGTACCACTCTAAATTTCAAAACGATTGGATGTAAAATACAGCTTCTATAGGACTAAAGGGCCAAATCGGACGAAAGATATATATGGGAGCTATCGCAATGACCTTTATCGCATTGTTAAGGAGGTGTAGGGTATTATATAGTCGGCCCCGCCCGACTTTCTGCCTTTCCTTCCTGGTTTAATTCCTCCCACTGTGCGATAGCTATATCATCCGCAAAAGTGGACGTGTGTCTCGAAGGAGTAGTGGGTATGTCGGCAGCATATATAACATATAGTATTGGCCCAAAGATGCTTCCTTGTGGAAAGCGGGCAGGAATTTGTTTGGTGCTGGCGATTGTGCCTTTTGACTTTACGTTGAACGACCGATTTGATAAGTAGCTCGCCATAAGTTTGTGCGTATTGTCTGTTAACAATCTACATATTTTTAACATTAGGCCTTCGTGCCATACCTTGTCAAAGGCTTGGGAGATATTTGTGAAGAGTGCTGAATAGTATGTTTATTTTCATAGGCTTTTCTTATTAAAGTTGTTATACGATCTACCTTTTCAATGTTGCTGTGCTTCTCCCGAAATCCAAATTGGTGATCGGGAATCACGCAGATTAACGAAATGTGTAGTGTTATCTTTTTCAATAAGTGCTTCTCAAAGATTGTTGACAGGATTGATAACAATCTTAGCGGTCGATACGATTTTATTTGTGTAGGGTCTTTGTCAGGCTTAGGAATCATAGCTATTTCAGATCGTTTCCATGATCAGGGAAATACTCGAGGCGTAAAATGCTGTTGAATATAAATAGTATTATTCTGACTGCTGAATGAGGAAGTTCCTTTAGCATTTTTTCGTTTATCCCATCTCCTCCGGGCGATTCCTTCAATTTTGGATAATTTCTTCAATGTCTTTAAGCCTTAGTCGTATGGGCTTTGAGACTTCTTCGATTATTGCGGGTGGATTTCCACCGTACATAAAATTGAAGTTCCTGTTCTATATATACTGATGATGATATATATGGATAACACTATGTGAATTATGTAGCATTATGTGTGTTTCTAGATAATAGAGCCCTGCATCGGTACCATTTTTCAGCATTCGAAAATATTCATTGCTTTTGCGATTACTAACTGTAGTCTCTTTCTTTGTTTCAATCAGAGTAGTGAACTGCCGTTATTTTTTTTCGAGTAGTTAGGGAAGAGAGACAAATGAGAGTGAGTAGTCTGTTCTCTTTGTATTTTCTCAAGCGGTCCATACGAGAAACAAGATGTTCAGTAAACGGTCCAAATAAAACAAAAGTATTCGAAAACTTAGTGTATGACACCGAATATTTTTCGGTACTTAGGGTATTTTTGTCTATGAGCTATGAGGGTAAGAGAAATCAAGTCACAAATAGATTTTACTGAAATTTGTACGTAAATCTAAATTAATATTTTTAGCTAATAACCTGTTATATTAATATCATATAATATATAATATAATTATAAAATATTGATAGTTGGTAGCACTTAGAAATTGTACGTGAGATAAGGCGACATTTTTAGAAATTGATGGCGATTTCAATTCAGGAAAAAGTGCAGCATTTTCTTTGCTCTTTTCCCGAATACTGCACTTACATTTTTGGGCGCACAATAGGCCAAATGTGGACAAATCGCAAGGTTAGTCTCACGTCGGGTGTCCTCTACATGAGATGTATAGATCATTTGTTCGATCAAAATAAAATCTAATCTAATAATTTGAAATTTTCACTGTGCCCAGGTATGGAAGCAGTATAGTGTAGTTTAGAAGGTATGTAACATTACCTACATATATAAATTACATATATAAAATTTTTGCGTAATTGAGTGACGTACAGCCCAAATGGCTAAAACTGCAATCATGAAATTTGTTGGAAGGGTACTACTTGGGACGTAATCTACAATCGCGGATTTTGTAATGGAGCGTAGATCCGGCACAGAGATCGATTTTTTAAACTTGTTAGGGGCACAGTGGGACAAAAACGGATAATTATGGAACCACCGCCAAATTCAACGTATAGATGTTCCAAATCCAGGTATACCGGCTGCAAAAAGCATTAGAAATATGGTCCCAGTGTGGGAGGGTAGCTCATATAACATAAAGTAGTTGTAATATTAAGTGTTATTACTTAAAAGTCTACGATTTTAGAGACACAATGAGGTAAAGTATCGTTAACAATGCTTAATACAGTGGCCAAAAATGGTTAAATATGATGTAATGGAGCAAAAATGTTTAAATGTGGTGCAGTGGTTCAAATGTACATATATTTGGATATTCGAAAATAGTCAAAAATGATGCAGTAGGCAAATGGTTAAACATGAACAAGTTGGTCAATGTGTTAAATATGGCACAGTGAGTAAAAATGGATAAATATGATACTGTTGGGAACAATTTGTTATATACATATGGTACAGTGGGACAAAAATATTTGAATATGGTGAGGTGGTGTATATTAAATATTGTGCAGGGGGTGGGGGGGGCAACAATTTTAACACCTGTTTGTCCCAATATCATATATTCAATTTTGCCCCACTGTTCCATGTTCAACCATTTTGACTTCACTGTACCATATTTAACACAAATGAATCATATGTATCATTTTTGTAACACATTTATCCCTTTTTGTCCCACTGTGCCATATTTAATCGTCTTATAGTTAATCCATTTTAGCCCCACTATACCATATGTAACACCGTCTTACGTCACTTTGCCACATTAAATCCCTTTTCCCCACTGTATTATTTCAAACCGTTTTTTTCCTACTTCACCATGTTTTACCATTTGCCCCACTGCAACATGTCTAACAACTTTTTGAACTGTACCTTATTTAACGCTTTTTGACCCACTGTACCATATTTAACACTTTGTCGCACTGTACAATATTTATTAACTATATTTCTATTCCAAGAACTGTTTGGCCCCACTGTGCCTTAAAAATGCAAATTTCAAAAAATAACTTCGTAACCCGATTATATGTCCTTCGGACAGCCAACGCATCAAATGTCACGATTATAACTAGCCGTTTAAATTTGTCAACGGTTCAATTTGTATTCATCTTCGTCCCACTCTGCCCCAAAAAATTGACATATCGTTTCTGGTGCGTCCCAAGGTCTCCCCTACACCAACTTTCAAGATTCTAGCTCATGCCAATAGGATTAGGCGGTGTAACAATTTTAGTCAACTATCGCCCCACTCTTTTAGAATTTAGAAAAGTTCCTCGTTCTTCCGAGTCTACTTACAAAAGTATACCCTAACATACAATTTAGTAATTCTAGCTCTTGTCGTTTGCATTTGTCGCTAGCACTATATTTTTATTTTTTTGTCCCACTGCACTCAAAAAAAAGTGAACCCTAGAGCAAGTTAAAATGAACTTAACTGTAGGAATATTGAACTTCGTATTTCGCTAAAGCTATTTTTCCTTATATCAAGTTCATACATTTCCTCACAATTATGAAATATTTTTAACTTATTTCTAGTTAACTCGTACTTCCTTTAAGTAACTATTGAAATTAAAATAGGGAAAATTTACTCAATACTAGCAAATTCTGACTTGAAATTATGCAAATTCAGCATACTTTTGTCCTTATTGCAAGTAAATTTTTACTCAAATTTAGGAAAATTTAATTAAATTTATGCAAAAAGACAAGAAAAATTAAAATTTTTCTTCGACTTTTTAGTCCATGATTTTTTTGCGATTTTCGATCTTACTTCATCATTTTCCTCCTCCATTTATATGTTGGAATCTCTCTCTTACAACTTCCTCTTTGGATTTCTCTCTTCTGCTTCATTTTAGGAATTGAAATTTATTTTATTAAACATTAAACATTATGTATATAAAATTTTACCTCCGAATGCGATTCGATCCCAGAACCTTCCGTTTTCTGAACCACATGTTTACCAACTGAGCTACGTAGACGCTTAAAATTTTATGAAAAATTTGTTTTTAAATACAATTATGTATATATCCCAAAATTTTCGAAACAATGTATTTTTATGTACACTTGAATTTGATAAAAGGATTGCCATCATAGAATGATAAATAGAGTTGCCATATACTATATTTATAGGCGACGAAGAAATTTTATTATGAATGACATTTTCATATCAATCCCAAAAGAGTTTCGTAGCTCGATATATAGTGTGTCTGGCTCACTATCATAAGGTTGTCGGTTCGACTCTCGTCCCGGGCGTAACATTTTTAATGTTTCTCCATAAATTTAAGTTTCTGCAAGTAACGATTTGCGAAAAAATAAAAATTGCGGAACGAAAAAAGACAGAATTTTTTGTGTTTTTAACATACAACATAGTCCGAAAATAGTTAATTTTTCCTTGATTTTAGTATGTTTTCCTAATTTTGAGTTCAAATTCATGGACTCGAAATAAGGATTCATGATTATTTTTAGTTAAAATTTCCTAAAAATCATGCTTTCCATTATTAGTTCATAATTTCCTTATGTCTATGTTGGGTGTCCACCGCATATGTTTAAATTTGATAAATATACGAATATTCGAACTTTTTTCAAGAAATATTATTTTAGTAAAAATATGTCCTCATTTGTAGTTAACGAACTATTCTGCATATCACCCAAAAAAATAAAATTTGGTAGTACTTAATAAAATTTCCCAGTTTTAAGAAAAAATTAACTCAATATGAATAAAAACATGGAACTAAATTGGAGTATGGATTTTACTAAAATTTAGGAAATAAATTTTTTTGAGTGTGTGCTCAAAAGTACGAACTTCGAAAATTCACCACTATGTCATTACGTTTTCAGAATCCGTTGTGACAAAAGCCTAATTAAAATATATTTGATATTCATTTGTATGTTATTTGAATCAAAGACAAATAGAATATAAGAAGACATTCCTTCAGGTCGAAACGTCAAAACCTATCAGTTACGAACGAATAGGAATGAATTGTAACACGCGAAAAAAACAGTATTCCGCGAACATTGATTGAACTTTTTTGCACTTATCGATTAATATTAATTTTTTAATTGTGACAATTACAAAAAAATCGGGAAAAACGGTCTGACAATTTGCGAAAAACCTCACTCGTTGGAATCAAATTCCTATTCGTTCGTAACTGACAATTACTCGCTACAGGAAGGAATGTCTTCTTAAATTATATTGTTTTTGATTTGAATTACCCTCATTCAATAGTGCTGAAATAATGAGGAAACTCACATGTAGGTATGTGCAAAACAGTAGCATACGGAAATTATTATTCATTTTATTTTTTTTTATTTTATTTTTCAATTAGTAAGGGACATGAGTACCAACATAACGCTACAAAAATATCAAAAATAAAATACACGTAGCCCGCGGAAATTAAAAATTTATTAAATATTTTAAATATTTTTTGAACATACCTCGTATTTTCAGACTTATTTTCGTGATTTTTTTTGTAATTATCACATTTAGAACATTAATATCGATCGTTAAGTACCAAAAAAGTTCAAAAAAGACTACAGAAATCAATTCTTTTCATTTCTATTCCGACCGATAATGTTGGCTTCACTTCAGTATTCGTTTTGGTCGCGATTCATACATGTATGTACAGTATTCGTTTCTCATACGCTCTCTGGTACGCTGTGAAACGAACATATTCATGCAGGGCTTTACTAGATAAGTTGAAAATGCATTAGCTTTCTCTTCTGTATTCTTTGCCCAGCAGCCACTTTTAGACAAAGGGGTGATTCGTGTGCAATCGGTCTTCTCATATTTTTTGTGGCTTTCCAGAGATTATAGTCTGTCCTTTTGATGGTTCTAAATTCCATATGTAATCCATGAGAGTAGATTCCTCGGTTTCAAGTTGCTGTGTGGTATAATTATGTTTTTGCAAGTTCATTTCTTGTCCGAATTCAAACAGAATAAAGATTGTTGGAGAATGTTCTGATGGAAGATCTAATGATGGACGGAAAGATAGGTTTTCGCGTCTCATATGGTTCACTACGGCGAAGTCATTTAAATCGGGTGTTTTGTTAAAAACTAAAGGCCAATAGGTTGGTTGACCGGTACAAACAGTACCTACATTGTTGTACAGTTGTCTGCCTCTTGGTGTAGTAAGGCGTGAACCCCAGAATGGTACATGGTGAAATATATTAATGTTGAAATATTTTATAGATTTATAAAGTTTCCGTCTGACTTTGAAATTTTTTTTATTGTTTCCCGATCCCTTTCGACGAATCCGTATATATTAGAGCCGGATATATACCGATTCCTTTCTTATTATTTTTTCTGGATAGACCACAAGTTTGATGAAATAAAGTTGCTATTAGATTTACCAACCGAAATCGAGGCTAATTGAAACATTTTTAAATTATTATTTGTAACAGAAAATCCCAAAATGTATTCGAAAATCGCCAAAAATTGATTTTTTTTGTTTTTCCACAAAATCGAATATACTAATATACTAGTGTGCTGGTAGCACACTCCTACATATAACCAGTAAGGAACGGAAGAAAGTCGGGCGGGGTCAACTATATAATACCCTACACCTCCCTAACAATGCGATAAGGATCATTGCGATTATAATTTGGAATAGTTGGTAAATATGTTGGAACATATATATGTGGCTATATATAAATCTGAACCGATTATCGCTAAATTAAGCAATATTCGTTCTTAAATTAAGAAACATCTTTCTGCCAAATTTTGTAATGATCGGATGTAAAGTACGAGTATAGCTTCTACAGAGCTTTGATACCAAATCGGTAGTAACATATTTATGGGGGATATATCTAAATCTGAACCGATTTTCCCCAAATTTGGCAGTGTTAGTTTATGGAATAAGAAACCTCTTTCTGCCGAATTTCGTACTGATGGGATATAAAATACAGTTTCTACAGCGCTTACGTGTCAAATCGGTGTAACATATATATGGGGGTTATATCTAAATCTGAACCGATTTTCCCCAAATTTTGTATTGTCTCTAAGTGCATCACGAGCCTGCTCTCTGTCATTTTTTTGTACAAATCGGTTCAAAAATGTTGCTTATACAGTAGATATATATGCCAAGTCGGAGGTAAATAACGGGTGATCCAAGTAGAAATACTTTTTTCAATAGCCTTTTTTGACAGATCACGTGTGAGTCGTGTCATGCTGTCATGTTATTTGTGTTAAGTATTCTTTGGCATTTCGTCATGGAAAGACTTACCCCTGAACAACGTTTACAAATGGTTCAACTTTATTACGAAAATTCAAGTTCTGTGAGGAATGTGTTTCGTGCACTTCGCTCAACTTATGGTCAACATAATCGGCCTACTGAGCGTACTATTCGCAACACCATCACCCATCTTGAGACCCAGCATTCATTATTGACCGAATGGACCACGTCCAGCACGCAGTAACGAAAATGTAGCGATCGTAGCTGAGAGTGTACACGAAGACCGTGGAGAGTCGATTCGGCGCCGTTCGCAGCAACTCGGACTGACGTATGGAACGACTTGGCGCATTTTACGTCGAGATCTTACCTTCCGACGTTTTCGAGCCAAATTTTGTTCAGCGATGAGGCCCATTTCTGGCTCAATGGGTATGTAAACAAGCAAAATTGCCGCATTTGGGGCGAAGAGCAACCTGAAGAGATTCAAGAGCTGCCACTTCATCCAGAAAAAAAAACGGTTTGGTGTGGTTTGTGGGCCGGTGGAATCATCGGTCCATATTTCTTCAAAAAATATGCCGGTAAGAACGTAACCGTCAATGGCGACCGTGCCATGATAACCAACTATTTGATGCCTGAAATTGAAGCTCGTGATCTCGCTACATTTGGTTTCAACAAGACGGCACCACTTCCCACACATCGCATCAATCAATGGATTTATTGAGAGAACACTTCGCGTTTTGGACCGGTCGATTGGCCACCAAGATCGTGTGATATCACACCGTTAGACTTTTTCCTGTGGCGATATGTAAAGTTTATGCGGACAAACCCGCTTCGATTCAGGTCTTGGAGCAAAACATCACGCGTGTCATTCGCCAGTTACCAGTCGAAATGCTCGAACGAGTCATCGAAAATTGGACTCAACGGATGGATCATCCGAGACGTAGCCGCGGTCAACATTTGATAGACATAATCTTCAAAAAATACATGCCAAAGAATGTTCTTTCAAATTATAATAAATTTGAATTTTCTGTGTGTTTTTTTTTTAAAAAGTAGGGAACCTCGAAATGGATCACGCTTCTATAACTCCAAAATAAGACATTTACATACTTTTTCGCAAAAATAATTTTTTTTGGAAAACATAACATCAAATGGCCATAACTTTTGTGTTGTTGGGGTTTTAGTTCAATATATAGAAAATGTTGTTGCCAATTCACAAAAGTTCACATAAAAACAATCGATGCATATTCTGATCAATTTTCATTTGAAAATATTTCGGTAATTATATGAGCTAGCTCTAAGGCGTAAAAAGTCTTGTGTATGCCTCGGTTAGTAGAATGCAAAGATTTTTGGAATCAGACAAAAAAGGCGAAAGTTACACGTACTTGAACATTTTGTTCACCCGAGGTGGTCAAATTTACACCATAGGGCGCCCAAGCTTAAAACTTAAGCTCTCTAATACCTCTTCCACAAACATGCCAAGTTTTGTCGCAATCTATTGTCTGGCTAAGATACGGCCGAATTATTTCCTTTTTTTTAAACTGTGCTACGTATTATGCTGACAAATTACAATTGGAAATGGTGTAGAAAATGTCACCACAATATTATCTCTCTACTGTTTTATTCTTAAATATTCTTTTCTATACTGCGAATAAATGCATTTGATATTATTATTCTTTGCAAGACTTTACAGTTTTCTAATTGCATTCAGAGTGCAAGCATTGTGAATCTCATACTTACAATTTAAAAAACAAACACACACAATTGACATGAATCAGCCCAGTTTTGCAAATATATTAACCAATGTCGATATAATGATTCATATCTATAAAAAATTTAATTTTATAGATCAGTTGCGTTTATCTAGAGTTAATGAAAATCTAAAAAGTATTTTTGAAAGTTTTATTTTACGTGACAGTTATCGTGTTATGATAGTAATAAAACGGTCACCCAAATTTATAGTAACAAATGAGAGAAAATGCAATCGATTATCATTGGATCTAACGGAGTTTGAAGAACTCATGGACTGCTATGGACGGCAAGTTGAGGAATTAGTGGATGTCAGTGGAACACCAATTAATTATTCAACATTTCAAAATCTCACCAGTCTTACATGTCTAGGATTGACTTTAAAAAAACTCGATTTTGAATTTATAGCTCTTTATTGTCAACGTTTGGAAAAATTGCACTTGTACTACTGTCAAAACGAAGAAGATCTTAAGGGTATAATAATTGGACGCCACTGGAGTCTCAGCCACTTGCTGCAACTGGATACATTGAAAAGTTTAAAAATATTGAGTTTTGAAATTGTTCCTTTAGAATATCGTAATTTTTTAGAGATTCTAAGAAAATTGAGAAATTTAGAAGTTTTGCAATTGACTGCCGTCATAGAGCCGGATCAGAGAAAAATGCAAAAGTGTAAGACTTTTAAAACACCCCGACGCCTTAAGGACTTTTTGATAGCGGTTAATTTCGATGCTCGTCATTGGCCCCAAAATTTCTCACAATTTCGCAGGAATTTTGAAAATTCGGAAGTTTTTAATCTACATCTTCTGGATACAGTAACTGACACTACTTTAAACGTAATTCCCAGAACGTCCACAAAACTTAGAGATTTTAATATACTCGTAAGTTGTAGAACCTTTGCTGAAATTGGCAAGACTTCATGGACCACGAGACTGAATGAATTGTCTATCTATCGTTGTGAGGGTTTAACTCATACACATTTAAGAGAAATTCTAACAAAATTTCAAATCTCGAAATTTTCCTCTCTCGAAACCTTGTATCAAGGGGAATTTGAAGACTTCCCCATATCTTCGTCTATAAAATCTTTAAATATAGATGGCGTGAATATGTTCCAATTCAAATCGGCTTATGAGGGCAATATCCAGCTAAAAGAATTATTTTGGTATGCACCCTCCGCGATTTGTGCAGGAGTTGGCCTCATAAATTGCATCAACTTAGAAATTCTGGTAATAAAGCAGGGCTTTATACCCAAAGAAAATCTCTTACAGATTCCCTCTCTCCGTCAGTTGTCACTGCTGTCCATGGACCCTCACCATAAATGGTTGGACATTACAGATTTACTGCAGCATTCAACATTGCGGCAACTCAACATAGGGGGCGTGGTCACACAGACAGATATGCCGCTGAAGGGATTTCCAGTGAATATTACCCTTTTGAAAGTAAATTTGATCGATTTTCAAAAAGCTTTGGATTTCTGGTTGGATATATTTCGGCTAAATTCGAAATTGAGAATGATTGTCTATTGCAACTACTTTGGCAGTAATGATGTCTTGAAGGCTGTGGTAAATCATGAATACATCGCCCGAGAATTGAAAATAATCTCCCTCTGTGGTTTCCAAATAAGTAAGTTAGCATCATCAAATTTTATTATTTATTGGAAAAAATAATTTCACAGTAGACGAAAATTGGAAATTATATAAAATATTCAGATTACGATGGATCTTCGAGGGGGAGCTTTATAGAAAAATGAACCGATAGAAACACTTTATTGCTGAATGGATTTATGCAAAATTTAACGGCAAGGAATCAAAATTTGACTTAAGTCATTATCGTATCTCCAATCTTCCCTTCTTTGAATATTTTATATAATTTCCACTTTATATTATATCCGGGGTGGAGCGCGGTAATTTTCTTATTTGGGAATGAAAAAAAAGTAAGAAAGTTTCAGTCGGGTAAACCGACTAAGGTATACCCTCACTTTGTGAGTAATGTAATATTGAATATTACACAAATTATTCTGTCAATTTTGTGGGAGGTACCAGAAGGGGTTTAAGAAATACACCTATATTTCGCTGAACAGTAGATACTTTAAATACATTGCACTGTGCCGAATTGTAACCGTTTATATGGACTGGTATATTAACGTTGAGATATTATATTGTGGTATAATTTGGCCATTTTGTGTGGGAGGTACAAAAAGAGGCGTGGTGATAACGCTCATTTTTCACTGGACTATAGGCATTATAAAAGCATTACACTGTACAAAATTTCAAGTAATTGTATACACTGATATTAATGTTATAAACTGTTAACTTTTGGTGCAAAATGGTGCCTTTGTGGGAGAGGTAACAAAAAGGGCGTGACAATAACGCCCATTTTTCAATGGACTGTAGGCACTATAAAAACATTACGCTGTACAAAATTTCAAGTATTTTTATACACTGGAATTAATGTTATAAGCTGTTAATTTTTGGTGCAAAATGGTGCATTTGTGTGGGAGGTACCAAAAGGGGAGCGGCAATAACGCCCATTTTTCACTGGACTGTAGGCACTATAAAAGCATTACACTGTACAAAATTTCAAGTATTTCTAAACACTGGTATTCATGTTATAAGCTTTTAACTTTTAGTGCAAAATGGTGCATTTGTGTGGGAGATACCAAAACGGGCGCGGCAATTTCGCCCATTTTCCTCGAGTTGATATCGACTAACAAACTAATACTATGTGTGGAATTTCAGAAGATTCGAATACGTATAAAGCAGTTATTAAAGAATCAATATTTCACAACATTTTAACCCTTTGTGGGGGAGGTACCAGAAGGAGTGGACCAATATGGCCCATCTTCGAACTTAGCCGGAGATAGAAAAAAATATTACCACATACGAAATTTGAAGTCAATCGGTTACTCCTTTCGAGAGTTATCGTGCGCACCAGCCAGCAGACAGACAGACGGACGGACATTGCTCATTCGACTTAAAATGACCCAAAACGGATTTCCGCCGAACATACTTGGGGTCTTAGGTCACTCCTTCGATGTGTTACACTTTTTTCCGTAGCAAATGATATATACCCTCGTCACACTAAAGTGAGGGTATAAATATTGAGGCTGAAATTGGCAGAATACCAGTTGACATGCTTGTTAGAATTCATGATAACTTCAGAAAACGTATGCAGCAGTGTGTGGATAGCAAAGGTCGACATTTGCCAGATACACTACACTATTTAAAACCATGTAATTTAAAAATTCCCTTACTGTTCAATATAATTAAAATATAAAATGAATTTTTCTAAGGTTCATACATTTTTTATTTCATTCCCAAATATGCAAATTAACACGCTCCACCCTGTATATAAGCTTCGGCCTTACCAAACTTAACGCCGTTTTTACTTGTTTTCAATCAAAAATACACCCATTTACTTCTGTCCTTTCAATCCATGACTAAGGACAAATTTCAATGATGTCATGAGAAAATTTCGCCAACATGTGTACCTTGAACTCTCAGAATATTTTTTTGACATTACCTTCGATAGAAATTTGAATTTTTAAAGAAAATGTTTTTAATTTTACGTAGTAAAGTAATAAAAATAAACATACATAATTATTTGTCAAATTATTATATTTTGTATTACTTTCGATAGAAATTTGAATTTTTAAAGAATTTTTTTTTAATTTTAGTTAAGTTGAACATAATTATTTGTCAAATTATTATATTTTGTACAAAATATGTAGGCAGATTTTCAGCCTTTTTTTAAAATCGCAATAATTACCGAAGATATCCGGTATTTTGGAAATTAAGCAATGGGTCGGAATATTTAATATCGACCTACACAGAGCCGAAAATACAATGATTTTTTTAACCATGTGTCTGGTTAAATTTTTCATGGTAAATGTTTGATTACGAAGACAAAAACAACCTTATATAAGTTCAAATGTACATGAAAAATGGTTAAGTTAACATTATATATGGTTGGTTTTTTTGAAAGAGAGGCAGAAAAATGTGCGAGATAAACAACAATTCGGCTCTGTTGTGGTCGACGTTTTTCAACTGCTTTGTGTTAGACGAAGTTGAGTATTAAGTTAAACGAATGCGACTGTCGTCATAAGAGAATTTATCTCGCTCATTCAAAACACCACCAAATGCCATCTTCGGTGCTTGATCGAGTGCGGGAGTTCAGTTGGTGTTGAATAGTCGATGGGACCTGTGCTGTTGTCGGAAGCTGTTGGTATAGAGGTAAGTAGTAAAACATTTTGTAAAGAACTACATTCATAAGTATGTATGTACATATGTGTATTTTAAAAGTGAAATAATAAAATATGTGTGTTAAAAATTTTAATAGTGTTTTGTGCCTGTTTAATTATAGTAAAGGCGAATGTAATAGTAATATTATTTTTTGTGATTATGCCATTAAAATTGTGAAATTCAGTGGTTAAGAGTGGAAAAAAATATGTACACGCTGTCGCATTAACTGAGCATGAAAAAACAACCAACAACAATGTATGTGCATAAGTTATGCAGCAGCAAGCAAACATACGGAGAGAAGTGATGTGTACGTGTGGGTATGTTTTCATCTTGTCTTTTCGTTTGAACACTTGTGGCTGCTACGCCGTACATACATACGTTAGTTTTTTTTTGTTGTGCGATGTTGATACTGTTAAATGTACATACATACATATGTTGTTAGAAGTGCTTTCGTAATACCTACGTACATACATATAAACGATGTTTTTGTTTTTTTCTTTTCAGTTGTTTCTTTTTCTGTGGCTTGCGGCAGCTTGTGCTGGGAGTCCGGCCTTGAATCTGTTGGTAAGTTGTGCCAATACTATAAACTGTTGATAAGCTGTACCAATACTAGTTGTAGTGTGCGAAGTAATTACAGGAAAAGTGGTATGCATGCATACATTTGTTTTTTTATACCCTCACTTTAGTAATACGAGGGTATATATCATTTGCAACGGGCCAAAAGTGTATCACATTGAAGGAGTGATCTAAGACCCTAAGTATGTTCAGCGCATATTAGTTTTGGGTCATTTTAAGTCGAATGAGATATGTCCGTCCGTCTGTCTGCTGGCTAGTGCGCATGATAACTCTCGAAAAGAGTAACCGATTCACTTGAAATTTGGTATACGGTAATATTTTTTCTATCTCCGGTTAAGTTCAAAGATGGGCCATATTAGTCCATTCCTTCTGGTACCTCCCACACAAAGGGTTAACATTTAGTGAAATATTGATTCTTTAATAACAACTATACCTTGGTCGGTTTACCCGACTGAAACTTTCTTACTTGTTTTTAATATACAATTCAGTGCACTTCCTTGAAGTATCATCCATTGACTTACCCAATCCTTGATTTTTATATCTATTCCAATTATGATTTTGGTGGGACATCGGCTTTCTATCAGATTGCCTAAGTTATTAATATCCTCTCTCCTATAAGTTTGCCGTAAGATCGGACTAAGCTCAGTACCCCAAACTAAGTGCCTAACCGTCCTGGGCCCTTAATAATCGAAAGATTCAGGGAGTTTACGTGGACGGCACCTTTTGAGCGGGGACTGATCACATGTTGGTCAAGCACAGAAACGTAGGCACTTAACTTATAGTCACAGAGCAGATTTTTCCATCAGATCAGCCCATCGGTAAATGCTTATGCTCCTTGAACTACAGAATTTAGGTAAAAAGTCAAAAGATCTTCTTAGAATTGCACCCTTTTTTACATTTATACTTATATTTTCTAACCTTTTTGTTTTTTTTCTTTTCAGGTGTTTCTTATATTATATGTATATTAACCTATTTGTAACTGCTTATAAACATTTTAGCCAAAAGCAAACTACATACACTGAACCAAAAATTAACCTTATATAAGGTTAACTTAACCATAAATAAACATGATTTGGAGTCTACGTTATATAAGGTTAATTTGAACATTTTCTTGTTGACTGGTATTTAACAATAATAATATTTAATTGAACTATTCCATGGTTGAATTTTTTAACCATGAAAATTGTTAATATTATAATAATAATTGTTACTTTAACAATGCATTTTTGAATTTTTTAAACATGAAAATTGTTAATATTAACATTTTATAGTTAATTTATTGAAACAATGCATGTTCAATTTAACAATGAAATTGTTAATATTATTAACTATGAAGATTGTTATTGAAACCTTTTTTATTGTAAATTTAACTATTTAGTGGTTACTTCATGTAACCAGAAACATAGTTGTTTCAATAATTTTTAATATTTATATTAAATAAAACAAGAAAAAATTAACTTTCGCATTTTTATTTTTTATTTCATTTTCAAAATATATTTTAATATATATGTATGTATAAGAAACACCTGAAAAGAAAAAAAAACAAAAAGGTTAGAAAATATAAGTATAAATATAAAAAAGGGTGCAATTCTAAGAAGATCTTTTGACTTTTTACCTAAATTCTGTAGTTCAAAGAGCATAATCATTTACCGATGAGCTGATCTGATGGAAAAATCTGCTCTGTGACTATAAGTTAAGTGCCTACGTTTCTGTGCTTGACCAACATGTGATCAGTCCCCGCTCAAAAGGTGCCGTCCACGTAAACTCCCTGAATCTTTCGATTATTAAGGGCCCAGGACGGTTAGGCACTTAGTTTGGGGTACTGAGCTTAGTCCGATCTTACGGCAAACTTATAGGAGAGAGGAGATTATTAACAAAGGCAATCTGATAGAAAGCCGATGTCCCACCAAAATCATAATCGGAATAGATATAAAAATCAAGGATTGGGTAAGTCAATGGATGATACTTCAAGGAAGTGCATTGAATTGTATATTAAAAACAAGTAAGAAAGTTTCAGTCGGGTAAACCGACCAAGGTATAGTTGTTATTAAAGAATCAATATTTCACTAAATGTTAACCCTTTGTGTGGGAGGTACCAGAAGGAATGGACCAATATGGCCCATCTTTGAACGTAACCGGAGATAGAAAAAAAAATATTACCGCATACCAAATTTGAAGTGAATCGGTTACTCTTTTCGAGAGTTATCGTGCGCACTAGCCAGCAGGCAGACGGACGGACATATCTCATTCAACTTAAAATGACCCAAAACTAATATGCGCTGAACATACTTATGGTCTGAGATCACTCCTTCAATGTGTTACACTTTTGGCCCGTTGCAAATGATATATACCCTCGTATTACTAAAGTGAGGGTATAAAAAAACAAATGTATGCATGCATACCACTTTCCTGTAATTACTTCGCACACTACAACTAGTATTGGTACAGCTTATCAACAGTTTCTAGTATTGGCACAACTTACCAACAGATTCAAGGCCGGACTCCCAGCACAAGCAGCCGCAAGCCACAGAAAAAGAAACAACTGAAAAGAAAAAAACAAAAACATCGTTTATATGTATGTATGTAGGTATTACGAAAGCACTTCTAACAACATATGTATGTATGTACATTTAGCAGTATCAACATCGCACAACAAAAAAAACTAACGTATGTATGTACGGCGTAGCAGCCACAAGTGTTCAAACGAAAAGACAAGATGAACACATACCCACACGTACACATCACTTCTCTCCGTATGTTTGCTTGCTGCTGCATATACTTACGTACATACATTGTTGTTGGTTGTTTTTCATGCTCAGTTAATGCGACAGCGTGTACATATTTTTTTCCACTCTTAACCACTGAATTTCACAATTTTAATGGCATAATCACAAAAAATAATATTAATATTACATTCGCCTTTACTATAATTAAACAGGCACAAAGCACTATTAACATTTTTAACACACATATTTTATTATTTCACTTTTTAAATACACATATGTACATACATACTTATGAATGTAGTTGTAGTTACAAAATGTTTTACTACTTACCTCTATACCAACAGCTTCCCTGCAGCTAAAATGACTAGTTTGTATATAGAAATATACTAGTTGCTTTTTACTTCAAACTAGTAACATATGTGTCCTTTTTTCATATAACCAACTATCGATTTTAACATTGGCTTGTCATAGGCGTCCAACTAGTTCATTTGTTTACAATTCAGTATTAGTTAATAACTAGTTCAGCTATTTGAGAATAAGAGAGAAAAGAGAATGGTGGTGGAAGAGCACATGTCGCTCTCCCGACGCATGTCACCTCCAAACAAGTACTTGCTCTTAAAGCAGCTTAGACATTCGCTTTTTGCTTATTTCGCTGCTGCTGTCGGCAGAAAGACGAACATGTCGATCTGCAACCACCAAGCAGGTACTAAGCATGTACTGTAAATCATCTCAGATAATCGTTTTTGCTGGCAGATATGCGGATGGGTTTGTAATGGTCCATTTCAACTAGCTTATGACTGGTTCAATACGCAACTAGAAATGATTTTAGCTGCAGGGTTCCGACAACAGCACTAGTCCCATCGACTCCATCGACTATTCAACACCAACTGAACTCCCGCACTCGATCAAGCACCGAAGCTGGCATTTGGTGGTGTTTTGAATGAGCGAGATAAATTCTCTTATGACGACAGTCGCATTCGTTTCAACTTCGTTTAACTTAATACTCAACTTCGTCTAACACAAAGCAGTTGAAAAACGTCGACCACAACAGAGCCGAATTGTTGTTTATCTCTCACATTTTTCTGTCTCTCTTTCAAAAAAAACCAACCATATATAATGTTAACTTAACCATTTTTCATGTACATTTGAACTTATATAAGGTTATTTTTGTCTTCGTAATCAAACATTTACCATGAAAAATTTAACCAGACACATGGTTAAAAAAACCATTGTATTTTCGGCTCTGTGTACTGTTCTCATCTACTATATTTTTTTGTATTTTGGTGTTATTTTCTTTAGGTTTGAGTTATTTTGTGAGGTCGCATGCTATCCATGGTGGAGGGTATATAAGATTCGGCATGGCCGAACTTAACGCTTTTACTTGTTTTTTTTGAAAAAATTTTGTGATCATATTAATTTTTGAAAAAATTAAAAAATAGTTTTTGTGTTTTACGAAATTTGTAATTGCTCTCGAACGACTGAACCGATTTTTTGTAAAATTTACTTTGTTTTAAAGAGAAAAAATTGCTCCCCAGAAAAATTGCTTCTTCAGATTTTCACAGAAGATTTGCCGCACTCTCACAAATCCTGAACAGTAAAACATTTTTGTGAGTCTCAATATTTGTAAAAGTTATGGACGAAATACCAAGACTAGTCTGACAATTTTCGTCTGTTTTTGCAAAACACTGCACAGTGGTGCGAATTCAAAAATGGGAAATAATTCGACTGTTTCTTAACCAAACAACCGATTGCGACCAAACTTGGCATGGCGGAGCTAGAGGGCCTCAAAGCTGACCACATGGGGTAAAGAAAATGTTCAAGCGCGTGTAACTCGTGTTTCTCTTCCGATTTATAAAATGTGTGTGTTCTACTAACTGAGGTCTCCAAAAAACTTTTTACATCTAAAAATTATCTCGTACAGTTGCCGAGATATCTTCAATTGAAAATTTAATTTTTAACCCTTTTTCCCTTACCGTGCGCTAGTATGTTGTAAATATTGGAGCACAATATGCACCGATTTCATCCGTATCAACATGTCTGGATGGGCAATAAAATTTCCTATATGATGAAAAAGCATTGGTTCGGTATACCCAATAGTACAAATAGTTATGACCACTTGAGGTTGACCGAGGGGGGAGCAATTTTTTCTACAAAGGTTTTTTAAAAAAACAACTTTCGTAAAAAAATTTTCAGAACAAAATTGTTTACAAAAATGGCGCACTGTGTCCTCTTGGATTTATTCAGAGATGCAGTCCACACCAACTCTTTTAACTAACAATTCCTTTTTGTCCACTATTTTATATATCTGCAATAAGGAGAAAAGAACAACGTCCTTTATTAGAACCAGAGAACACGTTATTGATATAAATCTTATAACGAACAGTAACGCTGAATCCACCTCCCATATAAAACGTGCAAGTGCAACCCTACAATATGGCTTCGAGACTATAGTCTTGAAGGTATACAAGCAGGATATAGCTCCCACTGCGGAAGGTGAGTCGTTGATACACGGCTTTCTGCAAGTGCGGTACCCACGCTCATTATTTCTAGTGACTCCAACTCTAACAGAAGATCTGTAACGTCCTTCTCAGAGGACGAAAGCTCTACCTTTGACACAGGGGGGCTGAGGGGAGTCTCCGGACTCTTTGACGCATCTAGCGGGACACGCTTCTCGATGATACGGACGAAGAGTTCGGTAACACCCTTGTCGGGGTGGATGTTAATCTGTCAATTACCAATGATGGTATGAATTCTACAGATTAACCTCCATCACGCTAAAGCAGCTTCAGCGGCTCTATTGCTGCGCCTGTCCACAGGTGCAGTGGACATCGTCCTGATACAGGAGCCGTACGCAGTGGGAGGAAGGGTGTGCGGTATCAGTACACCCAACATTTAACTGCTTGTGGCCAACTGTGAAATCACTCCAAGAACCTGCATTTTGGCCAGGAAAGATCTAAGTATCTTTCTCCTGGCTAATCTAAGTGGTAAAGACCAAACATCTGCTAGTCTGGAGATCGGTAATCGCATATATTGGGTGGTCTCCAGTTACTTGCCTTATGAAGCTGTAGTACCGACTGCTCTATTCAGGGAAGTAGTAGAAGAAGCAACGTCTGACGAGTTCGAGCTGATTATTGGCGCAGACACGAACGCTCATCATACTATCTAGGGTAGTACGTATATAAACAATAGATGTGATTCGCTTCTTAACATTATTCTAGCTACCAACCTAACTATTTGTAACATAGGTACAAGGCAGACAAGAAGTATTAGACGTAACGTTTGCTACTGAACGGCTGTGAGACAAAATTATTGGGTGGAATGTACTGGACGACCACTCATTCTCAGATCACCATTATATTGAGTTTAAACACGCTGAAAAAGAGCCTGAACCTGCCGTCCACAGAAATGTGAGAAAGTCAAAGTGGCACCTGTATGAGAAGAATTTCAAGAAAGTCCTCAATTCCAAACTTCTGTACGAACCGAATGACAAAGCCGGTCTGGATAATCTGGTCGAGCATATCACCACATCATTCAATAGTTCCCTTGAAGAAGCCTGTCCAAAAACAAGGTACAAGGGTAAAACTAAACCCCAATGGTGGACTTCTGAGCTAACGGCTATGAAAGAGACCTGCAACAAGCTATTCAACAAGGCTAAATCTACTGGGGTCGCTAATGTTTGGGATGCCTATAAAGAGACACTTAAGATCTATAAGAAAGTGCTTAGAAAGGCGGAAAGACGCTCTTGGTATACCTTCTGTGGTGAAGTGGAAAAGGTCTCCGACGCCGCTAGGCTGAGGAAGATATAATCTGCTTCACCCTGTACAGTGGGATATTTACAGGATGAGGCAAATAACTGGACCAAAAACAGCGAGCAGTCGCTCAATGTACTGCTCGACACACATTTCCCGGGGAACTCTGTAACAGAACCCGAGGATCAGCAGGACCAACAAGAGTGCGAGTGGACTGCGAGCGTCGCTAGCTTCTTGACTGAGAGATCCAGAATAAGTTGGGCTATTAATAGCTTTGAGCCCTTCAAGTCACCTGGACCAGATGGCATCACTCCAGCAGAAATGCAGAAAATGTTAAAGTACATTATCCCCTGGCTGGAGAAAATTTATGTAGGCTGTATCAGGCTTTCATACATCCCGAATCGATGGAGGGATACCAAAGTGGTATTCATACCTAAAGCGGGGAAGATATCACACACTAGGCCAAAAGACTTCAGATCAATTAGCCTATCCTCCTTCCTATTGAAAGGTCTGGAATGATTTTTATATTATTTCATTAGGGATAACCTGGATACAAAACCCCTGTCGGTGAACCAACATGCTTACAATAAGGGGAAGTCTACAGACTCAGCCTTGCACGAACTTGTAAGCACTATCGAATCGTCCCTGCTCATCAAGGAATTCACCATGGTGGCATTTCTTGACATAAAAGGGGCTTTTAACAACATTCTCTCAGATGCAGTAATTGCGGCACTGTCACATCTAAAAGTTAACTCTAGTTTGATTAGACTAATTCAAAGTCTGCTCAACAGATGACGCATAACAGCATGTCTTGGGTCCGCAACTCTAACAAGGTTTGTAAACAGAGGGACCCCACAAGGAGGAGTACTGTCTCCACTAATTTGGAACCTAGCGGACAATGAAATCCTGCTAGATCTAGAACGTTGTGGCTGCAAGGTCATGGCATATGCCGTCGACGTGGCAATCGCAGTGAGGGGCAAATTCGAAAACGTCCTCAGAGACATTCTACAGGGGGCTCTGAACAAATTGGCTAGATGGGCCAGCAGCAATGGTTTGGGCGTATACCACAGCAAGACAGATTTGGTTCTCTTTACTAGGATGAATAATGTCCCACATGTGGACCCTCTACCTCGGATAAATGGAACAGATCTAGTCTTTTCTGAAAGTGCAAAATTTTTAGGAATAATTCTAGATAGGAAAATTTTATTTAGACTTAACGTCTAATTATATTCCTGCAAAAAGGCTGTAGGGTCGCGCTGGTCGTCCACTGGATATATATAGCAGTAGTTCGTCCAATACTGTTATACGGTATTGTGGTATGGTGGACGGCAACTGACAAACTAACCATCACCAACCTACTAACAAAGGTTCAGAGAACTGCCTGCCTGAGCGGAGCCTTACGGATTACAGCGACCGAGTCTCTACAAGCCCTACTCCATATACTGCCGATTAATATTGTGGCGAGAGAAGTTGCAACCAAAGCGGCAATAAGATTAAACTGCCCATCAATGTGGAGGTACAAGAACTATGGTCACATGAGGATATCAAAGTGTAGTGCTTTGGTAACCGACCGAGTGGACTATATACCAACTGTGTACACCTTCGTACACAATTACATCACTATGATTCCGCCAGAGATGAATGGGTTGGCAGAATACCAGGTAATAGAAACCATTTCCACATTTACACGGATGGTTCGAAGCTTGATGAAAAGTTTGGCTTTGGAGTACAGTGTGAAGAGCTTAGTTTGGATATGGCTCACAGACTACCAGATACCTGCAGTGTCTACCAATCTGCCAACACTGGCGTTGTCATTTACTTGAACAGCCAGGCTGCCATCAATTCTCTCGAGGCAACATCCCTAAATTCACAAACAGCCTTAGACTGCCGCAGATCTCTTAACGAGATGGCTGAGCAGGTTAATATACACCTTATATGGGTGCCTGGGAATAGGGATATCCCGGGGAACTGCATAGCCGATGATCTTGCTAGGAAAGGGACGACATTACAAATTCTCGAAGAATTTGCATGTACATATTGGTGCGCCACTATCCACGTGCAAGCTTTGGCTTAGGCAAGAGGCAATCAGACAGTCCAACAAAAGATGGACAGAAATCGGCACATGCAGGGTAGCTAGGCAAATCTGGCCAAGGTATGACCTGAGAAGATCAAAATATCTCCTCGCACTAGAGAGACAAAGATTGTCTACGTTAGTATCAGTTCTGACGGGACACTGCTTGATCGGCGAACACGGCAAAAGATTGGGTATTGACTCCAATGACTTCTGCAGAAGCTGTTGAGATGAGGAAGAATTGGAGAGCATTGAGCACTTGCTATGCGACTGGCCCGCTCTGAGTAAACGACGACTGGACATTACGGGGTCGGCCTTTCTAGGCAGCCTAACAGATCTTTCCACTACCGATATTCGTACTATCCATAAATTTGGCTTAGGCAAGATGTTGGTTTCGATGAGGGGCATTTCAGCCCGTGGTAACACTAGGGACCTAAACTGGTCGATGTGAGCTTGTAAAAAAATACGGCTGCCACCCTAACCTAACCTATAATGAACAGTGAATCAATAAAGTATCGGATTAAAGAAGACTGTAACAGAATTCTCCATCTCAGATCACTTCAGAATTAATGTCAATTCTATCTAACTCAAAGAAAAATATGCTGGGATAAATACACAGATAACGAAACAGTGGGAGACACTGCAAAGTTACTTTGGTGAGATCCAAATGATAAGAATGAGATTAGTAAAATGATGAGTGTTATAACGGGACACTCAAGCTTACAAGCGCATCTGCATCGACTAGGAATGAAGATCCCGATATTATACATGAAGATCCCGATATTTCGGGACCGACATATTGCCAGGCTAGACTCGTCTCAGAGTATATGACTGGAAGATATTGAGGAAATTCGTGTCTACTACCGATTTTTTGTAACTCGTGAGGTTTAAAAATATCATAAATAAGGAACGCACAACAAGTGGTTCGGCCCACTTGTTTAAGTGTATGTTCGTGGACATGAGATGTTTAAACGTCTCCTATCTTCAACATAACCTAAATACAGAGATGCAGTCCGGACCTTCCAGGAAGGATGCTTTTCTGACATGCATGAAATAAAATGCCCAGTGATCTGTACGTATAACAGAAAATTATACGGAATCCCAAGCGAAGCTTTAAAATCCGTAAGGGCGTAAGACAAGGCTACGTGTTATCTCCCTCTTTAACAGTGTATTGGACACAATCATGATAGAAACGACCCGAGAAATAAACGGTATAACCTGGGGCTTCAATAGTGGCGGACCTGGAGTATGTAGATGACATTTGTCTGTTTAAAAATCGCAAAAAATTGCAAAAATCGGTTCAGCCGTTCGAGAGCAATTACAAATTTTGTAAAACACAAAAACTAATTTTTTTAATTTTTTCAAAAATTACAATGCCCATACAACTTTTTAAAAAAAATTTTAAAAAAATGTTAGCGAGATCTTATTTTACCTATTTGTAACTGCTTATAAACATTTTAGCCAAAAATAAACTACATAGGTTGATATTAAATATTCTAACCCCAATGCTAGTATCGCACACAAATCAATTAACAACAGACACATTGATTTTAAGCTAATTTACCAATTGATTGCTAATTTACGATTTGCCTCAATGATTCTGCTATTTCCAATAGAGTTTAAATTTCAAATTGTTGGCTCCAGTCAAAACCATTAGAAACTAACGATAAAACAGTACAGTCAAATTTAAATTTACCTTAATTCAAATGTTCGTCAAATGTTTTCCCCTTTTGCAATAAAGGAAATGTCCAAGTGTAAATTTAAGTAATATGAAATGTTTATATAAAGAAATTAAATAATTTATTTGTAAAGGGGTTTCCAACAAGAGGTGTTATTTTGGTATTCAAAGAAAAATGCCATTTTTTGAGATAAATGATCGGATGTTTATTTCATAATAAAGAGGAAGGTATGCTGTTAAAAATGAAAAACAACATTAGCCAAATGGCCACCACGACCACGCTTACAGGACCATATCCTTTTCATGAAATTTCCCATAACCAAATCGCAAAGTGGCTGCCCTATGTCCTCGATAGAGGTGGCCAATTGTGATCACCTCTTCGAGAGATAACACGGCCCGGAAACTTTTCTTGTAACATAGCAATGGTTTCGTTGCTTGTGTGGCACGTAGCGCCGTCTTGTTGAAAGTAAACGTTGTCCAGATCAATACCATCCAACTCCGACCATAAAAAATCATTAATTATCTCTCGATAGCGCAATCCATTCACCGTAACTGTTGATCCAACCTCATTTTCGAAAAAGTTAGGTCCAATGACCCCGCCGGACCATAAACCGCACCAAACAGTCACACGTTGAGGTTGGAGAGGCTTCTCAACAATAACTCTTGGGTTTTCCGAGCCCCAGATGCGACAATTTTGCTTGTTGATGTAGGTGAAAATGGGCCTCATCAGTCAAGATGATTTTCGCATTTTAATAATTTCAATGTGTTGTTGAATCGTGTATCGTTCCATTTTTAGTAATGGCGTAGTTTCTACTTGTCAAATGTCAAAGAATAAAAGCTTCAAAAGTGACAGCTTCGGAAATACCGGGTGATTCAAAATAACACCTCTTGCTGGAAACCCCTGTATAAAACAAGTAAAAAGTTTAGTCGAATAAACCGACTCATGAATCCCCTCACCTCGAGTCCCAAAAAATGTTAGTAATTTTTTTTTGTTTTATTTAAATTATTATCAATTTAAATTGCATTTAATAACTTTAAAGTATGTATTGATATTAAAGTTAAAAGCTCTTAACCTTTGGTACAACATGGACCATAACGGACACTTTTCTCTGGACTCTAGGTACTATAAAAGCATTACACTGTACAAAATTTCAAGTATTTTTATGCACTGGTACTAAAGTTATAATCTGGTAACTTTTGGTACAAAATGGTCCATTTGTGTGGGAAGTACCAAAAGGAGCGTGGCAATAATGCCAATTTTTCACTGTATTGTAGGTACTATTAAACCAATACACTGCACAACATTTCAAGTCTTTGTATGCACTGGTAATAAAGTTATAAGCTATTAACTTTTGGTTCAAAATTTTCCATTTGTGTGGGAGGTACCAAAAGGATCGTGTCAACTTCGCCCATTTTTCTCGAGGTAATAGTGACTAATAAACTAAAAAATTTAAGTTCACAAGGTTGCAGTTTTTGACATTTTGCTGGCAATATTGTAAAACCTGACCACCGTGTCTATATAGCTTAACAATGGATTTGTCAATGATGGAATTTAAAAAAATTCGAATTGTACCAAGGCCTCAACAAAATTGTGCCAAACTGAAGCAAATTGTAACAAAATCGAAAAATCTGTTTTTTTTACAAAAGCTTATTTTATTTATAAAAACATCAAAAACCGATATAAAAATTTTGTTAGAAAATAAAGCATCGGCTCCAAACATTTAGCTTTTGTACTTTCGGAATCTGCGGTTTTCTCTTCCTTTTGGCTTCACTTCAAAAAGGTATCGATTTTTCATGTCAAGTTTGACTTTTTTCTCTTCTCACCTTACAAAACTTGACCGTTTATATTTCGAAGAAAAACACAATTGAAATTATTGAACTTATACAAGGTTAATTATTTCGATAGTACGAGTATCGTATGAAGTCAGCTGATTTGTTTTCACGAATCGTACCGTCAGTCACATAGTTACAGCGTTCTGATCGTAATGTTTATTGCGAGACTATTTTACTAACGAGCTATGTGATTTCAGCGACCAAAAAAAATTTTAATTGACAAAAATTAAAATGTACCAAAATCGTCATTAGTGTACCAGCGTACCAGTCAAAAACGAGATGTACTAGTTACGGCAAAATGTCGACTTTTCGATCTTTCGACTTTTTGAAAAAATCAAGTCGACTTTTAGACTTTTTAGAATAAAAAAGTCGATTAAAGTCGACTTTTCGATTTATTAATGAAAATGCGAATATTTCTAGTTTTCTTCATTAATTTGCAGCAAAATACAGAAAAAAAATAAACTGATAATGATCAGGTGATCAGAAAATCTCTGAAGTCGTACCATAAAAGTCAAAAAATTCGTAAACAGAAAAAACCAAAATAATAAAAAATTGTTTTGTCAAGTCTAATTGCATTTAATATGTCATACTTATTCCCGGAGCATGTCCAAATCAATTGGCCTAGCATATTTAAACTGTTTAGAGTTTTGGCTCCAAATTTGTGTGGCGATAACTCGTGACTGTTTTGGAAAATCGTTCGCATCCAACACATTGTTTGGATGCGGCCAAAACGTCAATTTCTTATCTTATTATAGAACTGTTATGTCAAACTATTTATAACTACAAAAAAATATATAGTTATGACTTATGCGATTACTGTGTATTCATATTATCACGATTATTTTTACTTTTAAATTGGTCCGATATTAGTGTTGATACAACTGAATAACGATTATTATTATAACCCACAACGCGTTCTTATTCATTTTAGCCAAATGTAATATAAAATTGGCAATACTCGTACATAAAAAAGTCAACATTTAGACTTTTTCAGAAACAAAAAGTCGACTTACGATTTCGACTTTTTTGTTCCAAAAAGTCGACTAATCGATTAGTCGAAAATCGATTTATAGAACCCTATACGAGTATATTAATGTCACGTTACGATACGTTTGTGGTAGTAATCGCACCTTTTCAAGTACTGATAAGACAAGCATGAAAAAAATGTCAAACAAAAAACAGCCGAAAATGCTTGCTTGTCAAATAAAAAGAGTACATCTGTAGTCTAATCTATTTTGTGACTTAAATGCTTGCTTGTCAAATAAAAAGAGTACATCTGTAGTCTCATCTATTTTGTGACATAAAAAATTCTAAAGATCAAACACTTTTATCTCGTCGTTATTTGGATACTCATTGGACGTATGATAATGATAACAATAGCAAGAACTTTTATATCTCGACCTGGACAAACCGTCAAGTTCCTAACCAAACCAAGGAGTGTGCGATTCTGTACTAGTAACGTTTAGAATAAGGAAAAACTTTAAATATCAAAGAGATGTTGAAAACGTAGATGCAATGACATTTCCAAATACACACAAAACAATCGTAGACCAGACAAAGGACACCCAAATAAAATAACAAACAATAGACAACAAATCTATCCACACATTATACACGTCTAAACAGACAAATGCAGATTTCTCGTATATGGGTTGCGATTATAAATTCTCCTTAAGCACACAAATACATACATACAAGTGCCCACAAACGACATGTAAACAAAAAGGACCCTTATGACGTCAGGACAATGTATGTTTGGTAAAATGCCTTCAAGGAAAATTGGTTTAACTTCCAAATCAACAAAAGGACATGTAAATATGAAGATGCAGGAGGAGCACACCATTGTATCCACGCTCGTATATGTGCCGAAAAGCAAAGGCAAATGTCAAAACTTATTGCAAACCAATGTTCAAACATATTCTGGGGGACTTCAAAGCAAATAATACGAGCACACCAACCAAATACGTGAAAAGTTAAATTGCATTAAAGTTTGAAAGAAAATCTCTAAAACATTTCTTCTTTCTTACTTTTTGCTACACAGGCCACAACTGTCTATGTCTACATATGGCAACTCTCTGTAGCAAACAAAAAATGTCATTTGTTAAAACTTCTTACTGTCATTTGTCGTAATCAGCTTCATTAGTTGCGCCTGTGTTTTGATGACAGCAGCACATTTCCCACAACGAAAGATGCAATATGAGGAAGGAAGGACGGAAGACAGTCACAGCAGCGGCTGCAGCTGGAGAGCGCCAAACGAACGGCAACAACATCTAGTACACGGTGAGAGTAAATTGAAATAAAAAGAAAAAACGAACGGCAGTACATTCATCGTTGCTCCCGGCATAACACTCAATTTAGAAAGTGTTGAATTATGGTGTTACCATGTAAATGTATCACACAGCAAAACTATCAGCTAAAATCTAACCCTGCGAGGGTGTGGGGAAAATTTTTTCGCACAATGAAAAAGATGCTGCTATTATTAAGGCAATTCAACTCTGACATATTAACGAAACTACAACAGAAGAAAACAATCAAAATACTGAACTAATGCGTATAACGAATTTTGGCATCCTGCTATATATATCGCTACCACAGTCTTCTTTACTCTTTCCAAAATGTTGGATTTGAAGTCAAAATTCCTGCCTAATAAACTACTTAGGTATTTTGCGCTTTCAGAGGTGCAACTGTTGGTACCTTACTTCTCCTGCTGAAAATAACTAATTCCGCCTTGGTCGGGTTAACACCAAGTTCATTATGGGAAACCCATCTTGCGGCTGTATGAAGGGCCTTTAGTAGGGCCATCTTTTGTGCCAAAAATGCTAAATTTTTTCTGCCTTACGCCCTAAAACTGCGTTTTTGTTTTCGTTTGTAAAAAATGGTGCACGATGAAATGGTTTCGTTTTCTTTTGCACAAAATTTAACAGTTGCGCGGTGCAAAAATTCAACATTTCAGCCCTATAATCGAAGGAGTGGACGCTGCCCTACAAAACAGATGTTTTTCCAGCATCGAAGGAATATCCTAAATACCCGCGTTTTTTATAATGAAGTTTGTACAGATGCTTTATTTAAGTGGCTCCGTGGAGTATTCTTTGTTTTTTTTTTTTTTTGAGAGTTAAAAACCTAGATTTTGGCATTTTTGTTTTTTTTTTTGAGAGTTAAAAGCCTAGATTTTGGCATTTTTGTTTTCGATTCTGACCACAAAAAATGCAGCAGTACAAGAGGGTGTAGGCGACATAATTAAAATGCTGCTCTCGGTCATGGCAACATCATTTTTTAGAAAAGAAAACACCATAAGAGTACTTGGAAACTTCCCTCTGACTGCTATTGCCACGTCATCTGCTCAAGCAATAACCTTAACACTCATCATCACCAAGAAAAGCAGAATATTTATCATGGAGAGATCCCATAGAAGAGACAGAATGCCCCGTTGGGGCGTTCCCTGCAGACAAATCTATGGTGGTCAGATGACCCTGTGCTGAAATGCGTCTCTTAATCAGAAGATTATAAGGGTTTCTAATGCCGTATTTATGTTTATGAAGTCCCCCTCTATATCTATGAAAGTATATTACTTAACAGAGAGGTATTCTTCAATAAAGATTACTAGATCATACAGGGCGGTTTCGATGGACAAGGGGAAGCGGTAGGAATGCTGTTGAGTCTGCTATAAATTTTAGTTCCAAGCTATCAAATGGATGATTTTTTGGCAACTTTCTTTTTGGCAGCTCAGCTGTTTTTGTGTAACGTGTTACTGTTAAATATGTTCAATTTGGTCTAAAATTTAACCACCAATCGACTTACAAACAAACAGTGCTTGCAGATTAATGAATTTTATTTATTTTTATTGAATTTTGAGTTTGAGTTTATTTCACGATTGGGGCCGGTCAATTGTCCGCATAGATTGTGCGTTTTAACGCCTTTCGATTATTTTTTGTGGGGCTATATTAAGGCTCATGTCTATAGGGACAAGCCCGCAACGGTTGACGCACTGGGAGCCAATATTGAAGAATTTATTGTTGGAGAGAGTATGTCAAAATTGGACCCAGCGTATGAACCATTTGAGGCGCAGCTGCGGTCAACATTTACATGAAATCATCATTAAACATTGAATTATATAGACCGTTCTATCGACTCAAATAAAGATTTCATTCATTTCTCTAAATTTTATGTGTTTTTTTAATCAAATCCGAAAGCTCTTAATATATCTCCCTGTATTTATTAATCCCGAAATTCCTTGGCTCATGTATGAGACGATTTTCCCGCTTTTGGGATGAAAACAACCTTGGTTTCTCTCGATTTTTTTGGAATGTATGCCTGATTGATACAACATGTGTAGCTCTCTCTGAGACAAGGAGCAATTGTATCAATCACTGCCTGTAGCTCCGCCGGCGAGACATTGTCTGGTCCTGGCGACTTACAAATTTAAAGCGTTTGATAGCCAAAAGAATTCTGGATTTGGTTACAATCTCTCTGGCGATCTCTGATGGCTGCACTTCAAAGGAATTGAAGTATTCAATGCCTCGTCAGAGTTGCCCGGAAAATGTGTATACAGGAGCACTCAGTGGGCATAGTTCAAGAGCTGTCATCTTTGTTGATGTACTCAACACGACAAGGTGTTGAGGCTAAAATTTTCCGTAACCTTGAGCCTGCGGATGAGCTTTCTACGCCACTAGAGAAATCTATCCAAGATTTATTTTGAGCCTTTATCAATTGTTTTTATACCCTTCACCATAGGATGGGGAGTACAGGGTTGCCCATATTCGACGGACCCACGGACTCGTTGGGCCCATTCCAATCGACGAGGCTTGTCCGCAGGCAACAATCTTTGCGTCAATTGAATTTTGTACGGGAACAAATGCAAATCAACGCGAATAATTCGTTGTAAAGTGGACCGAGCCATGCCCAACTGCTGAGAACGGCGTTTTTGGGATGTTCTTGGGGACCTCTCAACACTGGCTCGTACGGCAGCGATATTCTCGGCCGATCGCCTTGGTCGACTTTTATTTGGCCTCTTCGGATTAGAAAGAGCCTCACCAGTCGAAAATTTTTCGTATAAACGCTTAATGGTGTTCTTAGAAGGCGCACTTCTCACATTTTTTAATATTTTAAAAGCTCGTTGACTTGACTTCTTCTGTTGAATGTAAATTTCAACTATTTCAGAGCGTGGCGTGTATTGTTCCATGGTAAAAATCTGCTTGGACTGACGCTTCAAACGCGGTATGTCATTAAGCGATCTGACATCTCTGTCAAAAGTTATGGCGTTGCCAGATGGGTCCGTCGAATATGGGAGACCCTGTATATTCATGTTGTCACTCCATTTGCAACACCTCTAAATATTGATCTGAGACCCCATAAAGTATATATACGAGAATTCTTAATCGTCGTAAAATTCTAAGACGATTTAACAATGTCGGTCTGTCCGCCCGTCCCTCTGTGTAAGCACGCTACAGTCCGTAATAATAGAGCAGGTTTTTTGGGATTGGAAATGGGCCATATGGGCAAAAGTTTTGATATACCTTCCCTATAGAGGTCGCTCCAAAATACGGGTTTTGAGCCATAGATTTGGTTGATCACATTTTTTAGAAATACTTCTTTTAGATGCAGGTTGTTTAGGATTTCAAATGGGCCATATCGGTCAATGTTTTAATATAGCTCCCCTATAGAGGTCGCTCCAAAATACGGTTAGAAATGCTTTTTATAGATGCAAGTTGTTTAGGATTGCAAATGGGCCATATCGGTCAATGTTTTGATATAGCTCCCCTATAGAGGTCGCTCCAAAATACGGGGTTTAATCCACAGATTTGTTGCTGTATTCGTTTTCATAAATAACCCCAAAAATAAGAACTACTGCATCATTCGTTTAGTCAAGATGGCTCAATTAATAATTTAATGACCATATGCATTTTTTGCTCAAGGTGGGTTTTTAGCACTTTTCCCATATGCTCGGTATACCGTACGGAATAACTATTATGTGTCTGAAGCAAAGATGTATATATTGAATAGGAGAAAAAAATGCACAACAAACCTACCCGAAAAAAGTGCATAGACACCACATTTTCTAAGAAATTTAGCAGGAATTCATCTCAATAAAATTTAAAATTTTAAACCATAAATACCACATCTTTTAGGTGAAGAGTTTGTCTAAAGAATTTGCGGCCTCAAATTTGGCTAAATGGTTTTTTAATAATTTACTAAGACCAAAAGGATCATTTCATGATTTGCTCCATATCCAAAGATTTTTCCAGTAATAAAATTTAATGCAATCAATGGTGGAGTGTATATACACGGATAAAAAAACGGGAAATATAATATGTTTCGGATCAAAATTTAAATAAAATATACTTTGGTGCAAATATTTTATATTTACATACCGGAAAAAGGTTTGAATATCTCTCTTATCGATGTTATTTTTTCGGAGTTTTGGTGCAAATTATCTTTAAAAACGAGGAAATGTTTAAATCGCCTACAGAATTTGTTTTCCTACCTATAGGAAACCAGTAAGGAAAGGCAGAAAGTCGGACGGGGCCGAATATATAATACCCTACACCTCCCTAATAATGCGATAAGGGTCATTGCGATAATAATTTGGAATAATTGGTAAATGGGTAGGAACACATTATCTAAGTCTGAACCGATAATCGCTAAATTAAGCAATATTCGTTCCTAAATTGAGAAACATATTTCTGGAAAATTTTAATGATCGGAAGTAAAGTACAACTTTTATAGCGCTTTGATACCAAATCAGGAGGAACATATGTATGGATGTTATATATAAATCTGAACCGATTTTCCCTGAATACTCATTCATGTAAAAAGACATCTTTCTGTCGAATTTCGTACTGATCGGATATAAATATCGGATATAAATATATAAGCGCTGTAGATATATCTCTACAGCGCTTACATGTCGAATCGGGCGTAACATATATATGGGGTTATATCTAAATCTGAACCGATTTTCTCCGAATTTGGCAGTATTTCTTCATGTAGAAGGAAACCTCTTTTTGCCGAAATTCGCACTGATCGGATATAAAATAAAATTTTTACAGCGCTTACATGTGAAATCGGGGGTAACGTTTATATGGGGGCTATATCTAAATCTGAACCGTTTTCTTCCAAATTTAACAGTGTTCATTCAAATAATAGGAAATCTCTTTCTGTCGAATTTCATACTGATCGGATATATAATAACATTTTTACAGCGCTTACACTTCAAATCGGGGGTAACGTTTATATGGGGGCTATATCTAAATCTGAACCGATTTATTCCAAATTTAACAGTGTTCATTCATATGATAAGAAACCTCTTTCTGCCGAATTTCAGACTGATCGGATATAAAATAAAGTTTTTACAGCGCTTACATGTAAAATCTGGGGTAACATATATATGGGGGCTAACTCTGAACCGATTTTAACCAAATTCAATAGGGATCGTCCTTGGGCCAAATAAAACATATGTGTAAAGTTTCGTCGAGATCGGACCATAATTGCGACCTGTACTTTGATTACAAGAATACATGCACAGACAGACAGACGGACATAGCTAAATCAACTCAGAAAGTAATTCTAAGTCGATCGGTATAATAAACGATGGGTCTATTTCTTCTCCTTTTGGGTGTTACAAACAAATGCACAAAGTTATAATACCCTGTACCACAGTGTGGTGTAGGGTATAAAAAGTTATTTTTCCCAAATATAATGTGTTTCCAGAAAATATACTACAGAAGCGATTTTTAGGGGAGGATGCGGCATGGCCGAACTTAACACTTTTACTTGTTTGTACTGCTTCAGTTCTTCCTTATTCATACATAAGTGTCCCAGTCCAGTCCTATGAAGGTCATGCGGCCTTTGCCTTATTTATGTCCTTCCTACAGCACTTACTTAGCATAACAAGGGGCTTCAGTTTGGGATATGCGGCTTGTAACGCGTCATAAAGGTTGCAGTGACTCGCTCCACCGTTTCTTCTGTTTCCCGGATAGTTTGCATCTTTATCTCAGTTCTTTTTAGACCTTTTGGAAATGTACCTAAATTTTCCCTAATTCGCCTTAATATTGCATGAACACAGAAAATTCAAATTGAATTAGGAATGTTTATTATCATTTGAAAGAACATTCTTTGGCATTTATTTTTTGACGATTACGTCTATCAAATGTTGGCCGCGGCTACGTCTCAGATGGTCCATCCGTTGAGTCCAATTTTCGATTACTCGTTCGAGCATTTCGACTGGTAACTGGCGAACGACACGCGTGATGTTTTGCTCCAAGGCCTGAGTCGAAACGGGTTTGTCTAACGGTGTGATATCTCACGATCATGGTGGCCAATCGACCGACCCAAAACATGAAATTATCTGCTCACCGAAGTGTTCTCTCATCCGTTTTGTTGAAACCAAATGTCGCCGAGATCACGAGCTTCAATTTCAGGCATCAAATAGTCGGTTATCATTGCACGATAACGGTCGCCATTGACGGTTACGTTCTCACCGGCATCATTTTTGAAGAAATATGGACCGTTGTTTCGTTGTTTTTAGTACGATCAGCAGGCCGATTATGTTGACCATAAGTTGAGCGAAGTGCACGAAACACATTCCTCACGGAACGTGAATTTTCGTAATAAAGTTGAACGATTTGTAACGTTGTTCAGGCGTAAGTCTTTCCATGATGAAATGCCAAACAATACTTAACAAAAATAACATGACAGCATGACACGACTCACACGTGATCTGTCAAAAAAAGGCTATTGAAAAAAGTATCTTTACTTGGATCACCCGTTATTACACAAAATAAATGTATCTGTCATTTTCCGAAATATTACCATTAATTTTCTTTATACTAACTAAAATACGCTACTTTGAATTGCACGTCACTTTGTAAGCCCTTTGGAAACACTGTTCTAACAGTGGTTTACGAACAAAATAAAAGCAAGCTGAAAGCTGAAACTTTTCTTCATGCTTAGCAACAATTTTAAAGGCGACAAGTTAAAATTTAATGTTTTTTTAAGAGTTCAAAAACAACCTCACCGACTGTAACGACCGTTACCCCAAAAGCACAAAAGTTTGTTTTTTTCGTAATTCATTCAAACGATTTAATTTTATAGTAGCGGAAAATAAGAAGGTAAGTAAGATGAAGAATTTTGTAAGGCCAAATAAGCAAATAAGAAAATAAGCCAAATAAGACACACACTGCAAAATTTTACAATAAATGATGTTTGTTTCCAAAACTTGAAATCAGCACATTTATAAAGTAACGACCGTTACTTTTTTAATGGTCAAAAATTATTGAAATTAAATTTTTATGAATTCTTTCGGTTGCTACCGGTTGCTTTCGATGCTTGAACTTTCGTCAGTCAAAAATTAGGCAATCCACGTGGCATATTTGCTTAGGTTGGAATTTTATTTAAAAAATCTCCGAAAATCGGTAACGACCGTTACTTTTGAAACACCCAACTATATTCAAACTACAACAAGCTTTAATTTTCTGTTTAAATTGGTTATATAACTAAAAATTTGAGTTTGTGTCAGCTGTCACGAGGCAACATGAAACACTAACATTTTTTTCACATCTCGGAATGAGTTCAGTTCTTTTTCACACAATTTAAATACTTACCATTTACACTATCTTCCATATAAATAGTTCCCAATTTATTGTTCTACAAAAGTTCTTTAAAATTCAGAAGCAAATAGGCACTGTAACCATTTTTGTTAGTCAAATATAAAAATACACTTTTGACTGCTGCCCATATGACGGGACATTCTTTTTCAAGAAAACCCAAAACATTTTCCGTTATTCCGAAGTGTTTTTTAACAGATTTTATCAACCAGTGAAACGGGTCAATTGTCTCATAGTGCAGTGATTTCAATACACTGGGTGGCGTCTCAGTGCCATGTGCCATATGAACGGAGGTCAATCAAACATGTGAGTTTTCTAACTCAAGGCTGGCTGATACAATGTCTTCATTACTAAAAGAAGGTATATGCTACGTTTTTTTGCGAGTATACATAAGGGCTTTCTTAGACGTACATGTCAATAAAAACCTATATCGGCCATTCTGAAATCTTTCATTGCAGCCATTTTTGCGCGTTAGCTCTCGTTTTGAAAATATTCCAAAATTTACTGCAAAATTTTCCCTCAACCCTCGTTGCAACGTATACATCATTATGAAGCCTACATATAGCCAGACACCACCGACATGTTTGGTCGTCCAGACTAGACTATATCACCAGCGCTTCTCTGTCTGTCTTTCTCTGCATCTCTGCCTTTTCGTAATAAGTATGAATTTCTGTACAAATATGTTGAAATGTAATGTCGTAATAATAATATGCATGCAAAAGCAGGAAGAGTAGATCCTTAAGCTCTGTTTACGATGACTACACCACAATTCTTGGCATCCAGTTGAGCAAAGTCTGCTGATTTTTGTCAGCCATAATCTACAGGAAGGTTGTTGCATTTTGCCTTGACATTCACACTTTAATGCATATGTATGCACAGGATTACATACGGCACACATCCCTGACTTCCATATTCAAATATACATAAGTAGATTCGTTCATGAGGTTAAATATATTTATAAATTTGAGAAAAAAAAATAAATAAAATGTGGAACAGAGGTCAAAGACGGCCTTTTTGGGCGGCTCAGACTCCAAATATAATTAGTCAAATTTAAAATATTTCAAATTAAGGACTGGGCTGTTAGCTCAGATTATTTGTTATGAAGTAAATAAAACTAATTTATTTCATGTTTCACTCAACGTTTCATTGGTTTTATTCCAACTTCATCAGGGGTAATTGTTGAAAATCCAAGCGGCATATTATATATTTATTGTTTTTAATTAGATTGATTGACAAACGTATTGTAGAATTACTTACAATTAGTTTTAAATTTTTTTTATTATTAAATATTATTAAAAAATAGGACATCACGACACAAAATTTATAATAATAACTAGCTGGACCCGGTCCACTTCGTTGCCCCATATTTCCGATCCCGTCCATTTTTGGACCACTGACGTAGACTGCCAGCAGCACTGCAGTGGAACATACACACAAACAAACGATTTGCCACTCCCACATTTTCCCCGCCCACTATTTGCATTTTTTTTTCCAAAACCATCTCAGACCAAATAGTTTTCAAACAAAAGAAAAAATTTTAAAATCGGTCCAGTGGTTTAAACGTCTATAAAACACATACATACATACATACAAACATTTTTCCATTTTTATATATATAGATTATAACAAGTAAGAAAGTTCAGTCGGGTAAACCGACTAATGAATCCCCTCACCGTGAGTCACAAACAAATATTAGTAAATTTATTTTTTTTTTTGTTTTATTTAACCAATAACCAATGCACCCACAAGGAGTGACTGTTTGGTGCGGCTTATGGGCTGGCGACGTCATCGGGCCATACTTCTTCTAAATGAGGCCGGTCAGGCAGTTACTATGAATGGTGTTCGCTATCGTGAGATCATAACGAACTTTTTATGGCCCGAATTGTAAGATATGGATGTGGACAATATGTGGTTTCAACAGGACGGTGCCACTTGCCACACAGCTAACGAAACAATGGCTCTTTTGCGCAACAAATTCAATGACCGTGTTATCTTTGTGGCGATGTCAATTGGCCGCCAAGATCATGTGATTTCACACCGTTGGACTTCTTTCTTTGGGGTTATTTGAAAGAAAAGGTGTACGTCGATAAGCCAGCAACAATTCAAGAGCTAAAGGATGAGATAGTTCGGCACATTAACGGCATAGAACCTCAATTATGCCTTAGCGTCATCGAAAATTTGGACCATCGGATGGAGGTGTACCGCCGAGGTCGCGGCGTCCATTTGACCGATACTTTGTTCCATACATAATTAAACCATACCAATATTATCATAATAAAAGGAAATGACAGTAATTTCCTAAATAATTTGTGTTTTATTCAAAATCAACATCGGCCCTTAAAATTTAACCACCCATTTACGTTTAATTACACAGAATTTGGGAAATTATGGGGATAACCAAAAAAACAATTATTTATTAATATTTTTTCTGTTGTAGTAACCAATTATTCGTTGCAATAATAATCTTTAAGGTAAGTACGCACGATTTGCAGATCGGACAACATTGCCAGAAAAATGGCGAAAAAATGCAACCCTGTGAATTTACAACCGTGTGAACACACAATTTTTGTTTTGCAGCGTTAGCAGAACAGTCATTGCGAGATAATTTGCAGATTGTTATATGTGCGAAGTTTATGCATGTGACAACGGCGCCATTGCCATAAAACCATTTTATTTGCAACACTGTCTATAATGTATTTTTATTGGCAATCCTGCATATAAATATTTACAAATGTAAATATATGAAATTGTAATGTTTTCTTGCAATCGTCTGAACTGTCAATTCACCTTTGCCTAACAATATGTCATTGTCCGTATATTTGCCACACTTTAACAGGGATGATAACGTTTGCCAATCTGGCAATCGTCTATACTCAGCTTTAGTCTCTTGACCACTTTCATTGGTTGTCACAAGCAAAAATCGATCATATGGTACAATAATGAAAATTTAAAAGTAGTTACAAAACTAACCGAGTGTCAATGAAAAAAACAATCTTAAATTGATTGATACAACCATCCATTTACATAGTTGCAAGCATTTTCAATCGATCGTATCCATGTTATTATTGTCGTTTCAACTTTTTATATATATGTATGTATATACAATACGGTGTAGGCAATACACATTTTGTTGCTAGTACTATTTTTTTATTGTTGCAACCGAATCCCAATCAATTATTTTCCTGGGTGTACCAAAACAAGTAAAAGTGTTAAGTTCGGCCATGCCGAATCTTATATACCCTCCACCATGGATAGCATGTGACCTCACAAAATAACTCAAACCTAAAGAAAGTAACACCGAAAAACACAAAAAAATATCCACCATATGATGGGGGGTATATTCATTTTGTCTATTCAACCTAACCTAACCTAACACTTCTAAATATTGATCTGAGAACCCATAAAGTATATATATTCTTAATCGTCTTAAAATTCTAAGACGATTTAGCCATGTCCGTCTGTCCGTCCGTCTGTTGTAATCACGCTACAATCTATAATACTTGAGCTAGGTATCTGAAATTTGGTATAGATACTTCTTATAGCTGCAGGTAAGGATTGGAAATTGGCGATATCGGTCCATATTTAGATATAGCTTCCATATATAGCATCTAACTTGTTGTGATTCCTACTGATTTTTTTTTTGTTTTTCGGTGGTATATTCATTTTGTCACTCCGTTTGTAACACCTCTAAATATTGTTCTGAGACCCCATAAAGTATATATATTCTTAATCGTCGTAAAATTCTAAGACGATTTAGCCATGTCCGTCTGTCCGTCCTTCCGTCAGTCCGTCTGCTGTAATAACGCTACAGTCCGTAATAATAGAGCTAGGTTGATAAAAATTTGGTAAAAATATTTCTTTTAGTTGCAGGTTGTTTGGGTTTGCAAATGGGCGATATCGGTCCATATTTAGATATAGCTCCCATATATAGCATCTAACTTGTTGTGATTCCTACTGTACTACTGTATTGCAAGTGTGAATATGAACATAGTATATGACAATCAAAGGTATAGACACCAGAGTGTATTCGCACATTTTTACCAAAAGATGGGGGAAAAGTACATTTGTACGCGAGAGAGAAGATTTTTAGGTAGTCATCTACAGAAAGCTTTTTTTTAGTTTCAAAGTCAACTTCAATGAGGTGTCTATACCTTCGATTGTCTTTGGTATATGTGATTGCAATTGTCTCGACTTATATTATATCACGCCATCTATAGTGAACTTTAAACATAACATAATTGTTTTTGCCTACATTAAGTTCGAAAGCTTCTTAAAGCTCGTACCTAATTCATACGTCGACTTTTAAGCGCTAGTAGCTGTTCGAGTTGTATTTCGGGCATACATGGTTGTATTTTATGTAACATTCAACAATAGAGGGGAAATATAAGTTCTGATTTTCACTCGGCAATATTTTCCAAGCATGTGTCAGGCTTGCCAGTTTTTTTTTTGTACCGAATCCCCAAATTTTTATATTTTATCCCCTAAATCCCCAAAAAAAGATTTCTCATCCCCAAAAAAATCCCCAGAAAATATATTAACTTGTGTGAATGATGTATTTTACAATTCAATGTACTTTGTACTAAAATTCATTTTGTTTGTACAAAATGTACTTTGTCAAATTATCAAATATCAAATATATCTGATTCAAAATCTTCCATCTCATCTACATCATCTAATTTTTTTGTACACGTTTTTGGTATTAAAATTTTGATCATTTCTGCCAATGGACTAAATAATTGATAAAGTACATCAAAGGGTTAATATCAGCGATTCCAGTTCTTTAAAATCGAGTTGGGCCAGCAGAATCCTGTTATTAGTACACTTTACTCCAAAATTAGCTTAAATTGTTCGTAATGTCGTCTGGGAGGAATTTTATAAACCGCATTTGGCTTCAATTGATTTATAAATATCTATAGAAATACGTATTGGCAATTACTACAGGTTGTCTATTTAAGTCGTACTCTAATACACTGCGAGCCAAGCTACTTTTTGTAGGAACTTTTGACACAATTTTTACGGACGCATTTTCTAAAAAAATATACAGCCCGATTCTAAATAAAATTCCCCGGGAATTTTTTCCCTTTTCCCGTTGTTGGGAAAGCGGCATTACCTTACAATTATGTTATCATGGAATGAAATATCAACAACACAATAGATAATTTCCCTCTCCCTCATTTGCCTTCACCCAATAATTCAGAATATGAGAATTTCATTCTCGGGAAAAAACAATTCCCCGGATATTTATTCCCCGGGAGTATTCAGAATCGGGCTGATAGACTTAACAGAAAATACAAATTTTAACATAAATAAAGACATGTAATTATAAAAAATTGCAATCCCCTCCAAATCCCCGGATCACCAAACCAAAAAATATATCCCCATTCGCGAAGAAAAATCCCCAAATTGGGGATAAATCCCCTAAACTGGCAGCGCTGGCATGTGTCAAAGTTTGTAGGAGAGAGAGACAGAGAGCTCTTTCCGCCTGCTTCTCTCTCAAAAATGTTCAAAGTGGCATAGAAATTTCAATTTATATACATATTACAAATTTCAATTTATATACATATTACATTATGTAGCAAAAAAATGGTTTCAATAGTCACAGTCAAAGTCAATGAATATAGAAGATTTGCATTTTTATTTACATTTTCTCCAGTTACGAACGAATAGAAATGATTGATGAGCAGCCTCAACGTGTGGCCAGAACTAAAGTTATTGTAAGTAAATGGTCTTTTTATATCGAAAAATGGAAGGGCGTACTTGGAATTACTATCATTCTCCATTTCTCCCCTCTGTAGGTTTGGATATATGAATATAGCCAACTGGTGCGTGTTATATTTTCCCGCCCACCCGAAGAAGTATACCAGCAACAGGAGGAGATTGTAGCCGAATTACGCAATGAATAGTGGATGAAATACGTTTTCATGTGGATTCAATGGGAAGCATACGCATGGATTGGTCCGATTTATATTTCCATGCTGTGGATCCACAGACACAACAAATTTCGGCGGAAGATGAAATTCTCAAAGTTATTGATGCCAATTATGACTATTTAAGGGTTTGTTAAACATTTGCGTTGTTTGCAAAGATATATGTATAACATAATTTTTTGCAGGATTATTATGCTTGTTTTGCCATAGAGCTCAAGAAGAATTTGATTTGGCAGTAGCCAGGTACTGCCGAGCCAGTCGTGGTAGTCATATGAATGATATTGTGTTCCATTATTAAATGACAAAGTTCAACCATTCCAATAAAACCAGAAATTTGAAAAAATTATCAGTATTTTTTGTTATAGCCTATTCAAATTTAAATGCCCGAAAAATAACAAAATCAAAATGGCTCAAAATGTCTTGATATTATGGTGATTCTGCCTCTATATAACAAACAAAATTTTAATTATTTTGTTTAAATCTCTTATTCTTCACATTTGTATGAAAAGATTACATCTAAAATCAAAAAATTTGCTCATAACTTTTTTATAATACCGGGTTTTCACACAAGAAAATTTTTTCCAAGCAAGTGTCAAAGTTTGTAGGAGAGAGAAGCAGGCGGTAAGAGCTCTCCGCCTCGCTCTCCTACAAACTTTGACACTTGCTTGGAAAAATTGCCTCGTGTGTAGCAGGACTAATTTTGTCAGAGCCCAATCGGAGAAGTTCCGGCGTTTCAAATGACCAAATGGCTTTAGTTCTTGAGTCCGTTTGAACTTGTAAGGATGAAGGACAAGATCTTTTCGCAAAATACGCCACAGTGTGGTTTGAGAGATGCCAAATTCCTGAGAACGACGTGGAATCGACTGATTTGACTAATTTTGAACGGATACACTTACGGCTGCGATATTTTCGTCGCTTCGAGCGGTATGGCGTCGGAACAACCAAAAGTGAAAATTTGGATTCAAATTTATCCACTATAGCACGCCCAGCCTGTCGGGTGGGACGATTATTATAGCCGAAAATTGGAGTAAGCGCTCTTAAAGTTGCGACCACCGACTCAGAATTTAATTTTTAATGATTTCCACTCAGTTATTGTTTTCACGCAAGTGTCATTTTAAAAATTGTAGTTATTTGGAGCTGCACGGAACCTTCAGGAACTTGGATGTGGGCCGTGATGCAGAACTTGTAAGAAGCACTGGACTAACCCAATACGACTATATTTCGTAGTAGATTATCTCACAGTGGGAACATATACGGGTATGTTCTGGCACTCACTTGGAGCATCTCACGTGAAATGTCTTAAGAAAGAGGAGTTCTAAAAGTCGCTATCACGTGATAAAAGTCGCTTAAAGGCCAGAGTAGATCGAGTGAATGTTAGCGGTCTACTGCGCACCCATAATGATTATGTTGTGAAAGCTGCCAAAATCTTTTCAAAGCTACAAATTTTCAAGAAGTTATGCTGGAGAGTATGCAGTGAGGTTATATTTGTTTAATAACGCATACCAAGTCCTAAGTCGTGTCATTTTTTATTTTAGTGCAAAGTCATACCTACATGAATTGGGTATATTTAAAGATGTAAGTGTTCACATTGACGTTAGTCGATGTGATAACGCTTCTCCCGATGGTTATGAGGTAACATTCAAAGGTTATGAGGTAACATTGTGGGTTCTGTTGGTACAGAAGTCGGCCAAAATGAGGGATCTCTGCGTACTGAATTGACCATACCCAACTTGTTTGGTAGAGGAGAGAGCATTTCACTACAAGGATCATACAGCAGTAAACGTGCTAACGATATACAATTGAAATTTTGGAAGTCATTCTTTCATCAAAGCTTGTGGAAAATAGACCAGAGTAAGTAACAAACACAAATGCCAATTTGATGAAAACAATTTGACCAACTTATTCAAAAAACCTTTTCAGAATTTCGTTTTCCCTATTTCGACATCTGGATCGATTTAATGTTAGCAAATTTCATTTTCATTTCATTTTTTCATTTATTTAATTATAGTAATATAAACAAGCCAATATGGCCAAAATTCTTATATTAACTTTATACTAATCAATTAAATAATTAGGTACTACACTCAAGTAATCACTCATCAAGCGATACAATTGAGAGATAAAACAAGCGTTAAGCTTAACATGTTATAGCTACTCACAAATCGATGTGTTATACACATATAGTAAAAATAATAAACTAAAACTAAAAAAATAAGAAAAATAGCCTAAAGATATTTATCTGAATGCAACAAAATAACACAACACGCTCGAGGCTATGTAGCGCAAGTTCATCCCATAGATTTTACTACATAGTAAAAAAATCCATACTAGGAAAAGCAGGGGGAAAACAGAGTGAGAGAGTTAAAATAAAATTGAATTTCTAAGCTAGATTTTACTCGAAGATTACCGAGTAAAAGTAGCACCAAAAGTGTAGCACGCAGAATACAATGTAGCACGCAGAATACAATCGATTTATTGAAGGAAACATTCGATGAGCGCATAATTTCGCGGAATGGACCTGTCAATTGGCCACCAAGAAAGATCGTGTGATTTGACACCATTGGATTATTTTCTTTGGGGATATGTGAAGTCGCTCGTCTACGCCAACAAACCAGAAACGTTAGGGGAATTGGAAGCCAACATTCGTGGCGTTATTGCCGACATACGGCCCCATAAGCTCCATATGCTACGATAAGTATGAGTACGGCATACTTTTTTTCCCCCCGTTTCCGACTGCCTCTCTCGCCCACAAAACGCCGATAAGTATGCTTAGTCTGCATTTACATGATACTTTTTTTTAAGTATTGCATACTTATCTTGTTGGAACTTTTTGCCATAAGTCTTTGTGCCATACGTTTGGCACTCTTTGTGCCATACGTTTGGCACTCTTTGTGCCATACGTTTGGCACTCTTTGTGCCATACGTTTGGCACTCTTTGTGCCATACGTTTGGCACTCTTTGTGCCAAACCGCAGCCGTAACAATTATATGACATTGTCAATGTCACATTCACATATGTATGTCACATTCACAACAAAAATAGCAACAAATTCATTTTATTATTATATTATATACTTATTCATCATTACTTTTCAATTTTTTCGCAAAATTTTTTTCTTTTTACTGATTTTGTTTGCAAATTTCAGCATTTTGTCATTTGCCGGAAAGGGGCAAAATTGTCCCCCACTGGTTCTATCTGTCTGTTCGCCGATAATTTTGCCCGGCTCCTAACTTCTAATGAATTTTTGCATAGATACAGAAAATAGAAAATGCAGCAGAGAAAAACAAAATGGAGAATGTTATTGGAGAATGAAATTGGAACTTGTGGCTTTTAAATTAAATGAAATTTATGAAATATGAGCCTCGTTTGTAATAAAACGCAGTCTACGTAAGTTTATACATATGCATAATCAATTCAACGCCTGTTTTGTATTCATTTTTCGTATTCGTATTTTTGTATTCAAAATTTTTATACCCTATACCACACTGGTACAGGGTATTATAACTTTGTGCATTTGTTTGTAACACCCAAAAGGAGAAGAAATTGACCCATCGTTTATTATACCGATCGACTTAGAATCACTTTCTGAGTCGATTTAGCTATGTCCGTCTGTCTGTCTGTCTGTCCGTCCGTCTGTCTGTCCGTCTGTGCATGTATTCTTGTTGTTGGTACTCTGAATAGAGAATAATCTCTATTTCCTACCGTAGAAGGATCATCCCTCCTTCCGCAAACGATACATGCTCTGATGTCCGACATTTTTTAACTTTGACAATAACTTTGAAAAATACGCAACAACTTGGTGTGATGACAATACGCAAACAAGTGAGCGATTATTCCTTGGCAAAATGGACAGGACACATTTTCGACAGGCACAAATGGACAGGACACATTTTCGACAGGGCACATTTTAGACAGGGCACATTTTCGACAGGGCACATTTTCGACAGGGCACATTTTGGACAGGGCACATTTTCGACAGGGCACAAATGGACAGGACACATTTTCGACAGGGCACATTTTCGACAGGGCACATTTTAGACAGGGCACATTTTAGACAGGGCACATTTTAGACAGGGCACATTTTTTGATTTGACCGTACGGTATGGCATGGATGGATACTTTCTGCAGTTGCCAGACACCTCGCTATTCGTCCTGTGAAGTAAAGGTGAGAAGTGAGATGAATGTGAAGTAGAGTTGGGATCTTTAGTTCTTTTAAGTGATCGCTCTTTTTAGTTCAGTTCAATTGAGTGAACTAGTTCGTTCATTTAGTTAACCAGCTCACTTTACTTAATCAGATCTTTCGTTCAGATCACCAGCTCAAATCAGCCGCCACTAAACGAATCTGATAGGAACATGTATGGAATGATTTGAATATAGGTCCAACGCGTTTGTATAGGAAAAATCGTACATTCATGATGACATAAAATTGGAAACAACACATAACAGCTGAGAAGAGAGAACGAAATGAGAAGAGTGGACGAAATGACAGGGTTTAACTACAGAGCTGAAATGAACGAGTTGTGTGAACTAGGTCGTACCGTTCAGTAAAGTGACCCGTTCATTTAAACTAGTTCGTTCACGAACTACACAATTCTAATGTGAAGTGAGTACCAGAACAGGGGTGATAATGTCGTCAACAAAGGAAGAGCAAAATCGTACGATTTATCTAAAAGTATCAATAGCCAACAAAGTGCGATATGTGGTGAAGAAAATTATTAACAGATGGCTACAAGTCTTATTGGATATTTTAGCAGTTATTTATTGGTGGTGATATTCTAAAACATGCTAAGTCGATTTGGCACGTTGTCGTTTATTGATTAAAAGATTGGGTCCCAATGTAACAACGCCATCTGAGGTATATTGTGTGCAAACCATCTGCCGCATCTTTAGGATTTTTGTCTTTGATACCTTAAGATGCGACGGATGGATTGCAACCACTATACTTCAGATGGCGATGTCACATTGGGACGCAATCTTTCGCACGAGAAACCACCAGGGTTGCCAGAAAAAAATTGCTGTTGTCCCCAAATAATCTCATGAAAATTCCCAACTTAACCCCACATAAAACTATTTTTATTGAAAACAAGTCAAACATATAAAATCTGCAGAATCTAAACGAATCCAAAAACACACATTTTAAAAAAATACCCCTTTTGATTTTAATGAATTTTAAACATTACTCTACTAGGGACGATTTTTTTTGTTCGTTGTAGTTTTTATGGTACAGATCTCAGGATTTGTTTTACTATTTGTTAAAATTGTCATGTCTTCTTAACCAACTTCGAATAGCCAAAAGATTGTAACATTACGAGTATAATCAAATGTATCAGTTACAAATCCGTTCTCTGATATACATTCATAGCATCTTATAGCACTTATTGAATTTTTTATTAAAAACCTAATAATTAAGAAAATCTTTATATTGCATTAAGCAAACCCCAAGAAACCCCAACAAAATTTACAAAAATCCCCTAACAAAAACCCCATCCCCAAATTATTTTTTTTTATCCCAATTTGCGTTGACTAAACCCCAGTATTGGAGTCAAAACCCCAATTTCCCACTTAATTCTATCTTTGGGACCCGATATTAATAAAAAAGAAACAATAGCATTAAAACTGATGAAAAATAATTCGTATATTATTAGAAATTATAATTATAAAAATTAAAATTATAAAAATTAATATTATTATAATTAATGTACACACGGTGGTCAGATCTTACAACGTAATCAACTCTGTCAAAGTGATGCCAATGTAATGACAATGACAAATTGTTAACAATGGGCGAATTACACTATGCAACAAAAACATTTTTTTTGTCCGGGACCTAAAACCTTTTTTTTGTATAGATTGATGCATACTATTTTCTGAAACCAAAACTAAATGCAATCAATGTGTATCTTGAATAAGAATAATGTTTAATGCTTTATATTGTTCCAGAAATCACGGATTTTCTTATGGAAACGTCATTTTTAATATATGGGCAATTCTCCAATGTCGAATGCGACATTCGTATGCATTAAAACATATGACAAAACATTATTTCATTTTGACAAAAGGTGAAACTTATAGCTCTTGATTAGCACTATAATTGGCGCTAGGGTTGATTTTGCCCAATTGTTCGTTTTCAATATAATTACAAAAAACCAAGCAATTCGCACGCGACAAAAACAGAAGTCGCTTTCAAAGCAAGCCAATAAAACACTGATTTCAGGGAAACCTGATGGAATATTTGAATGCGACTAATTTTAAAACGTCATGGAGTAATGTATCTTAATAATGTTTTTTATTTTATTCAAAAATATTTAGTAGTTTACTTTTTATTTAATTTTAATAACATTCGCACGCAACATTTTATCCCATCGTTCTTTTTATGTTTATTTTTTTACTTTTTATGCAACTAGACATCCAATGGTTGATTATTAATGATTTTTAATATATATATATATTTATTTTCACAACAAAAAATATTTTTCTTGCATCCCTTAAATATAAATCAAGATTTACAAGAAAGACCATTAATCAGAAAATAACATGCAATACAAATGTTTAAAGCATAAATTTTGCAATTATTCGAATTTGCACTCAAATATTTTAAAATGTGTTATGAATAAATGTAGTTTTTGAGAAAATTAGTTAAATTTGATAGATTCCCTATAAAAAAATAGTAACACAACTTACTTTTATAGACTTTAAATTTTTTGGCTGCGGTTGACATCTCGTTGGAAATGCCCATATTTTATCTCAATTGGTTTTGTTTTATTATTTTTTCCATGGTAATATCATAAATAAATAAAATTTTAGCACAAAATCTTCAAAACGGAAAATTGTGTATGCTTACCTTGTTCACTTCTACCATAAATAAAACACAAATTATAGAATTCACGGCAATAATGTCATTTCACCAGTCAATTAAGAAATTTCCCCTAAATTGTAAACAAATTCGACAAGCGTTTATGCACTTTACTATGTATCATTAATGCTTTAATTGAAAAAAATTAAAAACCGCATAAAAGTTAATTTGCATAAAACGAGGTTTGAGTTTATATAGGAAATAGAAAAAAATTGCCAAAATGTATTTGTTCCATTTTTTTTAAAGCTAGCATACTAATGAAGAAAACAGTGCCTATTTGAAAAAAATCTATGGATAAATGTATAAATTATGACCCATCACTACGTCGCACTGTGGTTCAGAATTGAATTTTACTGGCCAAAATTCAAATTTTTTGTCATCGCCGATTTCTAAAATGTTAATGCCATTCAATAGCCAAAAAATTAAATCAAAATATTTATTATTGTGGGCGCGGTGTGCTGCCGAAAACAAATATTTTATGTAATTTTGAAAAAAACGTAATTTTTGTAGAAGGAAATTGTCATTTCTCGCAAACTATTATCGTTAGAGTTATAACATATTTCCACAGGTACTATATTTTTGTCAAATTGGAATATTAGTGGAATGAAGCTTTTTAGCATCAATAGACTTCACGAAGAATTTGGTCAGAAGAAAGGTGAAAGTGTTCTCTTTAAGCCTATATATACTTTTGTACCTGGCCCGACCAGCCTGTAGAACACTTTTTTAATTTGAATGAAATTACTCGGGAAAAAATTGATTGTTCTTTTTATCCCCTCACCTTAGAGAGGAGGGTTATATCATTTGCTACGAGCCAAATGTGTAACACATCAAAGGAGTGGTCTAAGACCCTAAGTATGTTCGGCTTAAATCCGTTTTGGGTCATTTTAAGTCATTTGAGCAATGTCCGTCCGTCCGTCCGCCTGTCTGTCTGCTGGCTGGTGTGCACGATAACCCTCGAAAGGAGTAACCGATAGACTTCAAATTTGGTATGCGGTAATATTTTTCTCTATCTCCGGCTAAGTTCGAAGATGGGACCTTTTTGTACCAAAAGTTACCAGCTTATAACTTTTATACCAGTGCATACAAATACTTGAAATTGTGTACAGTATAATGCTTTTATAGTACCTAGAGTCTAGAGAAAAGCGGCAGTTATTGGCACGCCCCTTTTGGTACCTTCCACACAAATGGACCATTTTGTACCAACTCTAAGCAGCATTTAATTTTAATAGCAGTACATACTTTAATACCATGCAACTCCGACCATAAAAAATCATTAATCATCTCTCGATAGCGCAATCCATTCACCGTAACTGTTGATCCAACCTCATTTTCGAAAAGTAAGGTCCAATGACCGCGCCGGACCATAAACCGCACCAAATAGTCACAAGTTGAGGATGGAGAGACTTCTCAACAATAACTCTTGGGTTTGCTCAAATTTTTGCACGATTTTTCCGATTGTAGCACATTTGGACGATTAAATTGACCGAAAAAATCACGAAGTGCACGATATGTATTTTGATTTGAACGCACATTTTCATATAATCCTGAATAACGCGTTGCTCGATTGTGTATCTTTCCATGGTTCAAATTGAGTTAGTCTGAAATTGAGAAATGTCAAATCAAATGAAGAAAAAACTTGACGTTTAGGTGTGGTTCACATTCAACATCGGCCCTTACAATTTAACCACACTTTATAATACCAAATATTCATGGAGAAATATGCCTGCAACAGTTCACAAAATTTAGAAATGAGGATTACATGTTTTATAGAGAGCAAAATACCAGAACAAGTAAGAAAGTTCAGTCGGCTAAACCGACTTATGAATCCCCTCACCTTGAATCCCAAAAAATATTAGTAAATTTGTTTTTTTTTGTTTTAATTAAGTTATTATCAATTTAAATTGCATTTAATAACTTTAAAGTATTTGCTGGATGTTAACTTTTGGTACAAAAATGTCCATTTGTTTGGGAGGTACCAAAAGGGGCGTGCCAATAACGCCCATTTTTCTCTGGACTCTTGGTAATATAAAAGCATTACACCGTACAAAATTTCAAGTATTTATGTGCACTGGTATTTAAGTTATAAGTTGTTAACTTTTGGTGTAAAGTGGTCCATTTGTGTGAGAGGTACCAAAAGGAGCGTGCCAATTACGGCCACTTTTCTCTAGACTCTAGGTACTATAAAAGCATTACACTGTACATAATTTCAAGTATTTGTATTCACTGGTATTAAAGCAATATGCTGGTAACGTTTGGTACAAAATGGTCGATTTGTGTGGGAGGTACCAAAAGGAGCGTGGCAATAATGCCCATTTTTCTCTGTATTTTAGGTACTATTAAACCATTACACTGTGCAAAATTTCAAGTATTTGTATGCACTGGTAATAAAGTTATAAGCTTTTAACTTTTGGTTCAAAATTGTCCATTTGTGTGGGAGGTACCAAAAAGGGCGTGGCAACTTCTCCCATTTTTCTCGAGGTAATAGTGACTACTAAAGTAATACTATGTGTAGAATTTCAGAGGATTCAAATAAGTAGTATAGAAGTTATTAAATAATCATTATTTCACTAAATGTTAACCCTTTGTGGGAGAGGTACTAGAAGGAGTGAACCAATATGGCCCATCTTCGAACTTAGCCGGAGATAGAAGAAAATATTACTATGTACATACCAAATTCGAAGTCAATCAATTACTCCTTTCGAGAGTTATCGTGCGCACCAGCCAGCAGACAGACAGACAGACAGACGGACGGACATTGCTCATTCGACATAAAATGACCCAAAACGGATTTCCTCCGAACATACTTAGGGTCTTAGATCACTCCTTCGATGTGTTACACTTTTTTCCGTAGCAAATGATATATACCCTCGTCACACTAAAGTGATGGTATAATTAACGAATTTTGGTTTGTTTTTAGCCGAGTAGGTTGTACCAAATATTTAACTACAACCGAGTAGGTTGTAGTTAAATAAATCAACATAGGCAGGTATAGGCAGAATTTTCTTTTTGCAATGTTTAACTAAGTCCCTAGTTTATTTATTTTTGTTAATGACAAGACCTCGGTCGGCCTCGGAAGTAGGTATAGTTTTATCATGGAGAAAATGAAACACCCTGATTTTTTGCAACTTGCAAGTAAACCACAGATTAAATAGGAAAATGACAACACTATTATATTTTTTAATGCAAAAAAACACCTCAAAAGGTTCTGTATAGTAAGACGTAAACGAAGTACCTATGCGTTTCATAGTTTCGGAGATATGGGCTTACAAAATACTCTCTTAAATGATAAACTTTGGAACCATTGTACCAGTTATGAATTTCAAATGCTTGTACCGCGATATTTCGCCAAGATATCGGCAAAACCTTTGAAAATTTAGTTAATTGGAATGTTCTTTGCAGATTGGAATCAAACATTTTGAGATTGGGCCTCATGAAAAACGAATTTTGTTGAAATTCTTTTATTTCCAAAAGTGCTATAATTTCTACATTTATCCATAGATTTTCTAGTCATTGTTAGTAAGCTAGCTTTCAAAATACGGAACAAATTAATATTGTTCCAATTTTGGCGATTTTTTTAAAAAATTTTATTGTTTTTTTCATGCCATCAAAAACAATTTTTGACACAAAATAAAATTTCTAATTGTGTTAACGATAGTTACTAAACTTCTGTTTCCACATGAAAGTATCATGACCAACATTTGTAGTAAACATAATTTCCAAATATTAACCCCTTCCAAGAAAATTGGAAATTTAAAAAAACATTTTCCAAAAAAATTGCCATAATTTTTTTTTTTAATATTTTGCGTGTTTAGGAATCCATACTCGTATTACAACAGAAAATGTATGCCCAGCCCTTCCACAAACATTTTGTTGCATAGTCTTATCAGGTAAGACGATTACAAGAAAACCTTATAATTTCATATATTCACAATACATTTTGTAAATATTTATATGCAGCATTGCCAATTAAAATATTGTCTAGACAGTGTTGCTAATAATATGTTTCTCTGACAATGACGCCATTGTCAGATGCACAAACTTTGCACATCCCACACTATCTTACAATTTATTGACGACGACTTTTCTGCCAACGTTGACAGATAAAAAATTGTAAGTTCAAACGGTTGCATTTGGTTTGACGTTTTGCTGACAATATTGTAAGATCTGACCAACGTGTGAACACAGCTTGACTACTGCACTTTCGTGTGTTTTAACGAAAAAAGCTCCATCTAGGCGGTGAATATTATCCCGGTTGTATAATTTAATAAGATTCTTGTCTTTGATTAAACCGAAAAATTTGCTCTGGCAATTCTGCTCTATGCCCCCAAAGGTAAATGTCTTAGCTGTCAGTGAGTATGGCGGAATAGCAAATACAACAATCATTCACAATCTCTCAATCTCTCACTCATTTTCATTGGGAACAGTTGCGACTGACAGCTGTTGTGTCACTCACAATGGCCTGTAGTTTGACACTTTTCCTCAATTGTTTGTCTTCGACTTTGAGTTGCAGTTGCGTTTGTCATTCGTTTGTTTTTAATTTAATTTTGCGGTCACCACAAATTGAGTTTAATCATAATTTCTAATAAAAATAAACGCCATCAACGTCCACACATCGAGAGAATATATAAGTTTCATATAAATTCTTATATTCGAAGAGGGAAAAGCGAAAAGCAATTTGCAAAAGTCTAATTAGAAGGTGTTTCGTTTTTTTGCCACCAAAGAAAGCAAAAGTGCAAAGAGACAAGAACAAAAAAGAAAGAAAAAACACCGGTTTTCAGTGTGCGGCGCGTAACAACAACAACAAACAGGAGCCAGCCCCCAGACCCCTCAGTGAGTGCATCGGTCGTGTAAAGTGCAAACGTAAATGTAATAACAAAGTGAAACAAAGAAGGCCGGTCGAACGAACCACAAACCAAAGAAAAAAGTGGAAAAAGTGCATTGTAACAACAAGAAGAACAACAATAAAAAAGTGGTGCGATTATGTACATACATCATTCGACATTCGTCTGGTGCTAATGATTCATGAAATTTGCTAAAGGAATCTTTTTGCACTTTTTCGTTACGACGTGGTGGTGAGTGCGTGCATATTTGCATTCTGTTATTTGTTTGGCGATAAAGAAAATCAGACAGACAGGCATATTCCACATTCCCTGCTCCTTCCGAATATAAACCATACCCACAGACAAACCACCAGAGCCACCAAAGACCAACATCCTCCTCCAACAACGATAACAACAACAAAAACATCGACGACATTCGAAATAAACAACGAAAGGTAAACAAAAATAAAATTTGGTTTTGTTGTCGCTCTTCTCAATTCTTATGCGGTTTGTTTTTGTGGCGCACTCTGCATTGCAAAAGACCGGCTGACAGCGAACATTTTAAGAGAGCACTAACAAAATATATTTAAGAGAGTACACAGTGTTGCGGAAAGAGTTGCAGAAAGAGTTGCCAGTTCAGTTGACAAAGGTATGTAACTATTTTTCTTATTTTAAATGATTTTTTAACAAATAATTTAAAATTGATATTAGTAAGCTTTGGAAGCTGTAGAAATGAACCAAATTTTGATAGTTCATAATGACCTAATATACTCTCTACTTACTGGGAGAAGGTTCATAGGTTATGTATCATTTACGTGGAAATAAACGTTAGGAAAAAAATGTTTCAGGACTGGATGGTGCGCACGACAAATCTTAAACGGAGTGAGCTTCAATTTTACGACTGGAAAATGCTCTCCGAACTTGGGATAACTTCGAATATGGCACCTTGCCAGTGTTTTGATTCCACGTCAAATCGGAAGATATTTAAAAAAATATATCGGGTCGCCTTTCCAAATTAGAAGGGCGGGCGAGTTTATAGATAAAAAAATCGTTTTAGTATACCCTCCACCAGGCTACGAAGCCGAATCGGCGCGACTAGGCGGCTAGCCGTCGCCGGTTATTTTTGAGGAGCCGAAGCCGCCGCCGGCATGAGCGGTTCAAGTCGGCTAAAAATCAGCCGCTGACATGATCGGCTCACTTCGACTGGAACTCAGCCTCCGAAAAATGTTTTGCGTCACGCGAAGCGAAGGAGAGATTTCAGTCCAACCATAAATTTAGCATCTTTGAATATGGCGTCTAAAGGTAAGAACACACGATCGCCAGATCGGACAACGTTATCAACCCTGTTAAAGTGCTGCAAATGTACGGACAATGACAGATTGTCAGGCAAAGTTGAATTTACAGCACATACGATTGCAAGAAAACCTTACAATTTCATATATTTACAATATATTTTGTTGACAGTTAGTTGACAATGGCGCCGATGTTACATGCATAAACTTCGCACATCTAACAATCTGCAAAATATCTCACAATGACTTTTCTGCTAACGTTGCAAGACAAAAATTGTATGTTCACACGGTTGTAAATTCACAGGGTTGCATTATTCCACCTTTTTCTGGCAATATTGTCCGAACTGCAAATGGTGTGTACTTAGCTTAACAAGTGGTACCCTTACTTTTCACACTTTTTCGTTGTAATTGCAAACAGTTTAATAAAGTCGAAAAATTACTCAAAAATCTATTAAAAGATTTTTTTTTCAAATGTGGATTCCGATGAAGAACCACAATCACAAGGAGTTCATTCAAGGAGCCGCCGATTTGTCAAAATTGGATCGGCTCAGCCAACGAGCCGCCTCCGCCGACCATAGTTTCATCCACTAGCCGCCGCCGACAATTTTGGGTCGGCTTCGTAGTCTGCCCTCCACCATAGGGTGGGGGGTATATTAATCCTAAATATTGATCTGAGACCCCATAAAGTATACATCTATGGACATATCGCTCACTCACTTCAAGAGTGACATAACTCAAAATTTAAAATTTTTGAGGTTGCTTTACAAAAATGCAAACGTCCATAAATTAATCTCAGCGAAATTTTGTCTATAAGTAAACAACCATATTTCGGATTATTAAAGCGTTTTTAACATCTTATTTCATGTTACTTTTCTTTTTATACGGACTTAAAGAAACACATCTTGGTAATTTTAAATTTTGAGTTATGTCACTCTTGAAGTGAGAGAGCGATATGTATGAATGGCACAATTTATCATTAGTTCTTTCTTATGTTACAATATCGTAATTATTATTTAAAACAAAGCAAAGGTTTATTATTCATACACTTCGTTGCGCCAGACTTCAGATTTCCGACAGTAGGAATATCGTTAATATATTATCATTTCCAATTTATTATGATTTCCAATCCCGCTCATTTTTGGACCAAATATGGTTCAAACGGGATCACGGCCCAGTCCCAATCATATAAGTAGATAGATAACAGTAGGAATCTCGTTAAGTAATTCGTAGGTAGGGACAGTAGGAATCTCTCCAAATCGGCTTATATGGACGGGGCCACGCCCCCTTAATCAATAAGTAATATTGCCTATGTCACCCGCCTGAATATTCTGAAGATTCCCTGAAAATTTCATCAAAATCGGCCCAGCAGTTTTGGAGTCCATACATTACATACATATACACATCCAATTTTATAAAGGGTCCGCCAAATCTATATATATAAAAATGGAAAAATGTATGTATGTATGTATGTATGTATGTATGTATGTATGTATGTATGTATGTATGTGTTTTATAGACGCTTAAACCACTGGACCGATTTAAAATTTTTTTCTTTTGTTTGAAAGCTATTTCGTCTGAGATGGTTTTGGAAAAAAAAAAATTTTGCAAAAAGTGGGCGGCGCAAATGTGGGCGTGACAAATCGTTTGTTTTCAAAAATGGACGGGATCGGAAATCTAAATCTGGGGCAACGAAGTGGACCGGGTCCAGCTAGTATGCTATAAAAATTGAAAATGCTATAAAACAACTACTGAATATTTTCTCAAATTTCTTTTTTTATTTGAAAGTACAATCCTTCCGGTTAATAATGGAAAATAATTTCATTCAAATGGCTGCCTCGGCTGGCCATGCAGTAGCCTACACGATCGGTCCAATTTTTAAACACATTATCGATTGTGTGCAGCTGTATTTCACCAATGGCTTCACGAATATTGTCCTTTAAAGCGTCAATTGTCTGGCTTGTCGGCATAACACTTATCTTTGAGGGCACCCCACAAATAATAGTCCAACGGTGTCAAATCGCATCTCCGAGGTGGCCAAACGACATCAGCTCTGCGGCTGATAATGCGATCTTCAAAAACAGGGGGCAAAACATCGAGCGTAGCTTCGGCTGTGTGGCACGTAGCGCCGTCCTGTTGAAACCAAATGTTGCCAATATCATCCTCTCCAATTTTTGTGAACAAAAATTCGTTAAACATGGTCCGATAATGATCGCGATTGTCTACGGCCACTCCTTGCTCATTTTCGAAGAAAAATGGCCCAATTATGCCTCTGGACCAAAATCCGCACCAAACAGCGACTCGTTTTGGTGTATCGGCTTTTCAATGTATGCGTGCGGGTTTTCTGTGCCCCAAATGCGACAATTTTGCTTGTTTACATACCCGCCAAGATCAAAATGAGCTTCATCTGAAAAGACGATTTTTTGTGGCAAAATCGGCATCTTCTGTAAGTCGATCGCAGGCCCACTTGTTCAAGCGTATACACAACCATATTCGTTCAGCGGAAGGATAAAACTAATTATCTGTCAAATCAGACATGAGCTAAGTGTTACCATTCACGAAATAAGCACTAGTTGAAAAAAAAACACAAGTAGAAAAAATAGATCAATACATTAATTTTTGTTTTAAACAATAAATAAAAAACCGGTTAACCGACATGAAAAAACCGGCTTTCTCGGTTAACCGAAAATGCAATTTTTTAAGAACCGGTTACGGGTTTGGGTTGCAAAACCGGTTAACCAGATAACTGGTCCCGCTTTTGGACACCCTATATCGGACCCTTTATATATAGATGACTAATGTTGAGAAAAATCACCACATCTCGACCAAACGAAAATATTTTTAAACAATTTTTTTTAAAAACCATCCTCATTGCATGTTCTACAAAACGTATTCAGCCATTTTTTATTTTATGCAGCCGTTCTCGAGTTATGGAATGACAATCAAAATGTACACTTCTTTTTATATATATAGATGAAGATACGGCGAAATTCCTAAATATTTATTAAAAAAAATATTGTTATGAAGAAAGTAGCATTAAATCAGTGAAAGTAGCATTAGATCAGCTGGACACATAAATAGCAAAACCTAAACAAGTAAAAGCGGACATGCCGAATCTTATATACCCATGGATTGCATTCAATTTTATTACTAGAAAAATCTTTGGATATGGAGCAAATCATGAAACGATCCTTTTTGTTTAAATACATTATTAAAAGAAAAGAACGCTGCAATTTTTAGGCCGCAAATTCTTTAGCCAAACTTTTCACCTGAAAAATGTGGTATTTGTGGTTTAAAATAGCTTTTTGAGACCTACATTTACAGGGTTTTCCAACAAGAGTTATTTTGAATCACCCGGTATTTCGGTAGCTGTCACTTTTGAAGCTTTTATTCTTTGACATTTGAAAAGTAGAAACTACGCCATTACTAAAAATGGAACTATACACGATTCAACAACGCACTGAAATTATTAAAATTCGAAAATCATCTTGACTGATGAGGCCCATTTCCACCTCCGTGGTACGTCAACAAGCAAAATTGTCGCATTTGGGGCTCGGAAAACCCAAGAGTTATTGTTGAGAAGCCTCTCCATCCACAACGTGTGACTGTTTGGTGCGGTTTATAGTCCGGCGGGGTCATTGGACCTTCCTTTTTCGAAAATGAGGTTGGATCAACAGTTACGGTGAATGGATTGCGCTATCGAGAGATGATTAATGATTTTTTATGGTCGGAGTTGGATGGTATTAATCTGGACAAGGTTTACTTTCAACAAGATGGCGCTACGTGCCATACAAGCAACGAAACCATTACTCTGTTACGGGAAAAGTTTCCGGACCGTGTTATCTCTCGAAGAGGTAATCACAATTGGCCACCGAGATCTTGTGATTTACCACCTTGCGACTTCTTCCTTTGGGGCCACGTGAAACATAAGGTCTACGCCAATAGCCCAGCGTCGATTCAAGACCTTAAAGATAGAATTCGTGAGGCTATCGAGGACATAGGGTAGCCACTTTGCGATTTCGTTATGGACAATTTTATGAAAAGGATATGGTCCTGTAAGCGTGGTCGTGGTGGCCATTTGGCTGATGTTGTTTTTCATTATTAACGGCATACCTTCCACTTTATTATGAAATAAATATCCGATCATTTATCTCAAAAAATGTTATTTTTCTTTGAATACCAAAATAAAACCTCTTGTTGGAAAACACCTTTTAAGAATGTTTCTAAAGAATCCACTTTTATTCGACAGAAGCTGATCCTCTTTTAACGATACTCGTAATAAAAACACATTTGGATCGTAAAGTACTTGATTTGAATGCCGGTTTGGAAATAACTCCCACATACATATAAATAACATTTACAGTTCGATACTGTGCAATTTCCTTGACGTATATAAATGGCGGTTATATTGTAAGGGCCAATGTTGAATGTGAACCACACCTAAACGTCAAGTTTTTTCTGCATTTCATTTGACATTTCTCAATTTCAGACTAACTCAATTTCAACAATGTAAAGATACACAATCGAGCAACGCGTTAAAGTTTTTTAAGCCTTTTACGAAAATGGGCGTTCAAATCAAAATGCATTTTGTCCACTTCGTGATGTATTTCTGATGATGTGAAAACACCTGTGCATGCTCGCCCAGTTCGTTTGGTGCGGTTTATGGGCTGGCGACGTCATCGGGCCATACTTCTTTGAAATGAAACCGGTCAGGCAGTTACTGTGAATGGTGTTCGCTATCGTGAGATGATAACGAACTTTTTATGGCCCGAATTGGAAGATACGGAGGTGGACAATATGTGGTTTCAACAGGACGGTGCCACTTGCCACACAGCTAACGAAACAATGGCTCTTTTGCGTCGTGGCGATGTCAATTGGCCGCCAAGATCATGTGATTTGACACCGTTGGACTTCTTTCTTTGGGGTTATTTAAAAGATGTACGTCGATAAGCCAGCAACAATTCAAGAGCTAAAGGATGAGATAATTCGGCACATTAACGGCATAGAACCTCAATTATGCCTCAGCGTCATCGAAAATTTGGACCATCGGATGGAGGTGTGACGCCGAGATCGCGGCGGCCATTTGGCCTATATTTTGTTTCATACATGGTTCAATTATGTGTGGAACAAAATATCGGCCATAATAAAAACAAATTACAATAATTTCCTAAATAATTTGTGTTTTATTCAAAATCAACATCGGCCATTAAAATTTAACCACACTTTATACTTTTATATCAATAGTACATTTTTTGAGTGCTATTAATTTCACTCTTTTCTCTATTTTATATTAAACATTTTGAAGATATCATTTTTCTTCACTGTCTACAAACGCATAGACCTGTGACAGACTATGTATTTTTTGTCAATTCTATACAAATGCATAAAACTGAAGATATATTTCAATAGATTATGTGCTTGAATCTTACAAAGTTTACTCGTGTGTAGGTATGTACGTATTTTTCTTCTTCAGATTTGCATTATATCAATCTCTTTCTATTTGAAATTGAATTTACTTTAAATCAATGCATGTTCGATTTTCTAAAAGCAATCTCAAACAATAAATCCATACAACGAAGAATGTTTTCAATAAATAAATAAATACCTTAAGCTAAATATTTTCAATAAGAAAAATAAAGATTTACTTATGCAAATATAACAAAGAAAAGGATGATACATTAAATTGTGGACAATACATATCGATACCTCCATTCCAAAGTATGCTTAGTCGAAATATAAAGTTTTTCAGGAGAAAAAAATCAAAGTTTTATGAAATTTTTAGGTTTGTTTGGAATTACTTTGTAAAGCAAATCGAGGGATGTGTACTGTTTTTCTAAAGAACTTTTGATTGGGTTGATTTGACTGAATATAATTTCAAATATTTAGAATTTAATAACGCAATGGACCTTAAAACATGCTAAGTCGACTTGGCGTTCTTTGGAAATAATGCATAGAATTGTGTGATTACAAATAATAATAAATAATATAAATAAAAATAATATACGTTATTGATTGTCGTTGTACATTGATATCTCAAATATATAATATATTGTTGCATATAAAAGATAACATATTTTTTTAGGAGTGGGGGTAGGTAGGTTATTTTAAAAATCTGATATTACAAAAATGCTAGGACAGGATCAGAAAAAAATCAATTATCAAATGCAGAAAGAAATGTAATAATGACATAAAATATTTAAAAATATGTATATATATTTAAAAACAATTTTGTAGTTTGTGTGTGTTGACACAGAAGTCATTCTTACATCATTATATGAGCATAGGCGTCAGAATATTTAATATCGTCCTATGTAGTTTATTTTAGGCTAAAATGTTTATAAGCAGTTACAAATAGGTAAAATAAGATCTCGCCATCATTTTTTGTTAATTTTTTTTTTTGAAAAAATTTTGTGGGCATTAAAAAAAATTAAAAGAATGAGTTTTTGTGTTTTACGAAATTTGTAATTGCTCTCGAACGGCTGAACCGATTTTTGCACAGTTTACTTTGTTTAAAAGAGGACCCAAAGCTCCATTTGTAGTAAATTTTTTTTTAAATATTTTAAAAATTTTTTTAACGAATTTTTTTTTTAAGAAACATTTGTAGAGAAAATTGCTCCCCCTCGATTTTCAAATTTTCACAGAATGTTCGTCGCACTCTCACAAATCCAGAACAGTCAAAAATGTTTGGGAGACTCTATATTTGTAAAAGTTATGGACGAAATACCAAGACTAGTCTGACAATGTTCGTCTGTTTTCATTTCATTTCATTATTTATTAATGTAATTTAAAGCCTGTAGGCCAAGTATAGGTAAATGACAATATTCTTCAACGAAAAATTGGTTTAGGTATTTAATTTGAAAGTGGAAAAAAGTAAATAGTTCTAGATATATTAGCAAAACACTGCACAGTGATACGTATTCAAAAAGGAGAAATAATACGACCGTTTCTTAATCAAACAACCGATTGCGACCAAAATTGGCATGGTAGGTGAAGAGGTGTTAGAGAAGTTAAGTTTTATATTTGGTCCCCCAATGTCAGGCAGGGGCGGAGCTAGAGGGCCTCAAAGTTGGCCACATCGGGTGATGAAAATGTTCAAGCGCGTGTAACTCGTGTTTCTCTACCGATTTATAAAATTTATTTTTGTGTGTGTTCTACTACTAACTGGGGTCTACAAATAAACTAGTTACACTTAAGACGTATCTCGCATAGTTACCGAGATATCTGCAATTAAAAATTGACTTTTTCATATTTCCCTTACCGTGTGGTAGTATTTTGTAAATATCGGAGCAAAATATGCACCGATTTCATCCGTATCAACATGTTGCTATATGACGAAAGCAAAAATTGGTTCGATATACCGAATAGTACCAAAGTTATGACCATTTGACCAATTTATATCCCCTCACCATAGAGAGGAGGGTATATATCATTTGCTACGAGCCAAATGTGTAACATATCAAAGGAGTGACCTAAGACCCTAAATGTCGGCGGAAATCCGTTTTGGGTAATTTTTAATCATTTGAGCAATGTCCGTCCGTCCGCCTGTCTGCTTTGACTTCAAATTTTGTATGCGGTAACATTTTTCTCTATCTCCGGCTAAGTTTGAAGATGGGCCATGTTGGTCCACTCCTTCTAGGACCTCCCCACAAAGGGTTAACTTTTAATGAAATATTGATTCTTTAATACCTTCTACACTACTTACTCGAACCTTCTGAAATTTAGCACATAGTATTAGTTTGTTAGTCGCTAACACGTCAAGAAAAATGGGCGAAGTTGTCACTCCCTTTTTGGTACCTCCCACACAAACTGACTATTTTGCACCAAAAGTTAACTGCTTATGACTTTAATATAAGTTCATACAAATACTTGAAATTGTGTGTACACTATGTACTGCTTTCATAGTACCTAGAGACCACAGAAAAGTGGACTTTAATGGCACGCCCCTTTTGGTACCTCCCCCACAAATGCACCACTTTGTGCCAAAATTTAACAGATTTTACCTTTAACACCAGTGAATATAAATTTGAAATTTTGTACGGTGTAACGCTTTTACAGTATCTAGAGTCCAGAGAAAAGTGACCGTTATTGGCACGCCCCTTTTGGTACCTCCCACACAATTGGACCATTTTGTACCAAATGTAAACAGCTTTTAACTTTAATTGCAGTACATACATTAAAGTTATTAAATGCAATTTAAAGAAAAAAACTACGACGATTTTTTTGAGACTCAAGGTGAGGGGATTCATAAGTCGGTTTACCCGACTGAACATTCTTACATGTTTCAAAAATTCCAAAAAAAAAATTAAAAAAACATTTTAGCCAAAAATAAACTACATAGATCGCTATTAAATATTCGGACCCATAGGTAAATCACACAATTCCTTAAACAAATTTAAAATCACAAAAATTTTAAAGTTGTAGTTTTTCCCGGCTTTGTGAAATATACCCCAAATAAAATAACAAATAAAACAAGTAAGAAAGTTCACTCGGGTAAACCAACTTATAAATCCCATCACCTTGAGTCCCAAAAAATATACGTTAATATATTTTTATTTATTTTAATTAAATTATTATCATTTTAAATAGCATTTAATAACTTTAGAGTATGTACTGGTATTAAAGTTAAAAGCTGTTTACATTTAGTACAAAATGGTCCACTTGTGTGGGAGGTACCAAAAGGGGCGTGCCAATAACGGTCACTTTTCTCTGGACTCTAGATACTATAAAAGCATTACACCGTACATAATTTCAAGCATTTGTATGCACTGGTATTAAAGTTAAAAACTGTTAACTTTTGGTTCAAAAAGTTCCATTTGTCCGGGAGGTACCAAAAGGGGCGTGCCAATAACGCCCATTTTTCTCTGGACTCTAGGTTCTATAAAAACATTACTCTGTACAAAATTTCAAGTATTTGTATATCAGTTAAAGCTATAAGCAGTTAACTTTTGGTGCAAAATGGTCCATTTGTGTGGGAGGTACCAAAAAGGGAGTGGGAGTGGAGTAAGTAGTATAGAAGGTATTATAACGTATTTGGCCATTTGGTGTGGGAGATACCAAAAGGTGCGTGGCAATAACGTCATTTCAAATATTTTTACACGGAGGAAAATCGTAATTTTTGATATGTTTGAATTGAAAGAAAATATACATGGAAACGATTTTTGAAATACTATATATTTGTTAACAAATAAATTTTATTTAAAAATTAAGAAATTTTGTTTGGAACGCATATATTAATATATTAGAACATAATTTATTTGCAAACTGAATTCGTGTTTACACAAATATATTTAATGTTAAACGATTTTTAAAACTTTGCTGACTTATTCGAATTGTAATTAGTTTTTCATAGTTTTCGTGTCAAACTTTATAGCTAAAATGTAATTTAATTTATAAATATTCCAATTCATCACTTTTTGTCAATCCATCAATGCAATTTATATTTACAAAAGATTATTCGATTTGAGTTTTAATTAAATTTTACACGGGGCAAAATCGCCTTTTTTGATATGTTTGAATCGAAAGAAAATATATTTGGAACACATATTTTTAAATATTATGCATTTCTGAGCAAATAAATTTTATTTGAAAATCAATAAAATATATTTGGAACTCATATATTAATATGTTACAACATATAATATTTGCAAACTAAGTTTCTCAAATAAAATATGTGTTTGAATACAAATAAAATTATTGTTTAGGAATTTCTCCAAATATATTTTATTTAAAAAAGATTTTCGAAACTTTTGTTGAATTTTTCGAATTTCAGTTTTAATTTTTTTTAATTTGGCATTGAACTTCCCAGTTATGATACCAAATGCAGCATTAATTTCTGTTTAAATCAATCATTTAAAATTTCTGAGTATTCCAGGCCATCATTAGTTGTTAATCCCCCAAGTTATATATTTCGATTTAAGATTATACGATTTCAATTATTATTGTTTATTATTTTTACGACATGAAAAATTTCTAAAAAATTAACTTTGAATCACTGATATATTTAACACAATTTAGGTATTTTCTGAATACTTATTTAAATGCAAATGAATATTTGCTTCGGAAAAAAATCGTCCAAAATAAATACATGTTGCGATGTAAAGACAGATTTGTTTAGAACAACATCTTCCCAAATATATAATTTTTGTGTGTACCAAATATTATATGTTTAGAGTGTACCCTAAACATATATATGTTTCAAGCCGAATATGTTTGGGACAATATACTACAGAAGCGATTTTTTTCAGCGTGTACAAACATATAAAATTTATAAAAAAATTGCTCTTTGAACATCTAAAAAACGAAAAACTTGTCTTTAAGCTAAGGCATTGGCCAAAATAAATAATTACAAATTAATCTTTGATTCGGAAATACTAGTTCCAAATACAAAAATATTTGAATGGCAGCATATTTATGTTTCGAACAATATCCTCCCAAACATATAATATTTCTATGTGTCAAATATTATATACTTGAGTGTACCATAAACATATGTACATATCGTCGGCTTAATGCTATTTTGTTCCATACGCCATTTTGTATGATCGGAGAAAAACGCAATTTATTGTTTGAGTAAAAACGGGACTGAAGAGTTGCACACTTTTTATTCCATAGGGTTCCCAACAGTATTTGTATTATTCCCATGCATTTCTACGCCATTATATTCAAAAATAAGCAAGTTATAACAATTTTTGTACATGGCATTTTGGTCCATATCCACTTTTATTTTAATATTTTTTCGTATTTGTATTACATGGACCACAAAGAAAGTCGATATGAAAGGAGAGTAATTTACATATTGTGATCGAAAGAACGTAAAATAGTGAGTAAAAAATATAAGGCGATAGAAAAATGGGGATATAGAACAAAAATATAAAAATTATTTCCCTTAAATCAGAGTTAAATCGATTTACCCTACCAATATCTCGAAAACTAGACGAGATAGGAAAAAAAATTATTGCAGATTCTGAAAGAGCATGCTTGAAACCCATATAATCAACTCCTAACTCCAAAAACGCAAAAATGGCGTATGGACCAAAATAGCATTAAGCCGACGATATGTATATTTCAAGCCGAATATGTTTTGGGACAATATACTACAGAATTGTATTTGGCTCCACTAAAGGGAGGGTACGAGGGTTGTTATTTATATTTCGTGTCCAGCAATTAAAAAACAATCATCTATCATTGGATATGGTTTTATAGTTTTTAAAAGTATTCAGCTTGAAGATCAGTATACTACTGCATGCGCCCAAACTAATTTACGAAGCACTTTTACATTCCGATTGAGACACCTCGAAAACATGGTTTTTGAGTGGATCAACAGCTGCTTCGGGCGTCGAAAAACGTTGACCACGCAATTTTTTCTTGATGTGAGGGAATAAGAAGAAGTCACTGGGTACCAAATCAGGGCTGTACGTCGTGGATGACTCATCAATTCGGCATCTTCGGTGCTCAAACAATGGGCAAGTTTCAGCTGATGTGTGAGAGCTCGCATTCTCGAAATGCAAACTGATCCGTCTTCCCGTATGGTGTTTCCTTATTTCTTCGAACACCGTTGGCAAACAGATGGTTGTGTACCACTCAGACCGCCTACGTGCCAAAAAATGCTGTACATATACAGTACAGAATTTTTCGGCTCATTGATTTAGGACTCAATTCTGAAAATTAGACGTGAAAGTAGCCCCAAAAATAAGAACTTCTGCATCATTCGTTTAGTCAAGTTTGTTCAATTAATAATTTAATGGCCATACTAATGTTTTTTTGCTCAAGGTGGATTTTTAGCACTTTTTCTATATTTTTTTCTCGGTAACCGTACGGGATATCTCTTTTGTATCTGAAGCAAAGTTGTAGATATTGAATAGGAGAAAAAATAATGCGGAAGAAACCTACCCGAAAAGAGTGCATCCAGTGCCTTAAAAATCGTAAAGTGTTCTATTATGTTTTAAAATGTTCTGTTTTATACATATACGTGAAAATACGTACACAAAAGTATCCGCAATTTCAATATTTTATGACTTTGTGGACATTTTTTGCCATTTTTTAAGGCATATTCGCGCGAGTTTTTTAATTTTATGCCAATGTTCACTCAAGCAAATATATCAAATCAACTCCTTATAAGCTCCTTCGTCGTTATCATGGTTGTGCTCAACATAATTCTGCAAAGTACATTTATCGCCTGGAATCAAATTAACTCTTGCCTTACATGTTTTCATTCGGCACTTATATTTAATAATATTGTTGTAAATTGATTTCTTTTCGCAAATCCTGTTTTGGATAACATAAAGCAATTCACAATTACGTCTATTGCCGGCACTAATTTCGTAATTCATATTTCTTTTTGATTTTTACACGGTGAAGTCTTTTAACAAACTGATGTGCTGTTACATAGTTCCTTCAACAAGTAATGAATGCTATCAGAATTTCTAATGGTCCACAAGTTCGCTCGCAGTTTCAGTACATCACATTATACACGTTAAATAATGTTTGCTAAGAATTTCTTATTTATATTATAATTAATTGAAATTATTATTAATATCTAAAAATTCCTTCTGCTTTGTGGACAAAAAAATATATAGCCTGAGAAAACCGGTTAGTTACCACTAATTTTAGTATTTTGTAGCTATAGATTTTCTTTCAGTGCGACATATATTTTACAGTAATTGCACATGTTACGAGTACAGTAATTTTTCTGCATTGCACTCTAATTATCCCCTCACCTTAGAGAGGTGAGGATATCCGTTTGGGTAATTTTAAGTCAAATGAGCAATGTCCGTCTGTCTGTCTGTCAGCTGGCTGGCGCGCACGTTAACTCCAGAAAGGAGTAACCGATTGACTTCAAATTTGGCATGTGGTAATATTTTCTTCTATCTCAGGCTAAGTTCGAAGATGGGCCATATTGGTCCACTCCTTCTAGTACCTCCCCCACAAAGGGTTAACATTTAGTGAAATATTGATTGTTAAATAACTTCTATGCTATTTATTTGAATACTCTGAAATTCTACACATAGCATTAGTTTATTATTCACTATTATCTCGTGAAAAATGGGCGAAGTTTCCACGTCCCTTTTGGTACCTCCCACACAAATGGACCATTTTGTACGAAAAGTAACCATTGCATACAAATACTTGAAATTTTGTATAGTGAAATGCTTTTATAGTACCTAGAGTCCAGAGAAAAATGGGCGTTATTGGCCCGCCCCTTTTGCTACCTGCCACACAAATGGATATTTTTGTACCAAAAGTTACCAGCTTTTAACTTTAATACCAGTAATTGCATTTAAAGTTATTAAATGCAATTTAAATTGATAATAATTTAAATAAAACAAAAAAGTAAATTAATTTACTGATATTTTTTTAGATTCAAGGTGAGGGGATTCATTAGTCGGTTTACCCGACTGAACTTTCGTGTTTTTAATTTTAATTGCAAATTTTTTAAAAATGAAATAACTCCCTAAAGAGAAAATTGGGGATTTATTTCATTGCAAATAGTTTGGGTGTTATTTCATTATGAAATAACTCGCTGGGCGCAGTGAAATAACCCCCAAGCCGAAAATGAAATAACACCCAAAATAAAGATTCAAAATTGGGTTTGGGTGAAATTTCATTAACTTTGGTTTTCATTTCATTTTTTCAAGTTTTTTTTAAATTTTTGTTACTAAGACCAAAATGAAATAAAATGAATTTGGGATTTATTTCATTCATTTTGGGTTTGGGGATTTTTTCATTGTTTGGCATTTATTTCATTTTCTTCGAAATCTAATTTTTCTTGGGCCGTATTTCATTTTATTTGGGGATTATTTCATTGACATTCAAAATGAAGTTTAGGAAAGTTTTTAATAATAAAATTGTTAGATATCGCTTCCTTGTCGTTAGACGGTTAGAATCGAATGAACATATTGAACGGGGTAATTTTAGGGTGGGCCTTGAGAGTAGTAATCAGTTCTAAATAGTGCTTCAGAGAAAAAAATTTACAAAAATGCTTTAAATGTTTGGAAATGGTAAGTAAAATAAGATTTGCGACTATTTTGCTAGAGAGCCGATCAGTAACTGAACTGATTGGTTTTGTTCCTTTTTGACAATTTACGAATGAATACTGTTGTATGAGAAAAAGTGAAGAAAAGATAAAGCAAGTGAAACAGATAGATACAAATCGCGGCGATTTTTTGGCATATTTTTCGCCTGCTTCATGTCAGAAAATTGTATGGAAATATGTTGGAAGAGAAAACATGAATAGGAATTAATGGAGACGAAAAATAGGTAAAAAATCGCCGTGATTTTTAACCTATTTTTCGTCGAAATCTAATTTTTCTTGGGCCGTATTTCATTTTATTTGGGGATTATTTCATTGACATTCAAAATGAAGTATAGGAAAATTTTTAATAATAAAATAAATAATGGAGACGAAAAATAGGTAAAAAAATCGCCTCGATTTTTAACCTATTTTTCGTCATTAATTCCTATTTATGTTTTCTCTTCCAACATATTTCACACATGAAGTTTCAGTTCTCTTCCAACAGTTTTCAAACATGAAGAAATAGTAATGCAGACGAAAAATAGGTCAACAAATCGCAGCGATTTTTTAACCTATTTTTCGTCTGCATTACTATTTCTTCAAGTTTTCTCTTCCAACAGTTTTTGAACATGAAGAAATAGTAATGCAGACGAAAAATAGGTAAAAAATCGCGGCGATTTTTTAACCCATTTTTCGTCTGCATTACTATTTCTTCATGTTCAAAAACTGTTGGAAGTGAACTGAAACTTCATATGTGAAATAGTTTGGAAGAGAATTCTCTTCCAAAAGTTTTCATGTATTCTCATGTATTATATTCCAAAAGTTTTCAATCGTCAAGAAATAGTAATGCATTACAAAAAATTGTTTAGAAACATTTTTTTTTTAAATTTTCTTCAGGATTACTATTTCTTTATGCTTTCTGTTCCAACATTCAATTGCAAAGCATAAAAACCGTTGCAAAGCAGTTGAAACGTTGTTTTTACGTCCATTATTAAATATCAATTTGCAGGTATTCCCATTAGTTTTTATTCTAATTTGTTTCGTCGGCCTATTGGCGATTCCATACAAGCGTTTCTGTAAATACTACAAACAGTTTTTGGGAAAAATTATGTACAGGGTGGCTGATATGTATTGCAACCAACTTCAGGTTGTTATCATTTCTAAACCGCTAGTCTGATAGCTGACAGATTTATTTCAGTGACAGTTCATTTTATTGTTTACAAGCATACAAAAGCATTTTGATCTATTGCATTCAGAAAAAAGTTATTCGTGATGGAATTCAAGCGTGATAGTGTGATTGCTTTATATTTGGGTGGAAAAACACAAGTGGCTATCGTTACAGCCCTCCAGCATTTAAATGTGAATAAATCTTTTGTTTCTCGTACCATTGCTCGTTACCGTGATACTGGTAGTGTTGCATCGCGTCCAAAAAGTGGACGAAAAAAACGGTAACAACACCAGAAATGATCCGAAAAGTGAAGGCCAGATTTGATCGAAATCCACGCCGCAGTGGTAGAAAAATTGCTCGTGAGCTGAACATATCGCGAGAATGGATACAACACATATTAAAAAAATGAGCTTGGACTAAAGCCATTATAGTTCCAAAAAGTGCAAGAGCTCACCGATGCACAAAAAAGTTTGACTGGAAAGAGCCAAGGAGTTGCTTCGCTTAAACGAAAGTAGCCAGTTGCCGAATTTGGTTTTCTCCGATGAGAAGCCATTCCAAATTAAGCAGTTTGTGAACAAACAAAATGAAAATTTACACCTTCGATTGGCCACCAGAACTCAAGCGCCGCCGATGGTAATGGTTTGGGCCGCCGTAACGGCCGATGGCCGCTCCCCGCTCGTATTCATCGACCATGGGGTCAAAATAAATGCCAAATATTATCGGGAAAATGTCCTAAAGACAGTATTGAAGCCCTGGGCAGACAAACATTTCGGCCGCAGACCATGGACATTCCAACAGGACTCAGCACCATCGCACTCAGCACGCGTCAACCAAGAATGGCTTAAAAAGGAGGTTCCTCGCTTCATTTCTACCGCACAATGACCACCAAGATCTCCGGATCTCAATCCTTTGGACTTTTGCGCCTGGGGCATTTTAGAGAGTAAGGTTCGAACTAAAAAATACCAAAGTATCGATAATCTCAAGACGGCGCTTCGCCGGTAATGGGCCAAAATACCGCAGAGCCACTTTCGTGCAGCGTGTGATGGCTTTGTCGGCCGTTTGAAGGCCATAATTCGTGCCAAAGGTGGCCAATTCGAACAAATCTAAACTGTTTCTAAAATTATATGTTATTTCCGACATTTTTTGCTTTTGAACAATAAAATTTAAAAAAAAATTTAAAAAATGTAGCGCTTTAGTTTGTTGCATTACATATCAGCCACCCTGTATATTGCACAAAAAAATATTTGTCTATATTTGGTTTTTTCAATGCGGGTTATTTAACTTTTTTTGGGGGAATTATTTTTTTTTTTTTTTTTAATTTTTTTTTAACTAATATTTTTGGGGGTTGTTTCATTTATTATTTGGCTATTTTTTCATTTAATTTGGAATTTATTTCACATTTAATCTTTGGGCGTTATTTCATTTCATTTAAGGCATATTTCATTTGGGGTTATTTCATTTTCGGCTTGGGGGTTATTTTACTTCGTGGCGCCAACTCGCTGAAATATAAATGAAAGAACTCCTTAAAAAGTGACACAAACCCCCAAATATAGTTGTTGTTTTCTGTAAAAAAATTTGGGGACTTATTTCATTTTCGATTAGGGGATTTATTTCATTTTATAATTACATACATATTTGACAATTTCAGAGAAAAAATATTTTTATCAAATTTAGTATATAATTTAATGTAATTTTTTAATTAATGAAAATTAGAAAAATGTCATGGTCTACAGTTTCCCCCAAAATTAAATTTAACATCAGATATCTACGATTTAAGAAATTTAATAATGTAAATGAAACCGAATATGCACCAGTTGCTATTTTCCTTTATTACTCTATCCATTTCGAATGAAATATCTTTAAGCCTTTTTTATTAAACATTACTCAAATCTACTTCCCCACAAATACACTTTTCTCAATTCAAAAGAAGGAAAAATACTGAAACTGAGACCCACAACATATTATTTGCCATGAAAAGCAGAACGTCCTATTGATTTGTTGTCCTTGCCTTATGTGAACCGTTTTATCATAATTAAACGTTTCCTTATTGCTTAACGGCTTTCCGTCAACAAGAAGACAACAACGAAGAAGGACATACCGACAGACTGAAGTCGATCCAGTAAAAAGATAAGAGGTCGACAGGAGCAGTTGATGCAGTGAGTGAGAGCCATTACTGTAACTGAAGCTGACAATACTGGACGTCGCCTACGCCACCGACCGACGACAATCCGAATGAAGATGAGCCCAGAGACAAGAGAGAAATGCACTTGTTAAAATGATTTTCATGTCACCATTTTGTTTTACTCGTCGTTAATATTTCCGGAGTTTCAGGCGACTGAAACAAACAGCTCGTTAAAAGACGGGGTAAATACTTTTCCCACACATAATTATGAAAAGTGCAAGTTGTATTCCACAACCATGATCCAAGCAGCCATTTGTCCCAACTTTTCACTCCAGTTATCCTGCATCGCATTTTGCACCGCCCCAGACTCCTTTCGATAGCAGCAGCAGCATCATCGTCCTGTTTCTCTGACAGTGTTCTTGGTGCCGCACTCAATTCAATGGCCCCTTTAGGCCATTCAACATTGCTTCATGCGCACAAATGTATGAGTGGCGTGTGTGTGTGTTGATGAGGGCGCAAAAAAGCTCTGGAATAAAGAATGGAAAAAATGTAACATCAGCTGCATCAAGAGTCCTTGTTATGAATACATTTGCCGTACTCCTATTCGGGTGGGGGCGGTCTGTGTGTGTGTGTGTGTGGGAGTGCGTGGGCAAGTCATCCTCATTTTTTCCGCACGTAAGTATTTTGGTAGCGGTCGTATGAAAAGTTTGGAATTGCATTTGACAAGATTGTTGAGTACAGATATGACAGTTACTGCACTCAAAGAAAAGAATTCGTTTCTGCGAAACGAAATTTTAATTAACTACAATTCTCGTTTGCAGGAACTGAAATTTCTTTTGTTGTGAAAGAAACTTATTTTGCGTAAACAATTGTTTGTTCTGACCAAAAGAAAGTTCAGCCCTCGTAAACGAGAATTGTAGTTATCTAAAATTTCGTTTCGCACAAACGAATTTTTTCTTCGCTTGTGGGAAACGACCCCATTGTGATTTCTGGAATATTTCTCGACCTATACAAATCACGAAATTTTGGATGGAAAATGTCAATCAGCATGATTATAATGAGATGTAAAAATTTGTAAGGGGCAAATCGGAAAGGGACATATCAAAACATAGAGAAAAAAATAACAAGTACAGAATTTCAAGTATGCACTATTATTAAAATTATAAGCTGTACAAAATGGTACCTTTGTGTGGGACGTACCAAAAGGGGCATGGCATAATGTCCATTTTTAACTGGACTGTAGGTACTATAAATCTATTACACTGTCCAAAATTTCAAATATTTGTATGCACTGGTAATAAAGTTATAAGCTGTTTACTTTTGGTGCAAAATACACCATTTTTGTGGGAGGCATCAAAAGGAGAGTGCCAATAACGCCCACTTTTCACTAGACATTAGGTATTATAAAAGCATAATACTGTACAAAATTTCAAGTATTTGTATGCAAAATAGTCGATTTGTGTGGGAGGTACCAAAATTGTCGTGGCAACTTTACCCATTTTTCTCGAGGCGATAGCTGCTAATAAACTAATACTATGTGTGGAATTTTAAAAGTTTGGAATAAACACTATAGAAGTTATTAAAGCATCAATTTTTCACTGAACGTTAACGCTTTGTGTGTGAAGTACTAGAAGTACAGGGTTGCCCATATTCGACGGACCCATCTGGCAACGCCATAACTTTTGACAGAGATGTCAGATCGCTTAATGACATACCGCGTTTGAAGCGTCAGTCCAAGCAGATTTTTACCATGGAACAATACAAGCCACGCGAGCGCTCTGAAATAGTTGAAATTTACATTCAACAGAAGAAGTCAATTGTGAAAACTCAACGTGCTTTTAAAATATTAAAAAATGTGAGAAGTGCGCCTTCTAAGAACACCATTAAGCGTTTATACGAAAAATTTTCGACTGGTGAGGCTCTTTCTAATCCGAAGAGGCCAAATAAAAGTCGACCAAGGCGATCGGCCGAGAATATCGCTGCCGTACGAGCCAGTGTTGAGAGGTCCCCAAGAACATCCCAAAAACGCCGTTCTCAGCAGTTGGGCATGGCTCGGTCCACTTTACAACGGATTATTCGCGTTGATTTGCATTTGTTCCCGTACAAAATTCAATTGACGCAAAGATTGTTGCCTGCGGACAAGCCTCGTCGATTGGAATGGGCCCAACGAGTCATCGAATGGCCGATGGGTCCGTCGAATATGGGCAACCCTGTAGTGGACTAATATGGCTCAACTTCGAACTTAGCTGGAGATAGAGAAAAATATTACCACATACCAAATTTTAAGTCAATTGGTTACTCCTTTCGAGAGTTATCGTGCGCGCCAGCCAGTATATAAACAGACGGACATTGCTCAAATTACCCAAAGCGGATTTCCGCCGAACATACTTAGGGTCTTAGGTCACTCCTTCGATGTGTTACACTTTTGGCTCATAGCAAATGATATATATCCTCCTCTCTAAAGGTGGGTACTATGTTTTTTTCAGCTTGAAAAAATTCCACAAAATGTTATTTCAAGTTGAAAAATGGAACGCTTTTTTACTAAAGTCGCATTACATTTTTGAAGTGTGTGTGTCGAAATGTCACTTTTATATGAATGTGTGTGTGTGTGTAAGCATGTGCATTTTTTTCCTTTTTGCTTTTCTTGAAAACAAACACGAGTTTAAATTATAATCAATAAACAATTAAATCAAATAATGCCGACTTAGAAAATATTTAATTTAAATTGCAGAAAGGAAATATTTTTGAAGATAATTGTGCTAATGTTATACATACGATGGCGGTGCTTGTGAGGCACCAGGGTAATACAATGTTACTAATAACAAAATAATTTCCTACTGTTGTACGAATATAAATAAATTAAATGATGTTTTGATGAACCGAAAAAGATGTTTTATTATTATTTTTAAGGATTTGCATTATATTTGTTGACTTATACAAATTATACTTCCATCCATAAACGGAATTTCTTCTTCCAACTTCTATGGTTGGGAAGATCTCACTATGTTCTTTATAACCATTTAAAACATGATCACAGGCACTACCCAATTCCATTGTCTTACTGGTTCGGTAGCGATAGCCGTCCACAATATTTTTCCAGGCTTTTCGTCACGATTGTTCTAAACATACAAACGTGAATGTACATATGTAATTACAAAGACAAATTTCACATTATTACATATAGTTACATGTCCGTCCAGTGTTTTGCACATTTTTTGCTTTGCTATCCAATCGGAATGTCGCTCTTCTCGTTTATTCCATATACACATAATTATTATCCGTTCCGAAGCTTTTCATTAGTCTTCATTGTTTCAGATAATTTAATTTAGTATTCTTTATTAGGAAATTTTATTGATAATATTTACAACAGTTGAATTTCTCGCGGACAAATATAAATATAAATAAATAGGAGTACAATGCTGGCGGCTTCAATTTGTGGCGGCGTTCAATTAATTTGTAGCGGCGCAAAATGTCAATTTCTCACGTTGAAATAAACACAGACCACAAATGAAAAAATTTCACTCATTTTTTCACAACTTTGGTTTTTGTATGGGATTTCACCGTGAAACGGGAACATAGTACCGTGCTTAAGGTGATGGGATAAAAAGGGAAACACACCGACATTTTAGGTATTTTGAAGAATTACTTAAAATGTCGGAGTGAAGTGTGTTTTCGTAATTTTTTATAAAATTTTGCATAATTAAGCTCACAAATTCCAATACACAAAAGAAAGATGAATATAAGAGTATTTTAAAATAACTGTACAACACATGATTTTGGGACTCAATTCTGAGAATTGGACGTGAAAGTGGCCACAAAAATAAGAACATCTGCATCATTCGTTTTGTCAAGTTGGCTCAATTAATAACACTGTGCTCGAAATGGACACTTTAAAAATGTAACAGAAAGGAGACCCTATGGATATACATACCTATTTCGACCTTGCTAAATCCAATGGAGCTAACCGTTTTTCTAGGTTAGCTCTTGTTTTCGCGATATTCGACCACAAAGTTTGCAAAAAAATCAGAAAGGTTAGTTATCTCGGAGGTGATTTTGAAGTGTAAGACTTCCGAAAACGCGCTTCAGTCCAAAGAACGAAATAAAGGAAACCCTTAGAGTGTTATTTCTTTCAAAATAGTCAACCACGCTTCTCACCACTTTACCCCCGAAAAAGTGCAATCAAATCTTACCATGTGTCAAACGTCATACAAATCATCGACATTTTTAGTTTGTATCTTTGAGAAAAATGTTCCTCGCGAAAAATTACTATGAGTCTCCTTTCAACATATTTATGAAACATTAACAGGTTTCACAATTTAGCAGGTTTTGTTGCTTACCTTTGCAATTTCCATTAACACTAACGAAAAAATAATTTACAACAAGTAAGAAAGTTTCAGTCGGGTAAAACGACTAAGTTATACCCTCACTTTGTGAGTAATGTAATAATGAATATTACTCGAATTATTCTGTCAATTTGTGTGGGAGTTACCAGAAGGGGTTTATATAATACACCTTTTTTTCGCTGAACATTAGATACTTTAAATTCATTGCACTGTGCCGACTTATAAGCATTTATGTGCACTGGTATAAACGTTATGAGACATTAAATTGTGGTATGATTTGGGCATTTTGTGTGGGAGGTACAAAAAGGGGCGTGGCAATAACGCCCATTTTCACAGGGCTATAGACACTATAAAAACATTACACTGTACAAAATTTCAAGTATTTTTATACACTGTTATTAATGTTATAAGCTGTTAACTTTTGGTGCAAAATGGTGCATTTGTGTGGGAGGTACCAAAAGGGACGTGGCGACTTCGCCCATTTTTCTCGAGTTGATAGCGACTAATAAGCTAATACTATGTGTGAAATATCAAAAGATTCGAATAAGTAGTATAGCAGTTATTAAAGAATCAATATTTCACAACATTTTAACCCTTTGTGGGGGAGGTATTAGAAGGAGTGGACCAATATGGCCCATCTTCGAACTTAGCCGGAGATAGAAAAAAATATTACCACATACCAAATTTGAGGTCAATCGGTTACTCCTTTCGAGAGTTATCGTGCGCACCAGCCAGCAGACACACAGACAGACAAAGGATTGAGATCCGGAGATCTTGGTGGCCATTGTGCGGTAGAAATGAAGCGAGGAACCTCCTTTTTAAGCCATTCTTGGTTGACGCGTGCTGAGTGCGATGGTGCTGAGTCCTGTTGGAATGTCCATGGTCTGCGGCCGAAATGTTTGTCTGCCCAGGGCTTCAATACTGTCTTTAGGACAGTTTCCCGATAATATTCGGCATTTATTTTGACCCCATGGTCGATGAATACGAGCGGGGAGCGACCATCGGCCGTTATGGCGGCCCACACCATTACCATCGGCGGCGCTTGAGTTCTGGTGGCCAATCGAAGGTGTACATTTTCAGCTGACCTCTTTGGCAAGTAAACCCGATCATTTTGTTTGTTCACAAACTGCTCAATTTGGAATGGCTTCTCATCGGAGAAGACCAAATTCGGTAACTGGCCACTTTCGTGCAAGCGAAGCAACTCCTTGGCTCTTTCCAGTCTAACTTTTTTTGTGCATCGGTGAGCTCTTGAACTTCAATGGCTTTAGTCCAAGCTAATTTTTTAATATGTGTTGTATCCGTTCTCGCGATATGTTCAGCTCACGAGCAATTTTTCTACCACTGCGGCGTGGATTTCGATCAAATCTTGCCTTCACTTTTCGGATCATTTCTGGTGTTGTTACCGTTTTTTTCGTCCACTTTTTGGACGCGATGCAACACTACCAGTATCACGGTAACGAGCAATGGTACGAGAAACAAAAGATTTATTCACATTTAAATGCTGGAGGGCTCTAACGATAGCCACTTGTGTTTTTCCACCCAAATATAAAGCAATCACACTATCACGCTTGAATTCCATCAAGAATAACTTTTTTCTGAATGCAATAGATCAAAATGCTTTTGTAAGCTTGTAAACAAAATGAACTGTCACTGAAATAAATCTGTCAGATATCAGACTAGCGGTTTAGAAATGATAGCAACCTGAAGTTGGTTGCAATACATATCAGCCACCCTGTAATTGTCCAAATGTTCCCTTTATTTCGATCTTTGGGCTGATGCGTATATTCCGAAGTCTTCCACTTCAAAATAACCAAAGAGATAAGTCACCTCTCTGATTTCCTAACAAACTTTGTGGTCGAATATCGCGAAAACAAGAGCTAACATAGAAAAACGGCTAGTGCCACTGGATTCAGCATGGCCGAAATAAGTCTATCCATAGGGTCTCCTTTCTGTTACATTTTTGGACTAGCACAGTGTAATTTAATGGCCATACGATTTTTTTTGCTCAAGGAGGATTTTATCACTTTTCTATATTTCTTTCAATTCTGAGAATTGGACGTGAAAGTAGCCCCAAAATTAAGAACTTCTGCATCATTCGTTTAGTCAAGTTGGCTCAATTAATAATTTAACATACGTGTGTATTTTGCAGTTGAGTTATAAAATATAAAATATGTATTTAATGCTATAGCAAATACAAACATATTTGAAAAACCAGTAAGAAATTGGAAAAGTTGGACTGAGACTATAATATAGCGTGATCCATTTCGAGGTTCCCTACGTTTTTAAAGAAACAAACACAGAAAATTAAAATTGAATGGGGAATGTTTATTATCATTTGAAAGAACATTCTTTGGCATTTATTTTTTGAAGATTATGTCTATCAAATGTTGGCCGCGGCTACGTCTCAGATGGTCCATCCGTTGAGTCCAATTTTCGATGACTCGTTCGAGCATTTCGACTGGTTAACTGGCGCATGACACGCGTGATGTTTTGCTCCAAGGCCTGAATCGAAGCGGGTTTGTCCGCATAAACTTTAGACTTTACATATCCCCACAGGAAAAAGCCTAACGGTGTGATATCACACGATCTTGGTGGCCAATCGACCGGCCCAAAACGTGAAATTATCTGCTCACCGCTGTGTTCTCTCAATAAATCCATTGATTAATGCGATGTGTGGGAAGTGGCGCCGTCTTGTTGAAACCAAATGTCGCCGAGATCACGAGCTTCAATTTCAGGCATCAAATAGTCGGTTATCATGGCACGATAACGGTCGCCATTGACGGTTACGTTCTCACCGGCATCATTTTTGAAGAAATATGGACCGATGATTCCACCGGCACACAAACCACACCAAACCGTTGTTTTTTCTGCATGAAGTGGAAGCTCTTGAATCTCTTCAGGTAGCTCTTCGTCCCAAATGCGGCAATTTTGCTTGTTTACATACCCATTGAGCCAGAAATGGGCCTCATCGCTGAACAAAATTTGGCTCGAAAACGTCAGATTTTCTTGGAACTTTTCAAGATCCCATAGAGCGAAGCGATGTCGCTTGGGAAGGTCGGGCGGCTTCAGTTCTTGCACAAGCTGTATTTTGTATGCTTTCAATTTAAGATCTCGACGTAAAATGCGCCAAGTCGTTCCATACGTCAGTCCGAGTTGCTGCGAACGGCGCCGAATCGACTCTCTCGTGTACACTCTCAGCTACGGCCGCTACATGTTCTTCACTGCGAGCTGGACGTGGTCTATTCGGTCGAATATTATCCAATTATGAATGCTGGGTCTCAAGATGGGTGATGGTGTTGCGAATAGTACGCTCAGTAGGCCGATAATGTTGACCATAAGTTGAGCGAAGTGCACGAAACACATTCCTCACAGAACGTGAATTTTCGTAATAAAGTTGAACGATTTGTAAACGTTGTTCAGGGGTAAGTCTTTCCATGATGAAATGCCAAACAATACTTAACAAAAATAACATGACAGCATGACACGACTCACACATGATCTGTCAAAAAAAGGCTATTGAAAAAAGTCTCTCTACGTGGATCACCCGTTATTATTCCCTACACCACCTTGTTAGATCAACAAACTCTAAATCAAGTTTCATAAAGATCGGTTGTTTGATGCCAAATCCTAAAGCTATGTTTAGACGTTTGTCAGATCGGACAACATTATCAACCATGTTAAAGTGCTGCAAATGTATCGACAATGACAGATTGTTAGGCAAAGGTCAATTGACAGTTCAGACGATTGAAAGAAAACCTTACATTTTCATATATTTACAATATATTTTGTAAATATTTATATGCAGGATTGGCAATAAAAATATTTTATAGACAGTGTTGACAATAAAATGTTTCGCAACTTCGCACACTTCGCTGCAAATTATCTCACAATGACTTTTCTGCCAACGTTGCAAGACAAAAATTGATTCACACGGTTTACATGGTTGGAACTTCACAGGGTTTAATTTTTCCGCCATTTTTCCGCCATTTTTCTGACAATATTGTCCGATCTGGCAATAGCGTATACATAGCTTAAGGAACATTTTTATGAGGGCTATATTAAAATCCGAACCGATTACCAGTTTCACTTCCCGGCGGTGTAGTTAAACACTGGCGTACAAATTTTTTATCCCCTCACCTTAGGAGGGTATATAAAGGGTGTCCCAAGAAGAGCGCAATTTTTTAATTTTAAATAAAACACAGATATTTAAGAAAAAATAGTGAAACTTTATTATATCGTAAAAAAAAAAAATTAAAAATTGCGTTCTTCTTGGGACACCCTTTATCATTTGCTACGAGACAAAAGTGTAACACATCGAAGGAGTGACCTAAGTATGTTCGGCGGATATCCGTTTTGGGTCATTTTAAGTCGAATGAGCAATGTCCGTCCGTCCGTCTGTCTGTCTGTCTGTCCGTCTGTCCGTCCGGCTGTCTGTTTGCTGGCTGGTGCGCACGATAACTCGCCATTCTTAAACATGCTAAGTCGACTTAGCATAGTTTTAGGGATATTGCATTATTAATTTCTAAATATTCCAAATTATATTCAGTCAAAATTTGGTGTTTATCCGTCAACCCAATCAAAAGTTATTCACAAAACAGTACGGGTCATTCGATTTGCATTATAAAGGAATTCCACACAAATTTTAAAAATTTATCAGACTTTGATCGCCTCTCCTCAAAAACTACCATTTGCACATAGCATAGTTTAGAATGGAGGTATCGATATGTCATGATCTTTCATTTGTTTTTCATTGTATTCAGTAGTGTTTACAATTTCATCATGGAGGGACATACCCAAGCACGACGATTACAAATTATTCAGTTTTATTATCAAAATAATCCTTCTCCAACTGCAACTTTTCGTGCGCTAAGTCCATTTTTTTTGAAATCCAAAAAAGACACCTTCCAGTCGACCTACGACTTTGACACCAATGAGCAATATTTTAGTTCTCGTTAAGAGCTATATATTTCCCATGGACCGATTGTGGCTACGTGCCACACAGCAAATGAAACAATTGAATTGTTTCGAGAAAAGTTTGGAGATTTGATTATTTCAAGAAATTGTGATATTGAATGGCCTCCAAGAAGTTGTGATTTAACACCATTAGACTATTTCTTGTGGGGTTATTTGAAGTCATTGGTCTTTCGAAATAAACCAGACTCTCTTCAAGCTTTACAAGTCAATATTAAACGTGTCATTCATGACATACGACTTGATTTAGTGGAAAAGAGACCAAAAATTGGGTTCATCGAATTCGTTCCTGCAGAAGAAGTCGTTGAGGCCATTTGAATGACGTTTTATTTAGAACTTAATTGTATCGATTGTACTTCACATTAAATAAAAAACTTTTGAATTTCCTTAACAATAAGTGTGTTTTTTTTAAAGAAATCATATCCCTCTTATTGGAAAACCCTGTATGTGCAGTCACAATTTTTTGTCGTTTTTCAAAAAAAACTGAATCTTTTGCGACGCACGTTACATTTTTTATACTCGTAGTGGAATAAAAATAAACAAAAATTCGTGTATCTTTTAACAAAATAATGTATATTATTTTTTACTATTATTTATTAATAAACATTTTATGTTTATAAATTAATTTATAATTGAATACATGTTTAAAAATGAATGGGATCGGGTCATCTATGTTAACACTAAATTAATGATACAAAGACCTAAAAATTTATTTTTTGATAACAGTAAGATATCTGAGGTAGGGTAGGATTTGGTAATAATTTGTGTAACGGGTGGTCCATATTAAACGCACGATGTTAACAACAAGTTTATATGATACACGGGGCAAAATCGTGATTTTTGATATGTTTGAATCGAAAGAAAATAAATTTGAAATACAAATTTATAAATATTACATATTTCTGAGCAAATAAATTTTATTTAAAAATCAATAAAATTTATTTGGAACGAATATTAATACATTACAACAAAATATATTTGCAAACTAATTTTCTCACATAAGATATGTGTTTATATACAAACAAAATTCTTGTTTAGGATTTTTTTTAAATATACTTTGTTTAAAAAGATTTACGAAACGTTGCAGATTTTTATACCCTACACCACACTGTGGTACAGGGTATTATGACTTTGTGCATTTGTTTGTAACACCCAAAAGGAGAAGAGATAGATCCATTGTTTATTATACCGATCGACTTGTAATCACTTTCTGAGTCTATTTAGCTATGTCCGTCTGTCTGTCCGTCTGCTGTCCGTCTGTCTGTAGATGTATTCTTGTAATCAAAGTACAGGTCGCAATTATGGCCCGATCTTGACGAAACTTTACACATATCTTTTTTTTGGCCCAAGGACGATCCCTATTTAATTTGGTTAAAATCGTTTCAGATTTGGATATATCCCCCATATATATGTTACCCCGATTTGACATGTAAGCGCTGTAAAAACTTTATTTTATATCCGATCAGTATGAAATTCAGCAGAAAGAGGTCTCTTATTATATGAATGAACACTGTTAAATTTGGAAGAAATCGGTTCAGATTTAGATATAGCCCCCATATATACGTTACCCCCGATTTCACATGTAAGCGCCGTAAAAAATATATTTTATAACCGATCAGTGTGAAATTCGGCAGAAAGAGGTTTCTTATTACATGAAGGAATACTGCCAAATTCGGAGAAAATCGGTTGAGATTTAGATATAGTCCACATATATATGTTACCCCCGATTTGACATGTAAGCGTTGTAGAACTGTATTTTAAATCCGATCAGTACAACAATTGTCAGAAGAGGTTTCTCATTACATGAATTAACACTGCCAAATTTGAGGGAAATCGGATCAGATTTACATATAGCCCCCATATATATGTTACCCCCGATTTAACATGTAAGCGCTGTACAATCTGTATTTTATATCCGATCAGTAAAAAAATTTACACAAAGAGGTTTCTTATTATATGAAAAGATACTTCCAAATTTAGAGAAAATCGGTTCAGATTTAGATATAGCCCCCATATATATGTTACCTCCGATTTGACATGTAAGTGCTGTAGAGACTGTATTTTATATCCGGTCAGTACGAAATTTGACAGAAAGAAGATTTTTTTTACATGAATGAGTATTCAAGGAAAATCTGTTCAGATTTATATATAGATTACATATATATGTTCCTCCTGATTTGGTATGAAAGCGCTATAGAAGTTGTACTTTACTTCCGATCATTAATATTTTCCGCAAAGATGTTTCTCAATTTAGGAACGAATATCGCTTAATTTAGCGATTATCGGCTCAGAATTAGATAATATGTTCCTGCCTACTTACCAATTATTCCAAATTATTATCGCAATGACCTTTATCGCATTGTTAGGGAGGTGTAGGGTATTATATAGTCGGCCCAGCCCGACTTTCTGCCTTTCCTTACTGGTTCTAATTTCAATTTTTATTTTTCATTGATTTCGAGTTATACCGTATAATTTAAAATGACATAAGTTGCAATGACATTTGTTTTAAAGCACTAGTTTTTAATTTATATTTATTCCAAACATCATTTGTTGTCAACACATTTTATATCTATACGATTTCCATAATAACGGAATTTTACGAACGTTTAAAATTTCAGTTGAGTTACTGAATAACATAATACTTGTCTTAAAATTAAGATATTGATATATTTTCTGAATACTTAAACGCAATTATATCTTTCTTTTGCAAACAAAAAATATTAGAACGTAAACAAAGATTTGTTTAGAACAACATCTTCCCAAATATTTAATTTTAATGTATGCCAAATATAATATGTTTAGAGTGTATCCTAAACATTTGTATATTTCAAGCAGAATATGTTTGGGGCAATATACTACAGAAGCGATTTTTTTCAACGCTCGCCACGGCTCGCCACGTGCATTACGGTTGGATCACCCTTTATTAAAGGTCATCAAAATACATTTTTGTATTTATATTTATAAAATTAAAAATAAAGCTGGATTTCACCAATTTTTGATTGGTGGACTGTTTCTGGGACTTTCACATATGGCAATATTGTTATCGGCTAAAACGATATGGTTCAGTTCTTTGGGAAAATTTTCTGGTCTAAAGCGAGAACGAAATTTCATAAATTTACAGCGAAAAACGAACTTTTTTTCGGTACAAATGTATGGAATTTATTTTTTGTCGCCGATTACGGTTTATGCGGAAATGAGCCTTAAAGCGCATATTCCAAAGCCTTCCGTATAAAACCAATTGGCCTCCGAAGTTGTGTCAAATATATGGAAATAAGAGCAAATGTAGAAAAGAGGTTGTTCAAAGTAGGTTCACTCATATCCTTTGCGCTGCATTAAATTTTTGAGTTAGCACTGTAATTTTTTTAAATACGTTACAAACGGAATAACAAACATACCATGTACTCTATGGTACAGTGTGCTACTGACTACCCCACAAGCCACTAGCCCAGCTAGCCCTCTTCTACATTTCCTCAACACAAATCATCAACGATTTCTCATTTTTCCTTTGCATGTTTTCTGCAACGACTGCAATATGTTGTCCGGAGTCAGGAAAACTGAGCAAAAAATTGAAGAAAACAAAATGGTTTCATTTTTGTGGGTAAAAGATGTTGTGTTGTCAATGTCCTTCCTTCACCGTAAATGTAGCACACAACCACACAATGGCTTTGGGAAGCAATTGTATTGGTGTGTCAGTGTGTGGCTGTGTGTGTGAGAGACTGATGTTCCATTAACACTGTATCGGTTTGCATTTCCCTTGCAACAGAGACGGGTTTTGCACATACTCACTCGTTTGTGCATACCAACTAGGACTTCCAGAGACCTCATGACCGACGGCAAGTGAAATCCTCCAGATACTCTCCATTTCCATTTCCATCATCGTTCTCATCATCATTCCCATCATCACCGACATCGACTTACATATTCACATTTCCATCCACAACCTCAGCTTCAGCTTCAACCTCATGCCTATCCTCCTCTAGATCGTCATGTTGCCGCTTCTGTTTTCAGCGCCATCATTGTTATGGGTAATAGCGTGTGAAAATCGGTAACTTTTACGCTACTTACTTTTGATGTCACTCTGATTCCTACGCCAGCCAGTGTTACTACACTTCGCTCCAGTGTTCCTCTTAAGTCCCTCTCCTTCTACGCTATCCTTGTTGTGTCCTTATTCGAGCTTAAAGATTTTTGGCTTCTTCACTTAACGATTTTATTATGAATATGTGTACATGTGTATGTATGTACATACATATATATGTCAGTACGTTTGTATGTATGCATCTGAGTTTGTGTTTTTAAGGCTAAAATGGATTTGTTTATATGTCTGCGTTTGAGTCTCTTCGAATGTATTATTTTGCATTCTCTGACTGCGAATGGCTTTTATAAATTGGAATAATTTTTTGTGGGAAATTCCAAAAAGCTTGTGAAGCGATTTTGAAATCGGATTTATATTATCTACAGTTCTTATGCGTATGTTCATAAAACAATGATATATCTGTTTTTGATGACGAAAATGACACAAGTCATCACGACGTCAAGTTTCAAGGTTAAACCTAATGACAATTTGCATATTTTCAAATAACGCGACAAAAATGATTTCGCTAGATGTCATAAATAACGGGTGATCCAAGTAGAGATACTTTTTTCAATAGCCTTTTTTTGACAGATCACGTGTGAGTCGTGTCATGCTGTCATGTTATTTTTGTTAAGTATTGTTTGGCATTTTATCATGGAAAGACTTATCGTTCAACTTTATTACGAAAATTCACGTTCTGTGAGAAATGTGTTTCGTGCACTTCGCTCAACTTATGGTCAACATAATCGGCATACATGGCATACTATTCGCAACACCATCACGCATCTTGAGACCCAGCATTCATTATTGGATAATATTCGACCGAATAGACCACGTCCAGCACGCAGTGAAGAAAATGTAGCGGTCGTAGCTGAGAATGTACACGAATACCGTGGAGAGTCGATACGGCGCCGTTCGCAGCAACTCGGACTGACGTATGGAACGATTTGGCTCATTTTACGTCGAGATTTTAAATTGAAAGCATACAAAATACAGCTTGCGCAAGAACTGAAGTCGCCCGACCTTCCCAAGCGACATCTCTTCGCTCTTTGGCTCTTGAAAAGTTCCAAGAAGATCCGACGTTTTCGAGCCAAATTTTGTTCAGCGATGAGGCCCATTTCTGGCTCAATGGGTATGTAAACAAGCAAAATTGACGCATTTGGGACGAAGAGTTACCTGAAGAGATTCAAGAGCTGCCACTTCATCCAGAAAAAACAACGGTTTGGTTGGTTTGTGGGCCGGTGGAATCATCGGTCCACATTTCTTCAAACATGATGTCGGTGAGAACGTAATTGAGAGAACACTTCGGCGAGCAGACAATTTCACGTTTTGGGCCGGTCGATTGTCCACCAAGTGTGATCGTGTGATATCACACCGTTAGACTTTTTCCTGTGGGGATATGTAAAGTCTACAGTTTATGCGGACAAACCAGCTTCGATTCAGACCTTGGAGCAAAACATCACGCGTGTCATTCGCCAGTTACCAGTCGAAATGCTCGAACGAGTCATCGAAAATTGGACTCAACGGATGGACCATCTGAGACGTAGCCGCGGCCAACATTTGATCGACATAATCTCCAAAAAATTAATGCCAAAGAATGTTCTTTCAAATGATAATAAACATTCCCCATTCAATTTGAATTTTCTGTGTTTATACCCTACACCACACTGTGGTACAGGGTATTATGACATTGTGCATTTGTTTGTAACACCTAAAAGGAGAAGAATTAGACCCATTGTTTATTATACCGATCGACTCAGAATCACTTTCTGAGTCGATTTAGCCATGTCCGTCTGTCCGTCTGTCTGTCCATGTATTTTTGTAATCAAAGTGCAGGTCGTATTTATGGTCCGATTGTGATGAAATGTAGCATAGTGCTCTTTTTTGGCCCAAGGACGATCCCTATAGAAATTGGTTAAAATCGGTTCAGATTTGGATATAGTCCCCACATATATGTTTCACCCGATTTGACATGTAAGCGCTGTAGAAACCACATTTTACATCCGATCTTTATGAAATTCGGCAGATAGAGTTTTATTATTGCATGAATAAACACTGCCAAATTCGGGGAAAATCGGTTCAGATTTAGATATAGTCCCCATATATATGTTTCACCCGATTTGACATGAAAGCGCTGTAGAAACCGTATTTTACATCCGACCTGTACGAAATGCGGCAGAGAAAGTTCTCTTATTACATGAAAAAACACTGCGCAATTCGGGGAAAATCGGTTCAGATTTAGATATAGCCCCCATATATATGTTCCACCCGATTTAACATTTAAGCGCTGTAGAAATCGTGTTTTATATACGATCAGTACGAAATTTAACAGAGAGAGTTTTCTTATTACATGTATGAACACTGCCAAATTCGGGGAAAATCGGTTCAGATTTAAACATAGTCCCAATATATATGTTACACTCGATTTGACATGTAAGCACTGTAGAAACCGTGTTTTATATCCGATCAGTACGAAAATCGGCAGAGAGAGTTTGCTTATTACATGTATGAACACTGCCAAATTCTTATCGCAATGCCCATTTTTGCATTGGTAGGTAGGTTTAGGGTATTATATAGTCGGCTCCGCCCGACTTTCTGTCTTTCCTTACTGGTTTTTTTCTTTAAAAAAGTAGTGAACCTCGAAATGGATCACGCTATATAAAGATTGGTTCCAAGACTTCAAAAACTTTAAAATAAGTAAATTTTATGCTTGTAAGTAAATTTTATGCTTATAAGTAAATTTTATGCTTTGATTAATTGAATGTAACTGTGTATGTTTTAAATACAAAATGTGCCTATTTCACATATTTTATTATATTTAAAATTTGCGCTTTTAGAAAATCGTATTCCAGAGTTTTTTATAAATCACGATATTTATTTGTCCGATTTTGTTTATAAAAACGTAAAAAATTGGTATAAAATTAGCTACAACGTATTCGAATAGAGCTTAACTTAAGTAATTCAATAGTTACGATGAAAACGTAATTAAAACAAGTAAGAAAGTTCAGTCGGGTAAACCGACTTACGAATCCCCTCACCTTGAGTCCAAAAATATTCGTAAATTTATTTTTTTGTTTTAATTAAATAATTTTCAATTTAAAATGCAGTAGGTAAGTAGGTAGTGCGCTCGCATATGAGTTTGGGGGTCGTGGGTTCGATTCCCATAACATGGTCATCGTAACAGGGCTTTTCCCTTTTTCCGTAAAATTAAAATATAAATTTACTTTGTATTGTAATTCATATAAATAAATAAATAATGAAATTGCATTTAATAACTCTAATGTATGTACTGTTTTTAAAGTTTAAGCTGTTAACTTATGTTGCAAAATAGTTCATTTGTGTGGGAGGTACCAAAAGGGGCATGTCAATGATGCCAATTTTTGGGTGGACTATAGGTACTATAAAAACATTACACTATACAAAATTTCAAGTATTTGTATGCACTGGTATTACAGTTCTAAGCTTTAAACGTTTGGTGCAAAATGATCCATTTGTATGGGACGTACCATAAAGGGGATGTCAATAACGCCCACTTTTCACTGGACTGTAGGTACTATAAAAACATTACACTGTACAAAATTTCAAGTATTTGTTTGCACTGGTATTTAAGTTATTAGCAGTTTACTTTTTGTACGAAATTGTCCCTTTTGTGTGGGAGGTACAAAAAGCGGTGGGGCCACTTCGGCCATTTTTCTCAAGTTAATAGTGACAGATAAAATATTTCTATGTGTGGAATTACAGAAGATTCGGGTACGTAGTATAGAATTTATCAGAGAATCAATAATTCACAAAATTGTAACCCTCTGAGAAGGAGTGGACCAATATGGCCCATCTTCGAACTTAGCCTGAGATAGAAAAAAATATTATTACATACCAAATTTGAAGTCAATCGGTTACTCCTTTCGAGAGTTATCGTGCGCTACAGCCAGACAGACAGACGGACAGACGGACGGATATTACTGAAATGACTTAAAATGTCCTAAAACGGATTTCCGCCGAACATACTTGAGGCATTGGGTCACTCCTTCGATGTGTTACACTTTTGGCTCGTAGCAAATGATATATACCCTCCTCTCTAAGGTGAGGGGATAACAAATGTTCCCATTTTTTAAATAAAACAAGAAAGTCGACTGAAATATATCCCAACCTTCAGATAATGAGAAATGTTAAAATACCTTGAAATTTACTCATGCTTTCAGAGTACTATAAACAATTCAATGCCTTTAAACTCTTTATAATTTCGAAGTAAAATGTTTTTTTTGTCGAATAATTTTGGGATTTACCCTGGTGTTACTCCATTTTGTGGATTTTTCACATGAACTATCAAACTGTAATGCATTCAATTCAACCATCAAACCAACTTATTCGACTGCAGAATTCTGTTTTCGACTGTATATGTGATTCTCACATTGTTTTTTTTTATTTTGCTTAACTTAACGAAATATGCAAAATATAAAACTTTAAAATGTTCACTGAAGACGTTAAAGTATAAATTATTTATGTGTAAATCTCATATATTCCCCGACGAAATTCACAAGTGGCTTAAGCGTCAACAAAACGGAACTGAACTGAAGTGAAGTGAACACGTACACAAATAGCGACGATGACGTCGACGACGACGAATAAAGTTTATAGTTTTTTTTCTGGTTTACTTGTTCATCAACCTCAGCATCCAACCTCAGACAGTGTGTGTGTGGTGTGAAAATTTAAGAGGGAATACGAAAATTTAAAATTTTGTTTAGCTCCTGTAGTAGTGAGCTCTCTGATTATTACCGATTTTATAGGAGGATATACATTTTTCTTAGCTTATCATACCGGCCCTCGCATATTGCTTTTAGTAATGCAAAACTTATAATGCAAATAATCTCTTGTCATTCATATGAAATGAGATTTGTCAACTGTTTTCGAACAAATGAAACACATTGACATTTGTCAATATTCGAAATAAAAATATGCAAAATAACATTAAAAACGATGACATTTATTTTTTGTTGATGTTAATGTTTTTAAATGTTTACTGTTTAACTCGATACCAAAGTGGTTTTGTTACAAGGCAGATTATTGGAAAACAATCAGAAATTTGGACCTAGAAAACAAAACCGACTGTACTTATAAAAGGTGGTTAAATTGTAAGGGTCAATGTTGAATGTGAACCACACCTAAACGTCAAGTTTTTTTCTGCATTTCATTTGACATTTCTCAATTTCAGACTACCTCAATTTGAGCCATGGAAAGATAAACAATCGAGCAACGCGTTAAAGTTTTTTAAGCCTTTTACGAAAATGGGCGTTCAAATCAAAATGCACTTCGTGATGTTTTTTTGATCAGCATAATCGACCAAATGTGTTCACAATCGGGTGAATTGTGCGCAAATTTCAGCAAACCGGGTCTGTAGGAGATGTGAAAACACCTGTGCATTATCTAATTCTGAGCCGATAATCGCTAAATTAAGCAATATTCGTTCCTAAATTGAAAAACATCTTTCCGGAAAATATTAATGATCGGAAGAAAATACAACTTCTATAGCGCTTTGATACCAAATCAAGAGGAACCTATATATATGGAGGTTATATATAAATCTGAACGGATTTTCCTTGAATACTCATTCATGTAAAAAGAAACTTCTTTCTGTCAAATTTCGTACTGACCGGATATAAAATACAGTCTCTACAGCCCTTACATGTCAAATCGGGGGTAACATATATATGGGGGCTATATCTAAATCTGAACCGATTTTCTCTGAATATGGAAGTATCCCTTCATATAATTTTTTACATGTTAAATCGGGTGTAACATATATATGGGGGCTATATCTAAATCTGAACCGATTTCCCTCAAATTTGGCAGTGTTAATTCATGTAATGAGAAACCTCTTCTGACAATTTTTTACTGATCGGATTTAAAATACAGTTATATAGCGCTTACATGTCAAATCGGGGGTAACATATACAAATATGGGGGCTATATCCAAATCTGAACCGATTTTAACCAAATTAAATAGAGATCGTCCTTGGGCCCGAAAAAAAGATATGTGTAAAGTTTCGTCAAGATCGGGCCATAATTGCGACCTGTACGAGTACTGTGATTACAAGAATACATCTACAGACAGACAGACGGACATAGCTAAATTGACTCAGAAAGTGATTACAAGTCGATCGGTATAATAAACAATGGATCTATCTCTTCTCCTTTTGGGTGTTACAAACAAATGCAGAAAGTCATAATACCCTGTACCACAGTGTGGTGTAGGGTATAAAAATGGAATGATACACGATTCAACAACGCGTTGAAATTATTAAAATTCACTACAAAAATGCTGAAAATCTTGCAGTTACAGTTCGCAAAACTAAAGCATTTTTGGGTCGGCGTGAAGCATCTTGTCGGACCGCAATACAGAAATTGGTGGAAAAATTAGAGCTGTTGGGACAAGTTAGTGATGTGAAGAATAAAACCCGTGCACGTCGCTCAAGAACAACTGCTGTAGCCCAAAGTGTTGAAGAAACCCCAGGTTTGTCCATTCCTCGTCGTTCATTGGAATTGGGCATTCCACAAACGTCTTTACAGCGTATCTTGCATAAAGACTTGGGTCTTAAGGCTTATAAAGTTCAGTTAACACAAGAACTCAAGCCGGCCGATCATCAACAACGTCGTGTCTTTGCTGATTGGCTCCTTGAAATGCATGAAAATGATCCGGAATTCCATCGAAAAATCATCTTGACTGATGAGGCCCATTTCCACCTCGGTGGCTACGTCAACAAGCAAAATTGTCTCATCTGGGGCTCGGAACACCCAAGAGTTATTGTTGAGAAGCCTCTCCATCCTCAACGTGTGACCGTTTGGTGCGGTTTATGGTCCGGCGGGGTCATTGGACCTTACTTCTTCGAAAATGAGGTTGGATCAACAGTTACGGTGAATGGATTGCGCTATCTAGAGATGGTTAATGTTTTTTATGGTCGGAGTTGGATGGTATTGATCTGGATAACGTTTACTTTCAACAAGACGTCGCTACGTGCCGCACAAGCAACGAAACCATTGCTCTGTTACGGGAAAAGTTTCCGGACCGTGTTATCTCTCGAAGAGGTGATCACAATTAGCCACCGAGATCTTGTGATTTAACACCTTGCGACTTCTTCCTTTGGGGCCACGTGAAAGATAAGGTCTACGCCAACAGCCCATCCTTGATTCAAGACCTCAAAGATAGAATTCGTGAGGCTATCGAGGTCATAGGGCAGCCACTTTGCGATTTGTTTATGGAAAATTTCATGAAAAGGATATGGTCCTGTAAGAGTGGTCGTGGAGGCCATTTGGCTGATGTTGTTTTTCATTATTAACGGCATACCTTCCTCTTTATTATGAAATAAACAACCGATCATTTATCTAAAAAATTGCATTTTTATTTGAATACCGAAATAACATCTCTTGTTGGAAAACCCTTTATTAGACTAAAAGTGTGTTTATTCAAATAATGGGATTCAGATTATTTTGGAATCCTACACAATACAACATACACTGTTTTATGTTGTATGGTATACACTATTTTATTTCAAAATTTGGCCCATTTGTCACGAAATATTTTGTCCAAGAATAGTGTATATCAATATTTTTCTTCAAAATTATATTCAGAGAAACAACTAATTAAATTATTAGGCAATTATTAATATAAAAATTTCAAACGCCTAATTAATTACATTTCAGTTGACCTTTTATCCCACTTTGTCGAAGTAGAATTCCGCCAAATTATACATATAATCAATTATAATAGATTTACATATACGTATATTCTTATTATGCAATAAAAAATACGTATACGCTAAATAAAATAATACGTATACGGTATTGTTTTATTGGGGAAACGATTTGTTATACAAACATAAGTAACATAACATATTTTTTATACATATTACTAATTTGTTTTATGTTTGCAAATAATATTTTTCCTGTCAAAATTGAATATGTAATTTTCACCTTCATTTCAAAAGCGCTTTTAGTCACGCACCTCTTTTTAATAACCTTCTCAAAGTGTTTAATTTTCATTACATCTCCTCTCCAAAAATCGTTGTATGCGCTTGATTAAAGGTTATGAACTGATTTCTAGTTATAATAAAGCTTAGATAATACCGCAGTCGCTTTAAAAAAATGAAACACTCAACGATCTCATTAACCTTAATCAAGTTTTCTTCTTTTAAGCCAAAACGCAAAAAGACGATTCATGGCAACAGAATATTCAGGGCCACGATTATAACTAAGTTTTGCGACACCAAACAAAACCCTACTAATTACAAGTTTTTGGCTGCTATCTAGCTTTTGGAAGACGGAATCTCTGTTCTTTCTGGCATCCTTTTCGGCACGACATACTTTGTATATATGTACGAATCGACATTGAGTTGTTTTTTTTTGCTACAGAATGACTTTGGAATTGTAACACTTTTTTGTGCTGTGGCTTTTTGCAGTCGCTTTTGCTGCTTTACCTATGTAAATAAAACTGATTAAATAGGATTGCATGAAAGTCTACTACGTCTACGGTAAAAATACGCAAAATATATTCTATTCACTTTGTCCTGAAGATGGGACTTTCTTTAATTAAAATAAACAACAACTTTGGTTGGGTAAGAAATACAAATACCGCAGTTGGATGGTCCACCGCCACTGTCACCCAATGCTGTCTTTTGTGGGCTTTAGAAATACGGGAAAAATCTCGAAATGTCTTACACGTGTTTTTGGTGTGTTTGCCTTTTCCTTCCTTTCGTCTTTCTCGTTTTGTTTAGCTTTATTTTTATTTATTTTTTTTTTGGCTATGCAGCACTTTAGCTTTGAGCAAAATTTCCAGCAGGACATGAGAGTCATAAGGAGACTTTGGGAAGGACATAAAAAACGGCTATAAAAAAAGTGACTGTCCAAGGTATTCAACAGCTTTTTCCGCTTAAAGCGAAAGTGGTATAAGTACATTTATATCTCATTTTCTGTTATTGAGGTGATTTAAAAAAATACTGACTTGCATTAATTAATCTAAACCAAATACGTTGCTCTGAGAACACAAACCAATTAATAAAAACAAAAAAGGTATAACATATAATATAGACATCGTCCAGATACAGGAGTCCTACGTGGTAGGAGGAATGTTGTACGGTATCAGAACCCCCAACTTTAAACTGCTTTTGGTTAACTGTGAAACTCCACAGAAACTCCAAGATCCTACATTTTGGCCAGAAAGGATCTAGGCATCTTTCTCTTGACTAATTTCAGTGGTAAAGACCTAACAGCTGCTAGTCTGGAGATCAGTAATTGCATGTATTGGGTGGTCTCCAGTTACTCGCCTTATGAAGCTTTAGCACCCTCTGCTCTCTTCAGGAAAGCAGTAGAAGAAGCAACGTCTGATGAGCGCGAGCTGATTGTTGGCGCAGACACGAACGCTATCTGGGATAGTACGGATACAAACAGTAGGGGAGTAACTTCTTGACTTTATTCTAACTACCAACCTTACTATTTGTAACAAAGGCAATAAACCGACCTTTACAATTAAAGACGGACAGGAAGTATTCGACTTAACGTTTGCCATTGACCGGCTGCCAGACAAAATTATTGGGTGGAATGTACCGGACGATCACTCATTCTCCGATCTTCATTATATACTCGTAGAGTTCAAACTCGCCGAAAAAGCACCTAAACCTGCAGTCCACAGAAATGTGAGGAGGCAATGTGGCACCTGTATGAGAAGAATTTCCAGTGTCGGTCTGGACAACTTAGTCGATCACAAGGGTAAAACTAAACCACAATGATGGAGTTTTGAGCTTAAGGCTACGCAGAAGTCCTGCAACAAGCAATTCAACAAGGCCAAATCTACTGTGGTCACCAATGACTGGGATGCCTATAAAGAGCAAATCAAAATCTATAAGAATTTGGAAAAGCGCAAAGGCGTGCATGGCACACCTTCTGTGGAGAAGTGGAAAAGGTCACGGATGCCGCAATGCTGCGTAAGTAACTCTGCACCCTGTACAGTGAGTTACTTGCAGGATGCGACAAATAACTAAACAAACAGCGACCATTATTAAATGTACTGCTCTACAAACATTTTCCCGGGAACTCAGCAACAGAACCCGAGTATCAGCAGGACCAACAAGAGATAGAGCGAACTGCTTTCATCGCAAGCTTGTTGACTGAGAAATCCAGAATAAGCTGGGCTATCTATCAACAGCTTTGAGCCCGTCAAATCAACTCGAGCAGACGACATCACATCAGCAGAAATGCAGAAGATGTTTAAGTAAATTATCTTCTGGCTGGAGAAAATTTATGAAGGCTGTAGCAGGCTCTCATACATCCCCAATCGATGGAGGGATACCAAAGTGGCATTGATTCATATCCAAAGCAGGAGAGATATCGCACACAAGGGCAAAAGACTTCAGGCCAATTAGCCTATCCTCCTTCCTATTGAAAGGAAAGACTTTAAATTCTTTCATTAAGGGAAACCCTGGATACAAAACTCCTGTCGGGGAACCATTATGCTGACAACAAGAGAAAGTCTACAGAATCTACCCTGCAAGAAAATGTGGGCACTATCGATTTTCTCCCTACATTTCAAGTAATTCCCTATGGTGGGATTTCTTGACATAAAGGGTGGTTAAATTTTAAGGGCCGATGTTGATTTTGAATAAAACAAAATTATTTAGGAAATTATTGTCTTTTCTTTTTATTGTGATAATATTGGTATGGTTCAATTACGTATGGAACATAATATCGGCAAATGGCCGCCGCTACCTCGGCGGCACACCTCCATCCGACGGTCCAAATCTTCGATGACGCTGAGGCATAATTGAGGTTCTATGCCGTTAATGTGCCGAATTATCTCATCCTTTAGCTCTCTGATTGTTGCTGACTTATCGACGTACACCTTTTCTTTCAAATAACCCCAAAGAAAGAAGTCCAACGGTGTCAAATCACGTGATCTTGGCGGCCAATTGACATCGCCACGACGTGAGATAACACGGCCATTGAATTTGTTGCGCAAAGGAGCCATTGTTTCGTTAGCTGTGTGGCAAGTGACACCGTCCTGTTGAAACCACATATTGTCCACATTCATATCTTCCAATTCGGGCCATAAAAAGTTCGTTATCATCTCACGATAGCGAACACCATTCACAGGAAGTGCCTGAATGAAGAAGTATGGCCCGATGACGTCGCCAGACAATAAGCCGCACCAAACGAACTGTGCGAGCATGCACAGGTGTTTTCACATCTCCTACAGACCCGAAATGCATTTTGATTTGAACTCCCATTTTCGTGAAAGGCTTAAAAAACTTTAACGCGTTAATCGATTGTGTGTCTTTCCATGGTTCAAATTGAGTTAGTCTGAAATTGAGAAATGTCAAATGAAATGCAGAAAAAACTTGACGTTTAGGTGTGGTTCACATTCAACATCGGCCCTTACAATTTAACAACCCTTTAGAAGGAACTTTTAACAACAACATTCATTCAGATGCGATAATTGCGGCGCGTTCACGTCTACATAAAGGTTAACTCTAGCTCGATCAGGCTTATTCAAAGCCTGCTCCACAGAAGACGCATAACAGCAAGTCTCGAGTCCACAACTGTAACAAGGTTGACCCCACAAGGAGGAACACTGTCTCCACTAAGTTGGAAGCTAGAGGAAAATGAAATCATGCTGGATATAGAACGTTGTGGCTACAATGTCGTGGCATATCCGGCCAACGTGGCAATCACAGTAACTGGCAAATTCCCCAGCGTCCTCAGAGTCATCCTACAGGTGGCTCTGAGAAAATTGGTTAGATGGGCCAGAAGCAGCTATTTGGACGTTAATCCAAACAAGACAGAATTTGTTCTCATTACTAGGATGAATAAGGTCTAACACGTGGAGCCTTCTCGAAGAAATGGAAAAGATCTAGCCTTTTCTGAAACTATAATCTAATAATTCTAGATCGGAAACTGTTATTCGGACTGTTAACGTACTGGAACGGATAACAAAGGCCTACGTCGTCTTATATTCCTGCAGGAAGGCTTTAGGGTCGAGGTTGGGCCTCCCTCCCATTGGATGTATATAACAGTAGTTCGTCCAATACTGTTGGACGGCATTGTGGTGTGGTAGACGGCAACTGATAAACTGTTCTGAGAATTGCCTGCCTACGCATTAACGGAGCTTTCAGGAGCGACTGAGTCTCTACAAGCCCTTATCCATATACTGCCAATTAATATTGTGACGAGAGAAGTTGCAACCAAAGATTAAACTGTCTATCAATGTGGAGGTACAAGAGCTATGGTCACATGACGATATCAAAGTGTATTGCTGTGATAACCGACCAAGTAGACTATATACCTCCTTTGAGAGGCAATACATCAATATGATACCAGCCAGCGATTAATGGGTTAGCAGAATACTAGTTAATAGAAACCATCTCCACTTCTAAACGGATGGTTCAAACCTTGATGATAAGGTTGGCTTCAGAGTACACTGTAAAGAACTCAGTCTTGATATATATAGCTCACAGATTACCAGATACCTGCAGTGTCAATCAAGCCCAAATAATGACAATATGGGAAATCGCCAAGTGTCGGAGTCGCAACATAGTGACCAACACTGGCATTGTCATTTACTCGGGCTGCCAGGCTGTCATCAATTCTCTGGAGGCCACATCCCTATATTCACAAACATCACTCGATTGCCGAAGATCTCTAAACTAGATAACTGACCAGTTCAGCTCCCTATGTCTGGGCATAGGGAAATCCCGGGGAACTGCAAAGTCGAATAACTTGCTAGGATACGGACGACATTGCAAATTCTCGAAGAATTTGCATTTATTGGTGCGCTACTATCCACATACAAGCTTTGACTTAGGCAGTCCAGCGAAAGATGGACATAAATCGAAACCTGTAGGGTAACAAAAAAGATCATTTGCGGGCAATGTAAATTAGAAGCAAAAGAAGATGAAGAAGAGACCATTCAGTGTGATAAATGTTTAATAACATACCATGCTCTCTATACTAAACTGAACAAACGTCAGTATAAACGATTGATGGAGAATGAGAACGAAGAGTTTGTTTGTCATGTGTGTGATGAAAGTGGTGGAGACGTACAACGAGAGCTGAGTGAAATAAAAAAACAACTAACACAACTGGATAAACTAAATCAGCTGGACGCAATGCAACAGTCGATGACGTTTATGTCACAACAGTTCGACGATATATTAAAAGGTATTGCAGAAAACAAGAAACAGCTGGATGCCGTGGTAAAGGAGAATGGAGTGTTAAAAAGAGAAGTTGATGAATTAAAGAAGACCGTTAAATATTTAAATGATAACCGTGTACGAAATGATTGTTTGTTCACCGTAATTAAATTAATGGAAAGCGTTGATGTAACATTGAATGCAAACGAGTTCGAAGATGCATATGTCATTGGTAAAAATAAAAATGCTGCTAAAAATTCTATTGTTGCCAAATTTACTACAAAATCGTCTAAACAGAAAATTATGTCAGCAAAATCAAAACTAAATCAAAAAGAAGAAACAAAAAATGTGTTTATCAATGATTTTCTTGGAAAAGAGACACTTGAATTGCTAAATCATGCCAAATCTCTGAAAACTGTTGGTTATCGAAGAGTTTATGCATCAAATGGAAAAGTTTTTGTTAAAATGGGCGAGCTATCTAAGCCCAGAGTTATTCACAGTGCTGATGAAGTGGACAAACTCTTATTAGAATCCACTCGAGTAAGAAAGAGTTTCCAGCGAACTGTAAGAGCCGATATTTCGGAAGAAAGTGATGAAGATGCCACATAAATATATTTTAAATAATAGCCTTAATAATACATCTTGAATATTATTTTACCTTTAATTATGAATAAATATTTTAAATCATTAAATTCATTTGGAATATATTTAAAAGAAGAAACTGATTTTCAAAAATTATGTATTTTATCGATAAATATTAGAAGCGTTTCATCAATTGCAAAATTTAACAAATTTAAAAACATAGTTGCACATTTACCTATATTACCAGCAATCATTTGTATACAAGAATCGTGGTTTCAACGAAATTTGTTACAGTTGTACAACTTACCAGGTTATAACAATGTCCACTGCTGTAGAGAGGATAACTATGGAGGGTGTTCCATGTACATTAGAGAAACGATGGAGTATACAGTAGACTTATGTGAGAGTGTGAACTTTATTGAAACTATTGCTATCACGCTTTGTAACCAAAAACTTTCTGGAAAGTCGTTGAAAATTATGACTTATTATAGGTCGCCAAAATGTACATCAATGAATTTCTACAGTCACATTGATTGTTTAACGCATCGTTTTGGTAGATTCCCCTGCATATTTGTTGGAGACTCGAACATAAACTTTTTGGATGAATCAATGTCCCAGGAGTTAAATTCAATCATTGAATCATATGACTTTAAAAATTGTCATACATTCATAACAAGACCTAGAAGCGGAACGTCAATTGATACTGTTTTCAGTAATATTTATGATAAGCTTAAAATTGATTCGATTGAATGTAAACTATCGGACCACAACATGATTTTCTGCAGAATTGAATCCCAATATCAGGCACATGACTTTCAGGAAAATGTCTATACTTATTATGATTATGACTTAGTAAAGCAACATTTTCGACAGAATTTACAGTTACCACAATTATCCGGAAACCCTTCAAGTGACACCTTAAAATTTGTAACTTGTCTATCAAATGCTATTTCTCATGGGACAACGGAGATAAAGAAAAGATCTTTACTTAAGTACCAAGTTGCACCATGGTTAAATGTTAATCTACAATCTTTGATCCAACTTAAAAATAAACTCCTAAAACTGAGAAGAAAATCTAGAATGATTGACGTGGATATTCGCTTAAAGAGATTAAGTAAAGTTATTAAAATTGCTTCTAAAGAAGCTATGAATGATTATTATATAGACAAATTATCAAAAATACAACACGATCCGAAAAAATGTTGGAGATTTTTGAACCAAACTTTAGGCAGGAAGAGGAAATCTGATATAGTCTTAAAAGATGTCAGTGGGGAAATGATACGGCTTGATAAAGATAAAGCTGAAAGATTAAACCAATATTTTATAAATTCGGTTCATGAGCTTAGGCGCCACTTTGACCGCAGTGAAGATGAAAGTTGGTATGCTTTACGAACTCTTAGACGCCATCAAAATTTTTTCAGATTGGAGGAAACTAATGAAACACAGATCGCTGACCTGATCTCAGGTATGGATGTGAATAAAGCATCAGGTTCTGACCAAATTTCAACAAAAATAATTTTGAAATGTTCCAGTGAATTGTTGCCGTACCTCGTTTGTTTATTTAATAGTTCAGTAAATAACTCTGTTTTTCCTGATATTCTTAAAATACAGAAAATTATCCCGATACCAAAAGAGTCCCATTCGATATCTGTGGAAAACTATCGACCCATATCAATATTGTCCACAATTGATAAAATATTTGAGAAGATATTATATCAACAGTTTTCATCATTTCTGGAAAGTGAGCATTTATTATTGGATAATCAGTATGGATTCAGAAAAGGCTGTAGTTAATGTGGTGAACTATATATGTGATAACTTGGATAGGGGTTACTGTGGAGTAGGTGGAATGTTTTACGATTTCACGAAAGCCTTTGACTTGGTGGATCATGGAATTCTGATTGAGAAATTATCTTTTTATGGTTGTTCTGGAAGAGAGCTTGCATATTTCAAAAGTTATCTTGTTAACAGAAAGCAGTACGTTCAAGTCGCCTCGTGCAGGAGTTCGACAGAAATTGTAAAATCTGGGGTCCCCCAGGGTAGTGTTTTAGGCCCTCTTCTGTTCAGGATATATCTGAATGATATAAACAACATTGGGCAAAAAGGAAAGATTTTCTTGTATGCGGATGACTTATGCATCCTTTACCCCTATCATCAAGAAACACTATTAAAAAGCAATATTTCTCATGATGCGCTGTTAATCTCAAAATATGCTAAATTAAACAAATTGGTTCTTAACGCTGGGAAAACAAAATTTATTCGTTTTAAGCCGCAACAGTGTAACATTAACAACGGTGGCATAGATCTGAATGGAGAATTGATCCCAGAAGTCACCACAGTCAAATACTTAGGCGCATATCTACAGAGTAATCTTTTATGGCATAGTCACATTGAACACCTCAAATCTAAAGTATCGCCAATTACTGGTATTTTATACAAATTAAGGAACAAACTAAACGAAAGGACAAAAATGATGATATTTGAATCATTAATACAAAGTGAATTAAGGTATCTGTCTCAAGTTTATGCACATAGAAGGAATGCCGCTTTAAAGTCTTTACAAGTAATTCAAAACAAAGCAATAAAAAATATATTTAAGCTCCCTATGACGTACTCGACTTTGTCATTATACAAGGAAGTAGCTGTAACAGTATTACCTATTTATGGAATACACATGATGCAACTGTTAACATATGTTTACAAGGTTTTACATAATATTGGATACCATACCATAAGTTTGGAAAGAAGACAGAACAACTTCAACACTAGACATGGAGCCGATATACGCGTGTGCAGATGGCGTTTAGAAATCACCAAGCAAAGAATTGATTATAAAGGTTGTGTGGATTATAATAACTTGCCAACAATAGTTAAAAATTCAGAAACCATTTCCGTCTTTAAGGCTAGATTAAAGAATCATTTGTTACGCAATATTGAAACGCTTCTTTTATAAACATTACAGTATAAACTTTATAGTCATTGTAAATTATTGTTGATGGTTTTGTTAAATCAAACTGTAAATTGAACAGAAGAAATATGTTGCCAGTCAGCCTCAAAAATGCCCACGCGGCGCTGAGGCATATATATGTATATATATTTAAATCTATTGTAAATAATTGTAATATTTGAATTTTTTTTTTTTACAAATAAACTGAATTAAAAATTTAAAAAAAAAAAAAAAAAAAAAAAAAAAAAAAAACAAAAAAAAAAAAAAAAAAAAAATTTGACAAATCTGGACAAGGTATGACCTGTGGAGGTCACAATATCTCCTCGTACTGTAGAGGAAAGTTCTGTCTACGTCGGTCAGTTCTGATTGGACACTGCCTGATCGGTTGGCTATAGGCTCCAATGACTTCTGCAGAAGCTTTGGGGATGAGGAAAAAGTGGAGAGCATTGATCTCTTGCATTACTATTCTCCCGCTTTGAGTGAACTACGTCTGGACATAGTGGGGTCGGCCTTTCTAGGTAATTTAACATATACATATTTTCGATACCGTTTTCCGTACTTTCGATAAATAGGTTGGTTTCGATGAGGGGCATTTAAGAACGTGGTAACACTAGGGACCTAAACTGGTCTATGTGAGCTGATAAAAAACGGCTGCCACTCTAACCTAAACCTTAACCTAATGTAAATAATGCTATGATAAGTTAAATGTCGTTTCCACTAAAAGTATGATGTACTTATTGCACTTTTAAATAATTAACTACATTTTCATTAAGATTGGACTTGTATCAGTATCATTTGTAACGGCTCAATTTGTATGCTAAAAATGAAAGTGTAAAATGGAAAATTTCGTGAATATTAAAAAAGCAAGAAAACATAATTATGATATACTCAAATTATTTTGATAGTAAGAAATATGAATATATGTATGTTCTAATCCCAGTTGTCCATTTAATTTTGTTGTAGAACCCACTGTCACCCCTCACTCAGTCGTAGTCTTGTCACAAAAGAACACCTTTTAGTTGGAAGTTGTGTTGAAAGTGGTTACGAATTATTTTTTTTTTGGCATTAATACAATGCCTGCGGTTTTGGTTTCTTGCACATGAAATGTAAGCAGACATCTTTCCGTGTTGTTTGTTTTTCTTTAAACGGGTTTAAATCTACTGCAGTGCAAACGTTTTTTTTCCAAAGGTCAAGGTGTGAGCGATGGTAGGAAACCAAAAGGTCTAATAAAAAGTTGTTACATTGCGAAAATAACTCTTCTGTGGAATGTATAAAATTTCATACACATCGAAAAATTAGTTGATTTTTATATACATAAAAAATTCTAAAACAGTTTGAACAACTCAAAAAATTATGTCATTTTATATTAGTAAAAACGGTTAAGTCGTTTGGAAGCTCATCTACTACGAACGTGACACATCCAAAATTCTATATAAAAATGGACAAGGGAGATTCTAACACTACTCCAGTAAGAAATATGCGAGTTATACCTAAAGAATCACATTTGAAGTACTTCCAAGGAAGCAATTACTGCATATTTTAATCACAAACATTATTAAAAAAATTAAATGTTGTTATTGAAAATATAATTTTTATAAAAAAAAACTTAAATATCCTCTGCGGTATTCGAACACGAATACTTAAATTTAATAACTCACTGACAAAGGGAATATCCAAAATGGTCGACTACCGAGCTACAGACTAGGGTAAAGACCTGTAACAGTTTATTCAACAAAGCCACATACACTGGAATCGCTAATGACGGGGAAGTCTATAAAGACTAACTTAAATCTATAAGCAGAACCTTAGGAAAACGCAAAGACGTTCATGGTATACCTTCACGGGGAATTGGAAAAGGTCTCAGACGCCGCAAAACTGAGGATTATCTGCAGGAGGATGATAACAACTGGACAAAAAAGAGCAAGCAGTCACTACCGTCGCTGCTGGACACACATGTCACGGGGAACTCCCTGACATAACTCGGGGATCAGCTGGACCAAAAATAAAGCAAGTGGACTACAAATGTCGGTAAATTTTTGACCGAAAAGCTAGGCGATGAAAAGCTTTGAGCCCTTTCAATGATCTGGAATTTCTGAAATAGATGCAGAAAAAATGAAATACATCTTCCCTGGAGATGTCATACATCTTCCCTGGAAGATATATGACGGCTGCATTAAGCTCTCGTATAACCCCAATAAATGGAGGGACACTAAAGATATATTCATACCCAAAGCGGGAAAGCTATGACACACTAGGCACAAAAGGCTTCAGGCCAATTGGTCTATCCTCGTTCCTATTAAAAGATATAGAAAAGCTATTATATTCTTTCCTTAGAGCATACAAATATCTTGTTGGAAAACCAACAAGCTTACAAGAAGGACAAGTCTACAGAATCGGTTCTATATGAAATAATAGTGGGCACCATCGAATCGTAACTACATATCAAGGAAATCGATATGGTGCTGTTTCTTGATCAGTCAAACGCGGTAATTGGGGTACTGTCACATCTATTGGTAAACTCAATCTATCAACTATAGCTTGCTTAGACTAATTCAGCGTTTGCTCACCAGAAGACGCATATCAGCAAGATTAGGGGCCACAATTCTACCGAGATTTGTAAACAGAGGGACGGACTCCACAGGGAGGAGTACTGTATTCACTAATTTTGAATTTAGCGGTGAACAGGATTCTGTTAAATCTGGAACGTGTTGGCTACAAAGTCGTGGCATAGGCGCACGGCGTTGCAGTCGTAGTAACTGCCAAATTCCCCAACGTCATCCAAGACATTCTACATGTGGCTTTGATAAATTGGCCAGATGGGCAGAAGCAGTGGTTTGAGCGTTAACCCAAACAAAAAATAATTGGTTATTTTTACTAGGAAGAACAAGGTACCACATGTGGACCGTTCTCGGCAAAATGGAACTGGGCTAGTCCTTTCTGAAAGTGTAAAATATCTACGTATAATCATAAAATATCTACGTATGAAACATGTAAGGAAGGCCAACTTGACCTTATATTACTGTACGAAAGCTGTAGGGCCACGCTGGGGCCTCCCTCCTAAAATCGTCCATTGCATATACGAGTGTATAGCAGTAGTTCGTCCAATACTGTTTTACGGCATTGTGGTGAGGTAGACGGCTACTGATAAACTATCCCAGCAAAATCTTGGTAAGTACATGTCATTACCACTTGCATTTCCTAGTAATGACATCCTATTTACCTCTGCATAACATTCAGTCAACAAAAAATAACAAACTTGATTGCGTAATTTTGATTATCTTCCTATGAATCTCGAGGTAGGGCAGTGGTGATGATGCTAAACCAAGAATCCATGAGGTCGCGAGTTCAAGCCCACCTCCTGGCAAATGCAATTTTTCGGAATATGATGACAACAATCGCTAATTACGCTCTTCCCAATTTTACTCTCTTCTACTTTATCACGTAAGTGAGAAGGATTATAAATACGGCTTAAAAATGACTCAAAAAAGGCTCGTAGATGGTAGAACATACGAATGAAAAGTTATTCGAAAAGGCCTCGAAAATTACACTAAATATGACTGATAAATGACTCAAAAAAGACTCGTAAATGAGTGCAAATACAACTGAGAAATGTCTCGAAAGTGACCTGAAAAGCGGCTTATAATAGACTCTCCAAGATGAGTCGATGATCAGAAAATGAGCGCATTTATGATTATTTTAATCGCGCCGTGTAGTCGAAATGGACCCGAATATTATCAATTCTTTCACAAAATGCTGACTGGGTGCATTCTTTTTAATAATAGTAAGCGTGGTGGTAAGTGGTTATTTTCAGCAACTTGTACGCTTGAGGGGAAGCGCTTTCCTCCAATGACATGTATGTGTACAAATAATTCGATGGCAGGCTAAAATATAAGCAGTTATTAGTTTTGAATTTTGTTTGGTAATGGGAAATTTTGCTGGGATCCATCACCAACCTACTATCAAAGGTTCAGAGAATTGCCTGCCTATGCATAATCGGAGCTTTAAGGCGAACTACTGCGAAAAAACTTCATCTATTGGCGATTGATCTTGAGGCTTGAAAAGTTGCAAGCAGAGTGGCTCTAAGATTAAACTGGCTATCAATGATTAAACTGCCTACATGAACTACGGTCACATGAGGATATCACGTTGTAGTGCAATGGTAACCTACCGATTGAACTCTATGTATACCAACAGTGTACTCCTTCGTGAGGAACTCTATCAGTAAGATACCTTTCAGAGATGAATGACTTGGCAGAATACAAGGAAACTGAAGGTATCTCCACTTCTATATAAATGTTTGAAAGCATGATGAGAAAATTGGCTTCGGACTACACTGTAAAGAACTTAGTCTTCATATAGATCACAGATTACCAGATAAGGGCAGTCTATCAAGCCGAAATAGTGGCAATATGGGATGTCGCCAAGTGGCTGAGGCGCAACATAGTGACCAACACTGGCGTCATCATTTACTCGGAGAGCCAGGCTGCCAATAAATCTCTGGAGGCTGCAACCCTAAAAACACAAACAGCCCTGGACAAAGAGTTTTTTCCTTCGGAACTGCAAAACCAATGAACTTTCTAGAAGGGGCGACATTAAAAATTCTAGAAGGTGCGGCACTGTCCACATGCAAGCTTCGGCTTAGGCAAGAGGCAGTCAGGCAGTTCGATGAAAGCCGGACAGTAACCGGAATCTGAAGGGTCGCTAAACAAATCTGTCCAAGATATGACCTAAGATGGTCAAAATAACGGGTTTTCCAATAGGATTGATATGATTTTGAAGTGACGTTTCGGCCATTTGTAATATGTCATGATCTGTCATTTGGTTTTCATTGTATTCAGTAGTTTTTACAATTTCATCATGGAGAGCTATACGCAAGAGCAACGTTTACAAATTATTCAGTTTTATTATCAAAATATTTGTTCTCCAATTGCAACGTTTCGTGCGCTAAGTCCATTTTTTTAAAATCCAAACAAAAAACACTTTACTGTCGACCTACGACCTTGACAACCCTGTGCAATAGTTTAGCTCTCTTTAAGAGCTACCATTTTGCCATTGGCCGATTCCCGATCCGACGTACCGTTAAGGAGCTAGAGCAAAAATAAATTTCCGTTCACATTTGAAAATTATGCTAAGTCCATTTTTTTAAATCAAAACAAAAAACACTTTCCAGTCGACCTACGACCTTGACACCCATGAGCAATATTTTAGCTTTCGTTAGGAGCTATCTTTTTGCCATTGAACGATTGTGGCTACGTGCCACACAGCAAATGAAACGATTGAATTGTTGCGAAAAGTTTGAAGATTCGATTATTTAAAAAAATTATGATATTGAATGGCCTCCGAGAAGTTGTGATTTAACACTATTAGACTATTTCTTGTGGGTTATTTGAAGTCATTGGTCTTTCGAATTAAACCAGACTCTCTTCAAGCTTTACAAGTCAATATTAAACGTGCCATTCATGACATACGACTTCATTTAGTGGAAAATGTGCTCGAAAATTGGGTTCATCGAATTCATTCCTGCAGAAGAAGTCGTGGAGGCCATTTGAATGACGTTTTATTTAGAACTTAATTGTATCGATTGTACTTCACATTAAATAGACAACTTTTGAATTTCCTTAACAATAAGTGTGTTTTTTTCAAAGAATCACTCTTATTGGAATCACTCTTATTGGAAAACCCTATATATTAGAACAAAATATATTAGCGAACTAATTTTCTCAAACAAAAAATGTGTTAACACACAAATAAAGTGATTATTTACGAAGTTTTCCAAATATATTTATACTAAAAAAGGATTTTTAAAACTTAGCTGACTTTTTCGAATTTTAGTTAGTTTTTCCTAGATTTCGTGTTAAACTTTATAGTTAAGATGACAAAAGCAGCATCAGCTTTTTTTTTTGTTTAACATCAATAATTTTTAATTTATAAATATTCCAATTCATCAGTTTTTGTCAATCCATCAATGCAATTTATAGTTACGAAAGATTATACGATTTAAATTTTCAGTGCATTTTACAAAAATATAAAATTTATAAAAAATGGCACTTTGAACTATTGAAAAACAGAAAACTTGTCTTAAAATTATGGCACTGATACAATGCCAAAATACTTAAATACAAGTTAATCTTTGTTTTGGAAATATGAGTTCCAAATAAAAAAATCTTAAAATGGACATATTTTTGTTTACAACAATATCCTCCCAAACATATAATATGTGTGTGTGTAAAATATTGTATATTTGGAGTGTACCCTAAATATATGTACATATATTTCAAGCAGAATATGTCTGGGACAATATACTACAGAGCGTGTATTGTTATCATAAATACTCCAACTGAAAAGATTTTAAATTAACGATTTTAAATGCTTACCCTAGCTAACGGGTTTTTCAACAAGAGTTGTTATTTGAATCACCTGTATTTCGGTAGCTGTCACTTTTGAAGCTTTTATTCTTTGACATTTGACAAGTAGAAACTACGCCATTACTAAAAATCGAACGATACCCGATTCAACAACGCATTGACATTATTAAAATTCACTACAAAAATGGTGAAAATCTTGCAGTCACAGTTCGCAAAACTAAAGAATTTTTGGGTCGTCGTGAAGCACCTTGTCGGACCGCAATACAGAAATTGGCGGAAAAATTCGAGCTGTTGGGACAAGTTAGTGATGTGAACAATAAAACCCGTGCACGTCGCTCATGAACAACTGAGAATATTGCTGCAGTCGCCCAAAGTGTTGAAGAAAACCCAGGTTTGTCCATTCCTCGTCGTTCTTAGGAATTGGGCATTCCACAAACGTCATTACTCCATATCTTGCATAAAGACTTGGATCTTAAGGCTTATAAAGTTCAGTTAACACAAGAACTCAAGCCGGCCGATCATCAACAACGTCGTGTCTTTGCTGATTGGATCCTTGAAATGCATGAAAATGATCCGGAATTCCATCGAAACATCATCTTGACTGATGAGGCCCATTTCCATCTCGGTGGCTACGTCAACATGCAAAATTGTCGCATCTGGGGCCCAAAACCCAAGAGTTATTGTTGAGAAGCCTCTCCATCCTCAACGTGTGTTTGTTTGGTGCGGTTCATAGTCCGGCGGGGTCATTGGACCTTACTTTTTCGAAAATGAGGTTGGATCAACAACGGTCGGAGTTGGATGGTATTGATCTGGACAACGTTGAATTTCAACAAGACGGCCACACAAGCAACGAAACCATTGCTCTGTTACGGGAGAAGTTTCCGGACCGTGTTATCTCTCGAAGAAGTGATCACAATTGGCCACCGAGATCTTGTGATTTAACTTTGGGGCCACGTGAAAGATAAGGTCTACGCCAACAGCCCATCCTTGATTCAAGACCTCAAAGATAGAATTCATTAGGCTATCGAGGACATAGGGTAACCACTTTGCGATTTGGTTATGGCAAATTTCATGAGAAGGATATGGTCCTGTAAGCGTGGTCGTGGTGGTCATTTGGCTGATGTTGTTTTCCATTATTAACGGCATACCTTCCTCTTTATTATGAAATAAACATCCGATCATTTATCTCAAAAAATTGCATTTTTCTTTGAATACCATTTGTTGAATGTATTCCTTTGCTTCTCGGTCATAAAACATTACCAAGAGGAACATTACACAAACCTTTGCAAAGAGGCAACCGACCGGTTCTTTAAACAAATTACTCTGTTTTACTTCTCGTGTGACAACAAATTAAAGGGTTTTGTTATCCTTGTGTGTGTGTGCGCTTGTGGTGATGTTGTTTGATGTCGCTTCTGCAGTAAAAATTCAAGCAAAAGCCAAAAATAAAAAGAAGCTCTTAATGCCGCTCCGACTAAGGCTCCCGATGTCAAATCTGTAGGACTCTGTGAATATTCACAACTGAAAATAAACGAAAAAAATTTTTAATTCCTCGCAATGGCGTTGTTGTCGTTGTTGTCGTCGTCGTCGTTTTGTAATATTCAAGTTGTAGTAAAATTTAACATTTTTTGTTAACTTTACACTCTCACTTGAGTTTATTCAAAGGAACAGAAATTAAAAAAAAAGAAAATGCACTGTATCAAAAACAACAAAAGAGTCAGCATCACCTTCACACAACAGCAAAGGACCCGGGGACCCCCGAATAAACAACCACACCAATACACAAAACGCAGGACTGTGAACAAGGACAAAAAGAGTTAAGTACATTCGAGTGTATGTGTGTGTGAGTGTTAGTGTGATTATATTTGGTACAGAGGGATTGCCAGAGTTAATTAAAAATGAAAAAATAACACATTTCGAGAAAAAAGAAACATAATGATGTTTTGTGAACATTCCGTAAGTGTTACAGAGGAGTAATATTTACTAAAACGTTTCTTTGTTTCCCAAAGAATTTCGCAATTAGAGTCACTCGACTTTTGGAGTGGGGTACCAGAATAGAAAGCAAAACAAGGGCAAAATAGCAACAGGAACAGGAAACAACCCTACGTTTTTTGTCGCTTCGTCTGCTTTGACTCTAAGTCGCCCACATCTTTTCTGACAAAAACAACCAATTTCGGGAGAGACATAGAAATTTAATTCTGGTAAAAAGGAAATTGAAAAACTAAAATTATGATGTGTTGCTATTTGTTAATAGCAGGAAATGAAATATTGATTTCCCTCTCCCCCCTTTCCTAAAAGTGTAATAAGGTTATGATGAAGGAGGAAAAGTATTTTATGCCAGAAATATTTAGCTAGCTTTGATGTTCATTAGAAAGTATAGTGATTTTGATGTAATGTAAATTCTCAAGTTTTATAATTTATGCTTTTCATCCCTTCGTTGTTTGTATCAATAGTTTTTCAAAATGCACTCATTTTTATTGGCATTTCCAGTTTCGGGGGTATACTTTGATTAAATGTTATTTACGAGTATTTGTCTTAACTAATTATAGAGTGATTTTTAAAAGCTTTCGGATTTTATTAAAAAAAAACACATACAATTTTGCGAAATGTATGACATCTTTATTTGAGTCGATAGAACGGTCTATATAATTCAATGTTTAAGAATGAAAAATAATTCTTAAAGATGAAAAACGAAAGCAGCTGAATTGCCAAAAACAGTGTTGTCAAAAAGAAAGTTCTCAAAAAATCACCATTTACAATACGTAAAACAGTTACATTCTAATTGTTCAAGGATAAACCGGGTAACGTACTATTTGGCTAGATTTTGCAACGACAATGGGAATCGAAGCCACGACCCACAGTGCTCTGTCCCATTGACAAAAATCGATAATAATGTACTGGCTCAAATAATGGTAAAATTGGTACTCATCATATCTTATCAAACCAATTAAGATAAATAATAACAATATTTTTTATTTACCTCTTTTTGACACCACGAGAGGGCGCCAAAGTCAATTGTTGTACACGGGGCAAAATTGCCTTTTTTGATATGTTTGAATCGAAAGAAAATATATTTGGAACACAAATTTTTAAATATTATATATTTCTGAGTAAATAAATTTTATTTGTAAATCAATAAAATTTACTTGGAACGCATATATTAATATATTACAACAAAATATATTTCCAAACTAATTTTCTCAAAAAAATATGAGTTTATATGCAAATAAAATTATTGTTTAGGAATATCTTCAAATATATTTTACTTAAAAAAGAATTTCAAAACTTTGCTGATTTTTTCTAATTTGAGTTTTAATTTTTCCTTGTTTTCGAATTGTACCTCCCAGTTATGATACCTTATTAACTTCCGTTTTAAATCAATAATTTTTTAGTATTCCAAGCCATCATTAGTTGTCAATCCTCCCAAGTAATTTATTTCGATCCAAGATTATACGATTTCAATTATTATTATTTATTATTTTACGAACATTTAACATAAAAATACTTTGAATTACTGACAAATTTAACACAATTTATGTATTTTCCGAATACTTAAATTAATAAAAATATTGGTTCGTGTATAATAGTCCCAAATGAAAACATATTGGGATGTAAACAAAGATTTCTTTAGAACAAAATCTCCCCAATATATAATTTTTGTATGTACCAAATATTATATATTTATAGTGTACCCTAAACATATATATGTTTCAAGCAGAATATGTTTGGGACAATATACTACAGAAGCGATTTTTTTTCAGCGTGTACGCGCAAATCGACCAAAAATAAACTACCATATATGTATGTTGTAAAATAGCTGTATAAAAATCGTTTATTAGGGAAATTAAGCCAAACTTTTTGTATATGATAGTAAATCGAATTCCTAATAATACAAAAATGCCAAGGCGGCAGAAAATTTGCAATTGTGCTATTCAAAATTGCTTTGGAAAATTCGTATTTTTTGTTAAAATGAAAAAAATTTCAATTTTAATTGGAATGAGAAAAATAAGAAAAATAAGGAACAGATCCCTAAAATTGTATCCTTCAAAAACAATATATGTACTGTTACTTTTAATTAAAAAATATAAAAACGTACAATAAAAGTGCACAAACTAAAAGAAATATATATTTTTGTATGCCTAAAAACGTTATTTTCAAATATAATTTGTAGGGGTGTTTCAAAAACAGTCGCCAACGCTTGTTGTGTAGACCAAACCAATAATTTTTTTGCGCCAGATAGCTGACAGAATTCTTAAAAAGTACAAAAATTCATACTTATAAATTATTGTTGAGAATAATATAAAAACATCACTTTTAATATGTTGCTTTTTGCGGAAAAATCAAAAAGTTTTAAATATTGTATGGATCAGAGAAAAAAATAGCAAAGATCTCTAATTTTTTTTCGCCAGATACTATTAATGATATGCCCTCTTTAAACATAAAATATAAAACTTCAAATTATTCGCGCACAAAATTTTGAAAAAGTAATTTTGCTTTAGGTCTAAAAATGTCTTTAGGTAGTATTCCAAAAACCATCTCCTTTAACTTGTAGAACAACCCCGTAACTTTTTTGAGCCTGATAGTTGACATAACTCTTAAAAATACAAAAAATCATATATTTGAGAAAATTTTTAAAAAATTGCATTTAATATACTGTTTTTATGTCGAAAAATCAAAAAAAAAATATATATATATATGTCATCGGAAAAAAATCGTAAAGACCTAAATTAAAAATAAAATTTAAAAGTTCCAATTCTTAGTGCACAAAATCTAAAATTTTCTTGTGACAAAAAACACTATGCAACAAAATGTTTGTCCACGGTATGTGGATAACAGTTTCTGGTGCAATTAGGTGTCACAAACACGAAAAAATATTAAAAAAATGTTTATGGTAATTTTTTTTTTATTTATTTCCTTTAATTCCAGCTTTCATGGAAAGTACATTCAGTATTTCGACCATAATTCATGTATAAGCCTGATTGAGCCGTGTTATGCTTCAAATTAAAGGGAATTATGAGGGCTACATATGCTGCAAATATCGCTTTCACGTAGAATCTTTGGTTTAGTAACAGTCGTCAAAAATATGAGAAAAAAATATTTAAAAAAAAACACTTTTTCCTGGTACAAAGAATAACCATAAAAAATAGAAAAAAAATCACATTTTTAAAAAGCCAGCATGCTAACGAAGAAAACACTGTGCATTTTAAAAAAATCTATGGATAGATGTAAAAGTTATGAGCCATTTTGTAAATGTTAGGGAAATTCAAATAACTCTTGTTTCATATTTTTTCGTTTTTAAATGATGTTTTTGCTTATATTGAATTCGCCATATGTGAGAGAGACATATAAGAGATATTGCACTTGCATTTTATTTTATGAGGATTGATGTCAGACATTATAAAATTATAGAGACGGCGAGGTTTTTGGCCGTTCGTAACCCTCCATAAAAGATGATATGCAATGTAAGAGCTATATTGGATGAGATCCGCTCAGATAGAGGGTCATTCACAAGTTATATTGCGAATTATGAGTACAAGGCAAAGAACCTTTCAATTTCTAAATTATCACGACAATTTCTGCTACATCTGCGGAAAATATGTAATTAAAAAAATCGACGTGCGTTTAGTAAAATAGTAGAAGAAATATATGTGTAATATTTTGGTATACGAGTTAAAAATATGAACGCACCGTGGACACCTAGTATTATGTGTAATTCGTGCCATGTAAATCTTCCTCGATGGACTAGTGGAAGAATGCGGTAAGTACTTTAAAATTAATGTATTACAATGTTTTGTGGAATAAAACGTGTTAATTTTAGACTTCACGTGCAATTTGGAATGCCAATGATTTGGAGACAACCATTCATTCACGATACGGACTGCTATTTTTGTCTAAGTTAATAGATTGGAGTAGGAAGTGTCTAAGTATAGCTAACAGCCTAATAACGGAAACATCATCAAGTTCAATTGAGTACTCAACTCTGAGCGATTCAAGTTTGGGTCAGAAGTCATCGCTTTTAACTCAGTTTCAACTCATTGATCTAGTGAGAGATTTGGAACTGACCAAAGATAAGGCAGAACTACTTACATCTGGGATGAAACAGTACAATATTTTGGCCCCAGATGTTAACATATCATATTAGTCCGTGATATACCTTACAAACAATTTTATACAACTGTGGATAACAGATGCTTTTGCAAGGACATTCCCGGATTATTCGAGGAACTTAATCAAACATACAATTGAAAGGAATGGCGGTTACTTGTTGACAGCGGTAAAGAAAGTTTGAAAGCAGTACTTTTACACAACGGAAATCAGAAACCGTCGATTCCCATTGCTCATGTTGTCAACACTAAGGAATCATACGAAACAATGGCTAAATTGATAAAATACATAAAATATGAACATGACTGGAAAATTGTTTGCGATTTAAAGGTAGTTGGTATGTTATGCCTCTGGGATAGCCGATATTTTGCCAGCACTGCATATTAAGCTGGGACTCTTGTAAAAGCCTTAAAGAAAGATGGCAATTCACTCTCATATTTACAAAGTTTATTTAAAAGTCTTTCTTTTCAAAAAATCGAAGAAGGAGTTTTTGATGGGCCTAAAATAAGGAAACTGATGAAAGATGTGAATGTGAATCATATTTGACGTCGGATGAAATTGGATTCCTTGGATCCAATAAAAGCCCGCAATATGAAACCATGATTAATGATTTGTTAAAAAATTATGAAAAAATTGGTTAGAAATATATTTTTTTTATTTTTATGTATATAACACATATGTATTCTTCCAACTTAATTTTCGCTTTATGTATTGCAACAGGTGTACATATGTCCCTCAAAATTAATTTCTTTCATTCACATTTAAACTTTTTCCCCGAGAATCTTGGCGACGTAAGTGACGAACATGGCGAAAGGTTTCACCAAGAAATGAAGTCCATTGAGCGGCATTACCAAGGGCACTGGGATGAAAGAATGATGGGAGATGTTATTTGGTTCCTCATTAGAGCAACCGATTCCGAAATCTACAAACGTCATCAAGGAACTCACAATTACTTCTAATGAAACTTGTTCATGTAAATAAACTCAAATGTACATAATATAAATAAAAGTAATAAATAAAATCGCTATTTAAACAGAAATTAAAAAAAGAACGATTTTTTGAAATTCTTTTACCTCTACCAAAAGGGCTATAATTTCTACATTTATCCATATATTTTTTTTAAATAGGCGTTATTTTCTTCGCTAGGATGCAAACTTTTAAAAATAAAATAAAATATTTTTTTTTCGATTTTTTTCTATTTAAGTTTTTTTTTGCCCCAGATTTTTTGTTTTTTTTTTAAATCTACTTTTTCCAATTTGTTTAATGACTGTTACTAAACCACTGTTTCTAAGTGAAGGAGATATTTCCAACATTGGTAGCCCACATTAATAGCTTCAATTTAACGTATAAGTCGACCTGATCGGGCATATACTCCAAAAGTTATAGTGCAAATACTAAGGGTACCTTCGACGATAATAGTATGTATTTTTAATAACATTTTTTTTTGAAAAAAATTTATTCATAAAAAATTTTTTTGGTTTTGATTTTATATAACAGTATACCACAATCTATACAAAAAACTATTTTTTAGGTCTAGGACACAAAAAAACATTTTTTTTGTTGCATAGTGAAATTAACAGTAATGTATTTAAGGAGTTCCTAATAGCAACAAGGATAATAATTTGGCGCACTTCCAATGATATTATATGTCAGTAGTGTACATAAAGTACTAATTAATGGTTACGATGTTATTAGTTAATTTAATTTGTCAGTAGGTATATAAATATTGACAATTTTATTTCCGGAAACATTTTTTTTTTAATTTAAGGTTGTTTATCTGAGGAAGCCAGTCACAAAATTATCCGAGAAGCTCGCGTGTTCCAAACTAGGAAAAAAAATTCCAAACAACAGAAACAAAGGTTTAATGACGTACCTTACAAAAAAATTCTGATCCTATTATAAATTCAATACGGATTAAACATCTTAACATTGCCAATATTTTTAAGAGTAATATATCTCACCATATTTGTAATCTACGCAAAATTACCTTTAATTTGATGGGTCGCACGATATAAGGACCAAAACCCCATTTTTGAAGATCATCTAGAGGGCTGTGTTGAGGGATCTTGAAACAATTCCTCCCAAAATTTGTGCACACATTTACTCACAGCAAAGCCTATTACGCTTTACTAACTTTGGTCGAAATCCAGCGCCACTCTTGAGCGTTCTTTATATATTTATTTTTAAGTCCTTTGAACCCTTTGTGTTGGTGGAGAGGTTGCACCGCAACTGATATAATGGGTCGTTAAATTTTAAGCGCCGATGTTGATTTTGAATGAAACACAAATTATTTAGGAAATTATTGTCATTTCTTTTTATTATGATAATATTGGTATGGTTCAATTATGTATGGAACAAAATATCGTCCAAATCACCCCCGCGACCTCGGCGGCACACCTCCATCCGATGGTCCAAATTTTCGATTACTCTGAGGCATAATTGAGGTTCTATGCCGTTAATGTGCCGAATTATCTCATTCTTTAGCTCTTGAATTGTTGCTCGCTTATCGACGTACACCGTTTCTTTCAAATAACCCCAAAGAAAATGAAATGAAATGCAGAAAAAAACTTGACGTTAGGTGTGGTTCACATTCAACATCGGCCCTTACAATTTAACCACCCTTTATATGAAATATTATGACATGTTAAATTTCATAAATATACAATGCTCCAATTTAGTGTTATAGTCTGCTGAATTTTTAAGGACCCCGAATAATTTGCATAGGGTTACGAGACCCGCGGTCCAATTGGGCATAAATTTAAATTTTTTTTTAATTATAACCAAATAAAGCTTGGTACCAAACTTCATAGTTCTGCAAATACTCCTTCTATTTTTGTCACATCGATACATAAAGACAGAGCACTGTGCGACCTCCATTTTAATAGGCGAACTTGCAACTAAAAAAATTATTAAAATACATCGTTCGTCGTTTTTGTAAATTTTCTTACAAAACAACTAAAATTTATACTTTTAGATATATAGTTCGTATATAAGAAATAATAAAATTTTTCATATAATAACATCTAATCTAATTATTTCTTTTTTTTATATTTCAGGTAAGCGATAATTTATAAGCAATTGTGTACTGTGAGTACTCGTAGTATTAAACCTAGTATCTTGGGCAAGTATCATAAAAGAATATGAACACTGTAACATGACCACCTGGTCGTCTATTGACTCTTTCTTATAACTAAAAAACTACTGAACCGATCCTTTTAAAATTTTTAACACTATTTCTTTTATAAATTTGTTAATTTTTTTATTTTTATTTTCGATAGCGTTACCTGGCTATAACGATTATAGAACTAAATAACTTGATTTTTTTTTAATATTTGATGATCCTGTATCGAGTTATGAGGGGCACCGCAATTCAAAATTTTTTCGAGACGCTTCTGCATAAATGCTGTCGTTACCAAATTTTTAAATATTTTTTATGAAAATTTTACACAATAAACTACGGAAGTTATACGTTAATGTACCATTGGTTTCAATCAAAAAATTTCAACCGTTTCGTCACAAACAAATCATAAAAATGAGTTTTTTTTGTACGAATTAACGTTGCGCCCCTTAACATGTTGTATTATAACAATACAAAAATACAAAGAAATATTATTATTATTGTATCAGACCTTTTGTCAGTTGAAAATCTAAAGTGTTTATATAAAAATTATATCATCTTGTATCATCTTATATCATCTTGTTCAACTAAATACATTTTATATCACAGAAATCGTTTTGATGAGAAAAATGCATTTTGTCTGTGCACAAATTTCAAACTTATAATACTTTATGAAATATTACTATATTTAAATGCATGACTTAGATTGGAATTAATTACATATTCCATTTAAAGAACTTTCTATAAAATTTCTTGAATTTTCTTTATACAGTCAGTTTGTTCCACTTTCTCTTTTCGCATTTATCTCCTGATTCAGTAAATATTCTTAGAAAATCGTCCTTAATATTGCATTTTTACGGTAGTTAGTTATTTTCATTTGTATCTATTTCAGTTTTTAAAAAAGAAAAGTAATTTCCTTTTGCATATTTACTTTCGTCATTCATATGTCTGTACATACATATATATGTACAAAAGATATACTTGCGATCTAACACACGTGTAGGAACTCCATGGTACACTAAAAGAAAAATCGATATTTGGTACTGAAACCTTGCAAGTGCATTTGTTAAAAACTTAGGTGGGGATTTTTTTATTCAAAATTTAAAAAAAGATGTATTGCTAGAACTGGAATTTGGTGATATCTGTAATACTCGTATAGACGTGACTACATCTTACACTACTCCATTATGGAAAACTAATTGGAAATCAAATGTCGATGAAATTTTCTATATAAATCAAATTTCAATGAAATTTTCTAAATAAATTAAATTTCGATGACATTTTCTAAGTAAATCAAATTTCGACGAAATTTTCTACTTCGTAGGGAAATAAATACTGTTATACTGAAAATATTTCCTTCGTACCATGTACAATCTTCAAACGAAAATCTTCGTAAATTTCATTCATATTATGAAGAATATTTTACGAATTTACGAAGGTGTTTCTTAAGAAATCGTCATAAAAGCTTCGTAATTTTTGTGAGAGTAACATAATTTTTAAATTTTAGGAGTGTACTTTATTTTGTTACAGCATTCGGATGAAAACCTGAAAATTATTCAACAACTGTTTATGTGCTATATATGTTATAAATTTCAGATGCTGACAAGTTTGCTTTGATTACAACTACAAAATTTTATCAAAATTGTAAAAATTCGTAATAATTTCATCACGATACGAAATAATTTCATACAAAATATGAAATAATTTCATACAAAATATGAAATAATTGCATGCAAAATATGAAATAATTTCATACAAAATATGAAATAATTTCATACAAAATATGAAACAACTTCATACAACTTCATACAAAATATGAAATAATTTCATACAAAATATGAAATAATTTCATACAAAATACGAAATAATTTCATACAAATATGGCAATACATTACTTGATGTGATTATTTTTGATTTGAAATAGCAGAAGTAAGAAATAATTTTCGTTCGTTTGCTTTAATCCTTTCCTGACAAGAGAGAACTGGGTTTCGCCGAATCAGAGGCAAAAACGGTCTAAAACCAGAAGAATATTTGTAGACAATTTTAAAATAGTGTAGGTAGGGGGCATACAAAATATGGAACAATTTCATAAAAAATATGATATAATTTCTTAAAAATATGAATTATTTTCCTAAAAAATATGAAATAATATCATAAAAAATATGAAATAATTTTATTAAAAATTTGAAATAAATTCACAAAAAATATGAAAAAGTTTTATAAAAAATATGAAATATTGTCATAAAAAATATGAAATATTGTCATAAAAATAGGTAATAGTTTCATAAAAAATATGAAATAGTTTCATAAAAAATATGAAATAGTTTCATAAAAAATATGAAATAGTTTCATAAAAAATATGAAATAGTTTCATAAAAAGTATGAAACGGTTTCATAAAAAATATGAAACGGTTTCATAAAAAATATGAAGAATCTTCTTCTTAATATATATGAATTTTTTTCATATATCGTATGCAACATTACTTTGGCTGACTAAATAAGACAGGTTTCGTAATATGTAAGAAACATTTCGTCGTATTCACGAACATAATATTTTCAGTGTACAAAATTGAACACACCCATTGCAATAGTGGCATTGAACATACCCTACCATTACCACGTGGATTATGAAACCTAACCTCTGTAGCGTTAGTTTGTAATGGGAATTCAAAATTGCTTCAGTTTTCGCCATGGAGTGGTCAGATAATGAGAACCGTATCGCTATTATATCGCTTTTTAAATATGGAATGAAAAAAACAACATTTTCAAAACGCTCTGCCCGCTTGCGATAGCCCTCGTACTGCTCGAACGCCGCAGGTCATCAAATCAAGAATTCTGCCACGAAATTTTCTATATAAAACAAATTTCGACGAAATTTACTATATAAAAAAATGTCGACGAAATTTTCTATATAAATGAAATTTCCGAAATTTTCTATATAAATGAAATTTACGAAATTTTCTATATAAATGAAATTTTCTACATAAATGAAATTTCGACGAAATTTTCTATATAAATGAAATTTTGATGAAATTTTCTATATAAATGAAATTTTGACGAAATTTTCTATATAAATGAAATTTCGACGAAATTTTCTTTATACTTCTAAAGGAAATTTCGACGAAATTTTCTACAGGGTCTCCCATATTCGACGGACCCATCTGGCAACGCCATAACTTTTGACAGAGATGTCAGATCGCTTAATGACATACCGCGTTTGAAATTTCGAAAAAATTTACTATATAAGTGAAATTTCGAAGAAATTTACTATATAAATGAAATTTCGAAAAAAAATATTATAACTGAAATTTCGAAGAAATTTACTATATAAATAAAATTTCGACGAAAGTTGCTATATAAATAAAAATTTCGACGGAATTTTCTATATAAATGAAATTTCGACGAAATTTTCTATATAAATGAAATCTCGACGAATTTTCTATGTATGTGAAATTTCGACGAAATTTTCTATGTAAATGAAATTTCGACGAAATTTTCTATATAAATAAATATAAAAGAAATATCGACGAAATTTTCTATATAAATGGAATTTCCGAAATTTTCGATATAAATGAAATTTTCGACATAAATGAAATTTCGACGAAATTTTCTATATAAATGAAATTTTGGCGAAATTTTCTAAATAAATCAAATTTCGACGAAATTTTTTTATAAATCAAATTTCGACGAAATTTTTTTATAAATCAAATTTCGACGATATTTCATTTTCCTTTAAATATATACATATATAAACATTAAATGGTGTTCGTTGGTACGCGATGGACACAAAAACGGCTGAACAGATTTGGCTGAATTTTTGCATGAGTATATCATTTGTTGTGTGGAAGGTTCGTAGCTATATTCGGTTATGATTGTTCAAACGGATGTGGTACCGCCCACACAACGTGAAATTTAAAAATGGAATATCTCGGGTGCTATTGCGTCGGCTTAATGCTATTTTGTTCCATACGCCATTTTGTATGAACGGAGAAAAACGCAATTTATTGTTTGAGTAAAAACGGGACTGACGAGTTACACACTTTTTATTTCATAGGGTTCCCAACAGTGTTTGTATGATTCTCATGTATTTCTATGGCATTACATCCAAAAACAAGCAAGTTATAACAATTTTTGTACTTGGCATTTTGGTCCATATCCACTTTTATTTTAATATTTTTTTGTGTTTGTATTACATGGACCACAAAAATTGTCGGTATGGAAGGACACTAATTTACATATTGTGATCCAAAGAACGTATAATATTGAGTAAAAAATATAGGGCGATAACAAGAAGGAGACATAGAACAAAACTATCAAATGTATTTTCCGTAAATCAGAGTTAAATCGATTTACCCTACCAATATCTCGAAAACTAGACGAGAGAGGAAAAAAGAGATTGCAGATTCTGAAAGAGCATGCTTTAAACCCATAGTATCAACTCCTAACTCAAAAAACACGAAAATGGCGTATGGACCAAAATAGCATTAAGCCGACGATTGGTCAAAATTCTCGAAATTCGATATGTATGACTTTGGTAACGGTACACATCATGGAGCAAAAACCGGCGTGATAGTGACAGTGGGCGTGGCACCGCCCACACAAACTGAAATTTAAAAATGCAGTAAAATTCTTGAAATTTGTTTATGTGGGACCTTGGTACCAGTACGCGTCACCGGATTAAAACGGGGGAAACAGTGAAAGTGGGCGTGGCACCGCCCACACAACCTAAAATTTAAAAGTATGTACTATATTACGGGTGTTATTGTGGTAAGAGTCACGAAACGTGGTATGTGTGACCTTGGCACCAGTATATGTAATGGAACCAAAAGCTGGTGTGGTAGTGACAGTGGGCGTGGCACCGCCCACACAACTTAAAATTAAAAAATTAAATAAAAAATTGAATGTTTCGAATACTATTGGAGTAAACTTCTCGAAATTTGGTATTCTTGGTATTATTTATGCTGACAAGGTCGGCCATTTTGAATGTTTAGTTAATTTTTGACAGCTGTTGTGCTTGGATGTGTTTTAACTTGACTTCGATTTTTATCTATTTCAGAAAATGGATCAAAGAATCTGCATCAAATTTTGTGTGATAAACAAAATAAAGTGCGCTGACACATTCCGAATGTTGACTGTGGCATATGGTGAAGCTACCTTGGACCAAAGCAACGTTTGTCGGTGGTACAAAATGGTCTTAGAGGGCCGAGAAGATGCGAAGGACGAACAGCGTGTCGGACGCCCGAGTTCACAGTTTTCTTTGATTGCGTAGTACGGTCAATAAAGAATATTACCTGCAAGTTATGCGCAAATTGCGCGAAGCAATCCGCCAAAAACCCCCGGATTTGTGGAAGAACAAAAACTGGCTTTTGCACCATAATAACGCCCCTGCACACACATCGTTGCTTGTGCGCGAATATTTGGCCAAAAACAACACAGTAATGGTGCCGCAGCCACCGTATTCCCCTGACCTAGCCCCTGTGACTATTTTTTGTTCCCAAAACTGAAAAGGCCCATAAAAGGACGACGCTACGCCACGATTGAGGGGATAAAGACGGCATCGAAGGAGGAGCTGAACATGATCACAAAAAATGATTATTTGAAGTGCTTCGAGGATTGGAAAAAACTTTTGCCAGAAGTGTATTATATCCGAGGGGAATTACTTTGAAGGGGACAAAATAGATATTCATAAATAAATAAATAATTTTTGAAAAAATACAAAATTCGCAAATTTGTTGGAACATACTACGTATATAGAGTGACGCTGGACCAAGTGTGTGTAGTATTCAAGTGCCTTGAAAGCTAGTACGTGACCCAACAAAAATGGGAGATATCGGATTAGATGACGTGACTACGCCCATGCGGCATCTTTATAGAAAAAATAAATACTGAAAGAATTATTGCACTAAATTTGAAATTTGTGCATTTAAGAGCAATATTAATGACCCGAAACACTACCGTAATATCAAGAGAGACAACATATCAGATGGTTCTATTTCACTGAAATGCACTTTGAGGGCAGCGAAGCGCACCGGGTCAGCTAGTTTTGTATATAAATTAAATTTCGTCGAAATTTTCTATATCGACGAAATTTTCTATATAAATGAAATATAGACGAAATTTTCTATACAAATGAAATTTCGACAAAAGTTTCTATATAAATGAAATTTCGACAACATTTGCTATATAAATTAAATTTCGGCGAAATTTTCTATATAAATGAAATTTCGACGAAATTTTCTGTATAAATCAAATTGCGACGAAATATTCTATATAAATGAAATTTCGACAAACTTCTCTATATAAATCAAATTTCGACAAACTTTTCTATATAAATAAAATTTTGACAAACTTTTCTATGTAAATCAAATTTCGAAAAAATTTTCTATAAAAACCAAATTTCGACGAAATTTTGTATATAAATGAAATTATGACGAATTTTCTATATAAATGAAATTTCGAAATTTTTTCTATGTAAATAAAATTTCGCAGATGTTTTCTATTTTCAAAACAAAAAAAATCAAATTTCGGCGAAAATTTACACATAAATTTAAAAAATTCTATATTATAAAATTTCGACGAAATTTACTATACGAGAATAAATGAATTTCAACGAAATTTTATATGCATAAAATAATAATCAAATATTGACGAAAATCTATATTATCAAATTTTATTTGAAAATAAGAATATATAAGTTGATTTTTCCTAAGTGTATCTATTTGTATTTGTAAACTAATTCTAAACGAGTTCTCATATATGGGAGTTTTTTATGGGAATATTGTTGGCTGTATGCGTGTATTAAAAGAGAGGAAGCCCCCTCCTCTGAAGGCACTTGTCTTGTTAAGGATCCTCTAAAGTGGCTCTATTTTTATTTACTGCTATTGCTGATGCTAATGTTGTATTACAAGCAACAAACTTTTATGAGGACGAATCCTTTAGACACCGGTACAGCTACCAAAACACTCTCAAATACACACAGCCTAATATGTAGAGAGACAGAAAGGCGGACGTATACATTATGGTCGGTCCCCTAGTAATTTTTCATTTGCAAAACTAAGCTTTTAGTTTTGTTGCGTTCTGCATCTTTCGCTTATTTAGCAGAGTTACGATTTTTGTCTAGATGTATTGGTGTTTCTACTTTAAAAATGCTCTCATGCACAGAGCAAGGCGAATGGAGAGAGAGAATGGTGTGAGGGGCGAGACTCTAAATACTAAATAATTCTGTCGCAGGAGGAGGAGGAGGAGAAGAAGAGGGGCCGGCTGAAGTGAGGTGTTTCATTTGATGGTTTTTTCAACTGCATTTTTAAAATCACTGCAGTTGACTGCAGGTATTTCTTTTTTCCTCGACGGCTGTCTAGGTTGTGGTGCTGGTGCGTTTATTTGGCGTCTGTTTGCCTCTCTTTCCCTCTCCCTCTTTCTCTCGCTCTGCTTTTTCTTTTCATTGCGAAATATATCTTTTCCTTAACACTTCACACGAGCAGCTCAAACACACACACGGTCACACTTATACTCGCCAAGACTATATATTAACTATCTCATCTTACTAACTATGTGTAACGAGCTTTAATTTTATGTGCACTCTTTAGATACTTTTCATGTACTTACCTTAGCAGTGTATGCATATGTATGTGTTTGTGTGTCTGTATCATCCCTTTATACCTTCTTCAGATTCAGTTCCCCCGTTTCACTACTTTATCATCAGCATTCATGTCCATTGCGCTGTCTACTGTGTGTTGTAGATTCTCCGTTCGTATCTCTGCTCCTCTTCTCAACTGGCTGACTGACTGACGATGTGCATCCCTTTTAATCTGAAAGGTGTATTTTAACATTTAACATGTTTTCATGATTCATATTATCACACTGGTGTTGTGTGAAATAGCAGTATGTACTTGCAGATTTGTCGATTTGATGCTGGGATCACAATTGTAACACATCCATGGAGGGGCTTCAATTGTTGGCAAATCTTTTAACACCGACCCATTTTTTCATGTTTTAATACAGAAAATAATCCGAGGGAGCTATAGCTGGCGAATAAGGTGCGTGACGAAACAATTCGAACTTTAATGCATTGATTTTGGCCATTGCAATAGTGGATGTGTGTACTGGTGCATTGTTGTCATCACCTAAATGCTGCTTTTGGTTTGCCTAATAGCCGCAATAGCTTTGCATAATATTTTTTCTTTTCAATAAGAATTATTCCATGCTCATCCCAAAAAATCGACGCCATTACCTTGCTTGCAGATGGAACTGTCTTCCCTTCCTTGCGACTCGATTCTTCCATTACAGTCCACTGTTTTGACTATTCCCTTGTTTCAATTGTGAAGTGGTGGACCCATGTCCATGATCCATGATTATGAATCAACGCAAAAACTCGGATTATTTATTGCGGTGAAATATTGCCAAACCCTCTCCTGAAACATCTACACAACGCTGTTTTTGTTGTACTGTGAGCAAACGCGGCACCCATTTTGCGCACAGTTTTCTCTTCTGCAAATTTTCGCTCAATGTGCGACGCATAGCACTTTTTGCAGAATATCATTTGAACTTGGTCATGCTCCGTCAGCCGACGATCATCCGGTACCATTTTGTGGATTTTGTTATCCATTTTTTGCAGGGACACCTCATTTGGTCGACCACTACGTCATTCGTATTGGCAGTTCGTACGGTCTCGTTTAAACTCTGCCACCCAATATTTGATCGTCGTATATGAAGGAGAAAAATCACTGAGATCATTTATATTTGATGGCTTGAAAAAAATGCTAAACAACGTGGCTTCTTGAAACATATGTTTTATAAGGTTGCCACTTTTAACCAAACCTTTTTTAAATTACTACCGCCATCTATACGCCAAGTCGGCTTACTTTGGGACCGCAATATCACTACTCACTACAGCGGAGAAGTGTATATATCATTTGATGTTACACACATGTTACGTACACGCTGAAAAAAAATCGCTTCTGTAGTATATTGTCCTAAACATATTCGGCTTGAAACATAAATATGTTTAGGGTACACTCCAAACATATAATATTTGAAACACACAAAAATTATATATTTGGGAAGATGTTGTTCGAAATAAATCTTTGTTCACATCCCAATATGTGTTTATTTTGGACTATTTTTTCCGAAACAAATATTTGGTTGCATTTAAGTATTCAGAAAAAAAATTGAGTTAAATTTTTCAGTAATTCAAAGTAAATTTTTGGAAATTTTTCATGTCGTAAGAATAATAAATAATAATAATTGAAATCGTATAATCTTGGATCGAAACCTATTACGTGGAGGATTGAAAACTAATGATGGCTTGGAATACTCAGAAATTTTAAATTAATAATTTAAAACAGAAGTTAATGTTGCATTTCGTATCATAACTGGGAGGTTGAATGCTAAACGTAATTCGAAAAATTCAACAAAAGTTTCGAAAATATTTTTTAAATAAAATATATTTGGAGAAATTCCTAAACAATAATTTTATTTGTTTTCAAACACATATTTTATTTGAGAAATTTAGTTTGCAAATATTATATGTTGTAATATATTAATATACGAGTTCCAAATATATTTTACTGATTTTCAAATAAAATTTATTTGATCAGAAATATATAATATTTAAAAATTTGTGTTCCAAATATATTTTCTTTCGATTCAAACATATCAGAAAAGTCGATTTTGCCCCGTGTAGGACCCTATGTGTGTATGTAGTGTGAATGAATGTGAACGTAGTTGTTGTTGTAGCAACATGAAGACGCTGATTTGATAATCCCTAATCCTTTCATGCCCCATTTTTTTACGAAGCAGTAACACATTTCTGTGGACACATTTAGTGTCCTAGGTGTCCTTGTTTGTCCTTTATGAGGAGTTGATTATACGCAACTAGGAACCAAGAAGCAACTTTTGTATAAAAGTTACATATTGCATATTACTTTAGACTATTTTAATAAACCTTCATTACAATTTAATATAAATTAATTCATTTTTTGCGTACACTCAAGAAAATTCAAAATCAAATTTCTCCCAACATTTTTTTCTAAACTGATACGAGTATACGATAAAGAATTTCCTGCAGCTAAACACTCATAGTTCCTCAGATGTTGTTGTAGTGGTAGTGCGTCCGGTGAGTTATTTTTTGCTGCAGAAACTCGAATTAAGATGAAAACAAGAAATGTTGATGTTAAATTTTTCCAGTGCCCCGGCTGGGAATCGAACCCAGCACCTTCGGAATCCAAGTGTAACGCACTAACAATTGAGCTATCGAAGGCCACTGGAATATCGTAATACATTTTTCCATCTTAGGTTAAGTTTGCAGTTGGACCATATTGGTACACTCCCATAATTTCGTCAAAATTTGATTTATATAGAAAATTTCGTCAAAATTTGATTTATATAGAAAATTTGGTCAAAATTTGATTTATATAAAAAATTTGGTCAAAATTTGATTTATATAGAAAATTTGGTCAAAATATGATTTATATAGAAAATTCGGTAAAAATTTTATTTATATAGAAAATTTGGTAAAAATTTGATATAGTATATAGAAAATTTGGTAAAAATTTCATATAGTATATAGAAAATTTCGTCAAAATATGATTTATATAGAAAATTTCGTCAAAATATGATTCATTTATATAGAAAATTTTGTCGAAAATTCATTTATATAGAAAATCTTGTCCAAATTTCATTTATATAGACATTTTCCTCAAATTTTTCCTCCTTTTTTAAAATGGAAATTTCATTTATATAGAAAATTTCGTCGAAAATTCATTTATATAGACAAATTTCGTCAAAATTCATTTATATAGACAAATTTCGTCAAAATTTCATATATATAGAACATTTCGTCAAAATTTCATTTATATAGAAAACTAGCGGACCCGGCGAACTTCGACTCGCCCCAATTTAACGCCTTCAGATAAACTCCAGAGTGATAATAAAACACAGATAGTTAAAATTTTAATGCGATTTGTTTAAAAGGAATCGAAATCAGTAGAGAGCGATGTGATAAACAACAAACAACGAAGACGGAAGACAGGCAACGTACAGATGACCGTGCGAAAAACAGGGAAATTCGAGATTAATTCCACAGACTTCCTACGATTGGTCTTGAGATTTATTGATTGTCATCACAAAAGCCAATCGTACAGGGAACTGAATCCGCTTGAATTGAAATGAAAGATCAGTTGGAATAATCGGAATTCGTGGGATAAGGACTTTCTCTTGAATTTTCCCTTGATGATCGTCGCCTGAATCACATTGTCCATCAGTTTCATAATGGACAACCGCGAACTATGCACAATTTCGGATGATTCAGATTCCTCAACATGATTATGATCGATTCCACCTTCAGCTGTAAATTATGCGGCGGAGCTGCTGGCACATCAAGCGACGTCGATTTTACTTTGAATAATAAAATTTATGCTATCGACGTCCTTATTCTTCGCTGCTAATATTGCCCGTTCACTAATCTAATCGAGATTTGGAAACACTTTTGTGATGAGTTCCTCCTTCGACGATGTGAACTCGTAAAAATTTGCCGGGATCAATATCAATCCAGTGGAAACATCAACAGTAATTTGGCCATTGCCAAGCGCCAACAGTTGTTTCGAGAATTCAAGAGCCGATGAGTCGTTCTGCAACGCGACTCTCATGTTCGTGGTCAATTTCAACTTCTTGACATGCCGCCACAAAGACCACGATTTCAGGCATGCATTAATTTCATCGGCAGTAGATTTCGGGATGACGGGAAGCGTTTGAAATCTCCGGGCAGCAATATCATAGACTCACCAAATTGTCTCAAATCACGTCGTAAATCCTTCATCGTTCGGTCAACTGCATCCAGAGCTCGTTTATGCGCCATCGTGCATTCATCCCAAATTATGATTTTGCAATGCCCGCAATCCAATAAGATAACCTTACCTCTTATACTCAAACTTATTATCTGAAAAAATGTTCGAATTGATAAATATCGCGTTGAATTTTAATTGATCGTAATGCTTGTACCGTTTGCCGATGTGATACGCGAAATCAGTGTAACAATACGCAAAACTCGAATTGCAGCAAGAAAAATAGCACATACTCGTACATATGTTTAATAGAAAACTTTTTTGTTTAACAGTCGCCGCCTGTCGTAGCGAACGGACGTGTTATCGCAGAGCGGATAGTTTTTAACCTATTACGCAATACCTATTCACCTACCTACTACGCAACCAGGAGGTTTGTTGTTTATAAAGCGTAGGTTGAATTGGATGCATCGGTCTCTGGACAGATATTTCTGAGCTCAGTCTGGAAGGCCTATACCGACGTACCTATTACGGGCTAATACATACTGGCTATGGGAGTGTCTCCCCCAACCCAGTGCCGGCGACAAGCGTTGATTCACTCACGAGTCATGTGTCGTCGTTATCGAACAATCGTGAGCAAGCAACTTCTACGAGCTTTGGTGCCTTGGATCCCGTAGTCGAAAATGAAACAAGAGCACATCCAGCCGCAGGCAAAAGAAATGATAAGACAGATGAAGCAGAACCCAGCCGGGGCTTTAAGCAACCCCAGCCTTTAAAAGCCATTGGGGACTCTGACTCTGAATCATCAAATGAAAACAATATCACTATTGTTGCTAACTCAAAGAGACTGTCAGGGGCACAAAGAAGGAATCTGAATAAGTTGAACCGACAGAACCTATTACGGGATGAACCTGACAATTCTACCTCCAATACAAACATGGAGGCCGCTAAAAGAGTCAGGTCTCCCGAAGAACATAGCGCTGTGAAAGTGACTAAGAAGAAAAAGGGCTCGCCGTCTTCCAGTAATTCGGATAAGCCTAACGTAACCACACAAAAGGAGGTCTCTAGTCTGGGTCCTTCGATTGTGGGCGGTAGAGTTGACCAAAAAACGCAGTTCAAGTCAACCAAATCATCCGTTAAGGATGAGGCTTTAACCAAAAAGACTCTACAGACACGGAAAAATCAATTGGCCATAAAGAAGGGTAAGAAGCCACCGTCTTATTCTAATATAGCTAAACAACATTTTCGAGACCATCTATGCTACGCCATAATTGATAGCAGTAGTGCATCTGGCAGAATCCCCGAAGATCAAAAGAGTAACTTCGAAGATTTGGTCTATACGAGGGTAGCGGAATACGTCCTCGAATCTAAGGATGAACCACCAATCGAAGTAATGAGTTGCAAGTTTGAGAGGGGTGTTTTGATGCTAAGGCTGGCATCACAACGCTGCGCTGGTGTCCTCGTAAAACTTGTGGATAGCTTCCCCTCACCTTGGGACGGCGCAAAGCTAAAATTGGTAAGGAAAAGCGACATTCCTGAACTCATAAAAACGACCCTATATGTTAAGGGATGTCCCAGTAAGTTCTCATCAGAGTACATATTCGACATCATTGGCAAACAGAATTCAAAACTTTCCGTGAGAAAGTGGGAAGTCTTCTATAGGAAGGATGATACCGAGGGTACTCTCCTCGTGTTAGGAATAGACCCAGAATCCAAGAACAATCTTGTCATGGCGAAGGGCATGGCGTACTTCTTGATCTGGACAGTCTTTTTCAAAATTGGAAAGGTCCCGATTGGCAGGACAAATGAATCGAGTCCAAATATACTGTCTGAAGAGGCAAACACTGATATTGAACGGATGGAGACAAGTGAGACACTGCCAAAAACTGATGTGGAAGTAGTCAATAACACCACCAGTTCACCAATAGTACCACCACTTTTGCAGGAAGTTCCCAGCAAAGGTGGTGATCAAAATAAAAAGAGCCACAAAACGATTCAAACCAATGAGGGAGTGACAAAAAATAACACCGCCTCCCAAAATTGTCGACTGGAAGATGGTGTAATAGGTAGTGAACGAAAGGAGGAGAATGACCCACTACCAAATAAAGAGGGGGTGCCACCAGATAGGATAGACTCCCAAAAGAAACTTTTACTGGAAGGACAATGATTGAGGTCATCCAGATAAACCTCCACCGGAGCGAGACAGCATCCAACGCTCTGATGGACATCATAAATAAAGGCAGGGTTTATATTGCTTTGATCCAGGAACCATGGACAACTAGCAACAAGGTTACTGGATTAAACCATGTGAACTATAACCTTTTCTACGCTAACACAGGTACTCGTCCAAGGACTTGTATTCTGTGCCATAAAAACTTATGTTTTATTTTCTCTCCAGAGTTGTCAACATCGGACGCAACGGTGCTGAGGCAAGGTAATGGAAATATGTACCTGGCGTCAATATATCTGCCATTCGATGCGCCGACATTGCCACCTACGTCGGAATTACAACGTCTGGTGAGGGAATCCAAACACACAAGTAATGAGTTATTAGCTGGATGTGACGCCAACTCCCATCATATCGCTTGGGGTAGTACTAACACCAATAAAAGGGGACACGCCCTTATCGAATTTTTGAATACAAATGACCTCATAACTCTTAACATAGGAAACAATGCAACCTTTGTTAACAAAATTAGGGAAGAAGTATTAGATATAACGATATGTTCAGAAAATCTTATTGATGAGATTCATGAGTGGAGGGTTTCGGATGAACACTCCTATTCAGACCACCGTTATATAAGGATTAAAATTGCACGGCCACCGCCAAACCCCATAAGTTTCCGTAATAAGGCTAAGACCGACTGGACTAAATTCGGAAATCTACTTAGAAATCGATTGGGGCAGCCTACACGCGATTATCTATGTGCAGAAGACATTGATATCAATGTTAAGAAGATTACCGAGGCTCTTGTAAAATCATTCGAAGATAGTTGCCCACTTCGAGAAAGGAAATCTGCCTTTGAGAAACCCAGGATGACAGGACAAATTCGCTCGATTGGCAAAGATGTCCGCAGACTTTACAATAGAGCTCGACGTAAAAAAACAATCAGTATATTGGGACGACTACCACAGAAGACTCAAAGAATACAATAAAATCGTTAGATCGGCGAAACGTAACTCCTGGAGGCTTTTCTGTGAACAGGTAGACAGCGTTAACAGCATGTCTAAAATGAAAAAGTTCCTCTCAAAAACTCATGTCCAAACCGAAACACTGGTGGATGAAACGGGTAAAAGGATGGAAACTATAGAGGATACCGTAAGGCTCTTGATGAAAACTCATTTTCCGACTGGTAATGCTGGACCAACAGAGGAACAGTTACAGAATGAAAATGTATTGCATCAAGTACCTATTACGGATATAACAGATGGTATGGTTAAAGAAGCGATAAAAAGTTTCTCTCCCTTTAAGGCTGCGGGACCAGAATGAGGTGGATCTGATATCAACTCATCTGGCTGGAGTGTTCACTGCAAGCCTAACCCATTCGTATATCCCAAAAAACTGGCAGGAATCAAGGGTGGTCTTTATACCAAAGCCTGGCAAGGCGAGTTACACGACCCCAAAGGCTTATCGACCCATTAGCCTAACTTCTTTCCTGTTAAAAACAATGGAGCGAATAATTGATGACATGGTCAAAGGTAAAATAGCGGATGACAGGCTAAAATTCAAACAACACGCCTATGTCAAAGGAAGATCGGTGGAAACAGCTCTGCATGAGGTAGTGCACCACATAGAAGAGTCCTTCAGTAAAGAAATGTATACACTTGCTGTTTGCATAGACATTGAGGGCGCATTTAACAATGTACAGACCGATACACTTATCCAGTCCTTAGACGAGTTTCAGGTTGACCGGGCGCTGAAAAACTGGATCAACAATATGCTAAGGAATAGGTGGATTATTTGTGGGTCATATGACGTAAAAATTAGAGACAAGGTAAATCGTGGTATACCTCAGGGGGGCATTTTATCGCCTCTTCTATGGGTTACGACGATACACAGTCTCCTAAAAGCCCTCACCAATGAAGGACTTAAACCAGTCTGTTATGCAGACGACGTTGTAATACTTCTAAGTGGCTTTCATCCAAATCTATTATGCAGAAGAGCTGAAGAGGCACTTAACATAGCATATAACTGGGCACAACCAAGGGGATTAAATGTTAACCCAGACAAAACAGAAATATGTCTATTTACAAGGAAAACGAAGATCCCACGTTTTACCCCGCCTCGATTCCTGAATAAGACAATTGCTATTACTAAAAAGGTAAAATACTTGGGAGTAATCTTGGATCAGAAACTGTACTGGAAAGATCATCTTGAAGAAAGAGTTACAAAGGCACATAGATGTTGGTCGTTGTGCAGAAGAGCTATAGGTTTAAAATGGGGACTACGTCCAAATATGACTCACTGGCTTTACATGAGCGTGATTAGACCAATAATCACCTACGCCTCTGTAGTGTGGTGGACATCAATGGACAAGAAGTGCAACGTAATACCTTTGCAAAAAATTCAACGTATGTGCTGTCTAGGCATAAGCGGGGCATTTAGAACTGCACCAACAAAAGCGTTGGAGACTATACTGCACATCCAACCAATAGACATCCGTATAAAGTATGAGGCAGCCCTCACAGCAAGACGTCTACAAGTGATGGGTGAATGGATAAATCGAGACCACAAGTCGTACCATCAGAAGATTTTAGAATATCTAGTTGGTCACATTCAAACGCCAGAAATCTCGGACCGCATTCCTGAAGTGCGGCTTACAGCTAACTGTGATACGTTTGTGCCAGGCAGACGCTCCTGGGAAAATGGAACTTTGGCCCATGTGCCAGTGGGAACCAGCTGCTACACGGATGGGTCCAAGCGAGGAGGAAGGACGGGTCTGGGACTTTTTATTGATGAACCAGAAGTCGAACTTCACTTCCGCCTCCCTGACCATAACACGGTATTTCAAGCAGAAGTTCGAGCAATCACGGAGTGTGTGAACTGGCTCAGTAACACGACAAAGCCTAAATATGCCAACATCTTCACAGATAGCCAAATGGCGATTAAAGCAATAACATCGGAAAGGGTCAAATCCAGAACTGTGTTGGACTGTAAAAGAACGATAAATGATTACTCAGCCCATGGTAAATTGCGTGTTTGCTGGGTACCAGGACACAACGGAGTGATTGGAAATGAACGGGCAAACAACTTGGCTTCAAAGGGCAGAGAACTTCGAGTAATAAACTTGAAAAATTGGAAACCTTTCGAAGCCACGAAAAATGAGTTGAAGCACTGGGCAGTGATGGCTCATAAAACTATGTGGAATAGCGCAACAGTAGGAGCAACTGCAAAGATACTGTGGGGTGACCCAAATGAAAAGAAAACAAGAAGTCTTCTGAAACTAAACAAGATCGATATTAGTAAGATGATGAGTGTTCTAACGGGACACTCAAGCTTACAAGCACATCTTCATCGCATAGGACTAGCAGGAAACGACGAATGCAGGGCATGCAGAGAAAACATCGAAACGATGGAACGTTTTCTGTGTCACTGCCCGGCTTTCACACATGCAAGATCCCAACATTTCGGGTCCGACATATTACCAGACTTGACTCATCTCAGAGAATATGACTGGAAGATACTGAGAAAATTCGTGTCTAGTACCGATTTTCTGTAACTCGTGAGGTATAAAATGATCATAAATAAGGAGCGCACAACAGGCCGAACCACTGGCTTAAGTGTATGTCCATGGACATGAGACGTTTAAACGTCTCCTCTCTTCAACCTAACCTAACCTAATAGAAAATTAATAAAAAAATTTGGATTGAAAAAGAGAGCAGTAGATAGGAACAGTAGGAATCTCGCAAGAAATAGCATTTTTCGATTTTCCCAATTTTCCGACTTTTCCGGAGGGTTTTCCCAAAATTTTCTTTCGTAACAACCTTCTCCTGGCAAATACGAACAACTGAAAAAAAAATTGAGCCAAATCGGTCCAGCCGTTCTCAATTGATGAATTACTATACATTTTTCACACCATTTTTATACCCTCACTTTAGTGTGACGAGGGTATATATCATTTGCTACGGAAAAAAGTGTAACACATCGAAGGAGTGATCTAAGACCCTAAGTATGTTCGGAGGAAATCCGTTTTGGGTCATTTTAAGTCGAATGAGCAATGTCCGTCCGTCTGTCTGTCTGTCTGTCTGTCTGTCTGTCTGTCTGTCTGCCTGTCTGTCTGTCTGTCTGTGTGTCTGCTGGCTGGTGCGCACGATAACTCTCGAAAGGAGTAACCGATTGACTTCAAATTTGGTATGTGGTAATATTTTGATCTATCTCCGGATGAGTTCGAAGATGGGCCATATTGGTCTACTCCTTCTGGTACCTCCCACACAAAGGGTTAAAATTTTGTGAAATATTGATTCTTTAATAACTTCTATACTACTTATTCGAATCTTTTGAAATTCTGCACATAATATTAGTATATTAGTCGCTATTAACTCGAGAAAAATGGGTGAAGTTGGCATGCCCCTTTTGGTACCTCCCACACAAATGGACCATTTTGCATCAAAATTTAACTGCTTATAACTTTAATACAAGTGCATAAAAATGCTTGAAATTTTCTAGAGTATAATGTTTTTGTAGCGCCTATAGTCCGGTAAAAAATGGGCATCATTGTACAGCCCCTTTTGGTACCGCCCACACAAATGTCCCGTTTCGTACCAAAGTAAACGGCTTGTAACTTTAATACCAGTGCATACAAATACTTGAAATTTTGTACAGTGTAATGCTGTTGTAGTGCGTATAGTCCTGTAAAAAGTGGGCGTTATCACCCCGCCCCTTTTTGTACCTCCCACACAAAATGACCAAATCATACCAAAATTACATAGCTCGTAACTTTAATATACCAGTGCACATAAACGCTTATAGTTCAGCACAACGCAATGTATTTAAGAATGTACTGTTTACCGAAAAATATGTGTATTTGGAAAACCCCTTCTGGTACCTCCCACACAAATTGACAGATTTATTGGTGTAATGTTATATATTACATTACTCACAAAGTGAGGGTATACCTTAGTCGGTTTACCCGACTGAAACTTTCTTACTTGTTATATATATATATACATATATAGATTTCGTCAAAATTTCATATATATAGAACATTTCGTCAAAATTTCATTTTATAGAAGAATTCGTTAAAAATTGATGTTGTATAGAAAATTTCGTCTAAATTTCATTTATATAGAAGACTTTGTCGAAATTTCATTTATATAGAAAATTTCGTCAAAAGCTTATTATAGAAAATTTATGTAGAAAATTTCGTCGCAATTTCATTATATATAGAAAATTTCGAAGATTCTGTTTTTATTCGACCTTTTTTATTGAATATCCAATTCATGTAAATAATAGTCAAGCTCGAGGTCTAGTGTTTTTGGTTTAATAAATATTTTTATTATTCATATTTGTATCCGATATTTCGCAATTTCTTTGAATTGCATCATCAGGGATGTTCTACAACAATTAAACCATAATAAATAATTAATTAATTAATATGGCAAAAATTTTGAAATAGTTAAAATAAGTATAAATAAATAATCACAACTATCAGGCGAACAGAAAACACAGACACAAAACTTTTCCCTTTGATCACACTTACATGCATGTACAACAACACACAAATATTCTTAAAGCTAGCGTAGTATCACTACTCTCGTCGATGGTAAATATTGCACTGGTGTTAGGTTGTTATTGCACGTCGATCGTTGGAAATTCGTTGAGTCGTTTTTCTTATTAGGCTTCGGTAGCTGTGAGCGATGTTTTCGGTGTCGGACTTGTAGTTTATTCTTGTTGTTGTTGGTATATTATTGATGTGTAACATCTCAAGAGTGAACCTTTTTTGGTAGTTATTTTCTCTTTGTAACACACGTACATTGTCGAAATCAGGATGATGTTTGTTTCTCGCACAGTGTTCCGCCAGCGCAGTTTTTGCTGAATTTTCATAATTTCTTATTTTTAAGTCAGATTTATGTCCTGATATTCTGGTTTTTAGCTTATTTTTTGTTGTACCGACATAAACTTTTTGACATTTTTCTGAATTATTTCCTTCGCATGAGATGGAATATATTACAAATTATATTACATTTCTTTGAAATTTCATTTATATAGAAAATTTCGTCGAAATTTAATTTTGTAGAAAAATTCGTTAAAAATAGATTTATGTAAAAAAAAAATTCAGTTCAGATGCTTCCTTAGACGGCCGTGCATACATACTATCATTTTGATGAAAACAAGAAATGTTGATGTTAAATTTTTCCAGTGCCCCGGCTGGGAATCGAACCCAGCACCTTCGGAATCCAAGTGTAACGCACTAACAATTGAGCTACCGAAGGCCACTGGAATATCGTAATACATTTTTCCATCTTATGTTAAGTTCGCAGTTGGACCATATTGGTCCACTCCCATAATTTCGTCAAAATTTGATTTATATAGAAAATTTCGTCAAAATTTGATTTATATAGAAAATTTGGTCAAAATATGATTTATATAGAAAATTCGGTAAAAATTTTATTTATATAGAAAATTTGGTAAAAATTTGATATAGTATATAGAAAATTTCGTCAAAATATGATTTATATAGAAAATTTCGTCAAAATATGATTCATTTATATAGAAAATTTTGTCGAAAATTCATTTATATAGAAAATCTTGTCCAAATTTCATTTATATAGACATTTTCCTCAAATTTTTCCTCCTTTTTTAAAATGGAAATTTTCGTGGAAATTGCATTTATATAGAAAATTTCGTCGAAAATTCATTTATATAGACAAATTTCGTCAAAATTCATTTATATAGACAAATTTCGTCAAAATTTCATATATATAGAACATTTCGTCAAAATTTCGTTTATATAGAAAATTTCGTCAAAATTTCATTTTATAGAAGAATTCGTTAAAAATTGATGTTGTATAAAAAAAAATTTTTCGAAATTTCCAACAATTTTGTTGGTCTGTGCTTTTGTTATTCAGTCAGAATTTATTTTTTTGGTTTGAGACCATATGTTCCATTTACTTTCTGTCTATTCCAAGTAATAGAAACAAATACAAAAATTGGTAGAGAGTTTTAATTGCTTGGTAGAATTGACTGCAGTTTCGATTGACACCACTCTATCATCTTCAGAATTCAGTAGCAATAGTGTATGTCTTTAACTTAAATCAGCTGAAATACTTGTGGTAGCAGTAAATTGAATTTAACAAGAACTGCTAACAAAACCCGTATTTTGCCGAACTAAGTCAACATACTAAAACTCTCATACCAATACATTTTTGTTTTTTGCTTGGGTTCGCATCGCGAACCACGAAAACAAATATGGGCGGGTCCACGCCCACTTGATATATCGAAAATTCAAGTACCCTATTTTCACCACGCCCCACACATGTACATTCTGTATACAAATTTTCGACGAAATTGCATTGCTATGTTACAAGTCACAAGTGTACCTGATTTACTATATGTACTATACTTGCACATATAACTTTATACTTTTATACATATATGTAAATGTATGAATATGTAGTGGTTTTCCTCATCGCATCAGATTTAAGAGTTGACAATGCGAGTGTGTCAGACGGTGAGTTTGAGAGTATTTTTAGTATTAAAAATTCCTTAGGTAAATGTATCTTATTAGAAGCATTAAAGACAAGCTACTTCATAAACGTGGATATGGATGGACTCATTCATAAGGATGCTGTGGGGAGAAAGGGGGAAAATATTTGGTGACTGTAAATTCACGACACACACACACACATACATACATATGTGCACAAGTATGTAGGAGAGCGGATGCAAGTGAATTATTATGTTCATGACTTTATTTTTTAATTAAATACTTTTATCAAAGTATTGAGTTCATATGGAATTTTTTTAGTAAACTATTTTGCTATATTTCCTTGTCTTTTTTCTTCTACTTTTTCTGAATAGATTTGTTGAACGTATGGAAGAGCGGGATAATATACACAAATCACTTTTTCGCTATTGTATTTTAAATGAATTGGATATGCGCTGAACTTAGATTATAATAACACCGCGACAAAGACAAATTTTTATAGCCGTAATACAATATATGTACATATATTAGCAGCTATAAAATACTTTAATACTTCACACATTTATTTTATCGCTAAGTTGTAATCTCTGGAATTGAATAGCCCATAGAAATTTCTTCTTCCCACCGGAAGTTATAAGCCTCTCATATAATGTTTATGCGCCTTTAAGAAGATTATGCCCAGGTGTTTTATGGAATTTTTGGATAATTATTTATGAATGTGTTATGGGTAAAGTTTCGCGATTAGTTTGTGATATTTTTCATAGTACACCCAACAATCAAATTGGCACAATGTGCTTTATATGTCCGTTTACAATATGATAATCAATAGAAAAGATGATTCTATGAAACTTTCTTTATAGTCTTCCTTGTTAATGACTTGCAAACGTTTTAGTACTGAGTTGTTTCACCTGTTTACAAAAAGACCCATAATTATGTACATAAAAAATTAAATATTGAAATTTTTATGACAATAATGTCTTAAAACACAATCGCATTACATCATGCCCAGCCAGTGTTGCCAGACGAATTTGCAAAAAATATAAATCGTCGAAAACACAGTATAAAAATCTAGCAGTTACACATAAACTTTGAACTTATTAGGTATAGGAAATCTTTTATAGACGTTCCACATGTTTGCGAAACCAGACTTTTGCTTTGAAAATGCAAGATTCGGAAATCTAGAGGAATCAAATCTAACAGAAACATTTCTTAAAAATTTTAGTTTTTAGGATTGAAAATTGGCCTATCGGACGATATATGTATATATGTATATCTCACATAAGGATTCCTATTTTCACTCAGAGTGACCATCGTAAATGCATGACTTCTGGTATCCCCCATACAAAAGTCCCACCAGAATTGACTTCTTGATGCTCAACCAATAGCAGACTGAAATGTGGTTATTTGCGACAAATTTCACCACATTTATATATATTTCGAGGTTCCCTACTTTTTTGAAGAAAAAAAACATAGAAAATTCAAATTGAATGGGGAATGTTTATTATCATTTGAAAGAACATTCTTTGGCATTTATTTTTTGAAGATTATGTCTATCAAATGTTGGCCGCGGCTACGTCTCAGATGGTCCATCCGTTGAGTCCAATTTTCGATGACTCGTTCGAGCATTTCGACTGGTAACTGGCGAATGACACGCGTGATGTTTTGTTCCAAAGCCTGAATCGAAGCGGGTTTGTCCGCATAAACTTTAGACTTTCCATATCCCCACAGGATAAATTCTAACGGTGTGATATCACACGATCTTGGTGGCCAAACGACCGGCTAAGAACGTGAAATTATCTGCTCACCGAAGTGTTCTCTCAATAAATCCATTGATTGATGCGATGTGTGGGAAGTGGCGCCGTCTTGTTGAAACCAAACGTCGCAGAGATCACTAGCTTCAATTTCAGGCATCAAATTGTCGGTTATCATGGCACGATAACGGATGACATAACCATTGACGGTTACGTTCTCACCGGCATCATTTTTGAAGAAATATGGACCGATGATTCCGGTACGTCGGATCGGGAATCGGTCAATGGCAAAAAGATAGCTCTTAACGAGAGCTAAAATATTGTGTCAAGGTCGTGGGTCGAATGGAAAGTGTTTTTTTTTTTTGGATTTTAAAAAAATCGACTTAGCGCAATTGGCGAATGATTATATTGATAATAAAACTGAATAATTTGTAAACGTTGTTCAGTCGTAAGACTTTCCATGATGAAATGCCAAACAATACTTAACAAAAATAACATGACAGCATGACACGACTCACACGTGATCTGTCAAAAAAAGGCTATTGAACAAAGTATCTCTACATACTTAGATACCCTTTATAATCTCCATTTTGTTGTATATCCAGAAAAGACAGTGAGAAGGGAATCGGTATATATCCGGTTCTAATAACAGGTGCCGCAAAAGTAATCTTCCTATAAGAAACTGCTATAAATTTTGCGATTGGCCCCTAATGTCAGTTCTGTTTTGACATTTGTGTAGTAAACACATGCGAAATACACGTTAATAAACAATGTTTTCGCTACACTGCGGAATATTGCTGACTATATATTTGACCAATAATCGGTCGGTGACTTTGGCACAACGTGAATTTCGTCGCAGATTTCCTGGCCGTCCAACGCCTACTGGTGAAACACTGCGACGTTTAGCCGCTCGCATCGAAGAGACTGGCACAACACGAGATCTGCCAGGCGTGGCAGACCCCGGAGTAGCCGTTCTGCAGAAAATATTGCTGCTGTAGCCGAGGATGTCATGGAAGCGCCGTCGACATCGACCAGACGACGTGCCACGCAAATGGGTATCAGTCGACGGTCTCTACAGTGAATTTTGGTACAAGATTTGAAGATGTTTCCGTACAAAGACCAGACGGTGCATCAGCTGTTAGCTGCTGACCGCCAATCGCGTCTATCCTTCTCACCTCCAAGAGGAAGATGATTTTTCATCAAAAATAATCATGAGTGATGAGGCCCATTTCCATCTTAGCGGGTACGTAAATAAGCAAAATTTACGCTTCTGGGACATTGAAAATCCGCGTGTAACACACGAAGAGCCATTACACCCGCTCAAAGTCACTGTATGGTGTGCAGTTTTCGCTGGAGGAGTCATCGGACCTTTTTTCTTCGAAGACGTCGCGGGCCAAACGGTTACTGTGAATGGTGAGCGCTACAGAGCAATGATCAACGAGTTCTTTTTGCCGCAACTTGATGAATTGGGATTGGAAAACATGTGGTTCCAACAGGACGGTGCAACGGCACACACTGCACGTGCCACAACCGATATGCTGAAGGATGCATTTCCCGGGCGTCTAATCTCCCGTTTTGGCGATTTGCACTGGCCAGCAAGATCGCCTGATTTGACCGCTCCAGATTTCTTTTTGTGGGGCTTTTTGATGTCGTGGGTTTATGTCAACAAGCCTCAGACTCTTGCAGCTCTTAAACCAATATCCGTCAAGAATGTGAGGACCTATCGCCGGAAGTTTTGGCCAAAGTGATGGAAAATGCCATAAAAAGGGCTCAAATGACAATCAACTGTGGCGGCGGCCATTTACATGACATCATATTCTCGACTTGATGTAAAAAAAATTAAAAGACCAAATAAAAACAAGTAAGAAAGTTTCAGTCGGGTAAACCGACTAAGGTATACCCTCACTTTGTGAGTAATGTAATATTGAATATTACTCGAATTATTCTGTCAATTTGTGTGGGAGGTACCAGAAGGGGTTTATCAAATACACCTTTTTTTGCTGAACATTAGATACTTTAAATTCATTGCACTGTGCCGACTTATAAGCATTTATGTGCACTGGTATAAACGTTAAGAGATATTAAATTGTGCTATGATTTGGGCATTTTGTGTGGGAGGTACAAAGAGGGGCGTGGCAATAACGCGCATTTTTCACAGGGCTATAGACACTATAAAAACATTACACTGTACAAAATTTCAAGTATTTTTATACACTGGTTTTTATGTTATAAGCTGTTAACTTTTGGTGCAAAAAGGTACCTTTGTGTGGGAGGTACCAAAAGGGGCGTGACAACAACACCCATTTTTCCCTGGACTGTAGGCAATATAAAAGCATAATACTGTACAAAATTTCAAGTATTTTTATACACTGTTATTAATGTTATAAGCTGTTAACTTTTGGTGCAAAATGGTGCATTTGTGTGGGAGGTACCAAAAGGGACGTGGCGACTTCGCCCATTTTTCTCGAGTTGATAACGACTAATAAGCTAATACTATGTGTGGAATTTCAAAAGATTCGAATAAGTAGTATAGCAGTTATTAAAGAATCAATATTTCACAACATTTTAACCATTTGTGGGGGAGGTACTAGAAGGAGTGGACCAATATGGCCCATCTTCGAACTTAGCCGGAGATAGAAAAAAATATTACCACATACCAAATTTGATGTCAATCGGTTACTCCTTTCGAGAGTTATCGTGCGCACCAGCCAGCAGACACACAGACAGACAGACAGACAGACGGACAGACAGACAGACAGACGGACGGACATTGCTCATTCGACTTAAAATGACCCAAAACGGATTTCCTCCGAACATACTTAGGGTCTTAGATCACTCCTTCGATGTGTTACACTTTTTTCCGTAGCAAATGATATATACCCTCGTCACACTAAAGTGAGGGTATAATAATCCACAAGAAGAATCAAAGTTTTTCATTTTTTTTTTAAATTACAGCCAAAAAACATCGAAAGGTTACTTTTGCGCCACCTTGTATATACGGATTTGTAGGAAAGGATCGGGAAAAAACTAAAAAAACATATTTTCGAAGACAGGCGGTTAGTTTATAATATATATAAACTATTAAAAAAATAATATATTTCAATAATTTTTGTTTGTATGTGTACGCCTTGACACCCGAAATCGAGGCTAATTCTAACATTATTATATTCGTAAAGCAAAATGCCACAATAGAAGAGCGGGATAATATACACAAATCACTTTTTCGCTATTGTATTTTAAATGAATTGGATATGCGCTGAACTTAGATTATAATAACACCGCGACAAAGACAAATTTTTATAGCCGTAATACAATATATGTACATATATTAGCAGCTATAAAATACTTTAATACTTCACACATTTATTTTATCGCTAAGTTGTAATCTCTGGAATTGAATAGCCCATAGAAATTTCTTCTTCCCACCGGAAGTTATAAGCCTCTCATATAATGTTTATGCGCCTTTAAGAAGATTATGCCCAGGTGTTTTATGGAATTTTTGGATAATTATTTATGAATGTGTTATGGGTAAAGTTTCGCGATTAGTTTGTGATATTTTTCATAGTACACCCAACAATCAAATTGGCACAATGTGCTTTATATGTCCGTTTACAATATGATAATCAATAGAAAAGATGATTCTATGAAACTTTCTTTATAGTCTTCCTTGTTAATGACTTGCAAACGTTTTAGTACTGAGTTGTTTCACCTGTTTACAAAAAGATCCATAATTATGTACATAAAAAATTAAATATTGAAATTTTTATGACAATAATGTCTTAAAACACAATCGCATTACATCATGCCCAGCCAGTGTTGCCAGACGAATTTGCAAAAAATATAAATCGTCGAAAACACAGTATAAAAATCTAGCAGTTACACATAAACTTTGAACTTATTAGGTATAGGAAATCTTTTATAGACGTTCCACATGTTTGCGAAACCAGACTTTTGCTTTGAAAATGCAAGATTCGGAAATCTAGAGGAATCAAATCTAACAGAAACATTTCTTAAAAATTTTAGTTTTTAGGATTGAAAATTGGCCTATCGGACGATATATGTATATATGTATATCTCACATAAGGATTCCTATTTTCACTCAGAGTGACCATCGTAAATGCATGACTTCTGGTATCCCCCATACAAAAGTCCCACCAGAATTGACTTCTTGATGCTCAACCAATAGCAGACTGAAATGTGGTTATTTGCGACAAATTTCACCACATTTATATATATTTCGAGGTTCCCTACTTTTTTGAAGAAAAAAAACATAGAAAATTCAAATTGAATGGGGAATGTTTATTATCATTTGAAAGAACATTCTTTGGCATTTATTTTTTGAAGATTATGTCTATCAAATGTTGGCCGCGGCTACGTCTCAGATGGTCCATCCGTTGAGTCCAATTTTCGATGACTCGTTCGAGCATTTCGACTGGTAACTGGCGAATGACACGCGTGATGTTTTGTTCCAAAGCCTGAATCGAAGCGGGTTTGTCCGCATAAACTTTAGACTTTCCATATCCCCACAGGATAAATTCTAACGGTGTGATATCACACGATCTTGGTGGCCAAACGACCGGCTAAGAACGTGAAATTATCTGCTCACCGAAGTGTTCTCTCAATAAATCCATTGATTGATGCGATGTGTGGGAAGTGGCGCCGTCTTGTTGAAACCAAACGTCGCAGAGATCACTAGCTTCAATTTCAGGCATCAAATTGTCGGTTATCATGGCACGATAACGGATGACATAACCATTGACGGTTACGTTCTCACCGGCATCATTTTTGAAGAAATATGGACCGATGATTCCGGTACGTCGGATCGGGAATCGGTCAATGGCAAAAAGATAGCTCTTAACGAGAGCTAAAATATTGTGTCAAGGTCGTGGGTCGAATGGAAAGTGTTTTTTTTTTTTGGATTTTAAAAAAATCGACTTAGCGCAATTGGCGAATGATTATATTGATAATAAAACTGAATAATTTGTAAACGTTGTTCAGTCGTAAGACTTTCCATGATGAAATGCCAAACAATACTTAACAAAAATAACATGACAGCATGACACGACTCACACGTGATCTGTCAAAAAAAGGCTATTGAACAAAGTATCTCTACATACTTAGATACCCTTTATAATCTCCATTTTGTTGTATATCCAGAAAAGACAGTGAGAAGGGAATCGGTATATATCCGGTTCTAATAACAGGTGCCGCAAAAGTAATCTTCCTATAAGAAACTGCTATAAATTTTGCGATTGGCCCCTAATGTCAGTTCTGTTTTGACATTTGTGTAGTAAACACATGCGAAATACACGTTAATAAACAATGTTTTCGCTACACTGCGGAATATTGCTGACTATATATTTGACCAATAATCGGTCGGTGACTTTGGCACAACGTGAATTTCGTCGCAGATTTCCTGGCCGTCCAACGCCTACTGGTGAAACACTGCGACGTTTAGCCGCTCGCATCGAAGAGACTGGCACAACACGAGATCTGCCAGGCGTGGCAGACCCCGGAGTAGCCGTTCTGCAGAAAATATTGCTGCTGTAGCCGAGGATGTCATGGAAGCGCCGTCGACATCGACCAGACGACGTGCCACGCAAATGGGTATCAGTCGACGGTCTCTACAGTGAATTTTGGTACAAGATTTGAAGATGTTTCCGTACAAAGACCAGACGGTGCATCAGCTGTTAGCTGCTGACCGCCAATCGCGTCTATCCTTCTCACCTCCAAGAGGAAGATGATTTTTCATCAAAAATAATCATGAGTGATGAGGCCCATTTCCATCTTAGCGGGTACGTAAATAAGCAAAATTTACGCTTCTGGGACATTGAAAATCCGCGTGTAACACACGAAGAGCCATTACACCCGCTCAAAGTCACTGTATGGTGTGCAGTTTTCGCTGGAGGAGTCATCGGACCTTTTTTCTTCGAAGACGTCGCGGGCCAAACGGTTACTGTGAATGGTGAGCGCTACAGAGCAATGATCAACGAGTTCTTTTTGCCGCAACTTGATGAATTGGGATTGGAAAACATGTGGTTCCAACAGGACGGTGCAACGGCACACACTGCACGTGCCACAACCGATATGCTGAAGGATGCATTTCCCGGGCGTCTAATCTCCCGTTTTGGCGATTTGCACTGGCCAGCAAGATCGCCTGATTTGACCGCTCCAGATTTCTTTTTGTGGGGCTTTTTGATGTCGTGGGTTTATGTCAACAAGCCTCAGACTCTTGCAGCTCTTAAACCAATATCCGTCAAGAATGTGAGGACCTATCGCCGGAAGTTTTGGCCAAAGTGATGGAAAATGCCATAAAAAGGGCTCAAATGACAATCAACTGTGGCGGCGGCCATTTACATGACATCATATTCTCGACTTGATGTAAAAAAAATTAAAAGACCAAATAAAAACAAGTAAGAAAGTTTCAGTCGGGTAAACCGACTAAGGTATACCCTCACTTTGTGAGTAATGTAATATTGAATATTACTCGAATTATTCTGTCAATTTGTGTGGGAGGTACCAGAAGGGGTTTATCAAATACACCTTTTTTTGCTGAACATTAGATACTTTAAATTCATTGCACTGTGCCGACTTATAAGCATTTATGTGCACTGGTATAAACGTTAAGAGATATTAAATTGTGCTATGATTTGGGCATTTTGTGTGGGAGGTACAAAGAGGGGCGTGGCAATAACGCGCATTTTTCACAGGGCTATAGACACTATAAAAACATTACACTGTACAAAATTTCAAGTATTTTTATACACTGGTTTTTATGTTATAAGCTGTTAACTTTTGGTGCAAAAAGGTACCTTTGTGTGGGAGGTACCAAAAGGGGCGTGACAACAACACCCATTTTTCCCTGGACTGTAGGCAATATAAAAGCATAATACTGTACAAAATTTCAAGTATTTTTATACACTGTTATTAATGTTATAAGCTGTTAACTTTTGGTGCAAAATGGTGCATTTGTGTGGGAGGTACCAAAAGGGACGTGGCGACTTCGCCCATTTTTCTCGAGTTGATAACGACTAATAAGCTAATACTATGTGTGGAATTTCAAAAGATTCGAATAAGTAGTATAGCAGTTATTAAAGAATCAATATTTCACAACATTTTAACCATTTGTGGGGGAGGTACTAGAAGGAGTGGACCAATATGGCCCATCTTCGAACTTAGCCGGAGATAGAAAAAAATATTACCACATACCAAATTTGATGTCAATCGGTTACTCCTTTCGAGAGTTATCGTGCGCACCAGCCAGCAGACACACAGACAGACAGACAGACAGACGGACAGACAGACAGACAGACGGACGGACATTGCTCATTCGACTTAAAATGACCCAAAACGGATTTCCTCCGAACATACTTAGGGTCTTAGATCACTCCTTCGATGTGTTACACTTTTTTCCGTAGCAAATGATATATACCCTCGTCACACTAAAGTGAGGGTATAATAATCCACAAGAAGAATCAAAGTTTTTCATTTTTTTTTTAAATTACAGCCAAAAAACATCGAAAGGTTACTTTTGCGCCACCTTGTATATACGGATTTGTAGGAAAGGATCGGGAAAAAACTAAAAAAACATATTTTCGAAGACAGGCGGTTAGTTTATAATATATATAAACTATTAAAAAAATAATATATTTCAATAATTTTTGTTTGTATGTGTACGCCTTGACACCCGAAATCGAGGCTAATTCTAACATTATTATATTCGTAAAGCAAAATGCCACAATTCTCAAAATAAATTCGAAAATCCCCTAATACGGAATATATGGATTTACTCGTATAATAAAGCCGGACTCAACATTCCTTTTTCAGTTTACCGTGTATCATATTCTAACATACACACTAAAAAGTTAAAATTGTTGACCCACTTTTTTCTCGAAAACATTCTCCTGGAAGTTTCTTTAAGATCAATATAATTATGTTATGCTTTCTTTTTTAATTTCCTCTATATCACCAAAATAATAAACGTACATAGCTTTTCGCAATAAAGTAAAAAAAATTATCTATTTTTGAACATATAAATCGATATGGCTATAACATTTGTCTCATTGGGTACATCTGACCGAAATTTTTTACATTGTATAGTGAATTTTGTTGTCATTTCAGAAAAGCTTATGTGAGACAATTCGTTGTATATTCTGCATTGAAATTAACAAATAGTAAATTTTCAAATGCAGACAGAAATCTAGTAACGCCATAAAATATATAAAAACCAGTAAGGAAAGGCTAAAGTCGTTCGGTGCCGACTATATAATACCCTACACCACTCTCGTAATATTGAATAACTCTGATATATAAATTTTGTAATTCATGTATAAATTGTTTACATACATTTACTTTTGGGACATTTTATACTTAAATAATACCCTGTACCACAGTGTGGTGTAGGGTATAAAAACGATTGGATCTAAAGAGCCAAATCGGACGAAACATATATATGGGAGCTATAGCTAAATCTTAACCGATTTTCTTCAAATTCGGTAGTGTTGGTTCATGGATCAAGAAACTCTACCATTCTAAATTTCAAAATGATTGGATGTAAAATACAGCTTCTTCAGGACTAAAGAGCAAAATCAGACGAAACATATATATGGGCGCTATAGCTAAATCTTAACCGATTTTCTTCAAATTCGGCAATGTTGGTTCATGGATCAAGAAACTTTACCATTCTAAATTTCAAAACGATTGGATGTAAAATACAGCTTTTATAGCACTAAATGGCCAAATCGGACGAAACATATATATGGGAGCTATAGCTAAATCATAACCGATTTTCTTCAAATTCGGCAATGTTGGTTCATGTATCAAGAAACTCTACCATTCTAAATTTCAAAACGATCGGATGTAAAATACAGCTTCTATAGGACTAAAGGGCCAAATCGGACGAAAAATGTATATGGGAGCTATATCTAAATCTGAACCGATTTCAACCAAATTCAATAGCGATCTTAACAGCCGCGAAATACTTTAAACTGCAAAATTTCAAAACGATCGGAGTGAAATTGCGACCTGTAGTCGACGAACAACTTTACATGGACAGACGGACGGACGGACGGACAGACATCGTTAAATCGACTCAGCTAGTGATTCTGAGTCGATCGGTATACTTTAAGGTGGGTCTAGCTGTGTTATTTTCAGGTGTTACAAACATCTGCCGTGAAACAAACTTATAATACCCTGTACCACAGTGTGGTGTAGGGTATAATTAATATATTTCAATGAAATATTTTTCAGAAAAAAATGGTAAAGCTTTTTTAAATACGGGATATGACTTAAATTAAAGGAAATTATAAGGACTAGACATGCAGCAAACATCAGTTTCACGTAGAAACAGAAAGTTAGCAACCGTCGTTAAAACAATTAGAAAAATTTGATTTTTTTATGACCCATTGATATAAATTATGACCCATATTGTGAAAATAGGGAAATTCCAAAAAATAATTTTTGATATTTTTTATTCTGGCAATTTTGTTTGGGAGCTACCAAAAGGGACGTGGTAATTATGTCCATTTTGCAATATAAAGGGTGGTTAAATTATAAGGGTGGTTAAATTTGAACCACACCTAAACGTCAAGTTGTTTTCTGCATTTCATTTGACATTTCTCAATTTCAGACTAACTCAATTTGAACCATGAAAAGATGCACAATCGAGCGACGAGTTAAAGTTGTTTAAGCACTTCGTGATGTTTTTTTGATCAGCATATTCGACCAAATGTTTCCACAATCGGGAGAATTGTGCGTAAATTTCAGCAAACCGGGTCTGTAGGAGATGTGAAAACACACGTCACCGGGACATACTTCTTCGAAATGAGGCCGGCCAGGCAGTTACTGTGAATGGTGTTCGCTATCGTGAGATGATAACGAACTTTTTATGGCCCGAATTGGAAGATATGGATGTGGACAATATGTGGTTTCAACAGGACGGTGCCACTTGCCACACAACTAACGAAACAATGGCTCTTTTGCGCAACAAATTCAATGACCGTGTTATCTCACGTCGCACAGTGGGCTAAAATGAAAAAAAAATGGACATAATTCTGCCATTTCCAAACCACTTATCGTATGGCGATGGAATTTTAGGTGTGTATACAAGAGGTGTTAGAGAGTTTAAGTTCGGAACTTGGGCCCCCTACCTCATACAGGGGCGGAGCTACAGGGCCCTAAAGTTGACCACCTCGGGTATACAAAATTTTCATCAGCTTCTAACTTTTGAACGGAGTGTCCGGTTTTAGTGGCGTTTTTTTATAGGTTGAAGATATCTTCAATAGTTTCCGAGATATGTGGATTCTAAATTTGAATTTTTCATTTATTCGCCGACTTTGCCTTGGAGTTTAGCCAATATCTCAATCAAAAGTTTACCGATTTTGTTCGCGTGTTTTTTTATGGATTGCCAATAAAATTTACAATATCATGAAAAAAAGAATCGGTAAGATATGTGAAGAAACATGAAAGTTATGGCCCTATAAAGTCAATTTATTGAAAAAATTTCATTTTTGGGGATTTTTTAGCGAAAAAAGTCCAATTCGTATTTAGGTCTTGTAGAAAAAGTTTGTTACACAAAGTATATCAAATTTATACTCATTTTAAAGGAGACGTTTCACAGAATCTGCTAGAGAAAATCCGAAGCCAAATTTAAATTGGTGTGGTTGCCACCCTTCTCCGATTTGGACCTTTTTTTACATAAATTTCAAAAGTTTGATCAATTTTCTCCAATCGCAAAGCTAAATTGTTAAATATTTCTTTTTATTTATTTGTATTAGGGTGTAACAAAATCGACTGCAAAGGGAATCACGAGCGCGGATTTTCATACCGAAGATATAGGACTAAAAGTAAAAAATCCCATCCATTATATATATATCCAATTGTGGCTATATTAAAAAACTCAATTTTTAAGGAGAGCAAAAAAACTGTTTTATTGTCACATTATTTGAGCTTCAGCGAACTTTTGTTCTACGGTATGTTCTACATATTGCTACTATGTGCTACAAACACAAACATTTGAATATAATCAATTGTACGCGAAGTTCTGAAATATAGCCCTTATTTTTCTTCGGAAATGTTCTATGTTTTGTGGAATTTGTAGGTATAGCAGCTTTTGTTGAAAATAAAAGATGTTGAACACAATTCAAATTAAAAGATATTTTGCAAATAAACGCCAAACTCTCTATGGATAAATAGTAAATAAATGGCTATTGGTAGGGCTATATTCGCAGAAATTTTGCAATATGAAATGTGGATAGCCAAATGAAATACGATTTTTTCGCGATTCTGTATAAATACCTTACGCTTTAAAGAACGCGAGTGTTCCTAGATACAATGTGAAGGCAACAACTTTTTTGGACGTTACCAACGATTTTTGTATATTTGCAAATAGTACACGTAATGTTATATAGTTATTTTTATATAGTTTATGTTATGATAAAAGTAATGATAATCGGATGAAATCAAAGACTTCAATTCATGTAAATGCTTCAATTTACTCATAGAAATCGGAAGCTGACCGTGGTATAGTAATTTCGCGATTTGTTGCAATATTTTAAAGTTATTTAGACATATAGTTTTCTAACTTTTCTGCGTTGCAGACATCATGTGCTTTTAAAGAAATTGCATTTCGCGATTTTTGCAATATTTTTGCAAATATTTTGAAGTTTTTTAAACATATTGATTTCTGTGTTACTCACATAATTTTCTTTTTGAAAAATGCATTTCGCGGTGTTTTGCAACATTTTTGCAAATAACAGGAGGCGCAAAAGTAACCTTTCGATGTTATGTTAGACGCGATTGACGGTCAGCAGCTAACAGCTGATGCACCGTCTGGACTTTGTACGGAAACATCTTCAAATCTTGTACCAAAATTCGCTGTAGAGACCGTCGACTGATACCCATTTGCGTGGCACGTCGTCTGGTCGATGTCGACAGCGCTTCCATGACATCCTCGGCTACAGCAGCAATATTCTCTGCAGAACGGCTACTCCGGGGTCTGCCACGCCTGGCAGCATCTCGTGTTGTGCCAGTCTCTTCGAGGCGAGCGTCTAAACGTCGCAGTGTTTCACCAGTAGGCGTTTGACGGCCAGGAAATCTGTGCCAAAGTCACCGACCGATTATTGGTCAAATAAATAGTCAGCAATATTCCGCGTTCTGGAGCAGTGTAGCGTAACATTGTTTATTAACGTGTATTTCGCATGTGTTTACTACACAAATGTCAAAACAGAACTGACATTAGGTGCCAATCGCAAAATTTATAGCATTTTCTGATAGGAGGATTACTTTTGCGCCACCTTGTAGTTTAATGTAACTTAACAAGTGTTTTTTACCTTTTCTGCGTTATACACTTCAGGTTTTTAAAAAAAATGCATTTCGCGACTTTCTGCAATTTTTTTTTGCAAATTTTTTAATGTAGTTTGGACATGGTGTTTTCTACATTTTCTGCGATACCAATCCAATGTAAATAGTTTAGACGTTTTGTAGATATCACACATAACTAGTTTTTCTCATATGTGCATTGAAAATGCATTCAATGATATAACGTTTTAAATAAAACCCGCAATTCATAATAAAAATATTACTCTAAGTTTTTTTGCGATTTAAATATTTTAAAAATGAATTGATTTTCTCGTTTTATAGCGTATTTGAAATAATATTATATATTTTAGGATTCTGCAGTCAAAAGCATCAAATTTTCGCTATAAAGACGTCATTGCTTTCAACTATTTTGCAATATACTTTATGGAGCAAGTTCACTCTTCACAGTAGGCATCTTAAACTTCGCTTAAGAAGGTTTTTGAGTGTTACACGGGCTTGCAAAATACATCAAATTTTAAATTTCCTTCCGCGGTTTTCTCTAAATGTATGTATTTTGCAAATATTTTGAATACAGAATTGTAATCAGTGGGTCAAAATCTACAGGAAAAGTTCATACTACATCAAAAAATTATTCAATTTGGCGGTTTTTAAATTGTAAGCAATTTGGAAATCTAATAAAAAATTATAGTATAGCCTGATGTTTCTTCGTAAAAATACATAACACTACATAGCAAAAAAAGAAAAACATTAAAAACACGTATTAGGATATTTTATTTAATCCAAAATTTACACCGTAGGTCAATCATGTGAAGCAGAAGCATTTGTCATTAAAATCTCATATTCGAAAATCTTAATATCGCACCTTTTGGATATAAGCCATCGATATACCTTTTACCCAAAAAAAAAAATACAAAAAATTAAATTATTTAAAAATATAATTTTGAATGGCCATAACTATCGGTTAGATTTGCTTTCATCATACGAGCATGGGATTATCATGGAACTCCGTAGCAATGCCACAGGATAGTCAAAGAGTTAAGAAATTCTCTACAAAATAATATGTATTGCTCAGCGGTGTTCTCATGTGTCAAAGAAGCATTTGATAGAGTATGGCATGAATGGTTGCTTTTCAAACTTATGCATATACTACCAGCTCCATTTTATTTACTTATAAAATCTTACCTTAATAAACTTAATGTAAATATAAGTGATGTTAATTCCGAAAATGGAATCATAAAATCTGGCGTTCCACAAGGTAGTGTGCTTGGGCCTGTTTTGTATAGCATCTACACATCTGGCATGCCAACAGCAAATGAAGTTACAATAGCTACATATGCCGATGACACAGCTATCCTGGAGTGAAATGAATCCCCTTTAAAAACTTCAAATCTTGTACAAAAACAACTTGATCTGATCCAAATTTGGCTAAAAAGATGGAATATAAAGGTTTATTCCTGATAAGTCAACTCATGTGACGTACACTTTCAGAAAGTGTGATTGTTCTGCTGTGTCCCTAAATGGTGTCACTATTCCTCCAAAACAACTGTTAAATATTTGGGTTTACACATTGATAGACGTTTGACTTGGCAAGAACATATAACAGAAAAAAGTAATCACTAACTAAAATAATGTTTTGGCTCTTAGGTCCTAAATCTGACCTCGCATTAGAGAACAAAGTTTTTCTTTATAAAACAAATTGAAACCAGTTTGGACTTATGGAATTGAAATATGGGGAACCGCAATTAATTCTAACGTGGAGATTCTTCAAAGATATCAATCCAAAACGATCAGAATAATATGTAATGCTCCTTGGTATATGAATAACAAAAATATACACAATGATCTTGGTGTCCCTAATCATAGAAGTGAGATTTCTCATTTTAGCTCAAACTACCTAAATAGACTAAGCTACCATCCAAATATTCTAGCTATAACTCTTTTTGACGACATTAAAGAATTGCGACGTCTTAAACGTCATCATGTTCTTGGCCTTCCTTTTCTGAAATAATATACATCAAAAATGTAAAAAAATCATGCATTGTTATTCAAAATTGTTACATATGCGTGTTTACACAGAAAATTACCCCTTACAGCTCAAAAATGAAATTATTATTTATAATTTATTTTTCCGCTAATATTACACAATATAAATGTATCTGTCTTTTCCGAAAGATTAAATAAAATTTTCTTGATACTAACTAAAATATCTTACTTTGAATTTAATAGACCGTGCGCGTTTTTCCCGTGAATTGCACGTCACTTTTTAAGCCCTTTGGAAACACTGTCCTAACGGTGGTTTACGAACAAAACAAAACCAGCTGAAACTTTTCTTCATGCTTAGCACAATTCGAAAGGCGGCAAGTTAAAATTTAATATTTTTTTAATAGTTCAAAAACAACCTTACCGACTGTAACGACCGTTACCTCAAAAGCACACAAGTTTTTTTTCGTAATTCATTCAAACGATTTAATTTTATAGTAGCGGAAAATAAGAAGGTAAGTAACGACCATTACCTTTTTATTTTGGCGTTTTGCATTTGAACTGTTTTCGTCTTACTTAACTGGATTCTTCCGGATTTTAGCTGAAAAATCATGAAGCAACTTACCAAAATGCAAAAATACAAAAAAAAAACGAAAAGAAGACAAAGGAAAGCTTTAGGCTTCTTAGCAAAAGAGACAGAGCGCTCAAAAAAACCAAGACTGGATCAAAAAAAAGGTGATGACGGACGAACGCCAAAGTCGGGAACGAAAAGACAAACGCGTAAGAAAATTTCGTGAAAAAAAACAAAAAACGTTGAACTATTTATTATGTAACGACCGCTACTTAAAAAAAATTATTTGGTAACTCATTTTCTTTGGTTTGAAAATAAACCCATTCATTAAACAAAACATTTCAAAGAATTTAATCAGATTTTTTACTTGACACATCCTGTGCAAAATTTTACAATACATTATGTTTGTTTCCGAAATTGGAACACAGCACATTTATAAAGTAACCGTTACTTTTTTAATGGTTAAACAAACTATTGAAATTAATTTTTTTATGAATTCTTTCGGTTGCTACCGATGCTTGAGCATTCGTAAGTCTAAAATTAAGCAATCCTCGTGGCACATTTGCTTAGGTTGGAATTTTATTTAAAATATCTCCGAAATCGGTAACGATCGTTACTTTGGAAACACCCATATACGAGTCTATGTTACTATAACATTTGTTTAATATTGTATTTTGTATTGACCGCAAATAAAGAATTAATTAATTTAAAAAAAATATATATCTCGGTAACTATATGAGCTAACTGTTAGGTGTAAAAAGTTTTAGAATTAGACTAAAAAAGGAGAGTTACACGCGCTTGGACATTTTGTTCGCCCGAGGTGGCCAACTTCGTGTCCCTGTAGGTCCGCCCCTGTATACCATGGTTCAAACTTAAGTTCTCGAATACCTCTTCTGTAAGCACGCCAAGTTTTGTCGCGATCGGGTATCTGGTTATGAAACGGCCGAATTATTTCCCTTTTTTGAATACCTCCTACTGTGCGCTGTTATAAGTGTTTAACAGTTTGTGCAAAATGGTCCATTTGTATGGAGGTACCAAGAGGGGCGTGGCAATAACGCCATTTTTCACTGGACTGTAGGTACTATAAAAATATTACACTGCCTAAAATTCCATGTATTTGTATGGACTGGAATCAATGTTATATGCCGTTAACTTGCTGTGAAAAATGGCCCATTTGTATGGGAGGTAAAAAAAAGCGGGTGACAAATTCGCCCATTTTTCTCAGTGTGATAGCGACCAAGGAACTAATACTATGTGTGGAATTGTAAAATATTGTGATAAGTAGTATAGAAGTTGTTAAAGATAAAGATATTAAAGATATTTCAGTAAATTTTGGGTATTTGTTGGAGAGGTACTCGAAGAAGTGGAGCAACATTTCCATGTTTGACCTCAGCTTGACCTACGAGTAGAAATAAAATATTTCCACATACCAAATTTGAGGTCAATCGGTTACTGCTATCGGAAGTTATCGTGCGCACCAACCAGACAGGCTGACGGACATTGCAAAAACGACTTAAAATGGCCCAAATATACTTGAGGTCTTAGGGCCCTCCTTCGTAGTTTTACATTTTTGACCCGTACCCCACAGACAGACGGACGGACGGACATTGCTCAAATGACTTAAAATGCCCCAAAACGGATTTCCGCCAAACATACTTGACGGTGCGTTCCACTTTTGGCCCGTAGCAAATGATATATACCCTTGTCACACTAAAGTGAGGGTATAAACATGATTTTGTTGAACTTACAGGGTGGCTGATATGTAATGCAACAAAGTAAAGCGCTATATTTTTTTTTAATTTTTTTTAAATTTTATTGTTCAAAAGTAAAAATGTCGGAAGTAACATAAAATTTTAGAAACAGTTTAGATTTGTTCGAATTGGCCACCTTTGGCACGAATTATGGCCTTCAAACGGCCGACAAAGCCATCACACGCTGCACGAAAGTGGCTCTGCGGTATTTTGGCCCATTCCCGGCGAAGCGCAGTCTTGAGATGATCTATACTTTGGTATTTTTTAGTGCGAACCTTACTCTCTAAAATGCCACAGGCGCAAAAGTCCAACGGATTGAGATCCGGAGATCTTGGTGGCCATTGTGCGGTAGAAATGAAGCGAGGAACCTCCTTTTTAAGCCATTCTTGGTTGACACGTGCTGAGTGCGATGGTGCTGAGTCCTGTTGGAATGTTTGTCTGCCCAGGAAATGTTTGTCTGCCCAGGGCTTCAATACTGTCATTAGGACATTTTCCCGGTAATATTCGGCATTTATTTTGACCCCATGGTCGATGAATACGAGCGGGGAGCGACCATCGGCCGTTACGGCGGCCCACACCATTACCATCGGCGGTGCTTGAGTTCTGGTGGCGAATCGAAGGTGTAAATTTTCAGCTGACCTCTTTGGCAAGTAAACCCGATCATTTTGTTTGTTCACAAACTGCTCAATTTGGAATGGCTTCTCATCGGAGAAAACCAAATTCGGTATCTGGCCACTTTCGTGCAAACGAAGCAACTCCTTGGCTCTTTCCAGACTAACTTTTTTTTGTGCATCGGTGAGCTCTTGCACTTTTTGGAACTTCAATGGCTTTAGTCCAAGCTCATTTTTAAATATGTGTTGTATCCGTTCTCGTGATATGTTCAGCTCACGAGCAATTTTTCTACCACTGCGGCGTGGATTTCGATCAAATCTGGCCTTCACTTTTCGGATCATTTCTGGTGTTGTTACCGTTTTTTTCGTCCGCTTTTTGGACGCGATGAAACACTGCCAGTATCACGGTAACGAGCAATGGTACGAGAAACAAAAGATTTATTCACATTTAAATGCTGGAGGGCTCTAACGATAGCCACTTTTGTTTTTCCACCCAAATATAAAGCAATCACACTATCACGCTTGAATTCCATCACGAATAACTTTTTTTCTGAAACTGAAGATCAAAATGCTTTTGTAAGCTATCAGACTAGCGGTTTAGAAATGATAGCAACCTGAAGTTGGTTGCAATACATATAAGCCACCTTGTTTTTTCTACCAAATGGGTTATAATTTCTCCACAGATTATCTTTCAAGTTATTGAAAGATGGAATAAAATAAATATTTTAAATTTTTTCCCAATTTTGGAGAGGTACTAGTTTTTTAACGATTGTTTCTAAACCACGATGTTTCCTCCTTGGAAGGGATACTTCCAACATTAGTAGCCTTAATTATTTAAAAAAAATTTTGTGTTTAGTACAAACCAGACAATGTTGGAAAAATCCCATCGGAAAAAAATTCTAAACTTGCCCTTATCTAAATAAAGTAACAAATTTACTTTACTTAGAAATATTCGTATCCACCAATTTTCAAAATCCTTCAAGAAATCATCCTTTGGTCACTTAATGAGATTGTCGTCCAATGAATTTCCCATTATTGTAGATTTTCCCCATTTCGATATTAAAAAATATACGAGTTTTTAAAAGTTCATAAACATGAATTTATTGTTGCAATAATAAATCATATACTCGTAGTTTGTGTTTAAGTAGTCAATAAAAAAATCAGTACTCAATCTAACGAATTGCCCTATTTAACGAATGCGTATTTTATTTAGTGGGGCATTTAAACAAGAATCCACGGTACCTCATATGGATATTAAATATTTATACACAAACGTAACATGTTTTTTTATTTCATTATGTACATTCTTTTTTCATTTTATTTGCGTAAATAAAAATTTAAAACCTCTCCCGAATGTGTACGAATTAATGTTAATTTTAAGATTAACCTCATGTCACCCGGGATCTGTGAACGCTCCATTAAAAATTAAGTGTAAAATTCACATAAGTGTGAATTTCATCATAAAAAGCAACACCAACTGCCGACGCCGTTTGTGTTCTATTCGCAAAACTCAAGTAAATTTTTATTATGACGAGCACTTTTTTATGATGATTTCCTTGATATATACTACACACTTATGTGTGTGGCTTTACAATATCCCACTCATGGTACTCGTACGGGGAGAAGGATATCGATTTCGATGAGTTTAATATCTCTTTTTCAGTTTTATTGTTTCTTTTGCTTGTTCATCTCCACCAAAAACTTTAAATTTGCCAAAGTTTCTTGTCTTCAATGAGTTATAAAACAAGAAAAATAAAATACAAAATAGTTTACTAAATCACTGTATCATTGAAAGAGCGTATGAGAGTGTGTGTGTGTGCGTTTGTCTGTATTTGTATAAACTCTAATGCGGGCATGGACGTGCGTGTGGAACAGTTTACCGCTGAAATGTCATAATACATACAGTATATCAATAAAAGTGTTTATTGACATTAGATTTTTGCAGGCTTTAACTACCCTTTATTTTTATTTGAATTTTTTAAATTGCATGTAGTCGACAAGTTAGGCAGCAGAATATTTATAAATAATATATACATTTTTCCATAAATGTACTCCTGATCGGAGTATGGGCCCGTCCAAACAGTGTAAAAAGACTTTCTTTACAACGCTTTTGTGAGGAAATAATTTATTTTTCTTCTTTTTGACTAATTTAGTGCTAGAAAATACGAGGGTTGATATATATATATATGTTGCCTAGTGCCATCTGACATTTCCATTGGAAAGTTTGACATTTTTTAGCATAAACGTATTCAGAACGTTTTGACGTACGACCATCATTTGTGTTGTTTACAGTGACATTTTCGTGCGATCATTTTTCACAACATTTGACGTGGATTATCACAAGTGGGCATCGATGAACTTAAATATTTGTATGGCGATGAAGCTCCATCCTATAGCACTGTGAAAAACTGGTTTAATGTATTCAATCGTGGCCGACGCTCGCTCAAAAACGATGGTCGTCCAAAAACGGCCGTTGTGCCAGAGAACATTGATGTCGTGCGTGAACTGGTAATGTAGGATCATCATATGACATACCGCGAGATAGAGGCATCCTTGGGCATTTCTTCCACTAGCATACATTCGATATTTCCTGAACACCTGGCCGTAAAAAAGGTTTGTTCTCGTTGGATCCCGCACAATTTGACAATCGCTCAAAAAAAAGGCTCGTGTCGTTTGGTGCAAAGAAATTTTGAAAAAATGCGAACGCGGTGCTTCAATAGACGTTTATAAGATCGTCACAGGTGGCGAATCTTGGATCTATGCAAAAGCACCAAAAATAATCTGTGAAATTCCAGACAAACCCCTATTTACTGGTATCATTATTGCTTCGACCACTAGCCCGTGTTAATGGTATAATTAACGTTATTTCTACGACATAGTGGATAATGGATAACATTGTTGCACTAACAGGAAAAAGAGGGTTTTGACATTAATTTGACTTTTGTTGTTGCTTAAGCAACAAAAACTTAACACAATTGTGTTAAGTCTTGAGCTATTGTGTGTTCTGACATATATAGTAAAATTTCATGGCCAACATTTTTGTAGAACTTTCGAAACATTTTCTGTGTTACTGTCCGGCTTTCACACATGCAATATCCCAATATTTCGGGTCCGATATATTGCCAGACGTGACTCACCTCAGAGGATATGACTGGAAGATACTGAGAAAATTCGTGTCTATTTCCGATTTTCTGTAACTTGTGAGGTATAAAAAGATCATAAATAAGAAGCACACAACTGGCCTTTCTTTCTTCAACCTAACCTATATTCATACTCGCCTGTCCATTTTTATACCCTCACTTTAGTGTGAAGAGGGTATATATCATTTGCTACGGAAAAAAGTGTAACACGTCGAAGGAGTGACCTAAGACCCCAAGTATGTTCGGAGGAAATCCGTCTTGGGTCATTTTAAGTCGAACGAGCAATGTCCGTCCGTCTGTCTGTCTGTGTGTCTGCTGGCTGGTGCGCACGATAACTCTCGAAAGGAGTAACCGATTGACTTCAAATTTGGTGTGGTAATATTTTTTTCTATCTCCGGCTAAGTTCGAAGATGGGCCATATTGGTCCACTCCTTCTAGTACCTCCCCCACAAAGGGTTAAAATGTTGTGAAATATTGATTCTTTAATAACTGCTATACTACTTATTCGAATCTTTTGAAATTCCACACATAGTATTAGCTTATTAGTCGCTATCAACTCGAGAAAAATTGGCAAAGTCGCCACGTCCCTTTTGGTACCTCACACACAAATGCACTATTTTGCACCAAAAGTTAACAGCTTATAACATGAATAACAGTGTATATAAATACTTGAAATTTTGTACAGTATTATGCTTTTATATTGCCTACAATCCAGGGAAAAATGGGTGTTGTTGCCACGCCCCTTTTGATACCTCCCACACAAAGGTACATTTATGCACCAAAAGTTAACAGCTTATAACAGTAAAACCAGTGTCTATAGCTCTGTGAAAAATGGGCGTTATTGCCACGCCCCTTTTTGTACCTCCCACACAAAATGCCCAAATCATACCACAATTTACTGTCTCATAACGTTATACCAGTGCACATAAATGCTTATAAGTGCAATGAATGAATTTAAAGTATCTAATGTTCAGCGAAAAAAAGGTGTATTTGATAAACCCCTTCTGGTACCTCCCACACAAATTGACAGAATAATTCGAGTAATATTCAATATTACATTACTCACAAAGTGAGGGTATACCTTAGTCGGTTTACCCGACTGAAAGTTTCTGACTTGTCAGTGTTTTGTTTACGATTTGTTATGTGGGTGATCTATCTCTGTACCATTGATCAGATTAAAAACTTTCATACACACTGAAAAGGTCGACCATTTTGAATGTTTAGTTATTTTTTGACAGCTGTTGTGCTTGGATGTGTTTTAACTTGTCTTCGATTTTTATCTATTTCAGAAAATGGATCAAAGAATCTGCATCAAATTTTGTGTGAAAAACAAAATAAAGTGCGCTGACGCATTCCGAATGTTGACTGTGGCATATTGTGAAGATACCTTGGACCAAAGCAACGTTTATCGGTGGTACAAAATGTTCTTAGAGGGCCGAGAAGATGCGAAGGACGAACAGCGTGCCGGACGCCCGAGTTCGGTCGAACGTAAAGGTTTTGCTCACAGTTTTCTTTGATTGCAGGGGCATGGTGCATTATGAGTTCTTGCCACAGGGTAGTACGGTCAATAAAGAGTATTACCTGCAAGTTATGCGCAAATTGGGCGAAGCAATCCGCTAAAAACGCCCGGATTTGTGGAAGAACAAAAACTGGCTTTTGCACCATGATAACGCCCCTGCACACACATCTTTGCTTGCAGGGCTGTGGAGTCGAGCCAAAACTACTCGACTCCGACTCCCGGAGTCGAATTTTAAAATCATTCGACTCCGACTCCAGCTCCGACTCCGACAGTTAAATAACATAAATTTCTGAAATTATATTTCTACTAATACGTGAGTTCATATTATTGAAAATAAGATATAGCTTTGTTTAAAAAACACAAAAAAGTCGGTATTCTACTGGTATTGAATTAAATAAAATTGTATTATTTATTAATCGAGGCTTGACCTGCAAGTTGCAACTAATATGACAATTCTTTCAACATGGAATCATGACAAAATTTTCATCAATCACTGCATCTGTTTTAATATACCGTAATTTTTGGAAATTATGTCCGCTTCAGGCAACCAGTTATTTATTATACCCTATGGTACAGGAGGTTATAAATTAGTTTTGTGACAGATTTGTAAAAAATACTACAGCTAGCCACACCTTAAAATATACCGTTCTACTCAGAATCACTAGCTGCCCGTTTGTCCATTTTAAGTTGTTCGTAAAGTGTTTGTACCATATTAAATTGTACCAGTATTAAAATTTGGCAATAAGAACTCTTTCAAACTAGGGAGGAAACCTATTGGAATTGGTGAAAATCGGTTCAGGTCGATATTGCCCCCAGATATAAATGTTTCTTTAGATTTGGCCTTGTAACGCTATGGAAGCTCTTTTCACATTGAATCATTTGTTATACCCTCCACTATGGGCTGGGGGGTATATTCATTTTCCCAGCAAAATTTCTCATTACCAAATAATCCGACGAGTAAGCAAAGTTCGATAATGGTAAGTACTTATTATTTAGCCACTTTTCTCATTATTTTAACATGGGGATGTCATTGGAGGAAAGTACTTCCTAAAAGCATACAATAAAGTAGCATAATAAGTACATATTTGTAGCATAGGTATACCACATAAATATGTGTTTATATATACACTATTTTAAGTACTTGAATAAGGCATTACCAATAAGTCATAAAATAAGTAGTAGATATGAAGAAATGGCAATTTAAAGTGTTGTTTTACATATTGTCGCTCATTTTTCTTGAAACAAATAATTTCATCATGCCAGATTCGAATTTCTGAACCCAAACCCCCATGTGAACAATTCTTCAACGGTCTAACATTATACGATATACGTAAATATTTATGGTAGTTTCATTCAAATTTGCACGTATTATTTGAAAACATGTTGAAAAATAAATAAATCTTGTACAATAATAATATATGTACAATATAGCCAAAATTGCATTATATCAAAAATTGCCAAAATGATTTTGATAGCAAAAAATCACTTATTTCTGTTGTTATTGGTAAGTCATTATTAATAAGCCGAAAGTAATGCAGCGAATAACGAGATGTCATTATTTGGTAATGCAGGGAATAATGACAAGTACATACCAAGATTTTGCTGGGTTGTCACTCCGTTTGTAACACCTCCAAATATTGATCTGTTGTAATCACGCTACAGTCCGTAATAATAGAGCTAGGTTGATCAAATTTGGTAGAAATATTTCTTATATGTAGTTGCAGGTTGTTTGGGATTGCAAATGGCCCATATCGTTCGATGTTTTGATATAGCTCCCTTATACAGGTCGCTCCGAAATACGGATTTTGAGCCATAGCTACCACATTTCTAAAGCAATTTAGCAGAATCTTTGCAGTTTGTATTCTATTTTGACAAGAATTCATGAAAGCAACAATTTTACAAATCGGTTAATATTTTGTTATAGTCACCCTATAGAGGTCGCTCCAAAATATACGTATTTAAGCCATAAATACCATATTTTCGAAATATTTTAACTGAATCTTTGCAGTTTGTATTTAATTAAGACAAGAATTCGTTGCAGTGAAATTTTTTTAAATCAGCTCATATTTTGTTATAGTCCACTTATGGATATCGCTCCCTAAAAGGCTTATTTAGGCTATAAAAACCACGTTTACTAAGAAATTTAGCTGAAACTATGCAGTTTGTATTCTATTTTGGCAAGAATTCATCCCAATAAAATGTATACAAATAAAATGTTATATTTTTGGAGTCCCCGTGTAGATGTAGCTTTTAAAAAGATAATTTAAGCCATAAATGCCACATTTTTCAGGTAAAGAGTTTGGCTAAAGAATTTGCGGAATTTACTTCGTTTCATGATTTGCTCCATATCCAAAGATTTTTCCAGTAATAAAATTGAATGCAATCCATGCTGGAGGGTATATAAGATTCGGCATGGCCGAACTTAACGCTTTTACTTGTTTTAATTTAGTAGGGTAGAATTTATTTATCCAAGAACATAGGAATAGTGTACAGTTTTGCAAAAATACTTATTTTGTTAGCTAAATTAATTTATTCAGAGCAAAAGTTCTGTCACATAATTGGTACATTTTGCACAACTCATCTTTGAGTCGGAGTCGACCATAATTTTTCGACTCCGACTCCGGGCAAATTTCCCAGACTCCGACTCCACAGCCGTGGTTGCTTGTGCGCGAATATTCGGTCAAAACAACACATTAATGGTGCCGCAGCCACTATATTCCTCTGACCTAGCCCCCTGTGACTATTTTTTGTTCCCAAAACTGAAAAGGCCCATGAAAGGACGACGCTACGCCATGATTGAGGAGATAAAGACGGAGGAGCTGAACAAGATCACAAAAAATGATTATTTGAAGTGCTTCGAGGATTGAAAAAAACGTTGGCAAAAGTGTATTATATCCGAGGGGAATTACTTTGAAGGGGGGAAAATAGATATTCATGAATAAATAAATACTTTTTGAAAAATACAAAATTCGCGATATTTTTTGAAGATACTGCGTATTATATTTGGCACTCACACAAATTATATATTTGGGAAGAAGTTGTTCTAAACAAATCATTGTTTCTGTCCTAATATTTTTTTATTTTGGACTATTATTTACAAAATAAATGTTTGTTTGCATTTAGGTATTCAGAAAATATATTTTTCGGAAATTTTAAATGTTCGTAAAATCCCTTAAAAATTAAATTCGAAAAATCAGCAACGTTTTGAAAATTTTATTTTGACAAAATGTATTTGCAGAATTTCCTAAACAATATGCATGCAGTTTTTTCAAACCGGTTTGTTTTGCGTATTTTTTCTTCTAGTCTATACCTTCAATTAAGCTTAGGGCCGTAAAACAAAGTTCCCATCGTTTACCAGAATGTATGACTTGGAAAAATTAAATGTTCTCAAAAAAAAAAAATGCTGAAATCAATTACTCTTAAAGATTTACTCTTTTTAAAACTGTCGATCGATCTGGTCAACCTTTTACCCACACCCCACCCCCTAAAGTAAAGAGTTAGGAAGGAAAGTCGGGCTGGCTATACAGGGTGGCTGATATGTAATGCAACAAAGTAAAGCGCTATATTTTTTTTTTTTAAATTTTATTGTTCAAAAGCAAAAAATGTCGGAAATAACATAAAATTTTAGAAACAGTTTAGATTTGTTCGAATTGGCCACCTTTGGCACGAATTATGGCCTTCAAACGGCCGACAAAGCCATCACACGCTGCACGAAAGTGGCTCTGCGGTATTTTGGCCCATTCCCGGCGAAGCGCCGTCTTGAGATGATCGATACTTTGGTATTTTTTAGTGCGAACCTTACTCTCTAAAATGCCCCAGGCCCAAAAGTCCAACGGATTGAGATCCGGAGATCTTGGTGGCCATTGTGCGGTAGAAATGAAGCGATGAACCTCCTTTTTAAGCCATTCTTGGTTGACGCGTGCTGAGTGCGATGGTGCTGAGTCCTGGTGGAATGTCCATGGTCTGCGGCCGAAATGTTTGTCTGCCCAGGGCTTCAATACTGTCTTTAGGACATTTTCCCGATAATATTCGGCATTTATTTTGACCCCATGGTCGATGAATACGAGCGGGGAGCGACCATCGGCCGTTACGGCGGCCCACACCATTACCATCGGCGGCGCCTGACCTCTTTGGCAAGTAAACCCGATCATTTTGTTTGTTCACAAACTGCTCAATTTGGAATGGCTTCTCATCGGAGAAAACCAAATTCGGTAACTGGCCACTTTCGTGGAAGCGAAGCAACTCCTTGGCTCTTTCCAGTCAAACTTTTTTTTGTGCATCGGTGAGCTCTTGCACTTTTTGTAACTTCAATGGCTTTAGTCCAAGCTCATTTTTTAATATGTGTTGTATCCGTTCTCGCGATATGTTCAGCTCACGAGCAATTTTTCTACGACTGCGGCGTGGATTTCGATCAAATATGGCCTTCACTTTTCGGATCATTTCTGGTGTTGTTACCGTTTTTTTTTTCGTCCACATTTTGGACGCGATGCACACTGCCAGTATCACGGTAACGAGCAATGGTACGAGAAACAAAAGATTTATTCACATTTAAATGCTGGAGGGCTCTAACGATAGCCACTTGTGTTTTTCCACCCAAATATAAAGCACGCTTGAATTCCATCACGAATAACTTTTTTTCTGAATGCAATAGATCAAAATGCTTTTGTAAGCTTGTAAACAATAAAATGAACTGTCACTGAAATAAATCTGTCAGCTATCAGACTAGCGGTTTAGAAATGATAGCAACCTGAAGTTGGTTGCAATACATATCAGCCACCCTGTATAATAGCCAAATGTTGCAATGATCGAAAGTAAGTACGTTTTGATATCAAATCGGGGGAACATATATACGGCGGTCATATCTAAATCTGGAAGTGTTCATTCATGTAATAAGAAACCTCTTTCTGCTGAATATCGTACAGATCGGACAAAAAATATAGTTTCTACAGTGCTTACAAAATCTGAATCGATTTTCCCCGAATTTGGCAGCGTTCATTCCTGTAATAAGAAAACTGTCTGTACCGAATTTCGTACTGATTGGATATAAGATACGATTTCTACAGCGCTCACATGTCAAATCGGGTGTAAAATACATATATCATTCCATTGATTAAATTTGGAGATGTATCGGATGCATTTAAAACCGTTTAGGACGCGAAAACGAAACCCTGCTATATAAAGAACGACTTACGACTTACCTTCATTTGTAAAAATCAGTCAGTGCGTTCCGAAAATACATAACTCGAAACGTACGCCTTTTGAGAATATTTTCCTATTTTCTCAGATTTCAGATGCTATTATCTGGAAAAAAATTTGTATTTTTTTTTTCGCCAACTATAAGATGTTTTATTTTGAGCAGAGAATCGATATGCAAATTTATTTTGAGATCGGGAATGTTGACCCAAAAAAGGTATTCCGTTTGACATTGAATGAACGATATATGGGGGCTATATCTAAATCTTATGCGATTTTCCACAAATTTCTTTTATTTCTTCTTGTCGGAGCTTCATCGAGTTTTGTCTACAAAAATGATTATAATTTGTTTAAGCTCTTAACAGAAGGTCGAGTGGATGTTACTGACCACCGAACCACCATTTGAGAAGCGTTGCTTAAGTCGGAGTACTCGACTTAGATTTTCGTCCTTGATGTCTTTAACTTCCATAATACTTCGTTGCGGTACTGTTCCCTTTTGTGGATGGTCTTGTTTCATACGCAACCATAAAGAAATTTGTTGCCAAGTGGTTTTTGTGTTGTAACATTTAACTTTTCATATTTTATCCTCTGTATTGGAGGATATTTTTAATATATCGCAGTACAACACTATACAACAACAAAAATAACAATACAAGTGTATGTGTATGTGTGTGAATGTGTGTACATGTCTCTTGTGTAGTGAAATAGTCCATAAATACTTACATGTGGGCTGTTCGCACAGATTTCCAGACGCCACAAAGACCATAAAATATGTTACAGCACAAATATTATCCTTCCACGCTCGTCCTTTTCGACAGTTGACTTTTTCTCCCCCTCTCAACACACACAGAATTGATGTCATGTGTGTGTGAGTGCGTAGTAATGTTGGCAATATTTTCCCCTCTTCAATTTTCCCGTTTATTTTTCTTTTGATTCGTTTACACTTTTCGACTGAAAGTCAATGGGGATCAAATATTACTTGAAGACTGAAATCAAAGTTACTTTAAATTGAATTTTTGGCGTTTGTGTGTGAGTGTGACGTGTATGTGTGGAATGACAATCTAAATGCTTGACTGTGTGCGTAAAATAACAGTTAAGATAAAGTGAAGGATAAGTTGTGGTATGTCTTTGTTCTTCTTATTTATTCTGCTCGAATAGTATTCCGAATAGTATTTGAGGAAATAGCTAAACAAGGAACTATTTATTGAAAGTAATAATTTGTATTTTAGTATTTTCATTTATAATAGTAATATAGCATCCTTTCTAGGATTGTGATGAAAATGTTACCATGAAACTTGTCATCACGGTTGAGATTTGACAATAGTTGTTAGATTAAATATGTAGGAGAGGCTTTATTTCTGTAAATTATCGTCAATTATAACTTTTGATGTGGAACAGTGGAATGATCGCCCACCACAAAAATGACATAAAAAACTATTGAAATATCGCCTACTAATAAATGGACCGAAACCCTTTAATATTATCAGAAATGATTAATGAAATATAGCTGAAAAATTAATACAAAAATGTCCAATATGAGCACGTTATAATGGTAGTAAATTGGTCACCGATATGCAATACAATACCTTCATTTGAAATGTCTCTGTCCAACCAATATTATTAAAACCAAGCTAGATTCTACTTTGGGGGAGTCTGCTCCTTCGTTTACAACCATAAAATATTGGGTGGCAGAGTTTAAACGGGGCTGTAGGAGCTGCCAAGATGAACTCCGTAGTGGTCGACTAATTGAGGTGTCCACGCCAGAAATGGTTAAAAAATCCACAAAATGGTATTAGATGTTGAAGGATTGAAGGTGGACTGTTGAAAGTTCGTGAGTTAGCTGAAGTCATAGGTTTCGCATATTGACGGAAAATTTGATGATGACGATGTTGTGCGCAAGGTGGGTGCCGCGTTTGCTCACAATCAACACAATGTATCAGTTCACACATCCACTATTACGATGGCAAAAATCAGTACTGTAGGAATTTTAAAAAACTTACATTGTGCATTGTGAGTAGTTATAAGTATATGCAGTGGTATACACGATACCACTTTTTGTACAAAATGGTACGTTTGTGTGGGAGGTACCAGAAGGGGCGTGATAATAACGCCCATTATTCGACAGACTGTTGGCACTATATAAACGTTACACTGTACAAAATGTTACCTTTGTGTGGGAGGTACCAAAAAGGGACAAAGCAATGACGTTCATTTTTCACTGGTCTGTAGTTACCATAAAACAAGTAAGAAAGTTTAGTCGGGTAAACCGACTAATGAATCCCCTCACCTTGAGTCTCAAAAAAATATTAGTAACTTTATTTATTTTTTCGTTTTATTAAATTATTATCAATTGAAATTGCATTTAATAACTTTAAAATATGTACTGGTATTAAAGTGAAGAGCTGTTTACTTTTGGTACGAAATGGTCCATTTGTGTGAGAGGTACCAAAAGGGGCGTCCCAATAACGGTCACTTTTCTGTGGACTCTAGGTACTTACATTGTACTGGTATTATATGCACTTGTATTAAAGTTATAAGCTGTTAACTTTTGGTCTAAAATGCTCCATTTGTGTGGGAGGTACCAAAAGGGGCGGACCAATAACGCCCATTTTTCTCTGGACTCTAGGTACTATAAAAGCATTACACTGTACAAAATTTCAAGTATTTGTATGCACTGGTATTAACGTTATAAGCTGGTAACTTTTGGTATAAAATGGTCCATTTGTATGGGAGGTACCAAAAGGAACGTGACAACTTCGCCCATTATTTTCGAGGTAATAGAGTAATAGGCTAATACTATGTGTAGAATTTCAGAGAATTCAAATAAGTAGTACAAAAGTTTTTAAATAATCAATATTTCACTAAATGTTAACCCTTTGTGGGGGAGGTACTAGAAGGATTGGACGAATATGGCCCATCTTCGAACTTAGCCGGAGATAGAAGAAAATATTACCACATACCAAATTTGAAGTCAATCGGTTACACCTTTTGAGAGTTATCGTGCGCACCAGCCAGCAGACAGACAGACGGACAGACTTACGAGTGCAGAGACAGACGGACGGACGGACATTGCTCATTCGACTTAAAATGACCCAAAACGGATATCCGCCGGTCTTAGATCACTCCTTCGATGTGTTAGGTTAGGTTAGGTTAGGTTAGGTTAGGTTAGGTTAGGTTAGGTTAGGTTAGGTTAGGTTAGGTTAGGTTAGGTTAGGTTAGGTTAGGTTAGGTTAGGTTAGGTTAGGTTAGGTTAGGTTAGGTTAGGTTAGGTTAGGTTAGGTTAGGTTAGGTTAGGTTAGGTTAGGTTAGGTTAGGTTAGGTTAGGTTAGGTTAGGTTAGGTTAGGTTAGGTTAGGTTAGGTTAGGTTAGGTTAGGTTAGGTTAGGTTAGGTTAGGTTAGGTTAGGTTAGGTTAGGTTAGGTTAGGTTAGGTTAGGTTAGGTTAGGTTAGGTTAGGTTAGGTTAGGTTAGGTTAGGTTAGGTTAGGTTAGGTTAGGTTAGGTTAGGTTAGGTTAGGTTAGGTTAGGTTAGGTTAGGTTAGGTTAGGTTAGGTTAGGTTAGGTTAGGTTAGGTTAGGTTAGGTTAGGTTAGGTTAGGTTAGGTTAGGTTAGGTTAGGTTAGGTTAGGTTAGGTTAGGTTAGGTTAGGTTAGGTTAGGTTAGGTTAGGTTAGGTTAGGTTAGGTTAGGTTAGGTTAGGTTAGGTTAGGTTAGGTTAGGTTAGGTTAGGTTAGGTTAGGTTAGGTTAGGTTAGGTTAGGTTAGGTTAGGTTAGGTTAGGTTAGGTTAGGTCCATCGACATACACCTAAGCCAGTGGTTTGGCCTATTGTACGCTCCTTATTTATGATCTTTTTTTACCTCACGAGTTAGAGAAAATCGTTACTAGACACGAATTTTCTCAGTAACTTCCAGTCATATCCTCTGAGATGAGTCGATTTTGAATGCGTGAAAGCCGGGCAGTGACAATGTCCAATCGTTTCGATGTTTTCCCTGCATGCCCTGCATTCGTCATTTTCTGCTAGTCCTATGCGAGGACTATGTGCTTGTAATCTTGAGTATCTGTAAGAACAAACACTAATCATCTTACTAATCTCGATCCTGCTTCGTTTCAGAAAACTTCTTGTTTTCTTTTCATTTGGCTCACCCCACAGTAACTTTGCAGTTCCACCTACTGTTGCGCTTTTCAGACAGTTTTATGAGCCATCACTACCCAGTGCTTCAACTCATCCTTCGTGGCTTCTAAAGGTTTCCATTTTGACAAGTTTATTACTCGAAGTTCTCTGCCCTTTGAAGCCAAACAGTTTGCCCGTCCATTTCCAATCACTCCGTTGTGTCCTGGTACCCACAAAATACGCAATTGACCGTGGGCTGAGTAATCATTTATCGTTCTTTTACAGTCCAACAAAGTTCTGGATTTGACCCTTCCCGATGTTATTGCCCTTCCCGATGTTATTACGGAGTCTGTCTTCACAGACAGCCAAATGGCTTTGATCGCCCTTTGGCCGTCTGTGAAGATGTTGGCACAGTTAAGGCGTTGTGGTATTACTGCGCCAGTTCACACACTCCGTGATTGCTCGAACTTCTGCTTCAATTTATTAGTTATAATCTGTTAACTTTTGGTGCAAAATAGTCCATTTGTGTGGAATAACTGGTATTAAAGTTATTAGATGTTAATATTTGGTGGTCAAAATGGTCCAATTGTGTGGGAGGTACCAACAGCGGCGTGGCAACTTCGCCCATTTTTCTTGAGGTGTTAGCGACTAATAAACTAATACTATACCATGTGTAAATACACTATCTACAATAAACATAATATGCATGCCAAGTTTCATAATTTCAAATCGGCCACAATCGGCCACTCCCGGTGCCCACAAAACCCATACTAAATATAAATAAAACTTTTTTCAACATTCAACAATACCTGACCTAGAAACATTTTTTTCAATATTAACAATACCTGACCTAAAAGTATGCAAGAATTTTATGTCAAGCTTAGGTTAGGTTAGGTTAGGTTAGGTTAGGTTAGGTTAGGTTAGGTTAGGTTAGGTTAGGTTAGGTTAGGTTAGGTTAGGTTAGGTTAGGTTAGGTTAGGTTAGGTTAGGTTAGGTTAGGTTAGGTTAGGTTAGGTTAGGTTAGGTTAGGTTAGGTTAGGTTAGGTTAGGTTAGGTTAGGTTAGGTTAGGTTAGGTTAGGTTAGGTTAGGTTAGGTTAGGTTAGGTTAGGTTAGGTTAGGTTAGGTTAGGTTAGGTTAGGTTAGGTTAGGTTAGGTTAGGTTAGGTTAGGTTAGGTTAGGTTAGGTTAGGTTAGGTTAGGTTAGGTTAGGTTAGGTTAGGTTAGGTTAGGTTAGGTTAGGTTAGGTTAGGTTAGGTTAGGTTAGGTTAGGTTAGGTTAGGTTAGGTTAGGTTAGGTTAGGTTAGGTTAGGTTAGGTTAGGTTAGGTTAGGTTAGGTTAGGTTAGGTTAGGTTAGGTTAGGTTAGGTTAGGTTAGGTTAGGTTAGGTTAGGTTAGGTTAGGTTAGGTTAGGTTAGGTCCATCGACATACACCTAAGCCAGTGGTTTGGCCTATTGTACGCTCCTTATTTATGATCTTTTTTTACCTCACGAGTTGTTACTAGACACGAATTTTCTCAGTAACTTCCAGTCATATCCTCTGAGATGAGTCGATTTTGAATGCGTGAAAGCCGGGCAGTGACAATGTCCAATCGTTTCGATGTTTTCCCTGCATGCCCTGCATTCGTCATTTTCTGCTAGTCCTATGCGAGGACTATGTGCTTGTAATCTTGAGTATCTGTAAGAACAAACACTAATCATCTTACTAATCTCGATCCTGCTTCGTTTCAGAAAACTTCTTGTTTTCTTTTCATTTGGCTCACCCCACAGTAACTTTGCAGTTCCACCTACTGTTGCGCTTTTCAGACAGTTTTATGAGCCATCACTACCCAGTGCTTCAACTCATCCTTCGTGGCTTCTAAAGGTTTCCATTTTGACAAGTTTATTACTCGAAGTTCTCTGCCCTTTGAAGCCAAACAGTTTGCCCGTCCATTTCCAATCACTCCGTTGTGTCCTGGTACCCACAAAATACGCAATTGACCGTGGGCTGAGTAATCATTTATCGTTCTTTTACAGTCCAACAAAGTTCTGGATTTGACCCTTCCCGATGTTATTGCCCTTCCCGATGTTATTACGGAGTCTGTCTTCACAGACAGCCAAATGGCTTTGATCGCCCTTTGGCCGTCTGTGAAGATGTTGGCACAGTTAAGGCGTTGTGGTATTACTGCGCCAGTTCACACACTCCGTGATTGCTCGAACTTCTGCTTCAATTTATTAGTTATAATCTGTTAACTTTTGGTGCAAAATAGTCCATTTGTGTGGAATAACTGGTATTAAAGTTATTAGATGTTAATATTTGGTGGTCAAAATGGTCCAATTGTGTGGGAGGTACCAACAGCGGCGTGGCAACTTCGCCCATTTTTCTTGAGGTGTTAGCGACTAATAAACTAATACTATACCATGTGTAAATACACTATCTACAATAAACATAATATGCATGCCAAGTTTCATAATTTCAAATCGGCCACTCCCGGTGCCCACAAAACCCATACTAAATATAAATAAAACTTTTTTCAACATTCAACAATACCTGACCTAGAAACATTTTTTTCAATATTAACAATACCTGACCTAAAAGTATGCAAGAATTTTATGTCAAGCTTAGGTTAGGTTAGGTTAGGTTAGGTTAGGTTAGGTTAGGTTAGGTTAGGTTAGGTTAGGTTAGGTTAGGTTAGGTTAGGTTAGGTTAGGTTAGGTTAGGTTAGGTTAGGTTAGGTTAGGTTAGGTTAGATTAGGTTAGGTTAGGTTAGGTTAGGTTAGGTTAGGTTAGGTTAGGTTAGGTTAGGTTAGGTTAGGTTAGGTTAGGTTAGGTTAGGTTAGGTTAGGTTAGGTTAGGTTAGGTTAGGTTAGGTTAGGTTAGGTTAGGTTAGGTTAGGTTAGGTTAGGTTAGGTTAGGTTAGGTTAGGTTAGGTTAGGTTAGGTTAGGTTAGGTTAGGTTAGGTTAGGTTAGGTTAGGTTAGGTTAGGTTAGGTTAGGTTAGGTTAGGTTAGGTTAGGTTAGGTTAGGTTAGGTTAGGTTAGGTTAGGTTAGGTTAGGTTAGGTTAGGTTAGGTTAGGTTAGGTTAGGTTAGGTTAGGTTAGGTTAGGTTAGGTTAGGTTAGGTTAGGTTAGGTTAGGTTAGGTTAGGTTAGGTTAGGTTAGGTTAGGTTAGGTTAGGTTAGGTTAGGTTAGGTTAGGTTAGGTTAGGTTAGGTTAGGTTAGGTTAGGTTAGGTTAGGTTAGGTTAGGTTAGGTTAGGTTAGGTTAGGTTAGGTTAGGTTAGGTTAGGTTAGGTTAGGTTAGGTTAGGTTAGGTTAGGTTAGGTTAGGTTAGGTTAGGTTAGGTTAGGTTAGGTTAGGTTAGGTTAGGTTAGGTTAGGTTAGGTTAGGTTAGGTCCATCGACATACACCTAAGCCAGTGGTTTGGCCTATTGTACGCTCCTTATTTATGATCTTTTTTTACCTCACGAGTTAGAGAAAATCGTTACTAGACACGAATTTTCTCAGTAACTTCCAGTCATATCCTCTGAGATGAGTCGATTTTGAATGCGTGAAAGCCGGGCAGTGACAATGTCCAATCGTTTCGATGTTTTCCCTGCATGCCCTGCATTCGTCATTTTCTGCTAGTCCTATGCGAGGACTATGTGCTTGTAATCTTGAGTATCTGTAAGAACAAACACTAATCATCTTACTAATCTCGATCCTGCTTCGTTTCAGAAAACTTCTTGTTTTCTTTTCATTTGGCTCACCCCACAGTAACTTTGCAGTTCCACCTACTGTTGCGCTTTTCAGACAGTTTTATGAGCCATCACTACCCAGTGCTTCAACTCATCCTTCGTGGCTTCTAAAGGTTTCCATTTTGACAAGTTTATTACTCGAAGTTCTCTGCCCTTTGAAGCCAAACAGTTTGCCCGTCCATTTCCAATCACTCCGTTGTGTCCTGGTACCCACAAAATACGCAATTGACCGTGGGCTGAGTAATCATTTATCGTTCTTTTACAGTCCAACAAAGTTCTGGATTTGACCCTTCCCGATGTTATTGCCCTTCCCGATGTTATTACGGAGTCTGTCTTCACAGACAGCCAAATGGCTTTGATCGCCCTTTGGCCGTCTGTGAAGATGTTGGCACAGTTAAGGCGTTGTGGTATTACTGCGCCAGTTCACACACTCCGTGATTGCTCGAACTTCTGCTTCAATTTATTAGTTATAATCTGTTAACTTTTGGTGCAAAATAGTCCATTTGTGTGGAATAACTGGTATTAAAGTTATTAGATGTTAATATTTGGTGGTCAAAATGGTCCAATTGTGTGGGAGGTACCAACAGCGGCGTGGCAACTTCGCCCATTTTTCTTGAGGTGTTAGCGACTAATAAACTAATACTATACTATGTGTAAATACACTATCTACAATAAACATAATATGCATATATTAAAGATAAATCAAATTTTCATGTAAATTATACATATACATATAGTATGGAGGACTGAATTGCTTGAAAATTTAAGTCATATATTTCTTAGCTCTCTTGCATGGACTTTACTACAATTTTTCAAAAATAAATAAAAAATTTTCTTAAAACCACAAAAGCACATTTCACATTTAAACAGTTTTCTAAAATCTGCATCATTCGGTTATTGAAAGTGAGTGGTGGAAAAATAGGGTTATTGACACCAAAATCCTACTGTGCGTCGTCCACATGAGCTATTCTAGACCTAACGAATATTTCACTTTAGTGTAGACATTACTCCTACTTGTGGGCTCGCCCTGTTCACAAAGATCATAAGGGTTGTCTAATCAAGATACGAGTATAGTTCACCCCTAGATTCGACATATTGCGTGAATGTTGTTAAAATCCCGTTCAATATGAAGAAAGGCCAATATAGTGAATTACTTGAAATGTAGGGACGATTCAATAGTGTCCACCCGATCATGCATCACTGATTCTGCAGACCTGCCATTGCTATAAGCATGTTGATTTTCCGACAGTATCTTTGGAGTCTGGTTTTCGATAATGAAAGATTCTAAAAGTCTTTCCAGACCTTTCAAAATTAACGAGGATAGACTAAGTGGCCTGAAGACCTTTAGTCGATTGGAGATACACGGGAACTTAATACAGCCCTCAGATTTATTTATATTCCGGCCAGGAGATAATCTACTTCATAATTTTCAGCATTACATCATATTTTGCATTGGAGAAATGTCACCACGACTAGTTGATTTTAACGGCTCAGTGCTGTTAATCGACCATCTTAGTCTGGGTTTATCGGTCAACAAATTTAGCGACGTTTGTAGTCCACTCGCTTTTTTGTTGGTCCTGCTCTTCCTCGAATTTTGTTAGTTCGGTGAGAAAAGTTTTAGTGTCGTAATAAAGATTCCGACATAAAATTCTATTATAAGCGTTAAATTTAAAACAGATCTAAATGGATCTCTCTACACAAAGGTCTCATCTTCGAGGTGTTATTCCTTTGATTCCGACTTTTATATCTAGGTCACTCTTCTGTGTTACACTTTAGGTTCGTTACGAATCATAAACAATTTTCTTCCTGTAAGATGAGTTTACAAATATGAACATTCGTCGCAAGCCTATTGAAGGTTTTAAGGTTATTATAGACATTAAAAACCTTACAAAATCTAATCGATATAATACGAGTTTCACTCACTAAACTTCTCAGACGTGAGGAATCGATTCCCCTGGAGAGATTTCGGTGAAGGGTGACCTGACTTCACATTTATCATAGGGATTATCAACTTCCCGTGTATCCACGTCCCACCCCTGCAGCATCACCTACACAAGTAGAATCACGTCAATTGTGTTCGCCCTCTGTGTTTCGTGTATCGTCATGAATAGGTTCCTCCTACACTTTCTCTTTAGCGACGGATATGGGATATACTCGTCGTATGTACGTACATGCGTATTTAGCAGTGAGGGTCGGAGTGAAGAGCTCCGGCAAGCAGGAAGAAAAAAAAGCAAACATAAATTTACAATTTAGGTCAAGAGTAAAATGGGAATGGAATTTTCATTCATTCAAAGCTTTAATGTGAAGGAGGGAGAGTTGGGGCACTAAATAAATATTGCTAAGAAAGGGTGAGGTTTTTAACAAGAAGCATTGAGAATAAATTGATTTTGAAGTTTATTGATAAACACATGATGTCAATAAATCATTTTAACAAGATACCCTTCACGCCGATATAGGTGGCAGGCAGGGTGGTATTCAATATATTGTATACAAGACATTACATTCATAACAACATTATCTTTAAGTTAGAAGATAAAAAATGAAGTAAGCAAGAATTGAAAATTTTTATTTGACATACAAGGGTATTTACGTTGTAACAGGAAGGAAGTAAAATCTTATATAGGGTGATCTATTTAGAACTTTTTTCAATTGTCATCATCTTCAAACTATTCAGCTGTATTACGATAATCAGCGTTCTGTAAAATAATTTTTTGGGTGAATTTCGAGGGTGTGCATTAGATAGGGTCATAAAAAAAAGTTGCGTTTGTCACCCCCTAGATTTGAAGATTATTCGAAGACAATTTCAGAAAAAATTTTTTTAATTTTTTTGGTGCACCCTACATACCGCCCTTTTAGTTTTCTTTATCCTGTGTTGCTATTTGAAGTCCGATCGTAACGGGATGTATACCGTTGTTCACGTTTTGTAAAGGGCTATATTTCGTCCAATGGCCATTTTTGACTCCGAGGTCAAATTCGATTATTGACCTCTGTTATCTCTTTTTCTACCCCCCTTATTTGGACTTATTTTGAAACGTTAATAAAGGCATTTAAAAATAATTAAACTTTCGTCTTTAAAGTACTCAGTTTTATTCATAAACAAAAAAGTTACATAGGGTTCAAAATTGTAAAATATGTGCTGAGGTCAAATTCGACTAGTTTCTTTTGGTCTCGTTTCTGTCTCACTCTCTCTCGCAGACACATGAATAACCCAATGCCACAAACACACAACGACTATGGCGGTTCTTTACAGCATCAACAAATTAAATTTGCGCGATTCTCTAACAAACTTTGAATCTTTTTTAAGGAAGAATATAAGAATACATTCACTTTGTTTTCCCATTCACCCTACACTCCACCAAAATAGTATTTTTTCCACTAATTCCTGATTTAATCTAGTATGATATTTTTGTATGATACGTCGATGATCATCTCGTGACAACGACAACACTTCTTCCTTACTTCAGTTTTGAATCCGAAGTAAATTTTTACTAGTGACTTCAGTTATTTGATTTTCAACCCCCGTAAATAACACTTATTTTGAAACACATGGGAAGGCATCTGGAAAATCTGGTAAAAAATCCAAAGTGACGTATGGAAGAAAAGTAGACCTTATAGAGATGATCCACGAGGTATCATACGTAAAGGTAGGATAATAAATATGGAGTCAGTGGCAAAAATACTATTTTAGTGGAGTGTAGGGTGAATGTGAAAACAAAGTGATTTTATTCTTCCTTAAAAAGCTTCAACATTTGCTAGGGAATCCCGCAAATTTAATTTGTTGATGCTGGACCGAACTGCCATAGTGATTGTGCGTTTGTGGCATTGGGTTATTCATGTGTGTGTGAGAGAGAGACAGAAAACGAGGTCAAAAGAAACTAGTCGAATTTGACTCCAGCATATATTTTACAATTTTAAACCCTATGTAACTTTTTTGTTTATGAATAAAACTGAGTACTTTAAGGACAAAAGTTTAATTATTTTTAATTGCCTTTATTATCGTTTCAAAATAAGTCCAAAACAAGTGGGGTAGAAAACGAGATAATAGAGGTCAATTATCGAATTTGACCTCGGAGTCAAAAATGGCCAGTGGACGAAATATAGCCCTTTCCAAAACGTGAACAACGGTATACATCCCGTTACGATCGGACTTCAAACAGCAACACAGGATAAAGAAAACTAAAAGGGCGGTATGTAGGGTGCACCAAAAAAATTAAAAAAAAATTTTCTGAAATTGTCTTTGAATAATCTTCAAATCTAGGGGGTGACAAACGCAACTTATTTTTCTTGGTTGGGCATCGACCCTATCTAGTGTGCATCAAAGAACTAAAAAGGGGAAAATTTTGGCCTTCTATTAACCAAACAACCGATTGCTACAAAACATGGCATATTTATAGAAGAGGTATTAAAGATTTGATTTATAAAATAATAGGTGTGCATTATACTAAGCGAGGTCTACAAATGACTTTGTACATATAAGAGTTATCTCGTATAGTTACCGAGATATCTGCAGATTAATTTTTCAGTTTTTCCAATACCCTGTCCTAGTATTTTGTGAATATCGGAGCAGAATTTGTACCGATTTCTCTCACATTAACTTTTCTGAATTGACAACGAAATTAGGTACTCGATGTAATTCCGAACAGATGTACCCACTGAGACAAAAGTTATGGCCATATCAATTTATATTTTGTAAAAATACGTATTTTTTGTATTTTTATACCCTACACCACACTGTGGTACAGGGTATTATAAGTTTGTTTCACGGCAGATGTTTGTAACACCTGAAAATAACACAGCTAGACCCACCTTAAAGTATACCGATCGACTCAGAATCACTAGCTGAGTCGATTTAACGATGTCCGTCCGTCCGTCCGTCTGTCCATGTAAAGTTGTTCGTCGACTACAGGTCGCAATTTCACTCCGATCGTTCTGAAATTTTGCAGTTTAGAGTATTTCGCGGCTGTTAAGATCGCTATTGAATTTGGTTGAAATCGGTTCAGATTTAGATATAGCTCCCATGTATATCTTTCGTCCGATTTGGCCCTTTAGTCCTATAGAAGCTGTATTTTACATACAATCGTTTTGAAATTTTTGATCCATGAACCAACATTGCCGAATTTGAAGAAAATCGGTTAAGATTTAGCTATAGCTCCCATATATATGTTTCGTCCGATTTTGCTCTTTGGTCCTGTAGCAGCTGTATTTTACATCTAATCATTTTGAAATTTAGAATGGTAGAGTTTCTTGATCCATGAACCAACACTACCGAATTTGAAGAAAATCGGTTAAGATTTAGCTATAGCTCCCATATATATGTTTCGTCCGATTTGGCCATTTAGTCCTATAAAAGCTGTATTCTATAAAAGCTGTATTTTACATCCAATCGTTTTGAAATTTAGAATGGTAGAGTTTCTTGATCCATGAACCAACATTGCCGAATTTGAAGAAAATCGGTTAAGATTTAGCTATAGATCCCATATATATGTTTCGTCCGATTTTGCTCTTTAGTTCTATAGAAGCTGTATTTTACATCCAATCGTTTTGAAATTTAGAATGGTAGAGTTTATTGATCCATGAACCAACTCTACCGAATTTGAAGAAAATCGGTTAAGATTTAGCTATAGCTCCCATATATATGTTTCGTCCGATTTGGCCATTTAGTCCTATAAAAGCTGTATTTTACATCCAATCGTTTTGAAATTTAGAATGGTAGAGTTTCTTGATCCATGAACCAACATTGCCGAATTTGAGGAAAATCGGTTAAGATTTAGCTATAGCTCCCATATATATGTTTCGTCCGATTTGGCCATTTAGTCCTATAAAAGCTGTATTTGACATCCAATCGTTTTGAAATTTAGAATGGTAGAGTTTCTTGATCCATGAACCAACATTGCCGAATTTGAAGAAAATCGGTTAAGATTTAGCTATAGATCCCATATATATGTTTCGTCCGATTTTGCTCTTTAGTTCTATAGAAGCTGTATTTTACATCCAATCGTTTTGAAATTTAGAATGGTAGAGTTTATTGATCCATGAACCAACTCTACCGAATTTGAAGAAAATCGGTTAAGATTTAGCTATAGATCCCATATATATGTTTCATCCGATTTGGCTCTTTAGATCCAATCGTTTTTATACCCTACACCACACTGTGGTACAGGGTATTATTTAAGTATAAAATGCCCCAAAAGTAAATTTATGTAAACAATTTATACATGAATTACAAAATTTATATATCAGAGTTATTCAATATTACGAGAGTGGTGTAGGGTATTATATAGTCGGCACCGCCCGACTTTAGCCTTTCCTTACTGGCTTTAAACAATAAAACCATTTCCAACGATAACTGGTTGTTTTTTTATTTATAAATAGAAAACCTCGTAGGTATTTTTTTGTTTTATTGCGAGAATGTATGTGTAGTATTTGGGAGATATAGATAAAATTATCAAAGGAAACTGTAACATATTTATCTTCGTCTTAAAGAAAACATCCCGGAGAATGTTTTCGAGAAAAGAATGGGTCAACAATTTTATTACCAGTGCTGCCACGCTTTTAAATTTACACCAATGTTTATGAAATTTTAATGTGTTACATGGTAAACGGCAATAGGAATTTTGATCCCGGCTTTTAGTACAATAGATTTTGGGGAAAACTAAAAAAACAAGTTTTGGGGGTTTTCGATTGGGTATTGTGGGATGTTCCTTTACAAATGTAATAATGTTGGTGTCAAGACGTACAAACTACTAAAAAATTATTAAAATATATTAATTTTTAAACCTGATTTCCGTCTGCGTTTGCAAATTCTTTATACATAATTTTTATACCCTCACTTTAGTGTGACGAGGGTATATATCATTTGCTACGAAAAAAAGTGTAACACATCGAAGGAGTGATCTAAGACCCTAAGTATGTTCGGCGGATATTCGTTTTGGGTCATTTTAAGTCGAATGAGCAATGTCCGTCCGTCTGTCTGTCTGTCTGTCTGTCTGTCTGTGTGTCTGCTGGCTGGTGCGCACGATAACTCTCGAAAGGAGTAACCTATTAACCTCAAATTTGGTATGTGCTAATATTTTTTTCTATCTCCGGCTAAGTTCGAAGATGGGCCATATTGGTCCACTCCTTCTAGTACCTCCCCCACAAAGGGTTAAAATGTTGTGAAATATTGATTCTTTAATAACTGCTATACTACTTATTCGAATCTTTTGAAATTCCACACATAGTATCAGCTTATTAGTCGTTATCAACTCGAGAAAAATGGGCGAAGTCGCCAAGTCCCTTTTGGTACTTCCCACACAAATTCACCATTTTGCACCAAAAGTTAACAGCTTATAACATTAATAACAGTGTATAAAAATACTTGAAATTTTGTACAGTATTATGCTTTTATATTGCCTACAGTCCAGGGAAAAATGGGTGTTGTTGTCACGCCCCTTTTGGTACCTCCCACACAAAGGTACCTTTTTGCACCAAAAGTTAACAGCTTATAACATTAAAACCAGTGTATAAAAATACTTGAAATTTTGTACAGTGTAATGTTTTTATAGTGTCTATAGCCCTGTGAAAAATGGGCGTTATTTCCACGCCGCTCTTTGTACCTCCCACACAAAATGCCCAAATCATACCACAATTTAATGTCTCATAACATTTATACCAGTGCACATAAATGCTTATAAGTCGGCACAGTGCAATGAATTTAAAGTATCTAATGTTCAGCAAGGTGTATTTGATAAACCCCTTCTGGTACCTCCCACACAAATTGACAAAATAATTCGAGTAATATTCAATATTACATTACTCACAAAGTGAGGGTATACCTTAGTCGGTTTACCCGACTGAAACTTTCTTACTTGTTTCTAAATACTTTCCAAAGATTCGGTATATACTCAGGTTAGAGCCGGATATATACCGATTCCTTTCTCATAATCATTTCGGGATAGACAAAAAAAATTAGCTATTTGATGTTATGAGACAAATGTTATGGCCATTTGCACTTATACTTTACAAAAAAAAATATTTTCGTGTTTTGCCATTTTTTGATATTTTTGACAAAGAATATTGTTTGGAAACTTTTGTCTCAGCGGGTACATCTAATGGCAATATTTTTCATCAAATAGCACATTTTGATGTCTATTCAGAAAAGATGATGAGAAAGGAATCGGTATATTATCTGGATCTAATATACATATATGGAATTATAGGATCAGGAAAAATTAAAAACAAAAGTATTTTAAAATGTCGATAAATAATCTATAAATTCATAAAATATTTAAAAATTAATATAGTTCAATTATATTTTTTTGTATTTTGTACGTCTTGACACTAGAAATCGAGGCAAATTCAAAAGTTATTATATTTGTAAAGGAAAATGCCACAATTCCCAAAATAAATTCGAAAATCCCTAAAAATGGATTATTTTAGTTTTTTCTCCAAAATTTATTATACTAAAAGCCAGGTTTAAAATTCCTAATTCAGTTTACCGTGTAACAAATTACTACACACAAAAAATGTTTATAAGTTTAGAGACAATGGCAATAATTTCGAGCCAATGCCAAATAATCTTCAAAAGTAAGAACATTCCACGCATACAATTAAGACAATTTAATAAAAACGCCTATGTTCCTGAAGAGAACTTTTTATTTTTTCATATGTACTATGTGCAATGCGTGAATAAATAAATAAAGGGCACATATATAATAAAAATTAAGCCGAGTTGCTTAATATTAGGTAAATTATTTTTAATTTAAGTAGGAAGTGTACTAACTTTAAATCCAATTTGTCATTGGCTCGAAATCATTGCAGCTGTCTTTAACATTTTTTTCAGTGTACATATTAAAATGGTAAAGGTTTTCATATTCTACCTTTACGATTGTCGAAAAGGAGGCCAGGTAATGACATTTTCGTAAAAAATTATGTAATTCTATGAAGCATGGCGATACTATTAATAAAAATGTTCGATTCGTCTTTTTCTCGAAAACATTCGCCAGGAAGTTTCCTTTAAGGCGATATAAATATGTTATAGTTTCTTTTTATATTTTTTTTCTGTATCCCCAAAATACTACATATAGCTTTTCACAATAAAATTAAAAAATTGCCTGTATATTTAATTAATTTATTTTTTACTTACAAATTTTGTTGTTAATTTAGAAAAGTCAATGGAGAGAAATCGGTTTATATTCTGCACTGATATTAAGAAAAATGCTAGAACAGGGTCGGAACAAATGAAAAACATAATTACACTGTCCAACAAATTAAGACTTTTTGATAGGAACAGAAGAGCGACCCTACAATTCTGAAAGGGCATATTGAGTAGATAATTTTTGTAGAATAAACTAATGGTCCACCTGTTCTGAGTTTTTTTACAGTGGGTTAAAATTTTCAATTTTTGGTCGAAGGAAGCATTATATTAAATGAAAAAAATGCTGTTAGTTAATGTGTGAGATTTCTTATTGTCAGAGTTATATAGTGGAATTTTATGAGGAACATTTTTGTGGAAGATCTTAACCCTCTAGCTGCCCTCTTAACGGGTCAATTTGGTCCTTTGAGGTCTTGAGATGAACTGAATGTAAATCAAATATACTGATATGTATTGCAACCAACTTCAAGTTGCTATCATTTCTAAACCGCTAGTCTGATAGCTGACAGATTTATTTCAGTGACAGTTCATTTTATTGTTTACAAGCTTACAAAAGCACTTTGATCTATTGCATTCAGAAAAAAAGTTATTCGTGGTGGAATTCAAGCGTGATAGTGTGATTGCTGCAATACATATTTGGTTGGTTGCAATACATATTTGGGTGGAAAAACACAAGTGGCTATCGTTAGAGCCCTCCAGCATTTAAATGTGAATACATCTTTTTTTCTCGTACCATTGCTGGTTACCGTGATACTGGCAGTGTTGCATCGCGTCCAAAAAGTGGACGAAAAAACGGTAACAACACCAGAAATGATCCGAAAAGTGAAGGCCAGATTTGATCGAAATCCACGCCGCAGTGGTAGAAAAATTGCTCGTGAGCTGAACATATCGCGAGAACGTATACAACACATATTAAAAAATGAGCTTGGACTAAAGCCATTGAAGTTCCAAAAAGTGCAAGAGCTCACCGATGCACAAAAAAAAGTTAGACTGGAAAGAGGCAAGGAGTTGCTTCGCTTGCACGAAAGTGGCCAGTTACCGAATTTGGTTTTCTCCGATGAGAAGCCATTCCAAATAGAGCAGTTTGTGAACAAACCAAAATATCGGGTTTACTTGCCAAAGAGGTCAGCTGAAAATGTACACCTTCGATTGGCCACCAGAGCTCAAGCGCCGCCGATGGTAATGGTGTGGGCCGCCGTAACGGCCGATGGTCGCTCCCCGCTCGTATTCATCGACCATGGGGTCGAAATAAATGCCGAATATTATCGGGAAAATGTCCTAAAGACAGTATTGAAGCCCTGGGCAGACAAACATTTCGGCCGCAGACCATGGACATTCCAACAGGACTTAGCACCATCGCACTCAGCACGCGTCAACCAAGAATGGCTTAAAAAGGAGGTTCCTCGCTTCATTTCTACCGCACAATGGCCACCAAGATCTCCGGATCTCAATCCGTTGGACTTTTGCGCCTGCGGCATTTTAGAAAGTAAGGTTCGCACTAAAAAGTACCAAAGTATCGATCATCTCAAGACGGCGCTTCGCCGGGAATGGGCCAAAATACCGCAGAGCCACTTTCGTGCAGCGTGTGATGGCTTTGTCGGCCGTTTGAAGGCCATAATTCGTGCCAAAGGTGGCCAATTCGAACAAATCTAAACCGTTTCTAAAATTTTTTGTTATTTCAGACATTTTTTATTTTTGAACAATAAAATTTAAAAAAAAATAAAAAAATATAACCCTTTACTTTGTTGCATTACATATCAGCCACCCTGTATCTATTATTCACATAGCATTTTAACGATACTAATCTAAGTTCAAAAACTGAATGGCGGTTACGCCACCATCAATATAAACAGTTCATTTAAAGCCGTAATAAATTAAAATATGTTTAACAAAGTCTGGTAGCTAAAACTTTTATTAAGAAATGACGAGAAATATTTGGTAACACCTTCATAATTTTTTTTATAATCTTGAACATTTTAATTTTTTGAGATGTGTTGTCACTCCAGTAAACCACAGATATAATATCATTTAATATGGACCAGCAGCGTATCACGTCGAGTACCTTAAACGAACCTTAAGTTTGTTTCACAGAAGTCCTTTTTAGAACATTAAAAGTCCTTTGATCCGTCCGTCTGGCTCATGAGCACGATAATCTTAGAAAGGTGTGACCAAATCAGTTTACAATTTGTTTCTGAAAAATAATATCACCACATCATCACGTTGCGACATTTTAAAAATTTCCCCTGCACCCACTGCTAATTTCGCATTTTGCATGCAAACAATCGAACAAAAATAGTGCGGTGAATAAAACCCATACCTACATTATGGAGCAACCATTTGATAGTGCATTAAGAATGTACGCTTTCAATTAGGTTTGGCTCTGAAGTGTGCTTTTTGACGGTGCAACATTCCACACCGTGGACTGGGCTGAGTGTGGAAAATGCGATATTTTCGCATTTGCGGAGTGCAATAATTTTACAAACGAAATCCAAACCCATTCATACGGCTGCACCATTTTTACAAACAAACATAAAAATGCGATTTTTAGTGTTAAATGTAGAAAAAATTTTAATTTTTTTTTTGCACAAACGAAATAACCATTAGTTCGAAGACAATACCCTTTACCAATATATTGAAATATATTTGGCTTTTTATTTAAAAAATATTTGCATTTATGAAAACACTTCAAATAAATTGTTATTTTCAATTAGCATTAAAAGTGTATAGGTTGTATTTGTAAAAAGAATGTATGTTCACACTTCAGTGAATTCTGACCGGTCATTATCCAAATGCAAAGGATTCCTAGAAGTTTAAGAAAAGTAATATACATTTATTTTGTGTAATGTAATTAAAATTAAAAATAAATATTTAAATTCATATTTCAACTGCATTTTTGGAAAGCATACAAGTAAGTTTACATATGGGAATAATTTCAACATATTTACAGTTTTACTCGTGTGTAAGAGTATATGAATGGATATACATATGTATGTGGAAGTAGTCTTTGTGTCCTTGTGGTATAACAATACAACTCTAATGGGAATGATGGCATTGTGTATAACAATTTACCCGCTTGCAAAAATAAATATTTTTGTGTATAGAGGAGGTCGGTTGGGAAATGAAACTATGGAATTATTATGCAATTGAAGAACGATTTGGTTATTAGTATGATCTGGCTTTAATTTTTAATTTGGCTCAATTTTTCTAAACAAATATGTTTTAACGACGAAACCAGTAAAGAAAGCCTAATGAAATCTGAAACAATTTTAATAAAGATAAGTTTTAAAATTTGATTTTTGTAACGCTTACATGGAAAGTAATTTTTCTCGAATATCCAACCGGAAAACGGTTACGATTTCTATGACGTTTGACGTAAGGCATTTGTTTATGGCATTTTTTTTGTAAGCTATAGGCGGGCTGAGTACAGAGTAGATAATATGCAATAGCTATAGTTTGACAAAGAGCCTCCTCTCACTCAAAATTCACAAATGTTCTGTTATACAAGTATTCATCTACAGATTAGAATATATTTCAGTCGGTCTACTGTTCCGACTGAAATGGTTTTCCGGAAGCACGGCTTATCTAAAAAAATAAAAATTTTCAGGAAAGCAAAATAAATATACTTGACGTGCATAGTATTATGTATGGAAAAATATTGAAAAGTTGGTTATATACTTATATAGGAGGATATGTACAGGATCAACAGGTACTGATTAATTCCAGAAATTATAAAAACTAAAGGAAATAATTCGGCCGTTTCTTAACCAGTCAAACGATTGCAACACAAATAGGCATGTTTGTAGCAGATGTATTAGAAGAAGAGAAGACTCGTACATGGGCGGAGTTACAGGGCCTCAAAGTTGGCCACCTCGGGTGAACAAAGTGTTTAATTTCTGTCCTTTTCGACTGATTCGAGAATTTCTTTCGATTTCTGATGTCAAGACCTAAAACTGGGTGTTTCCACAGAAAATGACCCCTTACAGTTCACAAATTAAATTATTAATTTTAAATTATTTTTCTGCTAACATTACAAAAAATAAATGTATCTGTCTTTTCCGAAAGATTAAATTAAATTTTCTTTATACTAACTAAAATATGCTACTTCACGGGGCAAAATCGCCTTTTTTGATATGTTTGAATCGAAAGAAAATATATTTGGAACACAAATTTTTAAATATTATATATTTCTTTGCAAATAAATTTTATTTGAAAATCAATAAAATATATTTGGAACGCATATATTAATATATTACAACAAATTATATTTGCAAACTAAATTTCTCAAATAAAATATGTGTTTAAATACAAATAAAATTATTATTTAGGAATTTTTCCAAATATATTTTATTTAAAAAATATTTCCAAAACTTTGCTGAGTTTTTCATATTTCAGTTTAAATTTTTCTTGGGTCTCGAATTGTACCTCCCAGTTATGATACCATATGCAGCATTACCTTCTGTGTTAAATCAATCATTTTAAATTTCTGAGTATTCCAAGCCATCATTAGCTGTCAATCCTCTAAGTACTTTATATTGATCCAAGATTATATGATTTCAATTATTATTTTTTACGAACATTAAAAATTTCTAAAAATTTAACTTTAAATTACTGAAAAATTTTACACAATTTATGTATTTTATGAATACTTCAATGCAAATAAATATTTGTTTCGGAAATAATGGTCCCAAATAAAAACATATTGGAATGTAAACAAATATTTGTTTAGAACAACATCTTCCCAAATACACAATTTTTGTGTGTACCAAATATTACATGCTTAGAGTCTACCCCAAACATATATATGTTTCAAGCCGAATATGTTTGGGACAATATACTACAGAAGCTATTTTTTTCAGCGTGTTGGAATTTAATACACCGTGTGCGGTTTTACCGTGAATTGCACGCCCACCTTTTCTCTTTGGAATCACTGTTCTAATGGTGGTTTACGAACAAAACAAAAGCAAGCTGAAAGCTGAAACTTTTCTTCATGCTTACACGGGGCAAAATCGCATTTTTTGATTTGTTTGAATCGAAAGAAAATATACTTGGAACACAAATTTTTAATTATTATATATTTTCGAGCAAATAAATTTTATTTGAAAATCAATAAAATGTATTTAGAACGCATATGTTAATATATTAGAATAAAATATATTTGCGAACTAATTTCCTCAAATAAAATATGTGTTTAAATACAAATAAAATTATTGTTTATGAATATTTCCAAATATATTTTATTTAAAAAAAAAAAGATTTTCAAAACTTTGCTGAATTTTTCAAACTTTAGTTTTAATTTTTTCCATGTTTTCGAATTATGCTTTCCTATTAAACATGGCATACTTAGCATTAACTTCTATTTGAAACCACTTATTTTTATTTTGTAACTATTCCCGGTCATTATTTTCAATTATAAAGAAATTTTACTAACATTAAAAATTTCTAAAAATTACCTTTCAATTGCTGAAAACTTAAAACAATTAAAGAATAGATATATATTCACGCAAATAGATCTTTGTTTGTGAAATAACATATGCAAATAAAAAATATTAGGATGTAAACATAGTTTTGTCTAGAACAACATCCTCCCAAACATATAATATTTGTATGTGTCAAATGATATATATTTGGAGTGCACCCTAAAAATATATATGTTGCAAGCAAAATATGTTTGGGACAATATACTACAGAGGCGATTTTTTTTCAGCGTGTAGCAACAATTTAAAGGCTACAAGTTAAAATTTAATGTTTTTTTAATAGTTCAAAAACAACCTCGCCGACTGTAACGACCGTTACCCCAAAAGCACAAAAGTTTGTTGTTTTCGAAATTCATTCAAACGATTTAATTTTGTAGTAGCGGAAAATAAGAAGGTAAGTAAGATAAAGAATTGTGTAGGGCCAAATAAGCGTCAAAAGCCTATTTTGATTTTTTTTACAAATTTTTTTAAAGATGTAACGACCGTTACCTTTTTTTTTGAGTTTTGCATTTGAACTGTTTTCGTCTTATTTAACTGGATTCTTACTGATTTTAGCTGAAAAATCATGGATCAACATACCAAGATGCAAAAGAGAGAGAGAGAGAGGGCTAAGACTGGATCAAAAAAGGTGATGACGGACGAACGCCAGTCAGGAACGAAAAAAAAACGCGAACGCGTAAGAAAGTTTCGCGAAAAAAAACTAAAAACGTTTAACTTTTATAATGTAACGACCGTTACTTTAAAAAATTTTTTTTTGGTTACGAATTTTCTCTGGTTTAAAAATAAACCCATTCCATAAACAAACCTTTGTTTCCCAAATTTTAAATCAGAACATTTATAAAGTAACGACCGTTACTTTTTTAATGTTCTAAAAAATTATTGAAATTACTTTTTGTATGAATTTTTTCGGGTGCTACCGATTCATGAACTTTCATACGTAAGTCAAAAATTAAGCAATCCTTGTGGCGAATTAGCTTAGGTTGGAGTTTTATGGTACTTTGGAAACACCCAACTACAAAATATTTCATTGAAATATATTAATTTTTAAATATTTTATGACGTTATTACATTTCTCTACATATGCATTAGAAAAGTTATTTTTTTTTTAATTTTTTCCTGACCTGGTGTCCTAGCATTTTGTTAATATCAGTGCAGAATATAAACCGATTTCTTTTACATCAACTTCTTCTGAATTGACAACAAAATTTGCTATACGGTGTCAATTTATGTTTTCAAAAAGTTGGTAAGTCTTTGTATTTTATTGCGAAAAAGTACATGTAGTAAGTATTTTGGAGATATAGAAGAAATTATAAAACAAGTAAGAAAGTTCAGTCGGGTAAACCGACTTATGAATCCCCTCACCTTGAGTCCCAAAATAATATTCGTAAAATTATTTTTTTTAACAAAATTATTACAAAATTTCAATTGCATTTTAGAACTTTTAAGTACTGGTATAAAAGTTAAAAGCTGTTTACTTTTGGTGCAAAATGGTCCATTTGTGTGGGAGGTACCACAACGTGCGTGCCAATAATGCCCATTTTTCTCTGGACTCTAGGTACTATAAAAGCATTACACTGTACTAAATTTCAAGTATTTGTATGCTCTGGTATTAAATTTATAAGCTGTTAACTTTTGGTGCAAAATGGACCATTTGGGTGGGAGCTACCAAAAGGGGCGTGGCAATTTCGCCCATTATTCTTGACGTGTTAGCGATTAATAAACTAATACTATGCAAAAGATTCGAGTAAGTACTATAGAAGTTATTAAAGAATCAATATTTCAGAAAAAGTGAACCCTTTGTGGGGTAGGTACTAGAAGGAGTGGACCAATATGGCCCATCTTCGAACTTAACCGGGGATAGAGAAAAATATTACCGCATACCAAATTTGAAGCCAATCGGTTAATCTTTCGAGAGTTATCGCGCACACCAGCCTGCGGACAGATAGACAGACAGACGGACGGACACTGCTCAAATAACTTAAAATGTCCCAAAACAAATTTCCGACAAACATACTTGGGGTCTTAGGTCACTCCTTCGATGTGTTACACTTTTGGTCCGCAGCAATTGAGAGTATTAAAACCCAAAAATCTGATGTTTTGGATATTCCCCTATATCTACTAAATTAAAATCCGAGCTACAAATTTCCTTTGCAGTTCAACGTGAAACACCTTACCACATACAACAAGTAAAGACAGATAAAGTTGCCATGCCAAATCTTATATACCCTCCACCATGGATCGCATGCGAATGGTTTCGGATACAAATAAACTCATTATACGAAATATCAGCCCAATTCGTTCAAAGTTGAGGTTTTTGTGGCGTTACAAGGACCTTTTGATTTGACAATATGGACGTATGACTACTAGGGTGATGACTTTTTTGATTTTTTTTCTCAAAAATTATTTCCTGTTGCACGAATGAATGAACTTTTGCCTATTAATGACTAAAATAACGTTTATTCCATTTAGATATTGAAAAAGATCACGCACAAACCACTTTGAAATGATATTTTTGTGAAAAAATTAAATTTTTTTTTCTTCTTTTAAATAATATAAAACCAAAACGGAAAAAAGTGTCAAGTCTTATAATTTCACGAAAAGCCACATAAGCTACGCACAAAATGAGACATTGATCACAGAAATCGATGAACATCTTTGGTTTATATTTACAATTAAGTGAAGGTATCTCATTTTGAATCGAATGTATCTCTTTGGAAAAAACGTTGACGACTTTTTTATGATTCTCAGAATTAAAGAAAATTAGTGAGAAACAAAAGGTTATGTCATTTTTTATGATTGTGGTAGGAAACTAATAACCTGTCATAAATTTATGCTGAATTGCTCTTCGGGTTCTTTTATGGTAGCGCTACTCCGTTTACATTCAATTTAAGGGGGAAAAGGAAAGTGTATTTTTTTATTGATGTGTGTTTTTCTGTTGGATACCTGTTAGGGATGGTTTTTTTTACAGAAACCACATTTATAAGCGGTCATTATTTTGAAAGTTTTGAAAAATTTACAACGCACTCGTGCTAAATCGAGATCCGCCCATTAATAAGTACCTGTCAGTAAAATATTGGAAAATACGTAGTATAAATAGGTGTTCATTGATCGATTTGTGTCATTCAACAAGTGCCGACGAACCCGAAGAGTACAAGTAGTTTTTTTTAGTTTTTTTTTTAAAAGTGAATAGTGAATTATAATTAAGGCCATTTAAGTTGTTGAGTAGAATACAACATGTCATTCAATAACAGCTCTTTTAACACGATGAAGAACAAGGAAACCTGGACAAAGAACCTAGTCCAGTTTCAAGCGCCATCAAGAAGAGGCAACGTGGCAATTGTTGAAGCACCATTGAGTGAACGGAGTCACATGCCCCTGAAAAACCACGTCATTGGACGCTTCAAATTGCTTGTGTCCACTGTCAATAGACGGAGAGAGAGTATCGGTCTAATTGCTATAGAGCTTAAAGCACCATGGAGCAAAACATTGAACTTCCCGCATATATCTGATAAAGCCATTTGTGCAAAACTAACAAAACTTCTGGAAGACTATGAGCGCTGCAGAAAAAAACAATCTTTGATTCATTGAAGGAACTGTTTGAACTGTTTGAATGGATGTACAAAGAGGATGAGAACCTCTACAAACTGCAAATTGAGAGCAAAGGCCGCTTTGGTTATTCCAGCGGCAAACCTGGTGGTGCCAATACAATCCATCCATCCAAGCGAAAGAGGGCAATGGAAGCGACTGTGTCCACACTTACCAGCTAAGCGCTACCTGATTGTTCCGAAAGTAGTACGGACTCATTCGACAACAGTACAGATAGTCCTTGGGAGGACGACAATCAACGAGCAAAAGGAAGCATAACCCAGCAGGCAAGACGCCTTGTATTTCTAGCTCTTCTTGCGTTTATTCTTATGCCTGAAACCCGGAACAGGTTGCGTAAAATCTGTTCATTCTTTCCTTACTCATGGGCTGATCATTGGTTCAGTAGTCAATTGTTCCGCGCTGAAGATTTTGAAGAACTATCTGTAGCTCTGAGAGCTGTTGGGTAGTCCAACAGCTCTCAAATGCTTGAAGACCCACTGGAAAACAGATGAATCTCCAATCAACATTGCCCGAAGCAACCAGTGTGTGAGCGTGCTATTAAAGTTATGCAAGACTTATACAACTCCTGCCGCAACAAGAACAACCTCCCACTGAGATTCATCATCTCCAATGACAACGTGAATATTTAACTTCCTTGTGTGTTTGATGATCCTATGTAATGTTACATATATGTGGCTCTAAAGCTTGTGTTCAATTACATATCTGCTTACAGTGACTTCAAATTGGCCAAAATGCTGATAAATAATCATTTTAAAATAATTTTGTGCGTGAGGTCTTTTTTTATCGAATCACCTTATATGTAAGATTTTATCTAATCTTAAATACAAACTCATCCAAATATGATACAGGGAAACGAGGTTGTATAAAAGTTATCACCCTTATGACTACCCTTGTTCGTGTGAACAATTCCGGGTATAAATAAACCCCAGCTAGCAATATTCAGCTCGATCAGCTGAAATTTGTGGTCTCTGTGGCGTTAAGAAGTCAAATCGGAGAGATGCTATATATGGGGCTATATCATGAAATGGATATTACGTTATTACATTACATTACCTGCGATATAAGAAGTATATGTACCTAATTTTAGCCACCTAGCTCAAGTATTATAGATTATAGCGCGATTACAACAGACGGACGGACATGGGTAAATCGTCTTAAAATTTTACGACGATTAATAGTTTTTATTATTTTTATGAAGATTATGTCTATCAAATGTTGGCCGCGGCTAAGTCTCAGATGGTCCATCCGTTGAGTCCAATTTTCGATGACTCGTTCGAGCATTTCGGCTGGTAACTGGCGAATGACACGCATGACGTTTTGCTCCAATGGCTGAATCGAAGCGGGTTTGTTCGCATAAACTTTAGACTTTACATATCCCCACAGAAAAAAGTATAACGGTGTGATATCACAAGATCTTGGTGGCCAATCGACCGGCCCAAAACGTGAAATTATCTGCTCACCGAAGTGTTCTCTCAATAAATCCATTGATTGATGCGATGTGTGGGAAGTGGCGCCGTACAGTGGAAAATGGTAGTGTAAGGCCTGATCAAAAATACTTTTCACAAACACTGAAATTATTAAATTTTTTTAATACTATTTCAGAGGTAAGACATCACGTCATGATTATCTGCAAACATTTCCGAACATTTTCATCGGAAAAGGCGTTAAAAGTACCACTATTTACAGATCAGTAGCAAAATGTTTAAAAAATTAACAGCGAATATTCGCTGTATGCAATATACTATTTATGTAAATGTTTCTTGAATTCAACAACTTCAGCTAAGGTTTTAGTTGTTAGCTCCGTTTGCCTAGGTTCAAACTTTTGCATAATTTCAAAGCTACGTTCCTACCCTAAGTTGTGGCAAAAAATTGGCTGCTCCTTTTTGCTCCTTTTCAAACGGTGTGCAAAAAATTGGTTTAACATAGTATTTTTCGAAATATTTTTTTAACAATATATTATTCCTAATAGTAGCCGACGCATTTGTTTTCAAATGCGAATGTTGTACAATATTCTACAAGCTTTATCATGCGGTGTCATGATAGATGGCGAAAATTATAACAAGTATGCTCTCCAAATAGCAAATATGTGGAAAAATATAAGTGGTATTATATGCCATCTTCTGTCCTTAAATTTTTAATACATGGAAAAAGCATTCTAAATCATTTCTCTATGTTGCCAATGGGCCATTTGTCAGAAGATGCCCAAGAATCGCGTAACAAAGATCATAAAAACTACCGATTGAATAATTCCAGAAAAAATTCAAGGATAGCCACAAATGAGGATGTATTTAAGAGACTTTTATGTACTTCAGCTCCTCATATATCTAGCATCAGAAAAGAAACACGCAAAGCCTGTAGAGATCTTGATGAAAACGCTGTGTTGTTATTGAAAATGCCCCACACAGACAATTTTAATTTATAAAAATATTGTGTTTTTTTTACAAAAAATAAAATTGTGTTTCAACTTTATTTTCTCATAATTTTAATTTATCCTTATAAATGAATTGTTTTTAATTAACCATTAAAGATGCAAATTGCATACCAAAATCCAGAAAACTAATATTTCAACTTGGACCTTTCAATTCGGTCAAAACTGTGGTACAGTTTCAGAAAAAAATAAAAGTTCAGATTTTGCAAGCTTACTACTGGATATGTAGTGGTGCGAAATCCGAAATATTTTCACACTTTCTTTAAATATTGTCTATATTATGTGTGCAAATTTTTAAAAATATATCTCTCAAATTAACAAAGTTATGCTTCAATTTAAGATCTCGACGTAAAATGCGCCAAGTCGTTCCATACGTCAGTCCGAGTTGCTGCGAACGGCGCCGAATCGACTCTCCACGGTCTTCGTGTACACTCTCAGCTACGGCCGCTACATTTTCTTCACTGCGTGCTGGACGCGGTCTATTCGGTCGAATATTATCCAATAATGAATGCTGGGTCTCAAGATGATGGTGATGGTGTTGCGAATAGTACGCTCAGTAGGCCGATTATGTTGACCATAAGTTGAACGTGAATTTTCGTAATAAAGTTGAACGATTTGTAAACGTTGTTCAGGCATAAGTCTTTCCATGATGAAATGCATAACAATACTTAACAAAAATAACATGACAGCATTACACGACTCACACGTGATCTGTCAAAAAAGGCTATTGAGAAAAGTATCTCTACTTGGATCACCCGTTATATATACTTTATGGGGTCTCAGGCAGATATTTAGTCCTGTGGTGGAGGGTATAGAAATAGTAAAGGTTTTTAATAGCATTTTACAAACATATAAAATATCTAAAAAAATAACTTTGTGATTTTCTTTATAATTGAAAACTTTAAATTAAGGTATCATTACTTTGACAAAATACTTAAATACATAAATATTAGTTCCGAATAAAAAATATTGGGATGGAAACATAGTTTTGTTTAGAACAACATCCTCCCAAACATATAATATTTGTGTGTTTCGTCAAATATTATATATCTTGAGTGTACCATAAACTTATGTAAATTTCAAGCAGAATGTGTTTGGGACTATACACTACATAAGCGATTTTTCTCAGCGTGTAGTAGTTAATAAAATTGTAGATTCATATTTTATATACCATTTTTGTATTTCTTCTATTTTCAGGTAAGCCATCGTCCATGATATCCTCCCTAGACTAAAATAATCCCAGGTAATATTTATTTTATTATTTTATTATTTTGTAAGTTGTATTTTAAATTAATGAAATTGTAAATCTGAGTGCCACTTGCAACAGCAAAATGTTGAATCATAAATTTAGGAAATTTGATTCAAAAATTAGTTGAACGTAAAAAACCAATTGACTAAAAAAGATTTGTTGGAATCAAGCAAAGTTCCTAAAATACTTATAATGATAGCGTATACTCGTAGTGATCGAATTTTTCCTACCAGACCCTTTCGGTATTGCATAGTTTTATGGTATTCATTCCAAACATGAATATTAATATATTCCGGGCTGGATATTGTTGCACCCTCGGAGTGCAGTACAACGTACAGCATTCCTCGTCATCAAGGCTTTGTTACACTGCTCATGTTGTCGTCATCACATCGCATCACATCACATCCCATCATCATCAACATCGCCGTTTTCGTTGTCGTCATTATTCTGATTATTATTATAACGCTTACTTAAACGGTTTTTGTTTGCATTTAATTTTTATTCAAACATTTGGAACAAAGGAAATGCATACAAAATGACGACGACAACGAATCGCCTGCCCCTCCCATTCTGCTGGTGGTGAATGGTTCCTTGCAGTTTTTACTTCTCCGCTCACTTTCACTGTTCCTTCACCCGCCGGCAACAAAAGATGTAGAGTGTACCTACTACCATTCTTTTAGAATGAGCGTTTGTTTGTTAGCCTGTGGGGGCCTGTGCGAGAAGGGAGCCTTTTTATTCTTCTTCTCTATTCGGTTCCTGTGGCAGTGTTGCATTTGCATGAATTCGTTGCTCTGCCATTGCGCTTGAACGCTGACACTGTGTTATACTTTGGGTATGAGCAGTAAGTAACACAGAGATGGAAATGAATAGGCCCTAGAGGTAGGCCTAACAAATGGAGACATTGTAGGATGCTTGCCCATAACATAGTATCGATTGCTACTCATTTTCTGCCTTCACCTCTACGACCGTCCAAAAAACATAGTTTTATTTTCCATTTTTCTTGAGGTCTTTAACGACTAACAAACTAATACAAAGTGTGGAATCTCGGAAGGTTCGAGTAAGTAGTATATATATTAGGCCGGGTCGATTTGTGGGGAGGCAAAAAAAGTCGCCATTGCTCAGTGAAAATCGTATTCTAGGGATCAAAATAAGAAACTTTGCCGAAGGAACCATACCTCTAAAACGAATTCTGATGTCCCGGAATTTGGGCTGAACTTTTGGGTAGGGGCAAATTTTGAAAAATCCCACTTTGACCCATTTAGAGTGCTCCATTCGAGTCCAAATGTATGACCGACCCCCACTAACTTTGGAGGCCCGACCCACCCATGCCAGTTGCACACCCCCTGGAACCCCCTGGGGGTTCCATACATTTGGACTCGATTGGAGCACTCTAAATGGGTCAAAGTGGGATTTTTTCCGGGACATCAGAATTCGTTTTAGAGGTATGGTTCCTTCGGCAAAGTTTCTTATTTTGATCCCTAGAATACGATTTTCACTGAGCAATGGGCGATTTTTAAATCGACCCGCCCTAATATATATGTATTATTAAAGAATCAGTATTTCACTAAATGTTAATTCTTTTGGGAGGAGGTACTAGAAGGAGTGCACCAATATGGCCCATCTTCGAACATAGCCGGAGAAAGAGAAACAACATATTACCGCATACCAAGTTTGAAGTCAATCGGTTAATCCTTTCCAGAGTTATCGTGTGAAACAGCCAGCAGACAGACAGAAGGACTGTCCCTATCTACTTCCAACAGTTCTGGTCTTTCTGGGGTCCAACTGGAAGTAGCTGGGAATCTACGTGATTGGTCCAAAAATAGGCGGGAGCGAACCTATGGGCGTTTCCCTACCCATATAAGCCAAATTTTGAAATTTAGATATCTTGCACAATTTGTAAGCGAGAGTGCTGTAATTTTGTGAATATGTATCTGGTGGCAGGGTACGTGTTTGGTCCCAAAGTGTGCTGGATCGGACTATGGGGGTGGACCCGTGTGACTCACAATTAACATCGTGCACTATGGTTGAAAAATGCCACGGTGGTCCATATTAAACGCACGATGTTAATTGTAAATAAAACAAAAAGTTTTCAGAGAATTATCTTAATAATTTTTATTGTGAAAGAAGGATCTATGACAATTATGTGTAAAACAAAATATCGGGCAAATGCTCGCCACGTGTGACTCACTATTAACATCGTGCATTATGGTGGGACCACCCTTCAAATCTCCAAAATAGTACTTATACCTTTAAGTAATAAAATACAAAAATTACTTTTTTTTGAAAATAAAACTTTTGTTTCATATACCAAATTTTATTGTCAATTCAGAGAAGTTGATGTGAGATAAATCGTTTTATATTCAGCGCTGATATTGACAAAATTCTGAACCTGTCCTAGGTTCAGTAAAAAATTTACACATACAGACAGAAATATAATAACGCCTTAAAATGGTTGAAAATTAATATATTTCAATGAAATATTTGGTATGCCTTGTCATCAGAAATCGTAAGTAATTCGCGAATCGCTATATATTAGAAAAAGTCAATCTCACATTTCCCAAACGAATTTCGAAAATCCCCAAAAATGAGATTTTTTGCATTTTTTCCCTATATCTAATATACTAAAAGCCGGGCTCCTAATTCCTTTTGCAGTTCAACGTGCAACACCTTATCACACATAAAAATGGAAAATGCTGTAAACTGAAGAAACTTGGCAACAATACCAGTGAATATTTTCGATCTGCTTATTCTCCGGGAACATTCTCTAAGAAGTTTCCTTTAAGGTGAATATAAATATGTTATACTTTTTTAAATAGCATTTTCTATAACTGCAAAATGCAACATATACTTTGTTCCCAAAAAAATTCCGAAAAATTATTTTTTTTTAGAATATAAATGCATACGGCCATCACTTTTGTCTTATGGGGTATATCGGATTGAATTTTTGCATATAGCTTATTTTGTTGGCAATTCAGAAAAGTTGATGTGCAAGAAATCGGTGCTTATATTTTTCTACAAGTCATTATTCTCTTTTCCAAAAGAAGGACATGCGGAAGATTTTGGTCGCCAATGATACCCAGTGTCAGAATGAAATGAGTACCAATTGACATGGCCAGACTTACCGACTCCAATTAAAAACATTGCGGAAGGCCTTTCCTAAACCCTTCCTTTCGCCTCTGTAATTTTTGGTATACAAATATGAGCATGTGTTTTCTACGGAACATGTGTGCATGTGTCCGTGTTTATGTATATTGTGCGTGATATGAAATAAAATGAATTTTAAATTAAACTCTCTGAATTAACATAATTTAACACTAAACAATTACTTAAAGTGTTTTGTTTTTTAACACCAAAAAAGTTAAAACGTATGCGTAGATAAGATTGTGTTGATTTTGCAATAGACTTTCACACGAATAATTCACATAAAAATGTATTTATGCAAAGAGGTAAGAGGGCTGGACATAGTTGAACCAATTAAAAAGGGTTCCTGTGGTTCCAACAGAACGGCTCTAAACGCCATACAAGCGGCCCAATCATAGAAGTTGTGAAGGAGAGATTTGGTGACTTGGTCATTTCACAGCGAGCGTTCGACTTGGCACACATCGATTGCTTTCTCTGGGGCTAGGTGTCAAGCCCTTAGTCTACGTTAACATTACCACGTTGGACGAGCTCCAGATACTATAACTGGAATAACGCCGCACATATTGCCGCTTGGATGACTAACTTAAGGAACTGACAATTTTTCGGAAATTGAGTTAAGGTCGCCATAGGACTTGCCTAGTCGCAGTACAACGTGTGTGTACATTTTGAACAGGTAGCTATTACCGTTACCCTTAAAAACGGTAGAATATTTTTGACGTATCTGGCAATAAGTCTCCTTAAATTGAATTTTTTCAGAAAATAACATTAATTATTTTAAGAATATTGAGAAAGAGCAAATGTGGTACATAATAAGAAAAACAAACAGGAAAGTGTAATAAATTTTACGTCATGGGGAAGAAGCAACATTGTCTCAAAAATAGAACATCTGCTCTCCTGAACAATTTTGAAAATGTCAGTTCCATCAGTTGGTCATCCAAGCGACAATATTGGATGAGCACCTCAAAAATTGAGCCGACAGCTTGATGTACAGCCAGAGAAGCCAAGGCTGTCATATTAATGATATGGTATTCCATACATAGTGATTTAAATAAATCCCAAATAATGCCTAGAATCAATTTGGTATCTCACACCGCACAGAGAGAGGAATTCCAAAGAAAGGAAGTCATTCGGCCGTTTCTTAAGCAGACTACCGATTGCGCAAATACTTGGCATGATTGTAGAAGAGGTATTAAAGGAGTTAAGCTTTAAATTTTATTAAAATATGTGGTATATAAGGCCGTTTTAAATCTATGGTATGCATGGGCGGAGCTAAAGAGCCTCAATCAGTTGGCTACCTCGGGTGAACAAAATGTTAAGGCGCGTGGAAGTTTCGGCTTTTTCGTGTGATTTATAAAATCTTTTCCTGTGTTCATAAAATCTTTTCACATTAACTTTTCTCAATTGGCAACAAGATTTGTTGAACAACAACGCTAAGGTAGAATATTAAATGCTTTATCATTTGTGGGAATTTGGAGGTCGGCTTTTAGTATGGTGCATACACGGAGGAAAATCGTAATTTTTGATATGTTTGAATTCAAAGAAAATATACTTTGAACCAACATTTTTAAATATAATATATTTTTGAACAAATATATTTTATTTGAAAATCAAGAAATTTTGTTTGGAACGCATATATTAATATATTACAACAAAATATATTTGCGAACTTATTGTCACAAATAAAATATGTGTTTCCAAACAAACAAAGATATTGTTTAAGAATTTATCCAAATTCATTATATTTAAAAAACATTTTAAAACTTTGTTGACTTGGGTAATTTTTAATATTATTTTTCCTTGATTTTGTGTTATACTTTTGTTTTACAGCACTAATTTTGTTTATAAATAGTCCAATTGTTAATCCTTCAATGCTATTCGTCGTAACGCAAAATTATACGATTTAAATTTTTCAAACATATAAAATTTATAAAACACTTAAAACTTTCCTTTAAATTAAGGCATCGATACATTGCCAAAATACTTAAATATAAATTAATCATTGTTTGGGAAATATTATTTCAAAATACAACCAGTAAGGAAAGGCAGAAAGTCGGGCGGGGCCGACTATATAATACCCTACACCTCCCTAACAATGCGATAAGGGTTATTGCGATAACAATTTGGAATAATTGGTAAATGGGTAAGAACATATATATGCGGATATATCTAATTCTGAACCGATAATCGCTAAATTAAGCAATATTCGTTCCTAAATTGAGAGACATCTTTCTGGAGAATTTTGTAATGATCGGAAGTAAAGTACAACTTCTATAGCGCTTTGTAACCAAATCAGGAGAAACATATATATGGAGCTTATATATAAATCTGAATCGATTTTCCCTGAATACTCATTCATGTAAAATAGAAACCTCTTTCTGTCGAATTTCGTACTGATCGGATATAAAATACAGTCTCTACAGCGCTTGAATGTCAAATCGGTGCTAACATATATATGGGGGCTATATCTAACTCTGAACCGATTTTCTCCAAATTTGGCAGTATTCCTTCGTGTAATAAGAAACCTCTTTCTGCCGAATTTCGCTGTGATCGGATATAAAATACAGTCTCTACAGCGCTTGAATGTCAAATCGGTGCTAACATATATATGGGGGCTATATCTAACTCTGAACCGATTTTCTCCAAATTTGGCAGTATTCCTTCGTGTAATAAGAAACCTCTTTCTGCCGAATTTCGCTGTGATCGGATATAAAATACAGTTTCTACAGCTATTGAATTTCAAATCGGGGGTAACATATATATGGGGGCTATATCTAAATCTGAACCGATTTTCTCCGAATTTGGCAGTATTCCTTCATGTAATAAGAAACCTCTTTCTGCCGAATTTCGTACTGATTGGATATAAAATACAGTTTCTACAGCGCTTACATGTCAAATCGGGTGCAACATATATGGGGGCTATATATAAATCTGAACCGATTTCCCCCAAATTTTGTATTTTATCTAAGTGTATCACGAGACTACTCTCTGTCAATTTTTGTACAAATCGGTTACAAAATGTTGCTTATACAGTGCATATATGTCAAATCGGAGGTACATATATATGGGAGCTATATGTAAATCTGAACCGATTTTAACCAAATAACCAATAGGGATCGTCCTTGGGCCTAAAAAAAGATATGTGCAAAGTTTCGTTGAGATCGGACCATAATTGCGACCTGTACTTTGATTACAAGAATACGTCTACAGACAGACAGACGGACAGACAGACAGACGGACATAGCTAAATCGACTCAGAAAGTGATTACAAGTCGATCGGTATAATAAACAATGGGTCTATCTCTTCTCCTTTTGGGTGTTACAAACAAATGCACAAAGTCATAATACCCTGTACCACTGTGTGGTGTAGGGTATACAAATATTAGGATGAAAACATAATTTTGTTTAGAACAACATCCTCACAAACATATAATATTTGTGAGTGTCAAATATTATATATTTGGAGTGTACCCTAAACATATGTATGTTTTCAGCAAAATATGTTTGGAACAATATACTACAGAAGCGATTTTTTTTCAGCGTGTATAGGGGGAAATGCAAAATATCCCATTTTTGGGAATTTTCGAAATTATATTGGGAATTGTGGAATTGACTTTTGCAAATATAATGATTCGCGAATTACTTTCGATTTGATATGTCGACATATAAAGTGTAAAATATTTTATGCACGCTGAAAAAAAAAATCGCTTCTGTAGTATATTGTCCCAAACATTTCGGCTTGAAACATATTTATGTTTAGGGTACACTCTAAACATATAATATTGGATACACACAAAAAGTATATATGTATTTGGGAAAATGTTATTCTAAACTAAATTTTGTTTACATCCCAATATGTTTTTATTTGGGACTATTATTTCCGAAACCAATATTTATTTTCACTTAAGAATTCAGAGTTATTCTACTAATTCAAAGTTATTTTTTTAAAAATTTTTAATGTTCGTAAAAATATTAAAAATCATAATAAATTACTTGGAGGATTGACAAGAAATGATGACTTGGAATACTAATTCAGAAATTTGAAATGATTGATTTAAACAGAAGTAAATTCTGCATATGGTATTGTAACTGTGAGGTACAATTCGAAACTAAGGACAAATTTAAACTGAAATTCTACAAAGAAAGCAAAAGGTTTGAAAATCTTTTTTAAATAAAATATATTTGGGAAAATTTCTAAACAATAATTTTATTTGTATTTTAACGCATATTTTATTTGAGAAATTTAGTTTGCAAATATATTTTGTTGTAATATATTAATATATGCGTTCCAAATATTTGCGTTCGATTGATTTTCAAATAAAATTTATTTGCTCAGAAATATATAATATTTAAAAATTTGAGTTCCAAATATATTTTCTTTCGATTCAAACATATCAAAAAAGGCGATTTTGCCCCGTGTGCCATTATTAGATTTTGGTCTGCATTTGAAAGTTGATTTTTTTCCTGGCCCTGTTGTAGCATTTTGTTAATAGCAGTTTTAAAAAAAGGTAATTTTGTATTTCATTGCGAAAACGGTATATGTAGTATTTTTGAGATATGGAGGAAATTAAAAAAAAGTATAAAATATTTATATTTCACTTAAAGGAAACTTCCTGGAGAATAGTTTTGAAATAATGCCACGTTTCTCCAAATTAAATTTTTTTTTAGAAAAATTTCATATTTTCAACTATCGTAAAACTATGGAAAACATTTACAACTTTTATCCGAGTATACAGTACACAGCAAAATAAACTTTGAGTCCGGCTTTAAGTACAATAGATTTTGCGGAAAAACTAAAAATTCTGTTTTTGGGGATTTTCGAATTATATTTAGGAATTGTGGGATTTTCCTTTACAAATATAATAATGTTAGATTCCTGGTATCAAGAAGTCTAAACTACAAAAAAAAGCTGAAATGAATTTTTAATCCGAGAATAAACGGTCACTAGCAAGGTTGGAAAAATGTGTTTTCATGTTTTACATCAGAGCATTATTAAATTTGGCAGAGATTAGTTTATAGAATCACGAACACTGCGAAATTTGATAAAAATGGATACCCTTCAGATAAAGGCCAAATTTAAATACAGACACATATAGAATTTTGCATCTAAAATAGGTGTCAAACACGATTTACAAAAATCAAAACAGCAACAAGAGAACAACTACAAAGGTTAAATAGATGAATACAGTACATTCTGTCTAATACAATGTTAGTTACGCCTTTTGTTCTTTATCAAAAATGAGCACTTGATGTTACGTCTTTTTTTCTTGAATAAAATCGTAATTTTTTGACGAAAAACGAATTTTCATTTTTTGAGGGTTACGCTTTTGGGCATTTTTGGTGACGCTATTTTAACATTTTTGGAAAGTATAAAGTGTTGTTAATAAATTCGGTTTTTATCGCAATCCAATGTACTACAATTCCAAAATTTAACATATTTCGAAGAAAATCAGCATACTTTGAAATGACTTTATGTTATTTTAATCGGCTATGAAAAAGTCGACTTGTCGGTCCGATTTATCGACCTAGTCGACTGAAACGAAATTTAATTGATGAAAAAGTCGACTAGCTTCACCATTCACTAATTCTGATATAGCCGCCATATAAACATATATTTCTTCCCTTTCGCACTATAGACGCAGTATTTTACATATATATCATAGCCCTCATACATATGTTCCTTCCGATCTGGACTTTTATCACTTCACAAGATTCATTTTACATCTAATCGTTTTAAAATTATGCATTCTTGGGTTAATAATTTATATTCCGAAATTACATTTTGCTCAGTTATTTAGAAGAACTTCATTAAATGCCGAAAAAATGTTCATACTTATGAATTGGAAGTACTTATAATGTTATTCTTTTGGAAGTACTTCTTTTATTTTTTGCTGGGTAGTATAAGCTTATTAGTTGCTATCAACTCGAGAAAAATGGGCGAAGTCGCCACGTCCCTTTTGGTACCTCCCACACAAATGCACCATTTGGCACCAAAAGTTAACAGCTTATAACATTAATAACAGTGTATAAAAATACTTGAAATTTTGTATAGTATTATGCTTTTATATTGCCTACAGTCCAGGGAAAAATGGGTGTTGTTGTCACGCCCCTTTTGGTACCTCCCACACAAAGGTACCTTTTTGCACCAAAAGTTAACAGCTTATAACATTAAAACCAGTGTATAAAAATACTTGAAATTTTGTACAGTGTAATGTTTTTATAGTGTCTATAGCCCTGTGAAAAATGGGCGTTATTGCCACGCCCCTCTTTGTACCTCCCACACAAAATGCCCAAATCATACCACAATTTAATGTCTCATAACGTTTATACCAGTGCACATAAATGCTTATAAGTCGGCACAGTGCAATGAATTTAAAGTATCTAATGTTCAGCAAAAAAAAGGTGTATTTGATAAACCCCGTCTGGTACCTCCCGCACAAATTGACAGAATAATTCGAGTAATATTCAATATTACATTACTCACAAAGTGAGGGTATACCTTAGTCGGTTTACCCGACTGAAACTTTCTTACTTGTTTTTAAATGCTTAAATCCGTATTAATTTTGCTTATTTAAATGCAAAAATCATGACAATCGCATTTTTGAATGCTTTGCATTTTTGCGTTGTTTTAAAAGTTGTTGAATATAGCTTCATTCAATTTAAAGTTTAAATATTATAAATACCCCCACCCCTCCACCAATCACTTTCAAACATCATTTAAACTATTTCAACTGATTAATCGTTTATTTCCCACACATTTACAACAAACTGCAATGACTGCAAATGAAAATGAAAAAGTTTTTAATAAAATATGGGTGCACTCTTATTAAAAGTAACCGCATTGCTCATAAATATTTTTAATGTTGAAACATTTAAACCAAACGACCCGACCCGTCCGTACAACCAAACGACCAAACAAATAACCAAACATCCAAAGCAGCCGAACATCAGAGCCAGAAAACAAACGACTCTTCCCTTCAATCGCCCAAAAAAATGTAGTAAAACGTGAAAAACAAACCATTTGAAATGTGCAGTAATAATTCTTTGACTGCAACACATCCAATTGCCTCGATTCTGTTACTAAACAACCAGAATTTCCGCTCTATGGACTCGAGTCAGCTCAATTGCCCCGCGAATGGGGACTATTGTTGGGAAAACAACAAACGAATGTAGAATACCGAGAGAGAGAACGAGCGAATAGGAACAAAAGTAGCAAAACGATAACGATATTTTGAACTTTTAGATCGTTATTCAATTTTCCAAAACAGCAATTGGCGTTGTTAAACAACTTTCTGGGCTGCAACTTCTTGCAATATACGGACACAAACAAACAAACGCACATAAGAGTGCGAAAACAGTGCAAACGCGCTAATCGAAACTTCTTAAATAAGAAACCAGTAAGGAAAGACTAAATTCGGGCGGGGGTGACTGTAACGTGTTTTCCAATAGGGATGATATGATTTTGAAGTGACGTTTCGGACATTTGTAATATGTCATGATCTGTCATTTGTTTTTCATTGTATTCAGTAGTATTTACAATTTCACCATGGAGAGATATACGCAATAACAACGTTAACAAATTATTCCGTTTTATTATCAAAATAATCGTTCGCCAATTACAACTTTTCGTGCGATAAGTCCTTTTTTTAAATCCAAAAAAAACACTTTCAAGTCGACCTACGACCTTGACACTCATCAGCAATATGTTATATCCCGTTAAGAGCTATCTTTTTGCCATTTACGGATTGTGGCTACGTGCCACAACAATTGAATTCTTGCGAGAAAAGTTTGGAGATTCTATTATTTCAAGAAATTGCGATATTGAATGGCCTCCAAGAAGTTGTGATTTAACACCATTAGACTATTTCTTGTGGGGTTATTTGAAGTCATTGGTCATTCGAAATAAACCAGACTCTCTTCAAGCTTTACAAGTCAATATTGAACGTGCCATTCATGACATACGACTTGATTTAGTGGAAAAAGTGCTCGAAAATTGGGTTCATCGAATTCGTTCCTGCAGAAGAAGTCGTGGAGGCCATTTGAATGACGTTCTAGTTAGAACTTAATTGTATCGATTGTACTTCACATTAAATAAAAAAACTATGTTCAAGGAAATCATATCATTCTTGTTGGAGTCAATTTAGCCATGTCCGTCTGTCTGTCCATATCTTCTTGTAATAAAATTGCAAAATTTGTACAGAAAGACGATCCCTATTGAAAATGGGGAATATAGGTCCATGCTTTGAAATAGCCAACATATAAAGGTCCCCACCGATGTCACTTCTTGATCTGGTTGAAATTTAGGAATTTACACTGGACGATGCTTTGATGTAGCCTCCAATATAAAGGTCCCTTCCGATTAGAGTTCTTAACGTTCTAGGACACATTTTTAACTGATCCTGCAGAAATTTACAAAAACCAGATAATGATGAATTTCTCTTATTTCTACCAAAAGTGCTATAATTTCTACATTTATCCATAGATTATTATGCCAGTTCACACAGTCCGTTTTCGTTTGAAATACCGTGTTGTAATCTGGGAGGCGGAAATAAAGTTCAACCAATAAATTGTCCCAGTCCCGCATTTCCCCCGGTTTCGATCCATTCGTGTAGCAGCGAAATCCCACGGGCACAACATCAAGTGTTCCGTTGAACTAGGAATGTCTGTTTGGCACAAATGATTCACAGTTAACTAACTGCAAGCCGTACTTCAGGAATGCGGTCAGAGATTTCCAATGTTCGAATGTGACCGACCAGTAATTCTCTTAACCTCTGATGGTACGGCTTGTTGTCTCAATTTATCCATGCACCCATCTTTTGTAGACGTCTTGCTGTGAGGGCTGCCTTATAAAGGGTGTCCCAAGAAGAACGCAATTTTTAAATCTCGCAACATTCGAAGTGTCATTGTTTGACATTTGAATAATTGTTATTGTTTGTTAGTAGAAGGTACGAGGTTAGTAAAAATGGAGCGCTACACGAATGAACAACGCATTCTCATTGTGAAATTGTTTTACCAAAATGGTGAAAGTTTTGGGGCTACAGTTCGCAAATTGCGATCAATTTGGGGTCACAATAATGCTCCAAAAGAGTCAACTGTAAAGAGATTAATGGATAAATTTGCCGAAACTGGGTCTGTTAGTGATGCAAAGACAACAACGCGCCATCGACCAGGTCGATCGACCGGTTTTTGGGTGGTTTTTGGGCTGGAGGAATCATTGGACCCTTTTTTATGAAAATGAGGCAGGTCAAGCGCAAACAGTCAATGGTGTTCGGTATCGTGAAATGATAACCAGTTTTTTCTTGCCTAGAATTGAAGAAATGAATGTGGAGGGCATGTGGTTCCAACAATACGGCGCCACATGTCATACAGCCAGAGAAACAATTCAATTGCTGCATCAGTCATTTCCCGGTCGTGTTATTTCGCGTTTTGGAGATCAGAATTGGCCGCCTAGATCGTGCGATTTAACACCATTAGATTTTTTTCTTTGGGGTTTTTTGAAGTCGATGGTTTACGCGAATAAGCCGACGACGACTCAAGCCTTAAAAGACGAAATTGGACGCTGCATTAATGAAATACCGCAGCATTCATGCAAAACGGTCATTGAAAATTTCATTAAAAGATCGCGTGCATGCCAGCAAAGCCGCGGCGGCCATCTGCACGATATATTGTTCCATACATAACCTCATTCTGTCTACTTTACGATATAATAAAGTTTCACGATTTTTTCTTAAATATCTGTGTTTTATTTAAAATTAAAAAATTGCGCTCTTCTTGGGACACCCTTTACTTTATACGGATTTCTGTTGGTTGGATGTACAGTATAATCTCCAACGCTATTGTTGCTGCGTTTCTAATTGCCTAGACAGCACATACGTTACAATTTTTGCAATGTTTTTACGTTGCACTTCTTTGCCACTGATGTCCACCACACTACAGAGGCGTAGGTTATTATTGGTTATATCAGTGTGTCACATTTGTAGCTAGTCCCCATTTTAAACATATAACACTTCTGCACAACAACCAACATCTGTGGTTCCTGGCAAGTCCTTCTTCCAGATGATCTACCCAACTCAGTTTCTGATCCAAGATTAATCCCAAGTATTTTACCTTTGTAGATATAGCAATTGTCGTACACACAGAATACAGTTTGGTTGCCTCAACCGAATAATTTGCCAACCGAATTTTGGTAGTTCTGTCTACTAGCATGCGATTCCAACAAGACAACCAACATTTTGGTTGTGGTATACTTCTACTTTCATGTTGACAACAATCATATTTGTTAAAATTGTATGTTGCCACCACCAAATTGGTTGTTCTGACAATTTGTCAGTCATCTAACTACTAACAATTAATTAAAAACAGTTTTCATTAATTTGTATTTTATATATTGAACAAAATACCAAACAATTCATAGCAAAATAAAACATCCTATATTACAAATTCATCACTATTATGAGATGTGGAAATATTTGACACAAATTTTAGTACACGAAAAAAAACACAAAACTTTTATGCAAATATCGCTAAACCCTGTGCTTTCAATTTCATGATAGTTGGTTTTATTTTTCTATTTATGTTAAACATTTTGCACAACATATTCTGCATTCCACACATTATTATCCACACGAGATTATTTTTGACTGCATATACCGTTCTTGAACAAAATGTTGGAAGATTTATTTATGTCGAGTAATTTTATTTTTTGTTTGTCATGTATCAGCAAAAGAACAGCAACCAATCTTTCGGTTGTATTTCCCAAAATACATTTAATTATTCGAAATTTGGGAAATTATTGGGATAACCAAAAAACGATTATCTATTAATATTTTTCTGTTGTAGTAACCAATTATTCGTTGCAATAATAATCTTTGGTCTATTCATACAATTTCTGTTGTCAAGAATAAAACATTGGTTGTCACAACCAAAAATCGATCATATGGTACTATAATGAAAATTTAAAAGTAGTTACCACCACTAACCGAGTGTCAATGAAAAAAACAATCTTAAAATGATTGATACAACCATCGATTTAGTTGTAAGCATTTTCATTTGATCGTATCCATGTTATTATTGTTGTTTCAACTATTTGTATATAAATACAAACGGCACACGGTGTTGGCAATATACTTTTTGTTGCTAGTACTATATTTTTATTGTTACAATCGAATTCCAACCAATTATTTTACTGGGTGTATTCAGGAACCGAGACTCGTCGAAACGCGCGATCTACTTTTTCCTTGTAACTTAACATATTTCCGTTTTTTTTGGGTTTACATTTCATCGTCTTGGCTGTGCACTGTTACATATGCTATGGCAAGTGCCTTCTCAGCTGTTACCATCGCTGTATGTAAACATCGAGTACATACATCTTTTCACAACCTCATTCAGAGCTGTTTCCATGGATCTTCCTTTGACATATGCGTATTGTTTAAATGTTAGCCTTCCATCCGTTATATTAGTTTTGACCATTTCGTCTATTATTCGTTCCATGGTTTTTAACAGGAAGGAAGATTAGCTAATAGGTCCATAGGCCTTTGGGATCGTATAACTCGCCTTACCAGGCTTGGGTATAAAGACCACCTCGATTCCTCCAATTGTTTTGGACCAGTTATCCAAAGCTGCGGGATTACAGCTATATGAATCCTGGCTTTATTTATTATGCCCATCAGAGCGCTGCCTGCCATATCGCTCCTGTGGAGCTTGATCTGGATGACCTCAAGCATTGTAATTTCAGTAAAAGATTCTCCTGAGAGCTGTTTACTGGTGGCACTTCCATATTTTTTAGTAGTGAATCATTCTCATCCTTACGTCTACAACCTATGTGAGCCACATCCAGTACACCTTCTTGGGAGACGGTGTTATTTTTTTACACGCCTTTATTTTCGTTATTTGATAACTCTTACTTTCATTTCCACTATGTTTGCTGAAAACCTCCTGCAAAATTGGTGATGTTAGAGAGTACTGAATACTAACGATCTCCTAACTCTCAACATAGGGAACAAGGCAACCTTTGTTAACAAAATTAGGGAAGAAGTATTAGATATAACGATATGTTCAGAAAATCTTATTGATGAGATTCATGAGTGGAGGGTTTCCGATGAACACTCCTATTCAGACCACCGTTATATAAGGTTTAAAATTGCACGGCCACCGCCAAACCCCATAAGTTTCCGTAATAAGCCTAAGACCGACTGGACTAAATTCGGAAATCTAATTAGAAATCGATTGGGGCAGCCTACACGCGATTGTCTATGTGCAGAAGACATTGATATCAATGTGAAGAAGATTACCGAGGCTCTTGTAAAATCATTCGAAGATAGTTGCCCACTTCGAGAAAGGAAATCTGCCTTTGAGAAACCCTGGATGACAGGACAAATTCGCTCAATTGGCAAAGATGCCTGCAGACTTTACAACAGAGCTCGACGTAAAAAACAATCAGTATATTGGGACGTCTACCACAGAAGACTCAAAGAATACAATAAAATCGTTAGATCGGCGAAACGTAACTCCTGGAGGCTTTTCTGTGAACAGGTAGACAGCGTTAACAGCATGTCTAAAATGAAAAAGTTCCTCTCAAAAACTCATGTCCAAACCGAAACACTGGTGGATGAAACGGGTAAAAGGATGGCAACTATAGAGGATACCGTAAGGCTCTTGATGGAAACTCATTTTCCGACTGGTAATGCTGGACCAACAGAGGAACAGTTACAGAATGAAAATGTATTGCATCAAGTACCTATTACGGATATAACAGATGGTATGGTTAAAGAAGCGATAACAAGTTTCTCTCCCTTTAAGGCTGCGGGACCGGATGGAATATTTCCAGCACTTCTGCAGAATGAGGTGGATCTGGTATCAACTCATCTGGCTGGAGTGTTCACTGCATGCCTAACCCATTCGTATACCCCAAAAAACTGGCAGGAATCAAGGGTGGTCTTCATACCAAAGCCTGGCAAGGCGAGATACACGACCCCAAAGGCTTATCGACCCATTAGCCTAACTTCTTTCCTGTTAAAAACAATGGAGCGAATAATTGATAACATGGTCAAAAGTAAAATAGCGGATGACAGGCTAAAATTCAAACAACACGCCTATGTCAAAGGAAGATGGAAACAGCTCTGCATGAGGTAGTGCACCACATAGAAGAGTCCTTCAGTAAAGAAATGTATACACCCGCATTTAACAATGTACAGACCGATACACTTATCCAGTCCTTAGACGAGTTTCAGGTTGACCGGGCGCTGAAAAACTGCATCAACAATATGCTAAGGAATAGGTGGATTATTTGTGGGTCATATGACGTAAAAATTAGAGACAAGATAAATCGGGGCATTTTATCGCCTCTCCTATGGGTTACGACGATACACAGTCTCCTTAAAGCCCTCACCAATGAAGGACTTAAACCAGTCTGTTATGCAGACGACGTTATAATACTTCTAAGGGCACACATCCAAACCAACTATGCACAAGGGCTGAGGAGGCTCTTAACATAGCATATAACTGGGCACAACCAAGGGGATTAAATGTTAACCCAGACAAAACTGAAATATGTCTATTTACAAGGAAAACGAAGATCCCACGTTTTACCCGACCTCGATTCCTGAATAAGACAATTGCTATAACTAAAAACGTAAAATAATTGGGAGTAATCTTGGATCAGAAACTGTACTGGAAAGATCATCTTGAAGAAAGAGTTAAAAAGGCCCACAGATGTTGGTCGTTGTGCAGAAGAGCTATGGGCTTAAAATGGGGACTACGTCCAAATATGACTCACTGGCTTTACATGAGCGTGATTAGACCAATAATCACCTACGGCTGTGTAGTGTGGTGGACATCAATGGACAAGAAGTGCAACGTAATACCTTTGCAAAAAATTCAACGTATGTGCTGTGTAGGCATAAGCGGGGCATTTAGAACTGCACCAACAAAAACGTTGGAGACTATACTGCACATCCAACCAATAGACATCCGTATAACGTATGAGGCAGCCCTCACAGCAAGACGTCTACAAGTGATGGGTGAATGGATAAATCGAGACCACAAGTCGTGCCATCAGAAGATTTTACAATATCTAGTTGGTCACATTTAAATGCCAGAAATCTCGGACCGCATTCCTGAAGTGCGGCTTACAGCTACCTGTGATACGTTTGTGCCAGACAGACGCTCTTGGGAAAATGGAACTTTGGCCCATGTGCCAGTGGGAACCAGCTGCTACACGGATGGGTCCAAGCGAGGAGGAAGGACGGGTCTGGGACTTTTTATTGATGAACCAGAAGTCGAACTTCACTTCCGCCTCCCTGACCATAACACGGTATTTTAAGCAGAAGTTCGAGCAATCACTGAGTGTGTGAACTGGCTCAGTAACACGACAAAGCCTAAATATGCCAACATCTTCACAAATAGCCCAATGGCGATTAAAGCAATAACATCGGAAAGGGTCAGATCCAGAACTGTGTTGGACTGTAAAAGAACGATAAATGATTACTCAGCCCATGATGGTCAATTGCGTATTTGCTGGGTACCAGGACACAACGGAGTGATTGGAAATGAACGGGCAAACAGCTTGGCTTCAAAGGGCAGAGAACTTCGAGTAATAAAATTGGAAACCTTTCGAAGTCACGAAAAATGAGTTGAAGCACTGGACAGTGATGGCTCAGAAAACTGTGTGGAATAGCGCAACAGTAGGAGCAACTGCAAAGATACTGCGGGGTGACCCAAATGAAAAGAAAACAAGAAGTCTTCTGAAACTAAACAAGATCGATATTAGTAAGATGATGAGTGTTCTAACGGGACACTCTAGCTTACAGGCACATCTTCATCGCATAGGACTAGCAGGAAACGACGAATGCGGGGCATGCAGAGATGAAACATTTCTGTGTCACTGCCCGGCTTTCACACATACAAGATCCCAACATTTCGGGTCCGACATATTACCAGACTTGACTCATCTCAGAGAATATGACTGGAAGATACTGAGAAAATTCGTGTCTAGTACCGATTTTCTGTAACTCGTGAGGTATAAAAAGATCATAAATAAGGAGCGCACAACAGGCCGAACCACTGGCTTAAGTGTATGTCCATGGACATGAGACGTTTAAACGTCTCCTCTCTTCAACCTAACCTAACCTAGAGAGTACATCGAGATCATTTTTCCTGTGGCAGACTTACCAGTTCCCCCATTAAGGTTGGAATTTTGTTTGCCAATGACGCTGAGCATGACGATTTTTATGAGTACAGAGATGTCGCTCTTCCTTACTTGTTTCAACTTTGCGCCGGGAGGGGTTGCTTTCCACTAGTTTTTTTTTCAAGGATACCGGCTAAGCGTTGTGATGCATTACTCACAAAGTGAGGGTATACCTTAATCGGTTTACCCTTCTAAAATTGCCTTACTGGGTTTTCTTTTTTTTCCGGTCTAAGAAGGCAAGCTAATTTGAAAAGTTAGTCGCTGCGTTAGGAAAAGTCAATAATCCTTGTAGGGAATGTCATCGATTATTCACATTAGAGAGTGCCTACTGTATTGTACGACTATATAGAAAATGTAATGGTAGCAGAATAGCTGTTACATAGCTCCGTTGCCAATGGCAGTTCCAAGACTACATAAACTGATTCTGCTGTTCCGATTGCTGCTGATAACAAGAACAACAGATTTCAAATTACACACACATACACACAATCAACTCACACCGAGTTACACATTGTGCTAGTGTGCTACAAATATCCGCATAATGTTTACAGCCATACATCGTGGACACACACATACTCTCCGACATATACCTAAACGCACATATGGACTTACAGGGCTCTATATCCGCATCCTTCTTGTCGGGACATTTGTGTTGTGGTGTTTGTGTAGCTTCAGCAGTTGTGATTTTGCTTCTTTTTCTCTAAAAACACTATTTGGGCGGCCGCATAAATAGCGTCCTAAGCTTTTCAACATTTCTGCAGGATCATGTGTATGGATATATGGATGTACGAGTATGTATGTGAGTATGTGTTTTGTAATGATTGTATGTGTAATGCATTAAACGATATTGCACAGTGAGGTTTCAGGTATTGCATTTTTTAAATAACCACATATCCCGTAAATCTGTCTTTAATCTTAATATAAGACATGTCAACCAAGTTGACTGTTATATACACACCTTCAAAATTATATCACAAATATATTTTCTAATTATTTTGGACAATTCTTTAGATTTTATAATAAACCTGTGGTGATGCTATATGCGAGTTCGAAAAATGCGTGTACCTTCTAGACTAGTAGAAATGTCATAAGTCCACAATTTTACAAGAACGGTATAATACATTCCATAATTATTTTAAAGAAAGACTAACAAGATTATTCCCACAAATTTTGAAAAATTACTGAATTGTTAAATCTAATCTATCTATTCTATTAAAGATATCTTCAATATTGTTTTCGGTTCCCAAACACTGTGCATCTACTAACTACATTCCATATAACATTAACCATTGCATCGACGACTCATATGCTTTGTTTCAAATGTTTTCAAGCAATAATTTTAAAGTGCAACATTTAAGTCCGAGTCCGTCGTCTGGAAGTTTGTTCGCCGTTCTGCCATTGTTTTTCAACGTTTTGTGGTATTATGTTTTCTAGTTTTTCTATCTCTCTCTCCGTAGCACTGGCAGCGTTAGTCTGGTAGCATTGTAATGAAATCCTCTTTTCGAGCGGGTCATTATTACATTGCTGCAGCAAGCCCAAGAAGAATGAAGAAGGATGGAAGGAAGAACTAGGAAAGAAAGTTCATATGTTTAATTTTAAACACATCGAAAACAGAAATCGAAAATCATTTATAAACATGAACACAATTACAGGGCATACGATGCATAGTACACATACATTAATATTGAGATATTAGAGTGCTACAGCATTGTGAATGCACCAAAAAAAAACTTGAATTATAAGTTTTCATGGGTACGCAATTAAAAAAGGATAAACATTTCAGTAGTAATGAAGTACTGCAATTACAGAAGATGTAAGAATCTATAATGTATTGTAGCGAGCTACAGCACACAAATTGGGCCACCTCGGGTATACAATGGGAGTCCAAATCCGAGGCTTTTTTTGAAACTTAAAAAAAATAACAAATGGAACACGAATACATAACCCAAAAAATTCATTGATTTCTACGACTTTTGATATATCATTATGTTTGGAAGGCGATTATCAGTGGTGACGGGATTAGCGGGGAGGATCGGATCTTTTGGGAAAATTACTTCCTGAAGTGTCTTCTTTATTTCGTTCTTTCACTTGGAACATCGATTTTTAAGCCTTCGATACCAAAAGTGGGCCTTAATATACTAACCCTTTGTTTACTCAGCAAGCTTTGTGGTTAAATATGATATATTTAAAAAACCACTCGGTTGCTATGAAAGTGTATTGTGGGGATTTATAGTGATTTTTTTACACGGAATCTCTTTGTCAAATACATCACCCAAAAATCTATCGATTTCTATTACTCTTGATATAAAGGGTTTTCCAATCGGCCATTTGTAATATGTCAAGATCTGTCATTTGTTTTTCATTGTATTCAGTAGTGTTTACAATTTCATCATGGAGAGATATACGCAAGAACAACGTTTACAGATTATACAGTTTTATTATAAAAAACACTTTCCAGTCTACCTACGACCTTGACAATATTTTAGCTCTCTAACGAGAGCTATCTTTTTGCCATTGAATGATTCCGATCCGACGTATCGTTAAAGAGCAAAAATAATCTTTCAGTTAACATTTGTAAATGATGCCAATTTTTTTAAATCCAAAAACAAAAACACTTTCCAGTTGACCTACGACATTGACACCCATCAGCAATATTTTAGCTCTCGTTAAGAGCTATCTTTTTGTCATTGACCGATTGTGGCTACGTGCCACACAGCAAATGAAACAATTGAATTGTTGCGAGAAAAGTTTGGAGATTCGATCATCTCAAGAAATTGTGATATTGAGCGGCCTCCAAGAATTTGTAATTTAACATCATTAGACAATTTCTTATGGGGTTATTTGAAGTCATTATTCTTTCGAAATAAACCAGACTCTCTTCAAGCTTTACAGGTCAATATTGAACGTGCCATTCATGACATACGACTTGATTTAGTGGAAAAAGTGGTCGAAAATTGGGTTCATCGAATTCGTTCCTGCAGAAGAAGTCGTGGAGGCCATTTGAATGACGTTTTATTTAGAACTTAATTGTATCGATTGTACTTCCCATTAAATAAAAAACTTTTAAATTTCCTTAACAATAGTTTTTTTCTTCAAAGAAATCATATCACTCTTATTGGAAAACCCTATACTTCAAAAAATATAGTACAAATACTAAAGACATCTTCCATGTCAAACTTTTCAGTGGAAATGTCAGATGGCGCCAGGCAACACTTAGCGTTGCCTAGGCCAGAAATATATATAGCAACCCTCATATAACCATTTAAATTAAAGGAAATCGTTAAGGGTAAAAATGCTGAAAACATCACATTCATGTAGAAATTGTATTTTAGTAACTGTCGTTAGAATAATTTAAAAAAAAAATAGTTTTTTAAAAAACATTTTTTTTGCTGGTACGAAAAAAACCATAAAAAATTCGCAAAAAATTGTTCGTTCTACTTTTTCAAAGCTAGCATTCTAACGAAGAAAACAGTGACTATTTGAAAATCTATGGATAAATGTAGAAATTATAACCCATATTGTAAAATTGGGAAATTAAAAAAAATATATATTTTTTTATTTTTGTCATTTTGTTTGAGAGATACGAAAAGGGGTGCGGCAATAACGCCCATTTTTTCACTATAAAAACATTACACTGTACAAAATTGTAAGTATTTGTATGGACTGGAATCAATATTAGAAGCCGTTAACTCCAAAGTGGCCAATTTGTATGGCAGATTCCAAAAGGGGCGTAACAATAACGGTAATTTTGTAAGGAACTATAGGCACTATAACAGCATTACACTCCACAAAATTTCAAGTATTTCTATGGACTGAAATCAAAGTTACAAGCCGTTGACATTTTGTGCAAAATGGTCCAATTGTATGGGAGGTACCAAAAGGGGCGTGGCAACTTCGCCCATTTTTCTCAAGATGACAGCGACCAAGAAACTAATACCATGTGTGGAATGGTCAAAGATTCTGAATAGTAGTATAGAAGTTATGAGATAATCAATTCACTAAATTTTGACCCTTTGAGGGGGAGGTACTCGAAGGAGTGGACCAACATAGTCCATCTTTGACCTTAGTCTGAGATAGAAAAAAATATTGACACATAACAAATTTGCAGTCAATCGGGTAAATCTGTCGAAAGTTATCGACGGACATTGAATGATTTCAAATGGCCTAAAATGGATTTCTGCCAAATATTCTTGGGTCTCTTAGGTCACTCCATTGATATGTTACACTTTTGACCTGCAGCATCTTATATATATGTACCCTTGTTCACAATAGTGGGTGTATTAAAACCGGATTATGAGGAAATTCTCTTATTTTTACCAAAAGTGCTGTAATTTTTACATTTATCCATAAATTTTCTGCAATTAGTCATTGTTTTCTTCGTTAGAATGCTAGCTTCCAAAAATTTTAACAAACAGTTTCTCGCTATTTTTTTCTATTTTTATACCCTCACTTTAGTGTGACGAGGGTATATATCATTTGCTACGGAAAAAAGTGTAACACGTCGAAGGAGTGACCTAAGACCCCAAGTATGTTCGGAGGAAATCCGTTTTGGGTAATTTTAAGTCGAATGAGCAATGTCCGTCCGTCTGTCTGTCTGTCTGTCTGTCTGTCTGCTGGCTGGTGCGCACGATAACTCTCGAAAGGAGTAACCGATTGACCTCAAATTTGGTATGTGGTAATATTTTTTTCTATCTCCGGCTAAGTTCGAAGATGGGCCATATTGGTCCACTCCTTCTAGTACCTCCCCCACAAAGGGTTAAAATGTTGTAAAATATTGATTCTTTAATAACTGCTATACTACTTATTCGAATCTTTTGAAATTCCACACATAGTATTAGCTTATTAGTCGTTATCAACTCGAGAAAAATGGGCGAAGTCGCCACGTCCCTTTTGGTACCTCCCACACAAATGCACCATTTTGCACCAAAAGTTAACAGCTTATAACATTAATAACAGTGTATAAAAATACTTGAAATTTTGTACAGTATTATGCTTTTATATTGCCTACAGTCCAGGGAAAAATGGGTGTTGTTGTCACGCCCCTTTTGGTACCTCCCACACAAAGGTACCTTATTGCACCAAAAGTTAACAGCTTATAACATTAAAACCAGTGTATAAAAATACTTGAAATTTTGTACAGTGTAATGTTTTTATAGTGTCTATAGCCCTGTGAAAAATGGGCGTTATTGCCACGCCCCTCTTTGTACCTTCCACACAAAATGTCCAAATCATACCACAATTTAATGTCTCATAACGTTTATACCAGTGCACATAAATGTTTATAAGTCGGCACAGTGCAATGAATTTAAAGTATCTAATGTTCAGCAAAAAAAAGGTGTATTTGATAAACCCCTTCTGGTACCTCCCACACAAATTGACAGAATAATTCGAGTAATATTCAATATTACATTACTCACAAAGTGAGGGTATACCTTAGTCGGTTTACCCGACTGAAACTTTCTTACTTGTTATAATTTTTTTGTGCAAGCAAAAAACGATATTATTATAACGACAGTTACTAAACTTCTTTTTCCACTAGAAGGAATCACTACTATGTATATACTTCAAATATAGTACAAATACTAAAGACATCTTTCAAGAAAATCTTTGAAGAAAATGGACATTTTAAAGAAACATTAAAAAAACAAATTACCATAAACAGTTTTTTTTGAATATTTTTTTGTGTTTAGGACTACACCAGTAAATGATTACACCAGAAAATATTATGCAAAGCCCTTAGACAGAAATTTAAATCGGATTTTTACAAAATTTTGTTTCTACAGTGTTTATATTCAAAACCGGAGGAACATATCGATTCCATAGTATAGAAAGGCCTCAACTCATGAACACATAAGTTTTCAGGAGGAGGAAAAACTTAATTAAAATTGTTTAGCTGATTTTGCAAAAACTTGCCAAAGGGGTATCTTATTAAATATACGACACCGATTTAGTGTTTTGACATTTCTTGAATTGTTTGGATTTTTAACAATTTAAATGATATAGGGCCTTTTGATGTCTTTTTTTTTTAAGAAAAAATGAGTTGAGGCTTTTTATACCCTCACTTTAGTGATACGAGGGTATATATCATTTGCTACGGGCCAAAAGTGTAACACATCGAAGGAGTGATGTAAGACCCTAAGTATGTTCGGCGGATATTCGTTTTGGGTCATTTTAAGTCGGATGAGAAATGTCCGTCCGTCCGTCTGTCTGTCTGGCTGGTGCGCACGATAACTCTCGAAAGGAGTAACCGATTGACTTCAAATTTGGTATACGGTAATATTTTTTTCTATGTCCGCCTAAGTTCGAAGATGGGCCATATTGGTCCACTCCTTCTGGTACCTCCCACACAAAGGGTTAACATTTAGTGAAATATTGATTCTTTAATAACATCTATACTACTTATTAGAATACTTTGAAATTGTATTATTTTATAAGTCGCTATCATCGCGTGAAAATAGGCGAAGTTGCCACGCCCTTTTTGGTACCTCCCATACAAATGGACAAAATTTAACTGCGTATAACTTTAATACAAGTGCATACAAATACTTGAAATTTTGTACAGTATAATGTTTTTGTAGCGCCTACAGTCCGGTAAAAAATGGGAATTATTGTACAGCCCCTTTTGGTACCTCCCACATAAATGGACCGTTTTATACCAAAAGTTAACTTATAACTTTAATACCAGTGCATACAAATACTTGAAATTTTGTACTGTGTAATGCTGTTATAGTGCCTACAGTCCTGCGAAAGGTGGGCGTTATCACCACGCCCCCTTTTGTACCTCCCACACAAAATGACCAAATTATACAAAATTTGAATAGCTCGTAGCGTTAATATACCAGTGCACATAAACGCTTATGTTCGACACAGTGCAATGTATGTATAGAATCTACTGTTTGCCGAAAAATAGGTGTATTTGTTAAACCCCTTCTGGTACCTCCCACACAAATTAATAGATTAATTAGTGCAATGTTATATATATTACATTACTCACAAAGTGAGGGTATACCTTAGTCGGTTTACCCGACTGCAACTTTCTTACTTGTTTAACATTAAATTTTGATGGAAAAACATGGGTTTTCTAGTTTAAAAAGCGCAAACGTGTCTAAATAATAAGAAAATAATAAGAATGCTACGACAAAACATGTATAACGGATTTATAAGGTAAATTGTCGTAAAAAGAATGGCAGTCCTTATCAACAACTTCTTAAAATGATCCCATTCTTTGACAATTTGATTTTGCCACCATAAAGTGGAAAAGGTTCGGTACTTTTGTAAATTATCTTTGGTCTTTGCGGTAAATGCTGGTACTCGTCACGTATATCCGTTTTTTAATATATAAATCCTGAGTTGTCATATCCCAATGCTCGTATCTGTTTAATAGTAGAATCGCCGCTGCTTCTTCCTAATTTTGAAGCAAAGGATATACATTTTATATCATGTTCATAATAAGCTTGTTTACTTACCTGGGCATATCGATGAGTAGCGCTGGGGTACTTTTTCAAAGTCCAAAAAATAATCAAATTCAATTGGTGCACTTTTAAAGGGATTTGCAGTTTTCGAGCTTCTTTTTTAAGTTCCGCAAACTGGGATGGTAAGTATAACTGCCTTTTTCTTATATATATCTCTTAATAAGAGAGTGAGTTGAGTCACACTCCATCTGCATGTGTCCGCTTATAAGATACTTGTGTTCAATTGATATATTCGTTTCTTCACAGAAGTGAAGCAATGCATTAAACAGAGCAGCCTTTCGATTTGGATAGAAGCAGCCATCTGAATAAATAATAATGTGGTGGATTTCTGGACAATGGTTTATGAAATTTGTTAAGTATTTTATAACACAGGAAACAAAAACTGAAGCTACAAGGGCTCCATCAGTCTTGTCACACATGTAGTTTTCAGATTCATGAGTTATCATATTATATATAGTAAAATTATGAACCTGTAATTTCATTTTATAATATGCGGCGTTTGCATTCAATTGCGGTATTGGTTTCACCGCTTGCATATCTCTGCAAAATACAGCACATAACCCAGCATGTAGCAAATCATTATGCTTCTCTTCGCGCATCTTTTCTTTTTCAATTCTGTGCTTCAAATAGATTTCATCCGATATATTTTTTGCTTTATACAGGATTTTCCAATAAGAGTGATATGATTTCTTTGAAAAAAAACACACTTATTGTTAAGGAAATTCAAAAGTTTTTTATTTAATGTGAAGTACAATCGATACAATTACGTTCTACATAAAACGTCATTCAAATGGCCTCCACGACTTCTTCTGCAGGAACGAATTCGATGAACCCAATTTTCGAGCACTTTTTCCATTAAATCAAGTCGTATGTCATGAATGGCACGTTCAATATTGACTTGTAAAGCTTGAAGAGAGTCTGGTTTATTTCGAAAGACCAATGACTTCAAATAACCCCACAAATGGTGTTAAATTACAACTTCTTGTAGGCCATTCAATATCAAAATAATAATCGAATATCCAAACTTGAAATAATCGAATATCCAAACTTTTCTCGCAACAATTCAATTGCTTCATTTGCTGTGTGGCACGTAGCCACAATCGGCCAATGGCAAAGAAATAGCTCTTAACGAGAGCTAAAATATTGCTCATGGGTGTCAAGGTCATAGGTCGACTGGAAAGTGGATTTTTTGGATTTAAAAAAAACTGACTTAGCATCATTTTCAAATGTGAACGGAAAGTTTATTTTTGCTCTAGCACCTTAACGGTACGTCGGATCGGTAATCGGTCAGTGACAAAAAATGGGCTTAGCGCACGAAAAGTTGCAATTGGAGAACGATTATTTTTATAATAAAAGTGAATAATTTGTAAACGTTGTTCTTGCGTATATCTCTCCATGATGAAATTGTAAACACTACTGAATACAATGAATAACAAATAACAGATCATGACATATTATAAATGGTCGAAACGTCACTTCAAAATCATATCATCCCTATTGGAAACCCCGTTACTTGTGTGAACGAATGATTTAGGGCTTTTTCTTTTTATACCCCACACCACACTGTGGTACAGGGTATTATAAGTTTGTATCACGGCAGATGTTTCTAACACCTGAAAATAACACAGCTAGACCCACCTTAAAGTATACCGATCGACTCAGAATCACTAGCTGAGTTCTCCGATCGTTCTGAAATTTTGCAGTTTAGAGTATTTCGCAGCTGTAAAGATCCCTATTGAATTTGGTTGAAATCGGTTCAGATTTAGATATAGCTCCCATATATATCTTTCGTCCGATTTGGCCCTTTAGTCCTATAGAAGCTCTATTTTACATCCAATCGTTTTGAAATTTAGACTGGTAGAGGTTCTTTATCCATGAACCAACACTACCGAATTTGAAGAAAATCGGTTAAGATTTAGCTACAGCTCCCATATATATGTTTCGTCCGATTTTGCTCTTTAGTCCTGTAGAAGCTGTCTTTTAAATCCAATCATTTTGAAATTTAGAATTGTAGAGTTTCTTGATCCATGAACCAACACTACCGAATTTGAAGAAAATCGGTTAAGATTTAGCTATAGCTCCCATATATTTCTTTCGTCCGATTTGGCCCTTTAGTTCTATAGAAGCTGTATTTTACATCCAATCGTTTTGAAATTTAGAATGGTAAAGTTTCTTGATCCATGAACCAACACTATCGAATTTGAAGAAAATCGGTTAAGATTTAGCTATAGCTCCCATATATATGTTTCATCTGATTTGGCTCTTTAGATCCAATCGTTTTTATACCCTACACCACACTGTGGTACAGGGTATTATTTAAGTATGAAATGTCCCAAATGTAAATTTATGTAAACAATTTATACATGAATTACAAAATTTATATATCAGAGTTATTCAATATTACGAGAGTGGTGTAGGGTATTATATAGTCGGCCCCGCCCGACTTTAGCCTTTCCTTACTGGTTTTGAATATGAGTTGAGGCATTTCTGTTTTAATTTTTTCTGGGGTACCAGTTAGGGCTTTTCGTTTATAACAAAAAATGTATCTGAATTTTCTCTGGGAGGTGTATTAAGTGCTGCTTTTCTGAATCAACAAAAAACGCGATTTCCAAAAATCGTGAGTTGGGGCTTTCTACACTAAGTTAACGATATAAAAATGTGTGATTTAATGTCGATTGGGTAAAGGGTATAAAATCGACTCATCTCGCACAAAACAAAATATTGGACGTGTTATGTCTATTCCAAAAGGGGACAGAAGTCCTTAAACATAGTGTTCAAGCTTAAAAAGCTGTTGAACAATTCAACTTGTAATAGATTTTGATGTACTAAATAATTATGTATTTCAACCCTGCAAATTATGTTTCTCAACTTGGCACTATTGTTATCCTTAAATCCCTTTTGTGCTCCGCCATTTAACTTTAAAACCGAGGTTTATTAAATAAACAAAACCTTGAATCTGCCTCTTTTATTCTCTTCTCAAAAGGACAGGTTTAATAAATACTAATATAACACTTAACTTGGTCTCTTATTTCTTACCCCGCATACTTCAACATTACGTGTTCGCTCGTGTAGTAGTTTTCACGAAACTACGTGCCTTCTCTCTCTCCAAGTCTATGTTTTTTCTCATTTACAGAAGGTGTACTCTACAACTTTCTTCACATACTATGTCCATGAGCGTTATATACGGGCACATCGTGACACGGCAGTGATCGTACTGTTTCTATTGGCTTCATTTCAATATACATTTTGGTAGCGACTCATGCATTTTCTACGCCCTAGAGCACACAGTAAAATTAATATGTTCATACAGGGCTTTCTTTAATAAACGTATTTGAACTTAGTCCTTTCAGCAGATGAAAACAATACAAAACTATTAAAAATAACGACAATGTTGATTAATTTTTTTTGAACACACCTATTCTCTACGATGACTTTATTTTCATTGCATATCCGAGAGACTCTAATGTACACCGTTCAACATATACTTTACAGATACATATCTACGAACACAATAAAAGTTTTCGCTTAGCTCTTGTTGTTGTTGGTGAAACATCAAAATTTATTTGCGGCCAATTAGTAAAAGGTCAGTGGCATTTGCTATTTGTTAGCACACACCACAATACTATCGTAGCTATACACCCACACATACTCGTACGCGCATAGACTGAAATAGAACATTCATGCTTAGATATTAAGAAAGACTTGCACATAATAAGGTTTCTCCTGGGTGGCCTTTTAAAATGTCAGTATACACCGACATTCAGACCCATGTTGTTGTGTGTGGATACGAGTATGTATAACGTATGTGCGTGGGTTTATGTATGTTGAAGAACAATACAATGTAATTACATCTGTCAACTGACATAAGTTATTGAAAGTCAATATTAATTACTTGTGCAAGAACGTTTATCCTTCGCATGGAGGACTTTAGTTAGGCTGCCAAAGCAGCTATCGTTGGCAGGCCTCTCTCTCGAGAGAGCTAAGCAATTGGTATACTTTTTTTTTGTATAATTAGGTCTCCAAATTTTGTAAAGCAGACAATGTTGTAGTATATCCCCGAGGTCAAACATTTTCAGATATACGAGTATATTGTCTTTAAAATCGAATATTTAAAACGATGCTAGTTTTTATTCGAGCGCCCATTTGCATTAATATATTTGGGTAATTCTAAAATGTTCTCTTTTGCATATTTGTAAAGGCGCTTGGAAAATAAATTTAAATTTTGTTAACGATATATATTTTAATGTTTGCAAACTACTTGCCTCTGTCATGTAGTAATTCAACTTGAATCACATTTTTCCACTAACTATTGCTAAAAAACTGTCGTATTATATTTATTGCTCAGCTCATTATTGTTTATATTTTTTAAATTAAAATTAAAAGGCTTAAATAAATCTAAACATTTGCATAATATTGTCCTTTGCAAATTTTCCTGTTTTGCTCGAACAACAAAAAACGGCGTTTTAATAAGGACACCTGATTATGAATTGTAACTGCAACAGTGACGATAAATTACCATGTAATCCCCGTGATTTCAATTCATTGATTTATATAGAAATGTTTAAATGTTTTTTTTTTGCACAAAATAGATACATCTGTAATTTAATTTGTTGTCCAACAAATCTGACGGTAATTAATTAATATATGTCATATCATTTTATGCTCATACGTTTTGTACACGGATGGCGGATGGGATTATCTATTAATGCATGTTGGATGTTAATTCTATTTTAATACTTAATACGGCTGTGATTACAATAAATGTACATTATAATCAATGTTATCTCTTTGAAAGAACATTCATTTACTACCGTCACATGTTATCATTTTCTGCACATGTAACAGGTGGATCGAATAAGTGGTGAGGGAAGGAGAGATTGAGGTGTATAGTCGGTCATAAAGGTCTTAAACTTTTCTGGTGCAATTAGGCGTCACAAACACGAAAAAAATATTGTAAAAATTTTTTATGTTAATTTTTTTTTTTTTAAATTCTGGCTTTCATGGAGAGTCCATTCAGTATTTGGACCATAATTTCAAATATAAGCCTGATTGAGCCGTGTTATGCCTCAAATTAAAGGGAATTATGAGGACTACATATGCTGCAAGTATCGCTTTCACGTAGAATCTTTGGTTTAGTAACAGTCGTCAAAAATATGAGAAAAAAAGGTTTTTTTTAAAAAACACTTTTTCGTGGTACAAAAAAAAAAACATAAAAAATCGAAAAATTTATTTTATCACAAATTTAAAAAGCGAAGAAAACACTATCTATTTGAAAAAAATCTATGGATAGATGTAAAAGTTATGAGCCAATTTGTAAATGTTAGGGAGATTCAAAAAAATCTTGTTTCATATTTTTTCGTTTTTAAATGATGTTTTTGCTTATATAGAATTCGCCATATGTAAGAGAGACATATAAGAGACATTGCACTTGCTTTTTATTTTATGAGGATGAGGATTGATGTCAGACATTATAAAATTATAGAGAGGGGACGAGGTTTTATGGCCGTTCGTAACCCTCCATAAAACATAATATGCAATGTGAAAGCTATATTGAATGAGATCCGCTCAAATAGAGGGTCATTTAACAATATTTGTGGTTTTTTATTTATGAGGTTTCCATACAGTTACGCCTTTTAGGGGCATGGACATCCCAGTCGTATATACAGGTAGTACAATTATATGTACGCAATACAGAGTAGTACGCGGCAGTCTTGAAAATATTGGGTGTCTACTTTCGAAGCAAACTATATGTCAGCTACAGATACTGCAAGTTATGAACCTTATACCCGGAATTTATGAATGAAATTTCATATTAATAAATTAGTGTAATTCAGCGCCTTAAAGAGATAAGTCGATTTTCTGAAAAATATTACAAAGTTATATTTCGAAGTATGAGTAAAAGGCAAAGAAGTTTTCAATGTGTAAAGGATCCCGACATTTCTGCTACATCTGCGGAGAATATGTAATTAAAAAAATCGACTTGCGTTTAGTAAAATAATAGAAGAAATATATCTGCAATATTTTGGTATACGAGTTGAAAATATGAACGAACCGTGGACACCTAGTATTTTGTGTAATTCGTGCCATGTAAATCTTACTCGATGGACTAGTGGAAGAATGTGGTAAGAACTTTAAAATTAATGTATTACAATGTTTTGTGGAATAAAACGTTTTAATTTTAGACTTCACGTGCAATTTGGAATGCCAATGATTTGGAGACAACCATTCATTTAGGATACGGACTGCTATTTTTGTCTAAGTTAATAGATTGGTAGGAAGTGTCCAAGAGTACTCAACTCTGAGCGATTCAATTTTGAGTCAGAAGTCATCGCTTTTAACTCAGTTTCAACTCATTGATCTAGTGAGAGATTAGGAACCGACCAACGTTAAGGCAGAACTACTTGCATCTGGGATGAAACAGTACAATATTTTGGCCCCAGATGTTAATATATCATATTATAGAGTCCGTGATATACCTTACAAACAATTTTATACAACTGCGGATAACAGATGCTTTTGCAAGGACATTCCCGGATTTTTCGAGGAACTTAATCAAACATACAATTCAAAGGAATGGCGGTTACTTGTTGACAGCAGTAAAGAAAGTTTGAAAGCAGTACTTTTACACAACGGAAATCAGAAACCGTCGATTCCCATTGCTCATGCTGTCAACACTAAGGAATCAAAATATGAACATGACTGGAAAATTTGTTGCGATTTAAAAGTAGTTGGTATGTTATGCCTCTGGGATAGCCGATATTTTGCCACCACTGCATATTAAGCTGGGGCTCTTTAAAATTTTTGTAAAAGCCTTAATGAATGATGGCAATTCACTCTCATATTTAAAAAGTTTATTTAAAAGTCTGTCTTTTCAAAAAAAATCGAAGAAGAAGTTTTTGGTGGTCCTAAAATAAGGAAACTGATGAAAGATGTGAATTTCGAATCATATTTGACGTCGGATGAAATTGCATCATGGAGGTCGTTTATGCTTGTAGTTTCAAATTTTCTTGGATCCAATAAAAGCCCGCAATTTGAAACAATGATCAATGATTTGTTAAAAAATTATGAAATAATTGGTTACAAATATGATTTGTTAAAAAATTATGAAATACTTGGTTACAAATATATTTTTCTATATTTATGTATATAACACATATGTATGTATTCTTCTTACTTATTTTTCGCATTGTGTATTCCAACAGGTGTAAATATGTCCCTCAAAATTCATTTCTTGCATTCTCATTTAAACTTTTCCCCCGAGAATCTGGCGAAAGGTTTCACCAAGAATTGAAGTCCATCGAGCGGCGTTCCCAAGGGCGCTGGGATGAAAGAATGATGGGAGATTATATTTGGTTCCTCATTAGAGAAACCGATTCCGAAATCTACAAACGTCAACAAAGAACTCACAATTACTTCTAATGAAACTTGTTCATGTAAATAAACTCAAATGTACATAATATAAATAAAAGTAACAAATAAAATCGCTATTTAAACTGAAATTAAAAAAAAAAAGAAATTCTCTCAAAAAAAATAATTTTTCGGTCTAGGACACAAAAAAAATTTTTTTTGTTGCATAGTGTAATTGAGTCGACCATGAAGACATCCATGCTAAAATCGACCACTGAGGTCTTCCCTTATATACGAGTCGCCGAATGAGGTCTTCTCCTATAGTTGAGTCGACCACTGTGGTCTTCCTCTATACTATAGAGTCGAGACCACTGTGGTCTTTCTCTATACTATAGAGTCGAGACCACTGTGGTCTTTCTCTATACTATAGAGTCGAGACCACTGTGGTCTTTCTCTATACTATAGAGTCGAGACCACTGTGGTCTTCCTCTGTACTATTGAGTTGAGACCACTGTGGTCTTCCTCTATATTATAGAGTCAAGACCACTGTGGTCTTCCTCTATACTATAGGGTCAAGACCACTGTGGTCTTCCTCTATACTATAGGGTCAAGACCACTGTGGTCTTCCTCTATACTATAGAGTTGAGACCACTGTGGTCTTCCTCTATACTATAGAGTTGAGACCACTGTGGTCTTCCTCTATACTATAGAGTTGAGACCACTGTGGTCTTCCTCTATACTATAGAGTTGAGACCACTGTGGTCTTCCTCTATACTATAGAGTTGAGACCACTGTGGTCTTCCTCTATACTATAGAGTTGAGACCACTGTGGTCTTCCTCTATACTATAGAGTTGAGACCACTGTGGTCTTCCTCTATACTATAGAGTTGAGACCACTGTGGTCTTCCTCTATACTATAGAGTTGAGACCACTGTGGTCTTCCTCTATACTATAGAGTTGAGACCAATGTGGTCTTCCTCTATAGTATAGAGGAAGACCACAGTGGTCTTCCTCTATACTATAGAGTCAAGACCACTGTGGTCTTCCTCTGTACTATAGAGTTGAGACCACTGTGGTCTTCCTCTATACTATAGAGTTGAGACCACTGTGATCTTCCTCTATACTATAGAGTCGAGACCACTGTGGTCTTCCTCTATAATATAGAGTCGAGACCACTGTGGTCTTCCTCTATGCTATAGAGTCGAGACCACTGTGGTCTTCCTCTATACTATAGAGTTGAGACCACTGTAGTCTTCCTCTATACTATAGAGTCGAGACCACTGTAGTCTTCCTCTATACTATAGAGTCGAGACCACTGTAGTCTTCCTCTATACTATAGAGTCGAGACCACTGTAGTCTTCCTCTATACTATAGAGTTGTTGTCCACTCTGGTATTCTATTTCATAGTTTTAAAGAATATATTATTTTCATTGTTCAATTTATTGAAATCAGTTCTTTCATTTTGTAAAAGAAAATCCTAAATGATTCTGACAATTATCCTATTTACTATTTCTTTATGTTGACATTCTTATTTTTTTGTAGCATTTTTTCTTTGTTTGTTTGTTAATTGTATCTGGGATTTCTTCTTACTTAAGGATGAATGCAGCATTAATTACTACTCATGTTAGTTTCAATTTCTTGTGTTCTTTTTAAGAATTGCGCATTTTCCTCATTTGGCTTCTCAAGCCAAAGACAATGAAAAATTCCCTATTTTTCCGAGTTTTATTTTATTTTCTTTCGTTCTACTATAGTTGCCGGAGAATTGGCATTGTTTATACTCGTACTTGCTATTTAAAGGCATCAAAGGGAAGTAAGTAATCTTGGCAAATCTTTTGTTACATGCGAATTAATTAACTTTCAATAGCAACAAATCAATTACTGTTAACATCCGGATTCAGGTTTTTGGGCTAAATAAATATGAAGTAACAGGAACCTTTTGCGGGTTCAAAAATATATTTTTTAAATATATTACTGTGAATTCATTAAAAATGTATAATTCTGTAGAGATTTTGAAAAAAAGTGTATGCATTTTAGTTTAACATTTAATCACCACAACTGATGCTAAATCTATGGATCTCTCATTTTGTTGGATTCCAACACAGCTAATGATAATAAAATTGCCTCCAGCGACACTAACATATGGGATATATTTAAATAAAATTTCAGTTTGAACCATGTTTTTTGCTTGGATTTTGACATTTATTTCAAGTGTCAGACATATCGTCTTCCGTATTGTGTACCTTTTGTTGAGCTTCCAATGAGGAGTAACTGCAAAATTGGCATACCATTTGTATTTTAATTGAATAGTATGCAAATCTCTGTCTGAGCTTAACGATGGTGGTATATCAAGGAGGAGGTATGGATTTTTTAAAATGTGCAAACATTTTTATTTATTTTTGAATGGGTATGTTTTGATGTTATGATTTATCGTCTGATGTGGTAAACTTTTATTTGGGGTATAAGAAGATTACGACAAATTCTCCTATTTTTTTGCACTGAACCGCAAAAGCATTTGATCGTAGCGAATTAGAAGATATAATATAGGGTGATCTAAATATAGATACTTTTTTCAATAGCCTTTTTTTGGACAGATCACGAGTGAGTCGTGTCATGCTGTCATGTTATTTTAGTTAAGTATTGTTTGGCATTTCATCATGGAAAGACTTACGCCTGAAGAACGTTTACAAATTATTTAGTTTTATTGTCAAAATAATCGTTCGCCAATTGCGCTAAGTCCATTTTTTTAATCCAAAAAAAAAAAAACACTTTCCAGTCGACCCACGACCTTGACACCCATGAGCAATATTTTAGCTCTCTCTATCTTTTGCCGTTGCCCGATCCGACGTACCAGAATCATCGGTCCATAGTTCTTCAAAAATGATGCCAATGAGAACGTAACCGTCAATAGCGACCGTTATCGTGCCATGATAACCGACTATTTGATGCCTGAAATTGAAGCTCGTGATCTCGGCGACATTTGGTTTCAACAAGACGGCGCCACTTCCGGTGAGCAGATAATTTCACGTGTTGTCCCGGTCGATTGGTCACCAAGATCGTGTGATATCACACCGTTTTTTCTGTGGGTATATGTAAAGTCTAAAGTTTATGCGGACAAACCCGCTTCGATTCAGGCCTTGGAGCAAAACATCACGCGTGTCATTCGCCAGTTACCAGTCGAAATGCTCGAACGAGTCATCGAAAATTTGACTCAACGGATGGACCATCTGGGACATAGCCGCGGCCAACATTTGATAGACATAATCTTCAAAAAATAAATGCCAAAGAATGTTCTTTCAAATGATAATAAACATTCCCCATTCAATTTAAATTGTCTGTGTTTTTTTCTTTAAAAATGTAGGGAACCTCGAAATGGATCACGCTTTATATGTACCAATTTCAGTAATTACCAAAGCATGACTTTATGGTGTACAATTTGTGTTTCCTTTTATTTTCATCTTTATATTTGCTGAATTCCCAAACCCTCCTCGTACATCAGCCACATACAGTTACGTCTGTCTGTGTTTGCTGAAATATTTCTTGGCACTTCGGTGACTGAATGATTGTTATTTTCCAAAGTCTCAGCAGACACACTGGGCTTACACTGGCTGACAGCACGAACATAGTGCCAAATCTGAAATCGAATTCAGTAGTTTATATACCATTCGGATGCACGAATGTGTTGTGTATATATTAATGTAAATATTTATATTTATTTTATTTTTTGGATTTATATTTACATACGTTTCTGCATTCAAAATCCGAAAATTCCTTCTCTCTATTGTTGGTTTTATTGTTGTTGTGTGATTTCTTCAAAGGCATATATAGAAAATAAACAATGTCTGAGAAATCACAAAGTTTTGTTACTTCTGTTGCCCGACCCGACCGCCCCATCTGTCTGTCCCTACCTACATTCGTCCGTCCGTTCATCCGTTCCTCTTTCTCACCACATTTTTGGGAGTAGTATATCCATCCCGGTACATCACTGGTATTTACATGTAATTAAATGTTTTTTCTTCTTCTGAATCTTGCTTCTGTAACATACAGAACATACATTATGCATTTTTGTAGTTATTGTTGCGTTGTTGCCTGTGTACTTTTTTTTTTTATTTTCCATTGGACGAACATGTGGAGAAAATGTTTTTGGCAAAAATGTAAAAATTTTGTCTGCATCTCTAAAAGCGTTTTATTTATAAACATGAAAACAGCCAGAACACTCAGTGCTAGGCACAGTGGGTTGAGATAATTAATTTATTATAATTCGCAGCTGTTTTCTTTTTGTAGAATTTTTTATAAATTGACAGGAGCAAAATCAACATAAACAAGTAAAAGCGTTAAGTTCAGCCATGCCGAATCTTATATACCCACCAACAGGGATAGCATGTGACCTCACAAAATAATTCAAACCTAAAGAAAATAACACCGAAAAACAAAAAATATAGTAGATGAGAACAGTAGGAAACATATAGTAGATGAGAACAGTGGGAATCACAGCAAGTTGGATGCTATATATGGGGGCTATATCAAAACATTGACCGATATGGCCCATTTGCAATCCCAAACAACCTGCAACTATAAGAAATATTTATACCAAATTTGATCAACCTAACTCTATTATTGCGGACTGTAGCGTGATTACCACAGACGGACGGACGGACGGACAGACGGATATGGCTAAATCGTCTTAGAATTTTACGACGATTAAGAATATATATACTTTATGGGGTCTCAGATCAATATTTAGAGGTGTTACAAACGGAGTGACAAAATGAATATACCCCCCATCCTATGGTGGAGGGTATAATAACAAAAATTTATCAACAGTCGCATAAACAAAAAAAACTATTTTTAAGTGGCACACAGAACAAACTAAAGCCTGTATTCAACAACGAAATTTGTGGATTCAATTACATTTTTTTTGATTTGTGCTGTATTTATTTATTTATCAAGTTCTGCAACTCACATATTCATTATAATTTAATAAGTTATTAAGACAACAAAACTATGCATTGATCAGAAAATCTGATCACAAATTATATATAAAGTATATATATTCTTAATCGTCGTAAAATTCTAAGACGATTTAGCCATGTCCGTCTGTCCGTCCGTCTGTTGTAATCACGCTACAATCTATAATACTTGAGCTAGGTGGCTGAAATTTGGTATAGATACTTCTTACAGCTGCAGGTTACTTGGGATTGAATGGGCGAAATCGGTCCATATTTAGATATACAGGGTGGCTGATATGTATTGCAACCAACTTCAGGTCCAAAAAGTGTATGAAAAAAACGGTAACAATACCAGAAATGATCCGCAGTGGTAGAAAAATTGCTCGTGAGCTGAACATATCACGAGAACTGATACAACACATATTAAAAAATGAGCTTGGACTAAAGCCATTGAAGTTCCAAAAAGTGCATGAGCTCACCGATGCACAAAAAAAGTTAGACTGGAAAGAGCCAAGGAGTTGCTTCGCTTGCACGAAAGTGGCCAGTTACCGAATTTGGTTTTCTCCCATGAGAAGCCATTCCAAATTGAGCAGTTTGTGAACAAACAAAATGATCGGGTTTACTTGCCAAAGAGGTCAGCTGAAAATTTACACCTTCGATTAGCCACCAGAACTCAAGCGCCGCCGATGGTAATGGTGTGGGCCGCCGTAACGGCCGATGGTCGCTCCCCGCTCGTATTCATCGACCATGGTGTCAAAATAAATGCCGAATATTATCGGGAAAATGTCCTAAAGACAGTATTGAAGCCCTGGGCAGACAAACATTTCGGCCGCAGACCATGGACATTCCAACAGGACTCAGCACCATCGCACTCAGCACGCGTCAACCAAGAATGGCTTAAAAAGGACATTCCTCGCTACATTTCTACCGCACAATGACCACCAAGATCTCCGGATCTCAATACGTTGCACTTTTGCGCCTGGGGCATTTTAGAGAGTAAGGTTCGCACTAAATACCAAAGTATCGATCATCTAAGACGGCGCTTCGCCGGGAATGGGCCAAAATACCGCAGAGCCACTTTCGTGCAGCGTGTGATGGCTTTGTCGGCCGTTTGAAGGCCATAATTCGTGCCAAAGGTGGCCAATTCGAACAAATCTAAACTGTTTCTAAAATTTTATGTTATGTCCGACATTTTTTGCTTTTAAACAATAAATTTAAAAAAAAATTAAAAAAAATATAGCGCTTTACTTTGTTGCATTACATATCAGCCACCCTGTAGCTCCCATATATAGCATCTAACTTGTTGTGATTCCTACTGTTCTCCTATACAACCATATTTTTATACCCTCACTTTAGTGTGACGAGGGTATATATCATTTGCTACGGAAAAAAGTGTAACACACCGAAGGAGTGACCTAAGACCCCAAGTATGTTCGGAGGAAACCCGTTTTGGGTCATTTTAAGTCGAATGAGCAATGTTCGTCCGTCTGTCTGCTGGCTGGTGCGCACGATAACTCTCAAAAGGAGTAACCGATAGACTTCAAATTTGTTATGTGGTAATATTTTTTTCTACCTCCGGCTAAGTTCGAAGATGGGCCATATTGGTCCACTCCTTCTAGTACCTCCCTCACAAAGGGTTAAAATGTTGTGAAAAACTTATTCTTTAATAACTGCTATACTACTTATTCGAATCTTCTGAAATTCCACACATAGTATTAGCTTATTAGTCGCTATCAAGTCGAGAAAAATGGGCGAAGTTGCCACGTCCCTTTTGGTACCTCCCACACAAATGCACCGTTTTGCACCAAAAGTTAACAGCTTATAACATTAATAACAGTGTATAAAAAACTTGAAATTTTGTATAGTATTATGCTTTTACATTGCCTACAGTCAAGGGAAAAATAGGCGTTGTTGCCACGCCCTTTTTGGTACCTCCCACACAAAGGTACCTTTTTGCACCAAAAGATAACAGCTTATAACATTAAAACCAGTGTATAAAAATACTTGAAATTTTGTACAGTGTAATGTTTTTATAGTGTCTATAGCCCTGTGAAAAATGGGCGTTATCGCCACGCCCCTTTTTGTACCTCCCACACAAAATGCCCAAATCATACCACAATTTGATATCTCATAACGTTTATACCAGTGCACATAAATGCTTATAAGTCGGCACAGTGCAATGAATTTAGAGTATCTAATGTTCAGCGAAAAATAGGTGTATTTGTTAAACCCGTTCTGGTGACTCCCACACAAATTGTCAGAATAATTCGAGTAATATTCAATATTACATTACTCACAAAGTGAGGGTATACCTTAGTCGGTTTACCCGACTGAAACTTTCTTACTTGTTTTTTGTGTTTTCGGTGTTATTTTCTTTAAGTTTGAGTTATTTTGTGAGGTCACATGGTATCCATGGTGGATATATAAGATTCGGCATGACCGAACTTAACGCTTTTACTTGTTTTTAATTCAGATTTTCTTGGCAGGCACCTTTAATATTTGGACCTATTATTCGAACTACGAGGGCTGTCCAAAAATTAATCGACCTGACATATAGATGTCGAGAGATTAAAAAATATACTTTCGTGGAAAGTGACAACCTTCTAAAACATATGTTTTAAGTTTCAAGTTTTATATTTTTTTTTGAGAACCCAAAAGGACTCGATCTTAGTGAGTTTGTAAACATGAAAAAAATTGTAAACATGAAATATGTAATACAATACTTTAATTTGAAAGTTAAACCAATATTAAAGCCGAGATACTTTGGAGTAGTCGGCTTCTTCGTTTACAACTATAAAATATTGGATGGCAAAATTTAAACGGGGCCGTAGGAGCTCCCAAGGCGAACACCGTAGTGGCTGGCTGGTGTGCACGATATCATTCGGTAGTAGTAACCGATTGACTCATATGCACAAAAAGTTATTGAATAGGAGAAAAAAATGCAGAACTAACCGAAAAAAGTACATCCAGTGCAGTGAACTGATAATGCAAGATCGTCATGTGACATACCGTGAGATAGAGGCATCCTTGGGCATTTCTTCCACCAGCATACATTCGATATTGCAGGAACACCTGGCCGTTAAAAAAGGTTTGTTCTCGTTGCATCCGGCACAATTTGAAAATCGCTCAAAAAAAGGCTCGTGTCGTTTGGTGCGAAGAAATTTTGAAAAAATACGACCGCGGTGCTTCAAAACACGTTTATAAGATCGTCACAGGTCGACGAATCTTGGATCTATGCGTATGAGCCCGAAACAAAACAGCAATCGACCGTGTGGGTCTTCGAAGACGTGCCAAATCCAAAGAAAGTTGTTCGTGGAAGAAGCACTTCGAAGCAAATGGTCGCCTGTTTCTTCGGCAAAACTAGTCATGTGGCGACTGTTCCGCTTGAGCAACGTAGGACGGTCAATTCTGAGTGGTACATTACAATTTGTTTGCCTGAAGTCTTGGGAGAAATTCGAAAAACGAACAAGAGAAGACGAATCATTGTGCGCCGTGACAATGCCAGCTCTCACACATCGGCTCAAACCAGCGCCTTTTTGACCGGCCAAAACGTCGAATTGATGGGTCATCCAACGTACAGCCCTGATTTGACACCCAATGACTTCTTATTATTCACTCACTTCAAGAAAAAACTGCTTGGTCAACGTTTTTCGACGCCTGAAGCAGCTGTTAAGCGTTCAAAAGCCATGTTTTGGTGGTCAATTTTCAACACACTGTAACCAAAACAATTCGAGCTTAAATGACAAAACGGTTTGAGTGAAGTTATGCTAAAAAATTTCATACTTTCCAATGGATGTTCCAGTTTTCATCTGGAAACACCAGTATTGCCAGGATCGAAATATAAATAGCTACCTTCGTGTTATATTTTTGTAGACTTAATTAGATACAACTTTTTAAATTATTCAACAAAACTTTGTGCAAGTTTCATCCCGATCAGAAGACATCGGCCTTAAAACTATATAAAATAGATATTGGTTTCATGGGGGATACAATTTCAAAGTTAAAAATTTGAACACATGTTATAGTCATTTGAGATATGTCTTTCAATTCAGAAGTGACCGATTGACTTCAATTTCTTTATTAAGTAAAATGTTGCCGTATATCAAAAATGGTAATGGTTTTAATGTAAATATCTGACAAGAAATGAGAAAGCTTTTCCACATCCAATATGACTATTAACTAATTTCCATTTTGTTTGCTCAAATATCCCACTGTGCATTCTCTAGGGAATTTAAATTAAATAATAAAACAAACGGCTTCGAGGAATGTGTACATTTCCACTGAGAAGTGTTCAAATAATCAAGAAACAGAGTCAGATGCCAAAAGACAAAATGTTCGTAAATACGAGTTACGGATAAATAAATTGAAAATAAGCGAAAGGATGAACGACGGGGTTTACAACCTAACCACCAACCGACCTTGGTAAAGTGCAGTTGGGATTAAAAGCGAATACATACGCTACAGTATTGATCTAAAAGTTCACAAATGTTCATGTTAGGCTTTCAAGATTTCGAAGAAATTCAACTGCGTTTATGTTTTCTATTACATCCAGCCACATGGTCATAATTACCCGTCATATCTCAGGGGTCAAATCATGTAGAACTTTTCGATCTGAATGTGTTTTATGTTATAGTTAAAATAGTATAGCTTCTGTCGAGTTCGAGTAGATTGTTTTTAATAAATTCTAATGTTCACATTTTTTTATTAACAAAAATTAAGATGGATTTTCGATCGAAAAGTTCTCAAAAGCGAATGCCGTGATTTGACCGCTTGACTGCAAAGGATCTATTTAACTATTACTATGCACAAATTTACAGAAAATATTACCACATACAAATCTGGAGTTCAATTGTTACCATGCGCACCGGACAGGTAGTGTCACACTTTTCATACGCCAAGGTGATTCAGTGTTTACCATTTACTTAAGAAAAGATTGTCTCTGACAACTTTTCCTTAGGAAAAGGTGGTCTCTGACAACTTTTCCTTAGTAAAAGGTGGTCTCTGACAACTTTTCCTTAGTAAAAGGTGGTCTCTGACAACTTTTCCTTAGGAAAAGGTGGTCTCTGACTACTTTTCCTTAGGCAAAGGTGGTCTCCGACAACTTTTCCTTAAGAAAAGGTGGTCTTCGAAAACTTTTCCTTAAGAAAAGGTGGTCTTCGACAGCTTTTCCTTAAGAAAAGGTGGTCCCCGACAACTTTTCCTTAAGAAAAGGTGGAAAGTTGGTCTCCGACAACTTTTCCTTAAGAAAAGGTGGTCTCCGACAAATTTTCCTTAAGAAAAGTGGTCTCCGACAACTTTTCCTTAAGAAAAGGTGGTCTCCGACAACGTTTCCTTAAGAAAAGGTGGTCTCCGACAACTTTTCCTTAAGAAAAGGTGGTCTCCGACAACTTTTCCTTAAGAAAAGGTGGTCTCCGACAACTTTTCCTTAAGAAAAGGTGGTCTCCGACAACTTTTCCTTAAGAAAAGGTGGTCTCCGACAACTTTTCCTTAAGAAAAGGTGGTCTCCGACAACTTTTCCTTAAGAAAAGGTGGTCTCCGACAACTTTTCCTTAAGAAAAGGAGGTCTCCGACAACTTTTCCTTAAGAAAAGGTGGCCTCCGACAACTTTTCCTTAAGAAAAGGTGGTCTTCGACAACTTTTCCTTAAGAAAAGGTGGTCTCCGACAACTTTTCCTTAAGAAAAGGTGGTCTCCGACAACTTTTCCTTAAGAAAAGGTGGTCTCTGACTACTTTTCCTTAGGAAAAGGTGGTCTCCGACAACTTTTCCTCAAGAAAAGGTGGTCTTCGAAAACTTTTCCTTAAGAAAAGGTGGTCTTCGACAACTTTTCCTTAAGAAAAGGTGGTCTCTGACTACTTTTCCTTAGGAAAAGGTGGTCTCCGACAACTTTTCCTTAAGAAAAGGTGGTCTTCGAAAACTTTTCCTTAAGAAAAGGTGGTCTTCGACAACTTTTCCTTAAGAAAAGGTGGTCTCCGACAACTTTTCCTTAAGAAAAGGTGGTCTCCGACAAATTTTCCTTAAGAAAAGGTGGTCTCCGACAAATTTTCCTTAAGAAAAGGTGGTCTCTGACTACTTTTCCTTAAGAAAAGGTGGTCTCCGACAACTTTTCCTTAAGAAAAGGTGGTCTCCGACAACTTTTCCTTAAGAAAAGGTGGTCTCCGACAACTTTTCCTTAAGAAAAGGTGGTCTCTGACTACTTTTCCTTAGGAAAAGGTGGTCTCCGACAACTTTTCCTTAAGAAAAGGTGGTCTCCGACAACTTTTCCTTAAGAAAAGGTGGCCTCCGACAACTTTTCCTTAAGAAAAGGTGGTCTTCGACAACTTTTCCTTAAGAAAAGGTGGTCTCCGACAACTTTTCCTTAGGAAAAGGTGGTCTCCGACAACTTTTCCTTAAGAAAAGGTGGTCTCCGACAACTTTTCCTTAAGAAAAGGTGGTCTCCGACAACTTTTCCTTAAGAAAAGGTGGTCTCCGACAACTTTTCCTTAAGAAAAGGTGGTCTCTGACTACTTTTCCTTAGGAAAAGGTGGTCTCCGACAACTTTTCCTTAAGAAAAGGTGGTCTTCGAAAACTTTTCCTTAAGAAAAGGTGGTCTTCGACAACTTTTCCTTAAGAAAAGGTGGTCTCCGACAACTTTTCCTTAAGAAAAGGTGGAAAGTTGGTCTCCGACAACTTTTCCTTAAGAAAAGGTGGTCTCCGACAACTTTTCCTTAAGAAAAGGTGGTCTCCGACAACTTTTCCTTAAGAAAAGGTGGTCTCCGACAAATTTTCCTTAAGAAAAGTGGTCTCCGACAAATTTTCCTTAAGAAAAGTGGTCTCCGACAAATTTTCCTTAAGAAAAGTGGTCTCCGACAAATTTTCCTTAAGAAAAGTGGTCTCCGACAACTTTTCCTTAAGAAAAGGTGGTCTCCGACAACTTTTCCTTAAGAAAAGGTGGTCTCCGACAACTTTTCCTTAAGAAAAGGTGGTCTCCGACAACTTTTCCTTAAGAAAAGGTGGTCTCCGACAACTTTTCCTTAAGAAAAGGTGGTCTCCGACAACTTTTCCTTAAGAAAAGGTGGTCTCCGACAACTTTTCCTTAAGAAAAGGTGGTCTCCGACAACTTTTCCTTAAGAAAAGGTGGTCTCCGACAACTTTTCCTTAAGAAAAGGTGGTCTCCGACAACTTTTCCTTAAGAAAAGGTGGTCTCCGACAACTTTTCCTTAAGAAAAGGTGGTCTCCGACAACTTTTCCTTAAGAAAAGGTGGTCTCCGACAACTTTTCCTTAAGAAAAGGTGGTCTCCGACAACTTTTCCTTAAGAAAAGGTGGTCTCCGACAACTTTTCCTTAAGAAAAGGTGGTCTCCGACAACTTTTCCTTAAGAAAAGGTGGTCTCCGACAACTTTTCCTTAAGAAAAGGTGGTCTCCGACAACTTTTCCTTAAGAAAAGGTGGTCTTCGACAACTTTTCCTTAAGAAAAGGTGGTCTCCGACAACTTTTCCTTAAGAAAAGGTGGTCTCCGACAACTTTTCCTTAGGAAAAGGTGGTCTCTGACAACTTTTCCTTAGGAAAAGGTGGTCTCTGACAACTTTTCCTTAGGAAAAGGTGGTCTCTGACAACTTTTCCTTAGGAAAAGGTGGTCTCTGACTACTTTTCCTTAGGAAAAGGTGGTCTCTGACAACTTTTCCTTAGTAAAAGGTGGTCTCTGACAACTTTTCCTTAGTAAAAGGTGGTCTCTGACAACTTTTCCTTAGGAAAAGGTGGTCTCTGACTACTTTTCCTTAAGAAAAGGTGGTCTCCGACAACTTTTCCTTAAGAAAATGTGGTCTCCGACAACTTTTCCTTAAGAAAATGTGGTCTCCGACAACTTTTCCTTAAGAAAAGGTGGTCTCCGACAACTTTTCCTTAAGAAAAGGTGGTCTCCGACAACTTTTCCTTAAGAAAATGTGGTCTCCGACAACTTTTCCTTAAGAAAATGTGGTCTCCGACAACTTTTCCTTAAGAAAATGTGGTCTCCGACAACTTTTCCTTAAGAAAAGGTGGTCTCCGACAACTTTTCCTTAAGAAAAGGTGGTCTCCAACAACTTTTCCTTAAGAAAAGGTGGTCTCCGACAACTTTTCCTTAAGAAAAGGTGGTCTCCGACAACTTTTCCTTAAGAAAAGGTGGTCTCCGACAACTTTTCCTTAAGAAAAGGTGGTCTCCGACAACTTTTCCTTAAGAAAAGGTGGTCTCCGACAACTTTTCCTTAAGAAAAGGTGGTCTCCGACAACTTTTCCTTAAGAAAAGGTGGTCTCCGACAACTTTTCCTTAAGAAAAGGTGGTCTCCGACAACTTTTCCTTAAGAAAAGGTGGTCTCCGACAACTTTTCCTTAAGAAAAGGTGGTCTCCGACAACTTTTCCTTAAGAAAAGGTGGCCTCCGACAACTTTTCCTTAAGAAAAGGTGGTCGCCGACAACTTTTCCTTAAGAAAAGGTGGTCTCCGACAACTTTTCCTTAAGAAAAGGTGGTCTCCGACAACTTTTCCTTAAGAAAAGGTGGTCTCCGACAACTTTTCCTTAAGAAAATGTGGTCTCCGACAACTTTTCCTTAAGAAAAGGTGGTCTCCGACAACTTTTCCTTAAGAAAAGGTGGTCTCCGACAACTTTTCCTTAAGAAAAGGTGGTCTCCGACAACTTTTCCTTAAGAAAAGGTGGTGTCCGACAACTTTTCCTTAAGAAAAGGTGGTCTCCGACAACTTTTCCTTAAGAAAAGGTGGTCTCCGACAACTTTTCCTTAAGAAAAGGTGGTCTCCGACAACTTTTCCTTAAGAAAAGGTGTTCTCCGACAAGTTTTCCTTAAGAAGAGGTGGTATCTGACAACTTTTGCTTAGGAAAATGTGGTCTCTCGACAACTTTTCCTTAGGAAATGGTGTTCTCTAAAAACTTCTCCTTGGGAAAAGTTTGTCTCTGAGAACTTTTCCTTAGACAAATATGCTCGCTGACAACTTTTTATACCCTCACTTTAGTGTGACGAGGGTATATATCATTTGCTACGAAAAAAAGTGTAACACATCGAAGGAGTGATCTAAGACCCTAAGTATGTTCGGCGGATATTCGTTTTGGGTCATTTTAAGACGAATGAGCAATGTCCGTCTGTCTGTCTGTCTGTCTGTCTGTGTGTCTGTGTGTCTGTCTGTCTGCTGGCTGGTGCGCACGATAACTCTCGAAAGGAGTAACCGATTGACTTCAAATTTGGTACGTGGTAATATTTTTTTCTATCTCCGGCTAAGTTTGAAGATGGGCCATATTGGTCCACTCCTTCTAGTACCTCCCCCACAAAGTGTTAAAATGTTGTGAAATATTGAATCTTTAATAACTGCTATACTACTTATTCGAATCTTCTGAAATTCCACACATATCATTAGTTTATTAGTCGCTATCAACTCGAGAAAAATGGGCCATGTTGCTACGCCCCTTTTGGTACCTCCCACACAAATGCACCATTTTGCACAAAAAGTTAAGAGCTCACAGCATGAGTACCAATGCACGAAAATGCAACAACATTTTGCACAGTGTAACGCTTTTGAAGTCCCTATAGCCCTGTAAAAAATTGCCGTTATCACCACGCCCTTTTTTGTACCTCCCACACAAAATGGCCAAATCATACCAAAATTTAATATTTCATAACGTTAATATACCAGTGCAAAAAACGTTTATAATTCGGCGCAGTGTAATGTATTTAAAGAATCTACTATTCAGCGAAAAATAGGTGTATTTGTTAAAAACATTCTGGTACCTCCCATACAAATTGACAGGATAATTCGTTTAATATTCCATATTACATTACTCACAAAGTGAGGGTATACCTTAGTCGGTTTACCCGACTGAAACTTTCTTACTTGTCTTAGGAAAATTCGGTCTCTGGCATATTTAGGAAAATTGTGTCTCTGGCATATTTAGGAAAATACGTTTTCTCAAAATTTTTTTCGGATATGTGGTTTCTGACAATTTGTATTCCCTCCACCATAGGATGGGGGTATATTTATTTTGTCGCTCCGTTTGTAACACCTCTAAATATTGATCTGAGACCACATAAAGTATATATATTCTTAATCGTCGTAAAATTCTATACGATTTTGCCATGTCCGTCTGTCCGTCCGTCCGTCTGTGGTAATCACGCTACAGTCCGCAAAAATAGTGCTATGTTGATCAAATTTGGTACAAATACTTCTTATAGTTGCAGGTTGTTTGAGATTGCAAATGGGCCATATCGGTCCATATTTAGATATAGCTCCCATATACAGCATCTAACTTGTTGTGATTCCTACTGTCCTTATCTACTATATTTTTTGTGTTTTCGGTGTTATTTTCTTTAGGTTTGAGTTATTTTGTGAGGTCACATGCTATCAATAGTGGAGGGTATATAAGATTCGGCATGGCCGAACTTAACGCTTTCACTTGGTCTCTGACATAATTTTCTGAGAAGTGTGTTTTCCAAAACCTTTTCTCGAAAAGGTGGTCTCTGACAACGTTTCCTCATGAATAGGTGGTCTCTGACAACTTTTTCTTATTTTTTTTTGAAGGCGTTTGTTAAATGTTTTCAGTTACACGATTGAGCAGTACGTTAAAATATTAAACTTTATTATGAAATAATTTGTAGACAACTGTGTTTGTGGGTCGACTTTGCTTCGTAGCGATTGAAAGAGAACTATAATTTTTCTCGAAAAATCATCTTTGAGGTGAATGGACTGAATTTGCAGCTAAGAGTCACTGACCTGGTAAGACGTGTATTCCCTTTTGAGGGCATCATAGAACCTAAAATTATATTACAATAACCAGTGTAGTGATTTTATCATGCTGAAGATAAAGTTGCACGATTTGTGTGGTATTTATCTTAAAGTAATATACATTTATTCTGTTACGAATTTAAATATTTGTGTTCTTATAGTTTTTTTTTGCTTTCGAACAAATCATTTGGAGTATATATAAATTTGACTTTAATACAAAAAGTAAAGATTATGAAGTAAAAGTTAATCATCCAGTGAGTTTTTTTTTCGCCCGGACTCCCTAGACAATTTGATTGCTTCATTATTTCGCGTTGTTATCATTCTCAAGTTCTCATATCTCTCCACTTCTGGTATTACTCTTGTGAATAGTAGGGCTAATTAACTTTGTAAAAGGGTGTTCTTTATGGCGGATGATAAAAATTACAGAAATTTGGAAAAACTGAATTTATTTTCAAAGTTTAAGTCTCAAGTAAAAAGCAAAATATCTTGAAGGACAATAAGCGCTCCTACACTGATAGGAAATAATGTACCATACATAGACGAACTGGTCCATGTGGGTAGGAAGAACAATACGACAACCATGTGGTCAAATTGAAAACGATTTGTAAAATTTTTGGTTAGAATTGTTTTACATTTTTACCACTGTTGTGATTTAGACAACAATTTTTCATCTTGACAATATTTAACTTCATTGTTTTATACATTCACCCTATTGTCACACCAAAAACACACCCCTTCCGAAACGCCAAAATAAAACTCCGCTCTGGAGAAAATAGTTATGGACAAAATGGTGAGGAAAAAATGCCTGCGTTTTGGTTGATAAACAGAAATATAGTGGAAGTAAATAAACTTGAGACTCATTAAATGGTAATTAAGGTCAACCTCATCGTCGTAGTCAGTGTTTTGGTATTACTTTGCAACTATGCTCTGCTATGTTCCTCATATTTATGGGGTTGCAAGCGTCTCCCATTCTCCCCATCCACCACCACGCTCTCCAGCACAATCTCCTGTTCGAAACACACACAAAAATAACCAGAAAAACTAACCAAATGAACATAATAATCTAAATAGATTGAGGAAACAATTTGCTCAGCAGGAACCGAGAGGAAGTTGAAATTAAATAAAAATTCAGCAAAACTTTGCTTAAAAAATCTTTTTTCTTTAAAAAAAAACACCCAACAACTTTTTCTTGTGTCTATTTGGAGTGAGTAGTGGGATAGAGTGGATAGGTAGAAAAAGAAACGCGCCTTCGCTTTAAGTTCAATACGATTAGACAAATAAATCACACAATGTTCATGTTTTATTGAACTTTGATTGTGTAACTGATAAGATTCGCAGTTCAGTTCAGTTCGATTCTCCGTTCTCGGTTCAGTTCAAACAGAACTGTTTAACTTCCGCCTTCTCGTTCCCGGACATGGAAATCGGGCGTAAATCGAAATCGCAGAGCGGCCAAACGACAGAGAGTGAAAGAAGAAACGAAATGTACAACATTTTGTAACATTTGTTTTTAACAAAATGATTTATGACAACACAATACAATCACATTTTTAATGCTTCGAACACATACAGACCTACAGAACATTTTCTAGGTATGACAGGACGATTGAGACAATCGTTTACATACATATGTTTATGAGGGAGGGGAACGTCAGACGGAGTAAATAAGTTTTGGATTTTTTAAGTTAAATTGTGGACTTTAAGTTGAAAAATTATTAGTAAGGAGATCAATACTATTCAAACAAAATCTTAGGACTATGGTTGTTTTCGAAATCTATACATATCGCTCACTCACTTCAAGAGTGACATAACTTAAAATTTAAAATTTTTGAGGTTGCCTTTTGCAAATGTCCATAAATTAATCTCAGCGAAATTTGGTCTATAAGTAAACTACCATATTTTTGATTTTTCAAGCGTATTTAAACATCTTATTTCATGTTACTTATCTTTTTATAAGGACTTAAAGTTACACATCTTGGCAATTTTCAATTTTGAGTTACATCACTCTTGAAGTGAGTGAGCGATTTGACAAAATATATTTACTTTAAATGGGAAGATGCAGTACAACGCCTACCTTTGGTTCCAAGCGTTCAGAAGCATATCATGTTTCGTCGTCGTTAAAAAGTCATCGTAGTGGAATTCAGACGCAACACAGTTATTGCTTTTTATTTGGCTAGAATATCACAACTAGATTATTTAGCTAGAAAAATAAATGAGCTATGCCATTTATGTGCGGAGATAGAAGTTGATATCCAAAAACAGCAACATCGGCAGAAATTATTCGGAACATAAAAACCGGACTTCGTGATAATCAACCGCAAAGCGCAGTTCATTTTAATTGAATTGGCAAACAATCGATGGAAGCCCTACAGAGTATTAAATATGTACGATTTAACACGTTCGCAAATGACAGTTTGCATAGCAAAATTGTGTTAAAACTTTTGGTGACGAACATGAAAACTTGTGCTTTTTGATGAAGAAGTCCATCGATACAATGCTAATCATCACGCACATCATAAGACCACTGAATCGATCTGGTAAAATATCAGCATTCTCAATTGGCATACTTCGTACGCGGACCCTCGTAAAGGGTGGTTAAATTGTAAGGGCCGATGTTGGAGTCGTTGCTGATCAGTCGTAGTGAACGGACGTGTTTAGCACAGAGCGGATAGTTAAAATCTATTACGCAGTACCTATCTGTACAAAGTCTGGAAGGCCTACATCGTAGTACCTATTACGGGCTAATACAGACAAAAAAATAATAAATTCGTTGACAGGGATGCCTTCGCGTTCCGATGGAGCGGGGTTCCCCAATCGTCCTACTGTCCGTCCGTTGGTCTTGGCCAAAGCCGACCGCACCAAACATGGTGAAAATTTCCCCCAAGTAATCACAACAGGTGGTACGTTGAGGGGAAAACGTCATGTCCGACCGTCAAAACGGAAGCACAATGAGCACCGGATAGCGCTCAGAGTTTTGACGAAGTTGGAGGCTGTTGAGGTTCCGGCTCTCACCGAAAAAAAAAGAGTCACTTACCTGGGCTAAAGGCGTCATAGATGCTTCTAAGGCCAATCAGCCGGCTTAAAGAGCCACAAATTGAGCTGTGTTAACGGCTAATAAAGTACAAAGAATCAGATCTCCTGATCTAATGGCCCTAATGTCACCATCAACAGGACACTCACCAAGCCCTTCAATGAAGTGGCGAAGGAGAGTCTAGTGATGGCTGTTATAGACAGAAGTAGTGACGATGGATCCATCCTCAAGGACAAATGGAGCCATGTGCAATCCGCCATTATGGCTCATTACCTCGATGTCCGAAGGGAAATTTCGGGCAAACCATCAGTCTGCAACGATGCAGGATGGCATCAGGAGAGAGTAAAGCTCTTATATTTCGGTGATGCCAGATCAGTAGTTCTGTATATGGCTGCTCTAAGTCGAGCGGTTGAGGTGTGGCCGGGTGCCTAGTTGGATGTTGTGGAAAAAAAACAACATCCCTAGTCACCCTAGAGCCATCACCTGATTTACAGAAGAGCCCTCCAGCTCGGATGACATATTAGAGATAATAAAAGATTCCAATCCTGGTCTGCCGACCCATAATTGGAGAATTAGCAAGGTGGGTGAGGCGGATGGTAAAAAGTGACAGGTCAATTTGATCCTTAACGCTGAATCAACCTCCCATATACAAAGTGCAAGTGCAAACCTGCAATATGGTTTCGAGACTATAGTCTTGAAGGTATACAAGCAGGATATAGCTCGCACTGCGGAAGGCGAGTCGTCGACCGTGGTTGATACAAGGCTTTCTGGAAGAGCAGAGGTCCACACGACCATTATTTCTGGTGACTCTAACTCTAACAGAAGATCTGTAACGTCATTATCTGAGGATGAAAACACTACTTCGGATACTGAGGGGCTGAGGGAAGTCTCCAGGTTTTTTAACGCATCTGGCGGGGATATGCTCCCCTATGATACGGACGAACAGTTCGATAACACCCTTGTCGGGGTGGATGTCAATCTGTCGATTACCAATGATTGTAAGAATTCTACAGATTAATTCTTACCATCAGATTAATTCTTACCTTCACGCTAAAGCAGCCTCAGCGGCTCAGCGGCTCAGCGCCTGTCCACAGGTGAAGTAGACATCATCCTGATCCAGGAGCCCTATGTATGTAGTAGGTCAACTGTGAAGGCACTCCAAGAACCTGCATTTTGGCCAGAAAAGATCTAGGTATTTTTCTCCTGACTAATTTAAGCGGTAAAGACCAAAAAGCTACTATGTAGTCTGGAGGTTGGTAATCGCACATACATACTGGGTGGTCTCTAGTTACTTTCCTTATGAAGCTGCAATACCGATAGCTCTCTTCAGGGAAGTAGTAGAAGAAGCAACGTATGACGAGATCGAGCTGATTTTTTGCACAGACACGAACGCTCATCATACTATCTGGGGTAGTACGGATATAAACAATAGGGGTGATTCGCTTCTTGACTTTATTCTAACTACCAACCTAACTATTTGTAACATTGGCAATAAATCGACCTTTACAATTTAAAGACAGACAAGAAGTACTAGACGTAACGTTTGCTACTGACCGGGTGTCAGAAAAAATGATTGGGTGGAATGTACTGGACGACCACTCATTCTCAGATCACCATTATATAGAGTTCAAACTCACCGAAAAAGCGTCTAAACCTGCTCTGCACAGAAATGTGAGGAAGACAAAGTGGCACCTGTATGAGAAGAATTTTAAAAAGGTCCTCAACTCTAAACTTCTTTATGAACCGAATGACAAAGCCGGTCTGGATAATCTGGTGTAGCATATCACCACATCATTCAATAGTTTCCTTGAAGAAGACTGTCCAAAAACAAGGTACAAGGGTAAAACCAAACCTCAATGGTGGACTTCTGTGCTAACGGCAAAGAAAAATACCTGCAACAAGCTATTCAACAAGGTGAAATCTACTGGAGCCTTTAATGATTGGGATGCATATAAAGGGCAATTCAAGATCTTTAAGAAGGAGCTTAGGAAGGCGCAAAGACCCTCTTGGTATTCCTTCTGTGACGAAGTGGAAAAGGTCTCCGACGCCGCAAGGCTGAGGAAGGTACTATCCACTTCTCCTTGTACAGTGGGGTATTTGCAGGATGAGGCAAACAACTGGACAAAAAAACAGCGAGCAATCGCAAAGTGTACTGCTCGACGCACATTTCCCGGGGAACTCATCAACAGAGCCTGAGTATCAACACGACCAACAAGAGTGCGAGTGGACTGCGAGCGTCGCTAGCTTGTTGACTGAGAGATCTAGAATAAGCTGGGCTCTAAACAGCTTTGAGCCCTTCAAGTCACCTGGACCAGACGGCATCACTCCAGCAGAAATGCAGAAAATGTTAAAGTTCATTATCCCCTGGCTGCAGAAAATTTATGTAGGCTGTATTAGGCTTTCATACATCCCGAATCGATGGTGGGATACCAAAGTGGTATTCATACCCAAAGTGGGGAGATATCGCACACTAGGCCAAAAGACTGCAGACCAATTAGCCTATCCTTTTTCCTATTGAAAAGTCTGGAAAGACTTTTAGATTATTTCATTAGGCAAAACCTGGATACAAAACTCCTGTCGGGGAGCTAACATGTCTACAGAATCAGCCCTGCACAAACTTGTGAGCACTATCGAATCGTCCCTACATTTCAAAGAATTCACCATGGTGGCGTTTCTTGACGTAGAAGGGGCTTTTAACAACATACACCCAGATGCGCTAATCGCGGCATTGTCACATCTAAAGGTGAACTCTATCGTGATTAGACTAATTCAAAGACTACTCAACAGAAGACGCATAACAGCATGTCTAGTAGGCCGGGTTGATTTGTGGGGAGGCAAAAAGTTGCCATTGCTCAGTGAAAATCGTATTCTAGGGATCAAAATAAGAAACTTTGCCGAAGGAACCATACCTCTAAAACGAATTCTGATGTCCCGGAATTTGGGTCGGCAAATTTTTAAAAATCCCACTTTGACCCATTTAGAGTGCTCCAATGGAGTCCAAATGTATGACCGACCCCCACTAACTTTGGAGGCCCGACCCACCCATGCCAGTGGCACACCCCCTGGAACCCCCTGGCACACCCCCTGGAACCCCCATTTCGCTGATTTTGTCATGTAAAGTGCCAAAAATGGGGATTTTCTGATTTTCTGAAAGTGCAAAATTTTTAGGAATAATTTTGGATAGGAAACTGTCATTCAGACTAAACGTACTGGAACGTGTAAAGAAGGCCAGCATCGCCCTATATTCCTGCAGTAAGGCTGTAGGGTCGCGGTGGGGCAGTGGTTTGTCCAATACTGTTATACGGCATTGTGGTATGGTGGACGGCAACTGACAAACTAACCATCACAAACCTGCTATCAAGGGTTCAGAGAACGCCTGCCTGTGCAGAAGCGGAGCGTTAAGGACTACAGCGACTGAGTCTCTACAAGCCCTTCTCCATACAGCGCCGATTAATGTTGTAGCGAGAGAAGTAGCAACCAAAGCGGCACTAAGATTAAACTGCCTATCAATGTGGAGGTACAAGAAGTACGGTCACATGAGGATACCAAAGTGTAGTGCTATTGTAACCGACCGAGTGGACTATATATCAACGGTGCGCACCTTTGAGAGGAACTACATCACTATGATACCAGCCAGGGATGAATGGGATGGCAGAATACCCGGAAATAGAAACCATCTCCACTTCTATACGGATGGTTCGAAGCTTGATGAAAAGTTTGGCTTCGGAGTACACTGTGAAGAACTTAATTTGGTTATAGCTCACAGACTACCAGATGCAGTGTCTCTCAAGCCGAAATAATGACAATATGGGAAGTCGCCAAGTGGCTGAGTCGAAACATAGTAACCAATTCTCTGGAGGCCACATCCCTAAATTCACAAATAGCCCCCGACCGCCGCAGATCTCTTAACGAGATGGCTGAGCAGTTTAATATACACCTCATATGGGTGCCTGGGCATAGGGATATCCCGGGGAACTGCAAAGCCGATGAACTTGCTAGGAAAGGGACGACTTTACAAATTCTCGAAGAATTTGCATATATTGGTGCGCCACTATCCACGTGCAAGCTTTGGCTTAGGCAAGAGGCAATCCGGCAGTCCAACGAAAGATGGACACAAATCAGCACCTGTAGGGTAGCTAGACAAATCTGGTCAAGGTATGACCTGAGAAGGTCAAAATATCTCCTCGCACTAGAAAGGAAAATATTGTCTACTTTAGTAACAGTTCTGACGGGACCACTGCCTGATCGCCGAACACGCCAGAAGATTGGGTATTAACTGCAATGACTTCTGCAGAAGCTGTGGAGATGAGGAAGAAGTGGAGAGCATTGAGCACTTGCTATGCGACTGTTCCGCTTTGAGTAAACGACGACTGGACCTACTGGGGTCGGCCTTTCTAGGCAGCCTAACAGATCTTTCCAGTACCAATATTCGTGCTATCGATACATTTGTATATCAAACAGGTTGGTTTCGATGAATTTTAGCCCGTGGTACCACCTTAACTGGTCTATGTGAGCTGAAAAAAAGCCGATGTTGAATGTGAACCACACCTAAACTTCAAGTTTTATGCTGCATTTCATTTGACATTTCTCAATTTCAGGGCGTTCAAATCAAAATGCATATCGTGCACTTCGTGTTTTTTTAGTTCAATTTAATCGTCCAAATGTGCATACAATAGGAAAAATCGTGCAGAAAATCAAACCGGGTGTGTAGGAGATGTGAAAACACCAGTGCATGTTCGTACAACTGGTACCGCAGAAAATATTGTTGCTGCTCGCGATAGTGTGACTGAAGAACCGTCCGCCTCAACTCGTCGTCGTGCCCAACAATTGCAACTCTCACGCTCGTCGTTGATGAACATTATGTATAAAGACTTGCATTTACACGCTTACAAGGTGCAATTGACTCAAGAACTAAAGCCTCTTGACCATTCCAAACGTCGATGATCAATTTTCGAAGAAAATCATCATTGATACAGTATATGTAGTCGAAGGTGTATATCAACCGTCCCAACACCTTGGAAGACCTAATTAACAATATTGAGGCTGAAATTGGCAGAATACGTGTCGACAAGCTTGTTAGAGTTCATGAAAACTTCAGAAAACGTATGCAGCAGTGTGTGGATAGCGACATTTACCAGATAAACTATTTAAAACCATGTAATTTATAAATTCCCTTACTCTTCAATATAATTAAAATATAAAATAAATTTTTGTAAGGTTCCTAACTATTTTATTTCATTCCCAAATAAGCAAATTACGCGCTCCACCCTGTGTATTAGCATACACCATTGAACAGAATAAGAAGAAATATTGTGAGGTTTTATCAATGTTGTTTGTCTACTGATATAATCTGCCAGCAACATTTATTTGATAGCGCATAGAAACAATGGGCTATATCTAAATCTGCCACGACTTTCTTGAAAATAGACAGCGTTTGTTTTTGGTTCAACAAACTGTTATCTGTTCGAGATTGCACTCTCCCAAATTCCAAAATGTTCGGATTTATAATACAGCTTCTACATATATATATGTATATAGGAGGCAAAAATAGGAAGGAACATTTATATATACGGGGCCTATATCTAAATCTGAGCCGATTTTGACAAAATTTGGCAGCATTCGTTTTAGGTTCTAGAAAATTACCTCTAACAAATTTCCGAATGACCGATTTTGATCTAATTCAAGAGGCTTCGTCACTGGCGTGAAAGAGTACTTTGTGTCGTATTTCATCAAGATAGCATTAGAATTGCAACCTGTGATTTGCGAATAATTTTACATGGATAGACAGGCGGACGGACAGACAGATAGACAAACGAACAGACAGATATAGTTGGATCGAATCTGCAAGTGATTCTGAGTCGATCGGTATACTTTAACGTGGATGTATGTCCAATATTTTAGGATGTTGCTACCATCTGGATCAAAACAAACTTATAATACCCGGTACCACATAGTGGTATCCTGTACCACATGTACAATTTTAATTCAATCTTCTTCATCTTTCGAGACTTATCGAGGGCACCTGCCAGCCAAACAGTTACTCAAATGTCTTAAAATGTTCTAAAACGGATTTCCATCGAACATAATAAGGCTTTAAAAGGTTAATTTTTTTCGTATTAAATGATATATAACTTCTTCCCATAAAGTGAGTGTACACAAATCAAATAAGAACCACTCTTTTTAAGTCACCCTCGTATCACTATTTTATCTAAAGGGTTTTCCAACAAGAGGTGTTATTTTGGTATTCAAAGAAAAATGAAATTTTTTTGAGATAAATGATCGGATGTTTATTTCATAAAAAAGTGGAAGGTATGTCGTTAATAATGAAAAACAACACCAGCCAAACGGGCACCACGACCACGCTTACAGGACAGGGACGTATCCAGGATTTTGTTTCGGGGGGCCCAACTTTTTTTTCCATAACAAAGATAAACAATTAAGAAATTGCGTTTATTGTGTAGGTAATGGAAGTTGAGTTCCTTAGTTTTTTATTCCTAAATATAAATGTGTACTTTAGTACGAGATCAGTAAAACTTTTTATAATAAAATACGTAAGAGTTAAAATGTAATCTTCGATTTTTTTAAAGAAATATATCAATTATTTCATCGATTTTGACTTCATCTTTGTATATAGATATCAAAGCCGTATAAGATAGCCTTTCTCCTTCCATTCTGTTCCGGAGATATGTTTTTATTCTTCTTAACGTCGAGAAACTTCGCTCAGCAGATGCCGTTGTCACAGGTATTGTGGCCAGTATCTGCAAAAGGGTAAAAACGCTTGGGAACATGTCCTCATCACAAACTGAAATAGCATCTAATGCATTTGATGGCTTGTCATTCTTCTGCTTCCAATAATCAATCCATACACTTATTTCAGCTAAAACAGATTTTGCTGAATTTTTTAAAACGTTTTTGTAAAAAATTGTGACTTCTTCGAAATCTTCCTTTATTAGATTTACAACTCGTATCGGAACGACATTAAACAGACTTGTAAATATAGCTTCATGTTCGGAAAATCTATTATGTATTTAAATGTGATATTACTTCGTCCAGATATGGTATGAACAATGTTGTCCTAAAATACGCCTTGGCATCTGAACCAGGAATATTAGACTTTTTGAGTGCCTACTCTTCTAGGTATTGCAGCTTCTATTCCAAAACTTCTTGCAAGTTGTGTGGATTCTTCAAACAGTTTATCAAACTCCACATCTGAATTTCTACGCATGTCGTTGCCAATTTTATGATTTCGTAAGCCTTTATTATATCTAGGTTATTCGTTTGCAAATACCGTGATAAGTTCTGTGTAATGGCCAAAACCATACTACATATTACCACACCCAATATAAAGTCAAATTTACATACACGGTTGTGCAAACTCATTCCATCACTGCAACCTACATGTTAAAAAGGTAGATAGATAAGAAATCATGAATGTAATTTTAACTTAATTTTCGCCATATCTGGTTATCATAAATTTAAAGCTAACCAATAATTACACCGGTCGACAAAAACAACATTGCCCCCGGGCCGCCCCCCTCTTGATACGTCCCTGTTACAGGACCATATCCTTTTTTTCCATAACCATCGCAAGGTGGGTGCCCTATGTCCTCGATAGCCTCCCGAATTATATCTTTAAGGTCTTGAATTGACGCTGGGCTGTTGGCGTAGACCTTATCTTTCACGTGGCCCCAAAGGAAGAAGTCGCAAGGTGTTAAATCACAAGATCTCGGTGGCCAATTGTGATCACCTCCTCGAGAGATAACACGGTCCGGGAACTTTTCCCGTAACAGAGCAATGGTTTCGTTGCTTGTGTGGAACGTAGCGCCGTCTTGTTGAAAGTAAACGTTGTCTAGATCAATACCATCCAACTCCGACCATAAAAAATCGTTCTTCATCTCTCGATAGCGCAATCCATTCACCGTAACTGTTGATCCAACCTCATTTTCGAAAAAGTAAGGTCCAATGACCCCGCCCGACCATAAACCGCACCAAACAGTCACACGTTGAGGATGGAGAGGCTTCTCAACAATAACTCTTGGGTTTTCCGAGCCCCAGATGCGACAATTTTGCTTGTTGACGTAGGAAATGGGCCTCATCAGTCAAAATGATTTTTCGATGATTTTCGAATTTTAATAAATTCAGTGCGTTGTTGAATCATGTATCGTTCCATTTGTAGTAATGGCGTAGTTTCTACTTGTCAAATGTCAAAGAATAAAAGCTTAAAAAGTGACAGCTACCGAAATACCGGGTGATTCAAAATAACACCTCTTGTTGGAAAACTCGTTATATGAAAGCACATGTGTGATTTGTGTATGGTTTTGTGCTCAGCTATTTGTATGTGCGATTGTCAACGTTTTTCCTTTTGTGGGAGGGGTATTTGTGCCTGTCAGAAACAAATACAACACCAACAGCAACGTTATATTGACATCGAAAAAAAACAACAACAGCAACCATATAAAATACATATTGACATCAATCGTTTTTTTTTTGTTGAGGGAATATTTTGCCTTTTTCAGTATTCGTTCATGCAGTGTTCCTGTCGTTATTTGTTTACTTTTCTTCAAATATTTTTGCTATTCACCTTTGGTGGTCGGAGACGGGCGTAGCATTATAATCAAGTTAATGCTGTACTCTTTGAGAATTGTTTGAGGAGAGGTGATTTCACGATTTTCCATGGAGTTCCTGGAAGAGTCGTTATATATAAACAGCGGGGAATGTTATATTGTTGCTTGATTGTGGTGATAATTTGTTTGCAATCATATGGAGCACATGACAGAGTTAATAAAAAATATATTTTTTTCAGTTCATATTTGAATTTGCTTAATTTTTTATATTGTATAAAAAGTTATCCACTTTCTGCAAAATTATTCACGTTTAGTTGAATCCGAATAGCCCATCCTCTGCAATTGCCGTGGAAGTCATCTGGATATAAGTAATTATTTGTAAGTTTTTATTCCCCTTTCGTCCCAACCTTATCCCTAAGGGTTACCATACATTTTTATTGTAAAATAAACATATCGTACTAATTTTAATATTTAAAATTAACCATAATTTGTTTCCAACAAATTTTCATTTGTTCTCCAAACAATTTTGTGCTACACCAACAAGGACGTTCATTTCATCTGTTTAATTTCAAAAGGCGATTAATCTCTTTTTTTGCACATTTACCACTTTTCAAAATGTATAGCATTTGGCGGTAAAAAGCAACGAAAACTGCTCAACAAACACAACTCGACAACTAAACAACATTTTTAAAATCCTGCTTTAATCTCTTCGTAAAAATGCTTGTTTTAATAGCCGTGTAGCGACCAACCGACCGACGGAGGGCCGGCCAATTCCCGCAGCCACTATCATCATACACTTTTGGTCTGCGCGAGTGTGTGTCGGTATATATATATATATATAACAGATAACCATTTTTTTGTTCATGTTGTTAATTTTGTATGATTTCATAATGGTCTCGCAGGATACGCACCATTTAAATGGCTGAAAAGATGGGTGGGGTATTGCCTCTCTTTGCTACTCTTACGATGGGTTGTGTTTGCTCTCCTTTTTTGTATATGTATGTGTGTATGGCCAAGAACAAAATTCGCTTGAAATATTAAATATTTAAGTGGATTTAGTTAGTGTGGTTTTAGTATGTTTATTTGTTTGTCTATCTGTCGTCGTCGTTGGGTTTTCTATCTGTTTGTTTGTTTGTTTTGTGAAAATCTATTTCACAAACTTCAACAGCCAAGAAGATGGAGAGACTTTTCTCGAGCATTAAGGATTTATGTGGTTGGACACAAAATTGGTCTCTTACAGCAGAGCTGTCGGGTTTGCCTTGCTGTAAGAAACAGCGGGACTTTTATTAATGATTGCCAAGGATTTAGTTAGTAGTGTGTATATCTATACAAGTAGTAAAAAATGTGATGCAACTTATTATTTTCGTATGTCGTTGAAAATTAATTTTTGTATTTAATTTTCTTCTTTTTTACAGGTATGTGCTCGACTAACATTCGTAAAACTATTACTTTGGATTGAACAAAAAATATGGTTTGGGGTGTGGTAAGTTCGCAAAATTTTTAATTTAAGAGTATATATGAACCAGTGTCCGCTGCTGCCCCATCTCAAAAATATATATACCCTCATTTTGTGAATATTGTAATATGAAATATGGTACTTTCTGTGATAAAAGGAGCATGATAACTTTGAATATTTCGCTCAGGTTATAGCGACACATAAGCTATTACTACATATGTCGAAAATGACAGAGGATTCGGATAAGTAGTATAGAAGTTATTAGAGAATCTATATTTAAATAAATTTGAAAATGTTACCCTTTTGTGGAAGAGGTACCATAAGGAGTGCAACTCAGGCAGAGGTACAAAAATATTACCACATGTAAAATTGAGATTGACTTAACGGATTTCCGCCGAACATGCCTAGGGTCTTAGGCCACTCTTATGATGTGTTACAATTTTGGACCATATCAAATGCTAATTACCCTTCTCCACCAAAGTGAGGGAAATGTAGCTAATGTTTTGGCAATTAAAGATTAGTTTAGTTTATCTAGTGAAACTATTATCTAGAATTAAAAGAAAGGCTACTATATGTGTAAACAACTTTTCGGGTGGGTTCGGTGGTTTATACAACCTTCCTGTCAATGCGTGTGCAAAATTTCAGCTTTCTAGCTTTAACAGGAGTCTCAGCGGTCAAGAGATCGAAAATCACTTGGTGGCAAGTCGAAAATCAAGTTTGAAAAAATTAGATTCAGCCTTTTAAGCGTGTTGCTGAACAAACAAACAGACAAAAAATGGTTTTATGGTTTTATAATTCAATTACTTTACGTCTTAAAGACCAGAAATATCTACCGAAACATATTATTTTTTAGTAAAAAATAGATAAAGCCGAGATACCATTTAATTTAAAGGAAATTATGAGGGCTAAAAATGATCACTTCCATGAAGAAACGGAAGTTTAGTAACTGTCGTTTAAACAATTAGAAAAAAATCGATTTTTTGAAAACATCGGTTTTTGCTGGCAAGAAAAAAAGCCATAAAAAATAGAAAACAAATTTAATTGTTCCATATTTTAAAACCTAGCAACCTAACGAAGAAAGCAGTGCATATTTGATAAGTGTATAAATTGTGACCCATATTGTAAAAATAGAAAAATTCAAAAAATAATTTTTTATTTTGGCAATTTTGTTTGGGAGGTACTTAAAGGTGTGGCAATAACGCCCATTTTTTTATATACAAATGGGTACTATAAAAACATTACACTTCACATAATTTTAAGTATTTCTGTGGACTGGAATCAAAGTTATAAGCCGTTAACTTTTTGTGCAAAATGGTCCATTTTCATGGGAGGTACCAAAAGGTGCGGGGCAACTTCACCCATTTTTCTAAAGAGGTGTTTCTTTGAATCTCCCGGTATTTCGGTAGCTGTCACTTTTGAAGATTTTATTCTTTGACATTTGAAAAGTAGAAACTACGCGATTACTAAAAATGGAACGATACACGATTCAACAACGCATTGAAATTATTAAAATTCTCTACAAAAATGGTGAAAATCTTGCAGTCACAGTTCGCAAAACTAAAGCAATTTTGGGTCGTCGTGAAGCACCTTGTCGGACCACACAATAGAAATTGGTGGACAAATTCGAGCTGTTGGGACAAGTTAGTGATGTGAGAAATAAAACCCGTGCACGTCGCTCAAGAACAACTGAGAATAATGCTGCTTTAGCCCAAAGTGTTGAAGAAAACCCAGGTTTCATCTTGACTGATGAGGGCCATATCCACCTCGGTGGCTACGTCAACAAGCAAAATTGTCGCATCTGGGGCTCGGAAAACCCAAGAGTTATTGTTGAGAAGCCTCTCCATCCTCAACGTGTGACTGTTTGGTGCGGTTTATGGTCGGGCGGGGTCATTGGCCATTACTTTTTCGAAAATGAGGTTGGATCAACAGTTACGGTGAATGGATTGCGCTATCGAGAGATGATTAATGATTTTTTATGGTCGCAGTTGGATGGTATTGATCTGAACAACGTTTACTTTCAACAAGACGGCGCTACGTGCCACTCATGCAACATATCTATCGAAGAGGTGATCACAATTGGCCACCGAGATCTTGTGATTTAACACCTTGCGACTTCTTCCTTTGGGGCCACGTGAAAGATAAGGTCTACGCCAACAGCCCATCGTCGATTCAAGACCTCAAAGATAGAATTCGTGAGGCTATCGAGGACATAGGGCAGCCACTTTGCGACTTGGTTTTGGAAAATTTCATGAAAAGGATATGGTCCTGTAAGTGGGTCGTGGTGGCCATTTGCCTGATGCTGTTTTTCATTATTAACGGCATACCTTCCTCTTTATTATGAAATAAACATCCGATCATTTTTTTCAAAATCCGATCATTTATTTCTTTGAATACCAAAATAACACCTCTTGTTGGAAAACCCTTTACTATGTGTGAAATTTAAAAGAAAAGTCGTATAAAAGTCATGGGGTAATCAATATTTCACTAAATTTTGAACCTTCGTGGCGGAGGTACTCGAAGGTGTGCACCAACATAGTCCATCTTTGACCTTAGCGTGAGATAGAAAGTAATATTGACACATACCAAATTTTAAGTCAATCGGTTAATCCTGTCGAAAGTTATCCTCCGCACCAACCAGACAGATTGACGGACATTGCAGAAATGACTTAAAATGTCCCAAAACGGATTTTCGCCAAATAATCTTAGGGTCTCTTAGGTCACGCCGTCGATGTGTTACACTTTTGATTGGCAGCAGCTGATATATACCTTTGTTCACATTGGGGTGGGTACAAAATCCGAATTCTGTATCTTATTCTTCTCTTATTTCTCCCAAACGTGCTATTCATCTTTCCATAGATTTTCTTCAGATATGCATTGTTTTCTTCGTTAGGATGCTAGCTTTTGAAATATGGAACAAACGATTTTTGTGCGAATTTTGGAGAAAAAATCTAATTTTTGCTAATTGTTTTAACGACAGTTACTTAACTTCTGTTCATACGACTAATCCTCAGCGGGCGGAGCGTTTTGAAATCGTCGCTTTTTTTATTTCACACTTAAAAAGCTATATTTATGTCCCTACTAAGTATAATCATTCACTCGAGCAATGGATCTCATTGCGTCACACATGGATATAACCTGCACCCGATTTGACCAACCAATAGGGCAAATCGGAAACACCTCAAAGGTATACATTTTGGTATAGCCTCACGCAAGCAAAATTTAAATAAGATACATTTTTGATGATGGGATAAACAAATGATATCAGAAGAAGATGAAGACTACTTAATTAAGGATTCTTTACAGCTTTGAACCAATTAGGATAAATGGATCTCGAGTTATGCTAAAATGTGTGGTTCAACCTCCATTTGTATCCCCTCACCTTAGAGAGGAGGGTATATATCATTTGCAACGAGTCAAAAGTGTAACACATCGAAGGAGTGATCTAAGACCCTAAGTATGTTCGGCGGATATCCGTTTTGGGTCATTTTAAGTCGAATGAGAAATGTCCTTTCGTCCGTCTGTCTGTCTGCTGGCTGGTGCGCACGATAAATCTCGAAAGGAGTAACAGATTGACTTCTAATTTGGTGTGTGCTAAATATCTCCGGCTAAGTTCAAAGATGGACCATTTTGCTCCAATCCTTTTTTTTGAGGACTCAAGGGGTTTACCCGACTGAACTTTCTTACTTGTTTGGATATTTATCAGTATTTTAATAGATGAACAGGTCCCATCCCACTAATGGGCACAAAGGTCTCAAATAAAAAACACGTCATTCAAATGGCCTTCACGACTTCTTCTGCAGGAACGAATTCGATGAACCCAATTTTCAAGCATTTTTTCCACTAAATCAAGCCGTATGTCATGAATGGCACGTTCAATATTGACTTGTAAAGCTTGAAGAGAGTCTGGTTTATTTCGAAAGACCAATGACTTCAAATAACCCCACAAGAAATAGTCTAATGGTGTTAAATCACAACTTCTTGGAGGCCATTCAATATCACAATTTCTTGAAATAATCGAATCTCCACACTTTTCTCGCAACAATTCAATTGTTTCATTTGCTGTGTGGCACGTAGCCACAATCGGTCAATGACAAAAATATTGCTCATTGGTGTCAAGGTCGTAGGTCGCCTGGAAAGTGATTTTTTTGGATTTAAAAAAAATGGACTTGGCATAATTTTCAAATGTGAACGTTTATTTTTGCTCCTTAACAGTAAGTCGGATCTGGAATCGGTCAATGGCAAAAAATAGCTCTTAACGAGGGCTAAAATATTGATCATGGGTGTCAAGGTCGTAGGTCGACTGGAAAGGGTCTTTTTTTGGATTTTAAAAAATGGACTTTGCGCACGAAAAGTTGCAATTGGAGTACCATTATTTTGATAAAAAACTGAATAATTTAAACGTTGTTCTTGCGTATATCTCTCCATGATGAAATTGTGAACACTACTGAATATAATGAAAAACAACTGACAGATCATTACATATAACAAATGGCCGAAACGTCACTTCAAAATCATATCATCCCTATTGGAAAACCCGTTACTAAACATGGTGCAAGTTTCATCACGATCAGAAGACATCGGTTTACATCGGACTCACTTGACATGAAATCCCCCATATGTATATTGTGCTCTGATGTTACAAGGATACAAGGACAGGGTCGGGATACAATTAACTTTTCAAATATACATAGATAACTTGGAAATGTATGCGATAGATCTTAGGTGTAAACAGTTTATTGTAGATCTCGGTCAGTGGAAAGCACACATCTTTATATATAAAATCCGTTGTACGTTTGTTAGTAACGCATGATCTCCGAAAGCATAGAAGCGAATTGGCTGAAAATTAAACAGTATACAGTATAACCTCTCTAATCCGGACAGATATAGTTTCGACTCTTTGTCCGGATTACTGAATTGTCCGGACTACAGTACAAAACTGGAAAGTGGGTCATATTTTCATATTTTATTAAGAAACGCGTTTCTTAAAAAGAAAAAGATAAATAATAAATACAATCGACTCTTTTACACTTATCTTTTTGCAGTTTTTTAGATCTGCTTTCTTTTAGAAATATTATTACTTTCTCAGCCTATAAAGTAGCACATGAAAGGGTTCGGCTGCTTTCTTATTTGTCTATAAAAAATAGTGAATTTCTTCAAGACTACAATGGAGTCTATGTCCTTTTCAATATTTTCGTTTGACATAACTGACGGGACTATAACATCATCAGTGGTGAACAAGAAATTAAAGATTTGTATGGTCCCATTTTCTTTCAGTGTAATCCTCCGTATTGATTTCATATTCTTGTGATGGAGCCTTATCCAATAACTGAAGTGCTATCAGCGGCTTCTTAGCATTTATCAGAAATTTCTTCAATCTTCAAAAACAGAAGTCGATATCCAGGATTTTTTGGTAGACTTATGTATATACAAAAGAAAGTTAAAATTGTTTAAACGCTCATGGATTTTCAGGCTTACCTATTGAAAGGAAAGGCAACGAATGAGATCCATTTTTCTGCCTGCAGCTGAATTAAAAACGTTGTTGTTGGAAGAGCCCTCAAAAATAGAGATTCAAGTTCCACTTCCTCGACGGTTTTCAAAAATAATACAGCAGAAATATCACTTTATAAATTTTCGCCTCATATTTCCAAGCACCAATTTCATTACAAATTTTGAACTTTAGCAACCACGGGTTACTTTGAAAAAATTATCATTTCCCAGAACCACTACGAGTACATAATTATTGTTTTGGGCTAAAGGTACAATAACGATAAAAAAACTTAAAAACAAACACAAAAACATATTGATGTCCGGACTACAGAGGTAAAATTTCGAAATTGTCCGAATCATTGAGCTGTCCGGATTACTGGATAGTTCGGACTATCGAGTGTCCGGATTAGAGAGGTTATACTGTATTCAGTTTGGGGTCATTTGTGTTTTAGAATTATTTTTACCGCAATAAATTGCGGAGTGGTCAAGTTATTTGCAAAATTCGCATTTCCAGAGCGATTTCACTGAAATTTAAAATGTATGAGTGGTTTGTCTTGGTAATAGTTTGTATGTATGATTCTAAGCGGTAGACGGCGCTGTAGTGGACATATGGTCAATATATTTTTTTTATGAATTTCTCCTGAAACTCGGGATGTATGCATTTTTAATGAAATATCAATGAGTAACAAACCAATACATCCCAAACAGGATGGACTTTATAAGTTTTAAAAACAAAAGTTACACTCATGTTAAAAATGTTGTATACGAGGTGGTCTACTTTGAGGCCTTGTAGCTCCGACCCGGTTTAGTACAGAGGACTCAAACATAAAAAAACTAAGATTCTCTAATAGCTTTTCTACAAGCATATTAAGTCTTGTAGCAATCCGTTGTCTGGTTAAGAAACGGCGACATTATTTTCCTTTTTTTAGTTCCTCCGACTGTTTGTCGCTAATTTTGGAATCAGTAATATTGTTGTTTAACCATTTTGTATCGTTTTTTAACTAAGTTATTCACATGTAGAAAAGAACATAGAAAATTTACGCAGACAATAGGGGCTATGTTTCTTCTTCGATTAGTGCGCTTATTAATAAGTCTGGATTATGAAAATGTACCCGTCAAAGAAAAAGCTTACAGAACTCAAGTGATTTCCTTAAAAGATTTATTTTTCAAAGAAAAAATGTACATCACTCAATTGATTTCCTTAAAAGATTTATTTTTTGCCAATAAATTACTAATGAGAGAAGTACATATGCGATTTGATTAAGTTTCTAGTCTTTTATTTTAACTCAAACTTATCAAGAGTCCATAAAAGACAAATTGTTTGGCAATAAATTAAACAATACTAGAAGTACATATCGATACCTTCATTTTAAAACATGCTAAGTCGACTTAGCATAGTTTTAGGGAGATTGCATTTTTAATTTCTATATATTCCAAATTATGTTAGTAAAAATTTGGTGTTTATCCGTCAACCCAATCAAATGTTATTCACAAAACAGAACATCTCTATTGTCAATTTTCTTTATAAAGGAATTCCATACAAATTTTAAAAAATGCATCATACTTTGATCGCCTCTCCCGAAAACTACCTTTTTGCACTTAGCATTGTTTAGAATGGAGGTATCGATTTGTGATTCAAAGTTTCAATTCTATTATTTTGAAAGACATTTTTTAAGGTTGCCTTTAACAGTCGCATATACATTTAGATATATGTAGAGTGCGTATGAGCTACATAATATAGGCATATAAATAATACGCACCCGAAATTTGTTCGCAAATTTTCGAAGCCTTATGTGGCAATCTGTAATTCATAAATATCCAATCACTTAGCTTTAGAATAGTTTATTATCCAATATACATATATATAGGGAGATGCTCGTAAAATATACAGACAATTATAGTGATTGCCACTAAAAAGGGTAATTTTTACAAAGATTCTTTTACAGTCATATATAAATACATATGTGTGTGGTTGTGTGTATGAATATCCTTGTGAACAGAATACCATTTTCATGAGAGTAACACGCATTAACACGTGAAATATATTACCTAAAGCCACAGGTAAATAACAAATAAAAGTCGTTGATGTTCAGTCATTTATTTTGTTAAATTGTTGGAATTCCCTCGTAAACGCATACGCACACACATGTATGCCTGATAAAACATACGCACACACCTTTACATGAGAATATTTGTGTTCATGTTTAGTGACTTTAAATTAAAAAAGGATATATTCGAGATATACTTTGAGCCAAGACCTCAGGACATTCGAACATCGTTTGGTTGCAAGAGAAATAAAGGTATTAAGTCGGCTAAACCCCAGACAAAAGGTAAACGTTAATGTTGTAAGTGTTTCACTGCCTCTGCCATGTCTTCGCTTTCCTTTTTCCATCGTTGTGCCTTAAGATTTATAGACTGTTTACGAGTTTGGTTTGCTTTTCTGTTGTTGGCTTGTGTCATACAAACCATTGGACCTTCTGGTTTTTTTTTCTTCATTTCTGCCGAAGACTTTCCTTTGGCCTTGTGGTTATGTGTGCGTGCGTGTACGTGTATACTCGTATATCATTGTTTCGTTTGGGCCTTTTGTCCTGAGGAAGAATAAGAAGGATTTTGTTTAAATTTTGGTTTAACATCGGTACACATATATGCAAGTCAAGGTTTTATATTTATTATCTTTTTGTAACTTTGTCCGAAAATCAAATCGTATAAAGTTGTGCTATATAAAGGGATCACTGACTAATATGTGTAGCCAATAAAAAGTCAATAAATGTTTTCACTATCTGTTGGAAGTTGGCTTATCAGACATAGATTAATTATTTAAAACACGCAGTCAACATGATTACCACGATTTAGTAAATCTTGGAAATATAGAGCGTGTCGTTTTCAAACTATTTTATCATACCCTCACTTTAGTGTGTCGATGGTATATCGCGACCTAAGAGTGAAAAGGCGCTAAGTCCACTTTTTTCCAAAATTTATTTTTTTAAGCGGAACCAAAGATAAGTTGGATATACATCGATTTGAAAACAAAAACAATTTGAAAAATCATGTTTTGTCATAGCGCTAAATCCATATACCCGTTATAAAAAAATGCATATACAGTAAGTATTTTGCCTCTCCTGTAAAATTTTAAATATTGCACTTTGCGCTAAGTGTACCACATCGAAGGAGCGACCTAAGACCCCAAGTATGTTCGGCGGATATCCGTTTTAGGTAATTTTAAGTCGAATGAGCAATGTCCGTCCGTCCGTCCGTCTGTCTGTCTGCTGGCTGGTGCGCACGATAACTCTCGAAAGGAGCAACCGATTGACTTCAAATTTGGTATGTGGTAATATTTTCTTCTATTTCCGGCTAAGTTCGAAGATGGGCCATATTGGTACACTTTTTCTAGTACCTCCCCCACAAAGGGTTAATATTTAGTGAAATATTGATTACACTATTGATTTTTTTGTATAGATTGTGGCATACTGTTATACAAAATCAAAACCAAACATTTTTTTTGGATAAATTTTTTTTTAAATAATTTTTTATTAAAAATACTAATATCGTCGAAGGTACCCTTAGTATTTGCACTATAATTTTTGGAGTATATGCCCGATCAGGTCGACTTATACGTTAAATTTAAGCTATTAATTTGGGCTACCAATGTTGGAAATATCTCTTTCACTTAAAAACAGTGGTTAAGTAACAGTCATTAAACAAATTGGAAAAAGTAGATTTTTTTTTAAAAAAAATAAAAATTTCCTGGGACGAAAAAAAAACATAAAAAATAGAAAAAAAATCGAAAAAATATTTTATACCATTTTTTAAATAATGCCTATTTGAAAAAAAAATCTCTTTTTGGTAGAGGTAAGAGAATTTAAAAAACTCTTTTATTTTTTAATTTCTGTTTAAATAGCGATTTTATTTGTTACTTTTATTTATATTATGTGCATTTGATTTTATTTACATGTAAAAGTTTCATTAGAAGTAATTGTGAGTTCTTTGTTGACGTTTGTAGATTTCGGAATCGGTTTCTCTAATGAGGAACCAAATATAATCTCCCATCATTCTTTCATCCCAGTGCCCTTGGTAACGCCGCTCGATGTTCGTCGCTTACGTCGCCAAGATTCTCGGGGGAAAAGTTTAAAAGTTAAAGTAACCGCCATTCCTTTGAACTGTATGTTTGATTAAGTTCCTCGAAAAATCCGGGAATGTCCTTGCAAAAGCATATGTTATCCACAGTTGTATAAAATTGTTTGTAAGGTATATCACGGACTCTATAATACGATATGTTAACATCTGGGGCCAAAATATTGTACTGTTTCATCCGAAATGCAAGTACAGGGTCTCCCATATTCGACGGACCCATCTGGCAACGCCATAACTTTTGACAGAGATGTCAGATCGCTTAATGACATACCGCGTTTGAAGCGTCAGTCCAAGCAGATTTTTACCTTGGAACAATACACGCCACGCGAGCGCTCTGAAATAGTTGAAATTTACATTCAACAGAAGAAGTCAAGTCAACGTGCTTTTAAAATATTAAAAAATGTGAGAAGTGCGCCTTCTAAGAACACCATTAAGCGTTTATACGAAAAATTTTCGACTGGTGAGGCTCTTTCTAATCCGAAGAGGCCAAATAAAAGTCGACCCAGGCGATCGGCCGAGAATATCGCTGCCGTACGAGCCAGTGTTGAGAGGTCCCCAAGAACATCCCAAAAACGCCGTTCTCAGCTGTTGGGCATGGCTCGGTCCACTTTACAACGGATTATTCGCGTTGATTTGCATTTGTTCCCGTACAAAATTCAATTGACGCAAAGATTGTTGCCTGCGGATAAGCCTCGTCGATTGGAATGGGCCCAACGTGTCCGTGGGTCCGTCGAATATGGGCAACCCTGTAGTTCTGCCTTATCTTTGGTCATTTCCAAATCTCTCACTAGATCAATGAGTTGAAACTGAGTTAAAAGCGATGACTTCTGACTCAAACTTGAATCGCTCACAATTGAGTACTCAGTTCAACTTGATGATGTTTCCGTCATTAGGCAGTTAGCTATACTTGGACACTTCCTACTTCAATCTATTAACTTAGACAAAAATATCAGTCCGTATCGTGAATGAATGGCTGTCCCCAAATCATAGGCATTCCAAATTGCACGTGATGTCTAAAATTAAATCGTTTTATTCCACAAAACATTGTAATACATTAATTTTGAAGTTCTTACCACATTCTGCCACTAGTCCATCGAGTTAGATTTACATGGCACGAATTACACAAAATACTAGGTGTCCACGGTTCGTTCATATTTTTAACTCGTATACCAAAATATTACACATATATTTCTTCTATTGTTTTACTAAACGCACGTCGATTTTTTTAATTACATATTTTCCGCAGATGTAGCAGAAATTGTCGTGATCATTTACACATTGAAAGGTTCTTTGCCTTTTACTCATACTTCGAAATATAACTTTGTAATATTTTCAGAAAATCGACTTATCTCTTTAAAGCACTGAATTACACAGATTTATTAATAAGAAAGTTTATTCATAAATTCCGGGTTTAAGGTTCATAACTTGCAGTACCTGTAGCTGACATGTAGTTTGCTTCGAACGTAGATACCCAATATTTTAAAGACTGCCGCGTACTACTTTGTATTGCGTACATATAATTTTACTACCTGTATATACGACTGGGATGTCCATGCCCCTAAAAGGAGCAACTGAATAGAAACCTCTTAAATAAAAAACCACAAATATTGTTGAATCACCCTCTACCTGAGCTGATCTCATCCAATATAGCTCTCACATTGCATATCATGTTTTATGAATGGTTACGAACGGCCATAAAACCTCGTCCTCTCTATAATTTTATAATGTCTGACATCAATCCTCGTAAAATAAAATGCAAGTGCAATGTCTCTCTCACATATGGCGAATTCAATATAAGCAAAAACATCATTTAAAAACGAAAAAATATGAAGGAAGATTTGTTTTTAATTTCCCTAACATTTACAAATAGACAGTGTTTTCTTCGTTAGCATGCTGGCTTTTTAAAAATGTGATAAAATAATATTTGCAGCATATGTAGCCCTCATAATTCCCTTTAATTTGAGGCAATCAGGCTTATATCTGAAAGCTGGAATTTAAAAAAAATTAAAAAAAAAATTTACCATAAACAATTTTTTAATATTTTTTTCGTGTTTGTGACACCTAATTGCACCAGAAACTGTTATCCACATCCCTTGGACAACAATTTTGTTGCATAGTGTTATTTAATAACTTCTGTGCTACTTATTTGAATTCGTTGAAATTCTACACATAGTATTACAGGGTGGCTGATATGTATTGCATCCAACTTCAAGTTGCTATCATTTCTAAACCGCTAGTCTGATAGCTGACAGATTTATTTCAGTGACAACTCATTTTATTGTTTACAAGCTTACAAAAGCATTTTGATCTATTGCATTCAGAAAAAAGTTATTCGTGATGGAATTCAAGCGTGATAGTGTGATTGCTTTATATTTGGGTGGAAAAACACAAGTGGCTATCGTTAGAGCCCTCCACCATTTAAATGTGAATAAATCTTTTGTTTCTCGTACCATTAATCGTTACCGTGATACTGGCAGTGTTGCATCGCGTCCAAAAAGTTAGACTGGAAAGAGCCAAGGAGTTGCTACGCTTGCACAAAAGTGGCCAGTTACCGAATTTGGTTTTCTCCGATGAGAAGCCATTCCAAATTGAGCAGTTTGTGAACAAACAAAATGATCGGGTTTACTTGCCAAAGAGGTCAGCTGAAAATTTACACCTTCGATTGGCCACCAGAGCTCAAGCGCCGCCGATGGTAATGGTGTGGGCCGCCGTAACGGCCGATGGTCGCTCCCCGCTCGTATTCATCGACCATGGGGTCAAAATAAATGCCGAATATTATCGGGAAAATGTCCTAAAGACAGTATTGAAGCCCTGGGTAGAAAACATTTCGGCCGCAGACCATGGACATTCCAACAGGACTCAGCACCATCGCACTCTGCACGCGTCAACCAAGAATGGCTTAAAAAGGAGGTTCCTCGCTTCATTTCTACCGCACAATGGCCACCAAGATCTCCGGATCTCAATCCGTTGGACTTTTGCGCCTGGGGCATTTTAGAGAGTAAGGTTCGCACTAAAAAATACCAAAGTATCGATCATCTCAAGACTGCGCTTCGCCAGGAATGGGCCAAAATACCGCAGAGCCACTTTCGTGCAGCGTGTGATGGCTTTGTCGGCCGTTTGAAGGCCATAATTCGTGCCAAAGGTGGCCAATTCGAACAAATCTAAACTGTTTCTAAAATGTTATGTTATTTCCGACATTTTTTGCTTTTGAACAATAACATTTAAAAAAGAAATTAAAAAAATATAGCGCTTTACTTTGTTGCATTACATGTCAGCCACCCTGTAGTTTATTAGTCACTATTACCTCGAGAAAAGTGGGCGAAGTTGCCACGCCTCTTTTACCTGCACATAAATGGACAATTTTGAAACAAAAGTTAATATCTTATAACTTTATTAACAGGGCCTATTGGTACCTCCCACACAAATGGGCCATTTCGTACCAAAGGTTACCAGCTTATAACTTTAGTAACAGTGCATACAAATACTTGAAATTTTGTACAGTATAATGCTTTTATAGTACCTAGAGTCCAGAGAAAAATGGGCGTTATTGGCACGCCCCTTTTGGTACCTCCCACACAAAAGTTCTATTTTGCACCAAAAGTTAACAGCTTAGACCTTGAATACCTGTGCATACAAAGACTTGACATTTTTAAACATAGCATCGATGGTCGGTTCTTTAATTTTGTATAAAATATATTGGTGTTGTTTATAGTAAAGTTCTTGGTGTAATTAATAAACAATTTTGTATTTGAGAAGATAAATATGTATTTATTAAAAATCCATTAATGAGCGCCCCAGTAGGCTAGTTGGTAGCGTACTCGCCTATGAGTTTGGGGGATGTGGGTTCGATTCCCACCAGAGTCTCTGGTCTGTCGCTGCAAAATTTAGCCATATGGTCTTTGTAACCCGGCCTTTACTTTGTATTGTAATTCATATAAATAAATAAATAAATAAAAATCCATTAAATAAAAAAAACAAGTAATGTAAGTTCTGTCGAGTAAACCAACTAAAGTAAGCCCTAATAGGACATTGCCCTATCTTCGAGAGACATATAATATGGAATTTGGAACAGTTTGTTGCTTGTGTCACAACATGTGACATTTTTGCTCGTTTTTTTATAATGTTTGGTAATTTCAATCCTTTTTTTTGAGCGAAGTACACCTACATGGAACTGAACTGGTGGTACTTAAAAAACTCTGTACTATAGCGTATTTTAAGTGCTTGTGTAGTTTTTTGATGAGTCGTTCGTTTTTATACCCTCACTTTAGTGTGACGAGGGTATATATCAGTTGCTACGGAAAAAAGTGTAACACGTCGAAGGAGTGACCTAAGACCCCAAGTATGTTCGGAGGAAATCCGTTTTGGGTCATTTTAAGTCGAATGAGCAATGTCCGTCCGTCTGTCTGTCTGTCTGTCTGTCTGTCTGTCTGTCTGCTGGCTGGTGCGCACGATAACTCTCGAAAGGAGTAACCGATTGACCTCAAATTTGGTATGTGGTAATAATTTTTTCTATCTCCGGCTAAGTTCGAAAATGGGCCATATTGGTCCACTCCTTCTAGTACCTCCCCCACAAAGGGTTAACATTTTGTGAAATATTGATTCTTTAATAACTGCTATACTACTTATTCGAATCTTTTGAAATTCCACACATAGTATTAGCTTATTAGTCGTTATCAACTCGAGAAAAATGTGCGAAGTCGCCACGTCCCTTTTGGTACCTCCCACACAAATGCACCATTTTGCACCAAAAGTTAACAGCTTATAACATTAATAACAGTGTATAAAAATACTTGAAATTTTGTACAGTATTATGCTTTTATATTGCCTACAGTCCAGGGAAAAATGGGTGTTGCTGTCACGCCCCTTTTGGTACCTCCCACACAAAGGTACCTTTTTGCACCAAAAGTTAACAGTTTATAACATTAAAACCAGTGTATAAAAATACTTGAAATTTTGTACAGTGTAATGTTTTTATAGTGTCTATAGCCCTGTGAAAAATGGGCGTTATTGCCACGCCCCTTTTTGTACCTCCCACACACAAAATGTCCAAATCATACCACAATTTAATGTCTCATAACGTTTATACCAGTGCACATAAATGCTTATAAGTCGGCACAGTGCAATGAATTTAAAGAATCTAATGTTCAGCAAAAAAGGTGTATTTGATAAACCCCTTCTGGTACCTCTCACACAAATTGACAGAATAATTCGAGTAATATTCAATATTACATTACTCACAAAGTGAGGGTATACCTTAGTCGGTTTACCCGACTGAAACTTTCTTACTTGTTAAATTATTACGCGAGTACAGGTTGTGATTGTTTCGACTCTGGTTTTTTGAAATGGTTGCGTATACGCAACAACTTTTGTTAAATGACTCTAACGTATACGCTACCATCAACCAACCTGATTTAAGTTAGTATAACTTTACTATAGGATGAAGGTATAACAACTTTGCCATTCCTTTTACAACACCTTTAGATATATATGTGAGACCGTGTGTATATTCTTGACCGTCGCACAATGGGAGGAATTTAAAAAGGGCAATAATTCGGCCGTTTCTTAACCAGTCAATCGATTGCAACACAACTTGGCATACTTGTAGAAGAGGTATTTGTGAATATCGAAGCAGGAAATCCACCGATTACTTTCACATCAATGTTTCTGAATTGGAAGCAATATTAGCTATATGATGCGGAAAAAATGTATTCCCATGAGCCAATAAGACAACAATTATAGTCGAATTTGGAGCTGTAGAATAAGTTATTTAATAAAAAGTGCTCAATATTTATATTCATCTTAAAGGGAAGCTCCTAGAGAAAGTTCTCGATGAGAGTGAGTGAACAATTCATATTTATATTTCCATATTACATAATTATTTTGGGAATTGTGGCATTGACTTTTGCAAATATGATTCGCGAACTAGTTTAGATTTCTGATCTTAGAACCTACAAACTGCAAAATATTTTATTGAAAAATTTTAATTTTTAAATATTATATATTTATATATTAATATATTATATATTATAATATATATTTGGCGTTAAAACATTCTGTCTGCATTTGAAAATTTATTTTTTTTAATTTTTTAAATTGATAACAAAATTTAATATATGAAACAATTTTGGTCAGATGTGCCCACTGAGAGACAAGTTATGGCCATATCAATTTATAAAGTGTCCGCCATCTAACGTTTTTTTTCAACTAGTGCTTATTTCGTGGATGGTAACACTTAGCTCATGTCTGATTTGACAGATAATTAGTTTTATCCTTCCGCTGAACGAATATGGTTGTGTATACGCTTGAACAACGCTGGGAGCGATCGACTTACAGAAGATGCCGATTTTGCCAAAAAAAAATCATCTTTTCAGATGAAGCTCATTTTGATCTTGGCGGGTATGTAAACAAGCAAAATTGTCGCATTTGGGGCACAGAAAACCCGCACGCATACATTGAAAAGCCGATACACCCAAAACGAGTCACTGTTTGGTGCGGATTTTGGTCCAGAGGCATAATTGGGCCATTTTTCTTCGAAAATGAGCAAGGAGTGGCCGTTACAGTCAATGGCGATCGTTATCGGGCCATGTTGAACGAATTTTTGTTCACAAAAATTGAAGAGGAGGATATTGGCAACATTTGGTTTCAACAGGACGGCGCTACGTGCCACACAGCCGAAGCTACACTCGAAGTTTTGCGCGATGTTTTCAAAAAAAATGTTATTTGGCGGATCCTTTATTTTCAAAAAATAGGACATTTTTGTATTTTATTGCGAAAAGTTATATGTAGTATTTTTGATATATAGATAAGATTATAAACATAGAGTCTTAAAGAAACCTTCCTGGCGAATGTTTTCGAAAAAGTTCAACAATTTTTATATATACACAGAAAGAAAAAATTAAGTAACCCGTACTTGAATCCAGCCGTAGCGGTGTCAAAAGTACGTTAAGTACGGATTTTCTTAAACCAAGTACAAAATACTTGAATCAAGTACGGATTTTTAAGTCCTGAATTCTTAATCTTAGCGCTTAGCCTGATTAGGCTTGATTTTAGGCCGAAAAATTCTTATTTCAAGCGATTGATTTAAGAATTTTATCGGATTAATTTGAGTGCTAAACGGGCTTCAATGAAGAAATTTGTGATTGAATTAAGCCTGTCCAATACTTGATTTAAGCCTGATAATACTTGATTTCAGTTCTTGATTTAATCCTAACCAATACTTGGTTTAAGCCAGATCAGTTCTTGATTTAAGCCTGGTCATACTAGATTTATTGGGCTTTCGTTCGTTTTATACCTACACTCAAAAAAAAGTGAACCCTAGAGCAAGTTAAAGTGAACTTAACTGTAGGAATATTGAACTTCGTATTTCGCTAAAGCTATTTTTCCTTATATATCATATTATATTTTTCCTTATATATATATCAAGTTCATACATTTCCTCACAATTATGAAATATTTTTAACTTATTTCTAGTTAACTCGTACTTCCTTTAAGTAACTATTGAAATTAAAATAGGGAAAATTAACTCAATACTAGCAAATTCGGCCTTGAAATTATGCAAATTCAGCATACTTTTGTCCTTATTGCAAGTAAATTTTTATCCAAATTTAGGAAAATTTTATTAAATTTATGCAAAAAGAAAAGAAAAATTAAAATTTTTCTTGGACTTTTTTAGTCCATGATTTTTTTTGCGATTTTTGATCCTACTTCATCACTTTCCATTTATATGTTGGAATCTCTCTCTCTTACCACTTCATCCTTGGACTTCTCTCTCTTCTGCTTTATTTTAAGAATTGAAATTTATTTCATTAAACATTAAACATTATCTATATATAAAATTTTACCTCCGAATGCGATTCGATCCCAGAACCTTCCGTTTTATGAACCACATGTTTACCAACTGGGCTACGTAGACACTTATATTTTTATGAAAAATTTGTTTTTAAATACAATAATATATCCCAAAATTTTCGAAATAATGTATTTTTATGTACACTTAAATTTGATAAAAGGATTGCCATCATTGAATGATAAATAGAGTTGCCATATACTATATTTATAGGCGACGAAGAAATTTTATTATGAATGACATTTTCATATCAATCCCAAAAGAGTTTCGTAGCTCGATATATAGTGTGTCTGGCTCACTATCATAAGGTTGTCGGTTCGACTCTCGTCCCGGGCGTAACATTTTTAATGTTTCTCCATAAATTTAAGTTTCTGCAAGTAACGATTTGCGAAAAAATAAAAATTGCGGAACGAAAAAGAACAGCATTTTTTGTGTTTTTAGGACTACAACATCGTCCGAAAATAGTAAATTTTTCCTTGATTTTAGTATGTTTTCCTAATTTTGAGTTCAAATTCATGGACTCGAAATAAGGATTCATGATTATTTTTAGTTAAAATTTCCTAAAAATCATGCTTTATATTAATTTATCATGCATTTATATTAATCATACCATTTTTGCCACTGTATTGCAAAGAATGCAATTTTTTAAAATGGTATGTCAAAATACAATTTCTTGACAGCAAAAGTAAAAGTTTTGCTGCATATATTCGTTTTAAATATGAAACATATAAGGAATAGCATCAACGAATCGAATAAGAATTATTAACAACTTAAAAAAACTAAAATCATAAAAAATCACGCCAAGTTATGTATTTGCAAACACTGCTTGAACGAGAAACGAATTGGATATGGTCGCGCACAAATGTTTATACATATACATCTCGACAATTTATGTATATGCATGTGTGTTTGATGTTGCGTCAGCCAAAATCAACCACTTGCATGAGAGTGGTTGAGAGGGTAATTTTATTGTGCTCTATAATGCTTCTGTCTCTCAGAGATTAAAGACAGCTTTTTTTCTTACTTTTACTTACTTACTATATTAGGCTTAATTTTTCTTTTCAAGAAATGTTTACTTGATTTCAAGCATTAATTATTGTAAGCCATTCAGCGCTTGATTTTTTCAATGTAAGCCTATTTATACTTGTTTTAAGAAAAACTTAGTACGAACCTAATTACATTTTTAAGTACGATTTCGGCTTAAATTAAGAATTTTTTACTTGAATTTAGTATGGTATTTTTCTTTCTGTGTAACGTTGCCACGCTTTTCCAAATTACACAAAATTTTTACCAACATTTTAAAACTTGACACATTTTTGACAATCGCCAAGCTAGAATATAAAAAACCTTTACACGGTAAACTGAAAATGAATTTTGACACGGATTTTATTATAATAGATTTTGGAAAAAAACTAACAAATTCCTTTTTTTTAGATTTTCGAATTTATTTTGGAGTTGTGGGATTCTCACTTTACAAATATAATAATGTAAGCATTAGCCTCGATTTCTGGTGCCACGACGTACAAATTACAAAAAAAATATTGAAATATATTAATTATTAAATATTTTATGGATTTATAAAACTTCCGTCTGCGTTTGAAAACATTTCCTTTTTTAATTTGTTCCCGATCTTTTCATACGAATTATATGTTACAGCCGGATATGTACCTATTATACGAAACTTGTTGTTTGATGAAGAAATATTGACATTTAGTTTTATTTCTACTTAAATTCTGCAAAAAGAAAATTTACCAAATCGGAACATATTTCTATATTTTATAGTCATATATTGTTTATTCCATGTCAAACCGAACAATTTTTCGAAAATAAATCTAGTCTACATTCCCAATAGTTTGGAAAATAGGTATACGAGTTTTACTATCGGATTGATTCATCTTTTAGTTGGCGAGAAAAAAACAGCATTTTTTCAGAGCATCTGAAATCTGGAAAATTGAGGAAAATATCTCGAAAGGTGTATGTTGAAAGGTATGTAGCATGCAAACGCATGGACGGAATTCAAAGTCGAAATTACTGACATGAAGGTTATACCAGAAGTCCACAAATCTCATGTGCAACAAAAAATGTGTAACCCGTCGAAGGTGTGGGCTAAAGCCCTAATTGAATGTTGTTTTATTTGCTACTATCTCAAGTTATATTCGAAAATGTGTCATATTGATCAACTCCTTTTGAAGGGTTGAAATTTAGTTAATTCTTTAAAACGTTAACAGTACAGCATTTTTCAGCTCATTGATTTGGGCATACTAAGAATAACTTAAAAAAAATAACTTCTGCATCATTTAATGGCCATACGATTTTTTTCGCTCAAACTGGATTTTTAGTACTTCTATATTTTTTCTCGGTATACCGTACGGAATATCTCTGTTATGTCTGAAGCAAAGTTGTAGATATTGAATAGGAGAAAAATATACAGAACAAACCTACCCGAAATATGTACTTTCATATATTAATGATGGTTAATTTAATGTTTTTAAATGCATCAGTTGCATATGGGTAATTCCACGTAAACTGACCCCATCACACATAAAAAAATAAAACAGATTTTTCCAAAAAAAAAATACCATAACGGACATCACGAACAATTAAATTTTAGAAATTCATGAAGAGTTGATGAAATTTAGGAATAGTTTTTTTTTCCTAGCAATGAGTTTTCCATAGGTTATTATAAAATTGTTGGATGCACTAATTTTACTGTTGAACTGACATGAGCTATTTTTCGACATATTATTTATTTTCTGAAATTTTTCTTTTGACTACAAGAAAGTACGCATCCTTAAGTGTCGTTTAGTGTAAAATTCGTAACTTTTGGAAAATATTCAGTGCCTGCAAACGGTTTTGTATCTTGGAGTGTTTTGTTTGTCACACCCGATACCGAAAATATACAAAAAGTTAAATTTAATACATTTGATGTAGATATGCATATATCATCTTTTGTGTAAGTTATGTCAAGGTTATATAGTATAAAGTGAATCAAAATTTTTCAGTATCATTGCAATATTTACGGTAGTATTTGCATTTTAATATTTGTCACACCCGTTACGCAAAGACCGTAAATAATTTTTATTCGATTTAAAAATATTGTATATTTAATAATTTTATGTCAAGTATGAAATTAAATAATAGAAAGCTGAAATTTCGGTATAAATTGAAAAAATAAATAGATGGTATAGGGGCAATCATTAGGAGAAGGATGTGTGCGGCAGTGAAGGTCCATAAGGTCATTTCCATTCATGATACAAGGTTTTGATTGGTTCTGAAATAAAATGCATAAGAATACTTCTCAAATGGAGTTAAAAAATATGAATATATTTTAAAAAATAGGTGGAAAACTAAAAAATCAAGAATAACCGACCTAAACATTATTTTGAGAAGATTTCTGAAACTAATTCTTTATAGAAAATGAAAAATAGCATTGTCATAAACATTGATACAATAGAGGAAGAGTTTTTAAGAAGTCAAAACTTGTTTTTGGCAACGAATTTTGTATTTGTAAGCTTTTACTCTATGTGATAAGGAAAGTCATCAATATGAATATGATTTAGTGAATAAAACAACTTCGATTTTGTTTTTCGCAGAAAAAAACTAGTTTAATAGATGCATATTGGCTAATAAATCCTGGACAATATTTCGATCTACTTATTACTCCTCCAGATTGAGACTATGTCATAGCCGTTACATTGGCTTGTCACACCCGTTACATATTAAAATATTTACTACAAATGGAATAATAATTTAAATTATTTGGAATGAAGTCTACAATATACACTACTGATGACTGATGAAGGGGGTCACGCCCCAGAAATCATGATATAGTCTGTGGGCACGCAATGAAATACTTGCAATATATTTTGCCATGTAAAATACTTGATTTTGATCACTGTATAGAAGCAGGTTGGTCTTTATCCGAGAGAGTATATCAGTTAAAATCGTTTTTTATTTAATGTGAAGTACAATCGATACAATTCAGTTCTAAATAAAACGTCATTCAAATGGCCTCCACGACTTCTTCTGCAGGAACGAATTCGATTCAATTTTCGAGCACTTTTTCCACTAAATCAAGTCGTATGTCATGAATGGCACGTTCAATATTGACTTGTAAAGCTTGAAGAGAGTCTGGTTTATTTCGAAAGACCAATGACTTCAAATAACCCCACAAAAAATAGACTAATGGTGTTAAATCACAACTTCTTGGAGGCCATTCAATATCACAATTTCTTGAAATAATCGAATCTCCAAACTTTTCTCGCAACAATTCAATTGTTTCATTTTTTGTGTGGCACATAGTCACAATCGGTCAATGGCAAAAAGATAGCTCTTAACGAAGGCTAAAATATTGCTCATGAGTGTCAAGGTCGTAGGTCAACTGGAAAGTATTTTTTTCTTCTTTTTAATTAAAAAAAAAATGGACGTTCCCCGAGACGCAACGGGAATCGGTCAATGGCAAAAAGATAGCTCATAACGAGAGCTAGTAGGTGTCAAGGTCGTAGATCGACTGGAAAGTGTTTTTGGATTAAAAAAAATGGACTTAGCGCACGAAAAGTTGCAATTGGAGAACGATTATTTTGATAATAAATCTGAATAATTTGTAAACGTTGTTCTTGCGTCTATCTCTCCATTATGAAATTGTGAACACTACTGAATACAATGAAAAACAAATGACAGATCATGACGTATTGCAAATGGCCGAAACGTCACTTCAAAATCATATCATCCCTATTGGAAAACCCGTTATATAAAATAAAAATTTTGTTTTCCCAATTTTTCATAAAATTCATATAATTTTTACAAATTTGGAAATTGTTTAAAAAAAAACTATAGTATACATAATTTTAATTGAAGCGAAGTAATTTACTTTTTCTCAAATATGTTTGATATCCATATCTTTTAAATAAAAAAAAATAGATCATTGCTAATATCTTTAAATATAACGTCGAATTTGTCGTAAGCAGTTCTGAAAAGTCTGAAACGAAATTTTGATTGATGTCTAAAAATAGTAAAATTAAACATCACCGTTGTATTCCAAAACCTTCAAATACTCAACGTGAAAAAAACCAGAAAATAGTCAAAATTTATGAATGATTTTATTATAGTTATTTTTCGGTGTGTTTCCTTAATTAAAAAAAATTTGGAAAATATCAGGAAAGCGGTATTCTGAAAGTTTAGTATTATGCAAACGCGTGGACGGAATATTGCAAATAAAGGCTCGTTTGTAAGGTCGTGAAGTGCACTTTCAAGTACATATATTATGATGGTTAGTTTAATGTTTTTAAATGCATCAGTTGCATATGCAATTTTATTTTGGATCTTGCACATCAATAACACCAACATGATACTCTGAGAAATAAAAAGTTATGTATAAAATGGTGTTTAGCCCCGTTCTTTTTAAAATAATATTTACTAAAAAATGTCAATCATTTTCCTTTATAAACTTTGAAAAATATTGAAATCAAAAATAGACACCATCATTATAATAAAAAACAATATCGATTTCCGAAATTTTTAAGTAAAAATACTATTATATGAAAACTGAAGAAATTTGCAGGATCAGCTCAGATTAGATAGGACTACATATATACGAGGTATGTTCAAAAAATATCGCGATTTTTTTTTTTTTTTTTTTTTTTTTTTTTTTTTTTTTTTCATTCATTCATTCATTTCATTTATTTTAAATATGTGTTTACATACATGTATTAAAATTTTATAACTATAAAGAGATGGCTTAAACAAACCTTACATCTAGAAAAATTTTGGAAAATTATTATAAAGGACTCATTTAAATTTACAAAAAAAAATTTGGAGAAGGAAAAGTAATAAAAAACCTTCAATAGAATATTTATAAAACTTAATGGCTAGTGTACAAATTTATAATATAATTGTTTTCGTTTGAAGAACTCGATGAAGCAAATTTGTTAGATATTACCGCAATTCTCTGAGAAATAAGATTAGTGTTACTTATATCGTGAAGTCTTTTTGTGCTAAAATGTCGAGGTAAATTTAACATCATTTTTAATATTTTATTTTGACAGACTTGGAGCTTATAAATGTGTGATTTGGCACACACTCCCCATACTGGGCAGGCATATAATGCTATTGGCTGAAATATGGATTTAAGAATACTAATCTTATTTTCAAAGTTTAGTTCAGACTTACGATTTATAAGAGGATACAATAACTTTATGGCTATATTCATTTTGTGAATTATTTGTGAGACATGATCATTGAAAGTCAAACGGGTATTGAGAAATACGCCAAGGTATCTTACCGAGTTTGACCACTGAATTTCATTACCAAACATTGTTAAATTTGTCTGTGGAATATAGCAATTTTTCCTTCTTTTCGTAAAAAAGATAGCTTGAGACTTTGTAGTGTTAATTTTAATTTTCCATTTTAACGAATATTCAACTATTTTGTCCAATGACAATTGCATGTTATCAAGGATTTCCTGAGCAAATAATCCTGAACAGAAAATGGCGGAGTCGTCAGCAAAAAATGCGTACTCGCAATTTGCTATTTTTGGGAAATCTGAGGTGTATATAATATACAACAGTGGTCCTAATACGGATCCTTGAGGAACACCTGAAGGAACGTTCATAAAATCTGATACATCTTGGTCAACTTGAACACAGAATGATCTATTTTTTAAAAATGATTGGATTAACTTTATTAAATGATATGGAAATTTAAACTGGATAAGTTTAAAAATTAAACCATCATGCCACACGGTATCGAATGCTTTTTCTACATCTAATAATACCATTGATGTTGAAAGCTTTAACTGGAATTGGCGATTTACATAATTTGTGATTCGTTTAATTTGGTGTGATGTACTATGGGAAGCACGAAATCCAAATTGTTCTTCTGGGATGATTTTATTTTCTTCGACATAATTCCAAAGTTTTTCTTTAACTATCTTTTCAAAAATCTTGCTCATATTACTCAGTAGACTAATAGGCCTGTAACTGGTCGCTAAATTTGTGGGTTTACCTGGTTTAGGTATAGGAATTATCTTGGCCCTCCTCCAAGCAGAAGGAAAATATTGAAATTTGATACAGGCACCAAATATATCGGAGAGGTGAGATATGCCAGTGTGAGATAAATTTTTAAGAAAGAGATTTTTCAATTTGTCTAGTCCACAAGATTTATTGATTTTTAAATTTCTGATAATATTTTTAACAGTCGTTGTAGACACATTTATATCGCTATCTGGAGTTGAGAAGAATGAATTATTGAAATCATCAAGAGATTTTAAAACGCTTTGCTCGGTGTTTTGACATCTAATATCATCAGAAGTGTGATGATTACATAGAAACTGTTGAGCAAAAATAGTGGATTTCGAATCTACTACTGGAACGGCTGAATTTGGAACGGAAATGGGAGGAATATTGGAAATTTTCTTTTTCAGGATTTTAGAAATATTCCAAAAGGGTTTGGAGCGTATGTCTAATTTTTTAATTGAGCTATTCCAGCTATTGTTTCTGAAACTCCATATTTCATACTTGACAAGCCGATCATATTCTTTGTAAACTAATTTATCATTTACATGGCGATATCTATTCCATTGTTGCCTAAAGTAGTTTCTTTTCTTGATAGCTTGCAAAATATGAAATGGTAGCTTTATACAATTATTGACTACTACTCTCTTGGGAGTACTAACTTCAATAGCTGACAAAATTGTATTAGTAAAGTGAAGTATGCATTCGTCAATATCCCTTGTATTTTCTATGCCTCTTAAGTTCAAAGGGCTTTGTAATATAGAAGCATTTATATGCGAATTGAATTTTTTCCAATTAGTTTTTTTGTAATTATATATAAGATTTTGACGTTTACATACATTCGAAGTTTTGATGGAAAATAAAACCGGAAAATGGTCTGAATTTAGGGCATTTTCTATAGTAGGATGATCTATAGAGTGAGACATGTTTGTTAAAATAAGGTCAATGATGGACGGCCTATACCTTGCAGCACATGGAACGTGAGTATAGTTATTCGGGAAATGGATTGTGAAAGCAAAAAAATGTGTTAAGTCTGAAAGAACATTTCCCCAAGAATTTGCTCTGGAACACCCCCAATTTCTATGCTTGCTGTTTAAATCACCACATATAAAAAAATCGCCTCCTACGTTCAGAAGTTTTCTGAGATCGTTTTTGTATTCAGAACGTAATGCATTATTGGACCGACCTCCAGGAAAATATACACCAATAACTTTAATTAACTCAGTGTTATTAATCATTAACTCAATTATAACATTTTCCACTGACTTGGTATTTGTACTGTTTATGTGTCGAACGTTAAGAGATTTATGGGCAACAATAGCAACCCCGCCTCCTCTTCTGTTTGAACGATCGCAACGAAAAATGTTGTATAAAGGGTGCCTAAATGTATCTTTTGTCTCTAGCCATGTTTCTGTTAAAATACAAATGTCGATATTTTTATGAACTAAATAATCAAAAAAATCATGTTGTTTATCCCGGATGCTTCTCGCATTCCATAACATACAACTAATTTTGGGATTCATAATTATACATAAATATTTGAGTATAAATATTTTATTGTTAGTTGAGCAATAACATTGAATTGTTGCTCTTTTGATGTGCAGTCCCTTAATTGAGTAATCATATCTAGAGAGAGTTGAGATATCTCGTTCTCAGTAAATAAGTTATTCTTGTTGCGGAGTTTCGAACTATAAGTAGCATTATTCGAAGAGTAATGGATGTTGTTTCTCTCAACTGAGACAAAATGTTGTTGTTGGTGTTGTTGCTGATGTGACTGCTGTTGGCGAAATGTCGAGTTGTTGTTGTAACTTCTATTAGAAGGCATGTTAGAATGCTGTTGGGAGTGTAGATATGTTTCACGATTACGGTACTGGCTCGGCTGAGCGCTCAAAGAGTTTCTATTTTTGATGTTTTCTCTTATTTCGAGAAAAGTTTTTCTGTTGGGACAGCTGACGTCAATAGATTTGTGATTGCCGTTGCAATTGGCGCATTTGTTTTGAGCTGGAGAACTGCAGTTTGCAGTTTTGTGTTTCCCAGCACAGTGAGCACATTTTGTTCGTACGGAGCACCACTTTTCTCCGTGGCCAAACATCTGACAGTTTCTGCACTGAACTATTCGATTTTTTGGCTTCCTATGAAAATCCCATCTGATGATTGTGCGGAAGAGACAACAGTGGTTTCTCTTGAGATCATTAAGATTTACAGTGCCGTTGTCGAATGACACAATATAAATAGTGTCATTGAAACCTTCATAGTTTTTAATAATGACTTTAACTTCTTGGCATTTTAAACCACGCGAAAGTAATTCTGATTTTACTTCAGTAGATGTTTTGTATTCCAAACCAAAAATGACTGCTTTAAAAACCCGATCAGTGCTTTTTTCATGCGAAAAAAATTGGCATTCGTTCTCTGTTAGAATCTTAATAACATCGTTGTAAAGATTTGTCGTTTCACACATAATTTTTACACCTATAGACATTTTTTTGAGACGATAGTTTGCGTGACCTTTGTTTTGAAGCAGAGAATTTACAAATTCAAGATTTTGGCCGATGACCTTGATAGGAGAGACGATTTGTTTTAAAACTTCACTCGCGGCAGAAGTTTCAGGTTCATCATCTAAATCAGATAATGCTTGCAGAGGTAAAAAGTAATTCTTTTTGGGTGGCCCAGGGCCTTGTGATGTTGCTTTTTTACGTTTTGGTGCCATTTTCAAGAAATGACAACAGTTTTTAAGAGAGTTTTTAAAAGTATAACTTTGTTTATTGAGTAGTAGCAAGAGCTAATACGTCCGATCGATAACAAAGCCGAACTGATACTGACGCGAATTTTGTATTTTTTCAAAAAGTATTTATTTATTCATGAATATCTATTTTGTCCCCTTCAAAGTAATTCCCCTCGGATATAGTACACTTCTGTCAAAGTTTCTTGTTCGGCTCCTCCTTCGATGCCGTCTTTATATTCTCAATCGTGGCGTAGCGTCGTCCTTTAATGGGCCTTTTCAGTTTTGGGAACAAAAAATTGTCGCAGGGGGCTAAGTCAGGGGAATACGGTGGCTGCGGCACCATTACTGTGTTGTTTTTGGCCAAATATTCGCGCACAAGCAACGATGTGTGTACAGGGGCGTTATGATGGTGCAAAAGCCAGTTTTTGTTCTTCCATAAATCCGGGCGTTTTTGGTGGATTGCTGCGCGCAATTTGCGCATAACTTGCAGGTAATATTCATTATTGACCGTACTACCCTGTGGCAAGAACTCATAATGCACCATGCCCCTGCAATCAAAGAAAACTGTGAGCAAAACCTTTACGTTCGACCGAACTTGGCGCGCTTTTTTCGGTCTTTGCGGCAGCTTCCATTGGGATGATTGAGCTTTAGTTTCCATGTCGTAACCATAAACCCATGATTCGTCACCAGTTATGACCCTCTGGAGCAAATTTGGGTCGTCACGGACCGAGTTCAACATCTCCTGAGCAAAGTTAACGCGATGCTGTTTTTGGTCCAAATTGAGCAATTTTGGCACGAATTTAGCGGCGACCCGACTCATGTCCAAATTATTGGTTAAAATCGAATGGCAAGAGCCAATCGATATGTTTAGATCCTCAGCAACTTCTCTAATTGTAATTCGTCGAGTGGCCAATATTATTTTATTCACTTTATCAATGTTTTCGTCAGTTGTTGACGTGCTCGGGCGTCCGGCACGCTGTTCGTCCTTCGCATCTCCTCGGCCCTCTAAGAACATTTTGTACCACCGATAAACGGTGCTTTGGTCCAAAGTAGCTTCACCATATGCCACAGTCAACATTCGGAATGCGTCAGCGCACTTTATTTTGTTTTTCACACAAAATTTGATGCCGATTCTTTGATTCATTTTCTGAAATAGATAAAAATCGAAGACAAGTTAAAACACATCCAAGCACAACAGCTGTCCAAAATTAACTAAACAGTCAAAATGGCCCACCTTGTCAGCATAAGTAAGGGACATGAGTACCAACATAACGCTACAAAAATATCAAAAATCAAATACATGTAGCCCGCGGAAATTAAAAATTCGCGATATTTTTCGTACATACGTAGTGTGGTGTTTTCCTGGTCCAGTATTTGATTTAAAACTTAAGAGGAAACATATATAACGATATATGCAAATATTGGCGAATTTTCGCATATGTCCTCCTAGTCAACCCTTTTAAAAAGAGCACTAATTTGTATAAATCCACAAACGCGTTTTTAAAATAGAACGAACCCAATATTCGCATCTCAAGAATTTTGTAATAAATATTTATTTTTTTTTACAAAAGAGTGGTGCCGAACACCGTTTTAAAATTTTCAGCATTCGTTTAGAATTTATGGGGCTAAATAACTATGTTTTTTTTTACATAATTTTAAGTTGGTGTCATTGATGTGTAAAATGGAACTAAAATTTGCAGATGCATCGGATGCATTTAAAAATGTTAGGGACGCGATAATGGATCCCTGCTATATAAAGAACAACTAATAACCTTTGAAATTAACCTTTTGTAAAAATTCGTCCACGCGTTCCGTAAATATATGTATATAACTCTGTTCTATTTTCTCAGATTTCAGATGCTAATAACTCCTGGATTTTTTTTTTGCAAACTATAAAACGATTTTGAGCAGAGAATCGATATGCAAATTTATTTTGAAATCGGGAATGGTGACCCAAAAAAGGCGTTCGGTTTTATATGGAATCAACGATATACAAAGAAGAAATTCTGTAATGTTATTCCATAGCCCTTGAAAGAAGAATTTCAGCTATACATATATTCTTCCTGGGAAGGGATTTGCGTAAATATCTCCCAAGTCAAAAAATGGTCCATGGATATTTTCCTACGATTTTTATATATATTATTCAAAAAATATTATTAGATTAACAGAGAAATAATTTTTGTAAACAATTTCTCAATTTGAAAACATAATATTAATTTGTGGAAATAAAGAGAGGTAATATAGTACAGATTTCAAATAACTTATAAATTGGCTATTTAGTTCCCTCAAAATCATTTTAAATTTTCTTAACATATTTTTTGTCGCAAAATTTTCATTATTTTAAATTTGAACCTTTTTATTTATTTTTCCTTAACCGCTATTTAACCACTGCTACGGTCACCAACAGTGCTGTAAACACACTCTTCACTTCCAGAATGGCATTAAAAATTATTTTCTACTCTTTAAATTGTATTTAACAATTATCGGATTAATAGTTATCTGTTCAGGTTCATATAATCTCTTATTTATGTTATCTCCTTTATCTCTTGCAATTCTCTTTTTTCTTCGAGGGAAACACTCTACTCGCTGAGATAATCGTGTTTTGGTATACATACATACCATCCAAGGGTATCCAAGAGTGTCTGTCGCTTTACGAGAGTGGTTGTGCTGGGAATGAGAATCAGCTGCTGTTTCACATGTTGATAATATTTAACAACTTCCGGCTTTTCGATAAAGTCGACTCCGGCATAAAAAAATTATAAATAAAACTTGCGCACTTTCATTGAACAGGAAGTTTCTTTCTCCCGTTCTCTCTCTCTCGGTGTGATATTCTCTCTGCAGACAGTAGCTAATACACCAACGCCGAGAAGAGTACTCTCAATATTGGCGGTCCTGCGCTTTGAATTCGAATAAAACGTGACGTGAAGTATTTGTGTAGACTTATGTCTGCAACCGGCATTTTCTGCGACTATTTTAACGTCTGTGATTTTGTTGCCAAAATTATAAAAATAAACTGCAAAAAAACTGTATGGCAGTGTGTGTGTGTGTAGCATCTGTAAGTCTCCAGTAGTTGATAGGGGATTTGTGCGATATCGATATTTTGATTTTCAGGTTTTAATTATACTTATGAATTTCATGCGTCTCCTGTATCCTGTAAATGGAAATATCTTAGCAATTTTGATGCTAGTTATGTTTACAATAGGGTTTCCATGAAACTATTAAGTAAATCATTTTATTATTTGAAAGGACAGTTACAGTTTGGTTAGCAGCAATGCAAAAGGACAAATCATAATATTGAAAATTGTATACACGAAATAAAAGCTAAACTTGGGATAGATCCAAAAGGTCTAATTGTCACTGACTGTTCCGTACGATGGCCTGCATTGTGTTGACTTTCAATGCAACGGTTGGATAACCAATTTTTAACACCAAAGTTTGTAGATTTTTTAAATCAATGTTCGAATTAAAAATGTTGTTTTTTTTTTGTAACAGAGACATAAAATATGGACAGAATACAATGGTTTGTAGACCATAATTTTGTATATTTCTTTCCTCACCCAAAATAATTGGATTTTTACGGAAATTGAAACAAAAAGACCGAAACAAATAATTCTTTAAAGTTTTACTGCGAAGTCTAAACTTTTATGAAGGGATTGAATAACACCATTTAATGCCATTTTAGCATAAATTAACCAGCCAAATTTTTTCTACACTTTCAAATTTTATAATTCTCTCCTAGGTCCAAGCATTAAAGCAATTGGAAAATTTGTGATCAATGTGAGTAATACTAAAAATTGTTGTAGGTTTTTAAAGTTTTTTCAGCTGAAAAATGACATGATGACAGGTACACCAATTTTTCACTGCACGCTGAAAAAAAATCGCTGCACGCTGAAAAAAAAATCGCTTCTGTAGTATATTGTCCCAAACATATTCGGCTTGAAACATATATATCTAAACATATAATATTTGGTACACACAAAAATTATATATTTGGGAATATGTTGTTCTAAACAAATCTTTGTTTACATCCCAATGTGTTCATTTTGGACTATTTTTTCCGAAACAAGTATTTATTTTCATTTAAGTATTCAGAAAATATCTAAATTGTGTTAAAATTTTCAGTAATTCAAAGTTAATTTTTTAAAAAATTTTAACGTCTTAAATATAAAAAAAAATAATAATTGAAATCATATAATCCTGGATCGAAATATATACTTGGAGGATTGACAACCAATGATGGCTTGGAATACTCAGAAATTTTAAATGATTGGTTTAAAACATAAGATATTGCTGCATTTGGTATCATAACTGGGAGGTTCAAACCAAAAAAAAAAAAAAAAACAAAAAAAAAATTTAAGTTTCGAAAATCTTTTTTAAATAAAATATATTTGGAGAAATTCCTAAACAATCATTTTATTTGTATTCAAATACACATTTTATTTGAGAAATTTAGTTTGCAAATATTATATGTTGTAACATATTAATATACGGGTTCCAAATATATTTTATTGATTTTCAAATAAAATTTATTTGCTCAGAAATATATAATATTTACAAATTAGTGTTCCAAATATATTTTCTTTCTATTCAAACATATCAAAAAAGGCGATTTTTCCCCGTGTGGGTTATGGGTTCTGCGACAGCACCAAAATGTCTACTTTTTGTACAAAATTGTCCCTTTGTTGGGTACCATTTCATTCATTTGGCTGCTGCGGCTGTCTTCGCAGTGAAATAAGGGCCTATAAAGAAAAGGTGGCCCAAATCCAAGTTTCATTTTAAAAATTCAAAAATTTGTTTATTCGGCATTCACAGCATAACATTTTTTGGTGTAATATGGTGCCCTAAACACGAAAAATATATTTAAAAAATGTGATGGTATTTTTTTTTAATTTCCGATTTTCTTGTAATGTGTCTTTATTATTTGGACCACATTTTTGAAGTATAAGCTCCGGATACCCAAATATTTATTCAAATCAAAACATCAATTTACGTAGAAACTGAAGTTTAGTAACTTAGCTAAAACAATCGGAAAAAATTTGATTTTTTATTAAAAAACAGTTTTCCTTGCAAGAACAAAAAAACGTAATAAATAGAAAAGGAATGTCAATAAATTTGTTTGTTCCAATTTTTGAAATCTAGCATGCTAACGAAGAAAACACGACCTATTTGAAATCTGTGGATAAATGTAGAAATTATAGCCCTTTTGGTAGAAGTAAGAGAATTTAAAAACCTCTACTACTGTGAACGAGGATATATGTATGTGTATCAGTTGCTGCAGATCAGTTGCTGGGGTGTCTAAGCTCTATTACTATTGTGAACGAGGGTATATGTATGTGTATCAGTGGCTGGGGGTTTCTAAGGTCACTAAGAATATTTGACAGAAATCCGTTTTGGGCCATTCTAAATCATTGGAGCAATGTTCGTCAGTCCGTGCGCCTGTCTTCCTGGTGCGCACGATATCTTTCGATACACGCTGAAATTAAATCCGTTCTGTTGTATATTGTCCCAAACATATTCGGCTTGAAACATCTATATGTTTAGTGTACACTCTGAACATTCAATAGTTGGTACACACAAAAATTATATGTATATTTGGGAAGATGTTGTTCTAAACAAATCTCTGTTTCCATCCCAATATGTTTTTATTTGTAACTATTATTTCCGAAACAAACATTCATTTGCGTTTTTATTTATTCAGAAAATACCTAAATTGTGCTAAATTGTTCAGTAATTCAAAGTAAAAATAAGTAATATTTAGAAATTTTTAATGTAATGTTATAAATAATAATAACTGAAGTCCTATAGTCTTGGATCAAAATAAATTATTTGGAGGATTGACAACTAATGATGGCTTTGAATATTTAGAAATTCTAAATGATTGATTTAAAACAGAAGTCAATACAATACAATTCGGAACCAAGGAAAAATTAAAACTGAAATTCCAGAAACTCAGCAAAAGGTTTTTTAAATAAAATATATTTGGATAAATTCCTAAAGAATACTTTTATTTGTGCTTAAACACATATATTATTTGCAAATAAAGCGTGATCCATTTCGAGATCCCTACTTTTTTTTAAAGAAAAAAACACAGAAAATTCTTATTGAATGGGGAATGTTTATTTTCATATGAAAGGACATTCTTTGGCATTTATTTTTTGAAGATTATGTCTATCAAATGTTGGCCGCGTCTACGTCTCAGATGGTCCATCCGTTGAGTACAATTTTCGATGACTTGTTCGAGCATTTCGACTGGTAATTGTTGAATGACACGCGTGATGTTTTGCTCCAAATCCTGAATCGAAGCGGGTTTGTCCGCATAAACTTAAGACTTTACATATCACCACAGGTAAAAGTCTAACGGTGTGATATCACACGATCTTGGTGGCCAATCGACCGGCCCAAAACGTGAAATTATCTGCTTACCGAAGTGTTCTCTCAATAAATCCATTGGTTGATGCGATGTGTCTTGTTGAAACCAAATGTCGCCGAGATCACGAGCTTCAATTTCAGGCATCAAATAGTCGGTTATCATGGCACGATAACGGTCGCCATTGACGGTTACGTTCTCACCGGCATCATTTTTGAAGAAATATGGACCGATGATTCCACCGGCCCACAAACCACACCAAACCGTTTTTTTTCTGGACGAAGTGGCAGCTCTTGAATCTCTTCAGGTTGCTCTTCGTCGCAAATGCGTCAATTTTGCTTGTTTACATACCCATTGAGCCAGAAATGTGCCTCATCGCTGAACAAAATTTGGTTCGAAAACGTCGGATCTTCTTGGAACTTTTCAAGAGCCCATAGAGCGAAGCGATGTCGCTTGGGAAAGTCGGGCGCCTTCAGTTCTTGCAAAGCTGTACGAGTATTTTGTATGCTTTCAATTTAAGATCTCGACGTAAAATGCGCCAAGTCGTTCCATACGTCAGTCCGAGTTGCTGCGAACGGCGCCGAATCGACTCTCCACGGTCTTTGTGTACACTCTCAGCTACGGCCGCTACATTTTCTTCACTGCTTGCTGGACGTGGTCTATTGGGTCGAATATTATCCAACAATGAATGCTGGCTCTCAAGATGGGTGATGGTGTTGCGAATAGTACACTCAGTAGGCCGATAATGTTGACCATAAGTTGAGCGAAGTGCACGAAACACATTCCTCACAGAACGTGAATTTTCGTAATAAAGTTGAACGATTTGTAAACGTTGTTCAGGCGTAAGTCTTTCCATGACGAAATGCCAAACAATACTTAACAAAAATAACATGACAGCATTACACGACTCACGTGATCTGGCAAAAAAAGGCTATTGAAAAAGGAACTCTAGTTGGATCACCCGTTATATTTTGTTGTAATATATTAATATGTATATGCTTTTCAAATATATTTTATTGATTTTATACTAAATTTTTTGCTCAGAAATACATAATATTTAAATATTTATGTTCCAAATAAATTCTCGTTCGATTTAAGCCAAAAATGCGATTTTGCCTCGTGCAGGAATAACCGATTTACTTGAAATTTGATATGTGTAAATATTTTTGTCTATCACACGCAAACATCAAAGATGGACCATGTTGGTCCACTCCTTCGAGTACCTCCTCCTCAAAGGGTCACAATTTAGTAAAATATTTATTCTTTAATAACTGCTACCACAATCTTTTACAATTCCACACATATTTTTAGTTTCTTGGTTGCTATCACCCTGGGAAAAACGGCCGAAGTTTTCCTTTTGGTACCTCCCATACAAATGAACCATTTTGCACAAAAAGTTAAGTTTGAAGTGTAATGCTTTTACAATACCTAGAGTCTCGTGAAAATTGGCGTTATTGTCCCGCCCCGTTTTGGTATCTCCCATACAATTGAAAAGTTTTGAACAAAATATTAACACTTTTGTACAGTGTTATGCTTTTACAGTACAAATAGTCCAATTAAAAATGGGCGTTGTTGCCATACCCCCTATGGTCCGTGTCTTTCTTCGTTAGTATTCTAGCTTTTGAAATATGGAGCAAAATGTTTTTACGATTTTTTTTTATTTTTATGGATTTTGTTATTTTTTCCACATTTTTGATTAATGTTACTAAACCATAGATTTAACGTAAAATTGAAGTGTGAAAAATATGTAGCCCTCATAATTACCTTATATTTATTTAATTCGTAGCCCGACTCTCACACTGAAAAAAATCGCGTCTGTAGTATATTGTCCCGAACATATTCTGCTTGAAATATACAAATGTTTAGGGTACACTCGAAATATATTACATTTGTTCTAAACAATTATTTGTTTCCGTTCTAATATTTTTTATTTTGGACTATTATTTACGAAACAAATATTTATTTGTATTATTTATTTTATTTAATTTAGGACAAGTTTCATGTTTTTCAGTAATTCAAAGTTAATTTTTTCGAAAATGTTTTAATGTACATTATGCAAAATGGGGGGAATAACTCGAAATCAATGAAAAATGAAATTCGAAAAATCTGTAAGGTTTTGAAAATCCTTTTTAAACAAAATGTATTTGGATAAATTCCTAAAGAAGAATTGTTCCCACACCTTAGAGAGGAAGGTGTATATCATTTTCTACGAACCAAAAGTGTAACACATCGAAGGAGTGACCTTAGACTCTAAGTATGTTCGGCGGATATCCGTTTTGGGTCATTTTATGTCGAATGAGCAATGTCCGTCCGTTTGTCTGTCTGTCTGTCTGCTGGCTGGTGCGCACGATAACTCTCGAAAGGAGTAACCGATTGACTTCAAATTTGGTATGTGGTAATATTTTTTTCCATCTCCGGCTAAGTTCGACATAGTTCAGCACAGTGCAATTTATTTAAAGAATCTACTGTTTACGGAAAACAGGTGTATTTGTTAAAACCCTTCTGGTACCGCCCACACAAATTGACAGATGAATTAGTGTAACGTTATATATTACATTACTCACAAAGTAAGGGTATACATTAGTCGGTTTGCCCGACTGAAACTTTCTTACTTGTTTATATTTTTATGGATTTTTTGGGCTAGCAAAAGAGGTTTTTTTTAATATTTGCTTTTCATATTTTGATGAGTGTTCTTCGTAAAAGTGAAATATTCAACATTTGTAGCTCTTACCTACAATTAAATGCGTATCCCGGCTATATCTGGCTTATGCTTAAAGTATTCCAAATACTAGAGGCTCGCTCTTTCATGAAAATTAGAATTTTTAAAAAATTACCTTAAAAAGTATTTTAATATTTTATTTATTTATATTAATTACAATACAAAGTAAATTTATATTCTATTTTTACGGTCCAGGGAAACCTGGTTACAAACACCATGTGGCTCGATTTTGCAGCGACAGACCAGATCCTCTGGTGGGAATCGAACCAACGAATTAGGCGAGCACGCTACCAACTCACCTACTGAGGCGCTTATTCATTTTATGTTAAATTAATTTTTGTCCAATGTTCTTAAGCCATTTAGCGACTATTATGTGCAGAATTACAGAAGATTTGGATAAGTAGAAAAAAATGATTAGAAATTTAATAATTTACTCAAATTAAAAACTTTGTGTGAGTGTTACTAGATGGAGTAGGTCAATAAGACCAATCTTCACAAAAAAAAAATTTAAGTCAGCCGGTTTCTCCTTCAGAGAGTTATCGCGCGCAGCAGAAGCTGGCGGACATAGCAAAAATGACTTAAATTGTCCTGAAACGGATTTCTGCCGAAAGTACTTAGGGTCTTAGATCCCTCGTCCGATGTGTGACTCCCCGCCTCCACTAAAATATATATAAGGGTATACAAAATAAAATTAAAAAATTGCATCATTTTTAATTGGCAAAACTTCGGTCGCCAACTCCTGTACAGAGCAGGAATATGAAATCGTATTTCCATTTTTGTATTATAATGCATATAACGTCCACAATTCAGGAAAGCCTTGCACGTCGCCTTATAAACCATTTCTTTTCTGTACTCTGCTCCCAGTAAAGTGAAGGGGTATAACTGTACTTTTTTTAGGAGCCAGTAGGCGAGTTGGTACCGTACTCGTCTTTGAGTTTGGGGGTCGTGGGTTCGATTCCCACCAGAGGCTCTAGTCTGTCGCTGCAAACATTTAGCCATATGGTCTTTGTAACCCGACCTTTCCCTGATCCTTAAAATTAGAATATAAATTTACTTTGTACGGTAATTCATATAAATAAATAAATAAAATACGAGGGGGTTCGGAAACTTCTTAGCCTAGCACAAAAATCGCGGTATAAACAGAAAAAAGTTAACTGTTTTGGAAACTTCCATCTCTGCTATGAACACATGTTCAATTTTGTTTCGATCTTGCAACTCCTTCATATAGAAACAGGTGTTCACAAAAGACGCATCCGCGATTTTTTTACAATGGAAAAATTAGAAATGCGTGGTGTCATTAAATATTTACAAAAAAAAGGTTTATCGGGACAAGAAATTCATAATGATATGGTGAATGTGTTAGGTGAAAGTGCTCCTTCATATGCAACAGTAAAAAATTGGGTTGCTGAATTTAAACGTGGTCGTACAAGCATTGAAGATGAAGCACGTAGTGGACGTCCAAAAACAGCAACAACAACAGAAACTGTAGCCAAAGTGCATGATATGGTATTAAATGATCGACGAATAAAATTGCGTGAAATAGCTAATATCATGGGCATCTCAAATGATCGAGTCCATTTAATTTTGCATGAAGAACTACAGATGAAAAAGCTTTCTGCAAGATGGGTGCCGCACTTGTTAACAGTCGACCAAAAACGCATAAGAATGAACATTTCTCAAGCTTGTTTGGATCGTTTTAAGCGAAATAAAATGGATTTTAAGCGTCGTTTCATAACTGTTGATGAGACATGGATCCACCACTATACTCCAGAGACAAAAGAACAATCCAAACAATGGACTGAAGCTGGAGGAAGTGCACCAAAGAAGGCAAAAACAATTCAATCGGCTGGTAAGGTTATGGCAACGGTTTTTTGGGACTTCAAAGGTATTTTATTGATTGACTATCTGCAAAAGGGTAAAACAATAAATTCAGAGTACTATTGCAACCTTTTGGATCAATTAAATGTACAAATTCGAGAAAAACGTCCTGGCTTACAACACAAAAAAATAATTTTTCATCAAGACAACGCACCAGCGCACAAGAGTGTTTTAACAATGGCTAAAATCAACGAATTAAAGTACGAGTTGCTTGACCACCCACCTTATTCTCCTGATTTAGCTCCCAGTGACTTTTACCTGTTCCCAAATCTAAAAAAATGCCTTGCTGGCAAACGTTTTACCTCAAATGAAGATGCAATTACAGTTGTAAACCACTATTTTGAAGACCTTGAGGAAAACTATTTTAATCAAGGGATAGAATTGCTAGATAAGCGTTGGACTAAGTGTATTGAAGTTTCAGGAGATTATATTGAAAAATAAAAATATTTCTGAAAAACTAACTATTCTCTTTCATTGATAGGCTAAGAAGTTTCCGAACCGCCCTCGTAAATGTACTTTCCCCAGTCCTTGAGCCACGATAGAGCAGTCTGTTTTTCACAAATGTTATTTGTGTCATGGGTCAATTTTTTAAAGTTATTGCGTTTTCCAACACGTTGCTTTTTTTTGGTTTCTATTACTTGTAATTATTGAAGTTATTAACAAACATATTAATACTCGTATTTGCAATATTAATATGTATGTACCTTTACCTACTTCATTTGACTATTTAAAATTTGTTCACCATTTTTTCTATATTATTGTAGTAAAAAGGGTTAAAAGTAGTAACTTGTAGTGGGTAAAGGAACATAGCTTATGCTAGCTTTGTTCAATTTGTTATAATTATGTGTTGCTGAAACAAAACACCCGTTTACTATAATCTGGTTAAATCATTTCTATCTATTTTATTTTGCTGCAATATTCGATGCAAAGCCATTCAATATCATTCCTATTTGTTCTTGTTCAATGTGCTTGTCACGTGTCGAATATGAATTGGGCCGTATCTTTGTGAATTCAATAAATTTTGCTCCATCTACCTTAGCTAGCTAGGTAGCACCTCGATGGCTTAGGGTATAATTATTTCGCTCCTAACCTGCTCTAATGATAATCTTAGCCTTGCTACTTGAAAGTTTTTACCAAAAACTCAACAAAAAAAATGGGAGAAAAACTTTGTAACCAGAAGGTACGGTTTGCATTTCAAATTATTTCTGCAGACTTTTTGCATGTTTTGCAGGCAGTGAGTGCAACTGGCAGTGCCAGAGTCACTTCAACTGCCATGGTGTCAGGGTGCCAGGTTGCCACTGTGTGTATGTGTGTGTGTGTGCATATATTTGAGTTTGAATTTAATTTCAAGGAGGTTTCGTTTTAATGATGTGCCTTGCCACGCTGCAACGGACACACGCACTCCTGGCATTCACTCACTGAGACTCATAGCGCTTCTGTATTTTAAGGTTCGGTTCGGTTCTTCTTTCTTTCTTAAGGGGAACTTCATTAAAAACAAAGAAAATGAACTCCCAAACTTGGCAAAGTTCTTCTTTGGCAATTGTTTTTGGTCGTTTGTTGTTGTTGCTGCGGCTGCTGCATCTTCTCGGAATTTTGGAATTCTTAAAATGTGCTCTTAGTTCTTTTAATTTGTACCGGAAGAGTTGCTTTAATGTATAATTTTAGTCATAGTGAGTGCATAAATTGCCTTTTGTGGCGATAATTAAGGCGAGACTCAGGTACGTTTTGAGAAAATTTGCTTGTTCTCTCACAGGCAGCCTGACGATGTTCATTTCAATTTATTTGAGATAATTAAATGGTATAATTTTATGAGACAGATAAAGCGTTCCAATGCATTTAGATGGAAAGCAAGTCCGTTCATCTGTAGGTATGGCTAACAGTCATACGTTGAGGATGGAGAGGCTTCTCAACAATAACTCTTGGGGTTTCCGAGCCCCAGATGCGACAATTTTGCTTGTTGACGTAGCCACCGAGGTGGAAATGGGCCTCATGAGTCAACATAAGTTTTTGATGGAATTCCGGATCATTTTCATGCATTTCAAGGACCCAATCAGCAAAGACACGACGTTGTTGATGATCGGCCGGCTTGAGTTCTTGTGTTAACTGAACTTTATAAGCCTTAAGATCTAAGTCTTTATGCAAGATACGGAGTAATGACGTTTGTGGAATGCCCAATTCCTAAGAACGACGAGGAATGGACAAACCTGGGTTTTCTTCAACACTTTGGCTACAGCAGCAATATTCTCAGTTGTTCTTGAGCGACGTGCACGGGTTTTATTCTTCACATCACTAACTTGTCCCAACAGCTCGAATTTTTCCACCAATTTCTGTATTGCGGTCCGACAAGGTGCTTCACGACGACCCAAAAATGCTTTAGTTTTGCGAACTGTAAGATTTTCACAATTTTTGTATTGAATTTTAATAATTTCAATGCGTTGTGGAATCGTGTATCGTTCCATTTTTAGTAATGGCGTAGTTTCTACTTGTCAAATGTAGAAGAATAAAAGCTTCACAAGTGACAGCTACCGAAATACCGGGTGATTAAAAATAATACCTCTTGTTGGAAAACCCTGTATTAGGCGTTAGTGAAATGAGACGGGATGGATGTGGGCAATCAATCACAGCAGATTAAAGGTAGATTAAAAGGAAAGTGGAGTGGAGATAATAATTTCAAAAAAAAAAAATTCGCAACGCCTTACAGACATGGACCCCAATATGCGACCGTATAGTAAAATCACGTTTTTTCAGCAAAGTGATACATTTTGTCACCCTTATTCAATGTTATAAAGAAGAAGCAGAAGATTCTATGAAAGACCTCTTTTATGAGCAACTGTGTGCAACACTTAAAAGAATTGCTAAAAGCGACATAATAATTTTGATGGGCGACTTCAATGCTAAGGTTGGCATTGACAATGATGGAGAAGAGCAAATCATGGGTCGCAACGGACTGGGAGTTCGAAATAACAATGGACGATTTGTGGAATTGTGTCAAAATTTTCAGTTGGTTATAGGTGGAACAATATTTCCACACAAAGAAATACATAAATATACGTGGACGTCACCCAGTGGCAACATCCCAAAACATTGACCACATATGTATGTGTGAGTAAAGGATGGCGAACTTCCCTGTGCGATGTGCGGACTAAAAAAGGAGCTGATATTGATTCAGATCACGAACTCGTGGTTGCTTATGTGAAGCTCAAACTAAGGTCCCACTTTTGGGTGACCAATCCCGTGCTTTATGGAGCAAAAACTGGAAGTAGCTTTTGCTACGAGGTCTGACCGGAGTCTTTAATCTGGTACCACGGGTGATCAGGAGCCCCTCTATCTGTTGATAGAGCCTGATCAGATGGGAACGGCCTTTTATGAGTGGCTGTGGTTTAATGTCCAAATGCGGGTAGAGTTTTCGCCTCGATGTGGAGTTGCATTGCAACCGGTTGCTGTGACCCATAGATCAGCAGAGGTTTTAGATAGGCCTAGACCCTCACCAATGGGTAAGGTTTTACATCTATATTAATGTAAACCTAGATATGGAACCGGAGGAGGCTTTTTCTGAATCCGGAAGGGACGTTGACAGTCGCTTTTCATCTGTCTCTTGTGTGGTGACACACTGTGGTTCAGGCCTTCACGGCATATAATCACAGAAAATTCACTCACATCTAAGGTCCCACAAAACAAAGATCTCGCGCAAACGTCTGAAGCAGTTTAATCTGGACAATCTAAAGGTTCAAGAAGTCCAAGAACGAATAAAACATTTGTACACCGAAAGATTAATTAATAATGAAGTGCAATCATGGGAAAATACCTGCAGGATAATTAAATAAACAGCGTAAGAACAATTAGGACCATTCCAGAAGTCCAACAGAAAATCGTGGATTACAGATAGAACATGAAATCGCATTGAACATCGTAACCAACTGAAATTGATAGCGGTCAACGACCCCCAGTTTAAACAATAGTACACAATTGTCGCAAAAAAGTGAAGAGAGCTGCGAAAAGTGACAAACGGTAGTATATACAATCCTTGGCAGATGAAGCCGAAAAGGTAGCAGGATCAAATAAGACAAGGGAATTACACCAGATAATCAATCGTCTCACAAATAAGAGGCGAAACTAAAACCAACCACTACGTGACCGAAACGGCATAAAACTTACATCACCAGAGAAAAAAACCAGATTTATATAACAGCAATGACACAGAGCATGAACAATCCTAAATCGCAAAGCAATATGATGAAACAATTGCATGTGACCCGCAATAAACAAACTTTAAAAAAAACCAGTAAGGAAAGGCTAAAGTCGGGCGGTGCCGACTATATAATACCCTACACCACTCTCGTAATATTTAATAACTCTGATATATAAATTTTGTAATTCATGTATAAATTGTTTACATAAATTTACTTTTGGGACATTTTATACTTAAATAGTACCCTGTACCACAGTGTGGTGTAGGGTATAAAAACGATTGGATCTAAAGAGCCAAATCGGATGAAACATATATATGGGAGCTATAGCTAAATCTTACCCGATTTTCTTCAAATTCGGTAGTGTTGGTACATGGATCAAGAAACTCTACCATTCTAAATTTCAACACGATTGGATGTAAAATACAGCTTTTATAGGACTAAAGGGCCAAATCGGACGAAACATATATATGGGAGCTATAGCTAAATCTTAACCGATTTTCTTCAAATTCGGCAATGTTGGTTCATGGATTAAGAAACTCTACCATTCTAAATTTCAAAACGATCGGATGTAAAACACAGCTTCTATAGGACTAAAGGACCAAATCGGACGAAAGATATATATGGGAGCTATATCTAAATCTGCACCGATTTTCTTCAAATTCGGCAATGTTGGTTCATGGATCAAGAAACTCTACAATTCTAAATTTCAAAACGATCGGATGTAAAATACAGCTTCTATAGGACTAAAGGGCCAAATCGGACGAAACATATATATGGGAGCTATAGCTAAATCTTAACCGATTTTCTTCAAATTGGGCAATGTTGGTTCATGGATCAAGAAACTCTACCATTCTAAATTTCAAAACGATCGGATGTAAAATACAGCTTCTATAGAACTAAAGGACCAAATCGGACGAAAGATATATATGGGAGCTATATCTAAATCTGAACCGATTTTCTTCAAATTCGGCAATGTTGGTTCATGGATCAAGAAACTCTACCATTCAAAATTTCAAAACGATCGGATGTAAAATACAGCTTCTATAGGACTAAAGGGCCAAATCGGACGAAACATATATATGGGAGCTATAGCTAAATCTTAACCGATTTTCTTCAAATTCGGCAATGTTGGTTCATGGATCAAGAAACTCTACCATTCTAAATTTCAAAACGATCGGATGTATAATACAGCTTCTATAGGACTAAAGGACCAAATCGGACGAAAGATATATATGGGAGCTATATCTAAATCTGCACCGATTGTCTTCAAATTCGGCAATGTTGGTTCATGGATCAAGAAACTCTACCATTCTAAATTTCAAAACGATCGGATGTAAAATACAGCTTCTATAGGACTAAAGGACCAAATCGGACGAAAGATATATATGGGAGCTATATCTAAATCTGCACCGATTTTCTTCAAATTCGGCAATGTTGGTTCATGGATCAAGAAACTCTACCATTCTAAATTTCAAAACGATCGGATGTAAAATACAGCTTCTATAGGACTAAAGGACCAAATCGGACGAAAGATATATATGGGAGCTATATCTAAATCTGAACCGATTTTCTTCAAATTCGGCAATGTTGGTTCATGGATCAAGAAACTGTACCATTCTAAATTTCAAAACGATCGGATGTAAAATACAGCTTCTATAGGACTAAAGGGCCAAATCGGACGAAAGATATATATGGGAGCTATATCTAAATCTGAACCGATTTCAACCAAATTCAATAGCGATCTTAACAGCCGCGAAATACTCTAAACTGCAAAATTTCAGAACGATCGGAGTGAAATTGCGACCTGTAGTCGACGAACAACTTTATATGGACGGACGGACGGACAGACATCGTTAAATCGACTCAGCTAGTGATTCTGAGTCGATCGGTATACTTTAAGGTGGGTCTAGCTGTGTTATTTTAAGGTGTTACAAACATCTGCCGTGAAACAAACTTATAATACCCTGTACCACAGTGTGGTGTAGGGTATAATAAAGTTTGTGGCGAAGACGGAATGCCCCCAAAGCTCTTGTTAATAGATCCAGAAATTGGCCCAAGGATCATACATCCGCATATTGTGCAGGCTGGGAGAACAGAGTTCTTAGACTGCTCGTGGACTAGGGGCACTGTGATCAAGTTACCAAAAATGGACGATATCAGAGAATGTGAAAACTGGGGGGTATTACCTTGCTCAACTCCATCTACAAGGTACAAGCTGCAATAATTTTCAAAAGGCTAGAAACTATAGAGGCTAAACATAGAGCTGAACTGGCTGAGTTTCGCCCACATCGTAGTTGTGTAGATCAGGCAAACACACTCCGAATAATTATAGAACAGTCGATCGAGTAGATATCACCTTTAGACCTACTGTTCATTGATTTCAAAAAAGACTTCGATGCCATCAAAAGAAGCGCAATATGGTTAGCTCTAATGGAAAAGGGAGTGCCAAACAAAATTATTAAAATTATCAAAGCTATGTACACGAACGCCGAACTGCAGGTACTACATAACGGGTCAGTCAGTGAAACTTTTACGACTAACATGGGTGTAAGACAGGGCTGGCCCCTCTCACCACTTGTCTTTGGAGTGGTAATGGATGGTTTCATGGAATGCAGAAAAGGGGTATATCATGTAGTTTCCAAAGACACCTTGAAGACTTAGATTATGTTGACGATATCTGTCTCCTATCGCATAAACTTTCAGACATGTAAGATAAAGCAAACGATGTTGTGAAGTTAGCCAAAAGAGTTGATTTAGAAATTAATATAAAAACGACCTATGCCATTCGCCTTAATAATAATAACAACGTTCATATTTCTATCGACAACCAGCAAATAGAATACGTTGAAAGCTTCTGCTACTTAGGAAGCACAATGTTTGTGAACAATAAAGCTAGAAGTGATTTCGGCAGACTCAAAAATATATGGTGCGCACCACATATCACGAGGAATAAAAAATCCGCATTTTCATCGCATGCGTTAAATCTACTCTTTTGTACGGAAGTGAGATATGGTTGACTATCGAGTCGATAAGACAACGACTACAAGTTTTTATAAATAAAAGTCTGCACATAATATGGCCTAACACCATAACCAATGGAAATCTCTGGAGCTTGACCCGGGAGGAACCCATCCACAAAGTGCGAAAGCCTAACCAGGATGTTCTTGGAATGGAACCCCCAAGGAAGTAGACAACGAGGAAGACCCAAAAATACTTGGCGCAGAAGAAAAGAAAAGTTAGCAGCAATCGACAAATCATGGGAAGAAGCAAAAATTATTTCATGTAATAGATTAAGTTGGAAATATCTTGTTGACCTCCTATGTTCCTTCGAGGAATAAATAAAGGAAAAACATAATTTTATTAGTGTTTTAAAAATAAAAATATGTCATGCAGTCAAGCTGAAGTCTTTAGGAATCTAGATCACAACAAAATATTGAAATATCCCTCGTAGAACAAAAGTTATGAGCATTCGAATGCAAGCAGTTTTGGATATGTTTTTGCCAAATTTCTTATGTCGAAATGTACATTTTTGTACAGTTTTGAAGATTTACCATTTTCACCAAGTTTCATCAAAATAGGAGACCTTCGGCAATTTTTATAAACATTTAATGTGGTTCTCGTTAATATTGCGAATATATACAGGGTGTTTTTTGTAGACGTGTGGTTTTCAATCTGGCTATACTTTTTTCGGAGTTGGTCTTTTTGACAGCAGTCACTTGATTTATGCTCAGTTTTGTGTGCCATTTCATAATGAATAGACTCCGGATAATGAGGATACTTCGGAACAACGTTTGCAAAACGTGTAAATTTATTACCAAAATAATGGTTCGGTTCGCCCGACGCACAATGGGAAAAAACGGGTAATTACGCGCGCATAGCAGTATTTTTTAATTCACGACTATACCGTTAGAGATAGAGATCCATGGTTTGGACCATCTTCAAGAGAATTCTTTGGAGAAAAAATTGGTATATCCAGATTTTTTGTATTATCACCGTGTATCGCACAGTGGGGCTACAAAAGCGAATTAGTGGAAATTGATGTAAAAACCACAATTGCGTACCAAATTCAGTGATTTTGATGTTAAATTAATATGAATAATTTTTTTTAATCATACAAAATCTATAGCTTTGTTTAAAATGCATTTAGATCATAAGCCACGCATTTAGATCATAAGCTGTGTCTCCACTTATATTACTTCAATTATTATATTTCTTGAAAGTCTATTATCTCATTAAATGATGTAAAAATGTTTTTTAATATAATAAAATAACAACATATATATTTTTATAATCAAATTTATTTTTTTTTCGACTTTGTGTTTAGCATATTTTTGACTTCATCCGGCAAATCTATTTTGTCAGATAATAATTTGTTTGGAGTCCGTAAATGTGAAATCACCGGATCCGATGATACCAGGAATCTGTTAAATATGTCAGTTATATTGGATATGCGTGAACACCTTCTAGAATACTGGCTTCGAAATGTTTTAAAATCCTTGTTGCAGTGTTCCTGTGCCTCCTCAGATAACATACCTGCAAACATATTTTGCATAAAATGAAACAAATATGTTAAAAGCTTCAAAACATTTTTTACTTACCTAGATGGAATATTGCATGTTTAATTATTTCTGCTCCATGTATTAAAATTTTGTGCATAGTAGGTGACATGTACCACCAGTCGTATTTCTCAATGAGAATACGAGCCGTTGTTTTAGCATACTCATCGAACTTTTTAGGATCGATTGAGCGACATGTGTTAATAGCCGTAAGTATTACAAAGAATCTATATATAAGATGCTCATCAACTCCTGTAATTTCCGCAGTAATTTTTGGATTTTGAAAAAATCTCCTATCCTAGAAAAATGTATGAATGAAATAAAAAAATGGAATATGTATATTTGTTTACCTGCTTTTGGAACATCGACTATCAAACCTAACCGGGAACGGAACTGATCTTGTATGCGCTGCTTTCTCTGTTTTACAGCCATAAGCATTATGTCCGATAGTCTTGATCCTTTTTTTCTTATATTTTCTGGTAGGTCAAGTCTTTAAAGCATATACAATTATAAGTTAACACATTAATTTCTATAACATTTTCATAACTCCATATAAATCATTTTTATGGTGTCTCGTGCGGGCTCTGATTTAATTTGTGTTTTTTATCCGACAGAAATAACTTAATCAATATTAAAATAGTAAAATGTTAAGCCAGAATGAGACTTATCATGTACATATGATTTACTCCACAAAAATATATAATGTTTCTTATAAAATATACCTGTAGGATATTTGCAGTATATATTGGAAAATATTTATGCGTGCATGTAAAGGTGAAATCCCATACTTAAGATCTTCCTGCGATTGTTATTTTTGCTGACATATTTTCCAAATTATTCATGTCCTTTGGACCACATCTGCAAATATGACATCTCTAATAAAAAAGATAAATACATCAAAATGATTAAATACAACTTACAAAATTTATAGTTTACCGATGTTGCTGAATTATCTGCAATTACATTGATTATTTTTCCATCGACCATAGTCATAAATAATGTACTAACTACTTCCACTGTAACATTTTTAAAATCACATTGGCTGCTGTTAAATGGGCAATTTCGTCTTCAACCCGGTTAAATTCACGCATAACATTTTCCTTTGTTTCCTTTTCATAGGCTACTCTTATAGGTCGACAATATCTAGAAAATTAAAATTTTTAATAAAAAAATGTTCGTAAAGAGGGCATTTACAACTTATTTAAAAAACTTTATGTTAGAAAAGTTAGGTGTTAAATTAATATTTACCGTGTAGACGAACAAGTTGGATTTTGCCATATTATGGCATCTTCCGTTGTAATTTGCACTGGCACGACTGATGTTAACATAACCGAGGAGTCAGATGCGGATGGATTTTCAAATATTTGCCTGAATTCGGTGTGTCCGGAACTACCATCCAACCCCCATTTATAAAACACTGTGCACTTATTCGGCAGACATTTTAAGGTTGATAGAAGCCTTTTTGCAGTGTGGTTCAAAAGACACTGTAAATTGACTCGTGCCTCAGTCTCTTCAATAGATATGCCAACAGCATAGCAGAGTTTTTTTGCTTCCAGTAACTTGGGATAGCTCGGATAGCAATTTGTACCTTCAATATTGTTAAATGTAAGTAGTTACCAATATTCCAAGCAATAGCTTACCAACTGATTGAGTATTTTTAACTAGAAGCTCATAGAGGCTGCGAAATTACCTTCCTTTCTATATGAACTTGAAGCAGCGAATGTAAGAATTTCAGGTTGAATTGTACGCAAATCTGTGTCATAGAAATTATATATGAAATTATATATTAATAAGTAATTAAGTGCAATGTCTCAATACTTACCCATCGTTCTTCTTCTTTTTTGCGAATCACTTAAATCATTAAATTGTCTTCGATTTTTTTCGGGCTCCTCAATGATATCGCTAAGTTTATCATGTGGATTTTCATTGTGAAAGAAATTCGTATTCAGCCATTCTGTGGACTGCTTTTCCAAAATGGACATTGATCTGCCATATTTCTTCCAACGCCTATTCCAATTTCGAAGGAAATTTAATGTAAATGACTCATCAATTGCAATAGAAACTCGACTTGATAAGTAAGAATTTATTTCCTTTGCTTTGGTTTCTAAATTTACACATTTTCCCTTTAGAAACTGTTTGCATATATATCTGCGACTTAAGTCGACTGAGTAAATTTAAAGTTAATAAAATTAACATAGATTATAAATTAATGATTTCAATAACTTACTTTCATCTCCCATGATTCAACAGCAAATGACATTTGAAATGTAAATGAAATCAATACAAAATAATATAACTGTAAATTCGACGCGTATGACCTTAAAAATGTTCGGAGGTCAAAAAGTAATGGCATATCGAGATCTCTTAATATCACACCTATCGAAGCAAGCAAAAGTAACCTCAAACCAAATCCCTCAATTAATCACTTCATATCACTCTTATTAATATAACACAACAATAAACTTTTACGAGCTAACTACTTTTCTCTTCCACTTTATATCGCTCTATTACAAACTTTGTGCTCAATTGTATTATTTCTCTTACTTTAACTAGATTTGGTTTGACATTTTCGTAACCGAAGAAAGTATTTCAAGTTAAAAAAGTACTTCATTTAAGAAAATATTTTTACATAAAATTTAATGAAAAATGATTTATACCATAATCAATAGTATTGTGTTTTTTTAGTTGGGCCCTTGTTAACGTAGGATTTATTTCACCCTCCAAAAGATATAAATGACTATAAGATCAGCTTTTTTCAATTAAATATGCTTAAGAAACTTCTCAAAATTCAGTAAATTAGTTCCTGATGACTTATCCTAATTGCCACCCTAATGTGCATAAACTGCAGAAGTGTTGAACTATATTTTGATGGTTTTTAAAGAAAAATAAAAATACACAAATCTCACATACCGTTATAATGTTGTTAAAATCACTATTTTTGATTATGAGAAACTAAAAACTTGCAGCTGTCTGTTCATTCATCTATCTATCGCTCAGTACCGTTCGTAATTATTATCCGATTTTGCCGAAATTTCGCATAAGTTATTTTTTTGGACCATGAAAATCGGTCCATATGCTTCGGGAAAATAGGATCATAGATAGATATAGCGCCCACACATTTTTTCTATATTTAGAGTAAAAAGGCCCATATTTAAAGTACAAAAATCTGCCATAGTCGCAAAAGGTCGCAGATAAACTAGGTACCGTTGGATTCATCACTAAGTCACCTCTCTTCCCTATGCCATATGGTAGTGATCCCACGTGATCCAAAAAAGTTGTATTCCATTTACTGTGGATCATTTTTTTGAAAAACAAAAAAAAATGTTTTTTTACTTTGAAATATCTCTTCATTGGAAGGCGTTAAAAATACGTTTTATACACAAAAATTAAGATGAATAGTACCTTATTATATGTTGCAAGTCCTATCGCATTTCACCAATAAACGCGAATTCTACAAGCATTTTAGTATATGCATTTTATCATCGCAATGTTATTTGCATTTATTAGTAAAAAAGACAAACTTTGCATGGTCATAACTCGAAATCGCCTGGAGATATTTTCATAAAATTTGTAGGTATTTTCATTAAATATTATCCTCAATAAAATAACACTCCCAAAAAATTGATTTTTGAAAGATGTTTTCAAAGTCCTATGCGCGCATATTTCATCATATTTTCCCATCGTGCGACGCCTCGCGCGCTGCTTCCAACATTCTGTTGACATTATCACCCAGCAGAGTCAGTAATTCGAGCAACCATATGGATTGGTTTCGCACTACGTTTACTCTAGTGGATAATGCGCATCCTCAGAGACGCCGTACAGTGCGCACCGAAGGCGCTATTGCTGCTGTGGAGCAGAGTATCGAAGAAGAACCGAATGAGTCCATCCGCCTTCGCGCGAGTTATGTGCCCACCCATTATACCAACTCTGATTATCAGTATGTTTGTAGATATAAGTTTACATATGTAAATATCATTTTCGAAAACGCTGTCGCTCCAAAGAGAAATGATGTACCAACATTGAGGACACTTTTATATTGTTATACATGAGCAAACAAACAGCACTCTCATTCATTGTAATGTTGAAACCATTTAGTCTTAAGATCCATATTGAATAAAGAAGTTTGCATTATTAGAACCTGATGTTTTATTACTCTGAAGATAAGTTGGGATCTCTAATAAATCGCAAATAACATAACTCGCGCTACTATTGGAGCTGTGCCCATCCACTTCATGGAAGATCTTAGTTTGCGGGCTTACAAAATCCAACTGGTGCAAGAATTGAAGCCGAATGACCATGAAGCGCGTCGCACATTCGGTGAATGGGCCCAACACCAGATGACCACCTATACAGATTTTCAGAAGAAAATTTTGTTCAGCGATGAAGCTCACTATTGGATGAATGATTACGTTAATAAATAAAATTGTCGCATTTGGAGTAATACTAATCCACAAGCCATTGTTCAAAAAGTCAGTTTTTGGTGTGCTCTATGGGCAGACGGAATCATTGGTCCATATTTTTTTCAAAAATGAAGCCGGCCATAATGTTACAATCAATGGGGAACGCTGTAGAGCCATGATTAATGACTTTTTAGTACATGTATTGGAGGTTGTTGCTGTGGACGACCGTTGGTTCCAACAAGTCGGCACTACATGCCATACTGCCAACGAAACAATAGATTTATTGAAGGAAACTTTTGATGAGCGCATTATATCGCGTCGTGGGCCTGTAGCATGGCCTCCAAGATCGTGCGATTTAACACCGCTGGACTATTTTTTGTGGGGTTATATAAAGTTACTTGTCTACGCAGATAAACCCGACACAATTGACGCCTTGGAAGAGAATATTCGGCGCGTTATTGCTGACCTACAGTTCCAAATGCTGCAAATAGTGATTGAAAATTGGGCCTCTCGGCTGGAATTTATTCGAGCCAGCCGCGGCGGCCACTTGCATTATTCACATTATTCATATATGCATATTCCACACAAATTTAAAAGATTCATCAAACATTGATCGCCTCTCCTGAAAAACTACCTTTTTGCACTTAGGATAGTTTAGAATGGAGGTATTGATAGAGCTATCAGTTTCATTTGTTCCATTCCCTTTCATCTGCTGTGAGGAGCTTCAAATCGCCAGGTGTGGCTTCTTAGTCCCCTATGGCTATGGCTTCCTTGAGGTTTCCAGTCAATTGCGTTTCTAGTTATGTCGGATTGTGACCTTCGAAAAGCATGATCTATCCATCTCCACTTTAGTTTTCGTATTTCGCTTTCGATTGGGGTCTGACCAGTTTATGTCCAGAGCTAACCGTAGTTGATGGTGTTTGGCCAATTGATGAAAACTTGCATTACTCTAATGCATCTACTCGTATTGCTTAGCAGACGACCAATTAGTTGGAGATCACTTGAGATACCTACTCCTTAGTGGACGAAAAGTTGGGTTATTTTCTGCCCAGCATGCCGCCAATAGCAATATCTACTCTTTCACCAGGTGGTTTATCTACTCATTTGCATATTATCATTTGGATTATCGGATCATTAAAGTACGGCCGGCTAGGTTATCTATTCCTATGTTAATGACCGATGGATTACCCACCCCTAAGTACATGTCCAGTTGGGTTTTATATTCCTTAATATATGACCAATTGGGTTATCTACTCCATGGTAGAGTACCAGTTGCCCTATCTATTCATTAACATGCGACCGGTCAGGTCATATACGTTTTGTAGGTTATTTGGAATATATGGTTGGGTTAGCTACTTCTTATTAAATTACCATTTACGTTATTTCCTTCTTAGTATTCGATCAGATGGGTTATCTACTCCTCAGTAGCCGACCAGTTGGGTTATCTACACATCAGTAGCCGACCGGTTGGTTTATCTATTCCTTAGTTGACAACCTGGTGGGTTATCTACTCCTTTAGGTTTAGGTTAGGGTGGCAGCCGTTTTCTTTTTTTTGCTTCAGCTCACATAGACCAGTTTACGTCCCTAGTGGTACCACGGGCTAAAATGCCCTTCATCGAAACCAACCTGTATGATATACAAATGTATCGATAGCACGAATACTGGTACTGGAAAGATATGTTAGTCTGACTAGAAGGGCCGACCCCAATATGTCCAGTCGTCGTTTACTCAAAGCGGGATAGTCTAGCTACTCTACAGGTGCCGATTTGTGTCCATCTTTCGTTGGACTGCCTGATTGCCTCTTGCCTAAGCCAAAGCTTGCACGTGGATAGTGGCGCACCAATATATGCAAATTCTTCAAGAATTTGTAAAGTCGTCGCCCCTTTCCTAGCAAGTTCATCGGCTTTGCAGTTCCCCGAGATATCCCCATGCCCACGCACCCATATGAGGTGTACGAGTATATTAAACTGCTCAGCCATCTCGTTAAGAGATCTGCGGCAATCGAGGGCTATTTGTGAATTTAGGGATGTGGCCTCCAGAGAATTGATGGCAGCTTGGCTGTCCGAGTAAATGACAACGCCAGTGTTGGTTACTATGTTCCGACTCAGCCACTTGGCGACTTACCATATTGCCATTATTTCGGCTTGATAGGCACTGCAGGTATCTGGTATTCTGTGAGCTGTATCCAAATTAAGTTATTCACAGTGTACTCCGAAGCCAACCTTTTCATCAAGCTTCGAACCATCCGTATAGAAGTGAAGATGGTTTATATTACCTGGTATTCTGCCAACCCATTCATCTCTGGCGGGAATCATAGTGATGTAATTTGTCTCGAAGGTGTACACAGTTGGTATATAGTCCACTCGGTCGGTTACCATAGCACTACACTTTGATATCCTCATGTGACCGTAGTTTTTGTACTTAATGCCCGTGCATAAGCGGAGCACCTTTGATAGCAGGTTTGTGATGGTTAGTTTTTCAGTTGTCGTCCACCATACCACAATGCCGTATAACAGTATTGGACGAACCACTGCTATATAAATCCAATGGACAATTTTAGGAGAGAGGCCCCACCGCCACGCTACAGCCTTCCTGCTGGAATATAGGGCGATGTTGGCCTTCTTTACACGTTCCAGTACGTTTAGTCTGAATGACAGTTCCTATCCAAAATTATTCCTTAACATGTTGCTCTTTCAGAAAAGACTAGATCTGTTCCATTTTTCCGAGGAGGAGGGACATTATTCATCCTGGTAAAGAGAACCAATTCTGTCTTGTTTGGCTTAACAACCAAACCGCTGCTTCTGGCCCATGTAGCCAACTTGTTCAGAGCCACCTGTAGAATATCTCGGAGGATATTTTTTTAGAATTTGCCACTCACTGCGATTGCCAGGTCGTCCGCATATGCCACGACCTTGCAGTAACAACGTTCTAAATCTAGCAGGATTTCATTCACCGCTAGGTTCCAAATTAGTGGAGGCAGTACTCCTCCTTGTGGGGTCCCTCTGTTTACAAACCTTGTTAGAGTTGTGGACCCAAGACATGCTGTTATGCGTCTTCTGTTGAGTAGTCTTTGAATTAGTTCACTAGATGTGACAATGCCGCGATAACCGCATCTGGGTGTATGTTGTTAAAAGCCCCTTCTATGTCAAGAAACGCCACCATGGTGAATTCCTTAAATGTATAGACGATTCGATAGTGTTCACAAGTTCGTGCAGGGCTGATTCTGTAGACTTTCCCTAACTCCCGACAGGAGTTTTGTATCGAGGTTTTGCCTAATGAAATAATCTAAAAGTATTTCCAGATTTTCAATAGGAAAGAGGATAGGCTAATTGGTCTGAAGTTTTTTGGCCTAGTGTGCGATATCTTCCTCGCTTTGGGTATGAATACCACTTTGTATCCCTCCATCGATTCTGGATGTATGAAAGCCTAATACAGCCTACATAAATTTTCTGCAGCCAGGGAATAATGTACTTTAACCTTTTCTGCATTTCTGCTGGAGTGATGCCGTCTGGTCCAGGGGACTTGAAGGGCTCAAAGCTGTTTATAGCCCAGCTTATTCTAGATCTCTCAGTCAACAAGCTAGCGACGCTCGCAGTCCACTCGCTCTCTTGTTGGTCCTGTTGATCCTCGGGCTCTGTTGATGAGTTCCCCGGGAAATGTGTGTCGAGCAGTACACTTACCGATTGCTCGCTGTTTTTTTTCAAGTTATTTGCCTCATCCTGCAAATACCCCACTGTACAGGAGAAGTGGATAGTACCTTCCTTAGCCTTGCGGCGTCGGAGACCTTTTCCACTTCGCCACAGAAGGAATACCAAGAGCGTCTTTGCACATTCCTAAGCTCCTTCTTATACATCTTGAGTTGCCCCTTATATGCATCCCAATCATTAAAGGCTCCAGTAGATTTCGCCTAGTTGAATAGCTTGTTGCAGGTCTTCTTCCTTGCCGTTAGCTCAGAAGTCCACCATTGAGGTTTAGTTTTACCCTTGTACCTTGTTTTTGGACAGGATTCTTCAATGGAACTATTGAATGATGTGGACCGGCTTTGTCATTCGGTTCAGAAAGAAGTTTAGAGTTCCTTTTTAAAATTCTTCTCATACACATTTCTGAGGACAGCAGGTTTAGGCGCTTTTTCGGCGAGTTTGAACTCTATATAATGGTGATCTGAGAATGAGTGGTCGTCCAGTACCTTCCAGCCAATAATTTTGTCTGACACCCGGTCAGTAGCAAACGTTACGTCTAGTACTTCTTGTCTGTCTTTAATTGTAAAGGTCGGTATATTGCCAATGTTACAAATAGTTAGGTTGGTGGTTAGAATAAAGTCAAGAAGCGAATCACCCCTATTGTTTATATCCGTACTACCCCAGATAGTATGATGAGCGTTCGTGTCTGCGACAATAATCAGCTCTAGCTTAGTACCCTACTCCTTAGTATGGTACTAGTTCGATTATCTACTCATTAATACACGACCGGTTGGGTTATTTACTCCTTAGCAGATGAACAGTTGAGTTATTTATTCCTTAACAATGACCAGATACGTTATTTCCTTCTTAACAGTCGATCAGATAAGTTATCTACTCCTCAGTAGCCGACCAGTTGGGTTATCTATTCCTCCGTAGCCGACCAGTCGGTTTATCTATCCCTTAGTTGACGACCAGTTGGTTTATTTAATCCTTAGTTGACAACCTGGTGGTTATCTACTCCTTAGTAGGTTACTAGTTGGGTTATCTACTCATTAATATACGACCGGTTGGGTTATTTACTCCTTAGCAGATAAACAGTTGAGTCATTTATTCCTTAGCAAATGACCAGATACGTTATTTCCATCTTAGCAGTCGATCAGATAAGTTATCTACTCCTCCGTAGCCGACCAGTTGGTTTATCTATCCCTTAGTTGACGACCAGTTGGGTTATTTAACCCTTAGTTGACAACCTGTTGGGTTACCTACTCCTTAGAAGGGTACTAGTTGGGTTATCTACTACTTAGTAGGGTACTAGTTGGGTTATCTACTCTTTAATATACGACAGGTTGGGTTATTTACTCCTAATCAGATGACCAGTTGAGTTATTTATTCCTTAGTAAAAGACCAGTTACATTATTTCCTTCTTAGCAGTCGATCAGTTGGGTTATCTATTCCTCAGTAGCCGACCAGTTGGGTTATCTATTTCTTAGTAAAGTACCAGGTGGGTTATCTATTTCTTAGTAAAGTACCAGGTGGGTTATCTATTCACTAATATGCGACCAGTTAGGTTATCTACTGCCCAGTAGAGAAACAGTTACTTTATCTACTTCATAGTAGAGCACCAGTTGGGTTATCTTACCATCAGTAGTGGACCAGTTAGTTTATTTTCTCCTTAATTGACGACCAGTTGGGTTATCTATTCCTTAGTGACGATTCACTACCTCCAATGACAAAAGATACAAATGAAGATACCCGTAGTTTTCATAGTAAAGGAACAATTTTTTAACCGATCCCAGCTCTCAGTAGATAGAGCTCATTAATACCTACAAAAATGCTTACATGTGTAGGTAATCTTATTTAGTTTTGAAAATAATTAGTTTACCTACTTATTTTTTATCATGTTGTTGTTTTGGATATCCTGATATCTATGACATATTTTTTAATCATTGTGACTTGTAATGGTTCGATTCACAAGCAATTCGTTCACACTTAAATGTCGTAGATCATTAGCAATGGCGGGTTGCGATATCTCAGCCAAATGCTAATCACTAATACAGTAATTCATTTTCGATATTTTGTTAATGGCTACGTTAGACCATATGCTTTGGTAGCCTTGTAAACAACATAACAGACTGACGCTTGTCAAAGTTCTTAAATTGGTAAATTGAAATTTGCGCTGGTTTTAGTCGATTATTTTGTGCCTTTGTATTTGCCAAAAATAGTATTATTCTGTTTGAACTTAATAAAAGTTTTAAAATACTTTCTTATCCGTTAAGGAATTTCCATAATTACATTTTTGGTTTTCTTCGCTTTAGTTAAACATTTCTGACTTCGCGTAAAATTTTACTATTTTTAGTTCATAACGTTATTGTGAGAAAAGAAATTTTGAACTCCAATGAACAAATAAACAAATTTTGTAACTCATTTATTGTTAACGTGTTATCTCTATTCCTAAACATTCTCCGTTCACCTCGATTTATTTCCCAATCTCAAAATTGCTCAGTTCAATTCCTTTACAAAATTATTAACAAACTTAAAGTTATCGTTTGCTTTGCCTCGACAATTTAACCCCACTCGGATCAAATGAAAGAGAAAAACAAACTCTTCTTTCTATCGACATTTCCTACTTGATTTACTTCGAATGTTATCGGGGAAGGAACACTCGCATAAACACAATTACAACAAAATTAGGTTTACAAACGAATCAAAATCACCCACAAAAGAATATAAGAAAGTCAAAACATTTCCCCCTTATCCTTTCATCATCCACTCCCTCTCACCCCTTTTTGGCACATTTGTCCCAGCAACAGATCTCTCATGAAAATGAGTGCAAAATGTCATTTAACGAGGACCAAAAAAAAGAGACTGCCGCTCAGTCCGCCCCCTAGCCGGATGGGGGAACAGCCATTGAAAATCGTCGACTTGATGTTGTGACTTTCGGATGCAAAGGATGGTTAAACTTTGAGTTTTGATATTAATAACTGAACACAAACTGCACAGAAGACGACGACATCGAGAAACAGAACAGAAACTCGAAAAAAACAGCAAACGCCAACACAAACTTTCGCATGCATAGTGCATTGGCAAAAAACCGGGACTGTCGATGTTTTGCCGATAACAATGTGGGTAGCAACGGGAGTGGGTGGGACATAATGCACCGAAATTTCTACGAAAAACATGAAAAGTCTGTTGAGAGTCGAGAGGACAAAAAACAACATTCAGTTGACAACTTTATTACAGTTTTTCTTCCCACTTTGTTGTCGATATCGAAGCAAGGCACAGTGTTTCGAATGCAATTTGTGTTGTGTTACCATAAATCGACTTTATGGTATCAACTCAAGCGGAAGAATGATCTGATTTAACATTGTAGATGCAATCATTAAATTTATATCACAACTATAGCGTTTTCTAAAAAAAGTTATATGATTGATATGATGAAAACACTTATTGTTAAGGAAATTCAAAAGTTTTTTTATTTAATATGAAGTACATTCGATACAATTAACTTCTAAATAAAACGTCATTCAAATATCCTCAACGACTTCTTCTGCAGTAACGAATTCTATGATCCAAATTTTCGAGCACTTATTTCACTAAATCAAGTCGTTTGTCATGAATGGCACGTTCAATATTGACTAGTAAATCTTGAAGAGAGTCTGGCTTATTTCGAAAGACCAATGACTTCAAATAACCCCACAAGCAATATGTTGTTAAATCATAACATCTTGGAGGCCATTCAATATCACAATTTCTTGAAATAATCGAATCTCCAAACTTTTCTCGCACCAATTCAATTATTTCATTTGCTGTGTGGCACGTAGCCACAATCGGTCAATGGAAAAAGATAGCTCCTAACGAGATCTAAAATATTGGTCATGGTTGTCAAGGTCGTAGGTCGACTGGAAAGTGTTTTTTTTTGATCTTAAAAATTGGCATAAAAAAAAATTGACTTGGCATCATTTTCATATGTGAAGGGAAAAATTATTTTTGCTCTAGCTCCTTAACGATACGTCGAATCGGGAATGGGTCAATGGCAAAAAGATAGCTCTTAACGAGAGCTAAAATATTGGTGTCAAGGTCGTAGGTCGACTGGAAAGTGTTTTTTATACCCTCACTTTATTATACCCTCACTTTAGTGATACGAGGGTATATATCATTTGCTACGGAAAAAAGTGTAACACATCGAAGGAGTGACCTAAGACCCCAAGTATGTTAAGCGGATATTCGTTTTGGGTCATTTTAAGTCGAATGAGCAATGTCCGTCCGTCTGTCCGTCTGCTGGCTGGTGCGCACGATAACTCTCGAAAGGAGTACCCGATTGACTTCAAATTTGGTATCCGGTAATATTTTTATCTATCTCCGGATGAGTTCGAAGATGGGCCATATTAGTCTACTCCTTCTGGTACCTCCCACACAAATGGTTAAAATTTAGTGAAATATTGATTCTGTAATAACTTCTGTACTACTTATTCGAATCTTCTGAAATTATACACATAATATTATATATTAGTCGCTATTACCTCGAGAAAAATGGGTGAAGTTGGCATGCCCCTTTTGGTACCTCCTACACAAATGGATCATTTTGCATCAAAATTTAACTGGTTATAACTTTAATACAAGTGCATAAAAATGCTTGAAATTTTCTACAGTATAATGTTTTTGTAGCGCCTATAGTTCGGTAAAAAATGTGCATTATTGTACAGCCCCTTTTGGTACCTTCCACACAAACGAACCGTTTCGTACCAAAAGTAAACGGCTTGTAACTTTAATACCAGTGCATACAAATACTTGAAATTTTGTACAGTGTAATGCTGTTATAGTGCCTATAGTCCTGTAAAAAGTGGGCGTTATCACCCCGCCCCTTTTTGTACCTCCCACACAAAATGACCATATCATACCAAAACAAGTAAGAAAGTTCAGTCGGGTAAACCAACTAAGTCTCAAAAAAATATTGTAAATTTAGTTATATTTTTGTTTTATTTCAATTATTATGAATTTAAATTGCATTTAATAACGTTAAAGTATGCACTGGTATTAAAGTTCAAATCTGTTTACATTTGGTAAAAAATGTTCCATTTGTGTGAGAGGTACCAAAAGAGGCGTCCCAATAACAATCACTTTACTCGGGACTCTAGGTACTATAAATGTATAAGCTGGTAACTTTTGGTACAAAATGGTCCATTTGTGTGGGAGGCACAGAATGGAGCGTGGCAGTAATGCCCATTTCTCACTCTATTGTTGGTACAGCCGAGCCTTTATTTGTATAATATATAACTTCCAAAATACACCTTTTCTGATATTTTTCCAAATTTTTCAGATTTTGTTTTTTTTCTTGTTTTTCTCGCCAACTACAAGATGATTCTTTTCAATACTAAAACGCATATACATATTTTTAAGACAATCGGGAATGTCAAGCAGATATTTTTCGAAAAATCGTACGGTTTGACATGGAATGAACGATATCCATTTTATTTTAACTTCACTTCTCAACAGTATTTAGATTTTTTCTCCGAATAGTTTTTGGAAGTGACTATTAGTTTTGTTTGAGTAATAAATGGAATAAGTTTCGGGCTATATTTGCGTTTTTTTTCACACATGCAACACCGTGCAGCAAATGCAGTGACAACATTAGGCGAAATTGTTGTTATAGAGCAAATCGTGTTTAGCACTTTGTTGATGCCATCATACCGCACAACACTCATACACATATACATATATATACACATACGAGTACAAACACATTCAATCAGTCTGTTAAGTTCTAGGGAATGTATGAGGGTTTCCTTTTCATGTGATTGTGTTAAAGCAATAATAGTTTTAACAGTTTAAATATATTTTCCTCATTTCTGCTTAGCGCTTTTCACTCTCCCGGTTTTACTTTCGCCCTTCTCAACCCGTTCAACTTCGCCGTCGCCTTCGCCTTCGCCGTTGTCTTCCTCATCCTCGTCTGTCTAAGCATCAGCAAATACCGAAAAATGGTTCATCCATGGAGTCGTTCGTTAAAGGAAAAACTTTGTCCTGTTTCTGTTGGTGTTCCAGTTGAGGGTTTGGTTGTTTTTAGGGGGAACACCACCACCACTCATTTGTTGGTACTTTTCCAGAGAATTCCAAAGTGTTTTACAGTTCCTGTTTGCATATTTGTTTAGTTTTTTTGTTGGCTTTTTGTTTTGTTCTGTGGATGATTTCATTAAGTTTTCTTTGCCATTTTTGGCATTAAAAACTGCTGCTCTTGTTGTTGCCGCTGTGTTGTTTTGCTGCTTTTGGTGCGGATGAATGCAGTTCTGGTTTTTGGTTTAGTGATTGTGAAATGGGATTCTAAATGCTTAATAAAGCCATGAAATAGTTTTTAATTAAAACAATTTTCCCAACAAATGTTTGTAAATCATAAATATTTTAAATTGCATTGCTTTTTTGAGGAAGACTGTCATGAGTGTACCGAGTGACGCAAAGTTATAATGTAATATTTCTATAAATTCTTAATTCGATTATTCTCAAACCCATATTTACATCATTAAAGTTAATAACATAATTTGCTCATTGCGGCAATTATTTTTTATAAATATTTAATGACTTCTGTATGATGTGAATTTTTTATAGCTTTAAAACAAGTTGCGCTATGTAAAAAGTTTAATCAGCTCCTAATTTCTCATTCTACAAAACTAATCAGTATTTTAAATTTATGGGTACGTTACTATCCCCCCAACTTACAGGGAGGAGGGTATACGAGTATAACAGTTGCTGCGGGCCAAAAGTGTAACACATCGAAGGAGTGACCTAAGACCCTAAGTATGTTCGGCGGAAATCCGTTTTAGGCCATTTTAAGTCATTTGAACAATGTTTATCCGTCTGCCTGGCTGGATTTTTTTCTCTCTGGCTAAGTTCGTGGATTGGTCCACTCCTTCTAGTACATCCCTCACAAAGGGTTCATATTTAGTAAAATATTGGTTCTCTAATAACTTCTGTACTACTTATCCGAATCATCTGTATTACTCACATAGTACATAATGGTTTATCACCATGAGAAAAATGGGCGAAAAGTCGCCAGCCTTTTTGGTACCTCCCACACAAAGAGGTACCGAAAGTGGGCGTCATTGGCACGCCCCTTTTTTGATACCTCCCGCACAAATGGACTATTTTAACAGCTTGTTTAATACCAGTGTATACTTTAAAGTAATTAAATGCAATTTAAATTAATAATAATTTAATTAAAACAAAAAGATATAAATTTACGAATGTTTTTTGGGACTGATGGTGAGGGGATTCCTAAGTCGGTTTACTGTTTTTTTATATATTTTTTTGCATAACTTTTGATTTTTAAAAGGTAGTTCCAGAAATCTATCTTCTGTCTTCTAACGGGTTTCCAATAGGGATGATATGATTTTAAGTGACGTTTCGGCCATTTGTACTATGTCATGATCTTTCATTTGTTTTCCATTGTATTCAGTAGTGTTTACTGAGTAGAACAACGTTTACAAATTATTCAGTCTTATAATCCAATCCAATTGCAACTTTTCGTGCGCTAAAATTCAAAAAAAAAAAATCCAGTCGACCTACGACCTTGACATCCATGAGCAATATTGTAGCTCTCGTTAAGAGCTATCTTTTTGCCATTGACCGATTCCCGATCCGACGTACCGTTAAGGAACTAGAGCAAAATAAACTTTCCGTTCACATTTGAAAATGATGCTAAGTCCATTTAAAAATCCAAAAAAGACACTTTCCATTCGACCTACGACCTTGACACCCATGAGCAATATCTTTTTAAGAGCTATCTTTTTGTCGTTGACCGATTGTGGCTACGTGCCACACAGCAAATGAAACAATTGAATTGTTGCGAGAAAAGTTTGCAGATTCGATTATTTCAAGAAATTGTGATATTGAATATCCTCCAAGAAGTTGTGATTTAACACCATTAGACTATTTCTTTGGGGGTTATTTGAAGTCATTCGTCTTTCGAAATAAACTAGACTCTCTTCAAGCTTTACAAGTCAATATTGAACGTGCCATTCATGACATACGACGTGATTTAATGGAAAAAGTGCTCAAAAATTGGGTTCATCGAATTCGTTCTTGCAGAAGAAGTCGTGGAGGCCATTTGAATAACGTTTTGTTTAGAGCTTAATTGTATCGATTGTACTTCACATTAAATAAAAAACTTTTGAATTTCCTTAACTCTTATTGAAAAACCCTGTATATAACCTCCATATATATGTTCCCTTCTGATTTGGTATCAAAGAACTGTAGAAGTTGTACTTTACTTCCGATCATTCACATTTTCCAGAAAGGTGTTTCTCAATTTAGGAACGAATATTGCTTAATGTAGCGATTATTCGTTCAGAGTTAGATAATATGTTCCTACCCATTTACCAATTATTCCAAATTATTATCGCATTGTTAGGGTGGTGTAGGGTATTATATAGTCGGCCCCGCCTGACTTTCTGCCTTTCCTTACTGGTTTCCATTTGAATTTACACTTTACAAAAAATATTCTTTGTCAAAAATACTTTTTGTAAAGTAAATATAAATCAGATAATACCATTTACCAAAGAATCAGTCAGGCGAAAAATGGCAAAAGTTACACGCGCAATTTGTTCACCCGAGGTGGCCAAGTTTGAGGCCCTGCAGCTCCGACTCGGTAACACCTCAACTTCTCTAAGACCACTTAATTTTTAGCAAATTTTGCATAATAAAGCACCCAAAATGAAATACCTATAAGAAAGATGGATATAAGAGAATTAAAAAAAAAAATATTTGCAGCCAAAACTTGTTGTAGTTGTTTATCAAAAGCCGTGAACTCTATGTGACGCTCGCTACATTTTTCCAGTCAAACTGTTTATAGTAGAAATTTTGTTTATTTTAACAAATCAAATTACATTATTTTTATTAACATTTTTTATATTTATAATGAATATATGTTTATGAATGAATGTTACGGTTATCTATTTGACCACTACAAATAATGATAAAAACACCTTAAAAAAGTATTTTTTCTAATAAAATTAAGAGATATGATGTGAGGAACCATTTTTTAATATTTTCTAACATCTAGTCTTATATTCCATTCACCAAACTAAAGTTGGATCAATTTTAAATTTTTTTTGGTTGGTGGACTGTTTTTGGGATTTGCCCATATTTGCTTACAACGTAAATTATCTAGGTGTAGCTGAAAAATAAATAAATTAAGAGCTTATTTAGTGACATGAATTTGGTGTACAAAAAAAGGTTTGTACTTCTATATTATTATGAAGTATTATCCTATTAATATTATAAAATCGATTGTTTGTCTGTTGCCTCATTACGCCGAAACGGCTGAATCGATTTTCTTGAAATTTGGTGAACAGATAGACCAATACCCGGAATTTAGAATAGGTTACTTTGATCTTCGATTTTCCGCCAAGTGATTTTCGAACACTCGACCGCTGAGGCTCCTGTTAGAGCTTGAATGCTGAAATTGTGCAAAAGCATAGACAAAAGAGTTGTATAAACCACTGGCTCATGTAGTCATTTTACCAGTAGTCTATCAACAACTTTGTAAATATTAAGTAGTATACAAACTATCAAAAACTTTGTAAATATGAAGTACAGGGTTGCCCATATTCGACGGACCCATGTTTTTTTTGGGCCCATTCCAATCGACGAGGCTTGTCCGCAGGCAACAATCTTTGCGTCAATTGAATTTTGTACGGGAACAAATGCAAATCAACGCGAATAATCCGTTGTAAAGTGGACCGAGCCATGCCCAACTGCTGAGAACGGCGTTTTTGGGATGTTCTTGGGGACCTCTCAACACTGGCTCGTACGGCAGCGATATTCTCGGCCGATCGCCTTGGTCGACTTTTATTTGGCCTCTTCGGATTAGAAAGAGCCTCACCAGTCGAAAATTTTTCGTATAAACGCTTAATGGTGTTCTTAGAAGGCGCACTTCTCACATTTTTTAATATTTTAAAAGCACGTTGAGTTTTCACAATTGACTTCTTCTGTTGAATGTAAATTTCAACTATTTCGCGTGGCGTGTATTGTTCCATGGTAAAAATCTGCTTGGACTGACGCTCCAAACGCGGTATGTCATTAAGCGATCTGACATCTCTGTCAAAAGTTATGGCGTTGCCAGATGGGTCCGTCGAATATGGGAGACCCTGTACTATACACGGAAAATATATGTGCAAAAAATTATTTCCAATTCTCAGATTGTGGTCAGTGTAGTTGTGACCAAAACAATGTTCGTTATTTCACTGCTTTTCAAAATTCCTTAAGAGCTAATAATAATCTAAAAATATATATGTACAGGGTTACCATGAAAAATTTTCTGAATGGAGGACATTTGTGCCAGAAAAGGAGAACATTAGTGACATTTACAAAGAGCCCTTGGAACCTTCGGAGGACATTTTTTTAAATATAAAATAGCAGTAATTGGAAAAAATAAATATTTTATTATGATCAACAATTTTTTTTTTAAAATACTATTAACATTTTCTTAAAAGGTTGTATTTTTCGCAATATCTTGTAAGATCTCATTGAAACCGCGGATGGGATGAACAATTTATATTAAAAGAAGATGAAGTCTACTAATTTTAGAATTATTTAATGCATTCTTGAAGTAATTAGGATAAATGGTTCTCGAGTTATGCTAAAATATGTGGCTCAACCTCTATTTCTTAGATGTTTATCATTGTTATATTAATATTATAACGTGTGGCCCATCTAGCGGTTGCTTTTTTAACTAACGCTGACTCGCATAAGCGATTTGACTCCGTTGGACTATTTTTTGTGTGAGACGGGAAGAATAAGTACTACGCCAGGACCACACAATCGAAAATGTGTAGACAACTTGGGTCGTCCCAGAATAGGCCGCGACAGGCATTTCAATAAAGGCAAAATCATTGAAAAATATTTATCCGCCTTTTTTATATCAATTTTAAGGTCGCATTCCACAAATCGCCTTTGAGCTATTAAATTAAATGACACAAGTTTTCGTTTGAGCAAAAATTTTTAAAATAAAACCAGTAAGGAAAGACAGAAAGTCGGGCGGGGCCGACTATATAATACCCTACACCTACCTACCAATGCGAAAATGGGCATTGCGATAAGAATTTGGCAGTGTTCATACATGTAATAAGCAAACTCTCTCTGCCGATTTTCGTACTGATCGGATATAAAACACGGTTTCTACAGTTCTTACATGTCAAATCGGGTGTAACATGTATATTGGGACTATGTTTAAATCTGAACCGATTTTCCCCGAATTTGGCAGTGTTCATACATGTAATAAGAAAACTCTCTCTGTTAAATTTCGTACTGATCGGATATAAAACACGATTTCTACAGCGCTTAAATGTTAAATCGGGTGGAACATATATATGGGGGCTATATCTAAATCTGAACCGATTTTCCCCGAATTTGGCAGTGTTTATTCATGTAATAAGAGAACTCTCTCTGCCAAATTTTGTACTGATCTGATTTAAAATACAGTTCCTACAGCGCTTACATGTCACATCGGGTGAAACATATATATGGGGGCTATATCTAAATCTGAAAGGATTTTCTCCGAATTTGGTAGTGTTCATTCACGTAATAATAAAACTCTCTCTGCCGAATTTCATAAAGATCGGATGTAAAATGTGGTTTCTACAGGGCTTACATGTCAAATCGGGTGAAACATATATATGGGGACTATATCCAAATCTGAACCGATTTTAACCAATTTCAATAGGGATCGTCCTTGGGCCAAAAAAGAGCACTATGATAAATTTCATCACAATCGGACCATAAATACGACCTGCACTTTGATTACAAGAATACATGGACAGACAGACGGACATGGCAAAATCGACTCAGAAAGTGATTCTGAGTCGATCGGAATAATAAACAATGGGTCTATCTCTTCTCCTTTTAGGTGTTACAAACAAATGCACAAAGTCATAATACCCTGTACCACAGTGTGGTGTAGGGTATAAACATAGTTTTTGACAAGAATGTGAAAAAAATTTTTAATAACCTGGGACAGAAGGTATTGAAAATTCGCTCACGTGGCTTAAAATCCGCCATATGTACAATACAACTTTGAATAATGAAAGTCTCGATTGGCTGAACTATAAAAATACATTTGAATCAGTGACAAAAGGAGGACAAATACCACATTTTTGAAAAAGGGCGGAGGGCGGGAAGACAAATGTAAAAAAGGAGGACATGTCCTCCGAAAGGAGGACGTATCGTAACCCTGTATATGTACATACTGACCACAAGGAAGATGCGAAAACAACTACATATTTCATGGCCAGTCCAGTCTGACATAAAACCGCGTCTTAAAATTTCAAAAGCCTTTTCAAAATATATCGCTCACCGCTTACGGTGTTAACATATCTAACGTTGTCAATTCGGTCAATTCTTAGGCTGTGGTCAATGTATCAGGGACCAAAGCTAAAGACTTTTCAAAATATATCGCTCACAGCTTACGGTGGTAACATATCTATCGTTGTCAATTCGGTCAATTCGGTCAATTCTCAGACATTGGTCAATGTAGCAGTGACCAAAGCTATTTTCGCTCTTTCAGTACTTTAAAAGTCCCTTATGAGCTATGAAGCTAATATGTTATGTGTATATACATACTCATCTGAAACGCAAGCGATTTTACACCAAGCGACTTTTGACCGCTTGGCCGTTGTTGACCTACGGACTATCCACATAGTCGATTTTTGGCTATTTATCCCCTCACCTTAGAGAGGAGGATGTATATCATTTGCTACGAGCCAAAGTATAACACATCGAAGGATTGACCTATGACCCTAAGTATGTGCGGCGGATATCCGTTTTGAGTCATTTTAAGTCGAATGAGCAATGTCCGTCCTTCTATCTGTCTGTCTGCTGGTGCGCACGATAACTCTCGAAAGGAGTGATTTCAAATTTGGTATGTGGTAATGTAGGGTGATCCAGTGTGAGGTTCCCTGCTTTTTTAAAGAACAAAATCACAGAAATAGGTCGTGGGTCGACTGGAAAGTGTTTTTTTTTTGGATTTAAAAAAAGGACAGCGCAATTGGCGAACGATTATTTTGATAATAAAACTGAATAATTTGTAAACGTTTTTCAGGCGTAAGACTTTCCATGATGAAATGCCAAACAATACTTAACAAAAATAACATGACAGCATGACACGACTCACGCGTGATCTATCAAAAAGGCTATTGAAAAAAGTATCTCTACTTAGATCACCCTATATTTTCTTCTACCTCCGGCTAACTTGAACGGTTAACATTTAGTGAAATATTGATTATTTAATAACTTCTATACTACTTATTTGAGTCCTCTGAAATTCTACACATAGCATTAGTTTATTAGTCACTATTACCTCGAGAAAACTGGGCGAAGATGCCACGGCCCTATTGGTACCTCCCATACAAATGAATAATTTTGAACCAAAAGTTATTAACTTATAACATTATTACCAGCACATACAAAGACCTGAAATTTTGTACAGTGTAATGGTTAAATAGTACCTACAATCCAGTGAAAAATGGGCGTTCATGCCACGCTCCTTTTGGTACCTTGCACACAAATGGACCATTTTGTACCAAAAATTACCAGCTTATAACTTTAATAGCACCTACAACACAGGGAAAAATGGACATTGTTGCCACGCTCCTTTTGGTACCTCCCACACAAACGGACCATTTTGTACCAAAATTTACTAGCTTATAACTTTAATACCAGTGCATACAAATACTTGAAATTTTGTACAGTGCAATGCTTTTATAGTGCCTAGAGTCCAGAGAAAAATAGGCGTTATTGGTACGCCCATTTTGGTACCTCCCACACAAATGGACCTTTTTATACCAAAAGTTAACAACTTTAATACCAGTACATACTTTAAAGTTATTAAATGAACAACATAAATTTACTAATATTTTTTGGACTCAAGGTGAGGGGATTCATAAGTTGGTTTACCCGACTGAACTTTCTTACTTTTTTTTGTAAAAATTCGCATCAGTTGTGGAGATTGATGACGAGTCCCATTTTCCACGATTGTATTTTGTTTTGGTTTCATAAAATAGTTTGCTCAATCTACAGAAAAAAGCTTTTCGGTCTCGGAAGCACTCCTCCACTCATTCCCACTTTATTAACCGCACTGATGTTAACTCCTTCACCCAAAACTCCCCGTCTTATAGCAAACTTTAAAATAATTAAACTATAATTGAAATTTCACAGCGGCGCGAATAGTAAACTTTCCAAAAATATACAGAAAAGAGCTTCAGAAAATTGCCATATTCTCTATAAATTTTCATTAGCCTCATTATAATTATTTTTGAAGTTTTTTTTTCGTTGTATTTAAATGTTGCTCTGCTCATTGCTAATGCTGTTCCTGTGAAAATGTTCCATGTTCCGGCCAGAGTCACATAGGCGATAACTATATATGTGTGTGTGTGTGTATGCATCTGCATGTACGGATCCATCTAACCGTAACATTCCATTTCCAGCTTATGTCGGTATCCTCTGAAAACCAGGAACACCATTACCATCAGTAACCACACATACACTCACATTCGCACTGCTGCTGTTTATGCATTTTTGACTTCCGTATATCTGTCTGTCCGTCCGCTCGTCGTCGTGTCTCTGACAGCACACGAATATGTGCGGTATACGTGTCTGTCTGTCCGTCCATCTGAGTTTTTGGGCCCACCCAATTCATTGTGGCATATGGAATTTTTGACACCCAACTAGTTTTCCGTTTTTATTTTGTAATGAACTTCACCAAACCACCTACCCTTCCTCCGAAAAAAAATCCTCGCACTCACACATTCTCATACTCGAAGGAATTTATCTATATAGTATATACGTATGGGAAAAAGTTTTTCTCATTTATAATTATTAAAATTTCTAAATTATCACCAAAAACTGTGCAAGAAAGCCATGGTGGATGCCACCAATAACTTCTTCGCTTGCAGACGTCGTTTGGTATTATCACCACCCGGTGTTGCAACAGCAATATGTAGAACCACCACCTTCCCGAACTCCTTGGGAAAACTATTCCAGCTCCATCTTCCTTCCCTAGCCTTTCCGTGAATATTTTGCACCACTTGCCGAAATAAGCAGCATTAGAGGAAATATTTTACGTGCTGTCTGCAACATGCATTCGTGTTGTTGCCGCCGCATGTCTGTCGTTTGGTGTTATCGTTGTTGCTGCTGCTGATGATGTTGTTTGCTGTCGACTCAAGGAAAACATGGTTCAGTTCTTTAAAAGAAAATTAAACTGTTACCATGTAAAGTACATGCGAGGGTTGCGGAAGGAATTCTTTCTTATCCATGGGACAAAAAGTCGACAAGTGCACCGAGGTATGAAATAGAAGCTTTATTTCTTTGACAAAAACTCCGAATTTGAAATCCGGGCTAAGAATCAGATTTCAATTCTAAGTATAAGGGAAATGATTCTGCCGTTTCTTAACAGAACTTGGCATGCTTATAGAAGAGTAATTGGAGTATTTATATTTTTTAAAATGCTTACAGTTGTGTTTCTTGATTATTTCGAAATATATTCTTTGTGTACAATTTACTAGTCGAGGTCTACAACAAGCTCTTTACACCTAAGAGCTACCTCATACATTTCCCGAGATATTTGCATTTAAAGGTTGAGTTTTGCTTCATTGTTAAAGAAATTTCGATAAGATATAAACGCTGAGATAAACGTATCAAAAAGTATTCTTTGTCAAAAATAAAAAAATCTTTTGAAAAGTATAACTTCCTATGTCCATAACATTGTCTTACGAACGCATGAAAGGTTCGCATAAATGATCGATCGTTTGGGCTCAGCGTACCTAGGGGGTTAAAAGGTTGGCTAGTTTGACCCCAAAAACTGTTAATGAGGCTTTGTTCTGGAACATACCCTCTACTCAACTGTGAAGAGATAAAAATCGGAACGGCTTCGCTTCGCAAGTTATCGCGAAAACAGTAAAACCGATGAACTATACAACAAATTGCGGAAATTTAGAATTGTAACACAATTTCCCATAAATATGAGAAATTGTAAGTCGTTTTATAATTTACGCGATATTTGAAATATAACTACCTAACACCGCCAAGTTTTAAAAAAAAATATTATGGTGTACATTGCAACTAACATCCGATTTTGATCTCTTCACAGTTGAGTAGAGGGGATGATCCTGAACGAGACCTCATTAACAGTTTTTGGCGTCAAACTTGCCAAACTTTTTAACCTTTTCAATAAGGGCTCAAATAACCTATAAAATGTAAATTTTGTAATACCTCTTCTTCGACAACTTTTCGGGAATGAGATAGACAACATCTTTCTAGAATATTTGAAGGCTAAGACTGATCATTTCATATGACTTTGTAGTTTTTATACCCTACACCACACTGTGGTACAGGGTATTATAACTTTGTGCATTTGTTTGTAACACCCAAAAGGAGAAGAAATAGACCCACCGTTTATTATACCGATCGACTTAGAATCACTTTCTGAGTTGATTTAGCTATGTCCGTCTGTCTGTCTATCTGTCCGTCTGTGCATGTATTCTTGTAATAAAAGTACAGGTCGCAATTATGGTCCGATCGCGACGAAACTTTACACATATCATTTGTTTGGCCCAAGGACGATCCCTATTGAATTTGGTTAAAATCGGTTCAGATTTAGATATAGCCCCCATATATATGTTACCCCCGATTTGACATGTAAGCGCTGTAAAAACTTTATTTTATATCCGATTAGTATGGAATTCGGCAGAAAGAGGTTTCTTATTACATGAAGGAATACTGCTAAATTCGGAGAAAATCGATTCAGATTTAGATATAGACCCCATATATATGTAACCCCCGAATTGATATGTAAGCGCTGTAGAAACTGTATTTTATATCCGATCAGTGCGAAATTCGGCAGAAAGAGGTCTTTTATTACGTGAAGGAATACTGCCAAATTTGGAGAAAATCAGTTCAGATTTAGATATAGCCCCCATATATATGTTACCCCCGATTTGATATGTAAGCGCTTTAAAAACTGCATTTTATATCCGATCAGTATGAAATTCGGCAGAAAAAGGTTTCATATTATATGAATGAACACTTTTAAATTTGGAAGAAATCGGTTCAGATTTAGATATAGCCCCCATATACAGGGTTGCCCATATTCGACGGACCCATCTGGCAACGCCATAACTTTTGACAGAGATGTCAGATCGCTTAATGACATACCGCGTTTGAAGCGTCAGTCCAAGCAGATTTTTACCATGGAACAATACACGCCACGCGAGCGCTCTGAAGTAGTTGAAATTTACATTCAACAGAAGAAGTCAAGTCAACGTGCTTTTAAAATATTAAAAAATGTGAGAAGTGCGCCTTCTAAGAACACCATTAAGCGTTTATACGAAAAATTTTCGACTGGTGAGGCTCTTTCTAATCCGAAGAGGCCAAATAAATGTCGACCAAGGCGATCGGCCGAGAATATCGCTGCCGTACGAGCCAGTGTTGAGAGGTCCCCAAGAACATCCCAAAAACGCCGTTCTCAGCAGTTGGGCATGGCTCGGTCCACTTTACAACGGATTATTCGCGTTGATTTGCATTTGTTCCCGTACAAAATTCAATTGACGCAAAGATTGTTGCCTGCGGACAAGCCTCGTCGATTGGAATGGGCCCAACGAGTCCGTGGGTCGAATATGGGCAACCCTGTATAAGTTACCCGGATTTGACATGTAAGCCCTGTAAAAATGTTATTTTATATCCGATCAGTGTCTGTATTTTATATCTGATCAGAACGAAATTCGACAGAAAGAGGTCTGTTTACATGAATGAGTATTCAGGGAAATCGGTTCATATTTAAATATAACCTCCATATATATGTTCCTCCTGATTTGGTGTCAAAGCGCTATATAAGTTGTACCTTACTTCCGATCATTTAAATTTTCAAGAAAGATGTTTCCCAATTTAGGAACGAATATTGCTAAATTTAGCGATTATCGGTTTAGAATTAGATAATATGTTCCTACCTATTTACCAATTATTATCGCAATGACCCTAATCGCATTGTTAGGGAGGTGTAGGGTATTATATAGTCGGCCCCGCCCGACTTTCTGCCTTTCCTTACTGGTTTTCTTTATAAAAGGAATATAAAAGAATAGAAGAAACAAGTCGCTCACTCATTTCAAGAGTGACACAACTCAAAATTGAAAATTTCCAAGATGTGTAACTATAAGTCCGTATAAAAAGATAAGTAACATGAAATAAGATGTTAAAAAACGCTTGAATAATCCGAAATATGGTTGTTTACTTATAGACAAAATTTCGCTTACATTAATATATGGATATTTGCAAAATTCGTATTTTTGTAAGGCAACCTCAAAAAGTCAATTGGTTAATCCTTTTGAGAGTTATCGTGCGCACCAGCCAGCAGTCAGACAGACAGACGGACGGACGGACATTGCTCAAATGTCTTAAAATGACCCAAAATCGAATTTCCCTCAAACATACTTGGGGTCTTAGGCCACTCCTTCGAAGTGTTACAGTTTTGGCTCGTAGCAAATGATATTTGTTTACCCTCCTCTCTAAGGTGAGGGGATAATAAATAAATTTACGATTTTTGGTTTGGAACTGAAGGTGAGGGGATTCGTAAGTCGGTGCGATGCTTGGTTTTCGGAACATATAAACGAAATATTTCCTTATTCGAAATATATAACATTATACAGGGTTTTCCAATAAGAGTGATATGATTTCTTTGAAAGAAAAACACACTTATTGTTAAAAAAAATTCAAAAGGTTTTTTAATGTGAAGTACAATCGATACAATTAAGTTCCTAATAAAACGTCATTTAAATGGCCTCCACGACTTCTTCTGCAGAAACGAATTCGATGAACCCAATTTTCGAGCACTTTTTCCGCTAAATCAAGTCGTATGTCATGAATGGCACGTTCAATATTCGCTTGTAAAGCTTGAAGAGAGTCTGGTTTATTTGGAAAACTCGTTATATTGATCGTAAGTAATTAAAAGATAAATACAAAAATCTTATAAAGGGTCCGCTATCTAAGGTTTTTTTCAACTAGTGCTTATTTCGTGAATGGTAACACTTAGCTCATGTCTGATTTGACAGATAATTAGTTTTATCCTTCCGCTGAACGAATATGGCTGTGTATACGCTTGAACAAGTGGGCCTGCGATCGACTTACAGAAGATGCCGATTTTGCCAAAAAAAATCATCTTTTCAGATGAAGCTCATTTTGATCTTGGCGGGTATGTAAACAAGCAAAATTGTCGCATTTGGGGCACAGAAACCCCGCACGCATACATTGAAAAGCCGATACACCCAAAACGAGTCACTGTTTGGTGCGGATTTTGGTCCAGAGGCATAATTGGGCCATTTTTCTTCGAAAATGAGCAAGGAGTGGCCGTTACAGTCAATGGCGATCGTTATCGGGCCATGTTGAACGAATTTTTGTTCACAAAAATTGAAGAGGAGGATATTGGCAACATTTGGTTTCAACAGGACGGCGCTACGTGCCACACAGCCGAAGCTACACTCGATGTTTTGCGCCCTGTTTTTGAAGATCGCATTATCAGCCGCAGAGCTGATGTCGTTTGGCCACCTCGGAGCTGCGATTTGACACCGTTGGACTATTATTTGCGATGTGCCCTCAACGATAAGTGTTACGCCGACAAGCCAGAGACAATTGACGCTTTAAAGGACAATATTCGTGAAGCCATTGGTGAAATACAGCTGCACACAATCGATAATGTGCTTAAAAATTGGACAGATCGTGTAGGCTACTGCATGGCCAGACGAGGTAGCCATTTGAATGAAATCATTTTCCATTATTAACCGGAAGGATTTTATTTTCAAATAAAAAAGAAATTTGAGAAAATATTCTGTAGTTTTTTTATAGCATTTTCAAAAAAAAAAAAGTTATTTGGCGGACCCTTATATCTCGAAATGAAACGGTTTTTTGTCTCTCCTAAAAAAACTAATAAAAACCACGTAGAAGTTTTCGTCGGCGCGCCGACGGTATGTATATTTCCAGCATAATAAGTTTGGGAGAATATACTACAGAACCGATTTTTTCAGCATGTACCTTCCAGTTATAAGGTATGGAGCATTAAGGTTTGCTTTCTAAATATTCGTTGTCATCATTGTGTTGTCAATTCTTCAAGCAATTTATTGTTATCCATTCAATTATATAGACAATTTATACAGATTAAAAATTTATAAAAAATAATGAACATTATCAGTATATTTTCTGAATACTAAAATGCAAATAAATCTCTGTTTCGGAAATAATTGTCCCAAAAAAATTAGAATGGAAAAAATAGTATTTATTTGATTCAAATATTATATATTTAGAGTGTACTCTTAATATATGTATATTTCAAACAGACTATGTTTGGAACATTAAACGACAGCTTCATGAGACAAAATCTTAATCGCCATTAATGTATTGCCGGTTGCTATCCACAATGAATCCGAGTGCCCCAATGTTTTAGCACAAAGGATTATTATACTTCACTTGGAGTCATTTCCAAATGCTTTGCTGGGTAGTAATGTACGCATGGCCATATTCCATTTTAAGCTTTAGCTTCCCAGATCTTTATAATTCTCAGTACCTCTCATACTCCCCAGAAGTTGGTCCTGTGCCGTTCAGTCTAACACTTTCCATGCACCTTTATCATTGTTCCTAGAGCTTCAAGCAATAGTGGCAGATTTTTCTTTTTCGGAAACCCTTAGCAAAGTTTAGACAATCAAATGTTGTTAATGTTGTTCACTTTTAGTCCCGGTTGTTGGTTGTTACGGAACTTCGGAAAACTCCTACAAATGAGTGTTATTTCTGAGAGCCCATTCACCCGTATTCATCCTATTTGTCACCGATGTTGTTGATGCACACGAAACATCAATGTTGTTGCTGCTCCTCCTCTTAGCCCAATTTAGTCCTGTAGTGATAATGTTGTCAGTTTTGCTGTTGTTGTCAATGTTGAAATGTTGATGCTGCGGCTGTTGTTTTGGTGATAATAATGTTAAATGTGATTTTTCTATACGAACAACTAAAACACGCACACAAATAGACAAACAACAAATAACCATTTTATGAGGGCAATTGCTGATGACATAGTTGAGTTGTTAATTTAAATGAAAAATACTTGCAAATAAAACTTTTTCTTACTTTAAGTTTTTAGTGTTGTTCGTCGTCCTCGTCAAGATGGGCGGCATTGTTGCTTTGCAATTTCCACTTACTTGTTGTTGACAACAATAACAATAGTACATACAGCTAAAGCAACAGCAACAGTCAAACGCTGTTGCTGCTGCTGTTCATCCTCGAGAAGTACATTCAAATGGAAAACTTTTATCAATTGCTATTTTGAATAATTACCGAAGAGCTGTTTTGTGTCGGTTGTTTGGCTTCTATTTGAATGAGCCACTCGTTCGTTCGTTGTGCGTGGAGTTGTTTGTGTTTGAGGATCTAAAGTGAAATAAAATTTAATTATTGTTGTCAAAAACTTTCCGCTGAAGTAATTAAACTTGACGAAATCATAATGAGATTATATATAAGAGCATAATGAATGCAGTTTTTGGGGGGAGGGGGTCGCTGTGGCCAAAAATGTGCGGGAGGTCATTGAAGCGTTTCATACTTACATTCCCTCGTAGTTGCCAAGGTTGAAGGATGAAAGGAGCTTTACGCTTAACATAATGTATAGCTCATTCAAATTCAGCGAAGTCCTAGACCTAAGGTCTTTGTCTTGTATAGAGAGGAAAATCAATAAATATGTATAATCTCAAAATCATTTAGGCGATTAAATTACGTTTTGCCAAAACCCTTAACTACACTATTTGATATTATACCGATCGATTTACAATGCTTTATAAGTCGGCTTACCAATGTCCGTCTGTCTATCTAATCTCATCAAACTGACGGTGATGAGATATATTATTTTAATCAAAGTACAGGTCGCAGTTATGCTGCAATAACTAAGAATTTTGGCAGGAGTAGTATATTTCGTAAACATTGGATAGTCTCACCTATGTATAGGTGTTACGGAAAAACGGTGATATTTATATTCCTCGAAGAGGTATCTCGAAAATATTTATATTGTTGGAAAGAATACACTTCTTTCTTTAAAACGGAATCAATTTCTTTATGTGCTTTTAAATTTAACGGTACTTTCTGATAGCCTCACTACATTAAATGAACAAATTACTAATTTTTGGAAACTAAATATGAACAATTTGGCATATTTTTATTATTCGATATATTTATACCCTACACCACACTGTGGTACAGGGTATTATAACTTTGTGCATTTGTTTGTAACACCCAAAAGGAGATGAAATAGACCCATCGTTTATTATACCGATCGACTTAGAATCACTTTCTGAGTTGATTTAACTATGTCCGTCTGTCTGTCTGTGCATGTATTCTTGTAATCAAAGTACAGGTCGCAATTATGGTCCGATCTCGACGAAACTTTACACGTATCTTTTTTTTTGCCCAAGGACGATCCCTATTTGGTTAAAATCGGTTCAGATTTAGATATAGCCCCCATATATACGTTACCACCGATTTGACATGTAAGCGCTGCAAAAACTATATTTTTTATCCGATCCGTATGAAATTCGGCTGAAAGAGGTTTCCTATTATATGAATGAATACTTTTAAATTTGGAAGAAATCGGTTTAGATTTAGATATATCCCCCATATATACGTTACCCCCGATTTGACATGTAAGCGCTGTCAGGGACGTATCCTGGATTTTGGTTCGGGGGGGGGCCCAACCTTTTTTTTCCATAACAAAGATAAACAATTAAAAAATTGCGTTTATTGTGTTGGTAATGGAAGTTAAGTTCCTTAGTTTTTTATTCCTAAATATAAATGTGTATTTTAGTACGAAATCAGTAAAACTTTATAATAAAATACGTAAGAGTTAAAAATGTAATCTTCGATTTTTTGAAAGAAATATATCAATTATTTCATCGATTTTGACTTCATCTTTGTATATAGACATCAAAGCCAGATAAGATAGCCTTTTGCAAATACCGTGATAAGTTCTGTGTAATGGCCAAAACCGTACTACTTATTACCACACCCAATATAAAGTCAAATTTACATATACGGTGGTGCAAACTCATTCCATCACTGCAACCTACATGTAAAAAGGGAGATAGATAAGAAATCATAAATGTAATTTTAACTTAATTTTCGCCATATCTGGTTATCATAAATTTAAAGCCAACCGATAATTACGCCGGTCGACAAAAACAAAATTTTTTCTTCGGTTTATGTTTTAATGCATAGATTCCAATCATAGCTTTTAAAGTTTGTTTTTGTAAATTTTACATCGATAAGAAAGTTTTTAAGTTAAAACCTTACTAAATTATGCATCGATTTTCTTCGGAATGGGCTCGTTTAATTCATGACCGAATAGACTTTACGGGCCCCCCCTCTGTATACGTCCCTGAGCGCTGTAAAAATTTTATTTTATATCCGATCAGTGCGAAATTCGACAAAAAGAGGTTTCTTTCTACATGAATGAATACTGCCAAATTCGGAGAAAATTGGTTTAGATTTAGATATAGACTCCATATACAGGGTGGGCCTAAAGAAACCAAGGGGTGTAAAAGTTTAATAACTTTTTCGTTTATTAATTTTTTTTTATTTTTTCTTCCAGATTATATAATAAATATACAAAAGGCAAATTTTTTTACACTAAGTATGAAAAATAATGTCTCTTAAATGACCACCGTTTTCAGCTTCGCACTGATGGGCTCTTTTTAGAGCATTTTCCATAACACCTTTCAAAACTTGTGGCTGTAGCGTTCGAATTTCTGCAGCAATGTTTGCCTTGAGTTCAAGGATTGTCTCTGGCTTGTTAACGTACACTCGCTCTTTCAAATAACCCCAAAGAAAATAGTCGGGTGCTGTCAAATCTGGCGATGGCGCTGGCCAAATAATTTCAGAATTTCTGGAAATTATTCGCTCTCCAAAAATTTGACTTAAAAGTGCCATTGTGTCTCGGGCAGTATGGGAAGTGGCTCCGTCCTGCTGAAACCACATACCAGGTCTGTTTTCAAGAGCAGGACGTAAAAAATTTTCTATCATAAACCGATACCGCTCTCCATTTACGGTTACAGCACTTCCATCTTCATTCTCGAAGAAGTAAGGCCCAATGACATTTTCAGATGTGATCCCACACCATACGGTACACCTGATGGGGTGCAATTGGCGTTGATGAATGGCTCTTGGATTTTGAGAACCCCAGAACCTACAGTTATGCTTATTAACAGAGCCGTGCAAATGAAAATGAGCTTCACCACTCATAATCAAATTTTTAATAAAGTTGATTTCATTTCTGGCCAACTCTTGAAATTTAACTGCAAAATTTAGACATTGCCGATGATCTGGGGGTTTTAATTCTTGCACCAATTGGACATTTATGGGTATAACTGTAAATCTTTTTTTAAAATGCGCCGTAGTGACGTACGAGACATTTCTAGCTGAGCAGAACGACTTCTGACAGATGTTTCTGGTGCTTCGTTAACACTTTGCTGTACTCGTTCAATATTTTCCGCAATGCGACTTACACGTGGTCTACCGGTTCGAGGCAAATCTCTTACGCTGCCATGTTGGTGATGACGATCAACTAAGCAACGAATCATTGCTTCAGAGGGCGAAATTCTGACGTTTAAATGTCGACGTTAAAATGCTCTTTGCGTTAAAATAATTGATCTCTGGTTTAAATAATAAAATTCTATTGTTCTGGTTCTCTGTTCAATTGTGAACCTCTCCATTATAAATTCTCCAAGTGTTGTCTATATAATCTGAAAGAAAAAATAAAAAAAAATAATAAACGAAAAAGTTATTAAACTTTTACACCCCTTGATTTCTTTAGGCCCACCCTGTATATGTTACCCCCGATTTGACATGTTAGCTCTGTAGAGACTGTATTTTATATCCGATCAGTACGAAATTCGACAGAAAGTTGTCTTTTTACATGAATGTGTATTCAGGGAAAATCGGTTCAGATTTATATATAACCTTCATATATATGTTCCTCCTGATTTGGTATCATAGCGCTATAGAATTCCGATCAGTAAAATTTTCCAGAAAGATGTTTCTCAATTTAAGAAATATATTGCTTAATTTAGCGATTAACGGGTCAGAATTGGATAATATGTTCCTACCCATTTATAAATTATTCCATATTATTATCGCAATGACCCTTAGGTGTAGGGTATTATATAGTCAGCCCCGCCCGACTTTCTGTCTTTCCTTACTGGTTTTTTTTATTGCCTAATGATTTCTTTGTTAATTTTAATCGAATATTACTTTGAACTATGCTACCAAAAATTTTTTTTGTGTTCGCGACCTAAAAACTTTTTTGTTTTATAGATTGTGGAATACTATTTTATGAAACCAAAACAAAAAATTGTTTATGGTAGTTTTTTTTTTTAATTTTTTTTTCTAAAAGTAAAATTTTAATGGAAGTTGCTCTTAGTATTTGGACCATATTTTTTGAAGTATAAGCGCTATGAAGTCGGGATAACACTTAAATTAAAGGCTAGAAATGCTGGAAATTAATTTCAGGTAGAAACAGAAGTTTAGTAACTGTCGTTAAAACGATTAAAAACGAGGTTTAAAAAAAAATCGCTTTTTTCTGGCGCGAAAAAAATCTATAAAAACTAGAAAAATTGCCAAAAAAAAATTGTTTGTTCTATTTCTTGAAAGATGTCATGCTAAAAAAGAGAGGTATTGTAAAAATAGAGATATTAAAAAAATTATAAAAATAGAGATATTAAAAAATTTCATATTTTTTATTTTGACAATTTTGTTCGGGTGGTACCATAAGGTGCGGGGAAAACACACACATTCTTTAATATACGATGGGTGCTAGAGAAACATTACACTGTACAAAATTTCAAGTGTTTGTATGTACACGAATCGGAGTTATAAGCAGTTAACTTTTTGTGCAAAACGGTCCATTTGTATGGGAGGTACCAAAAGAGGCGTTGCATCTTCGCCCATTTTTCCCAAGATGATAGTGACCAAGAATCTAATAAATGGTTTTTCAACAGGGACGCTACAAAAGTAGACCGACAGGGACAGCAAACGACGCCATATTTTTTGCCGCTCTTTCGACATTTCTCTTCAGTAAGTTTTTTCATTTCATGATGGAAAGATATACGAGCCAACAACGAGTCGAAATTATTAAAATTTACTACCAAAATTCGGAGTCAGTGGCCTCAACGTTAAGAGCGCGAAAAATTATCTTCAGCGATGAGGCTCATTTCTGGCTGAATGGCTTCGTCAATAAACAAAATATGCGTTATTGGTCAGACAGCAATCCACACGTACTCCATGAGTCATCATTGCATCCCGAAAAAATTACTGTTTGGTGCGGTTTGTGGGCCGGCGGCGTCATTGGGCCGTACTTCGTCCGTGATGATAAAGACCGGCACGTTACTTTGAATGGGAATCGCTACCGTTCAATGATAACTGAATATTTTTGGCCCCAATTGGATGATATGGACTTGGAGGACATGTGGTTCCAACAGGACGGCGCCACAAGCCACACAGCGAATGCCACAATCAATTTATTGGAAATCAAGTTTGGAGAACGTGTTATCTCACGAAATGGTCCTCGGTCGTGCGATTTGACGCCGTTAGACTATTTCCTGTGGGCTACGTCAAGTCTATGGTCTATGCCAACAAGCCAGCGACGATTGATGAACTTCGTACGAATATCGAAATGTGAAATTGCAGCAGTATCGGCCGACTTATGCTTGAAAACCGTCGAAAATTGGGTTCAGCGTCTGGACTTCTGCAAGCGTGCCCGTGGTGGCCATGCAAAAGAAATCGAGTTCCATACATAATGGCATCGAACGTACTTTCACAGGAATAAAGAATTTCATTGATATCCAAAACCGTTTTTGTTTTATTTAAAAGAAACTTTTGTAGCGCTCTTATTGACGGACCCGATGCTATGTAATAATTCTGAGGAGTAGTATATAAGTTATGATATAAACAATATTTCACAAAATGTTGACCTTACGTGGGGTAGGTACTCGAAGGAGTGGACCAACAAAATCCATCTATGACCTTAGCCTGAGATAGCAAAAAATATTGATACATACGAAATTTGAATCCTGTCGATAGTTGTCGTGAGCACTAACCAGAACGACAGACGGATATTGCTAAAATATCCTAAAATGACCCAAAACGGATTTCCGCCAAATCTCTTAGGTCAATCCATCGATCTGTTACGCTTTTGGCCCGCAGCATCTGATTTATACCCTTGTTCACAATAGTAGCGGTATAAAATCCACATTATGATGAAATTCTCTCATTTCTACCAATTTTCTAATAGTTTTAACGACACCTACTAAATTTCTGTTTCCACGTGAAAGTGTCATTAGTAATATTCCTAGTCCTCATTATTTCCTTTAATTTAATATCACGGCTATATCGAGCATATAGTGGGAATGGGACTTTTAAAAAAAATTACCGTAAAATTTTTTTAAATATTTTTGTCGTGTTTAGGACACCATATTACACCAGAAAATGTTATGCACAGCCCTTCGACAAAAATGTTGTTGCATAGTGTTATTGTACCGTTCATAAATTCTAAGGATCGTAATATTTGCATACCCTACACCACACTGTGGTAAAGGGTATTATGACTTTTTTGCATTTGTTTGTAACGCCCAAAAGGAAAAGAGATAGACCTATCGTTTATTATACCGATCGACTTTGAATCACTTTCCCACAGACCATAAGGTCTGTAATGATAAAACTTTGTTGTGCTTCATTTTTCATATAGTAGGGTATTTCTGTCTGTCCCGTCATTTGCGGAAAATTAGTGCTCATCAAAAGCATATCGTCTACCATTGTCTCAGTTGGGGTATGGGAAACTCTTTTGTTTTAGAAACAACGATAACGATAACGATATCGGTAGCTTCTAGAAGATTCGTTTGGCTGTTCGTTTGATTCTGTTGTATTCTCTGAGTCTTCTATGGTAGTCATTCAGATTTTTTGGCGTGATCTATTTTATCGCGAACTAAGTGAGAAAAGGCGCTAAGTCCACTTTTTGTCTAAATGTATATTTTGAAGCGAAATGCAAGATGAGTTGAATATACATCGATTTGGAAACAAAAAGTATAAAAAATCATGCTCTGTCATCTTTAATATCTAAATCGGAAAAGCGCCAAGTCCATATATCAGTTGTAAAAACATAAATATACGGAAGTATTTTGCATCTCCTGTAAAATTTTAAATATTGGACTTAGCGCCTTTACACTCTTAGGTCGCGATATACTTCTATATATATTTTCTATATATTGCCCACAACAGTTTTGGTGGTGGTGGTCATAAATGTCTCAATCGCTGCACACAGTGGCAGATGTATTGTAGAGTAACTTCTGGGGTATTCTGGCTAACTACCGCTACCACTCATTTCAACTTCAGGCTGTTCGTTAGACCATTCGGTCTCCAGGAATATGTGTGATGTTACAAATAAATGCTAAAATTTATAATACCCTGTTCCAATGGGTAGTGTTTAGTATTAAGATGTTAAATATTTCATTTGAAAAATATGACATAATATTTACTTCAAAAAGCACTATTTTTTGCAATTAATTGTCGTATTAGTCCATCTGTTTGCCTGATAATAATATTTGCGATAATATTTTTGATTCAAACTTAAAGTTATAACATTAGAAGAATAGTCGGAATTCCTCTTTAAAATTTAATTAAACGATTTACTAATTTCACATACTTACATGCATACTATAACTGATTGAATTAAACCTTCTGTACCTTACATTTTAACGATATAGTACACTTCAGCAGCAACTACTGTCGGAACAGAGATGGCCACAATTTCCCCAGGCTTTGTGGCACCTCGCAACAAACATTCAGTGCCAACCATTCCATATTTTATTTCTCTGAATGGGGGAGGTAAACTTCATTCTTTTTAGTTGACTGAAACTTTCGAACTTGTTGAATTAATCGATTATTCGTATCACCTTCACTCTTCATCATTATGACATACATAAACATTTAGCAATAAAATTACATCATTAGCGCAATCGTTCAGTACAACGGTTCATAAAGCAAAACAAAACCGCATTTTATGACCATTTCTCCACCATAAATCACAGAACTTTTGTCTTTTATTACAATCCTTTTGGAGGGCAATAATAATAATTTGTAGCAGACTTTTCGCCATGACTGTGGAACGTTACACAATAACCTCTCGACCAATAAAAATGGAAACTAGCGAATGGTTGGAAAGAGAGACAGACCGACAGACAGACGGACAAATGGATGGACGTTCAACTGGACAACTCTATAAAGACATTATAAAGAATGTTAAAATGATGTTTTAACTTTTGGCTCAAAGACCTCGCAAACACACGCACACACGTCCCATAGCATTCCCAGTTCGCAGTTCTCCCAGCATAAAGCCAAAGCATCACTAGAGCAGACGGTCATAAAAAGGGACCAAAATATTTGACCACAAAAAGATCCCCTCGTTAGCATTTTCTTGCTGTTGCTGCAACATCAACAGCAGCAGCTCCAGCATCCCAAGCATGAGTGTGGAGGGCAACACAATAAAATAAAACAATACAACTGAAACGTGGTAACTGCTACAAATGGACTCTGTGCATGTATTGTATACTCTCTCTCTCTCTCTCGCGCGGTCAGATTTCGAAAACAAAAGAAAACACGAAGTATGTCTTGCTGGCATAAACAGAAGACGACAGCAACGACGGCGACGATGACAAGGGCGAGGGCGAGTATAATGTTGCACGACTGAAAACAATCCTTAACTATTATGGCGACTGGACATTTTAATGTCCACTTGGGTGAGGGTGAGAGTGAGAGTGGTAGCGGTAGTTAGCCAGAATAACCCAGAAGTTACTCTACAATACATCTGCCACTGTGGCAGCGATTGAGACATTTATGACCACCACCACCAAAACTGTTGTGGGCGACACACCACTCCCCATCCACTTATCTCGTCCGGCAGATGTAACCGGAGAATCTCGTCTCTTGTTACAACATGTCACAATCGTTTCCATTTACATTACATATGTAGATATTTTGGGGTTTTCATTAAATTTTATGACTTGCCATGATTTTTAGTGGGGGGTGGCATAACTGCAAAAGTATAATTTTAAAACTTAAAGTGTGTCCTTGCATCTTTGAATTTTGTTTTGCTTTAAGGGATAAATTTGAATCCACAAAAAACATATGCGCAATAACTTTAAACACAAAATATATTTTGGCTTAATAACTCTTTAATAAATCGATATGGGTGATTTAATAGTTGTGAGAAATGTCAGAACGGTGAAACAATTTTTTCTCATTCTTAATCGGACTAAATTCATTGGAATAGTAGTTGAAAATATGAAATATGAAAATCTGTAAAGAAGGACTATACTATATGATATCCTACGCCACGCAATCAGAGCAGAATAAGGAGACATTTTGTGAAATTGATCAATGTTGTTTTTTTAATGATATTGATTTTTCGGGATATAAGCAGTTACGTTTTTAGTAAATATCTGTTCAAAAATCCTGGTTCTTTACTGCCCTCCTAAGAAAGAAAGTCACATTTCCATTTTAGTAGTTTTGAGATATTTAGCTTTTACGTTTTTTAACTTTCGCGCCATTTAATTTTTTTATAGGACCTAAATTGGTCTATGTGAACTGGTAAAACCGGCTGCCACCCAAAACCTAAAGCCGCGAAAGTTAAAAAAGTTAAAAGCCGAATATCTCAAAACTACACACTGGAAAAAAATCGCTTCTGTAGTATATTGTCCCAAACATATTCTGCTTGAAATACACATATGTTTAGGGTACCCTACAAATATATAATATTTAACACCTACACCTACGTGTGAGTCGTGTCATACTGTCATGTTATTTTTGTTAAGTATTGTTTGGCATTTCATCATGGAAAGACTTACGCCTGAACAACGTATCAGATGGCCCATCCGTTGAGTCCAATTTTCGATGACTCGATTATGTTGACCATAAGTTGAGCGAAGTGCACGAAACACATTCCTCACAGAACGTGAATTTTCGCAATAAAGTTGAACGATTTGTAAACGTTGTTCAGGCGTAAGTCTTTCCATGATGAAATGCCAAACAATACGTAACAAAAATAACAGGAGAGTATGACACGACTCACACGTGATCTGTCAAAAAAGGATATTGAACAAAGTATCTTTACTTGGATCACCTTATATTATATATTTGGGAGGATATTGTTCTAAAGAAAAATATGTTCCCATTCTAATATTTTTTATTTGGAGCTAATATTTCCGAAACAAGTATTAAACCCAGGTTGGAATTCGATTATAACAATAAAAATAGTATTAACATCAAACTGTATATTGCCTAAACCGTGTGTCGGTTGCATTTACATATCCATAGTTGAAACAACAATAATAACATGGATACGATCAAATAAAAATGCTTGCAACTAAATCGATGGTTGTATCAATCGAATTAAGATTGTTTTTTTCATTGACACTCGGTTAGTTGTGATAACCAATTTTAAACTTTCATTATAGTACCATATGATCGATTGTTGGTTGTGACAACCAATGTTTTATTCTTGATAACAGAAATTGTATCAATAGACCAAAGATTATTATTGCAACGAATAATTGGTTACTACAACACAAAAAATATGAATAAATAATCGTTTTTTGCTTATACCAATAATTTTCCAAATTTAGAATAATGAAATGTATTTTGGGAAATACAACCGAAAGATTGGTTGCTGTCCTTTTGCTGACACATGACAAACAAAAAATAAAATTACTTGACATAAATAAATCTTCAACATTTTGTTCAAGAGCGGTATATGTAGTCACAAATAATCTCCTGTGGATAATAATGTGTGAAATGCAAAATGTTTTACATAAATAGAAAATAAAAGCAACGATCATGAAATTTAAAGCACAGGGTTAAGCGATATTTGCATGAAAATTGTTGTTTTTTTTCGTGTACTAAAAGTTGTGTCAAATATTTCCACATCTCATAATAGTGATGGATTTGTAATATGGGATTTTTAATTTTATTTGGTTTTTTGTTCAACAAATAAAATAAAAATTAATGAAAACTGTTTTTAATTAATTGTCGGTAGTATATGACTGACAAATTATCAGAACAACCAAGTTGGTTCTGGCAACATACAACAGATAATATTAGCCACCATTTTCGTAGTTGGCGCAACCAAATATGATTGCTGTCAACATGGAAGCAGAAGTATACCACAACCAAAATGTTGGTTGTCCTAATGGAATCGCTTGTGGCCAAACTATTTATTCTGAAGTTTCTGGTCAGTTAGAAAAAACACGAGGGACACATGGAGGAAGAATTTTTCGTGAGCACTGTTCATGTGAGATCTTTCCGCAAAAAATTATAGCTCATAACTTTTTGAAATGCGATTTCAAGTGTTTTTTGTTTTTTTGACAGCGGTCAGCGCGGCCCGCGATGTAATGAAATAACACTAAAGAAGCGGTTATAGCGGCTTGAAATACCTATAAATCTATGTAGGTGTCGTTGATGTGCTCTTAATGGAACCACTGCTATAGCTTCCCAAACCTTTGTTAAACTTGCGTGAATTTTTTTTGATAGTGTATTTTGCGTAGCACATCGACAGTTACATATGTATAGGTTGAGCTGAATTAATTATCCCAGATGGCTTTTTGACCTGGTGAATCCAAAAATCAGGGGGCCGTTACAAAATAATGAATCGCTGAAATTTTATTCACTTTTTTCCATTTTTGCAAAAATTGCAAATTTTGTCCTTGGCATTTTTACTAGTATAAACGTCTGAAATTCATTTCTATGTTCTTTGGGCATACTGCTGTGGTGCACTTAACAATCTTGGATACTTATTTGAAGATTGAAGTCTTGTACGCGAAGAACGTGACACTTTTATCTCAGCAATGATCTTCAAGGCACACCCAGTGTGGGGTACAGATATGGCGGAAGTGTATATGAAATAAAAGGATTTTTAACGCTCTATTCCGAAACCGGAGGGCCGTCATTTTATTTTGATGATTGTGCAAACTATGCACATTGCAAAAATTATATTTCCACAAAAAAAATGTTCGTATGAAAATTAAACCTGGTCGATTTTTGGATTCGATATATTTATCCGAACAATGAAGCTACAGCGAATATTTCGTCATAGGCTCATAGAAATGCTAATGTTCTATGATTGTAATTTTAGTATTCCGAATTCCGCTGAAAATTGCATTTTATACAATTTTTTTTTAAATTTAAATTTGGAACCGCCATAACTATCGCGGCCTTTGATGAAATTTATTCACAACAACGGTTATTGCATGTTTATATTTTTATCTTCGACTGTTGTAAAAGCAGTTGATGTGCTCGCCGAAAGAATCTTGAAAAAAAATTTTGATATTTGCCCATATGCGTTCCAAACAAAATTTCTTGACTTTCAAATAAAATTAGTTTGAAAAAAAAATTTATTTTTTTTTTAAAAAAATCGGTTCCAAATATATTTTTTCGATTCAAACATATCAAAAATAGCGATTTTCCTCCGTGTACTAAAATTGAGATATGAATTTTTTTCTTAGGAGGTCACTATAGCCCATAGGTGCAAAATCAGGATGTACAGGGTTTTCCAATAAGAGTGATATGATTTCTTTGGGAAAAAACACACTTATTATTAAGGAAATTCAAAAGTTTTTTATTTAATGTAAGTACAATCGATACAATTAAGTTCTAAATAAAACGTCATTCAAACGGCCTCCACGACTTCTTCTGCAGGAGCGAATTCGATGAACGCAATTTTCGAGCACTTTTTCCACTAAATCAAGTCGTATGTCATGAATGGCACGTTCAAAATTTACTTGTAAAGCTTGAAGTGAGTCTGGTTTATTTAGAAAGACCAATGATATCAAATAACCCCACACGAAATAGTCTAATCGTGTTAAATCACAACTTCTTGGAGGCTATTTAATATCACAATTTCTTGAAATAATCGTATCTCCAAACTTTTCTCGCAACAATTCAATTGCTCTCAATCATTTGCTGTGTGGCACGTAGCCACAATCGGCCAATGGCAAAAAGATAGCTCTTAACGAGAGCTAAAATATAAAAATATAAAAAAAAAACTTAGCATTATTTTCAAATGTGAACGGAAAGTTTATGTTTGCTCTAGCTCCTTACCGGTACTTCGGATCGGGAATCGGTCAATGGCAAAAAGATAGCTCTTAACGAAAGCTAAAATATTGCTCATGGGTGTCAAGGTCGTAGGACGACGGGAAAGTGTTTTTATTTAAAAAAAATAGACTTAGTGCACGAAAAGTTGTAATTAGAGAACGATTATTTTGATAATAAATCAAAATAATAATTTGTAAACGTTGTTCTTGCGTATATCTCTCCATGATGAAATTGTAAACACTACTGAATACAATGAAAAACAAATGACATATTACAAAAGGCCGAAACGTCACTTCAAAATCATATCAGCCCTATTGGAAAACCATTTACATAAATAATTAACCTTGCACATATTGATTTTTGAATTTTGATAAATTTTTAAATATAGTATTAAGTGTCCTTAAAATGAATGAAGTCTTAAACTTTTACTGGAGTCACGAAAGGTGAAGGAGTCCGTGTAGAAAAGAAACAAAATGGGCTGACATTTGCTAAAGATATAAACAGGGATGGTCCACGACATGATTTTTTAGGTTTACGACTGTCAGAAAGGTGTAAACGTCACATACGTCACAAACCCGTCTGAAATGTATGAAATGTCGTAAACTGTAATATCAGTTCTAAGGACGCTGCAGACTTCAGCCCTTCACGTAAAAATCTGGACACTATATAAAAACTAATCGAAATTCGAGATACAACTTTATTTAAAATTTTTTGAGAAAATATATGTTTTTGATCGAATACCGATATTTACACAATGGTGTGATATATTGTACAACCCGAACATTAATTATGTTCAAAATGGGGAAATCAACTATTTCGGCGATAAATCTACTTTTTCAACAACGGAACGCACATCTTTTCAGTTCATAAAAATTCACTTTTCTTCACATCTTTTGTAGACCATTTAATTTATATTCATGACGAACCTTAAATCGTTCAGTTTCAGTTTTTTTTTTGCAAAATATTAGGCGTGTTTTCGTTACACCATAAGTGCTTAATTTGTATGGGGAGCTAAGCACTTTTAAGCACTATTAGTTCCCGATGAAGTTTGGTGCTTGTGTTCATGTCTTAATCGAGTATGATGTTGCCAGATTGGGCACCCTATATTTAGCAATATGGCATCCCATCTTTGGAGAGATTTTATCAATTATTGTGAATTAACGGGAATAAGAAGAACAAAAATGGGAAATTATTTTAATATTTGCAAAAAGAGTGTAAACAGTTGAACTTAGAATTGTAAATGTATGTTTTATAAATACTTTTCACGATTTTTTTGTCTGTTTCGCACTGTTCTTTCTTCGCAACTCATGACACCATTGCTACCAGATAGTGAAAATCCGCCACTTATTGCTTATGTGCCAGTTAGTGGAAGTAAGTTGTTTTCGTTGCAAAGTGCTAAACTAAAAGTGCTAGCTTGTAACGAAAACATGCCTATTATATAAGTTCTGATTCACACGAGGCAATTTTTTTAAAGCAAGTATCAAAGTTTGTAGTTTGTCTGCCTCTCTCCAACAAACTTTGACAGCCCACCCATTTCTGTGCTTGTTGCAAAAAATAGAAGGCCTTACTTATTCTGGAATATGGCAAAAAATCGACATAACGCAGCGTCAACTGCATAATTAGAAGGCATTTTCTCCAATTGGTCTCATGTACTTTCTCATGTACGATCTAAAAAGTTGCTGGAAGTTTACTGGAAGACAACTTTGAAGGCATTGATGATAGAGATTCGAGTGAAGAAGAAACCTAATTTATAAACAAATAATAATTCATTTGAACCAATAAATAAACTTGAAAGTTCAAAATAAATATTTTTTTCTTTTCTATTGACTTGCTAATTATTTACTGTTAGTGACAAAGTCAAGTTTCCGACATTAGGTTCACGACGTTGTATACGTATGTCGAATACGTCTCAAATGTATGTCATGTACGTCACAGTTTATGACGTACCATCCCCGGATTTAAGACCAGGAACGACAGTAGAAGATGCATAGCTGATCCTGTCTATTAGCGGTATAAAAGCAAGATTTTGTTCAATATCCTCTTACTTCTACCAAAAGGGCTCTAATTTTTACATTTATTCATAGATATTTTCCAAATATGCATTTTTCTTCGTTAGGCATTAGCTTTCAAAAATTGCAACAAACATTTTTTAGATTTTGAGAAATTCACTATTAATATATTTTTATTATTTTATCGTAAAGTCTCATCGGTAATGAATAGAATGAGACCATTCCGTAGAAAATCGATGCATCGCTTTAAAAGTTTATTCAAAATATGTACAAGCACATTCATTGGCTTTTTTGTTGTAACATAGACAAATACGAAGACAGATTTAAAAGGGCAGCTTGCGCTATGATCACTATAGTAAAATAATTCTGTGGTCACAATCGATAACCGCCTAAGTCGACTTAGGAAAGATTTGAGTTATGTGTGACATTATGTTTTACTTACAGTGCTTTATATTTATGTGAAATCCCCATGCATCTGCCATTGTTTTTTTTTTATATTAACAAAAACATTATGACTTAAGTGGTAATGAAGACCCATTACAGAAAAACAAAAAGTAATTTTTCTCGAAAGCATGATTTTCGATTTAGGTGGTTATTTCTTGTGACCACAGATGTCAACCTTATTGTCCTTTATTCGCAAATTGTCCTAATTCTTCAAATGGTTCAAACCTTGTATCCTACCATCTAAAAATTAAAAAAAAATCGCCTTGTTTGCACCTTTTTTTGAAGAACCTAATAAAAAATATATTACTTAATATTTAGGGTCATGCTTAGAGATGCTAATGAAAATGTGTTAACTTTTTGTACGAATTGTACCTATTTTAAACATTAAGATTTATTTGGCTCAATTCTTTAAATAAAGAACAATGTACCGTACCTTGAATTAGATATCCTTAATATTCTCTCTACAGAAATACAAAATACAACAAACCTATTTCCTTCCTCTTAGCCTCATTGCACCACTCCCCTACCCCTAATGTCCAAAGTCATTTGCAATCGATACTTTTAAAGCTTAAGATAATATCAAAATCTCATGAATCCATCCCAAAATTTCATCCCTCATAGAAATATGGTACTCTTCCTGGATGTGTAATGTTAGTGGTGGTGCCCCATTGACATCCCGATATTTCTCGTTTTGTTCGTTAGTGTTGTTTGAGTGGCAATGTGTGTGTGTGTATGTGAGTATTTGCGTTTTTTGGTAATTGTGAAAAATTCTAAGCACGTTTTAAGTACTTAATGTGCACATAGTCACGCACACTCTTACACACTTCATACTGCTGCTGCTCATTCTGGATGAGTTCGTTCGTCTATGTGTGAGTGTCTTCGTCCTGGATGATGGGATACGTATGTATATAAATGAATTCAACAGCAGTGCTACAGTTGCCTGCCCCCCTCCTTCCTCACATTGCATAGTATCCTTCCCATACTGGTGTCCTGATGCTGCTGCTCTATGATGCTCAGATGCCAGAGGTGTTTTGCTTTTTATTTTTTTAAAAGCTTTAAAGTTTCTTCTTTTTTTGGATCCCCATTTTGTGCAAAAGTGAACCATATTCCCTTTTCGGTGCCGTTAAACCGACCAAAACACCAAACTTTGTGCACGACAGGAACAACAATGATGAAGAGTCGAGAGCGAGCGGTACAGCGGGAAAAAAGCCAATACAGCACGTGCTCGGTTCGCTTCCTCGGAACGTCTGGTTGATGTTAGACATCTTTAGGAGTTTTAAAATTGGAAGGCGAGATCGGAGTTGATGGTACTATTCCCTGGTTTGGTAAGCTTGTTTGGCATGTAAGTGTTAGCAGACTATTAGTAACTGCATTGTTATGGCCCCATTTTTACTCGACTTTTTTTTGAGGGAGTCTAAGGGAGTAATGGTTAGGAATGAAGAAGTTAGCAGGTGCCAGGTGGCAGGAAGACTGTTATTTCTAGCTTTTATTTTATGCTCATATTGGATATTTATGTATGGAATGCATACGTGAATATATCGACACCTACATATGTACATATATGAATGTATCACTGTCGTTTCTGGTGATGGCGCAAAGGGAAGTATACTATGAGAAGAATAGGTAAATTTGAACGACAAGGAAAAGGAAATTGTAGAATTGAAAAACTTAAGTTTGAGTTCGAATGACATTGACAATGCAACGTAAAATGTGAATATTAACAGATCTGAGCTCTTCTCCAGGAAACCCGCTGGGAGTGCGGAATAAACCATTCTTTACCAAAACAGGACTTTGGCGTTTCAGAAAGGAACTGACCTTTCCACTTCAACAGCACAAAAATATATATTTATGTTCAATATATCCCGAGGTATGGGCACTTAACTTTGTACTAAACAAATCTTATTTAGTTCTGAATCAGTGAACTGTCGAGTACGCTTGTTTCGAACTACCCGGTATTTAGCATTTTTGCTCATTATAGACGAAGTTCGTTGTATCCGGGGTAAGACAAAAGTCAAAATTCCCATAGTTAAAATATTTTAAATATCGATACCTCCATTCTATAACATGCTAAGTCGACTTAGCATGTTGTTAGGGCGATTGCATATTTAATTTCTAAATATTCAAAATTATATTTTGTCAAAATTTGGGGTTTATACGTCAACCCAATCAAAAGTTATTCACAAAACAGTATAGGTCATTCAGTTCGCATTATAAAGGAATTCCACACAAATTGAAAAAAACATCAAACTTTGATCGAAAAAACTACCTTTTTATACCCTACACCACACTGTGGTACAGGGTATTATAAGTTTGTTTCACGGCAGATGTTTGTAACACCTGAAAATAACACAGCTAGACCCACCTTAAAGTATACCGATCGACTCAGAATCACTAGCTGAGTCGATTTAACCATGTCTGTCCGTCCGTCTGTCCATGTAAAGTTGTTCGTCGACTACAGGTCGCAATTTCACTCCGATCGCTCTGAAATTTTGCAGTTTAGAGTATTTCGCAGCTGTAAAGATCCCTATTGAATTTGGTTCAGATGAAATCGGTTCAGATTAAGATATAGCTCCCATATATATCTTTCGTCCGATTTGGCCCTTTAGTCCTGTAGAAGCTGTATTTTACATCAAATCATTTTGAAATTTAGAATGGTAGAGTTTCTTGATCCATGAACCAACACTACCGAATTTGAAGAAAATCGGTTAAGATTTAGCTATAGCTCCCATATATATGTTTCGTCCGATTTGGCCCTTTAGTCCTGTAGAAGCTGTATTTTACATTCAATCATTTTGAAATTTTGAATGGTAGAGTTTCTTGATCCATGAACCAACACTACCGAATTTGAAGAAAATCGGTTAAGATTTAGATATAGCTCCCATATATATCTTTCGTCCGATTTTGCTCTTTAGCCCTGTAGAAGCTGTATTTTACATCCAATCATTTTGAAATTTAGAATGACAGAGTTTCTTCATCCACGAACCAACACTACCGAATTTGAAGAAAATCGGTTAAGATTTAGCTATAGCTCCCATATATATGTTTCGTCCGATTTGGCCCTTTTGTTCTATAGAAGCTATATTTTACATCCAATCGTTTTGAAATTTAGAATGGTAGAGTTTCTTGATCCATGAACCGACGCTACCGAATTTGGAGAAAATCGGTTAAGATTTACCTATAGCTCCCATATATATGCTTCGTCCGATTTTGCTCTTTAGTCCTGTAGAAACTGTATTTTACATCCAATCGTTTTGAATTTTAGAATGGTAGAGTTTCTTGATCCATGAACCAACATTGCTGAATTTGAAGAAAATTAAGATTTAGCTATAGCTCCCATATATATGTTTCGTCCGATTTTGCTCTTTAGTCCTGTAGAAGCTGTATTTTTAATCCAATCATTATTTTGAAATTTAGAATGGTAGTATTTCTTGATCCATGAACCAACACTACCGAATTTTAAGAAAATCGGTTAAGATTTAGCTATAGCTCCCATATATATGTTTCATCCGATTTGGCTCTTTAGATCCAATCGTTTTTATACCCTACACCACACTGTGGCACAGGGTATTATTTATGTATAAAATGTCCCAAAAGTAAATTTATGTAAACAATTTATACATGAATTACAAAATTTATATATCAGAGTTATTCAATATTACGAGAGTTGTGTAGGGTATTATATAGTCGGCCCCGCCCGACTTTAGTCTTTCCTTACTGTTTTTTTTTTATTTTCGTTGAAATAACATTTTCTACAAAACTTCGTCGCAATTGCGTTGCTTTTAAAATTGTTATACCCTACACCACACTGTGGTGCAGGGTATTATGACTTTGTGCATTTGTTTGTAACGCCCAAAAAGAAGAGATGTAGAACCATAGTTTATTATACCGATCGTCATAGAATCAATTTTTGAGTCGATTTAGCCATGTCCGTCTGTCTGTCCATGTATTCTTGTAATCAAAGTGCAGGTCGTATTTATGGTCCGATTGTGATGAAATTTAGCACAGTGCTCTTTTTTGGCCCAAGGACGATCCCTATTGAAATTGGTCAAAATCGGTTCAGATTTAGATATAGCCCCCATATATATGTTACCCCCGATTTGACATGTAAGCGCTGTAGAAACTGTATTTTGTATCAGATCAGTACGAAATTTGGCAGAGAGACTTCCCTTATTACATGAATGAACACTGCTAAATTCGGGGAAAATCGGTTCAGATTCAGATATAGTCCCCATATATATGTTTCACCCGATTTGACATGTTAGCGCTATAGAAACCGTATTTTATATCCGATCTGTACGAAATTCGGCAGAGAGAGTTTTCTTGTTACGTGAATGAACACTACCGTTCAGATCCGTTCAGATTTAGATATAGCCCCCATATATATCTTTCACCTGATTTTTACATGTAAGCGCTGTAGAAACCGTATTTTATATCCGATCAGTATGAAATTCGGCAGAAAGAGGTTTCTTTCTACATGAGGGAATACTGCCAAATTTGGAGAAAATCTGTTCAGATTTAGATAAGCACGGAGGACTGTATTTTATATACGATCAGTACGAAATTCGACAGAAAGAGGTCTTTTTACGTGAATGAGTATTCACTGAAAATCGGTTCAGATTTATATATAACCTCCATATATATGTTCCTCCTGATTTGGTTTCAAAGCGCTATAGAAGTTGTACCTTACTTCCGACCATTAAAATTTTGCAGAAAGATGTTTCTCAATTTAGGAACTAATATTGCTTAATTTAGCGATTATCGGTTCAGAATTAGATAATATGTTCCTACCCATTCACCAATTATTAAAAATTATTATCGCAATGACCTTTTGGCATTGTTAGGGAGGTGTAGGGTATTATATAGTCGGCCCGCCCGACTTTCTGCCTTTCCTTACTGGTTTTAAATTACTTTTTTCTAGAAATATTAAAAAAAAAATAGAATAAAAAATAAATTGACCAAGAATGAATTTCCAAAAAGAACGATAAACGAATTATTAACGAGAGCAATGATGAAAAAGGACAAGAAAGATAATAACGCAGACCCAAAAATATATAAGTCTGTAACCTATATACCGGGACTATCTGAACGATTTAAAAATTCTAACATACGAGTATATGACAAAAATAAAATCGAACTAGCATTTAGGACCCTAAACACAACCAAGCTAAAAAAAGAAGACAAATCAAATTTGGTATACCAGATAAGGTGCAATGGTGACGAAGTGACGAAGTAGGGACCACAAGGACGAAACTTAAAACTAGATTATCGTCACATAAATCTGACCAAAAGGCTATGGAAAACCCACTAGAGCAGAAGACGGCTTTGGACACAAACCTGACTTAAATAATGTAGATGTATTAATAGAAGATACAAATCCATAGAGACGATACAAATTAGAGATGCTTTTTATAACAAATATCCCGACGGAGAAGAGACTTGACTATAAGACAGACATAGATAAATGCTCTCAGATGTATAGATATATAATTAATAAGCACGGACGAAACAAATGTTAGTTGACAAGTAACTTCAAAGAAACAAGTCGAACTGTTTAAAAGCTAAATTTAAAATTGTATGTTAAAAATAGAAATGGAAGTGCAGAGAAATTTCCACAAAAAAAAAATGAAATTAAATTTCGACCTCAAAAATTGAATTTTCTAGTAAAATTTAATTTAAACGAAATTTGTATAGAATTACATTTCGATTAGAATTTTTTATAGAATGTAATTTCAACAAAATATCATTTCGACATTGACGAAAATGCCACTTTTAGAAAAATACAAGCTTGGTGCAATTGTCAGTAAAATCATTTTTGGATTTTTTCCTATAAAAATGCAATCATAAATTTTTTAGACAAAATATTTGGAAAATATTTTTGAAAAAAAAAACAAATTTTGGTAATATTTTCTAGAAAATCCCAAATTTTCGATAATATTTGTATTTTCGACAAATTTTGAATAAATTTTGTAGATAAAAAAATTGCATTATTTCAAAAAATTAAATTTTGATGACATTTTCTAAAAAAGTGACATTTTCTATTTAAACAAAATTTGTAGAAAATTGAATTTCGGTTAAACTTTTTTTGAAGAATGAAATTTCGACAAAATTTGCATTGTACGTGTCAATAAAAGGACGTGTTGAAATTTTTCAAAGAATTTTATAAAATTCTTGTTTTTGTTTTTTTGTTTTATTCGATCTGCTTTCATAGTACCCTCAAATATGAAAACGACTTTGTTAAAAATTAAAGAAGAAGTAAGTGACATGTATTTGGGGCGGTTGTAATGGTTGGATAGACAGATCTGTTTCGGGAGCCACCAAACTCCCATTGTCAATATCCTTATTACAACGATTACTTCAGTCGAAATTATTAAATATATACGCACAGCCAAGATATGCGCTTTTAGCAAACAGTTCTCGTTTAATGATACTTGGCTGTGCGTATATATTTAATAATTTCGACTGAAGTAATCGTTGTAATAAGGATATTGACAATGGGAGTTTGGTGGCTCCCGAAACAAAGTTTAATTTCCTCATAATTTTCTATAAAATTGCAATTCTATGAAAATTCATATAAATTTGCAATTTCTATGAATTTTTCAATAAAAAAATTTTCATTAGACCCCAACCAACAATAATGTATAAGGGCCTGTTTCTGTAACTTTTTTCGTTCGTCTACTGCGAACAATCAAAAATCACTCAGTTATTCCGAGAAATCTATAAGTCACAGAAGTTTATAATTCGTTGTGTCTGTAGAAAATCATGTAAAAAGCTTGTTCCTAAAATATTTCTAACCTGCGTTTTATAGAATTCAAGTAATAACTGAGAGAATTTTGATCGTTCGCCGTAGACGAACGAAAATAAGTTACAGAAACAGGCCCTAAATGTTAAAGTTTAGTTCTTTGCTTATAGTGCCACGCCCAAAAATACTGGCAAAATTATGTAGCGTATAAAGACTTTTAATTTTCTATAGAGACTAAATATGATTTCCATATTCGCCATCTTTCTACTTGTCTCCCAGATAAAAATTTCCATGGAATACTATAAATTTTGTGATTTTCTGCAATAGTCGCATATCTCAACAAATCATAATGTATATACTTATAGCTTGAAAAATTTATCGCAGAGCCATAGTGTTCAATATGGATCTCTAGATATATACATATGTATGTTAACATCTCAAATTATAAAATTTCTGAGATTAGCTAACTATCACATTATTATCACATATATCAAAATTATTTCTTGTAATATAGTTCTGAAACTAATTTAATTAGAAATGATAAATTAAAATTTATTTTAATTTTGAAATGAAGAATTGAACTCAAAAAGTTATCAAACGAAAATTAAAAATTAACATTTCATTAATTATATCAAAATAAACGAAGTAACATTTTCCTACTTTTAATTCGGCCAACTATAGTTTCCATAGAGCATTTCGGCACATATACTTTATATGTGTCACTTAAGCGGAGTATGAAGCGTATTTGCCTCTAATATGGAAGATATCAATTATAGTTTTTGTGTGAATACTTATTTTCAACTCGGTTTTGTATGTCTTCATGACTACACAGTAGAACTACATTGAAAAGGTGGATAATACGAGTATACGTATCATTCACATGATTGCCTCTACACCAAGGTATCCTTCCCCACTTCTGCTATAAATATCATCTGCTTCCGCAGCAGCAAGTAGCCCATCATCATAATAATCACTACGGCGGCCATCTAAAACTCTTTATATGATGTTAAATTTTCATTTTGTTATTCTCACACATTTTGCACCCGAAGAAGAAGTATTATTAGAAACAGAAGTGATAGTTTGCACGCCAAGTTGTAGTCCTAGTCTTAATGGTGGTAATGCCATCCACTTAAAGGACATGCATCAGCATCAACATCATCACACCATCCGTTTCATCAGCAGGAGCAGCTAGCTAGAGCATCGACTTCGACATCAGTATCAGCATCAGCTTCACCATCATCAGCAACATCTTACCGTCCGTCGTCAGCAGGAACTAGTTTGGATAGCAGTTGCAAGGAGCAACATTTTTTAATGCCTTTGCAAATGTTGTACGTGTCAAATTTTTAATGATTATGATAAAAATTACAAATTGTCAAGAAAAGTAAAACGGGAACAAAATCAGGCAAAAAGATCACAGCGCTGTTATCCTCATCGCCGTCGTCTCATATCCTTTAATGGAGTAGTCTTTTAGTCTACAACAAGGAGTTTTATCGCCCAAAAAGTAAGCAAAAAAAAAACGCCAACTTCGAAAAGAAGCAAACGTTACAGTAAATGTTTTGCAAAACGACGAACGAAGTTGAAGATTTATGCTTTAAGTGCTCGAAAAGGTGTTGAACAAATTTACAGACTCCCATCAAAGAATAGTTAAAGGTGAGAATGCCACACTAACAATAATCGTAGAGGTTCAAAAGGTCTGTCGACATAATGAAGTTGCAAACAAGTCGTTTTCAATAGAAGAGAAAGAAGTGGAAAGGTGATTTACTTTAGTGAATGGTGGTTGTTATGAGATTTTCATATATGTATATATATTTCGAGATGAATAATTAAAGTTCTCCTTTTTATACCCTACACCACACTGTGGTACAGGGTATTATGACTTTGTGCATTTGTTTGTAACACCCAAAAGGAGAAGAGATAGACCCATTGTTTATTATACCGATCGACTTGTAATCACTTTCTGAGTCGATTTAGCCATGTCCGTCTGTCTGTCCGTCTGTCTGTCTGGAGACGTATTCTTGTAATCAAAGTACAGGTCGCAATTATGGTCCGATCTCAACGAAACTTTGCACATATCTTTTTTTAGGCCCAAGGACGATCCCTATTGAATTTGGTTAAAATCGGTTCAGATTTGCATATAGCTCCTATATATATGTACCTCCGATTTGGCATATATGCACTGTATAAGCAACATTTTGTAACCGATTTGTACAAAAATTGACAGAGAGTAGTCTCGTGATACACTTAGATACAATACAAAATTTGGGGGAAATCGGATCAGATTTATATATAGCCCCCATATATATGTTGCACCCGATTTGACATGTAAGCGCTGAATAAACTGTATTTTATATCCAATCAGTACGAATTTCGGCAGAAAGAGGTTTCTTATTACATGAAGGAATACTGCCAAATTCGGACAAAATCGGTTCAGATTTAGATATAGCCCCCATATATCTGTTACCCCCGATTTGAAATTCAATAGCTGTAGAAACTGTATTTTATATCCGATCACAGCGAAATTCGGCAGAAAGAGGTTTCTTATTACACGAAGGAATACTGCCAAATTTGGAGAAAATCGGTTCAGATTTAGATATAGCCCCCATATATATGTTAGCACCGATTTGACATTCAAGCGCTGTAGAGACTGTATTTTATATCCGATCAGTACGAAATTCGACAGAAAGAGGTTTCTTATTACATGAAGGAATACTGCCAAATTCGGAGAATATCGGTTCAGATTTAGATATAGCCCCCATATATACCCTACCCCCGATTTGACATGTAAGCGCTGTAAAAACTGTATTTTATATCCGATCAGTACGAAAATCGGCAGAAAGAGGTTTCCTATTATATGAATGAACACTTTTAAATTTGGATGAAATCGGTTCAGATTTAGATATAGCCCCCATATATACTTTACCCCCGATTTGACATGTAAGCGCTGTAAAAACTTTATTTTATATCCGATCAGTATGAAATTCTTCAGAAAGAGGATTCCTATTATATGAATGAACACTTTTAAATTTGGAAGAAATCGGTTCAGATTTAGATATAGCCCCCATATATACGATACCCCCGATGACATGTAAGCGCTGTAGAGACTGTATTTTATATCCGATCAGTACGAAATTCGACAGAAAGAGGTATTTTTACGTGAATGAGTATTCAGGGAAAATCGGTTCAGATTTATATATAACCTCCATATATATGTTCCTCCTAATTTGGTATCAAATCGCTATAGTAGTTGTACTTTACTTCCGATCAATAAAATTTTCCAGAAAGATGTTTCTCAATTTAGGAACGAATATAGCTTAATTTTGCGATTATCGCTTCAGAATTAGATAATATGTTCCTACCCATTTACCAATTATTCCAAATTCTTATCGCAGTGACCCTTATCGCATTGTTAGGGAGGTGTAGGGTATTATATAGTCGGCCCCGCCCGACAGAAGCAGAAGCCTTTCCTTACTGGTTTTGTTTTGACATCTGCCCGCCTAAAGTGTACTTTAGCCCATAGATAGAAAGATTCTGGAAATTTTACTAAAAAAATAGAAAACAAAAATTAGAGCTAACTTTGCAAAACCCTTTGGGGGTTTTGATATACCGGGTGGCCCAAAATGGCCGAAGGGGTTTGAGTTCATTATAACTTATATATATGTATTTGTTAAATTCTATCCATTTACGAGTATCGTTCCGCCAAATTTTATTGTAGTTAACACTTCCGAAAACCGCTTTAAACTTTCTTCGCATTTACCCACCCGGGGATTATTATAAGCTTTATGTACTACAAATTATTATTGATTTATCGCTGAACGAAGCTTCTGATCCCCTAGTCCAGTAAATTTATTCCTAGAATCGTTATTATTTGGTCAATATTCATTGCTTGTTTAAGAGTCGTGCAAAAAGTATTACCAAAAAAAATTAATAGCCAACAAATCTCTATTAACACCCGAATACACATACATACATATGTACATGTTCGCATATATTTTGTTATTTATTCGCCGTCGAACGCATATTCACATATCGGTGTTTATGTGTATGTAGATAGATATGTACATATGTATATTTTGCTGTAGTTGACTTATACAAATCTATGTAGTAAGATAACATATCACTGCGAAAACAAATATGTATAAGTTGGTCCCCTACCCTCTCGGGATGTTATTGTTGGCTTATAACGGCCAACCCTACAACCAATGGTAACAGGGGATGAACGGAATCGGCCAAAAAGAAATATAAATTCTGGTTCATTGAATAACACATTATTGCCACATACTATTGACCGCAATTTACACAACTTTAAACATATTCCGAATGAAAGTTACCAAACAAAAAAGCGAATATGTATAAATGAAAATATATACTGACCGTACACAAACATATGCACATTTGTCTACATACACGTATGTAACCACGAAATTCTGCATAAGTGTATATGTGGAAATCGCTGCTACAAAAAGTGACAATCATTTTTTGCAATAGGTACCATACAACCTGTAACACAATTTCGTATAGTAATTGGAACAAATAATTTCAGTCGAGTAAAACGCCTTAGGTTTAGACCCACTTTGTGAAAAATGTTATATGAAATTTTCTAAAATATGGAATATGGAATGTGTAGAATTTCAGAGGAGTAGTATACGAGTAGAAGTTATTAAATAATCAATAATTCGCTAAATATTAACCCTTTGTGGAGGAGGTACTTGAAGGGGTGGACCAATATGGCCCATCTTCGAAGTTAGCCGGAGATAGAAAAAAATATTACCACATACCAAATTTTAAGTCAATCGGTTACTCCTTCCGAGAGTTATGGTGCGCACCAGCCAGCAGACGGACGCACATTCCTCATTCGACTTACAACGACCTAAAAGGGATATCCGCCGAACATACTTAGGGTCTTATGGCACTCCTTCGATGTGCTACACTTTAACAAATGATATAAACCCTCGTATCACTAAAGTGAGGGTATAAAAATAACATAAAATAAACTCAGAAATTTTCTTCAAACTCTAAACAAGGCCCTCAAAATTCATTTCTGGCATTCTCATTTAAACTTTTTCCCTGAAAATCTTGGTGACGTAAGTGATGAATATGACGAAAGGTTTCACCAAGAAATGAAGTCCATCGAGTGGCGCACACTGGGAGTAGTTCCAAAAAAAAAAGCGAAATAATTCTGCCGTTTCTTAACCAGACAACCGATTGCGACCAAACTTGGCATGTTTGTAGCCGAGGTATTAGAGAAGCTAAGTTTTGAGCTTGGCCCCCTGTGGTATACAGGGGCGGAGTTGCAGGGCCTCAAAGTTGGCCACCTCGGTTGAACAAAATGTTTAAGCGCGTGTAACTTTCGTATTTTCCGGCCGATTCATAAAATCTTATTTTGTGTGTATTCTAATAACCGAGGTTTACAAAAGGCTTTTTGCACCTAACAGTTATCTTTTACACTTACCGAGATATCTGCATTTGAAAATTGAATTTTTAATTTTTTCCCCGACCTTGTGCTGGTATTTTGTAAATATCGAAACAGAATATGCACCAATTTTATCCACTTAAGCTTGGGTGGATTGGCAATAAAATTTCCTATATGATGAAAAAAATTGGTTCGATATAACCAACAGGACAAATGTTATGGCCCCTTGAAGTCATATTTTCAAAAAAATCGATTTTTTGTCATTTTTTTTTTTTAGGAAAAAAGTTTATGTCGTATTTTCAAGTATTAGAAGAAGTTAGTTAAAAAATGTATAACATATTTACTATCATCTTAAGGGAAACTTTCCAAAGTATGCTCTCAAAAAAAGAAGGGGTCAAAAATATTTACTGGTATTGTTACCAAGTAAGCCACATTTTTGCCAATCTCAAAGCTAAAATGTTAAAACTTTTGGCATATTTATGTGTGGTAAGGTGTTGTAAGTTGAATTGCAAAGGGAATCTGAAACCTTGCTTTTAGTATAGTAGATATAGGGGAAAATCCCATTTTTGGGGATTTTCAAAATTATTTTGGGAATTGTGAGATCGACTTTTGGAAATATAATGATTTGCGAATTACATTCGATGTGCGGTAAAATGTGCCCACCTATACGGCCACATCTATTTACACTTTCAAAATATAGACAATTTTTGTATTTTATTGCGAAAAGGTATACGTAGTATTTTGGAGATACAGAGAAATTTATAAAAATAAAGTATAACATATTTATATTTGTCTTAAAGGTAACTTCCTGGAGAATATTTTCGAGAAAAGAACGAGACAAAACATTGTATTAATAGTGTTGCCACGCTTCTTCAAATTACACCATTTTTTACGAAAATTCCAAAAATATGACAAAAGTTGTAAAATTTTAGCTTTGCGATTGTAGAAAATGTGGCTTACTTTTGAAATTTGTCAAAAAATTGTGTAAATTGGAGAAGCTTGGTAACAATACCAGTAAATATTTTTGACTCGTTCTTTCTTTGAGAGCATACCTTGAAAAGTTTCCTTTAAGATGATAGTAAATATGTTTTACATATTTTAACTAACTTCTTCTAAATCTCAAAAATACGACATAAACTTTTTTCCTAAAAAAAATGACTAAAAATCGATTTTTTTTTTGGAAAATATGACTTCAAGGGGCCACAAGTTTTGTCCTATTGGTTATATCGAGACAATTTCTTTTTCATCATATAGGCAATTTTATTGCCAATCCAGACATGCTTAAGTGGATAAAATTGGTGCATATTCTGCTTCGATATTTACAAGTCGGGGAAAATATTAAAAATTCAATTTTCAAATGCATATATCTCGGTAAGTATACAAGATAACTGTTAGGTGCAAAAAGCATTTTGTAGACCTCGATTATTGAAATACACACAAAAACCAACATAGTCCATCTTTGAACTTAGCCTAAAATAGAAAAAAAATGGCACATACCAAATTGTAAGTCAATCGGATAATCTTGTCGAAAGTTATTGTGCGCATCAACCAGACAGACAGACGGACATGCTGCCGGACATTACTAAAATGACTTAAAGTGGCCCAAAACGGATTTCCGCCAAATATTCTAGGGGCCTCTTAGGTCACTTCATCGATGCGTTACAGTTTTGGCCCGCAGCAACTGATATGTACCCTTATTCACAATAGTGGGGGTATTAAAACCGGATTATCTTGAAATTCTTTTACATCTACCAAAAGTGCTATAATTCCTACATTTATCCATAGATTTGCTTTAAATAGGCATTGTTTTGTTCGTTAGGATGCTAGCTGTAAAAAATTGGAATAAAAAATGTGTTGCGATTTGTTTCTATGTTTATGTTTATTTTCGTGCCAGCAAAAAACATTTTTTTTTTGAAAAAAAATTAATTTTTTCTAATTGTGTTAACGACAGTACTAAACTTCTGTTTCCACAGGAAAGTGTCATTACTAACATTTGTAGTGCTCATAATTTCCTTTAATTCAAATTGCGTCGTGGCTTTATCAAAAATATGTTCCAGTTCCAAATCGTCATCAGGGATGAAAAAGGGCATAACAACAAGAAAAATGGAAATTCAGTTTTTCATGTATTTCGGTACACTGCGTCAATATAGACATCCTGACAAATTTTTAGCGGCGTAATATTAAAAATGGCAAATTTATTAACGAAATTCAAATGAGCGTAGCAACAAATTATTTCTTTTTTCATAGTTCATCCAATTTTCACAAACAAATTATTAATTATGTTTGTGTGAACAACATTATGTTTAGATATTATCCTGAAAACCCCGTTTTTCTAACGACAGCACTTTTCATTTTATTTAGTTTTTTGCTTCTCCTGTAAAATTTTCAAATATGATTATAGGCCCTTTTTCGTTTCTGATGACGAAAGGGAATTTTAAAGAAAAATTTAAAAAAAAAAAAAATTACCGTACAAATTTTTTTAATATTTTTTCCGTGTTAAGGACTTCATTTTACACCAGAAAATGTTGTGCCCAGCCCTTCGACAAAAATGTTGTTGCATAGTGTTATTGTCGTACACTTTTTATTGTCAGATGTGCGAAGTTTATGCATATGGCAATGACACCATTGTCAGAGATATCGTAGATTGCCTGCACGCTGAAAAAAAATCGCTTCTGTAGTATATTTTCCCAAACAAATTATGCTGGAAATATACATATGTTTAGGGTACACTCCAAATACATAATCTTTGACACATACACAGGATATTGTTCTAAATAAAAATATGTTCCCATTCTAATATTTTTTTTATTTGGAACTAATATTTTCGGAACACCCATGCATCCGAAGATCTGATTTACCAACAGTGAAACGTAATGCAGTGGTAGGTGTTGGGGTGTAAGGTCGTTTTCTTTTTCACTTAACTATTCAAATAACTTCCTTCACTTTGAAGGAAACCGTTTGATCTTCAGCTCAACTCCACTGTGAGAAAACTCAAAATAAAATTAATTTGTATTTAAGTATTTTGTCAAAGTATCAGTGACTTAATTTAAAGACAAGTTTTTTTTATAAAACTCAAATCGTATAATTTTTCATAACTATAAATTGCATTGATGGATTGACAAAAAGTAAAGAATTAGAATATTTAAAACTAGCTGGACCCGGTCCACTTCGTTGCCCCATATTTCTGATCCCGTCCATTTTTGGACCACTGACGTAGACTGCCAGCACAACTGCAGTGGAACAAACACACAAACAAACGATTTGCCACACCCACATTTTACCCGTCCACTATTTGCAAATTTTTTTCTTCCAAAACCATCTCAAACCAAATAGCTTTCAAACAAAAGAAAAAATTTTAAAATCGGTCCAGTGGTTTAAACGTCTATAAAACACATACATACATACATACATACACACATACAAACATTTTTCCATTTTTATATATATAGATGATGTAAAACCAAAGCTGATGCTACTAAGACATTTTTAACTATAAAGTTTAACACGAAATCTAGGAAAAACTATCTAAAATTCGAAAAAGTCCGCAATGTTTTAAGAATCTTTTTTAAATGACATATATTTGGAAAACTTCTTAAACCATAACTTTGTTTGTGTCTAAACACATATTTTATTTGTGAAAGTCAGTTTGCAAATATATTATGTTCTAATATATTAATACAAGCTTTCCAAACAAAATTTCTTAATTTTCAAATAAAATTTATTTGTTAACAAATATATAATATTTAAAAAAATTGTTTCCAAATATATTTTCTTTCAATTCAAACATATCAAAAAAGGCGATTTTCCCCCGTGTGCACATTGCCAGATCTGACAATGTTGTCTTAATAGCTTAAGAGGCTTTAATTTAAAAAATATAATTTTTTTTCGTAGTTACGGCACTTTGTTTACTGTTACGTATGAGCAATTTCATATTGTATAATAATAACGTATACGCCTCTGTTTATGGAAACTATTCAAATATGTTTTATAGAATTTTACTATAGCATATTTAATTTATTTAATCTAATTAAATACGATTACAAGAATTTGTAGTACACTGTGGCGGTAGAACCCTAGGAAATGTCATCGGCTTATTTCTTAATATTCCCACAATAATTAAATATTAGAAACATAGGGAGACCAGGGTAAAATGAAAAAACCCCAAATATTATTTATTATATTTTTAAATGTTGTTATCTGAATAATCGACCTTTTTCTGTAATTTAGTTGTTTTTACTTAATGAACAATCTCGAGGTCAAGTTTTGATGTTTTTTTATTTATTCGATATTTCGTTCCTCTTTGAGGAACATCTTCAGGAATATCTATAACATCATTGAAAATAAAACAAAAAACAACACTAAATGTTTTATGAAACATGAAAGTGATGTGGAAACAGAAGTTTAGTACTGTCATTAACACAATTAGAAAAAATTCGTTTTTAAAAAAAAAAAAAAATGTTTTTTGCTGGCTCGTGCCACATAAAAATAGAAAAAAATCGCAAAAAATTGTTTATTCCAATTGAAGCTAGCATCCTAACGAACAAAACAATGCCTATTTAAAGCAAATCTATGGATAAATGGAGGAATTATAGCACTTTTGGTAGATGTAAAAGAATTTCAAGATAATCGGGTTTTAATACCCCCACTATTGTGAATAAGATATATATCAGTTGCTGCGGGCCAAAACTGTAACGCATCGATGGAGTGACCTAAGAGCCTCCTAGAATATTTGGCGGAAATCCGTTTTCGGTAATTTTAGCAATATCCGGCAGCATGTCCGTCTGACTGTCTTGTTAATGCGCACTATAACTTTCGACAAGATTAACCGATTGACTTCAAATTTGGTATGTGTCATTTTTTTTGATTTTAGGCTAGGGTCAAAGATGGACTATGTTGGTCCACTCTTTCGAGTACCTCGCCCAAGAAGTGTCAAAATGTAGTGAAATATTGATTATCTAATATCTTCTATACTACTACTCAGAATCTTTACAGAATCTTTCACAATTCCACACATACATAGTATTATCTTCTTGGTCGCTATCACATTGAGAAAAATGGACAAAGCTACCAGGCCCCTTGTGGTACCTCACATACAAATGGACAATTTTTCACAAAAACTTAACGGCTTATAACTTTGATTCCAGTCCATATGAATACTTGAAATTTTGTGAAGTTTAATGATTTAATTCAATTTATCCAATTTTTCCAATAGCATAAGCCAACCTAACTTTAAGACACATTGAATTGTACTGGATTAATCGTTGTAGAAGTATTGTAATAGATTCTGAATTGCCAATTGTGAATTTTAATTCCGAAATTAACGTTATATTAACATGTAAACTTAACTTGGTGAGAGGAAATCTGTTCCTCGTTCACTTTGCAGATATACAATAAAGGGTGAGCATCTCGTCTCTAATAAATATTAAGGAAATAGATTTATAACGTTAAACGCTTGTCTTTTCCTTTATTCTTTTTCTTCTCATTCGCTAATGGGTGATGTGAAATTATTCCTCATTACGGAGGAAAGATTCCATTAACCGACCAACTATTTTACAGTCCGCTCCAGCTGAGAATACTCCCATTTACTCCTCTCATTCCAAACGATCAGCCGATCGCCACATCTAACATCTTCAGTCATCCATACATTGCCAACTAGGGAAAATTTCAGCCACCCCCTCTCAGCGAAGCTATTCAATATCATTAAATGGGCATTATTGCCACGCCCCCTTATGCTACCAACAAATCAAAATGGGCAAAAAATGTTTTTAAAAATAATTTATTTTAATTTCCTTTACATTTACAATATTGATCATAGTTTATATTGGTCCGTTTTTAGTAATCCCAATTTTTCCGGACATTATTTGTAAGATCGCTTTAGTTTTCTGGTGCGAGTGCATGTCCGCGGATCATCCGCGACACTTTTTAATTTTAAATCTTGTACGCTCTATCATTACTGAGCATTTTAATGACGATTATTTACGATAAGCCTATTTTGTAATTAGATTTTAAGTTTTTGGATTAATAAATGGCTATTTGAAACCTGAAAACCTGATCATAGTTTATACTTCTATCCATAGATTTTTTTTCAAATTGGCTTTCAAAAAATGGAACAAACTGTTTTTTCCGATTTTTTTAAATATTTGTTATGCTTTTTTTCGAGCCAGCAATAAATGATTTTTTTGAAAACCACCATTTCCACGTAAAAGTGGTGATATTCCCAACATTATTTGCCCTCATAACGTTCTTTAAATTAAAGGGTATCAAAGCCCTATTGGGCTTTTACTTCAAATATGATCCAAATACTAAAGTTATCTTCCATGAAAATTGAAATTTTAAAGATACATTTTTTAAAAAAAAAAAAAACTTCACCATAAAAATTTTTTTGTTTTGGTTTCATAAAAAAAAAAACTTTTAGGACTCCGACACAAAACAAAAAAACATTTTTGTTGCATAGTGTTATCTTACAGTAATCTGGTAATGACAAGGTAATGTGTCCACACGATTGTCGGATGTCTGACAATATTATTGTCTTAACCTGCGTTTACACAAGACAATTGAAAATTGTTTGTGTGACGTATGCGCCCAGACAATAAACTTTTTTTATGTCCTACCGAATAAAATTTCAATAATATTTACCAAAATCTCAGATTAAAAAATTGTATACAAGTTTCTTTTACGATTATTTTTTACAATTTTTTTTTTTTACAAATTTCAACGAAACGCCATCGAATTGGCTGCTAACTTCACATCACCTGCCGAATTTACTATCTTCAAAAAATCAGAGACAGTGACAAAGTCAACGAGAGATGTATATGTAGGTGTAAATGTATTGGTATTGCCCCTGGTTACAGTGTACCTATAACGGTTTTTTTAAGAACGTTGCAAGACAAATTTGTATGTTCAAACGTTCATATGTTGTGCAAAATTATCCATTTGTATGGGAAGTGTCGGAAGGGGAGTGGCAATAACGCCCATTTTTCACGGGACTGCAGGTTTTATAAAAGCTGTCCATATAAATTGCAAGTATTTGTATGGACTGTAATCATAGTTATAAGTCATTAAGTTTTTGAGCAAAATAGTCCCTTTGTATCGGAGGTACCAGAAGAGGCGCACAACGTCGCCTATTATCTCTTTTTATCTAGAAATTTAACGACACAAACAAAACTTATTTGAAGAAAATCGATGGATAAATGAAGAAATCATAGCACTTTTTGTAGAAGTAAGAGAATTTTATAAAAATGGTGTTTTTGAAATTTTTGTTTGAATAGTGTTTTTATTTGATACTTTTGTTAACATTTTGTTTATTTACATTAGCGTATTTTTGTTTATTAAATGCAGATGCTTACTTAGAAGAGATTATGAGATCTTTTTTGACGCTTGTGGTTTTGGGAATCGGTTTCACTAATAAGGAACTAAATATAAGCGACCATTCTTTCACCTCAGTGTCCTTGGTACCGCCGCACAATGGGAGGAATTCCAAAAAAAAGGGAAATAATTCTGCCGTTTCTTAACTAGACAACCGATAGCGACCAAATTTGGCTCGATGTTTTTTTATTTATTCGATATTTCGTTCCTCTTTGAGGAACATCTTCAGGAATATCTATATTTTTTATTTTTTATTTTCAATAATGTTATAGATATTCCTGAAGATGTTCCTCAAAGAGGAACGAAATATCGAATAAATAAAAAAACATCAAAACTTGACCTCGAGCTTTTTCATTTATTAAAAACAACTAAAATTATTTATTAAATTGTTAATTAATTTGAATTCTTTATTTCCTTTCAGGTAATTAAATTTTGTGGATTACACAACTTTGTGATAACAATTCAAAAATCTATCGACTCAAAAAGGTAAATAGGTCCATAATACCACATTTCTCAAACGAGACTACTTGTGACTTTTTCTGAGGTAGGTCGTACTCTAAAATTTACAGATCGCGTGCGTTGTTTGTTTATTATAAAACTCATTTCTAAGATTTTGTTATTTTCTAAGAATTGTGAAATTTTTTTTACTTTTATTTTACTATGATTATGTGATTACAGAGAAAACAAGGGAATTGGTGTAATTCAACATTCAATATATGTTCCGTTTTGTATTTTATTTTATTGTGGATCCCATAAATATAGATGGAGTAATCTAGTTGAAGTCCTATATTCCCTAGAGAATTTAATAAAGGAAACAAAATCATATATCTAAAGTGTAGGGCACTTCTGTTGTCCAAAAATACTGCATAAAACAAACAAACGCAAAAATAATATGTAGACCATAAAATTGTTTGTATGTATATTTTAGAAAAAACATTATTCATTTTTATTACTCTCATGTGTTGGCACATAAATTCAATTTGGAGATAGAAACCCCCAGCCAAAAAATATTGGAAAAAAGAACAAGAGATTAGCAGGACATTTGCAGTAAACAATTGTAAGGGCTTGTGTTGGTGGATTAAAAATTAATGGAAGCAGAACTACTTTATACCACTTCCTACGATCAGTTGGTCCTATGGTTTTCAGTTTAGTGGAAGTAAATTTGCTTAAAGATTTTCAAAAAATATATATTTATTACTCTGAAGGAAACCATCAGTAAAAAACTGACACAGTTTGTGCCCCCATGCAGAGCTTCGTTGATGCAATATACAATGTTACATTAAATAAATGTAAAATGTTTCATAGATCTTATTATCCCGATGTGGTAGCGAGGAAGAATGCGTAGAAATACAGATAATTCGGATAAGTAGTGTATACTTAAATATAAGTTATATGTCCCACTAAATTCTAACCCTTTGTGAGGGATGTGCCAGAATAAAAGGAACAATAAAGCCATCTTCGAACATTGCTTGGGATAAAAAATATTACCACATACCAGATTTTGTTTCAATCTATCTATCTATTCCTTTCTAGAATTATGGTGGCCACCAGTTGACGGACGGACGGACATCGCTCAAATGACTTAAATGCCATATAACGCATTTTCCGTCGAGCTTACTTAGGGTCTTGGGTCACTCTTTCGATGTGTTACACTCTTGGCAATTATATATACCCTCCTTCACTAAAGTGAGGGTATAAAACTAATTATTTTTCCAAATTCATACCAATGCAATAATTTAAAGTAGTTGTTGCATATAACAGGTGGCGCAAAAGTAATCCTCCTATCAGAAAATGCTATAAATTTTGCGATTGGCCGCTAATGCCTAATGTTGACATTTGTGTAGTAAACACATGCGAAATACACGTTAATAAACAATGTTACGCTACACTGCTCCAGAACGCGGAATATTGCTGACTATTTATTTGACCAATAATCGGTCGGTGACTTTGGCACAAAAAACATCGAAAGGTTACTTTTGCGCCACCTGTTATCTGTAGTTTTATGGAACAACCGCCTAAGTCAGGGATGTTCGATTTTGGAATAGATACAACAATTCCAAATACATATGATCAACGATATATATGGCAATCTTAGGAGTGACCAATTTTTCGTGACCTTTTCCAACCCTAGGTTAGGTTAGGGTGGCAGCCGTATTTTTTTTACAAGCTCACATAGACCAGTTTAGGTCCCTAGTGTTACCACGGGCTGAAATGCCCCTAATCGAAACCAACCTGTTTGATATACAAATTCATCGATAGTACGAATATCGGTACTGGAAAGATCTGTTAGGCTGCCTAGAAAGGCCGACCCCAGTATGTCCAGTCGTCGTTTACTCAGAGCGGGGCAGTCGCATAGCAAGTGCTCAATGCTCTCCACTTCTTCCTCATCTCCACAGCTACTGCAGAAGTCATTGAAGTTAATATATTTTGGCGTGTTCGCCGATCAAGCAGTGTCCCGTCAGAACTGATACTAACGTAGACAATCTTTGCCTCTCTAGTCGAGGAGATATTTTGATATTCAAAGGTCATACCTTGGCCAGATTTGTGTAGCTACCCTGCAGGTGCCAACTTCTGTCCATCTTTCGTTGGACTGCTTGATTGCCTCTTGCCAAAGCCAAAGCTTGCACGTGGATAGTGGCGCACCAATTCATGCAAATTCTTCGAGAATTTGTAATGTCGTCCCTTTCCTAGCAAGTTCATCGGCTTTGCAGTTCCCCGGGATATCCCTATGCCCAGGCACCCATATGAGGTGTATATTAAACTGCTCAGCCATCTCGTTAAGAGATCTCCGGACGTCGAGGGCTGTTTGTGAGCTTAGGGATGCTGCCTCCAGAGAATTGATGGCAGCCTGGCTGTCCGAGCAAATGATAACGGCTGTGTTGGTTACTATGTTGCGACTCAGCCACTTGGTGACTTCCCATATTGCCATTATTTCGGCTTAATAGACACTGCAGGTATCTGGTAGTCTGTGAGATATATCCAAACTAAATTCTTCACAGTGTACTCCGAAGCCAACCTTTTCATCAGAAAGTGGAGATGGTTTATATTACCTGGTATTCTGCCAACCCATTCATCTCTGGCGGGAATCATAGTGTTGTAATTTCTCTCGAAGGTGTACACAGTTGGTATATAGTCCACTCAGTCGGTTACCATAGCACTACACTTTGATATCCTCATCTGACCGTAGTTCTTGTACCTCCACATTGATAGGCAGTTTAATCTTATTGCCGCTCTGGTTGCAACTTCTCTCACCTCAATATTAATCGGGAGTATGTGGAGTAGGGCTTTTAGAGACTCAGTCGCTGTAGTCCGCTTATGCACTGGCAGGCAGTTCTTTGAACCTTTGTTAGTAGGTTGGTGATGGTTAGTTTGTCAGTTGCCGTCCACCATTCCACAATGCCGTATAACAGTATTGTACTAACTACTGCTATATACATATATACAGTGAACGATTTTAGGAGAGAGGCGACCCTACAGCCTTTTTGCAGGAATATAAGGCGACGTTGGCCTTCCTTACACGTCCCAATACGTTAAGTCTAAATAGCAGTTTCCTATCTAGAATTATTCCTAAAAATTTTGCACTTTCAGAAAAGACTAGATCTGTTCCATTTATCCGAGGTGGAGGGTCTACATGTGCGACATTATTCATCCTGGTAAAGAGAACCAATTCTGTCTTGTTTGGGTTAACGTCCAAACCGCTGCTTCTGGCCCATCCAGCCAATTTGTTCAGAGCCACCTGTAGGATGTCTCTGAAGACGTTTTCGGAGTTGCAACTCACTGCGATTGCCACGCCGTCCGCATATGCCACGACCTTGCAGCCACAACGTTCTAGATCTAGCAGGATTTCATTCACCGCTAGGTTCCAAATTAGTGGAGACAGTACTTCTCCTTGTGGAGTCCCTCTGTTTACAAACCTTGTTAGAGTTATTGGCCCAAGACACGCTGTTATGCGTCTTCTCTTGAGCAGGCTGTGTATAAGTCTAATCAAGCTAGAGTTTACTTTAAGATGTGACAGTGACGCAATTACCGCATTTGAGTGAATGTTGTTAAAAGCCCCTTCTATGTCAAGAAATGCCACCATGGTGGATTCCTTGAAATGCAGGGACGATTCGATAGGGCTCACAATTTCGTGCAGGGCTGATTCTGTAGACTTCCCCTTATTGTAAGTGTGTTTGTTCCCCGACAGGAGTTTTTTTATACAGGTTTTCCCTAATGAAATAATCTAAAAGTCTTTCCAGACTTTTAGGAAGAAGGATAGGCTAATTGGTCTGAAGTCTTTTGGCCTAGTGTGTGATATCTTCCCCGCTTTGGGTATAAATACCACTTTGGTATCCCTCCATCGATTCGGGATATATGAAAGCCTGATACAGCCTACATAAATTTTCTCCAGCCAGGGTATAATATACTTTAACATTTTCTGCTGGAGTGATGCCGTCTGGTCCCGGTGACTTGAAGGGCTCAAAGCTATTAATAGCCCACCTTATTCTGGATCTCTCAGTCAACAAGCTAGCGACGCTCGCAGTCCACTCGCACTTTTGTTAGTCCTGTTGATCCTGAGGCTCTGTTGATGAGTTCCCCGGGAAATGTGTGTCGAGCAGTACATTTAGCGATTGCTCGCTGTTTTTTGTCCAGTTGTTTGCCTCATCCTGCAAATACCCTACTGAACAAGGTGAAGTGGATAGTATCTTCCTCAGCCTAGCGGCGTCGGAGACCTTTTCCACTTCGCCACAGAAGGAATACCAAGAGCGTCTTTGCGCCTTCCTAAGCTCTTTGCCCTTTATATGCATTCCAATCATTAGCGACTCCAGTAGATTTCGCCTTTTTGAATAGCTTGTTGCAGGTCTTTTTCCTTACCGTTAGCTCAGAAGTCCACCACTGAGGTTTAGTTTTACCCTTGTACCTTGTTTATGGGCAGGCTTCTTCAAGGGAACTATTGAATGATGTGCTGATATGCTCGACCAGATTATCCAGACCAGCTTTGTCATTCGGTTCATAAAGAAGTTTAGAATTGAGGACTTTCTTGAAATTCTTCTTATACGAGTGCCACTTTGTCTTCCTCACATTTCTGTGGACGGCAGGTTTAGGCGCTTTTTCAGCGAGTTTGAACTCAATATAATGGTGATCTGAGAATGAGTGGTCGTCCAGTACAATCCACCCCTAATAATTTTGTCTGACAGCCGGTCAGTAGCAAACGTTACATCGAGTAATTCTTGTCTCTCTTTAATTGTAAAGGTCGGTTTATTACCTATGTTACAAATACTTAGGTTGGTAGAATAAAGGTTAGAATAAAGTCAAGAAGCGAATCACCCCTATTGTTTATTCCGTTCTACCCCAGATAGTATGATGAGCGTTCGTGTCTGCGCCAATAATCAGCTCGACATCGTCGGACATTGCTTCTTCTACTACTTCCCTGAATAGAACAGTCGGTACTACAGCTTCATAAGGCAAGTAACTGGAGACCACCCAATATGTGCGATTACCGATCTCCAGACTAGCAGATGTTTGGTCTTTACCACCTAAATTAGCCAGGAGAAAGATACTTAGATCTTTCTTGGCCAAAATGCAGGTTCTTGGAGTGCCTTCACAGTTGGCCACCAGCAGTTTAGAGTTGGGTGTCCTGATACCGCACACCCTTCCTCCCACTGCGTAGAGCTTTTGTACTAGCAATAGAGCCGCTGAGGCTGCTTTAGCGTGATGAAGGTTAATCTGTTAGGTTAATCTGTAGAATTCTTACCGACAGGGGTGTTATCGAACTATTCGTCCGTATCATCGAGAAGCGTGACACCGCCAGATGCGTCAAAGAGTCCGGAGACTCCCCTCAGCCCCTCTGTGTCAGAAGTAGAGCTTTCGTCCTCAGAGAAGGACGTTACAGATCTTCTGTTAGAGTTGGAGCCACCAGAAATAATTGGCGTGGGTAACTCCGCGCCTCCAGAAAGCCGTGTATCAACCAGGGTGGACGACTCACCTTCCGCAGTGGGAGCTATATCATGCTTGTGTATACTTTCCAACCCTAAGCACATCTACTTTTAAATCTACTGCAAGAGAATAATTTGGGCATCCTGAACTTTTAGATTTTTTGAGATAGGCGGTTATTTTTCAGAATTATATTTCAGAAAACCACAGACATTATATATTTTATTAGGTCGTTAGGATGCCCAAATTACTTGGACATACAGAACATTAAGATTTTTTTGAGATAGGCGGTTATTTCAGAAAATTACAGATACTATTTATTTTATTAAAAATTTTTGAACGGAAAATCACTGAAAAACTGCTTAAATGAAACTACTCATGGATCAATCAAAAAGGTTGATGTTGTTACCTTTTAACCATAATTTCTTCATTTCATTTAAAATATTTGTTGGACCAAAATTTCGTTGACTGATTCCTGAAATCCTTTTATTTTTATCTTTAAAGATAATTCTCTGATCTAAAGTAACAAAACTCTTAAGTATATACACATTATTTTATCCAATTTGTAACATAATTCACTTTCAACACTACCCCAAATTTTACATAACCAAAATGCATTGCCTTTTATAAAGCTCCTTTCCGTTGTGTGTCAGTGGTTGGTTGGGCCTCGAGCCATCTACTACACATTCGGTGCCCATTCCCTTCGAATTTGCTATTGTATAATGGAAAACTGTCACCATAATCGCCATTATTATTTCAGAATTTTTCACAATTGTTTAAATGGAGCTGAAGTTTTCGTCGTTTTCTTTTTGTGGATGTTGGTGTGTGTGTATGTATGTTGCTGTGATGGATGTAAATGTGTGTGTATTTTTCATTTATTAACAAATGTTCCTGTGTAGGCTTTTTGGCCAATCTCTTAATCCTCAACAAAAATCCAAAGTAATAATAAAAATCCTTTCAAGCTGTTCCGTCATTTCAAAAGCGATTAAAAAGTTTTGTTTTTAAACACACCAACACTAGTATGCGGGCGCGCTATCACAAAACGCTGTCACTGTTTCATTTTGCATTCAACAAAGTGCTGTGGCACAGTGTTTGGCATTGCTGCTTAGAATGTTTGTAGAGAAAAATCTCTAGTATTACGGAATGATCCTTATCAACGGGTAAGAAAGGTGCTTAGTTTGGTCAGTCAGGATTTTGTAAAAAAAAAATCATCAAAATCGGGATGGTAATAAATGGTAATAAAAAATGTTAAGTTAAGTAGGGGCTAATTGCTGCTAAACTTATAACTATTGCTGTCATAATTCGAACGAATGATGCCAAGTAAATTGAATCGATAATTGTAAATTTTGAAAGAAATTGAATTTCAGGGTCAAATACAATGTGTGTTAACGCACGCGGAAGAGAATGAAGCTCCACATTGCGCTTTCGCTCTCTTAGCGGTTTTGGGTCTCAAAATTATCCCCAAGGGGCCACACCATCTGACTGGCTAGAACCTTAGGTCCAGGGGTTTCTGGAGGAACCAGAATATAGTATCTGGTCGATCTTCGTAGCCGAGGTTTCTACCAGTTGTACTCCAAAAAACATAGGTCTTGCAACCAACAGGATTTTTGATGGGCGGAACACAACAGTTAACACAACGCTCTACCGAACAGTTCAACGATCTAAAGACACCCAGGGCAGTGGGAAGAATTAGAAAATGGGAAATAATTCGGTAGTTTCTTAACCAGACAACCGATTGCGGCGAAACCGGGCATACTTACAGAAGAGGTATTAGCGAATTTATGTTTTAAATTTAGACCCTATGGTATATAGGGAGGATATAAAGGGCCTCAAAGTTGGGCGCTACCAAGTGAATTTGTGTGCATTCTACTAACCGGGATTTACTAGAGACTTTTTACACCTAAGAGTTATCTCGTATAGTTCCCGACATATCTGCAATTTAAAAATAAATTTTAAATTTATTTTCCTAACCTGTCCTAGTATTTTGTGAATATCGGAGCAGAATTTGCACCGACTTCTTTCACAGAAGATTTTCTAAGTTGGCAAAAAAATTGTTTATGATGAACCTATCAATCCGATATACTCAATAAGACAAAAGTTATGGCCATAAGAAATAATATTTTCCAAAAAAAAATTGTTTGTCTTTTTTTTTGATGAAAAATGTATATATCGTTTTCTGGAGTTATAAAGGGTGATCCATTTCGAGGTTTCCTACTTTTTTAAAGAAAAAAAAACAGCAAATTCAAATTGAATGGGGAATGTTTATTATCATTTAAAATAACATTCTTTGGCATTTATTTTTTTGAAGAATATGTCTATCAAATGTTGGCCGCGGCTACGTCTCAGATGGTCCATCCGTTGAGTCCAATTTTTGATGACTCGTTCGAACATTTCGACTGGTAACTGGCGAATGACACGCGTGATGTTTTGCTCCAAGGCCTAAATCGAAGCGGGTTTGTTTGTCCGCACAAACTTTAGACTTTAGATATCCCCACAGGAAAAAGTCTAACGGTGTGATATCACACGATCTTGGTGGCCAATCGACCGGCTCAAAACGTGAAATTATCTGCTCACCGAAGGGTTCTCTCAATAAATCCATTGATTGATGCGATGTGTGGGAAGTGACGCCGTCTTGTTGAAACCAAATGTCGCCGAGATCACGAGCTTCAATTTCAGGTATCAAATAGTCGGTTATCATGGCACGATAACGGTCGCCATTGACGGTTACGTTCTCACCGGCATCATGTTTGAAGAAATATGGACCGATGATTCCGGTACTTCGGATCGGGAATCGGTCAATGGCAAAAAGATAGCTCTTAACGAGACCTAAAATATTGCTCATGGGTGTCAAGGTCGTGGGTCGACTGGAAAGTGTTTTTTTGGATTTAAAAAAAAATGGACTTAGCGCAATTGACGAACAATTATTTTGATAATAAAACTGAATAATTTGTAAACGTTGTTCAGGCGTAAGTCTTTACATGATGAAATGCCAAACAAAACTTAACAAAAATAAAATTACAGCATGACACGACTCACACGTGATCTGTCAAAAAAAGGCTATTGAAGAAAGTATCTCTACTAAGATCACCCTATAGAATAAGTTATTTACAAATGTATAACCTATTTATATTCATCTTAAAGGAAATTTTTTAGAGAATGTTTTCGAAAAAAGAATGAGTCAAAAATTTTTATTGATAAAGTTGCCACGCTTTTCCAAATTACAAAATTTTTTACGAAAATTTCAAAACTATGGCCACATATTCGACAATCGCAAGGCTTCGAGGGAGGTCCCACTATTTGCCGACCTAACAAGCAATGCAAAACAAATTTCGGAAAATATTTCTTTTCTTCTCAACATAATCGCCTTTTAGCTCGAAACACTTTTTCCAGCGGTTTTCAATAGCTCCGATGCCCTGTTTATAGTAAGAACTGTCTAGCTCCTGAAAATAGCCATCAAATGCAATCACCTCCTCTTCATTGCTGGCCAATATATTTATTTCCGTCAAGCCATTTTTTCATGTTTGTAAACAAAAACTAATCCGATGGAGCTAAATCTGGCGAATAGGATGTGTACTGAAGCAATTCAAACTTTAATTCATTGATTTTGGCCATCGCAATAGTGGATGTGTGAACTGTTGCATTGTCTTGATTGTGAGCAAGACATCTTCCGCACAGCTTTCTTATCATCAAATTTCCGTCAATATGCAATGTATAGAACTTCTTGAAAAGACTACGACTTCAGCTAACTCACGAACCTTCAACCGACGGTCTTCCAATACCATTTTATGGATTTTTTTTTAACCTTTCAGTCATGGACACCTCAATTGGTCGACCACTACGTTGTTCGTCTTGGTAGCTCACTATTTTATAGTTGTAAACGAAGAAGCAGAATCTAGCTCGGTTTTAATATTGGTTGGACTAAGACCTTTCAAATGAAAGCACTGTATAACATATCGGTGACCAATTCGTGACCGATCGTTTTCTTTTTAGTGCTCAAAAAAACTAAACAACCTGGGACCTTGAAACTTAAAACATATGTTTTAGAAGGCTGACGCGTTTTACGAAAGTAATTTTTTCAAACTATCACCGCCATCTATATGTCAAGTTGGCTAATTTTGGGACGGCCCTCATAGTATATGAAAACCTTTACCATTTGTATATGTAGTGATGTGTTACGCGGTAAACTGCAAAGGGAATGTTGAGACCAGCTTTTATTATAATAGATTTTGGGAAAAAATAAAAAATTTCGTTTTTGGTGATATCTGGTGTCAAAATATTCTAAATATTTATGAATTTTTAAATTCCGTGTTTAAAAACATTTTTTTCAATTTTATGCAGATCCTTTCCTACAATCCGGTATATATTAGAGCCGGATATATGAAGGTTCCTTTCTCATTATTGTTTCTGGATAGGCAACTAAATTTCAGGAAAAAATAAACAACAATTTGTTTTCAAAGGAAGTTCTATAATTCCATAAAATCTTTAAAAATTAATAGATCTCAATTATTTTTTTTTTGTAATTTGTACGTCTTGACACCAGAAATAGAGGCTAATTATAATATTATTATATTTGTAAATATAAATCCCACAATTCCGAAAATAAATTCGAAAATCCCCCCAAAAAAAAAGAGCATTTTTGGTTTTTCCACAAAATCTGTTATATAAAAAGCCGGGCTTAAAATTCATATGCAGTTTATCGTATAACACATTACTATATATAAAAATGGTAAAGGTTTTCATATCCTCGCTTTGCGATTGTCGGAAATGTGGCAATTTTTTTTGAAATTTTCGTAAAAAATTGTGTAATTTAGAGAAGCGTGGCAACACTATTAATACAAACTTTTGACTCATTCTTTTCTCGAAAATATTCTTTAGGAAGTGTCCTTAAGACGAATATAAATACAAAAATTGCCTATATATGTATTTTGAAAGTACAAATTGATATGGCCATAACGTTTGTATAAGTGGGCACATTTGACCGACTTTTTTACATTATATAGCCTTTTTTTTTGTAAAATTTATAGAAGTTGATGTGAGTTTATATTCTGCACTGATAAGTATTAAGCAAATACTAGGTCAGGAAAAAAGTGAAAAAATGGACATCAGGGCTAGTAATTTTTGTTAACTTTTTTTGAAATGGCAAATTGCTGCTGAGATTTCCGTGCAGTGCATGTAAAAATATGAAGATCTGCGTTTTTATTTTTTTTAAATTGCACAAAAACCTTCCGCACTAATGCTCGAAACCGAATTTTTAGTTCTGAATTTTTTCCTGATTCTAATGTGAGAAAAAAAAATATAATAAGTTTTCTTAGTCGCGGATCTGCTGCTTTGTAATCTAAAATATAGTTTGCAAATATATTGCAAATACCTTGGACACAACAAAATATCTTACAAATGCTCTTATTTAAAGGAATTTATGTTAAAGTACCAAATTTCTACGATTTTCTTTATAAAACAATGTAGTGAACTAATTAATTTTGTCTCTTTGGGTAAAACACTACATTCCCGATAACTCTCCGAGATGGAGCAGATCCGATGTTATCTCCTCATAGTCGAAGAACAAGTCGAACAAAACTTCATTAAACGTGTTTGGCGTCAATCAAGACCAACTTTCGCTTGAGGCACGTTGTATATAATGTTCTGATATAGAAATTTAACAACAAAAATTGCCATAAACAATCTTCCAAATACCGCAATTCAATAATTTGATGTGTGGTGATCACGTATCTGCTCTTTGATCTAGAATCTGTCATTCGTGATCGCGACATCAAAGTGAACTAAGAAAAAAAATTTTTTTTTTTCTAATTTTAAAATTTGGAAAAAATCAAAAACTAAAAATTCGGGTTTGAGCATCAGTAATTGCATTCGGTGCGAAGAAGAAAAATTAAAAAATATAGTTATTTGTAACTAGGTCAGCATCCCCTACGTCGTAGCGGGATGAGCAGTTGCCGCAAAAAAGTGACTAACCCTAATGGACATGTTTCAATGAAATATTTTGTAGTTTGTAGGTCTTCATATCACAAATCGAATGTAATTAACGAATTATTATATTTCCAAAAGTCAATAACACAATTCCCAAAATAATTTGGAAAATCCCCAAAAACTAAAAGCCGGGTTTCAAATTCCCTTTGCAGCTCAACTTATAACAGCTTGCCACATAAAGGGTGGTTAAATTGTATGGGCCGATGTTGAATGTGAACCACAACTAAACGTCAAGTTTTTTTCTGCATTTCATTTGACATTTCGCAAGTTCAGACTAACTCAATTTGAACCATGAAGAGATACACAATCGAGCAACGCGTTAAAGTTTTTTAAGCCTTTTACGAAAATGGACGTTCAAATCAAAATGCATTTCGTGCACTTCGTGATGTTTTTTTGATCAGCATAATCGACCAAATGTGTCCACAATCGGGAGAATTGTGCGCAAATTTCAGCAAACCGGGTCTGTAGGGGATGTGAAAACACCTGTGCATGCTCGCCCAGTTCGTTTGGTGCCCAGTTCGGCTTATGGGCTGGCGACGTCATCGGGCCATACTTCTTCGAAATGAGGCCGGTCAGGTAGTTACTGTGAATGGTGTTCGGTATCGTGAGATGATAACGAACTTTTGATGGCCTGAATTGGAAGATATGGATGTGGACAATATGTGGTTTCAACAGTCAATGTCAATTGGCCGCCAAGATCATGTGATTTGACACCGTTGGACTTCTTTCGTTGGGGTTATTTGAAAGGAAAGGTGTACGTCGATAAGCCAGCAACAATTCAAGAACTAAAGGATGAGATAATTCTGCACATTAACGGCATAGAAACTGATTTTGAATAAAACACAAATTATTTAGGAAATTATTGTCATTTCTTTTTATTATGATAATATTGGTATGGTTCAATTATGTATGAAACAAAATATCGGCCAAATGGCCGCCGCGACCTCGGCGGCACATCTCCATCCGATGGCCCAAACTTTCGATGACGCTGAGGCATAATTGAGGTTCTATGCCGTTAATGTGCAGAATTATCTCATCCTTTAGTTCTTGAATTGTTGCTGGCTTATCGACGAACACCTTTCCTTTCAAATAACCCCAACGAAAGAAGTCCAACGGTGTCAAATCACATGATCTTGGCGGCCAATTGACATCGCCACGACGTGAGATAACACGGCCATTGAATTTGTTGCGCAAAAGAGCCATTGTTTCGTTTTGTGTGGCAAGTGGCATCGTCCTTTTGAAACCACATATTGTCCACATCCATATCTTCCAATTCGGGCCATAAAAAGTTCGTTATCATCTCACGATAGCGGACACCATTCGCAGTAACTGCCTGACCGGCCTCATTTCGAAGAAGTATGGCCCGATGACGTCGCCAGCCCATAAGCCGCACCAAACGAACTGGGCGAGCATGCACGGGTGTTTTCACATCCCCTACAGACCCGGTTTGCTGAAATTTGCGCACAATTCTCCCGATTGTGGACACATTTGGTCGATTATGCTGATCAAAAAAACATCACGAAGTGTACGAAATGCATTTTGATTTGAACGTCCATTTTCGTAAAAGGCTTAAAAAACTTTAACGCGTTGCTCGATTGTGTATCTTTCCATGGTTTAGGTGTGGTTCACATTCAACATCGGCCATTACAATTTAACCATCCTGTCGTATGTCTAAGACTAACGTCGCGTACAAGTGGAGGACGACCGTGCGATAACTTAACCTTAAGCAACATTGTCTGGGTCTTCTCCAACGATTTAGGGTATAAACCTAGTCTAGGGAACTTATCCCCAAGGAATTTGTCCATCAAAAGGAGATGTTCGCCTATGAAAGCTATCAAATTCCAGGTCCGGGTCCGGTAACAGAAAGTGAACATGCATACAGACGGACAGACAATGTACTCGTGCAAAGTTTCTAAGTCCTATAATACTCGTACAGTCGGTATATAAGGCACAACCGCAACCTTTCCAAACACTGTGTGTTATTATCAATTACTCTGTTACTTGTATTGTTACAGCTGCGACGGCCACTGTTGCTGCCATGACTGGATGATGTTGAAGCTATTGCCACGGCTGCGGTTTGACTTTAAAACTTTTTTCACGACTTGTCCTCCATTAAAATGGCGTACTAGAAACCTACCCGTACCCCGACCCGCACCCGTGCCGAATGTCACAGTGACAACTTGAGTGACGACGACGACGACAAGACGACAGAGGGGGGCGAGGATGAACAATGAACAACTGAATGAATGAATGAATTGAATGATATACATTGAAAAAGGCTTGGAATGGTCGACTGATCCACGCACCCACACCCACACCCACCCCACTCACACTCATACCCACCGAGCTGCATTCAAGGCAATGGAACTATAACAATAAAACCATTAATCTCAAATAAAAACGAAGCGCAAATAATTCCACAGTGAAAGAAAAACTTTAGGACAGACACATTGACACATCCGACAATAAAAAACTGAACGTTTTTCTCACTAACATTCCAGCTGTCCTTTTCCCGCTCCAAGCAGTAATTTCGCCTGCCAAGTGAAAGACTAAAGAAAGAGCGACTGGCTGGACGGGGGGAGGGGGGGGGGGCGGGGTGGTACATTGTTCAACATTGGTTTCAAATTATTTAAGCCACAATTCTCATATCCTGCCACTAGAACAGCTTTCGGCATTGGGGCTTTTCTTGTCTTCCACGATGAGCACTTAGGCAGAAGTTGAAAAATAATTATTAGATACATTTACTATTAGTGTTCTTAGTGGTCTTAGCCACACACATAAGTTTCAAGCAGAGGCAGTTGGCAAAAATTAAATAGAATAAATTCTTAAAAACAAATAAAAAACACACGCACCAATCATCGCGTGGTATGGCATTGCATAGCTTGAGAACAGAGCTGAATAGAACAGAGATACTCGAGTACTCGAACCTCTTACAGGATCTCAGTAAAACATGAGAAAGGATGGCTGGAGGAACATGGATGACAATTGCTCGGTTCGGTTCGTTGTTTTTGTTGTTGTTGTTTTTTACTTTTTTGCTGTTAAGTATTGTGGTGTAGCCGAGTGAAGTGAAGATGGCTGAAAGAAGCGTAAACATTGTTTGAACTAAAATAATCTGAATTGTAGTGAGAAATACTTAGACAGAAGTTTACCATTTGTTCACAGTAAAAGGGCAACGCCAGAGTGGGTGATGGGTTTTCTAATACCTTCGTTTTGTGCTTGGCCCCAAAATCTTCGAATAATTCATAATGTCTCGGGGTTGAGCGTCTTATACGTTCCTATTTCGAAGATCTAAACACCCAGGAAAATAATTGGTTGGAATTCGATTGTAACAATAAAAAAATAGTACTAGGAACAGAAAGTATATTGCCTACACCGTGTGTCGGTTGTATTTATATATAAATAGTTGAAACAACAATAACAACATGGATACGATCAAATGAAAATGCTTGCAACTAAATCGATGGTTGTATCAATCGAATTAAGATTGTTTTTTTTTTCATTTACACTCGGTTAGTTGTAGTAACCAATTTTAAACTTTCATTATAGTAACAACAACAACCAATGTTTATTCAGCAGAAATTGTATCAATATACCAAAGATTATTATTGCAACGAATAATTGGTTACTACAACAGAAAAAATGTTAATAAATAATCGTTTTTTGGTTATAATATCCCAAATTTGGAATAATTAAATGTATTTTGGGAAATACAACTAAAAGATTGGTTCCTGTTCTTTTGCTGATACACTGATACACGACAAACAAAAGGTAAAATTACTCGACATAATTCAATCTTCAACATTTTGTTCAAGAACGGTATATGAAATCAAAAATAATCTCGTGTGGATAATAATGTGTGGAATGCAGAATATGTTGTGCAAAATGTTTTACATACGAGTATATAAATAAAAAATAAAAGCAACAATCATGAAATTGAAAGCACAGGGTTAACAGGGTTAGTGATGAATTTGTAATATGGGATTTTTAATTTTGTTATGAAAACTGTTTTTAATTAATTGTTGGTAGTGTATGACTGACAAATTGTCAGAACAACCAATTTTTTAAAACAGTTGGTTGTGGCAACATACAACAGATAATTTTAGCCACAATTCTTGTAGTTGGCGCAACCAAATATGATTGTTGTCATCATGGAAGCAGAAGTATACCACAACCAAAATGTTAGTTGTCCTGATGGAATCGTATGATCGTAGACAGAACTACCAAAATTCGGTTGGCAAATAATTCGATTGAGGCAACCAAACTGTATTCTGTGTGTATGGAACAACTGTAGGAACTTTAATATACGAGGAAACTGAATTGACGTATAGATGGCGACAGTAATGTGAAAAAATACTTTTGTGAAAAATGGAAACCTTATAAAACATATGTTTTAAGTCTCAAGTTCTACATTTTTTTATAGCCTTAAAAAAGATCGAAGTGAGGTTGTAAACAAGGAATAGATTTTTCACCGTTATGTAATTCACTACTTCCAGTTGAAAGGTCTCAGTCCAACCAATATTAAAGTCGAGCCAGATTCTACTACGGGGGAGTATGTTCCTTCGCTTACGACTATAAAATATTGGGTGATAGACTTTAAACGATGCCGTATGAGGTGTGAAGACAAACACCGTAGTGGTCGATCAAATAAGGTGTCCACTAGAGTGGGTCGCAAAAAAAAGTTGCACCGGTCACCCCCTAGTTTTGAAGATTATCAAGAGACAATTCCGGGGCAACAAAAAAATTTTTTTTCTGTGCACCCTACACTGATAGAAAAAGCTTCGTCATTCGTCAAAAGTCAGCTAACGTACGGATAATCCTATCTATGAATTTGTTCGTCGCCATGATGAATCTCTGTTTACGTATACTGGAACAAGAACTATTTAGTGGAATAAAAAAACCCCACAGGGTGATTACATATCATCCCTACAATGAATCGTGCTCATAAATAAAAAAATGATATATACCCTCCTCTCTAAGGTGAGGGGAAAAATATGGGGATTTATTTGATTTATAATACAAATATCAATAAGTGTATATATAACATATAGAAAAAGGGTAACGCATCAAAGGAGTGGCCTAAGACCCTAAGTTTATGCGGAGGAAATCCGTTTTAGGACACATTAAGTCATTTTACTTATGTCCGTCCATCCGTAAGCCTGACTGGAGCGAACTATAACCCTCGAAACTATAGTTTCCAGAGATTAAACAGAGATTCGTCAGGGCGACGAACAAATTCATCAATAGGATTATCCGTACGTTAGCTGACTTTTGACGAATGACGAAGCTTTTTCTATCAGTGTACATGACGCCCTTTTGATTTTATTATCCTGCGTTGCCATTTGATGTCCGATCGTAACGGGATGCGTACCGTTGTTCGAGTTGTGGCAAGGACTATATTTCGTCCATATGTCACTTTTGACTCCGAAGTCAAATTCGATAAGTGACCTCTGTCATCTCGTTTTCTACCCCCCTAACTGGGGAATATTTTGAAACGCTAATAAAGGTCTTCAAAAATAATGAAACTTTTGCTTTTGAAGTACCCACTATTGTTCACAAACAAAAAAGTTTTACTATTTTAAAAATTAAAAAATACATGCAGAGATCAAATTACACAATCTACTTTTGACGTCGTTTTCTGTCTCTCTCTTACACACAGATAAACCCCGTTCCAACAAATGCACATCCACTATGAGTTCCGGTTTTCATACGGTATCACACAGTGACAAAATTGCTAAATTGGGGTGCATGAAATGAAAAGTGATTTTGTTCTGATTTTGTTCCTTAGAACGCTTAAACATTTGGTGACAAAGCTCGCAAATTTAGTTCGTTCGTACTAAACCGAACTCATAGTGGATGTGCATTTTTGGGAACGGGGTTTTTCTGTGTGTATGTGTGAGAGAGAGACAGAAAACGACGTCAAAAGAAGATTGCGTAATTTGATCTCTGCATGTATTTTGTAATTATAAAACTGATATTACTTTTTACAAACTATTCCCTACTTATGGGGGTAGAAAACGAGATGACAGAGGTCACTTATCGAATTTGACTTCGGAGTCAAAAGTCACATGTGCACGAAATATAGCCCTTGCCAAAACTCGAACAACAATATGTATCCTGTTACGATCGGACGGCAAATGGCAACGTAGGATAAAAAAATTAAAAGGGCGTCATATAGGGTGCACAGAAAAAAAAATTTTTTGTTGTCCCGGAATTGTCTCTAGATAATCTTTAAAACTAGGGGGTGACTGGCGCAACAATTTTTTTTGTATGCGGACCGACCCTTACTAGTGTCCACGTCAGAAACGGTTAAGAAAATTCACAAATTGGGTGATCGTCAGTTAAGGGTTCGTGAGCTAGCTGAAATGATAGGCATATTAAAAAGGGCTGTGCCCGCAAATTGGCCAAAAATGTGAAGAAGAAGTGAGCAAGGTGGGCGCCTCTTTTACCTACATTTGAAATTCAGCAATTTATGTTTTATTTTACCCAAAACCATTTCAAGGAGCAATTTACCTCATTAGACTATGTTTTGATATGGACCCATCAGATTCTACTTACTAATCTACAAAAAAAATTGTTCCAGATGGGCTGACAAATTGGTAATTGCGATTTATTTTAACCGAAATCATTTTTTGAAATCTTAAGCTTCTAGGAACAAGTTTTGACATTACTTCACTTAACGATTTTCTCTCCATTTTCCTCAACAGATTTAGTAACATAAAATAGTTTCAGAGATTTGTTTCTGTTGTCATTGAATGTGATCTATGGCGGAACATATATTAGATTCGAACCAACCGAATATTTGAGAATTTGTCTAACATTTCTAAATTTCATCCTCAAAAAATTAATAGAAGTGTAAAACACATCTCAAAAGAATTATAAAAAAATATTTAATATATTATTTAAAGCCGTCATTTCAGGCAAAAATCGGTCTAAAAATCGTTAAAATGGCGAGAAATCGTAATTTTTGGCTACACTACCTCACACTCAAAAGTACCAAATCGTGGCAAACCAAATTAAAAGGCTCATAGCTTGAATACCTATTCCCTCAGATGCTTGAAATTCGGTCCAGTGTAATTCGTTTAAAATACCTTCTGGTACTACCACTCAAACGTATTCATATGAAATTAATTTCTCCATAACTTCTGTAGCAAACAACTCAAACATACGGGTATGGACAGATCCTCGTTCGCGTTTTCGGATAAAAATCTAACATTTGTTTGGTCTTTCAAAAGACGTAGCTTCAACTTATACATAGCGTTCAGTTGGGATTTAAATGTACTTTCGAATGACGTAAAACATTATTTTCTTAAGTGGTATTTGTTACAAAATAATTCATCCCACAAAACTTTAGTGATGCACGCTACAAAGAGTGGAAGTTACTTTGAGTGTTGAGGTTTGTTTTCATATTTTTTTTTTTTAGCAAATTTTGCATAATGAAACGGATAACATATAATACCTAAAGAAAGCTTAATTTAGGAGAATTCTAACATAACTTATTTGTAGCTAAAAAAGTTGTAATTTTTTATAAAAAGTCGTGAACCCTTTGTGACGCACGTTACAGGTTTTTATGGTAGGTTATAAATAAACAAATTGTAGTGTTTATACCCTTATATAAAAAGGGTTTATATTATTTTTTAATAACATTTGTTATTAATAACATAATGTTTAATAACATTTGTTGTAAAGTTTTTTTGAATTTTTTTATTTTAATTTTTGAATGGAGAAACTCTTAAAAATATTATGTAAAAATTTGAGATGATTCGGAGCAAAACGAACGAAGTTACAGCTGTCTAAGCAACCGCGCCTCATACATGACGCAGTGCATCGAAAAATCTTTAAAGAGTTTTTCCCACAACCCACGTTTTTAAAGTCGGTTTCCATCATAACTTTAAAATTACTGCACCGATCGTTTTGAATTTTTGTACATAATTTACGAGGTAATGCTGTGGAATTTTTTCAAATTTTTTAATATTTTTTATTTTACAATAACAACTTAGCCAATTTTTTTTGCAATAGTAGCGTAATTCACTCAAACTGAAAAATAACAATTGCTGCCGTTGCCAAATTTTTTTATATTTACACAATACGAGGGCTGCTACATATATTTCGGCCCTAGTGATGAAAATACTAATATTTATCATCAAAAATAGTTTTATTGTTTTTCAAAGTATTCTTCAGCATGATTTATACACTTTTTCATGCGCTCAAACCAATTGTCGAAGCACTTTTTCCACTCCGATTGAGACACCTCCAAAACATTGTTTTTGAACGGTTCAACAGCATTTTCTGGCTACGAAAATCGTTGACCACGCATTTTTTTTGATGTGCGGAAATAAAAAGAAGTCATTGGGTGCGAAGTCAGGACTGTACGGCGGATAACCCATCAATTCGACGTTTTGGCCGGTCAAAAAGGCGTTGGTTTGAGCCGATGTGTTAGAGCTCGCATTGTCATGGTGCACAATGATTCGTCTTCTCTTGTTCGTTTTTTTCCGAAGACTTCAGGCAAACAAATTGTGGTGTACCACTCAGAATTGACCGTCCTACGTTGCTCAAGCGGAACAGTCGCCACATGACCAGTTTTGCCGAAGAAACAGGCGACCATTTGCTTCGAAGTGCTTCTTCCACGAACAACTTTCGTTGGATTTGGCTCGGCTTCGAAGACCCACACGGTCGATTGCTGTTTTGTTTCGGGCTCATACGCATAGATCCAAGATTCGTCACCTGTGCCGACGTCTTTTGAAGCACCGCGATCGTTTTTTTCAAAATTTCTTTGCACCAATCGACACGAGCCTTTTTTTGAGCGATTGTCAAATTGTGCGGGATCCAACGAGAACAAACCTTCTTACGGCCAGGTTTTCATGCAATAACGAATGTATGCTGGTGGAAGATATGCTCAAGGATGCCTCTATATCACGGTATGTCACATGACGATCTTTCATTATCAGTTCACGCACGACATCAATGTTCTCTGGCACAACGGCCGTTTTTGGACGACCTTCGTCTTTGAGCGAGCGTCGGCCACGATTGAATTCATTAAACCAGTTTTTCACAGTGCTAAAGGATGGTGCTTCATCGCCATACGCAGATTTAAGTTCATCGATGCACTCTTGTCGTGATAATCCACGTCGAAAGTTGTGAAAAATGATCGCACGAAAATGTTCACGAGTTAATTCCATTTTTGCCAAATTGATTTTTTCAAGTCACTGTAAACAACACAAATGATGGTCGTACGTCAAAACGTTCTGAGTACGTTTATGCTAAAAATGTCAAACTTTCAAATGGAAATGTCAGCTGGCGCAAGGCAACACTTAGTGATCCCCAGGCCAGAAATATATATAGCAACCCTCGTAAGCTCAGATAAAATACATCAGATTTAGATGTAGCTCAACTATTTGTTCTTCCAGATTTGCCATTAACGACTCCTACATTTTACAATCGGTCATCCCGAAATTTCCTGTTAATTTCCCCAAACGCATTTTTTTGAATTTTTTGAGGAATAGCTTTTAGTGAATAAAGTTTATTGAAGTTGTCAAGAAAATCCATACCAATTTGAAAATTATTGTCGTATTGTCGTAACAATTTTGTGTTGTAAAATTCACATAGTTTAGTAGAAAAATTCTTCTTTAATTAAGCCCTCCACCAGAGGAGGGGGGTATACATTTTGCCATGTCATTTGTAACACCTCGAAAGATTGATCAGAGATCCCATAAAGTATATGTAATGGGTTTTCCAATAGGGATGATAGGATTTTGAAGTGACGTTTCGGCTATTTGTAATATGTGATGATCTGTAATTTGTTTTTCATTGTATTCAATAGTGTTGACAATTTCATCATGGAGAGATATACGTAAGAACAATGTTTACACATTTTTAAAAAAAAATAATCGGTCTCCAATTGCAACCTTTCGTGCGCTCCATTCCATTTTTATTTAATCCAAAAAAACAGTTTCCAGTTGACCTACGACCTTGACACTCATGAGCAATATTTTAGCTCTCGTTAAGAGCTATCTTTTTGCCATTGACCGAGCTATAGCAAAAATAAACTTGCCGTTCACATTTGAAAATTATGCTGTCCATTAAAAAAAAACACTTTCCAGTAACACAGCAAATGATACAATTGAATTGTTGCGAAAAAAGTTTGGAGATTCGATTATTTCAAGAAATTGTAATATTGAATGGCCTCCAAGAAGAAGTGATTTAACACCATTAGACTATTTCTTGTGGGGTTATTTGAAGTCATTGGTCTTTCGTAATAAACCAGGCTCTCTTCAAGCTTTACAAGTCAATATTGAACGTGCCATGACCGAATTTAATGCCGTTATTTGTTTTTAGTTAATATAATTCGCACGGAAAATGGGGAATGCGGTAGAGTACTCGGCCTGGCGTTAAACTTTCTTAATTTTTATTTTATATCCTGTTGGAATCTAAGAAATCAGTGCCTAATTGTTTTTCCTCTTCCATTCTTATCAACCATTTCGATCAGTCCCTATCTTTCTTAAATTTTTTTGCCAACCAAAAAATTTTAGTAAAAAATCTAACGGCACGAGGAGAAAAACCAAAACGGTCACCACGAACAACAAGCGAGTGAACGACGAACTGCGAACAACTAAAAAAATGGCAAAATTTAATTAACGCACATACCAGTGTCGATTGTCGCTATCGTTGTCATTTGTTGCTGTCATTTTTCTTTCAAAGTCGTTTTCTTTTTGCCATTGTTCTCATTCCCATTCCTCGGCATCCATCTTTGGCTTTTTTCGTTGCTACTTGCCAGCCGAGCCGTTGAACAGTGGATGGGACGAGCTCCTACCAATTGTTCATTTCTCTTCTTCTGGCTTAAGTTATGCCATGAATTGTATTAAGTTTTTTTCTGTTCGTTCTATGCGTTCGCCGTCGCTGATTGCTGCTACTACTGCTGCTTCTCTTTCGTACAATGTATGAGTGCCCCGGCATTGTTTGTCTTCATTTCCGTTAAGTGTTTTCTGTGAATTACTTTTGGTTGTTGTCAATTTAGCGGATTTTTTGCTTGCTCTTGTTGTGGTAGCCCTGTCACTGTCACCCATATGCAAAGCACGACCTTGGTAAACTCTTGAGTTGTCTTCCTATGTAACTTTGAGTTTCATCTCATATGGAATGCCATTTCCACTGTAATAGTTTTAAGGCTATTAATTTAGTTTCATGTCATACCAGCAAATAAAATATGCGTTTTCATTGGGACTTTTCATAAAACTTGTGACATTATAGAGTATCTCCCAGTGTTCCAGCATAGAAGGGGAACAAAGAAAATGAAGATTTTATGAATAGCGATTTTTAATAATAGAAATAAAAACTAAAAACACGTACTTATGTATATCAAAGTTTTTCTAAATTCCTTCGCGAAATAATTTAGAAAAATCGCCAGTAGCATTAAATAATTATTATCAGGGAGTAAAATAAACACAATGATGGAAAATTCGGCTGGTTCGCATCACATATACTCCCAATCATAGATCACAGTCAATGGCATAACAATAAAAATCTCTAGAATAAGATTTCCAGAGAATTTTTTTTCGAAATTTTCTGCCGATTTCGAAAAGTGATTTTCACAATTACATTTTGTTTGTGTCCTCATTTTGAATCAAATTTGTCTGGCAACACTGCTCCCAACTATTAACTGTAGTGAAATAATATCATATGCTGTAGTGAAATAATATCATACGCCATTTTGTATGATCGGAGAAAAACGCAATTTATTGTTTGAGTAAAAACGGGACTGAAGAGTTGCACACTTTTTATTCCATAGGGTTCCCAACAGTATTTTGTGTTATTCCCATGCATTTCTATGCCATTATATTCAAAAATAAGCAAGTTATAACAAATTTTGTACATGGCATTTTTGGTCCGTACCCCCTTTAATTTTATATATTTATCGTATTTGTATTACATGGACCACAAAGAAGGTCGGTAAGAAAGGAGAGTAATTTACATATTGTGATCGAAAGAACGTAAAATAGTGAGTAAAAAATATAAGGCGATAGAAAAATGGGGATATAGAACAAAAATATAAAAATTATTTCCCTTAAATCAGAGTTAAATCGAAAACTAGACGAGATAGGAAAAAAATTATTGCAGATTCTGAAAGAGCATGCTTGAAACCCATATTATCAACTCCTACCTCCAAAAACGCAAGAATGGCGTATGGACCAAAATAGCATTAAGCCGACGATATGTTGTGTAAAGAAATATGATCATGACATCTGAAATATCCACAAAAATTGGCAGATTTTTGTCCAATGTCTATGGACATAATATCACTTTCGTCCGTGTAGCTGGCTTTGGACATAACCATAGAAGAAAATCTTTAATCCCTGCCGAAGGCCGGGATCATATACCAATGCAGAAAATCCGTGGAGCTGTCTTTGGACCTATCCCAGTGGAGAAAATCGTTAACCCCTGCCGAAGGCCAGACCCAGAAACACTTTGGTCCGCGTAGTCGGCTTTGAACACTTCGATAACTAAAGGGTGGTTAAATTTTAAGGGTCGATGTTGATTTTGAATAAAACACAAATTATTTAGGAAATTATTGTCATTTCATTTTATTATGATATGGTTCAATTATGTATGGAACAAAATATCGGCCAAATGACCGCCGCGACCTCGGTGGCACACCTCCATCCGATGGTCCAAATTTTCGATGATGCTGAGGCATAATTGAGGTTCTATGCCGTTAATGTTGCTGGCTTATCGACGTACACCTTTTCTTTCAAATAACCCCAAAGCAAGGAGTCCAACGGTGTCATATCACATGACCTTGGCGACCAATTGACATCGCCACGACTAAAGTCCATGGACCTTATGAAACATTTTGTAGTGTCACAACATCCATGGACATTATGTCCCTCGACGTTGTGACATACCACCGAGGCTATATAAAAAGGACTTTTAATTCGGGTTATGAACTCTCACGCTGACCATTGGTCTTTAATCCGAGGTCATTGACATTTAATCTGGTCACTGACTTTGACGCCCCCTAGTAAAGGTCATTGACCCCGGACTTAAGGTCATTCACCTCTATTAAAAGTCAATGACACCGGATTAATGGACATTCGCCTCTATTAAAGGTCAGTGACCTCGGATTAATGGTCAATGACCCAGGTTAAAGGTCATTGCTCTCGATTAAAGGCCAGTGACCTCGGATTAAAGGTCAATGACTTCGGATGAAAGGTCAATGACCCCGGATTAAAGGCCGTTGACCCAGATTAAAGGTCAATGACCCCGGATTATCGGTCAATGACCCCGGATTAACGGTCATTGAGCCGGGAGTAAAGTCAATCATCGCACTCGATTATAGGTTGTTGACCCCGGATTAAAGGCCAATGACCTCGAATTAAGAGTCGTTGCCCCCATATCAAAGGTTAATGACTTCGGATTAAAGGTCAATGACCCCGGATTAAAGGTTTTTGAGCTGGAATTAATGTGACCCCTGATTAATCGTCATTAACCTCAAATAAACGTCATCGATCCCGGGTTAAATGTCATTGACCTCGACTAAATGTCGATAACCCTGGATTAATAAGTGCCAATAAGTGCCAATAACCTAGAATAAGTGCCAATAACCTATACTAAAGATCAATTACCACAAATTAAATTTTATTGAGCGAGAATTGAAGTTAACTACCCCGGATTATTGGTCATTCAGCTCGAATAAAGGTCAATGACCCGACTAAAAGATAATGACCCCGGATTCAAGGCCATTGACCCAGATGACTTTGGTTTAAATGCCAATGACTCCGAATAAAGTTTATTGTGCCGGACTAAAAGTCAATGAGCCCGGATTAATGGTTATTCACCTCGCATAAAGGTCATTGACCCCGGGTTAAATGTCATTGACCTCGAATAAGAGTCAATAACCCCGGATTAAAGGACAACGATCAATATAGAAGCTATGTGAACCCGATTTTAATGCCAATGACTTCTGATTAAAGGTCATTGACCCCAATAAAAAGTCAATGAACCGACTAAAGAACAATGACCCCGTACTCAAGGTCATTAACCCAAATTAAAGGTCTTTGACCCCGGATTAAAGGTCCTTGACCTCAATTGAATGACAACGATCCCGTACTAAAGGTCAGTAGCCTCAGATTAAATTTAAGCTACCACAGATAAAAGAGCAATGACCCCGGATTAAATGTCATTGATCTCGATTAAAGGCCAATGGCCGCGATTAAAGGTCATTGACCGGATTAATGGTCAATGAAACGTATTAAAGGTCCATCTTCCCGACTAAAGGTCATTGGTCTTGTATTTAAAGCGGGCTGACCCCGATTTAAGGTCAATGACCCCGAGTAAGGGTCAATTAACTTTGGTTTAAGGTCAGTGATCCCAGATTGAAGGTCACTGACCCCTGATTTAAGGACATTTGACTTATTTAAAAACCATTGACCCAGATTAAGGGCCAATGACCCATGATTAAGCGTCAATGACCTCGTATTAAAGTTTATTGACTAAAGGTCATTGACCTTCGGATTTAATGTCAGTGACATCGAATAAAGCCCATTGACCCTTAGTCTGGGTCATTGACCCGATTAAAGTTAACTGGCTTCGAATTGAAGGTCATTGATCCCGATTAACCGTCATTGACCTTTGGCTCATTGGTGTACTTCATATAATTGGAAATTTCTGATTTCCCCACATTGGCATCACTTTGTCGCTCATGTAAACCACTTAAATAGTTCTTCTCTGCCTGTGGTGTGACACTGGTGTGTCTTACCAACTATTTGAGGCGTTTTAAATCCACGAGCTGAGCATTTGACGCAGACCCCACCCCCATGTACTTGTGGGTTAGCTTCCTTTTGTCATCCCCAGTCGATTGGTGTTGTCGTCATCGTTTTCTGTTTTTTTTTCTTGCTATTTTGTTGCCCAAGCTGTTGTTGACCAAGTTGTTTAAAAGCCATTACATTTAACTTACGTTTTTATTTCTGTGCCCTCTCTCCCTCCATCACTTTTCGCCCTTTTGCCTACAATAGTTTTGCAATTCTGTTCATCTTTGCCTGCCCCTCCCCCTTCTACACCTCCAAATGCTTGACAATACCGCCGTTTTTTCTTCTTTTGAAATGTTATCAATTCCAATTCCTTCGTTTAGTTTCGCTGTCGTTGTAATTGAAAACATAACAATTTCATTTAATTTGTTTTCCTTTTTTCTTTGTCGTTGTCGTCTTCGTCATTGTCGGTCTTTTGTGTTGTCGGCTTTTTGGCTTCATCGAACTCACCGTTAAACAGCCAATTAACAATTATCAATGGCGCTTGGACATTAAAAAAATGTTTGGCCAAACAAAAGTTTCTGTGAATGAAACAAAATTTTGCGATAAAGTGAAATGACTATAATTTGGTTTCATTTCGTTTCGATTTTCGCTCTTGTGATTTGTTCGGCAATTTTGTGGGTGTGCAATTTTCTGCTCTTTTTTGTTGAAAAGCAAAGTTTTTGAACTTAAAAAAATAATTTGACCCAATTGTAAAGGTCGAAAGAAATGTCTCTCGTTTTTAGGATGTCTTTAACATTTGCTATAAAACAAAAAGTGTTACACAGCAAGGGTGTTATCTAAGATCCTATATGGGGAAATCCGTTTCAGAACATTTGAACACATATGAGGAATGTCCGTCTGTCTGTCAAGCTGATGCGGACTATAAACTTTAATGACGTCAACCTTATAATATTGCGCTATATTATCTCATTCTGATTTTTTGTGCAAATAATTTTTATTTTATGTAAGTATATTAAACATTCTGATCCTTCTCTTAAAATTTCTAATATTTCTTTGTTTTATCAAAAATTTAAAGAAATACTGTTTGGCCAACAATTTTTCCTTCTCTCATGTGGCTTTTTTCTCTTGAGGAATTATTCAAAACCACAACGTGTTATTGCTTCAGCACTTACATGGTGTCATAATCTAGCATCCGATATTGTATTACCTACATATGTCTATAATACTGTAATATGTTTTTAACCCATTTAAAACCGAAACTTTTCTGTGGTACTGCAAATGAAATAAATAAAGATTGCAATAAATGTGTAAAATTTTGGTTTGCAGTTACCAGCATTCATGCAAATTGCAATTAGAGTGTAACGAATATATTTATGATTAAGACGAATTCTGAAAATAAATGCATTTTGAACAGCCCTGTGTCATAGATAAATATTAGATGATGTGCTCATGGACTGCAACTTGTTGCCGCCCTTCCCACTAGAAAATATAATAAAATAAAATTTCGTTTAAATTGTATTTATATAATATTTTCTTTTTAAGAAAATTAGATAGTAAAATAAAATTTCGTTTAAATTGTTTTTTTAAGAAGTCGAAGTTGTATTTTCTCAAACAAATTACATTAGAATTGCATTTTTGTAGAAAATTTGATGAAAATTGCAATTTTGAAAAAAATTTAGTTTTTTTTAGCAAATTCCTTCAAAATTGCATTTTCTAGAAAATTTCTTCGAATTTGCATTTTTCTAGAAAATTCCTTCAAATTGGCATTTTTTCCAAAAATTTTTCTAAATTGCATTTTTCTGCATAATTTGGATGGAATGGAATTTTTGCTAGGAAATGGTTGAATTGCATTTCTCTAGAATATTTTGTTAAAATTGCATTCCTCTACAAAATTTCTTGAAAATATTTTTTTTTTATTCAGCCAGAATTTATTTTGGTTCGAGACCATATGTTTCCGTTACATTCTGTCTATTGTAAAAAATGTAATAGACACAAATACAAAAATGGAAGCGACCTTCAATTGCTGGTTAGTATGGACTGCAGCTTCAATAGACACCACTCTATCATCGTCAGAATTCTATAGTAATAATGTATGTCTTAAACTTAAATCAGCTTGAAATATTTATAGGAGTAGGAACTTAAAGTTAATAAGAACTACCAACCGAAACCATATTTCACCGAACTAAGTAGACACACCTTTTTGTGTTTGTTTCTATTACATTTTTGCAATAGGCAGAATGTCACTGAAACACATGGTCTCAAACCAAAATAAATTCTAACTGAATAAACAAACAACAGACCAACAATAAACAACAACAACACATGTAATTTTCTAGAAAATTAAGTTGAAATGAGACTTTTCTTGAAAATTTCATGCAAATTACGCTTTTCTAGATAACTGCATCGACAATGGATTTTTAGAGAACATTTCCTCTAAACAATTTATAAAAAATATCTAAATGGAAAAATAAGTGGCATCACTATAATTTATTTATTAAAAAAATAAATTTTACAACATTTTGTGGGGATTTTAAATTTAAAAACAAGTGAGAAAGTTTCAGTCGGGTAAACCGACTAAGGTATACCCTCACTTTATGAGTAATGTGTATATAACATTACACTAATTAATCCGTAATTTGTGTGGGAGGTACCAGAAGGGGTTTAACAAATACCCATATTTTTCGGTAAACAGTATTTTCTTTAAATACATTGCACTGTTCCGAACTATAGGATGATCAAAGTAGAGATAGTTTTTTCAATAGCCTTTTTTTGACAGAAAACGTGTGAGTCGTGGCATGTTATTTTTGTTAAGTATTGTTTGGCATTTCATCATGGAAAGACTTACGCCTGAACAGCGTTTACAAATTATTCAGTTTTATTATTTTATTATTAAATCCAAAAAAAAAACCTTTCCAGTCGACCCACGACCTTGACACCAATGAGCAATATTTTAGCTCCCGTTAAGAGCTATCTTTTTACCATTGACCGACTCGCGATCAGACGTAACGGAATCATCGGTCCATATTTATTCCAAAATGATGCCGGTCAGAACGTAACCGTCAATGGCGACCGTTATCGTGCCATGATAACCGACTATTTGATGCCAGAAATTGAAGCTCGTGATCTCGGCGAAATTTGGTTTCAACAAGACGGCGCCACTTCCCACACATCACATCAATCAGTGGATTTATATAGAGAACACTTCGGTGAGCAGATAATTTCACATTTTGGCCCGGTCGATTGGCCACCAAGATCTTGTGATATCACACCGTTAGACTTTTTCCTGTGGGGATATGTAAAGTCTAAAGATTATGCGGACAAACCCGCATCGATTCAGGTCTTGAAGCAAAACATCACGCGTGTCATTCGCCAGTTACCAGTCGAAATGTTCGAACGAGTCATCGAAAATTGGACTCAACGGATGGACCATCTGACACGTAGCCGCGGCCAACATTTGATAGACATAATCTTCAAAAAATAAATGCCAAAGAATGTTCTTTCAAATGATAATAAACATTCCCCATTCAATTTGAATTTTCTGTGTTTTTTTCTTTAAAAAAGTAGGGAACCTCGAAATGGATCACGCTATATAAGCGTTTATGTGCACTGGTATATTAACGTTACGAGCTATTAAATTTTGGTATGATTTGGTAATTTTGTGTGGGAGGTACAAAAAGGGGCGTGGTGATAACGTCCACTTTTCACAGGACTGTAGGCACTATAACAGCATTACACTGTACAAAATCTCAAGTATTTGTATGCACTGGTATTCAAGTTATAAGCTGTTAACTTTAGGTGTAAAATGGTGCATTTGTGTGGGAGGTACAAAAAGGGGCGTGGTGATAACGTCCACTTTTCACAGGACTGTAGGCACTATAACAGCATTACACTGTACAACATTTCAAGTATTTGTATGCACTGGTATTCAAGTTATAAGCTGGTAACTTTTGGTACAAAATGGCCCATTTGTGTGGTAGGTACCAAAAAAAAGGAGTGGGAAGTGTTAGCTACTAAAAAATTAATACTATGTGTGAAATTTCAGAAGATTAGAGTAAGTAGTATAGCAGTTATTAAAGAATTAATATTTCACTGATAGTTAACCCTTTGTGGGGGAGGTACTAGAAATAGTGGACCAATATGGCCCATCTTCGAACTTAGCCGGAGATAGGGAAAAATAGTACGGCATACCAAATTTGGTTACTTGGAGTCAATCGGTTACTCCCTTCGAGAGTTATCGTGCGCACCAGCCAGCAGACAGACGGACGGACATTGCTCAAATGACTTAAAATGACTCAAAACGGATTTCCGCCGAACATACTAAGGGTCTTAGGTCACTCCTTCGATGTGTTACACTTTTGGCTCGTAGAAAATTATATATACCCTCCTCTCTAAGGTGAGGGGATAAAAATCGTAAAACCCAATTTTTGTAAATTTCAAATCCATGTTATGGGGATTTGTATTTTTTTTTTTTAAAAGATAAATGAAGCCAATCTCTTAGTTTTTCCATTTAGCAAGATTTTAAGCAAAAATAAATTTCAAAGATTTATATTAAAAATTCTGACCCTTATAACATGAAGGAACTTTTGTGAAAAAATAAAATTTCGAAGAAATTTTAAAGAAAAATGCAATTTCAAGGAAATTTTCTAGAAAAATTAAATTTTAAAGACATTTTCTAGAAACATGCAATTTCAAATAAAATTTTTAGAAAAATTTAATTTTAACATAATTTTCTAGAAAAAAACTAAATTTTAAATAAAAATTTTTTGGCGAAAAAATTAAAAAAAAAATTAAAAAATTTTCTAGAAAAATTTTATATTTAAAGAAATTTTGTAGAAACAAAAATGTTTAAACCATTTTCTATACAATTTCGATTGCTATTAAATTTTTTATAAAAGGTATATCTGGCTGAAATTTTATATAAAACATGCAATTTTAATGACATCTTCAAGAAAATATTAATTCAGGCCAGATTTTCTAGCAAAATACAATTTCGTTTATTTTGAAGGACATAATTATACAAAATTGCACTTTCAATGGAATTATCAACAAAGTCATATATCATCATATTTAGCATATCTAAAGGGGAAATCCTTGGGAAAGTAAAGAAGTTAAAGCTAAAGTACTTTTGTTTTGAAATTAAAAAAAATAACTTAAAAATTGGAAAATAGATTGAACAATATTTAAACAAATTTTTAAAAATGATTCTTTAAAATAATCTCTTAATTGTCTAAAAATTGCACAAATTCCATTAATTCGTTATTTTTTGTAAGACTTTTTAAATCTTTTTTAGAAATTCTCAAAAGTCAAAATCGCCCCCCAAAAAATTACCAATTGAAATTATTTATATATAACATTCATAAGAGTACATACTGCTATTTTTATTAAATGTACTCGCGGGTGGAAGATTGCTATGGCTCGCAGGTTGGGTTTCCTCAATACAGCAGTGCGTATGATAAACAAATATTATGTATACGCCGAATGGTACCGAAAGTAGACATAATTTTAACAAACGTACACAATAGACAAATTCGCAAAATAAACCAGTGTCATGTACTTTGTTACCACAAAGCACGAAATGTTTTTCTACGAAATATGTATAATTAAAGTATTATAGTTAATTGTTTTGTTATTATAAGATCCACACATTTTTCATGACGAATTTATTATAATTTATTAATCTCCATTTTCCACATCTCTAGTTGGTAATTATGTATACTTAGAATTTAATTGAAATTCCCTTTAATACACTTTTTTTATTGAAATAATGTTTTTAATTATTCCCTATACAATAATAGGAAGTAATTAGTAAAAACATTAATTGTGCTTGTGGTGCGGGCAATTAGATTTGATTTGTCGTTTTACATAAAACGCAAACAAAAAACCGCATGTTCTTAGAATTTATACTATCGTTGGGTAAACAGACATAATCAAGCAGAGAAATGTGCAAAAGAAATCAAACCACCAGATGGTTTATAAAAGTGATAGTTAAAACAAGTATGAAAGTTTCAGTCGGGTAAACCGACTAAGGTATACCCTCACTTTGTGAGTAACGTAATATATAACATTACACTAACTAATCTGTCGATTTGTGTGGGATGTACCAGAAGGGGTTTATGAAATACACTTATTTTTCGCTGAACAGTAGATACTTTAAATATATTGCACTGTGCCGAATTATAAGCCTTTATGTGCACTAATATATTAACTTTATGAGCTATTCAATTTTGGTATAAATTGACCATTTTGTGTGGGAGGTACAAAATGGGGCGTGGTTTACTACCACGCCCATTTTTCACAGAACTATTGGTACTTCAAAAGCGTTACACTGTGTACAATTTTGTAGTATTTTCGTGCATTGGTACTCACGCTGTAAGCTCTTAACGTTTTGTGCAAAATGGTACCATTGTGTGGGAGGTACAAAAAGAGGCGTGACAATAGCGTCCACTTTTCACAGTGCAAAAGATACTACAAAAGCATTACACTGTACAAAATTTCAAGTATTTTTACACACTGGTATTAATGTTATAAGCTGTTAACTTTTGGTGCAAAATGGTGCATTTGTGTGGGAGGTACCAAAAGGGGCGTAGCAACTTGTCCCATTTTTCTTGAGTTAATAGCGACTAATAAACTAATGCTATCGGGCCTGTTCTGAAATCACGCGATTTGATATCACGGTGGTTTAGTATTATCACCGATTTTAAAATCACTCTTGGAGGGTTCGAAAATCGTCCGATTTTGGTATAGTTGGTTTAAATTGATTGTTGTTTACTTTAAACAACAAATCGTACCATTTCCGAGCACCAATAATGATTTTAAAATCGATGGTGTTTTGAAATCACCGTGATATCAAATCGCGTGATTACAGAACAGGCCCGTATGTGTGGAATTTAAAATGATTCGAATAAGTAGTGTAGCAGTTATTAAAGATTCAACATTTCACAACATTTTAACACTTTGTGGGGGAGGTACTAGAAGGAGTGGACCAATATGGCCCATCTTCGAACTTAGCCGGAGATAGAAAAAAAATATTACCACGTACAAAATTTGAAGTCAGTCGGTTACTCCTTTCGAGAGTTATCGTGCGCACCAGCCAGCAGACAGACAGACAGACGGACGGACATTGCTCATTCGACTTAAAATGACCCAAAACGAATATCAGCCGAACATACAGGGTGGCAGATGAATATTGCTACATTAAGAAACTCAAATGATTTTTTTCAGTGTATGGAATTCAGGTTTCTTTTATTCATGTTAAAGCTCATTAAATTTAATTAAATATAGCTTAATTAGTTTTAACAAGTAAAAAAGTTTCAGTAGGGTAAACCGACTAAGGTATACCCTCACTTTGTGAGTAATGTAATATTGAATATTACACGAATTATTCTGTCAATTTGTGTCACTTTGTGAGTAATGTAATATAGAATATTACACGAATTATTCTGTCAATTTGTGTGGGAGCTACCAGAAGGGGTTTAACAAATACACCTATTTTTCGCTGAACAGTAGATACTTTAAATTCATTGCACTGCGCCGAATTATAAGCGTTTATGTGCACTGGTATAAACGTTATGAGATATTAAATTGTGGTATGATTTGGCCATTTTGTGTGGGAGGTACAAAAAGGGGCGTGGCGATAACGCCCATTTTTCACAGGACTATAGGCGCTATAAAAACATTACACTGTACAAAATTTCAAGTATTATTATTCACTTGTATTAATGTTATAAGCTGTTATCTTTTGGTGCAAAATGGTACCTTTGTGTAAGAGGTACCAAAAGGGGCGTGAATATGACACCCATTTTTCACTGGACTGTAGGCACTATGAAAGCATTACACTGTACAAAATTTCAAGTATTTTTATGCACTGGTATTAATGTTATAAGCTGTTAACTTTTGGTGCAAAATGGTGCATTTGTGTGGGAGGTACCAAAGGGGGCGTAGCAACATCGCCCATTTTTCTCGAGCTGATAGCGACTAATAAACTAATGCTATGTGTGGAATTTCAGAAGATTCGAATAAGTAGTATAGCAGTTATTAAAGATTCAATATTTCACAACATTTTAACACTTTGTGGGGGAGGTACTAGAAGGAGTGGACCGATATGGCCCATCTTCGAACTTAGCCGGAGATAGAAAAAAATATTACCACGTACCAAATTTGAAGTCAATCGGTTACTCCTTTCGAGAGTTATCGTGCGCACCAGCCAGCAGACAGACAGACAGACAGACAGATAGACAGACAGACAGACAGACAGACGGACGGACATTGCTCATTCGTCTTAAAATGACCCAAAACGAATATCCGCCGAACATACCTAGGGTCTTAGATCACTCCTTCGATGTGTTACACTTTTTTTCGTAGCAAATGATATATACCCTCGTCACACTAAAGTGAGGGTATAATAATGGAATTTAAATGCCCCCCTGCTCGTTGATGCATGTGCGGCATCTTACCAAAAAGTTGTTCATTACTGCTTGGAGAGTTGAGACGGGAATAGCCGCAATTGTTTCTCGAATGAATTGCTTTAGTTCATTCAAATTTGTTGGTTGGACTTCCTGTTTGCAATAACCCCACAAGAAAAACTCAGGTGCAGTAAGGTCAGGCGACCTGGGGGCCAACGGAATGTGAACATGTTTCCGTTCTCTTCCACCATTTGAAGCATCTTCTGGCAAAATTCCAAGCGAATCGGGAAGTCTGCTGAGTTCACTTTGTTGGCCATTTGAATTTTATATGGGAATAACTCCAAATCTTTGTGCATAATTGACTGCAATGACTGTCTGCTTATACCCATTTGAGCAGATAAGGTTCTTGTCGAAACTCTTGGATTGTTTTGTATGGCATCAGCTACAGCAGCGATTGTTTCCTTCGTCCGAACTGAAGGGTTTCGATGGTAAGGTCTTCTGTTGACTGTCCCATGCTCGGAAAAATTGTTAACAAGTCTTTATGGTCCATCTGCTCGGAGGATTACCGCCAAACGTGCTCCTATACTCTCTTTGAACCGAAACTACGGACTTCAGTGCGTAATAGCGGCGGACAATCCAAATTCTTGTGCCAGTGTCCCAGTTATACATTTTTGTTAAATCTAAAAATCAATCTGCAACTAAAAAAAAATAACCAGAGTCATTGAATAGAAAAAAAGTTATTACATTTTTTTTGGTAGCAGCTTTCATCAGCCACCCTGTACTTAGGGTCTTAGACCACTCCTTCGATGTGTTACACTTTTTTTCGTAGCAAATGATATATACCCTCGTCACACTAAAGTGAGGGTATAAAGATACATTGATATCTTCATTCTTAGTCGGGAAAGCTTGATTTTAGAGAAATGAGTAGAGGTCACACATCTGCATTATAATGTATTTACCCACAAATATAAAATGTTGCAGAAAGTTTTGAACGGATGGAGTGGCGGTTTCAATACAAGACCCTTCCCAATTTAAAAATCTATATTTCAATAACTATGGTTAAAACTTAAAATTGCTTATTTTCTATCTTTACTGGGAAAAATAGGTTCGCATATATTGGTACCTCCCAAGAAAGGTAAATTCAGTAAAATATCGAATCTCTTATAAAGCATATACTACTTACCCGAATCTTCTGTTACTTCACACATACTAATAGCAGGTTGTAGCTAGATACTCGAGAATTTTTATTTTCATTTTAAGTGATATTACCGATTTTAGTGAAACCTGCTATAACGATTATTCATACTAAGTTTTTTCAACTATGCACAGTCGGTAAAGTCCTCGCAAGGGTGCTAATATGACTTGGATATGACTTATATGTTCAAGCACTTCAGTGGATCATATGTGTTTTCTTGATAATACTCGTACCAAGTAACTTTAATATATTTGAAAAACATAGCATTTCTCCATATCATAAAATATGTGGGGATATCATAAACCGTTAAGATAATATACCCAAATCTATGTCTCTAAAAATAAGAGGTGGGCATGTCTTCTTTAGATTTAAACAAAAAATAATTCTCGGAAATTTTCGGAACAGGAAGAAAACTATAAAGACTTATGTTTTGATAGGAAAAATTGTATGCGAAAAAATCGATTTGGATCTCATGGACGGTAGGCGGTGGTAGTGGCCGATTTTGATGAAACTTGGCATGCATCTTTTTATGAAATTGTGTGTACATACTAAATTTGAAAACTTTTGTTTACGAACCGATTTCTAAGATTTTTTTCCGTGATGAATTCTTGTCAAAATAGAATGTAAACTACAAAGTTTCAGCTAAATTGCTTTAAGAATGCGGGATTTATGGCTCAAACCCATATTAAAACATTGACCGATATGGCCCATTTACAATCCCAAACTACTTGCAATTATAAGAAGTATTTCTAACAAATTTGATCAACCTAGCTCTATTATTACGGACTGTAGTTTGATTTCAACAGACAGGCGAACAAGGCTAAATCGTCTTAGAATTTCACGTTGATCAGGAATATACTTTATTGGGTCACAGATCAATATTTCAAGGTGTTGGAAACGGAATGACAAAGTTAGTATACCCTCATCCTATGGTGGAGGGTATAAAAAGAAATCTTTTGTAAAAAAAATCTAAATAATGTAATAAATATTCCCATTTTATTTTTAAATTCTATCTGTTTTATTCGAGGCTAAATTATTCTCTAAAATACATATAATTAAATCTTTATCACAGGTATGGTCCAGAATTTTCAAAATGCTTAATAGGACGGATTGAAGTGTCAAAAAAACCCAAGTCGTGTCACGACACTTACAGGTCATGTCCTATAGGTCGCACTAAGGCGATCTTCGAAAATATTTAAATTTTTCATAGCTTTTCCTAAAATGTCCCATTGTTTCGCCTTAACTTGAAGATGGAATTTGTAATTGATACTCAAAATCCATCTTTGAACTTGAACTATACATTTAAATAAAATAGAGGTTTGGTTTAATTATTTTTAAATATGTTTTTTTTAAATCTTTGAATATTTTTATACACTGACTTTAGTGATACGAGGGTATATATCATTTGCTACGGGCCAAAAGTGTAACACATCGAACGAGTGATCTAAGACGGACGGATGTTCCGCGGATATGTTTGGGATGTCAATTTTTTCAGTAGACTATGGGTACTATAAAAGCACCACACTGTCAAAATGTCAAGTGTTGTAAGCCGTTAACTTTTGGTGTAAAATGATCCATTTGTGTGGGAGTTGTCAGCCTTTAAATTTTGTATGAGATATACCAAAAGGGTCGTGACAACTTCGCCCATTTTTCCCAAGGTGGTAGCGACTGATAAACTAATAATATGTGTGAGTCTTCGTTAGGATGCTAGCTTTAAGAAAATGGAATAAACAAATTTATTGTGATTTTTTCTATTTTTTTATTGTTTTGTTTTCGTGCCACCAAAAACAATAATTTTTAAAAAAAATTGTAATTTTTTCTGTTTCAACGGCAGTTACTAAACCTCTGTTTCTACGTAAAAATGTCGTTATTAATATTTGTAGTCCGCATAATTCCCTTTAATTTATGTATATTTCTTTTAATATATATAAAGGGGTTTCCAACAAGAGGTGTTATTTTTTTGAGATAAGTGTTCGGATGTTTATTTTATAATAAAGAGGAAGGTATGCCATTAATAACGAAAAACAACATCAGCCAAATGGCCACCACGGCCACGCTTACAGGACCATATCCTTTTCATGAAATTTTCCATAACCAAATCGCAAAGTGGCTGTCCTATGTCCTCGATAGCCTCACGAATTCTATCTTTGCGGTCTTGAATCGACGCCCGGCTGTTGGCGTAGACCTTTTCTTTCACGTGGCCCCAAAGGAAGAAGTCGCAAGGTGTTAAATCACAAGATCTCGGTAGCCAATTGTGATCACCTCTTCGAGAGATAACACGGTCCGGAAACTTTTCCCGCAACAGAGCAATGGTTTCGTTGCTTGTGTGCCACGTAGCGCTGTCTTTTTGAAAGTGAACGTTGTCCAGATCAATACCATCCAACTCCGACCATAAGAAATCATTAAGCATCTCTCAATAGCGCAATCCATTCACCGTAACTGTTGATCCAACCTCATTTTCGAAGAAGTAAGGGTCCAATGACCCCGCCGGACCACAAACCGCACCAAACAGTCACACGTTGAGGATGGAGAGGCTTCTCAACAATAACTCTTGGGTTTTCCGAGCCCAAGAAGCGACAAGTTTGCTTTTTGACGTAGCCACCGAGGTGGAAATGGGCCTCATCAGTCAAGATGATTTTTCGATGATTTTCGATTTTTTGAATTTTAATAATTTCAGTGCGTTTTTGAATCGTGTATCGTCCCATTTTTAGTAATGGCGTAGTCCCCACCTGTCAAATGCCAAAGAATAAAAGCTTCAAAAGTGACAGCTACCAAAATGCCGGGTTATTCAAAATAACACCTCTTGTTGAAAAACCCTGTATATAAGAGGTATGTTCAAAAAATATCGCGAATTTTTTATGTTTTCAAAAAGTATTTTTTTATTCATGAATATCTATTTTGCCCCCTTCAAAGTAATTCCCCTCGGATATAATACACTTCTGCCAAAAATTGTTTCCAATCCTCGAAGCACTTCCTGCTTTCAGCTCCTCCTTCGATGCCGTCTTTATCTCCTCAATCGTGGCGTAGCGTCGTCCTTTCATGGGCTCTTTCAGTTTTGGGAACAAAAAATAGTCACAGGGGGCTAGGTCAGGGGAATACGGTGGCTGCGGCACCATTACTGTGTTGTTTTTGGCCAAATATTCGCGCAGAAGCAACGATGTGTGTGCAGGGGCGTTGTCATGGTGCAAAAGCCAGTTTTTGTTCTTCCACAAATCCGCGCGTTTTTGGAGGATTGCTTCGCGCAATTTGCGCATAACTTGCAGGTAATATTCTTTATTGACCGTACTACCCTGTGGCAAGAACTCATAATGCACCACGCCCCTGCAATCAAAGAAAACTGTGAGCAAAACTGGGCACGCTGTTCGTTCTTCGCATCTTCTCGGCCCTCTAAGAACATTTTGTACCACCGATAAACGTTGCTTTGGTCCAAGGTAGCTTCACCCTATGCCACAGTCAACATTCGGAATGCGTCAGCGCACTTTATTTTGTTTTTCACACAAAATTTGATGCAGAAAAAAATTTGATCCATTTTCTGAAATAGATAAAAATCGAAGACAAGTTAAAACATCCAAGCACAACAGTGTCAGAAATTAACTAATCATTTAAAATGGCCGACCTTGTCAGCATAAGTAAGGGACATTAGTACCAACATAACGCTACAAAAATATCAAAAATCAAATACACGTAGCCCTCGGAAATTAAAAATTCGCTATATTTTTGACCATACCTCGTATAATGTTTCCCGGCTTTATCGAGCTTTTACTTAAAACAAATATGATCCAAATACTAAAGGCAGCTTCCAAGAAAAAGGGAATTTTAATGAAAATTAAAAAAAAAAAAATAAAAATTATTTGTTGCATTGTGTAATTATAGTAAAAAATAAAGTTGTAGGTTATTAAATTTCCGATCTAGACTTTCATTTATAAAATATACATAAAACTTAATAATGAAATTTGTAAAAATGTAATAAAGAAAATAAATTTAATTTTGAATGATTTAATAATTGAATGTGAAAACACTTTCTTGACAAACTGTATTTTCTTATCCAACTGGGGACTTCTTAAATAAAAAAGCTTTTTCAAATATAATGATATCATTATTTTACCACTTTCGAAAATACGTTTTAAAAATAAGAAATTCGTATAAAATAGAACGGAAAAATATTTGTCTATCCCACAAAAAAATTCTTTCAGATCATGTTGGAATCAAAAATTTAATTAATGCTGAGACATCATAGATCCAGTTTAACAAAATTTATTACAAATATCCATGGGATAATTTAAAGGAAAAAATTCTAAAAAAAAATAAATCGTAAACAACGTGTTAGACTAATCTAACGCTTGGCTCACATGAGGTCAAAGCATATTTAGCATTTGAAAGTGAATTGCGAATATCATCCGTAGTTGGTGTTGGAAATGAGTTATTTACTAAGGCGACTCTGGAGTCGAGCGAGTTTTCAATCGAATTCTTATATTATTTATTTCATAAAATATTTAGAATTGAATCATAAAGTATTGATGGTTGTAGATTTCAAACGGTAAAACAAATAAAAAAATTGGAAGAATAACTTTGACCAGACAGAATTCAGCAACCCACTGTATACGAGTATTAATGATGCATAGTACATATTTATCAAACACCTCTCCTTTGCGGTTAAGTTTTTTATGTTAAACTCACTTTTTCCATTTTCGTCGAAATTAACGAGTTTCGCTGTTTTCATTAAATCGAGATCATCTGTATGTCCTTTGTGTTGAATTGATATTAAACATATTTAAAAAAATAACTTATCCAAAATATTTCTTAAAATTGGCAAATTAAAAAACCAGTCTCCGACTATATTCACTTTTTCCAACAACCACTCCACAGCCTCGCTCAGCTCTTTATACAGGGTGGCTGATATGTATTGCAAACAACTTCAGGCTGCTATCATTTCTAAACCGCTAGTCTGATAGCTGACAGATTTATTTCAGTGACAGTTCATTTTATTGTTTACAAGCTTACAAAAGCATTTTGATCTATTGCATTCAGAAAAAAAAGTTATTCGTGATGGAATTCAAGCGTGATTGCTTTATATTTGGGTGGAAAAACACAAGTGGCTATCGTTAGAGCCCTCCAGCATTTAAATGTGAATAAATCTTTTGTTTCTCGTACCATTGCTCGTTACCGTGATACTGGCAGTGTTGCATCGCGTCCAAAAAGTGGACGAAAAAAACCGTAACAACACCAGAAATGATCCGAAAAGTGAAGGCCAGATTTGATCGAAATCCACGCCGCAGTGGTAGAAAAATTGCTCGTGAGCTGAACATATCGCGAGAACGGATACAACACATATTAAAAAATGAGCTTGGACTAAAGCCATTGAAGTTCCAAAAAGTGCAAGAGCTCACCAATGCACAAAAAAAAGTTAGACTGGAAAGAGCCAAGGAGTTGCTTCGCTTGCACGAAAGTGGCCAGTTACCGAATTTGGTTTTCTCCGATGAGAAGCCATTCCAAATTGAGCAGTTTGTGAACAAACAAAATGATCGGGTTTACTTGCCAAAGAGGTCAGCTGAAAATTTACACCTTCGATTGGCCACCAGAACTCAAGCGCCGCCGATTGTAATGGCGTGGGCCGCCGTAACGGCCGATGGTCGCTCCCCGCTCGTATTCATCGACCATGGGGCCAAAATAAATGCCGAATATTATCGGGAAAATGTCCTAAAGACAGTATTGAAGCCCTGGGCAGACAAACATTTCGGCCGCAGATCATGGACATTCCAACAGGACTCAGCACCATCGCACTCAGCAGGCGTCAACCAAGAATGGCTTAAAAAGGAGGTTCCTCGCTTCATTTCTACCGCACAATGGCCACCAAGTTCTCCGGATCTCAATCCGTTGGACTTTTGCGCCTGGGGCATTTTAGAGAGTAAGGTTCGCACTAAAAAATACCAAAGTATCGATCATCTCACGACGGCGCTTCGCCGGGAATGGGCCAAAATACCGCAGAGCCACTTTCGTGCAGCGTGTGATGGCTTTGTCGGCCGTTTGAAGGCCATAATGCGTGCCAAAGGTGGCCAATTCGAACAAATCTAAACTGTTTCTAAACTTTTATGCTTTTGAACAATAAAATTTAAAAAAAAAATTAAAAAAATATAGCGCTTTACTTTGTTGCATTACATATCAGCCACCCTGTATGTGTCATAAAGACACGCAGTCGATTTTTTTTGCCATAGCACACATTTATGTTTAATCGGCCATCATATTTTATTTCGTTATTCACATAATTTCATTTAAATGTGTTATTTTGTTGTGTGAATCATTTGTTTTGCTCTCTTTTTTTCTGCGCTTCGTGGCGTAAATATTTAATGAATATTTCACATTTACCTATTTGCGAATGACTTTAATTAAACATATTTAAATGTTTAAATATTCATTGCACATAATCACTCACTCATACGCACGAATAGGTGCAATCCCCCACCATCACCATCACCACCCCAACGCCAACTATTACCGACAAAGCGTGTCATCAGCCACTACCATTAACTTGGGACCCGCTTTCATTTGCGTATCTGTGTATCTCCTCTGCAAATACACACATAGAGTCACTGTTAAATAGCGAAATTTTGCCAGCAACAACCACAACGAAAACAAATGCATAATCTGACAAAGTTTATGTGTTAGAGACACATTAATGTTAAATTTCACTGTTTTCCTCAGATTCACTGAGTGAGTGTATGTGAGTGAATTTGCGTGCGTGTGGGTAAAGCCTTTTAATGTATGTTAAAACACAAATGCCTACGAGAGGTCGAAATCATCTACAGATATGGTTGTTGTGTGAGTCTGAACTCGAATGGCGGTTTCCACTGCTTTATACTGCACGAAAATAGGATAACACAAGGTTTTACAAAAAAAAAAAACTAGTTTACAGTTATTTTATGGTAAGAAGCTGCTTTCAGTGTACTTTGTCTTCAGCTGAATGTCTAGTGTGCGATAGAAAAATATACCAAATTTGAAGATAATCGGTTACTCCTTTCGAGAGTTATAGTGCGCAACAGCCGGACGGTCATTGCTCAAAATAATTAAAATGTCCTAATACAAATTTCCGCCGAACATACCTAGAGCCTTAGGTCACTGTCTCGATGTGCTACACTTCGTTGTATATATTCTTTTGAACCTATTCAATTGCCGCTCAGTATTTATCATATTTAGCGACACCGCTGCAGACTCACTTGATTATGAACATATTCGCATTTTCGTATATGAAACAAGAGGGTCGGTGAGGATATATACCTACATATACATACACACACTGGTACATATAAACACATCCTTTCGCCGAGCCATATGTGTATGTATATAAATATGTATATAAATCCTTAAACATATATATGTTCTGTATCTGCTTCATTTGATACGTGCGTGCGCGTGTGAGGATATGTGTGTCACCGTGAGTGCTCGTTGAATGGGTTGAGAAGTTATACGGGTGTGATATTGAAGCATCATAGCATGACATAAATCACTTTGTCAATCATTAATTTATGGTTGATTTATTCATGTTCACATGAATGTCAATTTTATATTCACCAGATATCCATTGGCATCGGCCTTTCTGCATGGCAGGGGGTGGTATGGCAATTTTGAAGAAATAACTGTAATAATTTTATCGTTATTTCGATTTTGAAAAAAAATGTTTGCCCCGTCCAAGCGAAGCTCTGAAAAATATTTGCCCTTTCCAGGTAGAATTTATGTAGTCTGGTATAAAAGTCCGACTTCGGGAAAAGGGCAAAGAAAATGTTGCATTTTTTACAGAAAAGAAAGCGCCATTAAATTCGAGAACATTGAATTCAAAACAGAAATTTTTCGAAAATATATTAAATGATCGAAGAAATCGATCAAATTGGAATGTTCCTAAAAAAGGGTGGTTCAATTGTAAGGGCCGATGTTGAATGTGAAGCAGACCTAAACGTCAAGTTTATTCTGCATTTCATCTGACATTTCTCAATTTCAGTCTAATTCCATTTGAACCATGGAACGATACACAATCGAGCAACAACGCGATAAAGTTTTTTAAGACTTTTACGAAAATGGGCGTTCAAATCAAAATGCATTTCATGCACTTCGTGATGTTTTTTTCATCAGCATATTCCAAATGTGTCCAGAATAGGGAGAATTGTGCGCAAATTTCAGCAAACCGGGTCTGTAGGAGATGTGAAAACACCTGTGCATGCGGCTTATGAGCTGGCGACGTAATCGGGCCATACTTATTCGAAATGAGGCCGGTCAGTTAGTTACTGTTACTGTTGTTCGCTATCGTGAGACGAATTTGTAATGGCCCGAATTGGAAGATATAAATGCGGACAATATGTGGTTTCAACAGGACTGTGCCACGTACCACACGGCTAACAAAACAATGGCCGTGTTATCTAACCAATATTATCATAATAAAACCACTAAGGAAAGGTTAAAGTCGAGCGGGGCCGACTATATAATACCCTACACCACCTCGGCAATGTACATTAAGAATTTCTTTTTGAATAGTTGGAATAATTAGTTTCCTTTCTTTTACGAAATACTTAGCTCCCCCGCCACGTCAAGGCTTATTCCAAAGAGGAGTTTAATATAATATGTGGAATTAAAAATTGAACTAATAATAATATTCCACATATTTCCATTTACTGTTATTATTATTAGCCTTAACACAATAAATAGTCCGATTTTTGGTCGTACACAATATAAGTAATATATGCAGGGTATGTTAGGTAGGTACTACCTTGGAATAATTGGTTCTACCTTGGAATAATTGGTTTAAGTAATGCTTTAATTTTCATTTCCGCTGAAGCCTTTCAGGTCTCTAAAATAGCGCTTATATAAAAAATTAGGAACATCTTTCTGGAAAATTTTGATCGGAAGTAAAGTACAACTTATATAGCGCTTTGGTACCAAATCAGGAGGAGGTTATATATAAATCTGAACGGATTTTCCTTGAATACTCATTCATTGAAAAAGAAACTTCTTTCTGTCAAATTTCGTACTGACCGGATATAAAATACAGTCTCTACAGCACTTCCATGTCAAATCGGGGGTAACATATATAAGGGGGCTATATATAAATCTGAACCGATTTTCTCTGAATTTGGAAGTATCCCTTCATATAATAAGAAACCTCTTTGTGTAGATTTTTTTACTGATCGGATATAAAATACAGATTATACAGCGCTTACATGTTAAATCGGGGGTAACATATATATGGGGGCTATATCTAAATCTGAACCGATTTCCCTCAAATTGGCAGAGTTAATTCACGTAATGAGAAACCTCTTTCTGCCAATTTTTTTACTGATCAGATATAAAATACAGTTTCTACAGCGCTTACATGTTAAAATGGGGGGTAACATATACATATATGTGGGCTATATCTAAATCTCAACCGATTTTCTCCGAATTTGGCAGTATTCCTTCATGTAATAAGAAACCACTTTCTGCCAAACTTCACACTGATCGGTTATAAAATAATTTTTTTACGGCGCTTACATGTCAAATCGGGGCTAACATATATATGGGGGCTATATCCAAATCTGAACCGATTTTAACCAAATTAAAATCGTCCTTGTGCCAAAAAATGATATGTGTAAAGTTTCGTCAAGATCGGGCCATAATTGCGACCTGTACTTTGATTACAAGAATACATCTACAGACAGACGGACAGACAGACGGACATAGCTAAATCGACTCAGAAAGTGATTACAAGTCGATCGGTATAATAAACAATGGATCTATCTCTTCTCCTTTTGGGTGTTACAAACAAATGCACAAAGTCATAATACCCTGTACCACAGTGTGGTGTAGGGTATAAAGATATGACAATAATTTCCAAAATAATTTGTGTTTTATTCAAAATCAACATCGGCCCTTTAAAATTAACCCCTTTATATGAAATCATGTCTTATGAATTAATAAATTATTAGTTCGTTCATGTCAGCATTTGCAATTCCCATACAATCTTTAATGTCATACTTGGAATTTTTTTTTATTTTTTTGGGAAAAAATTTCATAAAAATGTTCTTTGTGACATTCCCTAATTTTGAGGATCTCATTCAGAAATAATCTATTTTGTTCATAAATAATTTTTTATTATCACGCTTATCATGCTACCCTCGTACTTCGTACTACATCTTCTCTTACACAGGTGTGTATTTATTTACATAAATATATGCGACATTTTGCGTGCAATTTCCCCTGTTGATCATGAAATATAGCCGATCCCAGGGGATGTACTTTACTGTGGATTGTGATAAATCTAATAGAATAAACATAAATTTGTTGTATGATTTTTTTAAACATAAAGCTCAAACCTTTGATGAATTTATTTATTGTTATATTAATTTTAAAATACACAACATTATTTTAAATATAATTTTACATGCAAATTGGTACCTTGTAGACGTAGAATAAAACATTAGTGACAGTATATTCTTCGCTGTTGCAATGCTGTTTTGTTAAAAATAAACGTTATAATGTGGGGAAACAATTTTCAAAATGTTGTCCCGTTCCCGTCCTGTTTTCAAAAAAGTCCAATTACACATTCGTTGGAATTTCTTAACCAAAATATCCGTAAATTTGTATTTACCTTTTTTTATATGCATTTGTAGTTCATATTAATTCACATAATAATACGCAGTAAATTTATATTCTAATTTTACGGTCCAGGCAAAAGCAGAATGATAAAGACCTTGTTGCTTGTTATATTATTGTAGCGATAGACCAGAGTCTCTTGTGAGAATCGAACCCATGACCCCAAAACTCATAGGCGAGCAAGCTACCAACTCGCCTACTGGGGCACTCAAAGTGAATTTGTAATTTTCTCGAAATATATCAAATAAAACTAAAACTGTAAAATTGTAACCAGAGTGGTAAAAAGTTGTTGTTTTAATTGCAAAAATATGTCAAGTCGTATGGGTCCTTAGGTAAGGGTGGCAGCCGGAGTTACCAGTTCACATAGACCAATTGATGTCCCTAGGGTTACCACGGGCCCAGTTGGCCCTTATCGGAACCAACCTGTTAGATATTTCAAGTTTTCAATAATACAAATGTCGCTACAAGAAAGATCTGTCAAACTTCCAAGAAAGGCCGACCCCAGTATATCCAGACATCGTTTACTCAACAGTATCAAAGAAGGTTCTCTATGTTCTCATCGTCGTCTTCATCTCCACAGCCTTAGCAGAAGTCATTGGGCTCGATTTCCAACCTCCTGCCAAGTTCGCCGATGAGGCAATGTCCCTTCAGAACTGACACTAACGGATTTTCATCTCAAGTGTGAGGTGATATTTTGACCTTATCAGTACATATATTGCCTAGATTTGTCTAGCTACCCTACAGGTGTCGATTTCTATTCATCTCACATGGGATTGCCTGAGCCAAAGCTTGGATGTGAAAATACTCCAATATTGTTCATTCCATATCAAACCGAACACCTTTTTTGGATCACCATTCCCGAGTTCAAAATAAATTTGCATATCGATTCTCTGCTCAAAATAAAATATATTATATTTGGCGAAAAAAATACAAACATTTTTCAGATGTTATTAGCATCTGAAATCTGAGAAAATAGGAATATATTGTCAAAAGGCGTACGTTTCGAGTTATGTATTTTGGGAACGAGTGGAAGGATTTTTACAAATGAAGGCTCATTTTAAAGGTCGTAAGATGTTATTTATATAGCAGGGTTTCATTTTAGCCTCCTTAACGTTTTTGTATGCATTCTATGCATCCGATGCATCTGCAAATTTAAATTGCATTTTACTCTTCAATGATACCAACTTAAAATTCAATGTTGGTGTCATTGAAGTGCAGGATGCAAAATGAAGTTGCATATGAAACTATTGCATTTAAAAACGTTAATGCAACCACCATTAATATATCGATATCTCCATTCTTAAACATGCTAAGTCGACTTAGCACGTTTTTAGGGATATTGCATTTTTAATTTCTAAATATTCCAAATTATATTCAGGCAAAATTTGGGGTTAATCCGTCAACCCAATCAAAAGTTATTCACAAAACAGTACAAGTCATTCGATTTCCATCATAAGGGAATTCCACACAAATATGAAAATTGCATAAATCTTTCGATACCTCGATATGTACGTGAAAGTACAAGTCACGACCTTACAAACCAGCCTTCATTTGTAAAATTCCGTCCACTTCTGAAATACGGCTTTTTAGATATTTTCCCAAATTTCAGATGCTTTAAAAAAATTTTTGGTTTTTTTCTCGCCAACTACAAGATGATTAATTTCCGTAGTAAAACACATATGCCATTTTTCAAGACAATCGTGAATGTCGACCAGATTTTTTTTACGAAAAATCGTTCGGTTTGATATGGAATGAACGATATGTAAATTATATATCTTGCGAACGCGAATGCAAAAGCGAATAGTAAAATTGTGGGTTTTTGTGAAAGCGAATGCGAATAATAGCTTGACCCTTTAGTACCAATAAAATTAATGAACTAAATTGATACTTTTCCCGTATATTCAAGTATTAAGAAAGTTTTCCATATTTTTACCTCCTGGTACCACAAGCACAAGCATATTTTTCAACTACTTTGAAGAGAAGTGAAAGAGGTTTTCATTGGTATTAATATATTCAAAATGTGTGAAGCGAATAAGAAAATATAACACTTTTAACAAATTGAAGCGAATACTGAAATATGTTTTTGCGAAAGCGAAAGCGAATAATCCAAAGATGGGTTTTGCGAATGCGAAAGCGAATGTTAAAATGATGCGAATAATTCGCGTTTGCATATGCGAATGTGAATATTCGTTACATCCCTAATGTAAATTACAATATATGCAATTTCTTTGAGAATTTGTGATGTCGTGCCTTTTCTGGCAAGATCTTCAGTTCTGCAGTTCCCCGGGATACCCTTAAGCCCAGTCATCCATAAGAGGTATATGTTAATCTGGTCAGTCCTCTCGTTAAGAGATCTGCGACAGTCGAGTGCTGTTTGTGAATTTAGGAATGTAGCCTCCAGAGATTTAATAACAGACTGGCTGTCCGAGTAAATGACAACCCCAGTGTGGGTTGCTGTGTTGCCACTTGCCGACTTCCATATTGCCTATAAATCCGGCTTGCTAGACGCTGCAAACATCTGTTAGTCTGTGAGCTACATCACGACTATGTTCTTTACAGTGTAATCCGAATCCAACCAGCTCATCAAGCTTTGAACTATCTGTATATAAGTGTAGATAGTTTATATTTCCTGGTATTCTCCCATCCCGTTCCCCTCTGGCAGGAATCTTAGTGGCAAAGTACATATCGAAGGTGTACACCGTAGATATATAATCCTCGTGTGACAGTTTAATCTTAATAGAGCTCTGATTGCCACATATACAGCCACACTGTCAATCGACAGTGGATGGAGTAGGACTTGTAGAGACTCTGTCGCAGTAGTCCTTAAAGCCATGCTTATACTTAGGCAGGCGGTTCTTTGCACCTTCATTAAATGACTGCAGATGTTTCGCTTACCACTTGCCATGGTGGATGACAATTCCGTACCGTAGTATTGGTGGAAGTACCGCTCTGTATATTCAATGGACGATTTTAAAAGAGTTCCTATAGGCATATAGGTCGACTTTGACCTTCCTTACCCGATCCAAGATGCGAAAGGTCTGCAATCCCGGGCTTCCAACTGGAAACCGGAAAGTCGGTCGATTGTATGAGACGGATAGGTCTCTGAATCACGCATTATTTGTAGTGAATGCCGAGGTTCGTTCCCACCACGCCAAGTCCGATGCCTTGGTGTCATGTGGATTCAACGAAATGCAGCCTAAACTGTTGGGGATAAGGTAGGGGATTCGGAAAATATTCCACCAGATGACACTGGTGTAGCTTCTAAAGATTAACCTCCCTCTTCTTGTGGGGTTAGGACGCCAGGGTTTAGGTGGCTTCAAGGTACAGGTAATGGAAGACATACAGCCTGTATACTTGTCATAAACTATCTTAAAATGTATCCTCTTCCTTCTTTTAGTAGCGAAGACACAGTAGCAGCCAGTCTTGAGTTGGAAAACTCACATGTTTCGACACACCACACTGAGACGTCACCCTGTGTATTAAAACCACCTGTAGGAGCGGCAAACGAAAAGAACAGAGACTACAGGCAGTGGCTGGTGCAATTGCTCCCTGGTTCAGAAAGATCTACACATGTTGTATAAATCAAGGTTTTTTCATCCCAAAAGCCTTCCCATAGCTAAGGAATTCCAGCCAATTAGTCTCATTTCTCCTTAATATAAAGGGTGGTTACATTTTATGGTCCGATGTTGATTTTGAATAAAACACAAATTATTTAGGAAATTATTGTCATTTCTTTTTATTATGATAATATTGGTATGGTTCAATTATGTGTGGAACAAAATATCGGCCAAATGGCCGGCGCAACCTCGGCGGCACACCTCCATCCGATAGTCCAAATTTTCGATGACGCTGAGGCATAATTGAGATTCTATGCCGTTATTGTGGACACATTTGGTCGATAATGCTGATCAAAAAACATCACGAAGTGCACGAAATGCATTTTGATTTGAACGCCCTTTTTCGTAGAAGGATTAAAAATCTTTGTGTATCTTTCCGATTGTGTATCTTCCCATGGTTCAAATTGAGTTAGTCTGAAATTGAGAAATATCAAATGAAATGCAGAAAAAAACTTGACGTTTAGGTGTGGTTCACATTCAACATCGGCCCTTACAATTTAACCACCATTTAGTTACGTTAGGACTAAAATTCATCACACACTATTATCCGATCAACAGCAAGCCTACATCTAGGATAAGTCCACCGAAGCTGTCCTATATGATCTAGCCAGCTTTATTGAAGGACCTCTCTTTGTTAAGGAATATGCTATGGTAGCTTTGTTAGATATAGAACGGGCCTTCGATGAAATAAATACAGCCGCTATAATTACGGCCCTAGCAACCATGGGGGTTGACAGGAGAACAATATTTTGCTTTCTCTGGAGATGAAGGGTGTCAGCGTTGCCTATGAAGTACCGTGTACTGTTAGAGACATCATACAGCAGGCCCTTCCTACAACCGCAAGAAGGGCTAACGATAATGGCCATGCATGGTCTTTAGCCCACCAAGACGGAACAAGTTATTTTCACGAGAAGAAATGAAGTAACAACAGTTACACTTTTATCCTTGGGGGTATTGAAATTTACTTCTTTGAAACCGAAAAATACTCAGGTATTTTACTAGACGGGATGTTGAACTTCACACCCAAGATTTTGTAAAAAGCGCTATACAAATACCTGCAAAGGAGCAATAGGAAAACGCTGGGGTTTGAAACCGCGTATACATAGTTTATTGGTTGTATACATAAGTAGTCAGACCGATAGTGCTGTACGGCATTGTCGTCTGGTGGACAGCTCTGCAGAAATCCACCTTCTGCGAGATACTAAACAAGGTTCAACGAATGGCTGCTATATGTAGCTCTGGTGCGCTGACAACGACACCAACATAGGCACGAAATCTTATGCTATATTTAATAACGCTATACATTATAGCAGTGCAATATGCCGCATGTGTTGCATACGAGTATTAACAACATGTATAAATGTTTTAAATTAAACAACTTTTGCTACGTGTGCGGCAGATTTACAATTATGCCAAACCGGCGTAAAGTCAGTATTCCAATTGCCAATTTAGACCAACAGTACTATTCAGAATGCCGTTCGGAGTTCCAATGATTTGGATAGATCCTCAAGATCACGATTCGAAGGACTGTTATTCATGTGGGAATTACATTGTAGGTGTCAATAGAAGAAAACTTGGTTCAATGAAGTACAATTCAATAATGGAATTACTTCGCATCTTTCCACGGCTGAGTGAAATGAAAATAAAAGAAGGTATGCAAAATTAGAGTACATTTAATGACGACTAATAATTATATTTCATATCAGATTATTGTTTTGTTAAAGGAATACTTAATGGGCCTGATATCCGTCGTTTGATGAAAGACAAGAGATTTGAAAATTCTCTCAATAATATAGAGACAGTGGCATGGAAAAGCTTGAAAGCGGTACTGAAAACGTTCTAGGATCTTATAGATCTGAAAATTGGAGGATCCTAATATCAGAAATGCTATCTGCTTTCCATATCTTACTCTCCGACGAGCATGGTGAACGGGTCCACCAAATAACAGCAAAACTCGAACAAAGGTACACAGGCAAGAAGTTAGAATCTCTTTAAGGCGACATTTGTTGGAATTTGCAAGAAGAAAAATAAATATCTGGTCAACTACAATTTTAAGATAAATCAACACTATATTATTCAAGAGGAAAATAAATGTCTTGGTAACTTCTAAACAATACTTTAACATTTCCAAAATATCTGGAAACTACCGACTATATAATACCCTACACCACTCTCGTAATATTGAATAACTCTGATATATAAATGTTGTAATTCATGTATAAATTGTTTACATAAATTTACTTTTGGGGCATTTTATACTTAAATAATACCCTGTACCACAGTGTGGTGTAGGGTATAAAAACGATTGGATCTAAAGAGGCAAATCGGACGAAACATATATATGGGAGCTATAGCTAAATCTTAACAGATTTTCTTCAAATTCGGTAGTGTTGGTTCATGGATCAAGAAACTCTACCAGTCTAAATTTCAAAACGATTGGATGTAAAATAGAGCTTCTATAGGACTAAAGGGCCAAATCGGACGAAAGATATATATGGGAGCTATATCTAAATCTGAACCGATTCAACGATCTTAACAGCCGCGAAATACTCTAAACTGCAAAATTTCAGAACGATCGGAGTGAAATTGCGACCTGTAGTCGACGAACAACTTTACATGGACAGACGGACGGACGGACATCGACTTAGCTAGTGATTCTGAGTCGATCGGTATACTTTAAGGTGGGTCTAGCTGTGTTATTTTCAGGTGTTACAAACATCTGCCGTGAAACAAACTTATAATACCCTGTACCACAGTGTGGTGTAGGATATAAAAAGATATAATCTCGAAAATCTAATACCATTCAACATTATCGAAACACGTTTTCTCAGAGGGAGACTCACATGATATGTTTTTGTATCAAAGTAACAGATTTTTGATTATAAATGATAAAATAAATAAAATATGGGTTCTTCGAAACTACAAATTTAAATCGCGAATTTCTCGAAAACAATTGATAACCCAGGAAAGCGGATTTTACCGTTGGATTCAGCATACTCGAAATATGTTTATCCATCTGGCCTTCCATTTGCTACATTGTAAACAATTTAGTTTGATTCGATTTTATTTTCGTTCATTCATTTTTTTGCAGAATTGTAAAATCTAATTATTGAAATAGATTTTATAACGGTTTTTTAGATTTTATAACGGCATCCAAAGAAATAATCGCCTAAGTGTCCTCTACATTACTTTCTCAGTCATAATGCCAAAATTCGGAAACCTTCAACGTCAAATCTCCCCCCGAAAAGAGTAAACTTTTACATTTCCCAGCAACTTTAAGGGCCTGTTTCTGTAACTTTTTTTCGTTCGTCTACTGCGAACGATCAAAAATCACTCAATTATTCCGAGAAATCTATAAATCACAGAAGTTTATAATTCGTTGTGTCTGTAGAAAATCATGTAAAAAGCTTGTTCCTAAAATATTTCTAACCTGCGTTTTATAGAATTCAAGTAATAGCTGAGAGAATTTTGATCGTTCGCCGTAGACGAACGAAAATAAGTTACAGAAACAGGCCCTAACATTTCTCGAAAACAAGAGCTAACCTAGAAAACCGCTGTAACCGCTGTAGAAACTGTATTTTATATCCGATCAGCGCGAATTTAAGCGAAAAGAGGTTTCTTATTACATAAAGGAATACTGTCGAATTCGGAGAAAATCGGTTCAGATTTAGATATAGCCCCCATATATATGTTACCCCCGATTTGATATGTAAGCGCTGTAAAAACTGTATTTTATATCCGATCAGTATGAAATTCGGCACAAAGGGAAATTATATGAATGAACGCTTTTAAATTTGGAAGAAATCGGTTCAGATATAGATATATCCCCCATATATACGCTACCCCCGATTTGACATGTAAGCTCTGTAAAAACGTTAGTTTTATATCCGATCAGTGCGAAATTCGGCAGTAAGAGGTTTCTTATTACATGAAGGAATACTGCCAAATTCGGAGAAAATCGGTTCAGATTTCGATATAGCCCCCATATATATGTTACCCCCGATTTGACATGTAAGCGCTATAAAAACTGTATTTTATATCCGATCAGTATGAAATTCGGCAGAAAGAGTTTTAATATTATATGAATGAACACTTTTAAATTGTGGAAGAAATCAGTCAAGATTTAGATATAGCCCCCATATATACGTTAAAATGTTATTTTATGTCCGATCAGAATTAGATAATATGTTTCTACCCTTATCGCATTGTTAGGGAGGTGTAGGGTATTATATAGTCGGCCCCGCCCGACTTTCTGCCTTTCCTTACTGGTTTATGTTAAGGTCTTTTTAGATATGCAAAAAATTGAATATTCATTTTATCCCTTAAAATTAAAATTCAAACATGTAAACCCTAACCACACTTAGTATAAGCATATACAAAATTTGCATCCATTTTCGCATAAAATGCTTCGAATATTATTCTCCAGTTTATGTACCGTAAAATTTCTCATATCTTTGCCCATCGGCAACAGGATGATTAAGTGCAAAGATAAAGGTAACAAGGATAAGAAACATTATTGATATGCAGACATACATAAATACTCGGGCACCACCTAGTGTTTCCCTCTCTCAATATTTGTGAAACTTAAAATTCACATTCACAGTAAAGGAGGAAACAAGCCACCAAAACAACAGCCTTTGAAATATTTGCATTCAAAATTAAGAATCCTGCATATGGCTCTGGGGCACCATTGTCGTTTTGTTTGTATTTATTTTTGGTTTTGTTTTGAGGTTTCTAACATTCAGGCAAAAGTAAATCCTACGTTTGGATGGACCAGGTCTGGATAAATATACAAACTGAGACAGAATTTACATATTTTCCTGTAGAAACCAAAGAACAAAAGTATCGATTGAATGAACTACGTCTTTTGATTTAACATATTTTGATTGTTTTTTTCTGGGGGTCGTTCGGTCGGTTGTCTTGGCTCGAATGTTCGCAATAACCCTCTCCCCCTTCTTTCATTTGTTTGAAGACAATTCTTCCCAATAGCCTGAGTAAACACCCAGACATTAGTGCTCCAGCCTTCATTTTAGCCAGCTATCTAATCCATCCATCCTTTCATCCCCCTAAACTAAATTAAATTCATTGGTATTCCTGGTAGGACAAGAAACAAACTATTTATTTATTTAAATATTCTTTCGAACTGTTTCCATTTTTTTGTTCATGCTGTCTTTAACTTCAATCGGTTTTTATGTTTCATCTTGATTTTTGCTGAATTTAGAAAAATTTCCCTTTGCAATATGCCTAAAGTGTCTCCGAAGAGTCAAGAGGCAAAATGTGTAGGACGGGATGAAATTCCATAAAAAAAAACTAAAATGTTCTTTTGTGATTTGAACATTTGAGTAAAAAGGTTTTTATTATACTCAACTGTATTGCAGAGGCACATCCCAAAGTACATTTAGACAATGGAACACACGCATCGAATAGAAATCATTTATAATCTCTCTGATGATTACACTATGCAACAAAAATGTTGTCCTAGGGATGTGGATAACAGTTTCTGGTGCAATTTGGTGTCACTAACACGAAAAAATATTAAAAAAAAATTTTATGGTAAATTTTTTAAATTTTTTTTTTAAATTCCAGCTTTCATGGAAAGTACATTTAGTATTTCGACAAGTAAAAGCTTAATTGGCCGTGTTATGCGTTAAACTAAAGGGAATTATGAGGGCTACAAATGCTGCAAATATAACAGTCGTCAAAATATGAGAAAAAAATTACTTTTTTTTTAGAAAAACACTTTTTCCTGGTACAAAAAAAAACCATGAAAAATAGAAAAAAAGTAGAACAAATTATTTTATCACATTTTTAAAAAGCCAGCATGCTAACGAAGAAAACACTGTCTAAAACCTATGGATAGATGCTAAAGTGATGAGCCATTTTGTAAATGTTTGGAAAATTAAAAATATCTTGTTTCTCATTTTTTCGTTTTAAATGATGTTTTTTTTGTTTGCTGATATTGAATTCGCCATATGATGTTAAAGTTATGAGCGAGGTTTTATCGCCGTTCGTAACCCCCCATAAAACGTTATATGCAATGTGAGAGCTATACAGGATGAGATCCGTTCAGGTAGAGGGTCATTCAACAATGTTTGTGATTTTTTACGCCCTTTAGGGGCATGGACATCCGAGTCGTATATACATGTAGTAAAATTATATGTACGCAATACAAAGTAGTACGCGACAGTCTTGAAAATATTGGGTTTCTACGTTCGAATCAAACTATATGTCAGCTACTGGTACTGCAACTTACGAACCTTAAACCCGGGAATTATGAATGAAATTTCTTATTATTAAATTAGTGTAATTTAGCGCCTTAAAGAGATAAGTCGATTTTCTGAAAAATATTACAAAGTTATATTTCGAAGTATGAGTAAAAGTCAAAGAACTTTTCAATTTACACATTGAACACCCGACAATTTCTGCTACATCTTCGGAAAATATGTAATCAAAAAAAAAATCGACGTGCGTTTAGTAAAATAATAGAAGAAATATTTGTGCAATATTTTGGTATACGAGTTAAAAATATGAACGAACCGTGGACAGCTAGTATTTTGTGTAATTCGTGCCATGTAAATCTTACTCGATGGAGTAGTGGAAGCATGCGGTAAGTACTTTGCAATTAATGTATTACAATGTTTTGTGGAATAAAACGTTTTAATTTTAGACATTACGTGCAATTTGGAATGCCAATTATTTGGAGACCACCATTCATTCTCGATACGGGCTGCTATTTTTATCTAAGTAAACAGATTGGAGTAGGAAGGAGCATTCGCTGGAATTACGCTGAAGTAAAATCTGTCACTTTGCCAGTTGCACATTCGGAAACAATACCAATTCCCAAGTGTCCAAGTATAGCTAACAGCCTAATTCGGAAACATCATCAAGTTCAACTGAGTACTCAACTCTGAGCGATTCAAGTTTGAGTCACAAGTCATCGCTTTTAACTCAGTTTCAACTCATTGATCTAGTGAGAGATTTGGAACAGACCAAAGATAAGGCAGAACTACTTGCATCTCGGATGAAACAGTACAATATTTTGGCCCCAGATGTTAACATATCATATTATAGGGTCCGTGATATACCTTACAAACAATTGTATACAACTGGGGATAACAGATGCTTTTGCAAGGACATTCCCGGATTGTTCCAGGAACTTAATCAAACATACAATTCAAAGGAATGGTGGTTACTTGTTGACAGCAGTAAAGAAAGTTTGAAAGCAGTACTTTTACACAACGGAAATCAGAAACTGTCGATTCCCATTGCTCATGCTGTCAACTCTAAGAAATCGTACGAAACATTGGCTAAATTGATAAAATACATAAAATATGAACATGACTGGAAAGTTTTTTGCGATTTAAAAGTAGTTGGTATGTTATGCGTCTGGGATAGCCGATATTTTGCCACCACTGCATATTAAGCTGGGCCTCTCTAAACATTTTGTAAAAGCCTTAGGGAAAGATTCACTCTCATATTCACTCTCATATTTAAAAAGTTTATTTAAAAGTCTTTCTTTTCAAAAAATCGAAGAAGGAGTTTTTGATGGGCCTAAAATAAGGAAACTGATGAAAGATGTGAATTTCGAATCATATTTGACGTCGGATGAAATTGCAGCATGGAGGTCGTTTAAGCTTGTAGTTTTAAATTTTCTTGGATCCAATAAAAGCCCGCAATATGAAACAATGCTTAATGATTTGTTAAATAAATATGAAAAAATTGGGTAGAAATAAATTTTTCTATATTTATGTATATAACACATATCTATGTATTCTTCTTACTTTTTTTTCGCTTTATGTATTCCAACAGGTGTAAATATGTCGCCCAAAATTCATTTCTTGCATTCTCATTTAAACTTTTTCCCCGAGAATCTTGGCGACGTAAGTGACGAACATGGCGAAAGGTTTCACCAAGAATTGAAGTCCATCGAGAGGCGTTACCAAGGGCACTGGGATGAAAGAGTGATGGGAGATTATATTTGGTTCCTCATTAGAGAAACCGATTCCGAAATCTACAAACGTCAACAAAGAACTCACAATTACTTCTAATGAAACTTGTACATATACATAAACTCAAATGTACATAATATAAATAAAAGAAACAAATAAAATCGCTATTTAAACAGAAATTGAAAAAAAAGATTTTTTGAAATTCTCTTACCTCTACCAAAAGGGCTTTAATTTCTGAATTTATCCATAGATTTTTTTCAAATAGACATTATTTTCTTCGCTAGGATGCAAACTTTTAAAAAATAAAATAAAATATTTTTTTTTCGATTTTTTTTCTATTTTTTTAATGTTTTTTTGGCCCAGGATTTTTTTTTTTGAAAAAATCTACTTTTTCCAGTTTGTTTAATGACTGTTACTAAACCACCGTTTCTAAGTGAAAGAGGTATTTCCAACATTGGTAGCCCAAATTAATAGCTTCAATTTAACGTATAAGTCGACCTTATCGGGCATATACTCCAAAAATTATTGTGCAAATACTCAGGGTACCTTCGACGATAATAGTATTTTTAATAAAAAATTTTGAAAAAAAAATGTATCCATAAAAAAATTTTTGGTTTTGATTTTATATAACAGTATGCCACAATCTATACAAAAAAAAATTTTTAGGTCTAGGACACAAACAATTTTTTTTTGTTGCATAGTGTTATGAGAAGAGAGAAGCGAGAGTCAAGTGACAAGTTATGGGAAACATGCTTTTAGGAAAAGCAACAGATTTTACATTACTAGAGTCGACCACTGTGGTCTACCTCTAAACTAGAGTCGACCACTGTGGTCTTCCTCTATACTAGAGTCGACCACTGTGGTCTTCCTCTATACTAGAGTCGACCACTGTGGTCTTCCTCTATACTAGAGTCGACCACTGTGGTCTTCCTCTATACTAGAGTCGACCACTGTGGTCTTCCTCTATACTAGAGTCGACCACTGTGGTCTTCCTCTATACTAGAGTCGACCACTGTGGTCTTCCTCTATACTAGAGTCGACCACTGTGGTCTTCCTCTATACTAGAGTCGACCACTGTGGTCTTCCTCTATACTAGAGTCGACCACTGTGGTCTTCCTCTATACTAGAGTCGACCACTGTGGTCTTCCTCTATACTAGAGTCGACCACTGTGGTCTTCCTCTATACTAGAGTCGACCACTGTGGTCTTCCTCTATACTAGAGTCGACCACTGTGGTCTTCCTCTATACTAGAGTCGACCACTGTGGTCTTCCTCTATACTAGAGTCGACCACTGTGGTCTTCCTCTATACTAGAGTCGACCACTGTGGTCTTCCTCTATACTAGAGTCGACCACTGTGGTCTTCCTCTATACTAGAGTCGACCACTGTGGTCTTCCTCTATACTAGAGTCGACCACTGTGGTCTTCCTCTATACTAGAGTCGACCACTGTGGTCTACCTCTATACTAGAGTCGACCACTGTGGTCTTCCTCTATACTAGAGTCGACCACTGTGGTCTACCTCTATACTAGAGTCGACCACTGTGGTCTACCTCTATACTAGAGTCGACCACTGTGGTCTTCCTCTATACTAGAGTCGACCACTGTGGTCTTCCTCTATACTAGAGTCGACCACTGTGGTCTTCCTCTATACTAGAGTCGACCACTGTGGTCTTCCTCTATACTAGAGTCGACCACTGTGGTCTTCCTCTATACTAGAGTCGACCACTGTGGTCTTCCTCTATACTAGAGTCGACCACTGTGGTCTTCCTCTATACTAGAGTCGACCACTGTGGTCTTCCTCTATACTAGAGTCGACCACTGTGGTCTTCCTCTATACTAGAGTCGACCACTGTGGTCTTCCTCTATACTAGAGTCGACCATTGTGGTCTTCCTCTATACTAGAGTCAACCATTGTGGTCTTCCTCTATACTAGAGTCGACCATTGTGGTCTTCCTCTATACTAGAGTCAACCATTGTGGTCTTCCTCTGTACTAAAGTCGACCATTGTGGTCTTCCTCTATACTAAAGTCGACCACTGTGGTCTTCCTCTATACTAGAGTCGACCACTGTGGTCTTCCTCTATACTAGAGTCGACCACTGTGGTCTTCCTCTATACTAGAGTCGACCACTGTGGTCTTCCTCTATACTAGAGTCGACCACTGTGGTCTTCCTCTATACTAGAGTCGACCACTGTGGTCTTCCTCTATACTAGAGTCGACCACTGTGGTCTTCCTCTATACTAGAGTCGACCACTGTGGTCTTCCTCTATACTAGAGTCGACAATTGTGGTCTTCCTCTATACTAGAGTCGACCATTGTGGTCTTCCTCTGTACTAAAGTCGACCATTGTGGTCTTCCTCTATACTAGAGTCGACCACTGTGGTCTACCTCTATACTAGAGTCGAGCACTGTGGTCTTCCTCTATACTAGAGTCGACCATTGTGGTCTTCTTCGAAATTAAAATTAATATTTTTTCAGCATCCTTGAAAATTCTTTATGGGACCTACGTTGTATTCAACACATCTCTATACACATATATGTATACTCCTACATATAAATATTCTACAAATCGAATCTGAAATAAATATTTTATTTGCCTACACAAGACACATCACACTTCCTATATAACCTACACCATCGAACTTAATCCCTGTAGCAATATTAACATAATCAAACTTGAGGTTGTACTCGTATATTTTTATGATTATGTAAACAATATATAAAACCACATATAGACTTCACCCACACACACGCACTTAATACTCTTTACGCAAGTGGTTACGATTTAAGGGATCCAGAAAATGTCTACTGCTATTTAGCTAGGACCGTATATGAATGTCTGGGTGGATAAGCGGTCTTTGTTAATATCATCATTTTTAAATATTGATTTTTAGTAGAACAATATGATAGATCTAAATATAGGAGAGAATGGCAAAAAATGGATTTAACATATTTTATCTGAAAAGTCATTTTTAAAAATTCTACTTTTAAAGAAACTAAAGCAGGTCTTTTGTAAAATGTCCATACACGAAGGAAATCGCTAAATAAATTAAAAAGTAACAAACATTTTAAAAAATGTGCATTAATCAAATTTTGAATTCTTTTGAATCTTAAAACGATAGAGTAACCTTTATCTAAAAAATATAATACTTTGTGGTTTTTGTGACATTTTTTATATAAGTACTTTTGCAACTAGCCAGAATCCTAATAAAACATGTTGTGAACTATCCTTGATATTGATATAAGTTTTTGTGTTTATGCTGTTTAATTCTTTGGCTTTTCTAAATTAAAAATGTTTAAAATTGATTTGCAACTAAGATGTTCTGCCGGCTTTATAGCATTTATGCCTCTATGTAGGATGCGCCAAAATGACCGAAGGGGTTAGAGTTCATTATAACTTTTTACTTAAGACATAATTATATATATTTTTTTAAATGCAGTATATTAATGGATTTATTTTTTATTTTTTTGGAACTATGTTCAATTGTGTGCGGTTCCATTTTAAATTCCCCAAGTAATTTTTACAAAATACTGAAAAGAAATTATAAAAGTTATAAGGAATTCAAACCCCTTCGGTGATTTTGGGCCACCCTGCATATACTCGTACTCGTATACAGGAAAAAATATTCTTCATTTATATACTGTATTTAAACAAAATAATAATTATGTCTTAAATAAAAAGTTGTATTAGACTCAAACCCTTTCGGTCATTTTTGGCCACCCTGGCCACAATAAGCATAAAAATCATTTCGGAAAGAAATATTCTCAATTAATATACTGTATTTAAAAAAAATAATTATGTCCTAAGTAAAAAAGTATAATAAACTCAAATGTATAGGGTGATCCAAGTAGAGATACTTTTTTCAATAGCCTTTTTTGACAGATCACGCGTGAGTCGTGTCATGCTGTTATGTTATTTTTGTTAAGTATTGTTTGGCATTTAATCATGGAAAGACTTACGCTTATGTTTTAGCTCTCGTTAAGAGCTATCTTTTTGCCATTGACCGATTCCCAATCCGACGTACTGGAATCATCGGTCCATATTTCTTCAAAAATGAGACCGGTGAGAACGTAACCGTCAGTGGCGACCGTTATCGTGCCATGATAACCGACTATTTGATGCCTGAAATTGAAGCTCGTGATCTCGGCAACATTTGGTCGCATCAATCAATGGATTTATTGAGAGAACACTTCGGTGAGCAGATAATTTCACGTTTTGGGCCGGTCAATTGGCCACCAAGATCGAGTGATATCACACCGTTAGACTTTTTTCTGTGGGGATATGTAAAGTCTAAAGTTTATGCGGACAAACCCGCTTCGATTCAGGCCTTGGAGCAAAACTTCACGCGTGTCATTCGCCAGTTAACAGTCGAAATGCTCGAACGAGTCATCGAAAATTTGACTCAACGGATGCACCATCTGAGACGTAGCCGCGGCCAACATTTGATAGACATAATCTTCAAAAAATAAATGCCAAAGAATGTTCTTTCAAACGATAATAAACATTCCCCATTCAATTTGAATTTTCTGTGTTTTTTTCTTTAAAAAAGTAGGGATCCTCGAAATGGATCATGAAATACGAAATGGAAATGAAAATACAATTACTTGTCAGCTTAGCTCCTTGTTTCGTGATTTCGTCGATGCTACTCCAATCCTCAACAAACTTCTGCTGTGATTATTCGGTTAAAAACTCGGCTCTAAGAGTCATCGCTTCTTCTTACGAATGGGTATATATTAGAGCCGGATATATACCGATTCCTTTCTCATTATCTTTTCTGGATAGACAACAAAATTTGCTATTTGATGAAAAAATATTCTCCTTAGATATATCCGCTGAAACAAAAGATATTTCTAGTATTTTTCCTCATAAAAACTTCTAGAAACGCATAATTGTCATATTTTTGTGATTTTATCGTAAACTCTGAAAGGTTATGAATAAATTGAGACCATCCCGAAGAAAATCGATGCATAATTTAAAAAGTTTTAGCGAGGAAACCATGCACTTTTCTTATTTTTAGTTGTTATTACTTTTACTGTTACCATTTTTTACGCTTTTGTATTGTTTTTTTAACGGCCTTCCAAATATTTTTGGAAGGCCGTTTTTTTATTTTTGAGTGATTTTGAAAACTGTCCCCCGGGCCCCCACCCTCTGGATACGTCCCTGTATATAACACATATGTATGTATTATTCCAACTTATTTTTCGCTTTATGTATTCCAACAGGTGTAAATATGTCCCTCAAAATTCATGTCTTGCATTCTCATTAAAACTTTTTCCCCGAGAATCTTGGCGACGTAACTGACGAACATGGCGAAAGGTTTCACCAAGAATTTAAGTCCATCGAGCGGCGTTACCAAGGGCACTGGGATGAAAGAATGATGGGAGATTATATATATTCGGTTAAACCTTGAGCGAAAGAAAATTGTTGCAAATTAAAGAACATTTTTAAAAATTATTGAATCACTGTGGAAAGGCGACCAATGGAATACATATGGTTGATTGATTCGCGGGAATTTTTTATTTTATACTAATTTTTTCTCAATCAACCATATGTATGGGTCGCCTGTTCATTACAAAAGTTATTGCGAAGCTATTCTTTGAAGATAAACCGAAGAAGTATGTTTGTTTGGTCTTTAATGGAAATGTTGTGCAATGATGGTGGTAGTGAAAAGGATGGCGAAAGAAAGGATATGTTTGATTGAGCGAAAATTGGTATAAAATTAAAAAAATCGCGCGAATTTAAATCATTTTTTGCTCTATAACATAAAGCAATTCACTTTTGCATCTCTTGCCGGCAATAATTTCATAATTCATTTTTCTTTTCAATGTTTACACCTTGAAGTCTTTTAACAAACTGATTTGCTGGTACATATTACTTTAACAATATTCAATGCTATCAGAATTTCTAATGGTCCATAAATTCGCTCGCAGTTTCAGTACATCACATTATACACCTGAAAGAATCTTTGCTCAGAATTATTAATTAATATTATAATTAACTAGCTGGACCCGGTCCACTTCGTTGCCCCATATTTCCAATCCCGTCCATTTTTGAACAACTGACGTAGACTGCCAGCAGAACTGCAGTGGAACAAACACACAAACAGACAGACAAACAAACGATTTGCCACGCCCACATTTTACCCGCCCACTATTTCCAATTTTTTGTTCCAAAACCATCTCAGACCAAATAGCTTTCATACAAAAGAAAAAAATTTAAAATCGGTTCAGTGGTTTAAGCGTCTATAAAACACATACATACATACATACATACAAACATTTTTCCATTTTTATATATATAGATTAAAATTATTATTAATATTTAAAAATATTCGTTTACATCCAGTTTTATTTGTAGGCAAACAATTTATAACCTGAGAAAACACGTTAGTTCCGACTAATTTTAGTATTTTGTAACTATAAATTTTCTTTCAGTGCAGCAAATATTCTTTACAGTAATTGCACATGTGACGAGTACAGTAATTTTTCTGCTTTGAACTCTAATTTTTAATTTTAAATGCTATTGTTTGAAAAATGAATTAACTCCCCAAATCGAAAATTGGGGATTTATTTCATTGCAAAAAATTGGGGACTTATTTCATTATAAAATAACTCCCCAAAATAAAAATGAAATAACTCCCCAAAAAGCGAAACAAACCCACAAATGTAGTTGTTGTTATATAGAAATTTATCATGTCGTAAAAATAATAATTAATTATAATTGAAATCATATAGTCTTGGATCGAAATATATCACTTGGATTGACAACAAATGATGACTTGGAATACTCAGAAATTTAAAATTAGTGCTATAAAATAGAAGTTAATGTTGCGTATGGTATTTGAAACTGGGAGGTATAATTCGAAACCAAGGAAAAAATTAGAACTGAAATTCGAAAAAGTCAGCAATGTTTTAAAAATCTTTTTTTTAAATACAGCATGTTTGGAGAAATTCGTAAACAATTATTTTATTTGTATATAAACACATATTTTATTTGAGAAAATTAGTTTGCAAATATATTTTTTTGTAATATATTAATATATGCGTTCCAAGTAAATTGTATTGATTTACAAATACAATTTATTTACTCAGAAATATGTAATATTTAAAAATTTGTGTTCCAAATATATCTTCTTTCGATTCAAACATATCAAACCTTTACTATTTTTATACCCTCCACCATAGGATGGGGGGTATATTCATTTTGTCACTCCGTTTGTAACACGTCTAAATATTGATCTGAGACCCAATAAAGTATATATATTCTTAATCGTCGTAAAATTCTAAGACGATTTAGCCATGTCCGTCTGTCCGTCCGTCTGTGGTAATCACGCTACAGTCCGCAATAATAGAGCTAGGTTGATCAAATTTGGTACAAATACTTCTTATAGTTGCAGGTTGTTTGGGATTGCAAATGGGCCATATCGGTTCATATTTAGATATAGCTCCCATATATAGCATCTAACTTGTTGATATTCCTACTGTCCTCATCTACTATATTTTTTGTGTGTTTTCGGTGTTACTTTCTTTAGGTTTGAGTTATTTTGTGAGGTCACATGCTATCCATGGTGGAGGGTATATAAGATTCGGCATGGCCGAACTTAACGCTTTTACTTGTTATACTTAGTAGATACTAAATACTGTTACACACATTTTATGCTATAACAGTAAAAGTAATGAATCATGTTGGATCAAATTTATTGTATATATTTATTGACATATATTCTATACAAAAAGCAAGCACTCATTCGAAATGTCCACCTTTGACATTCCTAAAGTCGCATTGACTTCTGACAGTCAACAATAGCCGCACGCACCTCGTCCCTTTGGGAAAGTGGCCACAGCATACATCAAAGCAGTCTTAAGAAAATCGACGTTGGGTGATAGACCTTGTCCTCTAAAACTGTCCACAATTTTTTAACCAGTGGGTTTAAATCAGGGATGCCAGAGGGCCATTCATCAGAATAACTAAAAGCTGGCAAATTGTTCACAGAAATGAAAATTTCAAAAAATTGCCACATTTGCGACAACCGCAAAGCTAAAAAATAAAAAAAACTTTAGCATTTTTGTATGTAGTAATATGTTAAACGTTAAACTGCAGAGGGAATTTTGAGAATTTTATAATAATAGATTTTGAGGAAAAAATAAAAATTCCGTTTTTGGAGATTTACGAATTTATTTTGGGAATTGTGGGATTTTTCTTTAGAAATATAATAATGTTAGAATTAGCCTCGATTTATTTTTTCTTATGAATTTATACTTTACAAAATATATTCTTTGTCAAAAATACAAATAAAAGGGAAAAATACTAGAAATATCTTTTGTTACAGCGGATATATCTAAGGGGAATATTTTTTCATCAAATAGCAAATTTTGTTGTCTATCCAGAAAAGATAATGAGAAAGGAATCGGTATATATCCGGCTCTAATATATACCCATTCGTAAGAAGAAGCGATGACTCTTAGAGCCGAGTTTTTAACCGAATAATCACAGCAGAAGTTTGTTGAGGATTGGAGTAGCATCGACGAAATCACGAAACAAGGAGCTAAGCTGACAAGTAATTGTATTTTCATTTCCATTTCGTATTTCATGATCCATTTCGAGGTTCCCTACTTTTTTAAAGAAAAAAACACAGAAAATTCAAATTGAATGGGGAATGTTTATTATCGTTTGAAAGAACATTCTTTGGCATTTATTTTTTGAAGATTATGTCTATCAAATGTTGGCCGCGGCTACGTCTCAGATGGTGCATCCGTTGAGTCAAATTTTCGATGACTCGTTCGAGCATTTCGACTGTTAACTGGCGAATGACACGCGTGAAGTTTTGCTCCAAGGCCTGAATCGAAGCGGGTTTGTCCGCATAAACTTTAGACTTTACATATCCCCACAGAAAAAAGTCTAACGGTGTGATATCACTCGATCTTGGTGGCCAATTGACCGGCCCAAAACGTGAAATTATCTGCTCACCGAAGTGTTCTCTCAATAAATCCATTGATTGATGCGACCAAATGTTGCCGAGATCACGAGCTTCAATTTCAGGCATCAAATAGTCGGTTATCATGGCACGATAACGGTCGCCACTGACGGTTACGTTCTCACCGGTCTCATTTTTGAAGAAATATGGACCGATGATTCCAGTACGTCGGATTGGGAATCGGTCAATGGCAAAAAGATAGCTCTTAACGAGAGCTAAAACATAAGCGTAAGTCTTTCCATGATTAAATGCCAAACAATACTTAACAAAAATAACATAACAGCATGACACGACTCACGCGTGATCTGTCAAAAAAGGCTATTGAAAAAAGTATCTCTACTTGGATCACCCTATACATTTGAGTTTATTATACTTTTTTACTTAGGACATAATTATTTTTTTTAAATACAGTATATTAATTGAGAATATTTCTTTCCGAAATGATTTTTATGCTTATTGTGGCCAGGGTGGCCAAAAATGACCGAAAGGGTTTGAGTCTAATACAACTTTTTATTTAAGACATAATTATTATTTTGTTTCAATACAGTATATAAATGAAGAATATTTTTTCCTGTATACGAGTACGAGTATATGCAGGGTGGCCCAAAATCACCGAAGGGGTTTGAATTCCTTATAACTTTTATAATTTCTTTTCAGTATTTTGTAAAAATTACTTGGGGAATTTAAAATGGAACCGCACACAATTGAACATAGTTCCAAAAAAATAAAAAATAAATCCATTAATATACTGCATTTAAAAAAATATATATAATTATGTCTTAAGTAAAAAGTTATAATGAACTCTAACCCCTTCGGTCATTTTGGCGCATCCTACATAGAGGCATAAATGCTATAAAGCCGGCAGAACATCTTAGTTGCAAATCAATTTTAAACATTTTTAATTTAGAAAAGCCAAAGAATTAAACAGCATAAACACAAAAAGTTATATCAATATCAAGGATAGTTCACAACATGTTTTATTAGGATTCTGGCTAGTTGCAAAAGTACTTATATAAAAAATGTCACAAAAACCACAAAGTATTATATTTTTTAGATAAAGGTTACTCTATCGTTTTAAGCTTCAAAAGAATTCAAAATTTGATTAATGCACATTTTTTAAAATGTTTGTTACTTTTTAATTTATTTAGCGATTTCCTTCGTGTATGGACATTTTACAAAAGACCTGCTTTAGTTTCTTTAAAAGTAGAATTTTTAAAAATGACTTTTCAGATAAAATATGTTAAAGCCATTTTTTGCCATTCTCTCCTATATTTAGATCTATCATATTGTTCTACTAAAAATCAATATTTAAAAATGATGATATTAACAAAGACCGCTTATCCACCCAGACATTCATATACGGTCCTAGCTAAATAGCAGTAGACATTTTCTGGATCCCTTAAATCGTAACCACTTGCGTAAAGAGTATTAAGTGCGTGTGTGTGGGTGAAGTCTATATGTGGTTTTATATATTGTTTACATAATCATAAAAATATACGAGTACAACCTCAAGTTTGATTATGTTAATATTGCTACAGGGATTAACAGCCTGTTCAGCTAAATGTAACAAAACGCAGACGTGCGATAGCTACACAAGCAATAATTTTCTTCTTCTTATTCTCACCCAAGCGATCATGTTTTCAATTTGGTTCATTGTCACTTATCGTTCGGGTAAGAAAGCTCTTTTCTTCATCGTCTTCCTGTCAAATACCAATATTACCGACATGTTGTTATTGACATTTCTTAAAGCTTTTTCTACACGAAAATATCCGAATGGGGGCAATCCTGTCCAACAGCTGTAAAAGTAGCAACAGCGGATTCTAGACAATGAGAAATAATCAAGCAACCGAAAATAAATACATATATGTATATATAGGGGCTTTATCTAAATCGGAAACCTTATGTACCCATTTCAGTAAGACATAGAGTTAAAAAGAAAGTTCTTGCTAAATTTGACAGTGATCTGAGCATAATTGTGACCTGTATTTGGTAACAATAATACATTTACAAACAGACGGACGGACAAAACCAAACCAATTCAGAAAGAGATTCTAGGTCGATAGGTATAATAAACGATTGTTTGGGTCACCTAATTTAAGGTATTATGAAACAATTTAAAAAGCAACAGTGTAGTTGTAGGATTTCAATACATTTTATACACACAGAGGTTTTTTGAAATTTTGGTGGATACAAGATACATGTTAATGTTGTTTGGTTAATTTATCCATTTTTTATTCATTTCCCCACCAATTTTCACTTTATCTTTCAAAAGGACGGCAAACATAACCGACACGAATGAATTTTTCTGATCGTCTGATTTGACATTTCATTTCGTTCGTTGTAGTCTTATAAGAACCAAAATGTTGGTGATAATTGAAAGCTTCTTTGTTTATATCCAAAACAAAGTGTGCAAAAACCAAAAATTTCATTCGCATGCCATTTGACGTGCGAAGTGGTAAAAAAGAAGTTACAAAAACAGGCCCTAAGTTCTATGGTGTAGGTTATATAGGAAGTGTGATGTGTCTTGTGCAGGCAAATAAAATATTTATTTCAGATTCGATTTGTAGAATATTTATATGTAGGAGTATACATATATGTGTATAGAGATGTGTTGAATACAACGTAGGTCCCATAAAGAATTTTCAAGGATGCTGAAAAAATATTAATTTTAATTTCGAAGAAGACCACAATGGTCGACTCTAGTATAGAGGAAGACCACAGTGCTCGACTCTAGTATAGAGGTAGACCACAGTGGTCGACTCTAGTATAGAGGAAGACCACAATGGTCGACTTTAGTATAGAGGAAGACCACAATGGTCGACTCTAGTATAGAGGAAGACCACAATGGTCGACTCTAGTATAGAGGAAGACCACAATGGTCGACTCTAGTATAGAGGAAGACCACAATGGTCGACTTTAGTATAGAGGAAGACCACAATGGTCGACTCTAGTATAGAGGAAGACCACAATGTTCGACTCTAGTATAGAGGAAGACCACAATGGTCGACTCTAGTATAGAGGAAGACCACAATGGTCGACTCTAGTATAGAGGAAGACCACAGTGGTCGACTCTAGTATAGAGGAAGACCACAATGTTCGACTCTAGTATAGAGGAAGACCACAATGGTCGACTCTAGTATAGAGGAAGACCACAATGGTCGACTCTAGTATAGAGGAAGACCACAATGGTCGACTCTAGTATAGAGGAAGACCACAATGTTCGACTCTAGTATAGAGGAAGACCACAATGGTCGACTCTAGTATAGAGGAAGACCACAATGGTCGACTCTAGTATAGAGGAAGACCACAGTGGTCGACTCTAGTATAGAGGAAGACCACAGTGGTCGACTCTAGTATAGAGGAAGACCACAGTGGTCGACTCTACTATAGAGGAAGACCACAGTGGTCGACTCTACTATAGAGGAAGACCACAGTGGTCGACTCTAGTATAGAGGAAGACCACAGTGGTCGACTCTACTATAGAGGAAGACCACAGTGGTCGACTCTACTATAGAGGAAGACCACAGTGGTCGACTCTACTATAGAGGAAGACCACAGTGGTCGACTCTAGTATAGAGCAAGACCACAGTGGTCGACTCTATTATAGAGGAAGCAGATGTAAAATCTGTTGCTTTTCCTAAAAGTATGTGTTTCACATAACTTGTCACTTGACTCGATCTTTTGTGTCCTAGACCTAAAAATTATTTTTTGTATAGATTGTCGCATACTGTTATATAAAATCAAAAACACAAATTTTTTATGGATACATTTTTTTTAACATTTTTTTATTAAAAGTACTATTATCGTCTAAGGTACCCTTAGTATTTGCACAATAATTTTTGGAGTATATGCCCGATTAGGTCGACTTATACGTTAAATTGATGCTATTAATTTGGGCTACAAATGTTGGAAATACCTCTTTCACTCAGAGACAATGGTTTAGTAACAGTCATTAAACAATTTCGAAAAAGTAGATTTTTTTAAAAGAAATAAAAAATCCTGGGGCGAAAAAAACATAAAAAATAGAAAAAAAATTTATTTTATTTTCTAACAGTTTGCATCCTAGCGAAGAAAATAATGCCTATTTGAAAAAAATCTGTGGATAAATGTAGAAATTATAGCCCTTTTGGTAGAGGTAAGAGAATTTCAAAAAAATTTTTTTTTTTATTTCTGTTTACATAAATAGCGATTTTATTTGTTACTTTTATTTATATTATGTACATTTCAGTTTATTTACATGTACAAGTTTCATTAGAAGTAATTGTGAGTTCTTTGTTGACATTTGTAGATTTCGGAATCGGTTTCTCTAATGAGGAACCAAATATAATCTCCCATCATTCTTTCATCCCTTGGTAACGCCTCTCGATGGACTTCAATTCTTGGTGAAACCTTTCGCCATGTTCGTCACTTACATCGCCAAGATTCTCGGGGAAAAAGTTTAAATGAGAATGCAAGAAATGAATTTTGAGCGACATATTTACACCTGTTGGAATACATAAAGCGAAAAATAAGTAAGAAGAATACATAGATATGTGTTATATACATAAATATAGAAAAATATATTTCTACCCAATTTTTTCATATTTTTTTAACAAATCATTAAGCATTGTTTCATATTGCGGGCTTTTATTGGATCCAAGAAAATTTGAAACTACAAGCTTAAACGACCTCCATGCTGCAATTTCATCCGACGTCAAATATGATTCGAAATTCACATCTTTCATCAGTTTCCTTATTTTAGACCCATCAAAAACTCCTTCTTCGATTTTTTGAAAAGAAAGACTTTTAAATAAACTTTTTAAATATGAGAGTGAATCTTTCCTTAAGGCGTTTACAATATTTTTAAAGAGCCCCAGCTTAGTATGCAGTGGTGGCAAAATATCGGCTATCCCAGACGCATAACATACCAACTACTTTTAAATCGCAAAAAACTTTCCAGTCATGTTCATATTTTATCAATTTAGTCATTGTTCCGTACGATTTCTTAGAGTTGACAGCATGAGCAATGGGAATCGACGGTTTCTGATTTCCGTTGTGTAAAAGTACTGCTTTCAAATATTCTTTACTGCTGTCAACAAGTAACCGCCATTCCTTTGAATTGTATGTTTGATTAAGTTCCTGGAACAATCCGGGAATGTCCTTGCAAAAGCATCTGTTATCCCCAGTTGTATACAATTGTTTGTAAGGTATATCACGGACCCTATAATATGATATGTTAAAATCTGGGGCCAAAATATTGTACTGTTTCATCCGAGATGCAAGTAGTTCTGCCTTATCTTTGGTCTGTTCCAAATCTCTCACTAGATCAATGAGTTGAAACTGAGTTAAAAGCGATGGCTTCTGACTCAAACTTGAATCGCTCAGAGTTGAGTACTCAGTTGAACTTGATGATGTTTCCGAATTAGGCTGTTAGCTATACATGGACACTTGGGAATTGGTATTGTTTCCGAATGTGCAACTGGCAAAGTGACAGATTTTACTTCAGCGTAATTCCAGCGAATGCTCCTTCCTACTCCAATCTGTTTACTTAGACAAAAATAGCAGCCCGTATCGAGAATGAATGGTGGTCTCCAAATAATTGGCATTCCAAATTGCACGTAATGTCTAAAATTAAAACGTTTTATTCCACAAAACATTGTAATACCTTAATTGTAAAGTACTTACCGCATGCTTCCACTACTCCGTCGAGTAAGATTTACATGGCACGAATTACACAAAATACTAGGTGTCCACGGTTCGTTCATATTTTTAACTCGTATACCAAAATATTGCACATATATTTCTTCCATTATTTTACTAAACGCAAGTCGATTTTTTTAAAAACATATTTTCGACAGATGTATCAGAAATTGTCGGGATCATTTACACATTGAAAAGTTCTTTGCCGTTTACTCATACTTCGAAAAATAATTTTATAATATTTTTCAGAAAATCGACGTATCTCTTTAAGGCGCTGAATTACACTAATTTATTAATAAGAAATCTCATTAATAAATTCCGGGTTTAAGGTTCATAAGTTGCAGTACCTGTAGCTGACATATAGTTTGCTTGGAAAGTAGACACCCAATATTTTCAAGACAGCCGCGTACTACTTTGTATTGCGTACATATAATTTTACTAACTGTATATACGACTGGGATGTCCATGCTCACAAACGGCGTAACTGAATGGAAACCTCATAAATAAAAAACACAACTATTGTTGAATGACCCTCTATCTGAGCGGATCTCATTCAATATAGCTCTCACATTGCATATCATATTTTATGGAGGGTTACGAACGGCCAAAAAACATCGTCGTCTCTATAATTTTATAATGTCAGACATCAATCCACATAAAATAAAATGCAAGTGCAATGTCTCGTATATGTCTCTCTCACATATGGGGAATTCAATATAAGCAAAACCATCATTTAAAAACGAAAAAATATGAAACAAGGATTTTTTTAATTTCCCTAACATTTACAAAATGGCTCATAACATTTACATCTATCCATAGATTTTTCAAATATACAGTGCTTTCTTCGTTAGCATGCTGGCTTTTTAAAAATGTGATAAAATAATTTATTCGAATTTTTTCCTATTTTTTATGGTTTTTTTTGTACCAGGAAAGTGTTTTTAAAAAAAAAATTATTTTTTCAAATATACAGTGTTTTCTTCGTTAGCTTTTAAAAAATTTGATAAAATAATTTTCCCGATGTTTTTCTATTTTTTATGGTATTTTTTTGTACCAGGAAAAAGTGTTTAAAAAAAAATCATTTTTTTTTCTCATATTTTTGACGATTGTTACAAAACCAAAGATTCTACGTGAAAGCGATATTTGGAGTATATGTAGCCCTCATAATTCCCTTTAATATTTTTTTCGTGTTTGTGACACTTAATTGCACCAGAAACTGTTATCCACATCCCTTGGACAAAAATTTTGTTGCATAGTGTAATTTTTTCAAATTTCTGGTTTTATTGGAAAAGTTGAACTTTGTCTTTTAATAATGAAACACAATATCATTCATACGACTGCCACGACTGGCTCGGCAATTGAGAATTTTAGGGATGAACTCAGGTAAAATTTTAATCGGCCATTAAAAAGTACTGATAATTATTTTAAAATGTCTGGTATTATTGGAGGATTTTAACTTTGTCATTTAATAATGGAACACAATATCATTCATATGACTACCATTCATATGCCAAGTTGAGTTGCATTGCATCACTGGTTAAGCAACGGCCTGATTATTTCCCTTTCTTTTTGCATACCTCCCACTGTGCGTCAGTTGGATTGTTCCAAAGTCTATAACAGGCGTAGAAACGTTTTCTATTTTTTATATAAATAGATTAAATATTGCCGCGCCCACTTATTCTATCTCGCCCACTTTTGATGAAATTACAAATATTGACTCCAAAAACTTACAATTCAAGTTTCGTTCTGCTACGGGCAATAGTTTAATAAATGCTTAACTAATGCTACGCCCACTTTTGCCACAACCACTAATCCGGTCCCGCACATTTTTTGCGAAAATTATAGAAAAAACTCCCGTATCGTGTGTTCCAAATTTCGTTCTTCTACGATCAAAACATTGTGGGATACTCGGCACCATCTCTGAACAAAAGGCTTTGAAACAAAAGGAATAAATGTAAAATCAGTCCAGTAGTTTCAGAATGACAAGTGTGCCAACATAAAGAGAAAAACGCTTATCGAATGCGCGTAGCTCGTGAAATTTCAACATTCCCTTATTCTATTGAAAAATATTTCCTTTTTTATATATATGGAGAATTCCACGACAAATCGATGGTTTCAAAAAAATTTCGGTTTTGATTTTTCCCATTTTTTATTTTTTTAGTACACCTAAAGAAACGCTTTGAAAATTTTTTTTAGATTTTTCTTATAACTCGTTCAGAAGGTTTTTGGTCATAACTTCTTAAGCTATGGTCCGAGTTGAAAAATCTTTTTTTTAAAATGTTGGTATTTTTCGGTACTTTTCAGAAAAAAATATTAAATTTTTTTTGTGTGCGATTTTGAAGTTTTAAAGTTTAAAGGAAATTTTTTAAATTGTTTGTACTCTCCGATTTTTGCGAATTTTTTATATTTTAAACTTCTATCAGTTCTCTAACATATAAGCTTTGGATGGAAGTGGCTCTAAAATTATTTATATATTTTTGTAATTTTTAAAAATTTTAAAAAAAATCGCTGCTAGCCACTGTGCTTGTGGATTGAAGGCTTCGGAATAGATGTTTCACGTCAAAGAACAGAATAATGGAGACACTTCAGGAAGTATTTCTTCCAAAACACCCGCAGCCCCTCCTTACCCCTAAAAATCTCTCTACAAAACAAACTATATATCGAAAGTAGTAGAAATCGGTGGATATTTTAGGTGATGTATTCGATGAAAATATTCCTTGTAAAAAATCATTATAGGTGCCCACTATACATTTTAAAGTAAATTTAACGGTTTTTAATGTATCGTCTGATTCCTTTATCAGTACTTTGAAGTTTCAAAGGAAAAGTTTTCGAATACCCCTTAAAGCCTTAAAAATGCAGTCTTTTTACTTCTGAAACAAACAATTTTTTATAGTGTCCCCAAATTCCTTCGTTCATGCCACATTCTCTTAATAGAAAATTATTCACAATTCGTGCCTTTGAAAATTGTTAATGTAAATCTGTGAAATCTTAACGCAAAAACATCATTCCATCAGCAACATATGATACAATTCGACATGAGTGACTATTTAAAAAATAAGTTTTTTTATTTGGAAATCACTGAGCCATTAACTCTGGTATGAATTAAAAAAAAAACTTTGTAAGAGTTGCTTCAAATACCTGGAAACTCCATTTTGTGATCAGCCCATAAATGTTCCCATTCGAAATGAAATATTATCACATGACATATGCTAATGGAAAAATAATTGAAATTATTGGGAAACAAGGACAAATGCAACAAAAAATCCTCAAAGCTGATGACATATAAAATTTGTGATTAATTTCCGGTTTCTTTGCTAGAACAACGCCCATCCACAAAACACCCAGAATACTCTCTGCAATCATGTCATGAAGTACTGATAATAAAATAAAGGAAATAAAAGCCATTTCCCCCCGCTATTCACACATTGACCCTAATAGTGTAACACAAATTCCAAATAACTCTCTGTGAATGCGTTGAAATGGGCATTTGTCTTTGTGATAGGTGAGGGTGATGGTGTGGAGAGGAGAGGACAGAAGTGGGAATGATATTATTTCTGAACATCTGACTAACAACTGATGATCCTTTAAAAATCCACTTTAACGAGTGCAAGTATCTACGTGTGTGTGTGTGCAGTGCATGGATAGGAGCAGCATAGCTATCCATCTGTACATTGACATCGACAACATAAAACTATTTCAATCAATAGTGAATGGAAACACCTGCTTAATGTACAAAAATCCTGTACATGTTCCCCTTCTTCGCACCCACCTTTAATGCTGTCAGCCAACCACCCAAAGCCAAATCTCTCAAATCTACTGTCATTGAACCACATCATCATTGTACTCATCATCATCAGCGCCAGCAACAGCATCAACATCAGCAGGATTGGCAGTTGCATTGCATTGCATTGAAATATAAAACAAATGTTCAAATTATGCAATTTAGTCCTTGCACATAATAATGTTTGCCATCCCAAATGTATTTTGTGTGTGTGTGTGTGTATGTGTGGCTATGCTTAGCCAGGCTATGCAGGTGGTGTCAATGGATTTATGTGGTGCAGGTGGTGTAATGGAAGTTGGTATGATAAAGCGGGAATAAACTATTTAAACTGTTACGAGATTTGTATACCCTTCACCACACTGTGTTATCGATGATCATGACTTCCAGAATTTGCTTTTATGTACATCCAAAATTAGAACATCAATCAACTCATTTTCAGCGACGACTTAGATATGTCCATACTTCAGTCTGTCCTTATATCCTTGTGATCCAGGCGAAGCTCCCAATTACACATTTGCAGATTTAACGAAGTCCATAAAAAAACTGATCTATGTTTGATATAGCCATACATATAAAGGTCTTCATCGATCCCATATAAAAGGGTGATTCAGATCGGGCTTTCACATATACTTGCAAAGGACCAAAGTCCTTATCTATGGACATAAACTCTCAACTTATTACACACTCCTCCGTGCAATCGCATTTTGTGAAACGAGTTCACCCACCAATATACGAGTACTATACTATATATCCTCGTGTCCGACATTATTCGCATTTGAATTGAAAATAATTTCGATTTTTATTGCAAGCAAAATACTTTAATAGTTTTAACATGTTCTACGTATAAGAATTTCTATTGCAATTCGTTTTTGGCTATAGATAGACTGACTGCTATCTTTTCTCCTTCTGCAGCTCTTCTGCAATTGCATTCAATTCTCGTATTTGGCATTCATTGAAGCAGGGCTGAACGAGTGGAGCGGGGGAGAAACGGCAGAGAATATTGGAACTTTATATTGGAAATTCACTGCATGAACATGCATGTTCTGTTGCATATAAAAGCCACTCTGGCATTTTGTTGAACATTTTTAGTAAATTTTCACAACGACATGGGCTCTTGGACTTGATGATATCGTATCTATGTGTATTGATGAACAGGGGTGGAAGCTCTTCGGAAGGTATACTTAAACATTTGCTTCCACCTCGGGGAGGAGGAATAATTTAAAGAAATTTGTTGGGCAAACAAATGGGGAATTTTAAGACAATCTGGACTTCCTTTTTGTAGTCTTAATAAGCTCAGGTAATCTTACATAGTCTTGAAAGTAATTGTTTAATATTGTGTAGGACATAACACGAAAAGGATTTTTGTTGAATTCCTGAAGGAATTTTTATTGACTACTAACGGATTTTCAAATATGGATTATATGTTTTTGAAGTGACGTTTCGGCCATTTGCAATATGTCATGATCTCTCAGTTGTTTTTCATTCTATTCAGTAGTGTTTACAATTCGTCATGGAGAGATATACTCAAGAACAACGATTTCGTGCGCTAAGTCCATTTTTTTAAATCCAAAAAAACACTTTCCAGTCGACCTTGACACCCATGAGCAATATTTAAGCTCTCGTTAAGAGCTATCTTTTTGCCATTGACCGATTGTGGCTACGTGCCACACAGCAAATGAAACAATTGAATTGTTGCGAGAAAAGTTTGGAGATTCGATTATTTCAAGAAATTGTGATATTTAATGGCCTTCAAGAAGTTGTGATTTAACACCATTAGACTATTTCTTGTGGGGTTATTTGAAGTCATTGGTCTTTCGGATTAAACCGGACTCTCTTCAAGCATTACAAGTCAATATTGAACATGACATTCATGAGATACGACTTGATTTAGTGGAAAAAGTGCTCGAAAATTGGGTTCAACGAATTCGTTCCTGCAGAAGAAGTCGTGGAGGCCATTTGAATGCCGTTTTGCTTAGAACTTAATTGTATCGATTGTACTTCACATTAAATAAAAAACTTTTGAATTTCCCTAACAATAAGTGTTTTTTTTTTCAAAGAAATCATATCACTCTTATTGGAGAACCCTGTACATGTGCACTGGTATAGGAACTAATCAATTTAGACATTATTTGGCCATTTTGTGTGGAAGGTACCTAAAAGGGTCGTTACTTACGAAGATAGTCGAAATATAGGAAAATAAAAATAAATAATTAAAAATAGATAAATTGGTTTTTAAATTACAAAAAGTAAATGCGTTAAGTTCGGCCATGCCGAATCTTATATACCCTCCACCATGGATAGCATGTGACCTCGAAAATAACTCAAACCTAAAGAAAATAACACCGATAAACACAAAAAAATATAGTAGATGAGAACAGTAGGAATCACAACATGTTGGATGCTATGTATGGGAGCTATATCTAAATATGGACCGATGTGGCCCATTTGCAATCCCAAACAAGCTGCAACTATAAGAAGTATTTGTACCAAATTTGATCAACCTAGCTCTATTATTGCGGACTGTAGCGTGATTACCACAGACGGACGGACGGACAAACGGACATGGCTAAATCGTCTTAGAATTTTACGGCGCTTAAGAATATATATACTTTATGGGGTCTCAGATCAATATTTAGAGGTGTTACAAACGGAGTGACAAAATGAATGTACCCCCATCCTATGGTGGAGGGTATAAAAAAGGACTTCGAGCCGACCAGTAATCAAAACTGATTATTGTCAATTTATTTATTTATATAAATAACAATACAAAGTAAATTTATATTATAATTTTACAGTCCAAGGGTTACAAATAGAGTTGGGCACTATAGTTCTTTTAAGTGATCGCTCTTTTTAGTTCAGTTCAATTGAGTGAACTAGTTCGTTCATTTAGTTCAACAGCTCATTTTAGCACTCCAGCTCTTTAGCTCACCGGCTCTTTAGCTCACCAGACTTTTAGCTCTCCAGATCTTTAGCTCATCAGCACTTTACTTTACTTAAACAGATCATTTCGTTCAGTAGATCACCAGTTCTAATCAGCCGCTATAAAAGCAATCTGATTGGAATATGAATGGAATGAGTTGAAAAACGTATACAAAGGCGTTTGTAGAATCATACATTCATGATGATTCTATATACATACATACATAAAAATGGAACAACACATAACAGCTGAGAAGAGAAAACGAAATGTGAAGAAAGAACGAAACGAGAAGAGAGAACGAAATGATATGATTGAAGAAAAAACATTGTAAACTACTGAGCTGAAATGAACGAGTTGTGTGAACTAGTTCGTTCAGTTCAGTATAGTGACCCGTTCAATTGAACAAGTTCGTTTACGAACTACACAACTCAAGTTATAAAGTTATAAGCTGTTAACTTTTGGTGCAAAAACAGTCCATTTGTGTGGCAGTTACCAAAAGGGATGTGCCAAATACGCCCATTTTTCACTATAAAATCATTACACTTACATCTGGTAAATGGAGCTCTCCGATGTGGTTTCCTGACAATATTCCTGAAGGTATACCAGTAGAATGTATACCTCACTACAGAACTTAAGGTACACCCAGCCGTCTGGAAGTACGGAGCCAGTCACGTCAATAATCTCTAGAACCTCTGGCTCTTAAACAAAAACTGTGTCTGCTATCTCTGAAAAGCTAGTGCGGCATGCACGGCCTCGAGATTACACACTCCCGTAAGTTGGAAGGATATGCTCGTATTCTTCATAAACTCGCCACTCTTGACCATTCTTTATATTTATTTTTAAGTCCTTCGAACCCTTTCTGTGGGAGGTACCAAAAGAATTCGCTCCATCCCGTAAAACTGATACCGTATGTATGAAATATTATAACGTGTTAAAATTCATGAATATACAACGCTCCAATACAGTGCTATAGTCTGTTGAATTTTTGAGTTCCCGGAATAATGTGCCTGGGCGTACGAGACCCGCACTCCGATTGGGTCCAAATTAAATGTTTTCTTAATTATGACCAAATACAGATTGGTACAAAATTACCCAGAGAATTAATAACCACAGTAGACTACTGTACTCCCGTAATGACCTTCGAACAGCCATTTGAAGTAAAATTCCCCGGTAGAACAGAATGGGATAGCGGAATTCCTTTGACGGGATACGACACCAAGGTATACACGGACGGCCTCAAAATGAGTTGTGGAGTTGGTTCAGGTGTCATCACTATTATTAAATCTTCCCGCGTATTGCAGTGCTTTTTAAGGCGAAGATACTGACCATAAAGGAAGCACGTAAGCAGCAGAATCATTCAACAGATCGTATAGTAATATTTGTCGATAGACAAGCGGCTGCCTAGCATTAAAATGCAACATTACCACACCAAGACCATCATCCATATCAAAGTGAGGGTATAAGGAGTAAGAAACTCACATTCTATAAAAAACGTAAATTTATTTAGTTTATTGTTATTGCTTGAATTAAATTATCATCAATCTAAATTCCACTTAATTACTTTAAAATAATACCAGAAAATATTTTAAAGTTATTACGCTGTTAACTTTTGGTGCAAAACTGTCCTTTTGTGTGGGAGGTACCAAAAGGGGAACTTAGCCTGAGATGGAGAGAAATATTTTCGCATACCAAATTGTAAGTCAATCCGTCAACCAGCGGGCAGACAGACCGACGTACGGACGTACATTGCAAAAATTACCCAAATCGAATTTCCACCAAACATACTTGGGGTCTTAGGTCAATCCTTCCATGTGTTACACTTTTCGTAGCAAAGGATATATACCCTCCTCTCTAAGGTGAGGGGATAAAATGGATCTCCGGATATTTGTGTTAGCCAGTTTGTTTGGAGTCAGGACTTTGAATCATTTTAAGTCGAATGCGCAATGTCCGTCCGTCCGTCTGCCTGTCTGTCTGTCTTCTAGCTGGTGCGCACGCTAACTCTCGAAAGGAGTAACCGCTTGACTTCAAATTTGACATGTGGTAATATTTTTGCCCATCTTCGGCTAAGTTCGAAGATGGGCCATATTGGTCCACTCCTTCTAGTACCTCCCCCACAAAGGTTTAACCTTTAGTGAAATATTGATTATTTAATAACTTCTATACTACTTATTTGAATCCTCTGAAATTCTACACATAGTATTCGTTTATTAGTCACTATTACCTCAAGAAAAATGGGCGAAGTTGCCACTCCCCTTTAGGTACCTCCCACACAAATAGACAATTTTGATCCGAAAGTTACCAGCTTACCAGTGCATACAAATATTTGAAATTTTGTACAGTATAATGCTTTTATAGTACCTAGAGTCCAGAGAAATATGGGCGTTATTGTCCCGCCCCTTTTAGTACCTCCCACACAAATGAACCATTTTGTACCAAAAGTTACCAGCTTATAACATTAATACCAGTGCAAACAAGTACTTGAAATTTCGTACAGTACAATGGTTTTATAGCACCTAGAGAAAAGTGGCCGTAATTGGCACGCCCTTTTTGGTACCTCCCACAGTGCATATAAATACTTGAAATTTGGTACAGTGTAATGCTTTTATAGTACCCAGAGTCCAGAAACAATTGACAGTTATTGGGACGCCCCTTTGTGTACCTCTCACACAAATGGGCCATTTTGTACCAAAAGTGTTTACTTTTATCTTTAATACTAGTACATACTTTAATGTTATGAAATGCAATTTAAATTGAAAATAATTTAAATAAAACATTCGCAACCAGTAAGGAAAGGCTAAAGTCGGGCGGTGCCGACTATATAATACCCTACACCACTCTCGTAATATTGAATAACTCTGATATATAAATTTTGTAATTCATGTATAAATTGTTTACATAAATTTACTTTTGGGACATTTTATACTTAAATAATACCCTGTACCACAGTGTGGTGTAGGGTATAAAAACGATTGGATCTTAAGAGCCAAATCGGATGAAACATATATATGGGAGCTATAGCTAAATCTTTACCGATTTTCTTCAAATTCGGCAATGTTGGTTCATGGATCAAGAAACTCTACCATTCTAAATTTCAAAACGATTGGATGTAAAATACAGCTTTTATAAGACTAAATGGCCAAATCGGACGAAACATATATATGGGAGCTATAGCTTAATCTTAACCGCTTTTCTTCAAATTCGGTAGTGTTGGTTCATGGATCAAGAAACTCTACCATTCTAAATTTCAAAATGATTGGATGTAAAATACAGCTTCTATAGAACTAAAGGGCCAAATCGGACGAAACATATATATGGGAGCTATAGATAAATCTTAACCGATTTTCTTCAAATTCGGCAAAGTTGGTTTATGGATCAAGAAACTCTACCATTCTAAATTTCAAAATGATTGGATGTAAAATACAGCTTCTACAGGACTAAAGGGACAAATCGGACGAAACATGTATATAGGAGTTATAGCTAAATCTTATCCGATTTTCTTCAAATTCGGTAGTGTTGGTTCATGGATCAATAAACTCTACCATTCTAAATTTCAAAATGATTGGATGTAAAATACAGCTTCTATAGAACTAAAGGGCCAAATCGGACGAAACATATATATGGGAGCTATAGCTAAATAGTAACCGATTTTCTTCACATTCGGCAATGTTGGTTCATGGATCAAGAAACTCTACAATTCTAAATTTCAAAACGATCGGATGTAAAATACAGCTTCTATAGGACTAAAGGGCCAAATCGGACGAAAGATATATATGGGAGCTATATCTAAATCTGAAACGATTTCAACCAAATTCAATAGCGATCTTAACAGCCGCGAAATACTCTAAACTGCAAAATTTCAGAACGATCGGAGTGAAATTGCGACCTGTAGTCGACGAACAACTTTACATGGACAGACGGACGGACGGACAGACATCGTTAAATCGACTCAGCTAGTGATTCTGAGTCGATCGGTATACTTTTAGCTGTGTTATTTTCAGGTGTTACAAACATCTGCCGTGAAACAAACTTATAATACCCTGTACCACAGTGTGGTGTAGGGTATTAAAACCATCTTTGGATTATTCGCTTTCGCTTTCGCAAAAATATAATTCGGTATTCGCTTCTATTTGTTAAAAGTGTTAGGGCCTGTTTCTGTAACTATTTTTCGTTCGTCTACTGCGAACGATCAAAAATCACTCAATTATTCCGAGAAATCTATAAATCACAGAAGTTTATAATTCGTTGTGTCTGTAGAAAATCATGTAAAAAGCTTGTTCCTAAAATATTTCTAACCTGCGTTTTATAGAATTCAAGTAATAGCTGAGAGAAATTTGATCGTTCGCCGTAGACGAACGAAAATAAGTTACAGAAACAGGCCCTTAAAGCTCCTTATTCCCTTCACACAATTTTAAGATATTCATACCAATGAAAACCTCTGCCACTTATCTTCAAAACAGTTGAAAAAATATGTTTGTCCTTGTGTAACGGGAGGTAAAAATGTGGAAAACATTCTTAATATAGCGTGATCCATTGCGAGGTTCCCTACTTTTTTAAAGCAAAAACACAGAAAATTCAAATTGAATGGGGAATGTTTATTATCATTTGAAAGAACATTCTTTGGCATTTATTGTTTGAAGATTATGTCTATCAAATGTTGGCCGCGGCTACGTCTCAGATGGTCCATCCATTGAGTCCAATTTTCGATGACTCGTTCGAGCATTTCGACTGGTAACTGGCGAATGACACGCGTGATGTTTTGCTCCAAGGCCTAAATCGAAGCGGATTTGTCCGCATAAACTTTAGACTTTACATATCCCCACAGGAAAAAGTCTAACGGTGTAATATCACACGATCTTGGTGGCCAATCGACCGGCCCAAAACGTGAAATTATCTGCTCACCGAAGTGTTCTCTCAATAAATCCATTGATTGATGATGGCGCCATCTTGTTGAAACCAAATGTCGCCGAGATCACGAGCTTCAATTTCAGGCATCAAATAGTCGGTTATTATGGTACGATAACGGTCTTCATTGACGGTTACGTTGTTACCGGCATCATTTTTGAAGAAATATGGGCCGATGATTCCGGTACGTCGCATCGGGAATCGGCCAATGGCAAAAAGATAGCTCTTAACGAGAGCTAAAATATTGCTGATGTGTGTCAAGGTCTTGGGTCGACTGGAAAGTGTTTTTTTGGATTAAAAAAAATGGACTTACCGCAATTGGCGAACGATTATTTTGATAATAAAACTGAATAATTTGTAAACGTTGTTCAGGCGTAAGTCTTTCCATGATGAAATGCCAAACAATACTTAACAAAGATAACATGACAGCATGACACGACTCACACGTGATCTGTCAAAAAATACTTTTGAAAAACGTTTCTCTACTTAGATCACCCATTACTTGAATATCCTGGGAAAGTATCAATTCAGTTCCTTAAATTTGTTGGTACTAAAGGATCAAACTATTATTCGCATTCGCTTTCGCAAAAATGCATATTTCACTATTCGCTTTCGCATTCGCAAGAAATATATTTCAATATTCGCTTTCGCTAAAGTCACTTTCGTTACATCCCTAATTTAAAGTCAAATTCACCGGTAGAACAGAATGGGATAGCGGAACTCCTTTGACGGGTTACGTCACCAAGAATACACGGACGGCTTCAAAATGAGTTGTGGAGTTGGTTCAGGAGTCTTCTCCGAGGAAGCGCACATATACCTCTCATTTAATCTTCCGGAGTATTGCAGTGTATTTCAGGCGTAGATACTGACCATAAAGGAAGCATTGTAAGCAGCAGATTTTTTCAACAGATCGTAGGGGAATATATCGCTCACTCACTGTGACATATCGCTCACAAGAGTGACATAACTCAAAATTGAAAATTGCCGAGAAGTGTAACTTAAAGTCCGTATAAAAAGATAAGTAACATGAAATAAGATATTTAATAATCCGACATATGGTTATTTACTTATAGACCAAATTTCGTTGAAATTAATTTATAAACATTTACAAAATCCGCATTTTTGTAAGGCAACCTCAAAAATTTTAAATTTTGAGTTATGTCACTCTTGAAGTGAGTGAGCGATATGTCGATAAACAAGCGGCTCCCCTAGCACTAAAGTCCAACATCACCACACCAAGACTTGTGAAAGACTGTAAGGAGAACTTGCTAAGCTAGGTCGGGTGTCAGGAGTAGTCCTCACATGGATACCAGGTCATAGGGGACTTGAAGGGAATTAAAATGCAGTCGAACTAGCTAGAGCAGGATCCTCTGCCAACGACAACCACAAGTCGCGGTTCGAATTCGTTAAAAAGGATATCTTCAGTTACGTGTCGAATATCGAAAAACACCTGTCCACACGGGGCAAAATCGCCTTTTTTGATATGTTTGAATCGAAAGAAAATATATTTGGAACACAAATTTTTAAATATTATATATTTCTTAGCAAATAAATTTTATTTGAAAATCAATAAAATGTATTTGGAACGCATATATTAATATATTACATCAAATTATATTTACAAACTAAATTTCTTAAATAAAATATGTGTTTAAATACAAATAAAATTATTATTTAGGAATTTTTCCAAATAGATTTTATTTAAAAAGTATTTCCAAAACTTTTGCTGAGTTTTTCATATTTCAGTTTCAATTTTTCTTGGGTTTCGAATTGAACCTCCCAGTTATGATACCATATGCAGCATTACCTTCTGTTTTAAATCAATTATTTCAAATTTCTGAGTATTCCAAGCCATCATTAGTTGTCAATCCTCTAAGTACTTTATAGTTATCCAAGATTATATGATTTCAATTATTATTTTTTACGAACATTAAAAATTTCTAAAAATTTAACTTTGAATTACTGAAAAATTTGACACAATTTATGTATTTTATGAATACTTAAATGCAAATAAATATTTGTTTCGGAAATAATGGTCCCAAATAAAAACATATTGGAATGTAAACAAATATTTGTTTAGAACAACATCTTCCCAAATACACAATTTTTGTGTGTACCAAATAGTACATGCTTAGAGTCTACCCCAAACATATATATGTTTCAAGCCGAATATGTTTGGGACAATATACTACAGAAGTGATTTTTTTTCAGCGTGCACAATTCAACATTCATCGAACAGCGACCATTGTCGCAGTTGATTCAATGAGGAGGAAGAGGAGATGGTTGAACAACTTCTCTGTTGGACACCTTCTCACAAATACAACGCTTACTTAATGCTTTAGGCCGACCGTTCCTTCATAACCTCTGGGAGACCTAGTAAAATAGCTCAAATTGTTGATAAATTTCTATATATTGGTATGCCACGGCCCACAAGCATGCTTTGGCTTAGGGAAAAGGTAGTCAGGTTGCCCAGAAAAATCTGACCACGATACGACCTGATAAAGTCAAAATATCTCCTCACATTGGGACACTGCCTTATTGGCAAACACGCCTGGAGGGAATTGAGTCCACTGACTTCTGCAAAAGCCATGGGTATGTGAAGGCAGTGCAGCAGTATTTACCCTCTTTGTTACACCCCTTCATTAAGTAAACGACATCTGTATGTACTTTGGTCGGTCTTACTGAGACAGCTCTGTGAATACCAATATCGGTACCGGACAGAGCTGTCCAATATCGGAACCAAACAGGTTGGTTCCGATGTGTTCCAACTTCGACTGCGGTAGCTCTAGGGCTCTCAATTGCTTTATATAAGCTGGTAACTTCAGCTGCTAGTCCAACCTAAACCAAGCTCTAATCCTACACATATTGGTGTGTCACTGTCAATCTTTGACTTGTTCAAGAGTCAAGCTCTTAAGTGAGAGATGGACACAATTGAAAACATTTAGGGTAGCTAGACATATATTGCCACGACATATCCTGAGAAAGTCAACATATCACCTCGCACTTGAGAGAAAAACATAGTGTACGTTAGTTTCAGTTCTGATCGGACCTGCCTGCTCTGCAAACAGGTTGGGAACAGGTTCCAGTAGGTTGGGAATTGAGTGCAATGGCTGTTGTTGAAGCCGAGAGATCATTGAACAACTGCTTTATTCCTGTTCCGCATTGAATAGACGACGTCAATATTTAATGGGAACTTTATAGGAAATCTGGCAGATCTCTCTGATACCAATATTCGTATTATTGATAACTTTATAGGAAGTCTGACGAATGTTTAGAAAACGTGATTGAAAAATCTTGATTGGCATATCTCATAGCTAGTGACTCAGACACCCTAACCTAACCAAACCGTATTAGGCTAGGTGTTCTGTTAATAAAAGAATACGTTTCGTCAATTGAAAAACAATGAGGCATTTTTTCTGTGTAGGTCTATAGGTAGGTCTTTCTCAAGTGTCACAGGCCAAAAATTAGATCTTTCTCAAAGTCTCAGAAAATGTTGCCCTCGTATGTGGGAGTAATGACCCACAATATTAAAAAAATTATTAAATTATTGGATTATAAATTTTTTGATTTTCTAGTTAATTTTAATGCTACAATGCAAGACATTGAATAAATAAAATATAGTTTCTTAAAGCATTTCCCGCGTACTTTTCATAAAAAATACTAATTTTATTTTAAAATTTTTTTCGGTCACTTTTCGCGGAAAAAAATATAAATTGCCATATCTCAGAATCGATCTAATTTTTTTTCTTTAAATTTTTTATAAAAAAAAATGGTCCATATGTACTCTACAGATGGTGTAGATTTTGGAGTGGAGAAAACATAGGTTCAGAAGTTACATTATAATAACTGCAAATCTTCACCAAACAACAATGAATAAAAAATTTAAGAAAAAAAATCAACAAACAAAATATAATTGAAAACACATACAAATATTTTTTCTTTGTAATTTGGTAAAGATTTTCAGTTATTATAATGTAACTTCTGAACCTATGTCATCCCCACTCCGAAATTTGCACCATCGGTAGAGTACATACATACGGACCATTTTTTATAAAAAATTTAAGGAAAAAAAATTAGATCGATTCTGAGATATCGCAATTTATATTTTTGTTTCCGTAAAAAGTGACCGAAAAAAAATTTTAAAATAAAATTATTATTTTTTATAAAAAGTACGCGAAAAATGCTTTATGAAACCATATTTTCTAATTTCAGTGTCTTATGCCTTGTAGCATTAAAATTAACTTGAAAATCCCATTACAGAGGCAAAAAGTCGATTTTTCTGAACTTCGACCTAGCCCCCTGCCTCCAATTTTCATTTATTTTTTTTTTAATATTGTGGGGCCTTACTCCCACATACTAGGGCAACATTTTCTTCACTTCACTTGAGAAAGACCTACCCATATATTATTGAAACCTACACACCAAATTCAAATAATACTTGTACTATTTCATTTTCTGCGTAGCTTTATTTTATTTTATAATCAAGCTCTATAATATGTGGGTAGGTAAGTTCAGTTGCTTGGGTCAAAGTTTATAATTCGTACTAAATTGATTCCGCTTTACCTCCTTCTCCACAGACAGGGTCAAATAGGTTATTTGCACTTTTAATGATTTTTCTTAAAACATACCTTTTTTGGGCGAAGATCGCTGTGCAAACATTTATATTATTTTACAATTTATTTCTATTTCAGTTGCAATTTATTTCCATCTGTGTGTTGGTCTGTGGACTGACTTTCAGTGAGTGAGAGCTTGCGTGTGTTGGTGTGGCAGCACATTTCGTCTCAACCCACATAGAGCCCCCCAAGATTAGAAGGACAACAGAACAAAGTGCAGACTCTTCTTCGCCTCCGCTCGGTTTAGAAAAATGAATATGCAGACCGTCCAGTACTTGGGACCCGCACAACAGCCCACACCACCGCCTCCGTTTCGTTACAATGGACCTCCTATGCAACAGCATCCTCCGCAACATCCTTCACATCATGCTCATCCTGCACCGCATCAGCAACAGCATCCACATCAACAGCAATCACCTTGGTTTGTTAGCAGCAATGGCCATGTGGGTGCTGGCGGAGTTGGTGTCGGTGTTGGCCATGAGATTGCTACTGCTGCTGCCGTTGCTGGCGGTGTTGGTGTCGCATCGACTGCTCCAGCAACTGCTGGTTTTATGCCAAATACAAATCCAATTTGCAGCACTACACCAATTAAAGGAAATGTAAGTGAATTAAATAATTGTTCTTTTTTTGTGTCTTCCCTATCTGCATTTGTCCTCTCCTCTACCTGCCCAGTGTGGGTGTGTGTACAACAACTGCAGCACAAAACAAAATTAATTACCTTTTTAATACTTAAAACTACGAATAACGAATGAACAACACCAACATACCTACAAAATGAGACAACAATTGCTGCTGCTGCTGCAGCTAAATGGACAAAAAGTATATTTACCGATAAACGAATGAAACATTTTCGTTTATTCATTCGTTCGTTCTATCTTCCTTTTTTGCTCTTAAGTTCTTTTAGAGTTTTTAGGCCCAACGAATCGACCGTTTGACTACGATTTGAAACAAATGTGGCACAGATACCAAAAGAGGAATTAATAAGTTTTCTTTCGTTGTTCGCCGGAATTGTTGGGTTATCCCCCATTGGCGCCTTTATTTAGGAGGAGAGGGAGGGGTGGAAGACAAAATGTCTTACATCTTATTAATTGAAGTTTTGTTCTTGCCTAATCCCTACATTTTAATTAGTTGTTCATCCTCATTAGAGGGAATGTCAATGAATGTCTCCATAGTAAATTAGTATTTAGAGTATTGGGAACAAATGGGAGAAAAATTAGCAAATTGTGAATGTGTCAGAGTATATTTTTTGTCTTAAAGATCCAGTCCATCGGTCTCCAGTAAAGGATTGGTTGCAAAAATTCAAAAATGTATTTCATTTAGAAGAAAAATCGAAGCTGTTCCTTTCTACACAGTACTAAAGGAGAGAGGATACATTTCCGGGACCTCCACGAAATGAAGAAGTACAAAGTCTCCAAAAGTCTGAATAAATATCAAGAAATTCCATCACATTGTATTAATTTTAGTGTTAGGTTAATGATGGCTGTCTGTATGACAAGCTCACTTAGACTATTAAGTCCATTATGCTACAACAGAGACATAAGGCAAATCATAAGTTTTTCCTATCCCCTTCAATCTTTTTGCATATATTCCAGGCTGATGTGGCCCTGCCTAAAATCCAAACGCACCAAAGCGCTGCTGTCGTTATGGAGCCCAAATGTCTCACTTGTCGTGTCTGCCATGACGGGTCACTGCATTATAAGACTGCACACTACAGTGACCCGTCAGGACAGATAACGAAAGCTGGATCCAAAGTTCGTACGCTTAGACATAGCAAAAAAAATATTGAAGTTATTCCTCAGGAATCACATTTGAAGTACTTCCAAAGAAGCAGTTAGTCAATATGTTCGTTTTCAACAGTAAAGAAAATATGTACTTGTATTTTATGGAAAATATTAAAATGTTGTTATGGAAAATAGATTTTTAAAAACTGAATATGTTTGACAAAAATAAAAAAAATTAATATAAAAAATAATTACCCGATGCTGGATTTGAAACCGGTCACTCAGATTTAATAATACGTAGATAAAAAGAGCATCCAAAGCAGTGAATAAGGTTCAATTTTCCAAAACTTTACTAAAAAGTACTCATACGCTAAAGTGTTCTACGCGATAATGTGTGATGTTATGCTGATGCGACGCTAGGAGACCCAGGTTCAAATCACGGCAAGACTAAACAATTTCACTTTATATAATTAAATAAAAAATATTCCAAGCCCTTGGTAAATTCATTGGTGATGATCCAATTTTGAACAACTTCCTTATCATAAGATTATAATTTGTATCTACGCTAGGTTAGGTTAAGGACGCGCGGCACACAACCATAGCTGGCGTGCACCACTTCACTCGGAGACCATTCGGTCCATGGTGTTCGTCCTCAGAAGATGAGAAAAAGAATAGGGAGAGGTCAAAGAATATGAAGGAGGTGATGATTATACGAGTAGATAAAAGAAAGGAGAGATGGCTTTTTAGGAGAGGTTTAGAGGAGTTGATGTCAAACCATCCATCTCAAGCAACCTATGAAGCCCATGATTCAATCAATATCGTGGATTTTGGATTGTATCTAGGTAGCGATGTCTTCGTCTTGATAGAGTAGGATATTGACAGAGAAGGTGTTCAATTGTCTCCAGTTCCTCCTCATTCTCACAGAGTCGACAGTAGTCAGCAGAATCACTCTGCCACCTTAATGTTAAAGATCTAACATTACAGTGGCCAGTCAGCGTGCCTATCATTAAACGTCCCTCTTTGTGAGGTTAAGAAGATCTTTGGTCTTAGATTTCGATATGGCTGGCCATAGAGATTTTGTGATTTTACAGTCAGTTCTGCTCGACCATTTCTGGTTTTCCAGGTCTTTGTAGAAACACTATGTTACTGAAGAATTCGCATAAGGGGGAATATCGTTATGGCTCAACCCTTGCAGCGTCCATCGCTGATACATTAGTCAGCCTTCTTCTTCCCCTCGATATCACAGTGCCCGGGGACCCAGCACAGTCTGATTATGTCTGCCAAATGCTGTAGTTCAAAACGGCTCTCATTAACCACCTTTGACTTAATAGTGGTTGACTTCAGTGCCTTCAGAGCAGCCTGACTGTCAACAAAGACTGTTATGTGATCATCTTTCCCGAGTTTTTGTCGATTTTTCAAGCTGAGGGCTTGCAGTATAGCAAAGTTCTCCGCCTGGAAAACACGGCAGGGGTCGGCTAACCTGTAGGACGTACACTGAGTGGTTATCTCCCGGTACAGCGTGCCGATGACCCTTATTTCAGCTAATTCTCCCCTAACCTCATCCATTATGAGATGTAGGGGTGACGGGTGAGTGTCGTATGGACGACTAGGATGACTGGCATTGGACACAGAGTTCGGACGTTGGCTATCCATAGCCATTGTAGGGGATGAAGCTTCAATGCTGCTGGTTGTAGCCGTAGTAATTGTAGCTGTTGTTGCCAATATGGTTGGTATGTTGTTTAAGAAATTCATATTTGTACCCACGAGTGTAGGGGAGTGAAGGTGCGCCATAGCTTAACCCCCGGCGCTATGGTAAGGACTTGGCGAAGAAGCCTATTTACTTGCTGAGGCGCCCAGGTATCAGCGAGGCTCCGTACAAACATAATCGGTTACCCCTGACTACGAACCTTAAACATCGATAGCCACGATACATTTATAGTAGAGAATCACTACTATATCTACATAGTAGGGACATAAATCATAAATAATTGCGAGAAAAGTTTGGATATTCGATTATTTCAAGAAATTGTGATATTGAATGGTCTCCAAGAAGTTGTGATTTAACACCATTAGACTATTTCTTGTGGGGTTATTTGAAGTCATTGGTCTTTCGAAATAAACCAGACTCTCTTTAAGCTTTACAAGTCAATATTCATGACATACGACTTCATTTAGTGGAAAAAGTGCTCGAAAACTGGGTTCATCGAATTCGTTCCTGCAGAAGAAGTCGCGGAGGCCATTTGAATGACGTTTTATTTTATTTTATTTTTTTATTTATTTATTTATTTGTATTTATTTATTACAATTAAAATTATAATAAACTTAATGTAAAAGGCACTAGCATCTCAGGCTATTGGCCAAGATTAATTCATAAGTTAGACTATGTTAGTTAGTTAGTTAGTTAGTTAAATTCCTTATTCATATTTTATTATGTATGCTTATGTGTTTTATAAATGAGTATATTTTAATAATATTATCTGTTGTCGGTTTCTGTAAAAGTTCAAATGCATCTGGTGTTTTGAGAATTTGGTTCCGTGTTGGTTGTAGTGCTGGACAGGTAGAAAACAAGTGCTGGATCGTTATATTGGTATTGTTGCAGAATGTACATATCGGAGGGGAACATTTTGTCATTAAATGCTCATGTGTCAGTTTTGTGTGCTGGAGACGTAAACGTATAAAACATTTGTTCTGGAGGCAGTTGGTAGTTGATGGTAGATTCGCCGGTTGTCGGTTAGGATTGATTAGCTTATAGGGGTGATTGTATAAGTTCCACGAGGTTTGTGCTTTATTGTTGACATATATTGTTGCCACTCTGGTTGCATGTTTTCTGGAAAAAGGTATGAATGTGTATGTGGGAATGCAATTTGGTATATCTTTAGCTGCCTTATCAGCATGTTCATTTCCGGATATTCCTACGGGACTAGGGATCCAAACGAGTTTAATTTTGTTTTTTATGGACATATTTTGTTGTTGAATTAAGGATATTATTTCATTTTTATTCCAAATGTTGTGACACGCTTCAAACACAGATCGACTGTCGGTGCATATAAGCGTTTTTCTTCGAGATGTTTTACAAACATCCAATGATTTAAGGATTGCTAAAGCTTCGGATTCAAATATGGTGGTTGTCTCTGGGAGAAGACCGGAGGCTTGAATAGATCCACTTTCAGTGACAACGCCAAATGATGTACTAAAGCTATTTTTTGAACCATCAGTAAATAATAGATTAAAGCCATTATCTTTATGTTCATTAAATATATTTCTTGAGAGAGTTTGATATATAACAGCATTAGTTGTACCTTTATTGTAGGTGGTAAGAGAGTCAATGAAAAGATTTTGTTCGAGAGCCCAAGGGGCATGCGTTTGAGTAGCTTCCTTATAATCATCAATGTTAAGCTTTTTTGAAATATTATATAAGTCGCATAAAGCAGAAGAGTATTTCAATTTCCTTTTTCTTTTCTTTAAGAGATTTATTTCATTTGCCAGGAAATGAAATAAAACCTTCAGCTAACAAGTTCCGTATTGGCGTGGTTCTGAATGCTCTCAGGCTTGTTCTTACAGCACTATGTAATATCGATTCAATAGGTAATCTTAATGATTTCGCAGCTTTGTGGTAGAGGATTAAACCGTAATCCATTTTGGAAACAATTATTGACCTGACCATCCTTAACAAGGAGTTGGGATGCATTTGACTTTTGGTTGAAGACAGATATTTAATTACGTTCAATCTATTATGTAGATCTTTTTTAAGTTGTATACAATGTTCCTTAAAACTATAATTGTTATCAATATACATTCCAAGAATTTTACAAATTTTAACATTTTCAATTTTATTAGTATTATATTGTAGGTTAATATCATTACAGTTTCTTTTTTTACAGATGTGCAAATGTTTAGTTTTATCAAACGAAATATTTGCACCAGAAGTTTCTGACCAACTATTTATATCATGTATGGTTTTTGAAAGTTCTTGTGTTATCTCGTTACTTTTTTGTACTTTAGGAATAATATATAAATCATCCGCATACATACAATGGTATATCTTTTTATTCTGTGAAAGAATTCGATTTAAATCATCAAATGCTATGATGAATAAAGTTACCGATAACGGGGATCCTTGTGGAATTCCGTTATGTAATGGAAATATTGTCGAAGAAGTATGATTCACTTTTACTGTGAATTTTCTGTTGGTTAGAAATGACTTAATGAAATTAAACATCCGGGGACCAATTGTCCATTCAGTTAATTTCTTTAAGACTATGTGAATCCCTACCTTGTCAAATGCTTTGACGAAGTCAATAGACAAAATAGATGTGTGATTTTTGGTGGAACGATTTTTACAGATTATATGATCGATAAATAATAAAGAATCGCTCGTGCTAAGTCCAGACTGGAATCCTACTTGATTTGTACATAATAATTTGTGTTTTCTAAGGTACCACATTAATCGTTTTGATAACATTTTTTCCAAAATTTTTCCGATGCATGGTAAAAGTGAAATTGGTCTGTACGAATCCAATTGATTCAAGGGTTTGTTTGGTTTGGTTATCGGAATAGTTTCCGCTACTTTAAAAAATTGAGGAACGTAACCAGAGATGAAAATGTTGTTAAAATTATCAAGTATTCGTTTTTTGAAAGTAATTGTGGAGTTTTTCAGCATAGGATAGGATATTTTGTCTCGACCCGGTGTTTTTCCTTTTGATGAATTAAGGCATGAGTTAAGTTCTTGAAGAGTAAAAATATCTTCTAGGCACTTAGCTCTATGTTAACAGGTGGATGGTGGTTGACATGTTTGTAATAACCTGTCTTTGCTTTGTCGAAAAGAGTCGGAAAAATTTGAATCTTTTGAATTTGAGGACCATTATTCTCCAAAGGAATCTGATATATCAGATAGATTGGAAATGGTGTTACCATTTTTTTCAATTGCCCGGATCGTATGGGGTGTATAATTTCCAGTTAAGAGTCTGATTCTCTTCCATAGATAAGAGGATGAAGCAAATGGATTTAATGATTGAGTAAATTCAAAAAATGCCCTTTCTTTTGCCCTTTTTTTTAGCTCTGTTAAATATAGCGTTTTTCTTTTTGTAATCGATTAGATTATAGTTTGACATATTTCGACAGAAAAGTCTCCAAGCACATTGTTTCTCTGAGCGTAATATCTGGAGTTCTCGGGACCACCAGGGAACCAGTTTAGTCGCTTTTCGATTTCGAGTTTGGGGGATAGAGTTGTTAGCTGAAAGCCTAATAATTTTTCTTATTTGTGCTGATTCTTTATTAACATTTTGTGAGATGGGAATGTTATTAGAGAACATTGTTAAGTTATTTTTATATAAAGTCCAGTCAGCTTTACAAGTAATATACTTTGGTTGAAAGTTGTATGGTTTGTTGCCTCCAATATTTATACATGTTTTAGTAGGAAAATGATCGCTATTGTAGAGATCATTTATTGTATCCCAACTGCATCGTGGTAATAAAGAAATAGAGACAAGGCCGATATCAATATGGGTCAGAGTGTTGTGGGTACTTAAATGTGTGGGAGATCCATTATTAAGAACACAGAGATTGGAATTTACTAAAAATTCTTCTATTATTTTGCCTCTTTTGTTGGAATTGGGGGAGTCCCAAAGAGGGTTCCAGCCATTCATATCTCCAAGGATTAGTATGGGCGAATTAATATTTAAAATTAAATTATCAAGGTGGCTTGTTGTCACTGTATCTTGTGGGGAAATATACAATGATAGAACTGTAACTGTTATAGACAAATTAATTTCAATAGCTAAGTAGCACAATGGGGTGGTAACGTTAATTATCCTATATGGTATGCCTTTCTTTAAAAGAATGGCAGTGCCTTGTTTAGAGGTGGCGTGAGTGTTATAAAAGTGTCCATTATATTTTTTTGGTATGTGTGGTGTTTGATTTCTTTTACATTTTGTTTCCTGTAAGCAAACTATGTCGGGGTTCTCATTTGCGAGTAGTAATTGTAGATTGGAATTATTATTGAGATAGCCTCGTATATTCCACTGCAAAATGTTAAGGACCATAGCTGTTTTTAATGGATATGCTTATGGAAAAAGATTTTAAGTTATTTATAACTTAATTATATCAATTGTACTTCACATTAAATAAAAAACTTATGAATTTTCATAACAATAAGTGTGTTTTTTTCAAAGATATCATATAACTCTTATTAGAAAACCCATTATGTACAATAAATTTGATCCAAAAGGATTCCTTACTTTTAATGTAATAACATAAAATGTGTGTTACAGTATTTATGTCCCTACTAAATATAATGCTCAGTGTCAACTTTCAATAATCTACAATCACTCCTAATAGTTTTTGCACTAAAAGAATGAAGCCATCCCACTGTGCGTCGACTTATATGCATGTATAGAGATGTTAAACGGGATCGGTTTTCAAAAATCCAGCGATGCGGTATTTTTAATTTGCAAATCCTGGGATCACGAAATTTTTTGATATCCCGGGATTTTCGGGATAAGTCAGGATTTTTTCATTCTTAATAGTGTGATATTTCGAAAAGGAATGCAAAAATTTTAGTTCAGTTTTAATTTAATTTGAATAAGGATAAAAACAGCTAAAGCATAAATTAACTTTTGTTAAAAAATAATAACTTTTATTAAAACATTTCACAACATCTTAGCTATGGAATAATTTTGCTCCAATTTCAGTTCGTCGTTTGAATTGTTATTGACGTTATAATTTTCGTATTTTTCATCTTGACAAATCAGTTTGACTAATACCGTTTTTAAGAGAACCACATCGATATGTCGATCCAAATCAGATTTTATATTAGGATTTTTTCATAAATTTTAAGGAATATAATACAATGTTCTTCGTTTTCTGGGACACAAACTCCATATCGTCGGTGCGTCGACTAAAACTCCTATGTGTTTTTTTTTAATAGTTTTCAGGAGAGATTAAGAACGTTGCTATTTCGTCAAATCGCGATATTTTTAATATCTCTGATTTTTGAATTTTTCTTTTAATTAGTTACCACCAATATATTATAACAAACATGGTATATGTGAAAAGCCCATGACGTGGTAAATGGTTTTCATGAAAATCTACACATAGGATGTTTTGTTTGGAGCATTTTAAATATTTATAAAACAAAAAAATTACACATAGGAGTTTTGATATTCGAATGTTCACAGCGTACCTCAAGCAAACGAAAGTTGGCCTGGATTGTGGCTAAAAACGGCTAATGAGGTTTTGTACAGAATCATTCCCTATACACAGATAAGAAGAAATCCAAATCTGATCTGCTTCCTTTCGCGAGTTATCGCGATAGAAACAATTTTTAACCAAAAAACCGAACTCATATACATTGAATCGCGGAAATTTAAAACTATAACATAATTTCCCATAAATATGAACATTTGTAAGACGCTTTGTAATGTCCGCGATATTTGTTATATTATTCTATAGCGACATTTTTGTAATCCAAAAAATCGACTTACACCGCTTAATTTTTTCAAAAATATTATTGCAATTTTATTAAAATTAATATATTTACATTCTATGATTTCTGAGGGATAGATTGGCACTAGCATTTCCGCCATAAACATCCCGCGACGAATACATTTCGAACAAAAAACATTTATGTTCAGAATTATTTAACTATACAATGCTATTATTACGCGAACGGTCAGTCCTAGCAAAAAGTGGTCAAAGAAAGTTTGGGAGATATTAAAAACGACTACAACTATTTCTTTAACAAAAACAATTATAATAATTTGGTAGGAATTTACAATGTGTCAAATCAAAATATGCCTCATATAAAGGGAAAAGCATACAAAGGTTTTAACACAGTGTAAATCCTTGCCAAATTACTATAAATGTTGTTTGTTAAAGAAAGAGTTGTAGGCCTTTCGCTTGTCTTCCAAACTTCCTTTGACTACTTTTCCCTAGAACTGTTTATTCGCGAGATAATAGCATTATATATATAGTAAAATAATTCCGAAATATTTTTTTTTTGTACAAAATTTCTTCGTCGAGGGATTTTTTTTCGCGAAAATGCTGATATTAATCTATTCCTCAGAGATTATAGAATGCAAATATATTAATCTTATTAAATTCGGTATAATATTTTTGGAAAAATTTGGCGGTGTAAGTCGATTTTATCGATTAAACAAAATTCGCAATATAAAAACATGCCAAATGTCGCGGACGTTACAAAGCGTCTTACAAATAATCATATTTAAGGGAAATTGTGTTACAGTTCTAAATTTCCGCGTTTTTCTTTAGAAATCAAAGCTATTAAGTTTGTTTTGAGTAAAAATACTGTTTTCGCGATAACTCGCGAATGGAAGCAGATCCAATTTTGATCTATTCGTTGTCGAATAGAGGAGATGATTCTGAACAAAACCTCATTAGCCGTTTTTTGGCGTGAATCTAAGCCAACCTTCTATCCCTTGGGACAGGCTGTGCCTACAACACATAGGAGTTTTTGTCGGAGCATTGCTATAGAGGGATACACATAGCAGTTTTTGGTAACTTCGGAACCGGTGAAGATGGCTCAAAATGCTTTGGTGGGTAGTCGTTTAACCGCTAGGTACATTTTACAGCAATAAATTTCGGAAACATGATGCTATTTGTCATAAGTAACCGATTTCCCTCAAGAAATTAAAATAAATCATGGTGGCGCTTACGTCTTTTTGGCGGTTAGGGCTCGAATAATTTAATTAAAATAAAAAAAAAATAAAAAAATCTGAACTTTCTTACTTGTTCAGTATATATATGTGTAACATTCTTGGTTGACTGACTCTATCAATATCCAGAGCAAACGGCTGAAGCTTTGGAGTGTGGAAGCGAGATGATGCCAGATTGTCGAAATTCGTACGTTGAGTGTCTAAAATTGGACACAAAGAGACAAATTTGGTGCCAAAGTCCCAGGTTACCGGTCCAATCAATTTTGGTTTGAGGTGCTAATGTCTAGTTGCCCTATGTGTGAAATTTCAGAATATTCGAGTAAGTAGTATAGAAGGTATTAAAGATTTCATCAATATGGCCCATCTTCGAACTTAGCCGGAGATAGAGAAAAATATAACCGCATACCAAATTTAAAGTCAATCGCTTACTTCTTTCTTTCGTGCGCACCAGCCAACAGACAGACACACAGGCAGACAGACGGACGGACGGACGGACATTGCTCAAATGACTTAAAATGAGCCAAAGCGGATTTCCGCCGAACATACATAGGGTCTTAGGTCACTCCTTCAATGTGGTACACTTTTGACTCGTAGCAAATGATTCATCCACTCAATGAACAGCTAAAATAAATTCTACCATAAAAATAATGTTTTTTGTCAATTTTAATTTCATTTTAAATTTCTCTCTGAGATAAATAAAATGTAAAGCAATTTAAAAGAATTCTGCTATAAATTTTCCCTCACAGTTTCACTGCTGTTCCTGACAAGGTCCTTAAAAAATGCTATATGACAGCATCTTTCAAAGGATGTTTTGTATATCTTTCTCAATGACATTAAATACTCTTCAAGCTATTTGATTTAAATGAAACTAAAGGGATTTTGCTGTTCTATAACTTTCAAATATTAACTTAAATATTTAAAATGAAATGATTTTATTATGTGCGTGTCTTTTGGGGAAAACTTTGAAAACTAAAATTAATTAAGACCGAATCTTGCAGGGTTGCACAGCAGCGTCTCCTCCAACTTCCGCACCCATTCCTTTCTTTTTGCCAGAGATAATAGTTTTAACTATAAAATTCTCGGCAGCATCATCAGGCCATGCAAATAGCCTCAAAATCTCGGTCCAAATGTTATCATTCGCCGGTGTGTGTTTGTGTGTGGGAGGACTTGGTTGGAACTACATTGCAATGCCGCTTGCAAATAAGCCAAAAACCAAAAGAGCCAAAAACAAATACCAAAAGAAACAACAACAATAAAAACAACAAGACCAACAAAACTGACAAAACCCATTCTCAATATTGCAACAGACATTTAATATGTGCCCCGCTGCCATTGCCTTTGTTGAAATAACTTGAAGAAAAGTTTTTGTAAGCCATTTCGGTGGATTATTTGCAAATATATGAAAATTGTGTGTGTGCGTGTGTATATGTGGGAGCGTTTAACATTTGCCCTTTTATGGCGCAGATTTAATTTATTGCCAGCCCATATCTGTGGAGGCAAAACTGAACAACGGAAAAAACATAAAAATAAAAAAATCACACCAGCAAAGGAAATAAAGCTTCAGGCATCGAGAAGCGCATCAGCTTCCAACGCGTTCTCACACAGATCAAAGAGATGTTGTTGCCCCCCACAACAACAACAATAACAACCAAACCAAAAACCACGCCAATGGCCAGAAGGATGCGTTTTTGGTTTATGGAACGTTCGAAAGGCTAGGCCGAGAAAGCCGTAACGGAAAAACAAACATGTTTTACACACTCCCACAAATATATGTATGTATACGAGTATTCTTGTACATATATAATTTGAACTGTCTTCTTCTTATTTTTATTATTATTATTCAGTTTTTGGCTTATGAAAAACTGAAGATTTTTATTTGGTTATTACTTATTGCCCCCTAGAGGGGAAAAACGAGCAAAGTGCGTGGATGGTGTGAAAAGTTTGGAAATACTGTGTACTATTGTTTTGTTTTGATTTCACTTCCAAGACACCACACAAACACACACTTTTCGTTGGTGAAATTTTAAATATTATGACAAAGAAACAGTCGATCAAATCCTAATTTTACATAGTTTTTAAATCAGTTATAAAAAGACTGGTAAAATAAATTTTTGTGTAACATTTTATCAAAATAAAAAAATTGTTAAGGGTTAAAAATAAAATTTTTATTCATTTTTATCTACTTGCGCAAACTTAAAAAAAATATAATCGAAATTGAAATTTGTGGAAAATTTCACCGCAATTTTATATTTCATGGAAGTTAAAATTTTTCTGTTTATTAAACATTTCATTGAAATTTTAATTTTATTGTAAAGTTTCATCAAAATTCCAGTTTTATTGAAAATTTCACAGCAGTTAAATTTTTCCTGAAAGTTTAAAAATTTGTTTTGAATTACTTTGTAAAAATCTAATGTTTATGGAAAATTTCGTTAAAATTGAAATTTTATAAAATATTCCATCGGAATTTCATTTTCTATATACATATAGAAAATTAAATACAGGGTTGCCCATATTCGACGGACCCACGGACTCGTTGGGCCCATTCCAATCGACGAGGCTTGTCCGCAGGCAACAATCTTTGCGTCAATTGAATTTTGTACGGGAACAAATGCAAATCAACGCGAATAATCCGTTGTAAAGTGGACCGAGCCATGCCCAACTGCTGAGAACGGCGTTTTTGGGATGTTCTTGGGGACCTCTCAACACTGGCTCGTACGGCAGCGATATTCTCGGCCGATCGCCTTGGTCGACTTTTATTTGGCCTCTTCGGATTAGAAAGAGCCTCACCAGTCGAAAATTTTTGACTTGACTTCTTCTGTTGAATGTAAATTTCAACTATTTCAGAGCGCTCGCGTGGCGTGTATTGTTCCATGGTAAAAATCTGCTTGGACTGACGCTTCAAACGCGGTATGTCATTAAGCGATCTGACATCTCTGTCAAAAGTTATGGCGTTGCCAGATGGGTCCGTCGAATATGGACAACCCTGTATTTGTTTTAATTTATTTTTATTATAAATATGTAAATTATTTATTATTTTTCGATAAATTGTATTCGACATTAAATTTTTGTCAGACAATTTAGTCGCAAATTTCGTTGAAATTAATTTTTTTTTTAGAAAATTTCATCGAAGTTGGACTTTTCTAAGAAATTTTTGTCGAAGTTACTGAATTTTTATGAATCACTTTGTTAAAATTTAAATTTTATGAAAAATTTTGTCGGAATTTCATTTTCTAAAATATTTGTTTTAATTTTAATTTTATTACAAATACATGAATTATTTATTATTTATCGATAAAAATTTATTCGACATTGAATTTTGTCAGACAATTTAGTCGCAAATTTCGCTGAAATATTTTTTTCTTTTTAGAAAATGTCATCAAAGTTGGATTTTTCTCAGAAATGTTCGTCAAAATTTCATCTTTCTTGAAAATTCCATCAACGTTTCACTATTCTAAAAAAAAAATCAAAAAATTGCAAATTTTCCCAGACAATTTTGATAGAACTAGCATTGTTCCAGAAGTTTTCAGAAGTTTCTCTATTTAATTATATCGAAATTTCATTTCTCTAGAAAATTTCGTCGAATCTGCATTTTTCAGGCTACATATTTTGTCAAAATAGTGTTTTTTTAAATTTCAGTTGAAATGGAATTTTTATAACAAATTTCGTGGAAATTTATAAAAAAGTTATCTAGACTTGTAGTTTTCTAGAACATTTCATGAACGCTTCATTGTTCTAACAAATCATCGAATTGCATTTTTTTAATAACTTTCTTCGAAATAGCATTTTCCTAGAAAAATTCACCGAAAGTGCATTTTTTTTTAAATAAAAATTCGTCAAAATTTAATTTTTTCTAAAAAATATCTTTATACAAAAATTCATCAAAACTGTAATTTTTTGAACATTTCATAGAATGTGCTTGTTTTCTACAAAATGCAGTCTAAATTGCATTTTTATAGAAAATATGGTTTTCATTTAATTAACAATTTCATAGAAAATATTATCTAAACAGCATTTTTCTAAAAAAATATTTTTTCAAAAATTTTAATTTTTTAAAACGAAATGTTTTTTTTGCCAGAACATTTCTTTCAAATAGGATTTTCCAGAAAAATTTCGACGGAATTGCATTTTCCATAAAATTTCAAAACTACACTTTTTAAAATAATATTGTCGGAATTGGCATAGAGATAATTTCATCGAAATCTTCTAGAAAAATAGGAGTTTTCACGAAATTTATTAGAAAATGATTTTTTTTTTCAGTTTTCCATGATTTTTTTTTGTAAATTTTCGATGAAATACAATTTTTAGCAAATTTCGTCGAATTTGTATTTTTTTTATTCACAACCGACTTGGAAGATATTTTATAGAAATTTTTTAGATGACTACGTCAGATATAGTATTTTATATACAATTTCGTTAATTTGTTGTTTTCTCTAAAATTTCGTAGAAATAAAATTGTTATATAAAATTTCGTCGACATTTCATTTTTATGGAAAATGTTGGAGAAATTTAATGTATTCTACAAAATTTCGTCAAATTTTAGTACATTATTTTATTTTATATAAAATTTCATGTAAACTGCAATTTTATATAAAATTTGAGCCAAGTATTTTTTTTTTCAAAATTTAATTTAAATGTAACTGTCATTTTTAACGAAATTTCGTAGACATTTTCTAGATAAATGCAAATTCACATTTATTGCAGAAAAATGCAATCGTCCCAACGAACTTGTTCCTTTTATCTATCAAAAAGCAAATTTCAGAAAATTTTCTAGAATAATTCAGTTTCGGAGAAATTTCCTAGACGAATGTAAAAATGTTCTAGATCATTGAAGTAATTTAGTAAATGCACTTTCTACGAAATTTCGTAAAGAAATGCAGTTTCGCCAATATTTTCTAAGAAAAATCGATTTCGAGGAAATTTTCTGGCAAGATTAATTTCGGAAACATTTTCTAAAGTAGTGAAATTATATACGTAGATGTACTAGCTGGACCCGGTCCACTTCGTTGCCCCAGATTGAGATTTCCGATCCCGTCCATTGTTGAACCAATCACGAAATCTGCCGCCAAATATATATACATAAAATAACAGCACTCTCGCTACATGTGGCTTACATGGGCGGGGCCATGCCCATTAGTCTGATCCCGCCATTTTGAACTAATCACGTAGACTGCCACCAGATACATATAAACAGTACTATCGCTACCAAATTGTGCAAGATAGCTCAAATTTGGGTTATATGGGCGGGCCTCTCCCTTTGGTCTTATCCCGCTCATTTTTAGACCAATCACGTAGACAGATTGTGGAAGATACCTCAATTGATTGGCCATTGATCCGATTCCTCCCATGTTTGGACCAATCACGTAGACTGCCACCAGATACATATGCACAAAATTACAGCACTGTCGCTAACAAACTGTGCACGATATCTTAATATCCAGATTTGACTTATATGGGCGGGACCACGCCCATTAGTCTGATCCCGCCCAATTAGGCGGACTGCTACCAGATACATATTCGCAAAAATTTAGCACTCTCTTTAACAAATTGTGTAATCAATTCAATATTTGGCTTACATGGGCGGGGCCACGCCAATGGGTCCGATCCCGTCCATTTTTAGACCAATAACGTAGACTACCACCAGATATATATGCACAAAATTACGGAACTCTCTCTAACAAATTGTGCAAGATATCTCAATTTCAAAATGTGGCTTATATGGGCGGGGTCACGCCCATTGGTCCGATCCCACTCATTTTAAAACCAATCAGATAGACTAACACCAGATACATATACACAGAATTACAACACTCTCTCTAACATATTGTAAAAAATATCTAAATTTCAAAATTTGGCTTATATGGGCGGTGCCACGCCCATTGGTCCGTTTCCGCCCAATTTTGGACCAATCACGTAGACTATCACCAGATACATATGCACAAAATGACAGCACTCTCGGTAAAAAATTGTGCTAGATATATAAATTTAAAAATTTGGCTTATATGGGCATGGCCACGCCCATTTGTCCGATTCCGCCCATTTTTGGACCAATCACGTAGACTACCACCATATACATATACACAAAATTCCAGCTCTCTCGCTAACAAATTGTGCAAGATATCACATTTTTAAAATTTTGCTTATATGGGCGGTGCCACGCCCATTGGTCCGATCCCGCCCATTGGTCCGATCCCGCCCATTTTAGGACCAATCACGTAGACTGCCATCAGATACATATGTACAACATTACAGCACTCTAGCTAACAAATTGTGCAAGATATATCAATTTAAAAATTTGGCTTGCATGGTCGGTGCCACGCCCATTTGTCCGTTTCCGCCCATTTTTGGACCAATCACGTAAACCACCAGATACATATACACAAAATTCCATCACTCTCGCTAACAAATTGTACAAGATATATCAATTTAAAAACAGGATATATCAATCAAAGACTGCTACCAGATACATATTCGCAAAAATTTAGCACTCTCTTTAACAAATTCTGTAAGATATCTCAATTTCAATATTTGGCTTACATGGGCGGGGCCACGCCAATGGGTCCGATCCCGCCCATTTTTAGACCAATAACGTAGACTACCACCAGATATATATGCACAAAATTACGGAACTCTCTCTAACAAATTGTGCAAGATATCTCAATTTCAAAATGTGGCTTATATGGGCGGGGCCACGCCCATTCGTCCGATTCCGCCCATTCAATTCCGCCCATTCAATTCCGCCCATTTTTGGACCAATCGCGTAGACTACCACCAGATATATATGCACAAAATTACAGCACTCTCGCTAACAAATTGTGCAAGATATATCATTTTAAAAATTTGGCTCATATGAACGGTGCAACGCCCATTGGTCCGATCCCGCCCATTTTTGGACCAATCACATAGACTGCCACCAGATACATATGTACAAAATTAAAGCACTCTCACTAAAAAATTGTGCAATATATCTCAATTTTAAACTGTGTCTTATGTGGGCGGGGCCACGCCAACTTGATATATCGAAAATTCAAGTACCCTATTTTCACCACGCCCCACACATGTACATTCTGTGAAAATTTCAAGAAAATAGGTCCAGCCGTTTAGACGTCTATTCGGTACAAACAAACCAACAAACAAACAAACCAAGAAACAAACACACATTCTTCTTTATATATGAAAGTCATTCCATGCCAAACGGGACGATTGTTGACATCACTATTTTTGATTGCTTCGAAATTTTGTGTATGCATGATTTACCTAAAAATATCTTATACGTAGTTCAAGAAAAAATTAAAAAAAAATTTCTTTAAGAGTTATGAGCAATTTAATGTTGACGAAATTACGTTTTATTCTTAAATGTGTGTTCATTCTTTTGCTTGTATCTCCTGAAATACGTGACCGATTTTAACATGCTATACCTTGTTTTGAAGTTAATTTCAACTACTACAACTAACTGGATTAAGCACTGCAACAAATATACTAATTTTTAATGTTTTTGCCCTTTTATACTACTTTCTATTGCGATTTTCAAAATGATTACACCCTTCGATTTTTTTTTAAATTTTAATGTCGTGTTCTTAGATGTCTTTGTTAGCTACTGTATAAATTTGAAAGTGGTGAATTGATGGGATCTATTTTTTACGATTTTTTATTAAAAAAAACCATTTGCATAATTTCTGTGAATGTGCTTTAAATAATTAACAGAATGACAATTTTTAGTCATTAGTTTATTAATACTAATAATGCAAAAATGCAGTTTCGACAATCTTTTACAAATAAACACGATTTCGACTAAAAATTCTAGAAAAATGCAATATCGCCAAAATTGTTGACGTTATTTTCTGGAAAAAATAAATTTTGTGTAATTTATTCTGGAAAATGCAATTCCGACGTATTTTTTTGAAATTTTTTTCTAGTTAATTCCAATTTTGTAGAAAATACATTTTCTACGAAATTTTGTAAAGAAGTAACATTTTTACAGATTTTCCAGATAAATGCACTTTCGAAAAACGTTTCATGAAAAGCACCTTCAATGAGATTTTTTATAAAAAAGCAATTTCGTAGATTTTTTTTAAATAAGTGCAATAATGTAGAAGGATTGACATTTGATGCAATTTTATAAAAAAAAACTCACTTTTGATGAAACTTTGACAAACATTTCTAGAAAAATTCAATTTTCTGGCTACAAAAACCGCATTTTCCTGGACATTTTTCAGAAAAGACTATTGATGAAATTTTGTAGAAAAATGCAATAACATTTCAATAACATTTTCTAGAATAAAATGTCGACGAAATTTTTTAAAATAATGTAAATTTAAAGAAAATTTTCTTGAACAATTTTATTTCGATGAAATTTTATAGATAAATTAAATTTTGACAAAACTATATAGAAATGTTAATGCAATTTCTTTAGATTTCCTAGAAAAATTCATATTTTAAAGTAATTCCCTAGAAAAACCTCAGCTTTAGAAAAAATTTACTGGTTTCACATTACTCGTTTTCTTTTATTTTCCAGGAATTTAATATATTTATATTTCTAGGACTGCTAGATTTTTAATGCTTGAAAGTTCTTTAATACGCAAAATCTACTTCTTGACTTATTGCACATCCCCTCCATTCGTGAAATATTGCTTCCCAAACTCAATGTAGGCGTTTTATTGCAAAAGCAGTACGACGACGAACAAGTACAAGGCGATTTTCCAATCCATGTTTGTTTTTTATGAGGGTGGTGATCCTTTTTGCAATTTTAATTGTCTGGGTCATATTTTTATAGGAGTATTCTTTTTCTTTTCGAGCATTTTGTGTTCGTTTTTTAATACAAAATATTTTATATCTTATCAATAAATACTAGCCCAATGCAATATTTAAATATAATTAAATTTATATATTATTCTATTTGTTGAAGCAATTTAATAAACAAATAGATTTCTACTCATAGTTGCTGAAAATATGCCAAGGTGATAATGGATAAGAGAAAGACTAACGTAGACTTCCCTTCTCTTCTTACCTGGAATTGAAAATTATGCATAAAAGTTATGCCTTGGAGACATTTGTCAATTTGCATTTGAAAACAAAGCCTTGGCAATTCAACTATGCAATGCATTGCATTCTCCCCCTCTCAAGTCGTTTCGCAAAGAGCAAAAAGACAATGAAAGCTTAATGAAATGCAAATCAACAAGGGGTCTACAACAATTGCGATGCATTCTCCTTTACCCTACATGCAGCAATAAATTTGAGAAAATTAATTTTTTTTTTTTAAATTTGTTGCAATCTTTATATAACTATTTCGTCATCAGTTTAAAGGAAATGCATACATACATATGTATATAAATTACAAATTAAGCCAACTTTGTTTCCATAAGCTACGCAATGACCAACACTACATTGCAACCCTACCAACCTTGACATATCGATACCTCCATTCTAAACTATGCTAAGTGCAAAAAGGTAGTTTTTCAGGAGAGGCGATCAAAGTTCAGCGAATTTTTTAAATTTGTGTGGAATTCCTTTATATGTAATGAAAATCGTATGACCTGTACTGTTTTGTGAATAACTTTTGATTGGGTTGGCAGATAAACACCAAATTTTGACTGAATATAATTTGGAATATTTAGAAATTAAAAATGCAATCTCCTTAAAAACATGCTAACTCGACATAGCATGTTTTAGAATGGAGGTATCGATATGTATGTATGTATATATAAATTTAACACATACATCACATATAGTTGATTCCTTGTCACACTCGTAATTTCATTTGGGTTGTTATACAATAAATCATAATTACATTAAAATCCATTACATTTTGGGCAAATAATTTCATTTTAACAAATATTTGCAATGCAAATCACTCTATGAAATATTGCAAACATTGTGTAAATTTAGCCCTGAGGACGATGGGAGCGGGTTGTAAACAATAAAAACAGAAAGTAAAAGTATTACTGTTCTGCGTTTTATAAATTGATTACAATTATGCAATGATCGGTTATAACTCAACAATATACGAGTCAGTCACTATTTGCAGCAAAACTCACAATATAAATTAGTGAATTAAGTGTATACGTATATGATTTGCAACAACTAACATTTGGATGGTGGATGTGGATATTAAAGTAGTCGTCAAACATAATTGGAAATATGATAATTTTAAGTATATCAACGACATTGAATAAGAGGATATATTTCTAGGAAAAATAAAATTTTTAACAGAAAATTTCATAGAATTTTCTTATTTTGTAGAAAATTTCATGGAAATATTTTATTTATAGAAAAATTCGTGGATATTTTTTAGTTATAGAAAATTTCATGGACATTTTTTATTTATAGAAAATATGTTGTTGTTCTTTATTGTTGGTCTGTGCTTTTGTTATTCAGTCAGAATTTATTTTGGTTTGAGACCATATGTTTCATTTACTTTCTGTATATTGCAAAAAAAGTAATGGAAACAAATACAAACATTGGTGGTTTTAATTGCTTTGTAGAATTGACTGCAGTTTCGATAGACACCACTTTATCATCTTCAGAATACAGTAGCAATAGTGTATGTCTTTAAATTAAATCAGCTGAAATACTTATGAAAAACTACATTTGTTTTCGTGGTTCGCGATGCGAACCCAAGCAAAAAACAAAAATGTATTGGTGTGAGAGTTTTAGTATGTTGACTTAGTTCGGCAAAATACGGGTTTGGTTAACAGTTCTTGTTAAATTCAATTTACTGCTTCCATAAGTATTTCAGCTGATTTACGTTAAGAGAGTTACCAAGCAATTAAAACTCTCTACCAATTTTTGTATTTGTTTCTATTACTTTTTTGCAATAGACAGAAAGTAAATGAAACATATGGTCTCAAACCAAAATAAATTCTGACTTAATAACAAAAGCACAGACCAACAATAAATAACAAAAACACATTTATAGAAAATTTCATAGATATTTTTTATTTATAGAAAATTTCAGTGAAATTTTTTATTTATGGAAAATTTCATTGAAATTTTTTTATTTATAGAAAATTTCATTGAAATTTTTATATTTAAAGAACATTTCATTGACATTTTTATACTTATAGAACATTTCATAGAAATTTTTTATTTATAAAAATTTTCATAGAATTTTTTTATTTATAGAACATTTCATAAACAAATTTTATTTATAGAAAATTTCATAGAAATTTTTTATTTATAGAAAATTTCATAGAAATTTTTTATTTATAGAAAATTTCATAGAAATTTTTTATTTATAGAAAATTTCATAGAAATTTTTTATTTATAGAAAATTTCATAGAAATTTTTTATTTATAGAAAATTTCATTGAAATTTTTTATTTATAGAAAATTTCATTGAAATTTTTTATTTATAGAAAATTTCATTGAAATTTTTTATTTATAGAAAATTTCATTGAAATTTTTTATTTATAGAAAATTTCATTGAAATTTTTTATTTATAGAAAATTTCATTGAAATTTTTTATTTATAGAAAATTTCATTGACATTTTTTATTTATAGAAAATTTCATTGACATTTTTTATTTATAGAAAATTTCATTGACATTTTTTATTTATAGAAAATTTCATTGACATTTTTTATTTATAGAAAATTTCATTGACATTTTTTATTTATAGAAAATTTCCTTGACATTTTTTATTTATAGAAAATTTCATTGAAATTTTTATTTATAGAAAATTTCATTGACATTTTTATATTTATAGAAAATTTCATTGACATTTTTATATTTATAGAAAATTTCATTGACATTTTTATATTTATAGAAAATTTCATTGAAATTTTTATATTTATAGAAAATTTCATTGGATTTTTAATATTCATAGAAAATTTCATTGAAATTTTTTTATTTCTAGAAAATTTCATTGAAATTGTTTTTATTAAATTTGAGTAATATTCGTTTATTCACCTGTATTGCGATTTATTCAAATTGTTTGACATGACACGAGCTCAAATTCTACGTTTTGTAGATTTGGTTGTCTTTTATTCGATATTTCGCCTTTCGTCGAAAGGCATCATCAGTAAATATTAAATAACTAACGGGTTTTCTAATAGAAATGATATGATTTTGATGTGACGTTTCGGCCATTTGTAATATGTCATAATCTGTAATTTGTTTTTCATTGTATTCAGTAGTGTTTACAATTTCAGAGATATACGCAAGAACAGAGTTTACAAATTATTCAGTTTTATTATCAAAATAGTCGTTCCCCAATTACAACTTTTCGTGCGCTAAGGTATAATAATGCGTACAAGGTATAATAATAAAAAAGGATTACTAATCGTATACGTAATGCTAATTTGTCCGTAATTGCTTATACGCACTATAGGAATTTGCACAGTTTTTGAGGCAAAAAAACAAGTAAGAAAGTTTTAGTCCGGTAAACCGACTCTCACTTTGTGAGTAATGTAATATTGAATATTACTCGAATTATTCTGTCAATTTGTGTGGGAGGTACCAGAAGGGGTTTATCAAATACACATATTTTTCGCTGAACATTAGATACTTTAAATTCATTGCACTGTGCCGAATTATAAGCATTTATGTGCACTGGTATAAACGTTATGAGACATTAAATTGTGGTATGATTTGGGCATTTTGTGTAGGAGGTACAAAAAGGGGCGTGGCAAAAACGCAATAACGCTCACAGGGCTATAGACACTATAAAAACATTACACTGTACAAAATTTCAAGTATTTTTATACACTGGTTTTAATGTTATAAGCTGTTAACTTTTGGTGCAAAAATGTACCTTTGTGTGGGAGGTTCCAAAAGGGGCGTGCCACAACACCCATTTTTCCCTGGACTGTAGACAATATAAATGCATTATACTGTACAAAATTTCAAGTATTTTTATACACTGTTATTAATGTTATAAGCTGTTAACTTTTGGTGCAAAATGCTGCATTTGTGTGGGAGATACCAAAAAGGGACGTGGCGACTTCGCCCATTTTTCTCGAGATGATAGCGGCTAATAAGCTAATACTATGTGTGGAATTTCAGAAGATTCGAATAAGTAGTATAGCAGTTATTAAAGAATCAATTTTTCACAACATTTTAACTCTTTGTGGGGGAGGTACTAGAAGGAGTGGACCAATATGGCCCATCTTCGAACTTAGCCGGAGATAGAAAAAAATATTACCACATACCAAATTTGAAGTCAATCGGTTACTCCTTTCGAGAGTTATCGTGCGCACCAGCCAGCAGACAGACGGACGGACATTGCTCATTCGACTTAAAATGACCCAAAACGGGTTTCCTCCGAACATACTTGGGGTCTTAGGTCACTCCTTCGATGTGTTACACTTTTTTTCGTAGCAAATGATATATACTCTCGTCACACTAAAGAGAGGGTATAAATATACACAAATTAATCTGTAAATTTGTATGGGAGATACCAGAGGGTGTTTAACAATTGTAAGCGTTTATATTCACTGATATATTAAAGTTATGATCTATTCAATTTTGGTATGATTTGGCCATTTTGTGTGGGAGGTACCAAAAGGAGCGCGTTCATACCGCCCATTTTTCATGGAGCTATATATGTTTTAAAAATATTACACTGTTTAACATTTTGTTGTATTTCCGTGCATTGGTACTCACGTTATAAGCTCCTACCTTTTTGTATAAAATGGTACAATCGTGTGGGAGGTACTAAAAGGGGCGTAGCAATAACCCTCGTTTTTCACTGGACTGTAGGCACTATAAAAGCATTACACTGTACAAAATTTCAAGTATTGTTATGCACTGGTATTAAAGTTATAAGCTGTTAAACTGTAGGTACTATGAAACCATTACACTGTACAAAATTTCAAGTCTTTGTGTGCACAGGTATTCAAGTTATAAGCTGTTAACTTTTGGTGCAAAATAGTACATTTGTATGGGAGGTACCGAAAGGGGTGTGCCATTTACGCTCACTTTTCACTGGACTATGGGTACTATAAAAGCATTACACTGTACAAAATTTCAAGTATTTGCATTAAGTGAAATTACTGTTATAAGCAGTTAACTTTTGGAGCAAAATGGTTCATTTGTGTGCGAGGTACCAAAAGGGGCGCGGTAACTTCCCCCATTTTTCTCGAGGTGATAGTGACTAATAAACTAATATTATGTGTATAATTTCAGAGGATTCAAATAAGTAGTATAGAAGTTATTACATAATCAATAATTCACTAAATATTAACACTTTGTGGGGGAGCTACAAGAAGGAGTGGCCTAATATGGCCCATCTTCGAACTTAGCCGAAGATGGACAAAAATATTACCACGTACCAAATTTGAAGTCAATCGGTTACTCCTTTCGAGAGTTATCGTGCGCACCAGCCAGCAGACAGACGGACGGACATTGCTCATTCGACTTAAAATGACCAAAAACGGATTTCCGCCAAACATACTTGGGGTCTTAGGTCACTTTTTTCCGCAGCAAATGATATATACCCTCGTCACACTAATTTGAGGGTATAATTAATAAGTAGTTTTTTCAAAAAAGGTTACGTATGTGTAAAATGTTTTAAAAAATATTTTATTTATATATAAAAAATATTTTATTTATATACTACTTTTTTTATACGCTCCACCATATGATGGGGATATATTCATTTTGTCACTCCGTTTGTAACACCACTAAATATTGATCTGAGACCATATCCGTCCGTCCGTCTGTTGTAATTACGCTACAATCTATAATACTGGAGCAATCTATAATACGTCATAAAGACCACAGATGTCAACTGATGGGGCTGAAAATTGGTAACTGGGGTTTATTTACATATACCCATGTTTTGATATAGCCCCCATACAAAACCTCAAATTTCAACGAATTTGGCTAAAATTTGGTATAATGACTTTATTAGTACCCGTAACCATGCACATGCTATCCATGGTGGAGGGTATATAAGATTCGGCATAGCCGAACTTAACGCTTTTACTTGTTTAAGTATACCCTCGTTTTACAAGAGAAAGGTGCATGTCAAAGGAGTGGTTTTGGACTTTTTAATTCATTTGACCTAGATGAATATCCCAAAAATATTTCGCCTACATCCTGAGCCGCCAGTGAGCTAGAGCGATATTACATGTTCATGTTTTTCTTGCAAGTATCGGACATCTTGCACCAAAGAGCGACATTTTTCTTATCTGCAGGTAGAACTCGACATTCTGCTTAAAACAGGATCAAGATTGTGATTCTCAATCTGATAGAACCGAAGTTCTATAAATTTCTATGAAATTTTCTATAAATAAAACATTTCTATGAAATTTTTGATAAATAAAAAATTTCTATGAAATTTTCTATAAATATAAAAAATTCAATGAAATTTTCTATAAATATAAAAAATTCAATGAAATTTTCTATAAATATAAAAATTTCTATGAAATTTTATATAAATATAAAAATGTCAATGAAATTTTCTATAAATATAAAACTGTCAATGAAATTTTCTATAAATAAATAAAAAAAATTCAATGAAATTTTCTATAAATATAAAAATTTCAATGACAATTTCTATTAATATAAAAATTTCAATGAAATTTTCTATAAGTATAAAAATTTCACTGAAATTTTCTATAAATATAAAAATTTCAATGACATTTTCTATAAATATAAAAATTTCAATGAAATTTTCTATAAATATAAAAATGTCAATGAAATTTTCTATAAATATAAAACTGTCAATGAAATTTTCTATAAATATAAAATTGTCAATGATATTTTCTACAAATAAAAAAATTTCAATGAAATTTTCTATAAATATTAAAATGTCAATGAAATTTTCTATAAAAATGAAATTTTCTATAAATATAAAAATTGCAATGACATTTTCTATTAATATAAAAATTTCAATGAAATTTTCTATAAATATAAAAATGTCAATGAAATTTTCTATAAATATAAAAATTTCAATGACATTTTCTATTAATATAAAAATTTCAATGAAATTTTCTATAAATATAAAAATGTCAATGAAATTTTCTATAAAAATGAAATTTTCTATATATATAAAAATTTCAATGACATTTTCTATTAATATAAAAATTTCAATGAAATTTTCTATAAATATAAAAATGTCAATGAAATTTTCTATAAATATAAAACTGTCAATGAAATTTTCTATAAATATAAAATTTTCAATGAAATTTCTATAAATATAAAAATGTCAATGAAATTTTCTATAAATATAAAAATGTCAATAAAATTTTCTATAAATATAAAATTTTCAATAAAATTTTCTATAAATATAAAAATGTCAATGAAATTTTCTATAAATATAAAACTGTCAATGAAATTTTCTATAAATATAAAATTTTCAATGAAATTTTCTATAAATAAAAAAATTTCAATGAAATTTTCTATAAATATTAAAATGTCAATGAAATTTTCTATAAATATAAAAATTTCAATGAAATTTTCTATAAATAAATAAAAAAATTTCAATGAAATTTTCTATAAATATAAAAATGTCAATGAAATTTTCTATAAAAATGAAATTTTCTATAAATATGTCAAAAATGTCAATGAAATTTTATATTTATAGAAAATTTCATTGACATTTTTATATTTATAGAAAATTTTATTGAAAATTTTATATTTATAGAAAATTTTATTGACATTTTTATATTTATAGAAAATTTCATTGACATTTTTATATTTATAGAAATTTCATTGAAAATTTTATATTTATAGAAAATTTCATTGACAGTTTTATATTTATAGAAAATTTCATTGACATTTTTATATTTATAGAAAATTTCATTGAAATTTTTATATTAATAGAAAATGTCATTGAAATTTTTATATATATAGAAAATTTCATTTTTATAGAAAATTTCATTGACATTTTTATATTTATAGAAAATTTCATTGAAATTTTTATATTAATAGAAAATGTCATTGAAATTTTTATATTTATAGAAAATTTCATTGACATTTTTATATTTATAGAAAATTTCATTGAAATTTTTATATTAATAGAAAATGTCATTGAAATTTTTATATATATAGAAAATTTCATTTTTATAGAAAATTTCATTGACATTTTTATATTTATAGAAAATTTCATTGAAATTTTTATATTTATAGAAAATTTCATTGAAAATTTTATATTTATAGAAAATTTCATTGACATTTTTATATTTATAGAACATTTTATTGATATTTTTATATTTATAGAAATTTCATTGACATTTTTACATTTATAGAAATTTCATTGAAAATTTTATATTTATAGAAAATTTCATTGACAGTTTTATATTTATAGAAAATTTCATTGACATTTTTATATTTATAGAAAATTTCATTGAAATTTTTATATTAATAGAAAATGTCATTGAAATTTTTATATTTATAGAAAATTTCATTGACATTTTTATATTTATAGAAAATTTCATTGAAATTTTTATATTAATAGAAAATGTCATTGCAATTTTTATATTTATAGAAAATTTCATTTTTATAGAAAATTTCATTGACATTTTAATATTTATAGAAAATTTCATTGACATTTTTTTATTTGTAGAAAATATCATTGACAATTTTATATTTATAGAAAATTTCATTGACAGTTTTATATTTATAGAAAATTTCATTGACATTTTTATATTTATAGAAAATTTCATTGAAATTTTTATATTTATAGAAAATGTCATTGAAATTTTTATATTTATAGAAAATTTCAGTGAAATTTTTATACTTATAGAAAATTTCATTGAAATTTTTATATTAATAGAAAATGTCATTGAAATTTTTATATTTATAGAAAATTTCATTGAATTTTTTTTATTTATTTATAGAAAATTTCATTGACAGTTTTATATTTATAGAAAATTTCATTGACATTTTTATATTTATATAAAATTTCATAGAAATTTTTATATTTATAGAAAATTTCATTGAATTTTTTATATTTATAGAAAATTTCATTGAATTTTTTATATTTATAGAAAATTTCATAGAAATTTTTTATTTATCAAAAATTTCATAGAAACTTCGGTTCTATTAGATTGAGAATCACAATCTTGATCCTGTTTTAAGCAGAATGTCGAGTTCTACCTGCAGATAAGAAAAATGTCGCTCTTTGGTGCAAGATGTCCGATACTTGCAAGAAAAACATGAACATGTAATATCGCTCTAGCTCACTGGCGGCTCAGGATGTAGGCGAAATATTTTTGGGATATTCATCTAGGTCAAATGAATTAAAAAGTCCAAAACCACTCCTTTGACATGCACCTTTCTCTTGTAAAACGAGGGTATACTTAAACAAGTAAAAGCGTTAAGTTCGGCTATGCCGAATCTTATATACCCTCCACCATGGATAGCATGTGCATGGTTACGGGTACTAATAAAGTCATTATACCAAATTTTAGCCAAATTCGTTGAAATTTGAGGTTTTGTATGGGGGCTATATCAAAACATGGGTATATGTAAATAAACCCCAGTTACCAATTTTCAGCCCCATCAGTTGACATCTGTGGTCTTTATGACGTATTATAGATTGCTCCAGTATTATAGATTGTAGCGTAATTACAACAGACGGACGGACGGATATGGTCTCAGATCAATATTTAGTGGTGTTACAAACGGAGTGACAAAATGAATATACCCCCATCATATGGTGGAGCGTATAAAAAAAGTAGTATATAAATAAAATATTTTTTATATATAAATAAAATATTTTTTAAAACATTTTACACATACGTAACCTTTTTTGAAAAAACTACTTATTAATTATACCCTCAAATTAGTGTGACGAGGGTATATATCATTTGCTGCGGAAAAAAGTGACCTAAGACCCCAAGTATGTTTGGCGGAAATCCGTTTTTGGTCATTTTAAGTCGAATGAGCAATGTCCGTCCGTCTGTCTGCTGGCTGGTGCGCACGATAACTCTCGAAAGGAGTAACCGATTGACTTCAAATTTGGTACGTGGTAATATTTTTGTCCATCTTCGGCTAAGTTCGAAGATGGGCCATATTAGGCCACTCCTTCTTGTAGCTCCCCCACAAAGTGTTAATATTTAGTGAATTATTGATTATGTAATAACTTCTATACTACTTATTTGAATCCTCTGAAATTATACACATAATATTAGTTTATTAGTCACTATCACCTCGAGAAAAATGGGCGAAGTTACCGCGCCCCTTTTGGTACCTCGCACACAAATGAACCATTTTGCTCCAAAAGTTAACTGCTTATAACAGTAATTTCACTTAATGCAAATACTTGAAATTTTGTACAGTGTAATGCTTTTATAGTACCCATAGTCCAGTGAAAAGTGAGCGTAAATGGCACACCCCTTTCGGTACCTCCCATACAAATGTACTATTTTGCACCAAAAGTTAACAGCTTATAACTTGAATACCTGTGCACACAAAGACTTGAAATTTTGTACAGTGTAATGGTTTCATAGTACCTACAGTTTAACAGCTTATAACTTTAATACCAGTGCATAACAATACTTGAAATTTTGTACAGTGTAATGCTTTTATAGTGCCTACAGTCCAGTGAAAAACGAGGGTTATTGCTACGCCCCTTTTAGTACCTCCCACACGATTGTACCATTTTATACAAAAAGGTAGGAGCTTATAACGTGAGTACCAATGCACGGAAATACAACAAAATGTTAAACAGTGTAATATTTTTAAAACATATATAGCTCCATGAAAAATGGGCGGTATCAACGCGCTCCTTTTGGTACCTCCCACACAAAATGGCCAAATCATACCAAAATTGAATAGATCATAACTTTAATATATCAGTGAATATAAACGCTTACAATTGTTAAACACCCTCTGGTATCTCCCATACAAATTTACAGATTAATTTGTGTATATTTATACCCTCTCTTTAGTGTGACGAGAGTATATATCATTTGCTACGAAAAAAAGTGTAACACATCGAAGGAGTGACCTAAGACCCCAAGTATGTTCGGAGGAAACCCGTTTTGGGTCATTTTAAGTCGAATGAGCAATGTCCGTCCGTCTGTCTGCTGGCTGGTGCGCACGATAACTCTCGAAAGGAGTAACCGGCTAAGTTCGAAGATGGGCCATATTGGTCCACTCCTTCTAGTACCTCCCCCACAAAGAGTTAAAATGTTGTGAAAAATTGATTCTTTAATAACTGCTATACTACTTATTCGAATCTTCTGAAATTCCACACATAGTATTAGCTTATTAGCCGCTATCATCTCGAGAAAAATGGGCGAAGTCGCCACGTCCCTTTTTGGTATCTCCCACACAAATGCAGCATTTTGCACCAAAAGTTAACAGCTTATAACATTAATAACAGTGTATAAAAATACTTGAAATTTTGTACAGTATAATGCATTTATTTTGTCTACAGTCCAGGGAAAAATGGGTGTTGTGGCACGCCCCTTTTGGAACCTCCCACACAAAGGTACATTTTTGCACCAAAAGTTAACAGCTTATAACATTAAAACCAGTGTATAAAAATACTTGAAATTTTGTACAGTGTAATGTTTTTATAGTGTCTATAGCCCTGTGAGCGTTATTGCGTTTTTGCCACGCCCCTTTTTGTACCTCCTACACAAAATGCCCAAATCATACCACAATTTAATGTCTCATAACGTTTATACCAGTGCACATAAATGCTTATAATTCGGCACAGTGCAATGAATTTAAAGTATCTAATGTTCAGCGAAAAATATGTGTATTTGATAAACCCCTTCTGGTACCTCCCACACAAATTGACAGAATAATTCGAGTAATATTCAATATTACATTACTCACAAAGTGAGGGTATACCTTAGTCGGTTTACCGGACTAAAACTTTCTTACTTGTTTTTTTGCCTCAAAAACTGTGCAAATTCCTATAGTGCGTATAAGCAATTACGGACAAATTAGCATTACGTATACGATTAGTAATCCTTTTTTATTATTATACCTTGTACGCATTATTATACCTTAGCGCACGAAAAGTTGTAATTGGAGAACGACTATTTTGATAATAAAACTGAATAATTTGTAAACGCTGTTCTTGCGTATATCTCTCCACGATGAAATTGTAAACACTACTGAATACAATGAAAAACAAATGACAGATTATGACATATTACAAATGGCCGAAATGTCACATCAAAATCATATCATTTCTATTAGAAAACACGTTAGTTATTTAATATTTACTGATGATGCCTTTCGACGAAAGGCGAAATATCGAATAAAAGACAACCAAATCTACGAAACGTAGAACTTGAGCTCGTGTCATGTCAAACAATTTGAATAAATCACAATACAGGTTGAATAAACGAATATTACTCAAATTTAATAGAGTTTCTTATACTCTCTGCTAAAAAATGCTTGTATAGTCCGCTATTCTATTAGTGCCTTCCTTACAAATAGTTCAAGTTATACATATCACGCATATTCGTTAGCTAACTATGTTATCCAATGTACACAAACATTCTTTAAGCAGTTTAAAAATATTATCCCATGTAACATTTAAAAGCACATAATAGCCATATCCTTCGACCTGACATGGTTAACACATTGGCCAAGAACGAGAATATGTTTAAGCAAATCATGATAAATACCTATAATCAATTCTAATTAATTACAATTTATATTTTATTTCATTTTGTTGCCTTCAACATCAACCACATGACCCCTTAAACCAACCAGAGACCAAATGAAACAGCTGCGAACGTCATGATCGTCCCACAAATGGAACACTTCACCCAAAAGTGGCCACATGCCCAGAGGTCAACATGTATTTATCGACCTCTTCAGTATAATTTATTTAAATTCCTACACGAAATCTTAACAGCCGAACAATTGACTCTAACCTGGTCACCTTAAGAGGCATGTGAGTGTGTCGTTAAGCCATATTGCTTCTGCATGTATGTGTCTCGTCTGTGTATGGGAATGGCTTGAACAGACCTTTATGAATGGGCAACTTGGGCTGGCAAAGTGGTCAAATGATTATAGTTATAATGTTAATGATATGATGAGATTTTTCAAATTCATTTATTGTTGTTGTGGTTGCTGTTCTTGTTCTTGTTGTATATTAATGGCTTTAATATCTGGGGAAATACTTCACCCGCTCAGTGGGTGAAACTTGAACACAACAAACTTCACAGTGGTTCTGTCAAAAAAGGCATACGGACGATGATGACGTTGATGATGGCCATAGTGCCTTAATAAGTATAATAAAGAAATCACAACCTTAATTTGTTTTAACTCTCAACTCAGCCATTATTGTTTAAGGGGTGATAATAATGACACTAGGAAGGATGGGGTGGAGGGGGATGCGTGAAATGAAAAGCAGGGTTATGCAAAATTGGCTGTTTGCCTTTGGCAGTCTTTACAATAAAATTCTTCGAAGGCTATATTAAATTGTAGCTATGTATGTCGAGGAAAACTATTCCCAATCTTTATTAATTTGTGGAAAACTTTTGGAATTCCCAAATTAAGTGCTCCATCATAAAGGCGAAATTTATGGTTTAGAATGAAGAAACATGATATGAATGTTGTCCTTAGGGCGAATAAGGATTTTTGGAAAGTAAAGGAGCAACTATGATATTAAGTAATATTATAGAATGACAGTAGTATGGGTATGGGGTAGATATCAATTATACAAAAAGTTAACTCCCACAAGACTGCAGGATCTAAAATTATGGAACTTTTTTTCGCATCCAAGAAATGTTAACAATTCTTAGTAGTATTATGACAAATTACACTGTGTGTGCAAACTGTGCTTTAACAAGTAAGGAAGGTCAGTCGGGTAAACTGTCATACGAATCCACTCACCTTCAGTCCCTTTGTGTGAGAGGTACCAAAAGGGGTAGCGACACTTCCCAAGGTGATAACGAGGCATAAACTATTACTAAGTGAGGAACTTCAAAGGATTCGGATAAGTAGTATAAAAATTATTAGAGAATCATTATTTCACTAAATTTTAACTCTTTGTCAGGGAAGTGATAGCAGGTGTGGAACAATATGGGCCATATCAAACGTAGCCTGAGATAGAAAAAATTAATATAACGTACCAAATTTGAAGTCAATCCGTTACTCCTTTCGAGAGTTATCGTGCGCTTCAGCCAGACGGACGTATATAGCTCAAATGACTTAAAATTTCCTAAAATTTTCCGCCGAACATACTTAGGTCTTAGCGCCTTTGATATGTTACACTTTTGGTTCGTAGCAAATGATGCCGTCCGAAGTTCTTTATATATATCGTATGGTTCTTTTTATATATCGTATGTATTCACATAGTTTGCTGGGTAAACAAAGGGTTAGTATATTCAGGCACAATTTCAGCATAGGAGGCTTCGGAGTGTGTTCCATGCTAAAGAACGAAATACATTAGACACTTCAGGAAGTATTTCTTCCAAACAGCCCACACCCCGCTCATTCTCTTAACCCTGGAAATCCCCTTTCAAAAATAATGGTATATCAAAAGTCGTTGAAATCGATGGATTTATTGGATGATGTATTCAACAAAAAATCCCTGTAAAAAATCACTATTGTTCCCCACAATACAAAGTTATGGCAACCTAATCGTTTTTCAAATATGCTTTGAGTATTTTTTCCAGTATTTTTTGAGTATTTTGTAAAATACAAATTCAAATGACAATAGTTTTTCATCAAATAGCTAATTTTATTGTCTATATAGAAAAGACACTGAGAAAGGAATCAGTATATATCCGGCTCGAAAATATACCGATTCGTAGGAAAATATCAGGAAAGAATTTAAGAAGAAAATGTTTTCAAACACGGACGGAAATTTATAAATCCATTAAATATTTAAAAAGTAATATGAGTATATTTAAATTATTTTATAATATGTACGTCTCGATACCAGAGATCGAGTTTAATTTTGCATTATTATATTTTGATTTGTTAAGAAAAATCCCACAATTTCCAAAATAAATTCGAAAATCTCCCAAAAACGGAATTTTTAGTTTTTTCCTAAAATCTATTATACTAAAATCTGGGCTCAAAATTCCTTGTGCAGTTTACCGTGTAACACATTACTACATATAAAAATGGTAAAGGTTTTTATATTCTAGCTTTGCGATTGTCGAATATGTGGCCAAGTTTTGAAATTTTCGTAAAAAATGGTGTAATTTGAAGAATATAAAAAATTTACCCGTTCTTTCAACGAACATATTCTCCTGGAGGTTTCCTTTAAGACTAATATAAATATATTATACTTTCTTTATCCCCTCAACTTACAGCGGAGGGTATATATCATTTGAGATGAAAGTATTTTTGCGTATAAATTCAATTGCTGACTCGTTCAGACTACAATGTGATTTGAATAATATATCAAAATGGTGCGCAGAAAATTTGTAACTTTAACTCTTTTTTAGTTAGATATGGAATATGCGCGTTTCATTTGGAATCCTTTCTATGATAAACATGTCAATAGAATTGAGAGCATTCAAAAAAAGTATATATATATATACAATTTGTTCTTCGTAGCATTTCATTTAGGCATCCTGTACAGGGGTAGACTTATATCCCTTAAGACACTTGAAAATGGAAGAACATTTATTCCTCAAAATCGTAAATGGCTTAGTGGATTCTTCAAATCTACTTAGTTGCATAACATTTCATATACTATCTCGTGTTTTGCGTCGATATAATCTGTTTTTTTGTACCGATTTTGCGAAGTAATTATTCAATCAATGAACCCATTGCTTGGGCTTTGAGGGAGTATAGTGGAATTTCTAGTTCTAATTTAGATTTTTATAGTTCATTACATAAAACTATGATTAGATTTAATTTATTTTTAGTTTTAAGTTGTAGTCTGTAAGGATTTTGTATCCACACGGGGTGTACATAATGCTTACAGATATTTTTGAATCGAAGTAAACTATATTTAGATGTTGATGTATTTTCTAAATACTTAAATGCAAATAAACGTGTGTATAACATTTTTTATGGTCCACCAAGTATGATAAACCGTGTGTCAGAACAGGTCTTACTACAGCTGAGTAAAGCCAATGAAATAGCTTAGGTTTTAAGCCCCATTTATGGCCCATGAACGGCTTTTTTCTTCCAGTTTATCTTGCGATCCAAAATTACACATAGGTAGTTTGCAGAGTTAGATCGTTTTATAGTAGTACCTTGTAGCGCTGGTAATCTGAGGAGCAGTATTTTATTACTCTTAGTAAACAGTACCAGTTCTGGCTTTGTTGTGATCATACTTAAGCCGCAGCAATTTTCCCAGGAGGATGTTTCCGACAGAGCTACACCAAGGATGTCTCGGATCGACGAAAAAAAAGTACCTGCTGAAAGTAATATTGTATCGTCAGCGTATGTACACACCTTTTTGAGAGGAAGCCTATGTTAATTCTACTTGTAATGTAATCATCAAGAATACTCTCCAAAGTCTTAACAAAGAATGATGAGAGACTAATATCCAAATCAAAAATAACGGCCTAAAGTCGTCCCCCTGAGTTGTGTTTTCCCAAAGGTCTCCTCCAGGGGTCACGCAGCAGAACTGGTCCTAAGCCCTTCATCGTCTCTTTTAATCACAAGCGCCTGTTTGGCCGCATTGGTCAAGGAGCTCTCAACAACGTCGATGCTTTTTGCATCAGATTCAATGCTAAAATTGTACGAGGTTTGCTATACATATTTCTGGCCTCGGCAATACTAAGTGTTGCCTGGCGCCATCTGACGTTTCCATTGGAAAGCTTGACATATTTCACAATAAACGAACTCAGAACGTTTTGACGTACGACCATAATTTGTGTTGTTTACAGTGACTTGAAAAAAATCAATTTGGCAAAAAAATGCAATTATTTTTCAGAAATTTCGACGTGGATTATCACGACAAGAGTGCATCGATGAACTTAAATCTTTGTATGGCGATGAAGCACCATCCTATAGCACTGTGAAAAACTGGTTTAATGAATTAAATCGTGACCGACGCTTGTTCAAAGACGAAGGTCGTGAAGGTCGTCCAAAAACGTCCTTTGTGCCAGAGAACATTGATGCCGTGCGTGAACTGATAATGCAAGATCGCCCTGTGACATACCGTGAGATAGAGCCATCCTTGGCCATTTCTTTCACCAGCATACATTTGATATTGCATGAACACCTAGCCGTAAAAAAGGTTTGTTCTCGTTGGATCCCGCACAATTTCACAATCGCTCAAAAAAAGGCTCGTGTCGATTGGTGCAAAGAAATTTTGAAAAAAAAATACGATCGCCGTGCATCAAAAGACGTTTCTAAGATCGTCACGTCTTGGATCTATTCGTATGAGCCCGAAACAAAACAGCAATCGACCGTGTGGGTCTTCGAAGACGAGCCAAATCCAATGAAAGTTGTTCGTGGAAGAAGCACTTTGAAGCAAATGGTCGCCTGTTTCTTCGGCAAAACTGGTAATGTGGCGACTGTTCCGCTTGAGCAACGTAGGACGGTCAATTCTAAGTGGTACACCACAATTTGTTTGCCTGAAGTCTTCGGAGAAATTCGAAAAACAAACAAGAGAAGGCGAATCATTGTGCACCATTACAATGCAAGCTCTCACACATCGGCTCAAACCAGCGCCTTTTTGACCGGCCAAAACGTCGAATTGATGGGTCATCCGCCGTACAGCCCTGATTTGACACCCTATGACTTCTTCTTATTCACTCACAACCAGGAAAAACTGCTTGGTCAACGTTTGCCTGAAGCAGCTGTTGAAGCGTTCAGAAACCATGTTTTGGAGGTGAATTTTCAACACACTGTAACCAAAACAATTCTCGCTCAAATGACAAAACGGTCTGACTAAAGTTATGCTACAAAATGTCATACTTTCCAATGGAAGTTCCAGGTTTCATCTGGCAACACCAGTATAGCCAGGACCGAAATAACGGGTTTTTCAACAGGGACGCTACAAAAGTAGACCGACAGGGACAGCAAACGACGCCATATTTTTGCCGCTCTTTTGACACTTCTCTTCAGTAAGGTTTGCCATTTCATGATGGAAAGATATACGAGCCAACAACGAGTCGAAATTATTAAAATTTACTACCGAAATTCGGAGTCAGTGACCTCAACGTTAAGAAAAATCGAAAAATCATCTTCAGCGATGAGGCTCATTTCTGGCTGAATGGCTTCGTCAATATACAAAATATGCGTTATTGGTCAGACAGCAATCCACACGTACTACACGAGTCATCATTGCATCCCGAAAAAATTGCGGTTTGGTGCAGTTTATGGGCCGGCGGCGTCATTGGGCCGTACTTCTTCCGTGATGATCAAGACCGGCACGTTACTGTGAATGGGAATCGCTACCGTTCAATGATAACCGAATATTTTTGGCCCCAATTGGATGATATAGACTTGGAGGTCATGTGGTTCCAACAGGACGGCGCCACAAGCCACACAGCGAATGCCACAATCAATTTATTGGAAACCAAGTTTGGAGAACGTGTTATCTCACGAAATGGTCGAGTCGATTGGCCGCCTCGGTCGTGCGATTTGACGCCGTTAGACTATTTCCTGTGGGGCTACGTCAAGTCAATGGTCTATGCCAACAAGCCAGCGACGATTGATGAACTTCGTACGAATATCGAACGTGAAATTGCAGCATTATCGGCCGATTTATGCTTGAAAACCGTCGAAAATTGGGTTCAGCGTCTGGACTTCTGCAAGCGTGCCCGTGGTGGCCATGCAAAAGAAATCGAGTTCCATACATAATGGCATCGAACGTACTTTCACAGGAATAAAGAATTTCATTGATATTCAAAACCGTTTTTGTTTTATTTAAAAAAACTTTTGTAGCGCTCTTATTGACGGACCCGATATAAATAGCAACCCTCGTACGCTTGATTGCCAATATGCAACTGCAGAAGCTACACAATGTGTAGAATACTGGTCAATACATCGTTGAAGGTGCATGCAGCAGTATCTGTTGCGATATCCAAGGCCGAAAAGGCATGCAATAGTATAGAAATATACTCTGAGGACATCTATGGTTTCAATAAAATTAAAACTCGGAAAAGTAATCATCAAATTTTCCATGAAAAAATGTCCCAATGATAAACGTTTATTTCCCTTCCCCAGATGGATCAAAGAATTTGTTAAGCCCAAAAAAAAAAAAAGATTTCTAAAAACTCTACAAGGACACACAACTCTTCAAGGACAGTTTCTGGAGAATTTTTTCAGAAATCTTTGCCACTCTTCTCCAAATTTCACCATTTTCAATGTACTACATTTATCTACATCGCACAGCTTCAATATTGAAACCCTTTATCATCTTTACATGCGGTAGGTTGTTTCATATAAAACTGCAAACAAATTTGGAGTCTAGTTTTAAAGAAATTATATTTAGGAGTAAAACACAAAAATATTGTTGGTTTTTTATGTATTTTGGTAAATATTGGGTTTAACTTTGCAGATACAATGATATTGAAATTATTCTTGATTAATGAGGCCTACAACTGAATCCATTGAAATATATTCACTTTTAAATATTGTATGGCATTATTAGATTACTGTCTGTATTTGAAAATCGATTTTTTTAATTTTCATTCCCTTGATTTTTGTCATAATTGAATTTTCCGTTTATTCTGGTAGAAAGCTGTCAAATGCATCTTAGTTTTTTTTTTTTAATTTTCGGGCCCTATAGTTGCAAACAAAGAATTTGTAGGTATGGTACAAACCCCATAAATCTAGTCAAAGAATTTGTTTGGTTTTTATTCAGGGTTTCGTGCGCCTGTTAAGGAACAATAAAATCGAGATACGCTCTTCTTATATTAAGCCATAATTGGTAGAGGTTATCGTAGAGCTAACGTTTGCAATGAAATCGTCTGTAATAACGATATTATATAGAGCTAATCATTATCTCCTTTTATGACGAATCACTGTGCGACCCATCATTTCTTGCGCTGCAATTCAATTTTACTTACCCCCGAACATGGGGTTGAACTGCAAGATAATAGTTACGACTGTGTATCTGATATCTGTATCAATATATATACATAATCAAGCTGTATCTTGCCCTTTGTGAAGAATGATCTAAAATTTCCACAAAATTTAAATTAAGAACTCGTCCACAACAAGTCTGGCTGGAAAATCACTGTCAGTGCAGTTACCGAAAACTTTCGCAAACACAAGACGAAATGCAGCAATTCGAAGACAGACAGTCGGACTGACGGGCGTACATTTTAACTATGAAGTTTCCAGGTGCAGATAGGAGTACACGACCGACATGCATATCAGGTGGTATGTTTACTCTGTGCTGCGTCTGTCTGTCAGTCAATGATGCAGCGCAGGAGCCGGATGTGATATACGAGTTAAGATGTCTGTAATCTATGATGGCATACACGTACACAGCCACCAACCACACCACGACGAAGACCTACCCAAAAACTGGACCTACCCAAAAACTGGAAACCACAAATTATCTGTTATTTGTAACATTAGCTCTAAATACCGTTGGATCTTTAATGTCTACCTACGTTCTGCTACAATGGGTGGCCAGGATTGGTGGAGGATAGACGAATAGTTCGTTGTTGTCGTTTTAGGGGAATGTCGTCTTGAATTTTGAGACTTTGGTATTGGGTGACATTACCATACAGCCAAACTGCCTCGACTGTCTGTGTGATACGATGACACAATTGTGCTTTGCTACTAATTACAAATATACCTTCAAGGATTTGCTGCTGCTGCTGCTGCTCGCACATAACTGCAGGTTATGATTATGTCATAAGAGTATTAAACTCAAAAGATTTAAATGCCAGCCCACATAACATAAAATTCCCTTTTGAAATACTTTAATAATTCAATTAAAAGTATGTTTTCTGCAGTCACAAATGACATTCGTACAGAATTCACACTCAAACATACACACACATATATTTCGTTTAATTTATAGATTCTGGGTTTCTTTGAAGCCTAAAGTTATTGTGGACTATTGCTCTTTGTGTGTGATGTACAAAATAAAATCAATTTGTTGTAAATGTCCACCCACTTTACTTATAGCTTCCCCCATTTTCTTCCCAGAACCTTTTCGTTCCACTTCACTTGATGGAGGTTATTTTTTGGCTTGTGTATATATATTGACATATGGGTTATCCATACGAGGCGGATATTTATTTTTGTGTCGTTCGCAAAAACTCATATTTATACCCTCTCTTTAGTGTTATACCCTCGTTTTGCTACGGGCCAAAAGTGTAACACATCGAAGGAGTGACCGAAGACCCTAAGTATGTTCGGCGGAATTTCTTTTTGGGCCATTTTACGTCATTTGAGCAATATCCGTCTGTCTGGAGCGCACGATAACTCTCGATAGGAGTAACGGATTAACTTCAAATTTTGTATGGGATAATATTTTTTCTATCTCAGGCTAAGTTCGAAAATGGGCCATATTGGTCCACTCCTTCTAGTACCTCCATCACAGAGGGTTAAAATGTAGTGAAATATTGAATTTCTAATAACTTCTATACTACTTATCCGAATCCTCTGTAATTCCACACATAGTAATAGGTGATTTGTCGCTATTAACTTGAGAAAAATTTTGTACAGTGTAATGTTTTTATAGTCCAGAGAAAACTACTTACTCGAATCTTCTGAAATGTCACACACAGTATTAGTTTATTAGTCGCTAACACGTCAAGAAAAATGGGCGAAGTGGCCGCTCCCTTTTTGGTAGCTCCCACACAAATGCACCTTTTAGTACCAGAAGTTAACAGCTTTTAACTTTAATACCAGTGCATACAACTACTTGTAATTTTGCACTGTGTAGTGCTTTTATGGTACCTAGAGAAAAGTGGCCGTTATTGGCACTCCCCTTTTGGTACCTCCCACACAAATGTACCATTTTGTACAAAAGAAAAAATCTTTTAACTTTAATACGAGTACATACTTCAAAGTTATTAAATGCTTTAAAGTTATAATAATTTAATTAAAACAAAAAAATCAATAAATTTACGAAAATTAGTTTTGGACTTAAGTTGAGGGGATTCATAAGTCAGTTTACCCGACTGAATTTTCTTACTTATTAAATACATACATTGATAAGTGGCAGTGTTAGCAAAAATTAACTACTTCGTTTATAGCTCGAACATTTCTTAAATCATTGAGTGTGTTACCTATGAGGTCCTAATTATACTCTCACTGTTTTGGTATTTGCGTATGTCATTTGCTAAGGAAGTGTAGGACATTGAAGGAGTGACCTCCTCGCAAGTTTAGAGCACCACCGTGCTCCTAACACCTGGGTGAATACGATACGTACACACTTTGTACATGAGTACCAATCAATTTCGGGTTTTTTGAAACTTTATGCCTCTTCCTTGGTCAGGAGCGGTGACCATCTAAAACTCCTTACCATTCTATGGGTCATGGCACTCGGTTTATTTCCAAATCCACATTGAAGGATATACTCTCTCAGCAATTTTGGTCGATGGCTCGGAAGGACCCACACCAACAGTCAGGCTGAGACCGAAGTACCAGAGGCTCCTGACTCCCCTGGTACCGGATTATAGATTCTGGCCGGACTACGTATCCGAAGATTCTAAAAGTTAGACCTAAAATAGTCAAGGACTGGTGACCCATCTGGGATCGATGTCCAATCACTATTCCGGAACTATAGGATTCGTAGATCTTCCTTGAGTAGAGTACAGTAAGGTAGAGTAGAGTAAAGCATAGCGAAGCAGAATACAACAGCGTAGATGGATCGGAGTGGAGTACTTGTTCAGCGGACATGGAACACCAGATAGTGGATTAGTATAGTGTGGAGTAGAGTAGAATAGTGTAAAGTAGAGTACAGTAGAGTAGAGTAGAGCAAGATAAAGCACATTATAAAGGGGAAGAAGGAGCGGAGTACTTGTTCAGTGGGCAAATAATTGAAGAATTGAAAGTAGAGTAGAGCAGAGTAGAGTAGAGTAGAGTAGAGTAGAGTAGAGTAGAGTAGAGTAGAGTAGAGTAGAGTAGAGTAGAGTAGAGTAGAGTAGAGTAGAGTAGAGTAGAGTAGAGTAGAGTAGAGTAGAGTAGAGTAGAGTAGAGTAGAGTAGAGTAGAGTAGAGTAGAGTAGAGTAGAGTAGAGTAGAGTAGAGTAGAGTAGAGTAGAGTAGAGTAGAGTAGAGTAGAGTAGAGTAGAGTAGAGTAGAGTAGAGTAGAGTAGAGTAGAGTAGAGTAGAGTAGAGTAGAGTAGAGTAGAGTAGAGTAGAGTAGAGTAGAGTAGAGTAGAGTAGAGTAGAGTAGAGTAGAGTAGAGTAGAGTAGAGTAGAGTAGAGTAGAGTAGAGTAGAGTAGAGTAGAGTAGAGTAGAGTAGAGTAGAGTAGAGTAGAGTAGAGTAGAGTAGAGTAGAGTAGAGTAGAGTAGAGTAGAGTAGAGTAGAGTAGAGTAGAGTAGAGTAGAGTAGAGTAGAGTAGAGTAGAGTAGAGTAGAGTAGAGTAGAGTAGAGTAGAGTAGAGTAGAGTAGAGTAGAGTAGAGTAGAGTAGAGTAGAGTAGAGTAGAGTAGAGTAGAGTAGAGTAGAGTAGAGTAGAGTAGAGTAGAGTAGAGTAGAGTAGAGTAGAGTAGAGTTGAGTTGAGTTGAGTGAGTAGAGTAGAGGGAGTTGAGTTGAGTTGAGTTGAGTTGAGTTGAGTTGAGTTGAGTTGAGTTGAGTTGAGTTGAGTTGAGTTGAGTTTGAGTTGAGTTGAGTTGGTGTGTGAGTTGAGTGAGTTGAGTTGAGTTGAGTTGGTTGAGTTGAGTTGAGTTGAGTTGAGTTGAGTTGAGTTGAGTGGTTTGAGTGTGTGTTGTGGTTGAGTTGAGTTGAGTTGAGTTGAGTTGGTGGTTGTGTTGGTTGGTGGGTTGGAGTTGAGTTGGTTGGAGTTGAGTTGAGTTGAGTTGAGTTGAGTTGAGTTGAGTTGAGTTGAGTTGAGTTGAGTTGAGTTGAGTTGAGTTGAGTTGAGTTGAGTTGAGTTGAGTTGAGTTGAGTTGAGTTGAGTTGAGTAGAGTACAAGAAGTAGAAAACGGCTTACATTGATAAAAGCAAGCGCAAAAAGGTTATTAAAGGTATATTGAAGTATACTCGTACTTCATATCGTGTAAACATTTCTTAAAAAGGAAAATTAAGCATGATATCTCTTACAGTAGAAGGAAAAAGCTTAATTTAATCACACAGAGGAAGAACAGCCTTAGAGCACAATAAAACTACCACAACCACTCCCATCAAACACACACACATATCTTTAACATGACGATATGTATATGTGTAAATATTTGTACGCAACGATATCCAATTGGTTTCTCTTTCAAGCGGTGTTTTAAAATACATAACTTGTTGTGTTTTTTCAATTAAAATTACGGAGGTAAGTTGTAATTCTTGTTCGTTCCGTTTAAGTTATTCCTTTGGTGTCTGCATTTTAAATCGAATTACTACAAGCTTCTTTTCTACCACCGAAGTTATAAAACACTGGCGATTGACGATCGCATGTATAGCACTCATCTATGAGATGGGTGTACATTAGGACGGGTTGATTTGTTTGGATGAAAAAAAAAATTAAAAATCGTATTGCAAAAACGTAATCTGCATTAAATTCTAAGAAAATTCTTCGAAGAAACCCTGGGTCTAAAATCAAAACCTAATCCGCGCCTCTCGACTTGAAAATTTGTTTCCTCTTCTTTCGCTTAAATTATTTTCTTTTTTTGAAATATATTATGTTTTATTATGCACTCACTTTACTGATATGAGGGTATATATCATTTGCTACAGGCCAAAAGTATAACACATCGAAGGAGTGACATAAGATTTTAAGTATGTTTGGCGGATATCCGGTTTAGGTCGTTTTAAGTCGAATGATCAATGTCCGTCCGTCTGTCTGTCTGATAGCTGGTGCGCACGATAACTCTCGAAAGAAGTAACCAATTGACTTCAAATTTGGTATGTGGTAATATTTTTTTCTATCTCCGGCAAAGTTCGAAGATGTGCCATATTGGCCCACCCCTTCTAGTACCTCCCCCACAAAGTGTTAATATTAAGTGAATTATTGATTATTTAATATCTTCTATACTACTCATTTGAATCCTCTGAAATTCTACACATAATATTATATTATTAGTCACTATCACCTTAAGAAAAATGGGCGAAGTTACCTCGCCCCTTTTGGTACCTTCCACACAAATGGACCATTTTGCTCCAAAAGTTAACAGCTTGTAACTTGAATACCTATGCACAAAAAGACCTGAAATTTTGTACAGTGTAATGGTTTCATAGTACCTACAATCCAGTGAAAAATGGGCGAAGTTGCCACGCCCCTTTTAGTACCTCCCACACAAAATGGACAAATCATTTTATCATTTTTTACTTGGGTGAATATTATTTTTAATGAAAAAAATTTTGAGTGTAGAAGAGATATAAAGTGCAAAAGAACTACCTTACTAAACAATTTTATTCAGGAAATTAGATTTGATTTTTGGAAAAAGCTAAATTTCTGAATTGAATTCTATCCAAAGTTCTTCATTGAAGCCCTTTTCGCACTCAATTCAATCCCACAATATTCTCAAATCAATCGCTTTATGCTTGAAGTAAGAATATTTCGGCTTAAAATTAAGCCCAATCAGGCTTAAAGAGCTTGAATATAAACTTCAATATTTGAATCTAAAATTTGTACTTGTTTTAAGAAAATGTGTACTTTTGACACTGTTACTGCTTGATTCAAGTACGGATTACTCATTTTTTTCTTTCTGTTTAGAGTATAGTAAAGCAGAGTAGGAGAGAATAGAGAAGAGCAGAGCAGAGTACAACATTGTCTAGTAAAGTAGCAGGGTGGACGGAGCGGAGTGAAACACTTGTCCAGTGGGCAAAAAATTTAACACCAGAAAGTAGTTTAGTGTAGAGTAGAGCAGAATTGTTTAGTTTAAAGCAGAGTATGGTGGAAGGACAGGAGCGGAGTTCCCGTACAGCGGGCGTATAAAGTGACTAATATATATATGTTTTTAAAACTTTACTCTCGGCTCGAAATAATTTTTAAAAAATGGAAGATATGTATATATAAACAACTATTTTTTTATTTTTTAATACCAAAAATTAAACCCAATTGTAAAGGAAGAAGAAAATAAGTCTTTTCTTCGATTTTCAAAAAATCTTGTCTGTTAATTGTTTACCTTAGTATCGCGTTTTACAACATGTGCTAAACAACACTCTTGTACTAGGTAAAGTATTGTTGTTGATTTTCTTTATTTGTTTTTTATTAACATTTTTATTTTATAATTAAAATTACAGACTAAAATGGGTATATATTGCCATGACAGCTATAGTCGTATGCCAATATGAATTTCGCTTAGTTTAGACTGTATGACTGTTTTTTCTAAATTGTTTTTGTAAATTTCTTCATAATACCTAAATGTTGACGATACAGGCCAGATCCATCGTTAATTATACCTATGGCCTTAGAACCAATTTCATAGCATGTTTCTATATCACAGTGTCTAAACTGTAACACGTTATAATCTACAACTATGCATTGACCCATATGTTCTGAACGACAAAACGCACATATCAATCACTTACAGAGTCGCCTGCCTCAGTCAGTCACTTATTCAACACTCACTCAATCAGTTAGTCATTGATTCGTTCGTTCGTTCCTTCATTCTGTTCATTCGTTCACTCAGTCAGTCATTCATTCGTGCATTCCTCTACATAAAAGCCATTCATCTGCTTCCAACATACGCTTAATGTCATTCCTTTAGATGTATTCACAAAATTCATAGATTCCAACGAATGTCAGTTAGTCGGTCGGTTGGTTGGTGGGCGACTAAAATCTGCGGACTCCATTCAAGCATATTGAGGCTTTGTACCAATTTTGAGGACAATCGGAGAAAAAAAAACGTTGTTAAAGACACCACTATTACAGCCCAGTCATCGGTTATCCATCACCAATCATTTCCTCAATTTCATTTTCCATTTCATGTAAAATCAAAGCCTTACATTCATTTTGGCAAATGAGGATGCGAAAATAGCAGAATTTTCGAGGAAGTATCTAATATTAATATTCTCATGAAGTGTTGTGTTGCAGTGAAGTACACAAAGAGAATTATACTTGATATTATTTATGAAGCGACCATGACAGTGTCATGTATTAAATTTCTTCCTACGTTGTATGAAATTTATAAAAATTATATATAAATTTTTTCATAGAATCGTTTCGTAGTCACTATTTCCTAAAATTATAGAACTTAAAGTAAGTGGTCAATGAACATAACCTTCTTTAGCTGCTAGGTAACATCTCCTAATGACTTGTTTTTCTTCCTAGACATAAGTATGTAGCACTATTACATACTGTAGAGTAGAGTAGAGTAGAGTAGAGTAGAGTAGAGTAGAGTAGAGTAGAGTAGAGTAGAGTAGAGTAGAGTAGAGTAGAGTAGAGTAGAGTAGAGTAGAGTAGAGTAGAGTAGAGTAGAGTAGAGTAGAGTAGAGTAGAGTAGAGTAGAGTAGAGTAGAGTAGAGTAGAGTAGAGTAGAGTAGAGTAGAGTAGAGTAGAGTAGAGTAGAGTAGAGTAGAGTAGAGTAGAGTAGAGTAGAGTAGAGTAGAGTAGAGTAGAGTAGAGTAGAGTAGAGTAGAGTAGAGTAGAGTAGAGTAGAGTAGAGTAGAGTAGAGTAGAGTAGAGTAGAGTAGAGTAGAGTAGAGTAGAGTAGAGTTCGCAGGAGAATAACACTAACTTTGTACTGTTCTAAACCTTCACCAAATTGAGCCATGGAAACCTAATCTAATATAATTTGATTCGTCGTGAGAGTAAAGTAGAGTAGAGTAGAGTAGAGTAGAGTATAGTAGAGTAGAGTAGAGTAGAGTAGAGTAGAGTAGAGTAGAGTAGAGTAGAGTAGAGTAGAGTAGAGTAGAGTAGAGTAGAGTAGAGTAGAGTAGAGTAGAGTAGAGTAGAGTAGAGTAGAGTAGAGTAGAGTAGAGTAGAGTAGAGTAGAGTAGAGTAGAGTAGAGTAGAGTAGAGTAGAGTAGAGTAGAGTAGAGTAGAGTAGAGTAGAGTAGAGTAGAGTAGAGTAGAGTAGAGTAGAGTAGAGTAGAGTAGAGTAGAGTAGAGTAGAGTAGAGTAGAGTAGAGTAGAGTAGAGTAGAGTAGAGTAGAGTAGAGTAGAGTAGAGTAGAGTAGAGTAGAGTAGAGTAGAGTAGAGTAGAGTAGAGTAGAGTAGAGTAGAGTAGAGTAGAGTAGAGTAGAGTAGAGTAGAGTAGAGTAGAGTAGAGTAGAGTAGAGTAGAGTAGAGTAGAGTAGAGTAGAGTAGAGTAGAGTAGAGTAGAATAGAGTAGAGTAGAGTAGAGTAGAGTAGAGTAGAGTAGAGTAGAGTAGAGTAGAGTAGAGTAGAGTAGAGTAGAGTAAGGTAGAGTTCGCAGGAGAATAACACTAACTTTGTACTGTTCTAAACCTTCACCAAATTGAGCCATGGAAACCTAATCTAATATAATTTGATTCGTCGTGAGAGTAAAGTAAAGTAGAGTAGAGTAGAGTAGAGTAGAGTAGAGTAGAGTAGAGTAGAGTAGAGTAGAGTAGAGTAGAGTAGAGTAGAGTAGAGTAGAGTAGAGTAGAGTAGAGTAGAGTAGAGTAGAGTAGAGTAGAGTAGAGTAGAGTAGAGTAGAGTAGAGTAGAGTAGAGTAGAGTAGAGTAGAGTAGAGTAGAGTAGAGTAGAGTAGAGTAGAGTAGAGTAGAGTAGAGTAGAGTAGAGTAGAGTAGAGTAGAGTAGAGTAGAGTAGAGTAGAGTAGAGTAGAGTAGAGTAGAGTAGAGTAGAGTAGAGTAGAGTAGAGTAGAGTAGAGTAGAGTAGAGTAGAGTAGAGTAGAGTAGAGTAGAGTAGAGTAGAGTAGAGTAGAGTAGAGTAGAGTAGAGTAGAGTAGAGTAGAGTAGAGTAGAGTAGAGTAGAGTAGAGTAGAGTAGAGTAGAGTAGAGTAGAGTAGAGTAGAGTAGAGTAGAGTAGAGTAGAGTAGAGTAGAGTAGAGTAGAGTAGAGTAGAGTAGAGTAGAGTAGAGTAGAGTAGAGTAGAGTAGAGTAGAGTAGAGTAGAGTAGAGTAGAGTAGAGTAGAGTAGAGTAGAGTAGAGTAGAGTAGAGTAGAGTAGAGTAGAGTAGAGTAGAGTAGAGTAGAGTAGAGTAGAGTAGAGTAGAGTAGAGTAGAGTAGAGTAGAGTAGAGTAGAGTAGAGTAGAGTAGAGTAGAGTAGAGTAGAGTAGAGTAGAGTAGAGTAGAGTAGAGTAGAGTAGAGTAGAGTAGAGTGCGGTTGATCGGAGTGAAGTACCCGTCAGTTTAGTACTTGTAAGTGTGGTTCTTATACAATGGATTACTCGTACAGAAGGGTAGAGTACTCGTACAGTAGAGTAGAGTACTCGTACAGTAGAGTAGAGTACTCGTACAGTAGAGTAGAGTACTCGTACAGTAGAGTAGAGTACTCGTACAGTAGAGTAGAGTACTCGTACAGTAGAGTACAGCACTCGTATAGCAGGGTACTCGTACAATATATTACTCGTTTATCAGAGTACTCGTACAGTAGAGTACTATTAGAATATATTACTAGTACAGTAGAATTATCGTTCAGTAGAGTTCTCGTGCAGCAAATTGCTATGGAGTCTTTCAGAGAATGGTCTAAAGATGAGCAACATTGTACAAATATCAATATATAAAGCCTCTCAGAAACTAAGCACTGTACTCATTAGGTAAGCGTAAAAATATTCCGAGGTAGAGGACACGATTACGCAGATTCAACGTGAAGAGACAATGACTTTACCTGATGCCGACACCAGTTCGATCAAGACTATGAGAGAACTAAAAAAAGAATTGCTTTGGATCATTACAGTTTCATATGCTTTAGGTCTTCATGCGTCCACTTAACCTAAAAACATAAGCATCAAAAATGATCAAGGGGGTGAAAGAATGAATGAAAAGTTGAGTTCCTTGAGGAAAATAATTCTGCATAAGTCACCTTCATTTCGTTCTCATGCCTAGAGCGAGTATTTCGAAGCCCTTCGCTTCAAATTCACCAACGAAATGAATTCACCACCAAATGTTTGTTTTCTGTTATCCCAGAAACAGGAGCTTTTCTAGAATATCGCCACTGTATTCAGCATGTCCGAAATAGGTCTAGCCATTTCCTCTAATTTCTCTTAAATGTTGAAGTGTCCACTTCGAACACAGTTGTATTATTCATTCAGGTGACTTCTTTAATTAATGATTGTATCTCTATCTTTAGCTAAATGATTTATTAAAAGCATGAATCGCTTTATGGGAAGTATTTTAGCAATTTTTCTGACAATCTTCATCAAGCGACTCAAAAATTGTATACACAATGTTCGTTCAAAGTAGTTCATCAAGACTTTTCGTCACATTGTCTAAAATTTTCTGCTCTTTATCTTCACACTACTGTCACTCGCCTTCCCTTCCGAGTACACTTCCCCATCATCCCCCACCTTTTTTTCTTTGTCTTCCTGACTGCTGTTGCTATTATTTGCGATGAATTTCTGGACCGTATCTTTGATATCATCAATTTTTGATTATTCTCCATTTGCCGTTCATCTGCCAGCACTCTGTACGTAGGAGGAGCTGATGCTTTGAACTATAAAATACTGCAGACCACAAAACCAAAAAAAAAGAAAATTTAACATAAAAGAGTTTTATGTTATAGGAAATCAATTTTTTGCTTCTAGTCGACGTCAGAGTTGGGGAGGCGTTTTAAAAAGGTCATCTGTCACAGGCATCGGCTGGGGAGGGGGATGGAAGAGCTATAAAAAAGTGTCATTATAAACAAGCACTGCCACGGATATTGATAAAGTTTTGTAGCTGCAGCAGATAAATTTCTTCGATATTAAATTGAGTAATTGATTTGAATAATTGGGGGGGGAGGCCAGAAAAGGAGGAGGTTCTCCATATATAAACAATACCGCGACATTAAGTTAATGGAATATTGAATATCTTGAGGAGGAGATTTAGATGTTAATCTTTATATTCACAAAATGTTTGAGCAAGCGACGGAATAATTTATCTTTGTAATCAAAAAATTGTTGTGTATGTAACTGAATAATTACCGCTCAATGTAAAAACTTTAATCTAAATGGTTTAACGTAATACTCCATGCTAAACATTAAAAAACAATCACAAATATGAAAATTTAACTTTGTAAACTTTTCTCCCAACATGAGAAGAGTCAGGCATTTCGCTAGTTATAGCGGACGTATCAATTTCACAATCGATTTAGCATTGTATGTCTGTTGGTTTATATATATTTCTCTGATATAAGTAGAATTCGCAATATTGGTAGGACGATAACGAAATTTTACACAGATCTATTTTCTTGCCTCAAGAATGAACCCACTGAAGTTGTAGAAAATTGGTGAATCGGTACCTTTATTCCAAAGTATGCCATGATTGGATAGCTCGTCGGTTTAATAAAATAATGCTAAAATACTAAAAATTCGGCTCAATGAAATACTAAAATGTTGTTACCCCATCCAGTTTACTCGAATGAAATTGACTTACTTGTTTTTCGTACTTTGATATACATATAAGTAATAAACTAATGCTTCCCCCTTCTCTTTGCAGGTAAGTACAACATGAGATTTTGGTGAGTTTGATAAAATTCAAAAAAAAAAAATTAAATGCACATGTATATTGACAGCAACTTATATTCCACCTATATTTCATACAAACATATATTGAAAACATTTTTGGATTGCATTAATACTTACGATTGCAAACAGTGACCTACTTTGGAGGATGGAGGAATACCAGAGTGGTATTCATACCTAAAGTGGGCAAGATATCACACACTAATCCAAAAGACTTCTGATCAATTAGCCTATCCTCCTTCCTATCGAAAGGTCTGGAAAGACTTTTAGATTATTTCATTGTGGAAAACCTGGATACAAAACTCCTGTCGGTGAACCAACATGCTTACAGCAAGAGGAAGTCTACAGAATCAGCCCTGCACGAACTTGTGAGCACTATCGAATCGTCCCTGCATTTCACGTCCCTGCATTTCAAGGAATTCACCATGGTGGCATTCCTTGACATAGAAGGGGCTTTTAACAACATTCACTGAGATGCAGTAATTGCGGCACTGTCACATCTAAACGATTTAAAGTCTGCTCAACAGAAGACGCATAACAGCATGTCTTGGGTCCACAACTCTAACAAGGTTTGTAAACAGAGGGACCCCACAAGGAGGATGAAATCCTGTTAGATCTACAACGTTGTGGCTGCAAGGTCGTGGCATATGCGGACAACGTGGCAATCGCAGTGAGTGGCAAATTCGTAAACGTCCTCAGAGACATCCTACAGGTGGCTCTGAACCAACTTGGCTAGATGGGCCAGAAGCAGCAGTTTGGGCGTAAACCCAAACAAGACAGAATTGGTTATGTTTATTAGGATGAATAATGTCCCACATGTTGACCCTCCACCTCGGATAAATGGAACAGACCTAGTCTTTTCTGAAAGTGCAACATTTTTAAGAATAATTCTAGATAGAAAACTGTTATTTAGACTTAACGTATTGGAACGTGTAAGGAAGGGCCGACGTCGCCTTATATTCCTGAAAAAAGGCTGTAGGGTCACGGTGGGGCCTCTCTCCTAAAATCGTCCACTGGATATATATAGCAGTAGTTCGTCCTATACTGTTATACGGCATTGTGGTATGGTGGACGGCAACTGACAAACTAACCATCACCAACCTACTAACAAAGGTTCAGAGAACAGCCTGCCTGAGCATAAGCGGAGCCTTAAGGACTACAGCGACCGAGTCTCTACAAGCCCTACTCCATATACTGCCGATTAATATTGTGGCGAGAGAAGTTGCAACCAAAGCGGCAATAACATTAAACTGCCTATCAATGTGGAGGTACAAGAACTAAGGTCACATGAGGATATCAAAGTGTAGTGCTATGGTAACCCACCGAGTGGACTATATACCAACTGTGTACACATTCGAGAAAAATTTTATCACTATGATTCCCGCCACAGATTAGTGGGTTGGCAGCATACCAGGTAATAGAAACAATCTCCACTTTTACATGGATGGTTCGGTTTTCCAAAGGTTGGCTTCGGAGTACACTGTGAAGAACTTAGTTTGGATATAGCTCACAGACTACCAGATACCTGCAGTGTCTATCAAACCGAAATAATGGCAATATGGGAAGTCGCCAAGTGGCTGCGTCGACACTGGCGTTGTCATTTAATCGGGACAACCAGGCTGCCATCATTTCTCTGGAGGCAACATCCCTAAATTCACAAACAGCCCTCGACTGCCGCAGATCTCTTAACGAGATGGCTGAACAGTTTAATATACACCTCATATGGGTGCCTGGGCATAGGGATATCCCGGGGAAATGCAAAGCCGATGAACTTTCTAGGAAAGGGACGACTTTACAAATTCGCGAAGAATTTGCATATATTGGTGAGCCACTATCCACGTGCAAGCTTTGGCTTAGGCAATCAGACAGTCCAACGTAAGATGGACAGGAATCGGCACCTGCAGGGTAGCTAGACAAATCTGGCCAAGGTATGACCTGAGAAGATCAAAATATCTCCTCGCACTAGAGAGGAAACGATTGTCTACGTTAGTACAGGTTCTGACGGGACACTGCTTGATCGGCGAACACGCCAAAAGATTGGGTATTGACTCCAATGACTTCTGCCGAAGCTGTGGAGATGAGGAAGAAGTGGAGAGCATTGAGCACTTGCTTTGCGACTGTCCCGCTTTGAGTAAACGACGACTGGACATACTCGGGTCGGCCTTTTTAGGCAGCCTAACAGATCTTTCCAGTACTGATATTCGTACTATCGATAAATTTACATATTTTGTTCTAAATTTATATATCAAACAGGTTGGTTTCGATGAGGGGCATTTCAGCCCGTGGTAACACTAGGGACCTAAACTGGTTTATGTGAGCTTGTAAAAAATACCGCTGCCACCCTAACCTAACCTGAAGAGATTCAAGAGCTGCCACTTCATCCCGAAAAAAACGGTTTGGTATGGTTTGTGGGCCGGTGGAATCATCGGTCCATATTTCTTCAAAACTGATGCCGGTGATAACGTAACCGTCAATGACGACCGTTATCGTGGCATCGTATTTGATGCCTGAAATTGAAGCTCGTGATCTCGGCGACATTTGGTTTCAACAAGCCGGCGCCACATCCCACAAATCGCATCAATCAAAGGATTTATTGAGAGAACACTTCGGTGAGCAGATAATTTCACGTTTTGGGCTGGTCGATTGGCCACCAAGATCGTGTGATATCACACCGTTAGACTTTTTCCTGTGGGGATATGTAAAGTCTAAAGTTTATGCGGACAAACCAGCTTCGATTCAGGCCTTGGAGCAAAACATCACGCGTGTCATTCGCCTGTTACCAGTCGAAATGCTCGAACGAGTCATCGAAAATTTGACTCAACGGATGGACCATCTGAGACGTAGCCGCGACCAACATTTGATAGACATAATCTTCAAACAATAAATGCCAAAGAATGTTCTTTCAAATGATAATAAACATTCCCCATTCAATTTGAATTTTCTGTGTTTTTTTCTTTAACAAAGTAGAGAACCTCGAAATGTATCAGGCTATATATGGGAGCTATATCTAAATCTGAATTTAAATGTCTCTAATTTCAATAGGGTTCGCCCTTAGGCAAAAAATAAAGTTATATGTGCATTTTACATGAGATTCCACATCTGCCTTTCATGAAAGTAGGTTGTGGTATTGTAGAATATACTTGTAAGAAATTCTTAGTTTTAGTACATTATTATAGGAAGTAAATAGAATTTTTATGGCTATGTGTGTAATCTCCAAAAACATATAATGTTTTAGCTCTCATTAAGAGCTATCTTTTTTCCATTGACCGATTCCCGATCCGACGTACCGTTATGAAGCTATAGCGAAAATAAACTTTCAGTTCACATTTGAAAATGATGCCAAGTCCATTTTTTTAAAATCCCCAAAAAAAACACTTTCCAGTCGACCTACGTCCTTAACACCCATTAGCACTATTTTAGCTCTCGTTTAGAGCTATCTTTTTGCCATTGACCTATTGTGACTACGTGCCACACAACAAATGAAACAATTGAATTGTTGCGAGAAAAGTTTGGATATTCGATTATTTCAAGAAATTGTGATATTAAGTGTCCTCCCAGAAGTTGTGATTTAACACCATTAGACTATTTTTTGTTGGGTTATTTGAAGTCATTGGTCTTTCGAAATAAACCAAACTCTCTTCAAGCTTTACAAGTCAATATTGAACGTGCCATTCATGACATACGACTTGATTTAGTGGAAAAAGTGCTCGAAAATTGGGTTCATCGAATTCGTTCCTGCAGAAGAAGTCAAGGAGGCCATTTGAATGTCGTTTTATTTAGAACTTAATTGTATCTATTGTTCTTCACATTAATTAAAAACTTTTGAATTTCCTTAACAATAAGTATGTTTTTTCAAAGAAGTTATATCACTCTTATTGGAAACCCCTGCACTGTGTTAACTGAAACATACCCAATTACTCCAAATTATTAACGAAATGCCCCTTCGCATTTTCAGGGAGGTGTAAGGTGTTGTATAGTCGGCCCCGCCCGTCTATCTGTCTTTTCTTAATGGTTTTAATATTGTTTTATTTAGGACACCATATTACACCAGAAAATGTTATGCATAGCGCTTCGACAAAAATTTGGTAAACTAGTGTTATTGATGTTGCGTATACGCAACCGGACCCTAAAAATGGATATCATAATAAACCTTTGTTTGTTTTGAAAACAACAAAAAAAAATTAATACTTGCTAAAAAAATTTATTTACCCCCCGTTAATATTCAATTGCATTATAATCGTTATTTGAAAAAAAAAAAATACTAAATACTCTACAACTTCCCATAATCACCAGATAATGTCTGAAAGCAGTCGAAAGCTTTATACAAGTTTCATTCAGTTTTCATTCAGTCTCGAATGTTTTTTCTAGAGTTAATTTTCCCATTCAATTTTGCGATAGCCGCAATCATCTGCTTACTTTGTGTTGGCCAGTCGGCACCCACGTTAAAATAAATACCCATATCCTCTTGCTTGGCTTTTTATAGCGGAGGGAGCAAAATCATTGGTGTCAAACTGCATTAAATATGATACTTGTCTGGCATTTAAAACTCTTTCGTTACAAAAGCCCACTCACGATTTGTTAACTCCCAACATACCATCATCATTGGTATCAGCATCGACGATATCGGCAGCTTTCTCTCTCTTGGAACAGGATTCACTGATATCGCGCAACCGGGATGGTGGTGCTAGTGCTGATGATGACTATGGCGTTGGCGATGGCGATGAAATGTAAACAGCAATCAACAACATCAATATTGATATGCTTTATAATAACCAGAGACATGTTCATGTTCATGAAATTTCATACATTTTTTCGGCTGAGGGGGAATAAAATACGCGCCGTTTATTCAACGGTGTGAATTCGATAACAGCACTTAAACAAATTTGTTATTATGTATTTTATTAAATAAAAAAGAAAATAGACATACCCAACGGGCAAATAAAACCAGACATTGTCCCCGATGAAAGGGGTGAGGGGATGTGGTTTTTCATTTTGTTAAGCTTTCGATTATTTACAAAAGGTCAAATTTCGATAGACTGAACAATGGTTCTGTATACCATTTTTTGCACGAAAATTCAATTGAACAATGCATTTTTGCGAGACTCAATGTTGTTTAGTAATGCCGCCAATTTTGGTCCTAAAAACTAGTCGATATAATGTTTATTCGCTTATTATAAAAAAATACAAATTTTGTTTTAAACATTTTATTGAATGGACAGTAATTTTTCGCGAGGAATATTTTTGTCAAAGACAACAACTAAAAATGTTGATGATTATACAAATCGTCCACATTTTAGTTGTCTTTTAATATACGATAAATTTCGATTGCAATTTTTTAGGTGTTGACATTGCGAATATTGCATGCAAATGTACTCTCTCAATGTTTAGTAGTTATAAATCTTATTTGCTGCGGCACAGGGCTTCGAATCCGATTTGGAAATACTACAGCTCTTAGCCTAAAAGAAGGTACTTTGTGTGAATTAGCTCCATTTCCCGCTAGAAATCGCGATTTGCCAAAATAGAGAGGTTGTGACAAATATTAAAGCATTACTCGAGAACCATTTATCCGAAAGTATTAAACAATCGAAAATTAATTAGCAACTTCTTTCAAATGGTGTTTTTTTTTTGCTGCATGAGAACATTCGGCATAGACAACTATGGTCTGACAGCTGATAATTTCAAACAGTATTGACATTTGTAATAATTCGACCTTTTTTATTAACCACTTTTATTGATAAATCATTTATTCTAATTGAAAATTACATTGAATAAAATATATATATTCGTAAAGTCCAAATAAAAGTATTGTGTTTAGTGATGAAGCTTATTTTTGGTTAAATGGTCAATAAGCAGAGTTACCATATGTCCTCCTTTTTAGCCAGTGTCCTCCCGTCCTCCCCTTCTTTTTCAAAAATGATGGATTTGTCCTCCTTTTGTTACAAATTAAAATTTTTCAAAATCAGTAAACCTCCACCTTAATTATACTCGCAACAACTTTTAGTACAAAATTAGTACTACAATAATTGAGCTCGATGACTGAAATTTGGCACAGATACTTCTTATTGCTGCAGGTAACTTAGGCTTGAAAATGGCCAATATCGATACATTTTTAGCATCTTCTGTCCGATTTGACTTTTTAACGCAAATTTCAACTGGGCGAACTGAAATTGGTAATTTGGAAGTATGTATATCCAGAACCCTTCAGATGAACAATGATCATCATAGGTCTATGTTTTGATACGAGTATAGCCCCCACACAAAGGTACCTCAAGATTTTACTTCTTAACGCAAGAAACTCAACAAACTTCAACGAATCAAAAAACAGTGACATGCAATCTATGGTGTAGGGTATGCAAAATTCGACTTGTCAGATCTTAACGCTGCTTCACTTATTTATTATAATTGACACCTAGGTTTAGGTTAGGGTGGCAGCCGTATTTTTTATACAAGCTCACATAAACCAGTTTAGGTCCCTAGTGTTACCACGGGCTGAAATTCCCCTAATCGAAACCAACCTGTTTGATATACAAATTTGTCGATAGTACGAATATCGGTACTGGAAAGATCTGTTAGGCTGCCTAGAAAAGCCGACCCCAGTATGTCCAGTCGTCGTTTACTCAGAGCGGGGCAGTCGCATAGCAAGTGCTCAATGCTCTCCACTTCTTCCTCATCTTCACAGCTTCTGCAGAAGTCATTAGAGTCAATACCCAATCTTTTGGCGTGTTCGCCGATCAAGCAGTGTCCCGTCAGAACTGATACTAACGTAGACAATCTTTGCCTCTCTAGTGCGAGGAGATATTTTGATCTTCTCAGGTCATACCTTGGCCAGATTTGTCTAGCTACCTTGCAGGTGCCGATTTCTGTCCATCTTTCGTTGAACTGCCTGATTGCCTCTTGCCTAAGCCTAAGCTTGCACGTGGATAGTGGCGCACCAATATATGCAAATTCTTCGAGAATTTGTAATGTCGTCCCTTTCCTAGCAAGTTCATCGGCTTTGCAGTTCCCCGGGATATCCCTATGCCCAGGCACCCATATCAGGTGTATATTAAACTGCTCAGCCATCTCGTTAAGAGATCAAGCTTCGAACCATCCGTGTAAAAGTGGAGATGGTTTCTATTACCTGGTATTCTTCCAACCCATTCATCTCTGGCGGGAATCATAGTGATGTAATTTCTCTCGAAGGTGTACACCGTTGGTATATAGTCCACTCGGTCGGTTACCATAGCTACACTTTGATATCCTCATGTGACCGTAGTTTTTGTACCTCCACATTGATAGGCAGTTTAATCTTATTGCCGCTTTGGTGGCACTTCTCTCGCCACAATATTAATCGGCAGTATATGGAGTAGGGCTTGTAGAGACTCGGTCGCTGTAGTCCTTAAGGCTCTGCTTATGCTCAGGCAGGCAGTTCTCTGAACCTTTGTTAGTAGGTTGGTGATGGTTAGTTTGTCAGTTGCCGTCCACCATACCACAATGCCGTATAGCAGTATAGGACGAACTACTGCTATATATATCCAGTGGACGATTTTAGGAGAGAGGCCGCGACCCTACAGCCTTTTTGGAGGAATATAAGGCGACGTTAGCCTTCCTTACACGTTCCAATACATTAAGTCTAAATAACAGTTTTCTATCTAGAATTATTCTTAAAAATTTTGCACTTTCAGAAAAGACTAGATCTGTTCCATTTATCCGAGGTGGAGGGTGCACATGTGGGACTTTATTCATCCTAGTAAAGAGAACCAATTCTGTCTTGTTTGGGTTTATGCCCAAACCGCTGCTTCTGGCCCATCTAGGCAATTTGTTCAGAGCCACCTGTAGAATGTCTCGGATGACGTTTTCGAATTTTCCACTCACTGCGATTGCAACGTCGTCCGCATATGCCACGACCTTGCAGCCACAACGTTGTAGATCTAGCAGGATTTCATTCACCGCTAGGTTCCAAATTAGTGGAGACAGTACTCCTCCTTTTGGGGTCCCTCTGTTTACAAACCTTGTTAGAGTTGTGGACCCAAGACATGCTATTATGCGTCTTCTGTTGAGCAGACTTTGAATTAGTCTAATCAAACTAGAGTTAACATTAAGATGTGACAGCGCCGCAATTACTGCATCAGAGTGAATGTTGTTAAAAGCCCCTTCTATGTCAAGAAATGCCACCATGGTGAATACCTTGAAATGCAGGGACGATTCGATAGTGCTCACAAGTTCGTGCAGGGCTGATTCTGTAGACTTCCCCTTATTGTAAGCATGTTGGTTCACTGACAGGAGTTTTGTATCCATGTTTTCCCTAATGAAATAATCTAAAAGTCTTTCCAGACCTTTCAATAGGAAGGAGGATAGGCGAATTGGTCTGAAGTCTTTTGGCCTAGTGTGTGATATCTTCCCCGATTTTGGTATGAATACCACTTTGGTATCCCTCCATCGATTCGGGATGTATGAAAGCCTGATACAGCCTACATAAATTTTCTCCAGCCAGGGGATAATGTGTTTCAACATTTTCTGCATTTCTGCTGGAGTGATGCCGTCTGGTCTAGGTGACTTGAAGGGCTCAAAGCTATTAATAGCCCAGCTTATTCTGGATCTCTCAGTCAACAAGTTGGTCCTGCTGATCCTCTGGTTCTGTTAGAGAGTTCCCCGGGAAATGTGTGTCGAGCAGTACATTGAGCGACTGCTCGCTGTTTTTGGTCCAATTATTTGCCTCATCCTGCAAGTAACCCACTGTACAGGGTGAAGCTGATAATATTTTCCTCAGCCTTGCGGCGTCGGAGACCTTTTCCACTTCACCACAGAAGGTATACCAAGAGCGTCTTTGCGCCTTTCTAAGCTCCTTCTTATAGATCTTGAGTTGCTCTTTATAGGCATCCAAACATAAGCGACCCCTGTAGATTTAGCCTTGTTGAATAGCTTGTTGCAGGTATTTTTCATAGCCGTTAGCTCAGAAGTCCACCATTGGGGTTTAGTTATACCCTTGTACCTTGTTTTTGGACAGGCTTCTTCAAGGGAACTATTGAATGATGTGGTGATATGCTCGACCAGATGATCCAGACCGGCTTTGTCATTCGGTTCGTACAGAAGTTTGGAGTTGAGGACTTTCTTGAAATTCTCTTCATACAGGTGCCACTTTGTCTTTCTCACATTTCTGTGGACGGCAGGTTCAGGCGCTTTTTCAGCGAGTTTGAACTCAATATAATGGTGATCTGAGAATGAGTGGTCATCCAGTACATTACACTCAATAATTTTGTCTGACAGCCGGTCAGTAGCAAACGTTACGTCAAGTACTTCTTGTCTGTCTTTAATTGTAAAGGTCTGTTTATTACATATGTTACAAATATTTAGGTTGGTAGTTAGAATAAAGTCAAGAAGCGAATCACCCCTATTGTTTATATCCGTACTACCCCAGATAGTATGACGAGCGTTCGTGTCTGCGCCAACAATCAGCTCGACCTCGTCAGATGTTGCTTCTTCTACTACTTCCCTGAATAGAGCAGTCGGTACTACAGCTTCATAAGGCAAGTAACTGGAGACCACCCAATATATGCGATTACCGATCTCCAGACTAGCAGATGTTTGGTCTTTACCACTTAAATTAGCCAGGAGAAAGATACTTAGATCTTTCCTGGTCAAAATGCAGGTTCTTGGAGTGCCTTCACAGTTGGCCACAAGCAGTTTAAAGTTGGGTGTCCTGATACCGCACACCCTTCCTCCCACTGCGTAGGGCTCCTGTATCAGGACGATGTCTACTGCACCTGTGGACAGGCGCAGCAATAGAGCCGCTGAGGCTGCTTTAGCGTGATGGAGGTTAATCTTTAAAATTCTTACCATCATTGGTAATTGACAGATTAACTTCCACCCCGACAAGGGTGTTATCGAACTCTTCGTCCGTATCATCGAGAAGCGTGTCCCCGCCAGATGCGTCAAAGAGTCCGGAGACTCCCCTCAGCCCCTCTGTGTCAGAAGTAGAGCTTTCGTCCTCAGAGTAGGACGTTACATATCTTCTGTTAGAGTTGGAGTCACCCGAAATAATGGGCGTGGATACCTCCGCACTTCCAGAAAGCTGTGTATCAACCGCGGTGGACGACTCACCTTCCGCAGTGGGAACTATATCCTGCGTGTATACCTTCAAGACTATAGTCTCGAAGCCATACTGTAGGGTTGCACTTGCACGTTGTATATGGGAGGTGGATTCAGCGTTAAGGATCAAATTGACCTGCCGCTTTTTACCATCCGCCTCACCCACCTTGCTGATTCTCCAATTATGGGCGGGCAGACCAGGATTGGAATCTTTTATTATTTCTAATATGTCAGCCGGGTTGGAGGGCTCTTCTGTAACCCAGGTGATGGCTCTAGGGTGATTAGGGATGTTGTTTTGTTCGACAATATCCAACTGGGCACCCGGCCACACCTCACCCGCTCGACTCAGAGCAGCCTTATACAGGTCTACTGATCTGGCATCACCGAAATATAAGAGCTTTACTCTCCCCCGATGCCATCCTGCATCGTTGCAGATTGGTGGTGTGCCCGGCATCTCTCTACGGACATCGAGGTAATGAGCCATAATGGCTGATCGCACATGGCTCCATTTGTCCTTGAGGATGGATCCATCCTCACTACTTCTGTCTATAACGGCCATCACTAGACTCTCCTTCGCCACTTCATTGAAGGGCTTGTTGAGTGTCCTGTTGATAGTGACATTTGCGCCTCTTGCCTTTTTCGAAGGCAGGGGTTCATCAGGTGATCTGATTCTTTTGACTTTATTAGCCGTTAACACAGCTGAATTTGTGGCTCTTTAAGCCGGCTGATTGACCTTAGAAGCATCTAAGACGCCTTTAGCCCAGGTAAGTGACTCTTTTTGTTTTTCGATAAGAGCCGAAACCTCAACAGCCTCCAACTTCGTCAGAACTCTGAGCGCTATCCGGTGCTCATTGTGTTTCCGTTTTGACGGTCGGACATGACGTTTTCCCCTCACCGTACCACCTGTTGTGAGTACTGGGGGGAAATTTTCACCATGTTGGGTGTGGTCGGCTTTTGCCAAGACCAACGGACGGACAGTAGGACGATTGGGGAATCCCGCTCCATCGGAACGCGAAGGCATCCCTGCCAATGAATTTTTTTCTGTATTAGCCCGTAATAGGTACTACGGTGTAGGCCTTCCAGACTTTGTACAGATTTTGTTTTGTTTTTGCGATTGCGTAATAGGTACTGCGTAATAGATTTTAACTATCCGCTCTGTGCTAAACACGTCCGTTCACTACGACTGATCAGCAACGACCGTGCTGCATATATACCGATTTGTCACATAAACTCTTCTACGTTAACAACGAAGATTACTATGTGATGAAATTCAATACAATGTACCCTTCAAGACAAAAGTTGTGGCCATTTGACTTTTTGCGAAAAAAGTATATGTATATCATATTCCTTTTGCAGTTTACAATGTAACACACTACTACACAAAAATGGTAAAGGTTTTCATATTCCCGCTTAGCGATTATCGAGAATGTGGCCATGTTTTGAAATTTTCGTAAAAAAAATGGAGTAGCGTCGCAACGCTATTACCCTTACTAATAAAATATTTAAAAATTAATATATTTAAATAAAATTTTTTATAGTGTACTAGCTGACCCAGGCGGTATCCTGCCCGTCCTGCCCGTCTTGTTTTGGATGTATTGGTTTGTGATTCATTGATTTTTCATTATTAAATGCATATATCCCGAGTTTCAGGAAAAAATCTTAAAAAATGTATATTGACCATATGTCCCCAAAACGCTATCTACAGGTTAGAATAATACATACAAACTATTATGAAGATAAGCCACACATACATTTTAAATTTTGCAAATAACGTGACCAATCCTCAATTTATCGCGGTGAAAATAAGTCTAAAACACATATGACCCCAAACTGAATATATTGTTCAAATTCCAGCCCATTTGCTTTTATACTTTCGGAGATCATGCGTTACTAACAAACGTACAAAGGATTTTATATAAAGATATGAACTGGTTGTTTTGAATGTGGCGTAAGCGACACATTTACATAATTTGAGCTAAGGATGGATTCGTCATATTCATCAGATAAGCCACATATAATTTTATCAAAAATATTTTTCTCAAAAAAGTCGAACGTGACTTAGACTTGTAAATTCTAAATTTAGCTATTTCTACAACTCCAAAAACGTTTGTTTTGAAAGTGGCTTAACTCAAGTTAAAAAAAACCGTGGATTGTTTTGCAGAAGTTTGGGTAATATACGAACAACGTCTTAGATGGTCCATCCGTTAAGTCCAATTTTCGATGACTCGATTATGTTGACCATAAGTTGAGCGAAATGCACGAAACACATGCCTCACAGAACTTGAATTTTCGTAATAAAGTTGAACGATTTGTAAACCTAAGTCTTTCCATGATGAAATGCCAAACAATACTTAACAAAAATAACATGACAGCATGACACGACTAACACGTGATCTGTCAAAAAAAGGCTATTGAAAAAAGTTGTCTACTTGGATCACATAATACAATTTTATGCACTTTTGAAATTATTATTGAGAAATTATTAAAATGCAACTTCGTATTTAAAAAATTAGCTGCAACAAAAATTAAAAAAATATTTTTCGTTTAAAATATAATTTTATCAACATTTTGTTCATAAACATTAAATGAAATAAAAAGCCGGTCTCCAAATTCCCTTTGCAGTTCAACGTGCAAAACCTTACGACATAAAGGGTCATCAATTTAACGTTTTTTTTGTTCAACTAGTGCTTATTTCGTGAATGGTAACCAAAACGAGTCACTGTTTGGTGCGGATTTTGGTCCAGAGGCATAATTGGGCCATTTTTCTTCGAAAATGAGCAAGGAGTGGCCGTTACAGTCAATGGCGATCGTTATCGGGCCATGTTGAACGAATTTTTGTTCACAAAAATTTAAGAGGAGGATATTGGCAACATTTGGTTTCAACAGGACGGCGCTACGTGCCACACAGCCGAAGCTACACTCGATGTTTTGCGCCCTGTTTTAGGAGATCGCATTATCAGCCGCAGAGCTGATGTCGTTTTAACACCTCGGAGCTGCGATTTGACACCGTTGGATTATTATTTGTGGGGTGCCCTCAAAGATAAGTGTTACGCCGACAAGCCAGAGACAATTGCCGCTTTAAAGGACAATATTCGTGAAGCCATTGGTGAAATACAGCTGCACACACTCGATAATGTGCTTAAAAATTGGACCGATCGTGTAGGCTAATGCATGGCCAGCCGAGGCAGCCATTTGAATGAAATTATCTTCCATTATTAACCGGAAGGATTGTACTTTCAAATAAAAAAAGAAATTTGAGAAAATATTCACTAGTATTTTTATAGCATTTTCAAAAACAAAGTTATTTGGCGGACCCTTTACATACAAATTACAAAGGTTTTGTTATTTTAGCTTTGCGATTGGAGAAAATGTGGTTTACTATTGAAGTTTGTGTAAAAAATGGTGTAAATTGGAAAAGCTTGGTAACAAAACAATAATAGGGTAAAAATAAAACAAGTGTGTCAAACATTTTTGAAAGGTCAAGATTTTTGGAAATTTTGTAATAATCTGATTGAGAATTTGGAAAAAATAAACAATATGCTATGAAAAAAGTGTAACACGAGGAGGTGTAACGAAGTAGTGTCTTTAGAGCCTACATATTCTTCTGGGAAATCATTTTCAGAATATTTTAAATATTTCGAGATATTACCGCCCGTTTGGCCTTAAATGCGAGATGTAGCAGTATTTTACCTTATCTCAAACTAAGTTCGAGGATGGGCCATATAAAAAGGTTTACAATTTATGGAGTTTTCTTTTGTACCAAAAAATGCTGCATTTTTTTGTTTTTTTTTTCGTTTGTGAAAGGGTTTCGTTTTCTTTTGTAAAAAGTGTCGCATTCGCACTGTGCAAAAATGCTACATTTTCAGCCCCGTATTAAATCAAAAGCGTAGCTCTGCCCTACAAAACAGATGTGCGTTCTGCGTCAAGTGAATAGCCTAAATATCAGCATGTGTATTTACGTGGTGACTTTTTAATGAAGCGTGGACAATGTTTTATTTAGGCGAGTCCTTGAAGCATACTTTGTTTATAGGGAATTAAATGGCTACCTTTTTGCATTTTTGTCTTCGATTCTGGCCATTAAAAATGCTACAATACAAGATGGAGTATGTGACATTTTTATAATGCTGCTCCCTGATAGAGCAACATCTGTTTTAGAGAAAAGAAAACACCATAAGTGAAATATTGAATTGTATATAACATCTGTAAAATTATCAATATCTTTTGTATTTTCACACATAGTAACAGTACCTTTATCGTCTTGAACTCGAAAAACTGGACGAAATTTGGTAGCTCCCGTAAAAAGCGACAGATTTATACAACACATTAATAGTTCATAATTTAAATACCAGTACACTATCATACATATTTGAAATGTTTGTACCGTTCTTTGATTCTGATCTTTTTTTCATAACAATTTCAGTGGATCTCTTTTTATTTGCATTGTTAAATATTTTCCACCTTTTTGTCTTGCGGCCCACTGTCCCGCCATAGGCCCTATCACTTTTCCAACTATGTATATGGTTTGCAATACGGCCATATAATGCTGAGGTACAAAAATTAATGTTTAAATCTTATTTTATGTGGCATATTTTGAGGGGGGTTATTAATAAGAATCGTATCCTTACATTAGTTAGAAATAAGACCATCTTTCTAAGGTTTTCATTATTATTATTCGCCGTCGTCGACGTCGTTTTTTGCCCATTTGCCTGTTTGCCATTACGTGTCGAAAAAATATTAGAAGTCTGCCAAGAAAGTGCCAAGTGTGGATGTAAAGCGTGGCAGAGATGGGCGAAGGGAGTCGTCCGTCGAGAACATGCACGGCACGCGGATGAGATGGATGTAGATGTGGAAATGATGCCAACTTAATCGAAATTCCAAGTCGTCGCGTGTTGACATTTTTTCCTTTTAAATCGATGGATTTTTGCTGCTGGTCTCTTCGTTCGTTCAGGAGCTCAACTCAGTTTTTGGCTTTTGCACAATGAAGACACACTCACACAGCTACGGTGAGACACAAATACAAATACAAACACGAACACCAAAAAATGCAAATTCCCTAAAAATGAAACGTACACAAAAAGGCGAAAACGAACTAAATTTCAAAGCTAAAGTCTTGCATAGGAACACACAAATCACGCTCATATGAGTCTTTTGTTACAGTGGACGAAAACGCTTTGTTGTGTTGGAACTGAAATTACAGAAGATTTGGATAAATAGTGTGGAGTTCATTAGAGATTCAATATTTACCTATAGGTTAACTCTGCGTGGCGAAGTACCAGAAAGATAAAACCAATATGACACATCCTAGAACTTAGCCTGAGATAGACAAAAGATATTGGTGCGCAACAGCCAGATAGAAATACAGACTGTCGGATGGACGGACATAAATGATATCATGTCATATATTACCGATTTTACGATACATCAATAAAATCAGTAAGAAAAGCCTAAAGTCGGGCGGTGCCGACTATGTGATACCCTACACCACTCTAGTAAGATTGGACAACAATGAAGTATCCAATGTATACTTCAACTAAAATTTGTTTACACAATTTGCTTTTGGTACGCCTCCTCTGCCTCAGTACCCAAATCGGACGAAACTTCTTAAGGCCGCCGCGACCTTGGCGATGGTCCAAATTTTCGATGACGCTGAGGATGCATCATTGAGGTTCTATGCCGTTAATGTGCCGAATTATCTCATCCTTTAGCTCTTGAATTGTTGCTGGCTTATCGACGTACACCTTTTCTTTCAAATAACCCCAAAGCAAGAAGTCCAACGGTGTCAAATCACATGATCTTGGCGGCCAATTGACATCGCCACGACGTGAGATAACACGGCCATTGAATTTGTTGCGCAAAAGAGCCATTGTTTCGTTAGCTGTGTGGCAAGTGACAACGTCCTGTTGAAACCACATATTGTCCACATCCACATCTTCCAATTCGGGCCATAAAAAGTTCGTTATCATCTCACGATAGCGAACACCATTCACAGTAACTGCCTGACCGGCCTCATTTCGAAGAAGTACTCCTATGGCCCGATGACGTCGCCATCCCATAAGCCGCACCAAACGAACTGGGCGAGCATGCACAGGTGTTTTCACATCTCAATTTTGCAATGTTGGTCCATAGATCAATAAACTCTTTCATGTTAAATTTCAAAACAATTGGATGTAAAATACAGCTTCTATGAAGAAAAATGCCAAATCGGATGAAACATATATATGGGAGCTATAGATGAGTCTGAATAGATTTCTTTCAAATTCGGCATTATTGATCCATAGAGAAATAAACTCTACCATGCTAAATTGCAAAACAATTGGGTGTAAAATACAGTTTCTATAGAGCTAATGGGTCAAATCGGACGAAATATATATATGGGGGCTATAGCTAAATCTGAACCGATTTTCTTAAAATTCGACAATGTTGGTCCATGTACAGGGTTTTCCAACAAGAGGTGTTATTTCCAAGAGGTGTTATTTTGAATCACCCTGTATTTCGGTAGCTGTCACTTTTGAAACTTTAATTCTTTGACATTTGACAAGTAGAAACTACGCCATTACTAAAAAACGATCAAAAAACGATCGAACAAAAAACGATACGAACGATACAAAATCATCTTGACTGATGAGGCCCATTTCCACATCGGTGGCTACGTCAACATGCAAAATTGTCGCATCTGGGGCTCGGGAAACCCAAGAGTTATTGTTGAGAAGCCTCTCCATCCTCAACGTGTGACTGTTTGATGCGGTTTATGGTCCGGCGGGGTCATTGGATCTTACTTTTTCGAAAATACGGTTGGATCAACAGTTACGGTGAATGGATTGCGCTATCGAGAGATGATTACTGATTTTTTATGCTCGGAGTTGGATGGTATTGATCTGGACATCGTTTACTCTCAACAAGACGGCGCAACGTGCCACACAAGCAACGAAACCATTGCTCTGTTACGGGGAAAGTTTCCGGGCCGTGTTATCTCTCAAAGAGGTGATCACAATTGTCCACCGAGATCTTGTGATTTAACACCTTGCGACTTCTTCCTTTGGGGCCACGTGAAAGATAAAGTCTACGCCAACAGCCCAGCGTCGATTGAAGACCTCAAAGATAGAATTCGTGAGGCTATCGAGGACATAGGGCAGCAACTTTGCGATTTGGTTATGGAAAATTTCATGAAAAGAATATGGTCCTGTAAGCGTGGTCGTGGTGGTCATTTGGCTGATGTTGTTTTTCATTATTAACGGCATACCTTCCTCTTTATTATGAAATAAACATCCGATCATTTGTTTCAAAAAATTGCATTTTTCTTTGAATACCAAAATAACACCTCTTGTTGGAAAATCCTTTATTAGGAAACTCTACCATGCTAAATTTCAAAACAATTGGGTGTAAACAACAGATGTTTTAGGTCAATGGGACAGACAAATCGTACGAAACATATACATATATGAGAGCTATATCCAAATCTGAACCGATTTTCTTCAAATTGAGCAATGTTGGTCCATTTATCATTTTATGCTAAATTTCAAAACAATTGGATGTGAAATACAACTTCTGTAGCGCTTAAGGGTCAAATCGGACGAAACATATATATGTCTAAATCTGAACCGATTTTCTTCACATGACACAAAATTTGATCGATATAACTAAAATAATTATTAACTTTTTCCCAAATAATGGAATTTTTCGTCAATGTCTTGTAAGATGTCTTTGAAACCACTGATGGGATAACAAAAATATGTTAGAAGAAGATAAAGACAACTGAATTTCGGTTTCTTTAAAGCTTCCCTGAATCAAATAGAATACATTGATCTCGAGTTTAAATTATTAATGGATATTTTTTTTAAATTTCTTCAAAATTACCATTTTCTTGGATGGTGCCTTTAGAATTTGGAACATATTTTTGTAAGTATATGTTGGATAAAGCTTAATGGAAATTATGAGGACTACAAATGTTATAAATTACACGTTAACGTAGAAGCAGACATTTAGTAATTTTCGTTGAAACAATTAGAAAAAATTTGTTTTTTTTGCTGCCACGAAAGACGACTGTCCACGTGGACGACGCACTATGGGAAAATATGATGAAATATGCGCGCATAGAACTATAAAAACAACTTTCAAAAATCTTTTTTTTTGGGAATGTTGTTTTATGGTGGATAACATTTAATGAAAATACCGTCAAATGTTATGAAAATATCTCTTGGCGATTTCGAGTTATGACGTTTCAAATTTTGTCTTTTTTACTAATAAATGCAAATAAAATTGCGATGATAAAATGTATATACTAAAATGCTTGTAGAATTATCGTTTCTTGGAGAAATGCGACCGCACTTGTAACATATAATAAGATTATATTCATCTAAATTTTTGTGTATAAAACGTATTTTTAACGTCTTTAAATGAAGAGATATTTCAAAGTAAAAATACCATTTTTTTGGTTTTTCAAAAAAAATATCCGCAGTAAATGGAATATAACTTTTTTTGGATCACGTGGGATCACTGCGATATGACATAGAGAAGAGAGGTGACTTAGTGATGAATCCAACGGTACCTAGTTTATCTGCGACTTTTTGCGATTATGTCCGATTTTTGTACTTTAAATATGTGCTTTTTTTACTTTAAATGTGACGTTCTTTTTCTAAATGAGCGATATGAACCGTAAAGACGAACCGACATATATTATGTATATGACATACAGGGTTATCCAACAAGAGGTGTTATTTTGAATCACCCGGTATTTCGGTAGCTGTCACTTTTGAAGCTTCTATTCTTTGGCATTTGACAAGTAGAAACTACGCCATTACTAAAAATGGAACGAAACACGATTCAACGACGCATTGAAATTATTAAAATTCGAAAAATCGAAAATCATCGAAAAATCATCTTGACTGATGAGGCCCATTTCCACTTCGGTGGCTACGTCAACAAGCAAAATTGTCGCATCTGGGTCTCGGAAAACCCAAGAGTTATTGTTGGGAAGCCTCTCCATCCTCAACGTGTGACTGTTTGGTGCGGTTTATGGTCCGTCGGGGTCATTGGACCTTACTTTTTTCGAAAATGAGGTTGGATCGAGAACATAGGGCAGCCACTTTGCGATTTGGTTATGGAAAATTTCTTGAAATGGATATGGTCCTGTAAGCGTGGTCGTGGTGGCCATTTGGCTGATGTTGTTTTTCATTATTAACGGCATACCTTCCTCTTTATTATGAAATAAACATCCGATCATTTATCTCAAAAAATTGAATTTTTCTTTGAATACCAAAATAACTCCTCTTGTTGGAAAACCCTTTAAAATATCCCTCATTTTCTCCATCATGAAACTGAATAGGTTTATAGTTTTTAAAGGCAAAAAAAAAAGGGTTTGACAGATTTCCTCTCAAGATATTACCGAATATGACCTTTTAATTACACAGTGCAACAACCAAAATGGGAATGGGATGAAACCAATTGCAAATGAAAGTTACCCATAACAAAACCCTAAAGGGTTTTTTCAGTTCAGTGCGACATTTTTTTTTACACGCATTTGAAGTTGGTGATTTTGGAACGCTGTCTAACAAGAAAAGATCATTGAAAAATTTAATTTTTGTAGTATAACCGGACTGAGAATAATAAAATGTACTTAGTAATATCATAAGATATAGGTTTTACAATGATGCCAACGCCAAAAATAGATTTTTCAGCCTAAAAAAATAAATACACCGTTTCTTCTATGAATCGGCAAGAAATATGACCATTTGTATGACAGCGCCATCTAGAGTGAGTTTTAGGTAAACATGAATTCCTCGACCCCAAAAACAGTAAGATACCACAAGTTTCCATGATAATAAAAAGCAATAGGCATTATTTTATCAAATTTACAATGATATTTTCATTTTAGACAGCGTTCCAAAATCACCAACTTAAAAAGTGTGTAAAAAACAAAATTTCGCACTGAACTGAAAAATACCCTTGAAGGTTTTGTTATGGATAATGTCAAGTTTCATTTGCAATTGGTCTCATCCCATTCCCATTCGATTTTGTATCACAGTGTTATTAAATTTTAATTTTTATACCCTACACCACACTGTGGTACAGGGTATTATAAGTTTGTTTCACGGCAGATATTTGTAACACCTGAAAATAACACAGCTAGACCCACCTTAAAGTATACCGATCGACTCAGAATCACTAGCTGAGTCGATTTAAGCATGTCTGTCCGTCCTCCGTCCGTCTGTCTGACTAAAGGTTGCAATTTCACTCCGATCGTTCTGAAATTTTGCAGTTTAGAGTATTTCGCAGCTGTTAAGATCGCTATTGAATTTGGTTGAAATCGGTTCAGATTTAGATATAGCTCCCATATATATCATTCGTCCGATTTGGACCTTTAGTCCTATAGAAGCTGTATTTTACATCCAATCGTTTTGAAATTTAGAATGGTAGAGTTTCTTGATCCATGAACCAACATTGCCGAATTTGAAGAAAATCGGTAAAGATTTAGCTATAGCTCCCATATATATGTTTCATCCGATTTGGCTCTTTAGATCCAATCGTTTTTATACCCTACACCACACTGTGGTACAGGGTATTATTTAAGTATAAAATGTCCCAAAAGTAAATTTATGTAAACAATTTATACATGAATTACAAAATTTATATATCAGAGTTATTCAATATTACGAGAGTTGTGTAGGGTATTATATAGTCGGCCCCGCCCGACTTTAGCCTTTCCTTACTGGTTTTTCAATTGAATGTTTCTTTATTTTTTTAATTCGTTATAAAAGTTCCTACTCAATTATTACAAAATAGTTTGAAAATAAAGAAATTACAGCTTGTTTTTTATAAACGTGAGCTGGAATGTTGAGTTTACATATTTAATAGTAGTATTCTGTAATTAGCATTATTAAATAGTTCATCCTTCTTCAAAAATTATTTTAAATATCTATCACCTAACTCTAACTAGAGTTTTCTAAGACAGCTCTATTGTTGAGCACCTTTTTCCCCATTTGTTGTTAATTTGTTCTTAGATATCTTTCTAACCTTTAAGGTATCTCCTCTGTATTTATTTAGACTTAGACCTGATTACATAAAATAGGGTTTTTGTTAGGTGGACGCAATCGATTTTGCCCACTTCAGTAATACTTGTTAATCTCAATAATATATAAACACTTAACGCTGATATAAGGAAAATGTTTAATTGTCCATTTTCCTTTGGAACCCACTGTACATCACTATATATACAGTGAGTGTCAGCTTAATTGATGCAAGCGAAAATAAAAAAGCAAACTCCAATAACTTTTAAGCCAATTGATATATTAATATAATTTAAAAAACATTTTTTAATTTGCAAAGTTTTCTTTAAAATAGGTTATTCATTTATTTTATATTTAGGATCGTTATACGAAAATATTACAGAAATGCAAAAAAACAGTATTTTCAGATTGAGCAGCTTATTTGATGCAACATGAATGTTAGTACAAATTAACAAAATAATTTATTTTTTATTACACTTTAATATTTTGTATGGTAACCCTTTTGATCCATAACGTTCTTCAATCGTTTTGGCATTGATACAACCAGTTTTATTGTTGTTTCTGCCGTTATTTTGCCCCACTCATCTATCAATGCATTTTTAAACCTTCTTTGCTAGAAATGTTATGTTTTCTTATGTTCGTTTCCAACAATGCCCATAAATTCTCTATTCTGTTTAAGTCTGGTGACTGTACAGATGGTTCCATTAAATTGAGACAGTTCCATATTAGACAGGACTGCACCATATCAGACTTGTGTTTGGGGTCGCTGTCCTGATAAAATCGGAAATTACGTCGCAGGCCCAGTTTTTCTGCACTTTGAATCAAATTTTATTTAAGAACACTTAGAAACATTGTTTTATCCATGTTTTCTTCTTTGAAAACTAAATTTCCAACGCCTGATGCTGCCATACAAGCCCATACCATAACACTCCCTCCGCTATGTTTTATAGTTGCACTCAAATTCTTTAATTGCAGCTGCGTAATGGGTTTCCGCCACATGTAAGACCTTCCATCTGAACCAAATATATTAAACTTCGACTTATCGGAGAAAATTACACTTTTCCAGAAATCGATGTTCTTGGAAATATGGTTTTTTGCGAAGGCTAATCTGCTGATTTTATTTTTTTGGTTTATGAACGGCTTCTTGAGTGGCACTCGACCATGAAAGTAATGTGATCGCAATAGACGTCGTATTCTGGAAGCACTACAGTTTTTGCCAAGTGAATTTTGAACTTCGTCTGCCAATTTTTGTGCTGATAATTTGGGGTTTTCGTTTATTTTTCGTATAATCCATCGTTCATCACTCGGAGTCAAAATTTTATTAGGTGCATTTCTGCCCTTGTCATTGATTCTATTCTCTTGTAAAAACCTTTCTATAATGTGCTGGACTGTAGATGCCGATAAATTTACTAGTTTAGCTATTTTGCGTTGAGTTTCCCCATTTCGGAAGTGGTGAATGACCAATTCTCGCTGTTCAATTGTTGTGCGTCGGCCCATCTTTAAAAAAATGTGTGTCATTACCCTTGCATGTACGCGAACACACTAAAACTGAGCAAAATGTATCACTACGTTTCATTACAATAGAAACGAAAAACATGTCCGATCGATTTCGAATCATAACAACATTAATACTGTTAGAACTTCTTTGCATCAAATAAGCTGCTCAGTTGTAAAAGTATCACTTTTTTATTTTTGCTATTGTTTTCGCAAAAGCACGCAACATATGAAAGTAATGAAACCTCTATATTAGAGTAAAACATATATTCTACAAAATCTCATTTTTATTTTTTGTAAAATCTTATTTGTTTTTTAAGGTAGAGGATTTTAATATTTAATTATGGCTTGCATCAAATAAGCTGACACTCACTGTATATATCTAACCATGGCGTATACATGTTTATGTTGCCATCTATACATATGTGATGTATGTCAGTCTATCTGTTTGTGCTGAAAAATAGAAAGATGCATACGACGGCGAACCCAAAAAAAACCCAATATATTTACGAAGACAAGCAAATTCATGCTCATGAGAATGTAAAAATGTTTGCTCAAAAGAGTAAAATATCTATGTACCGACGAGAGAATAATCATGCATACCCGCCTCGCTCAGAAGTTGTAGGGGGGTTAAGGCGAGGGAAAACGCTTCGATATGCGGACAACAAAGTAGAGGAACCAAACGAACAAACATGCACATGTACACATATCCTTATCCGCCAAACACACATACATCCACACGTAGACAAACAACCGAACAACGACAGCAAATATCAGAAGCAAAAAAGCAAAGGCGAATCATGTAACAAGTGACGTTGTTATGTTGCAATATCTGCATTTTCTTTAATTTAAAATTAATATCGCTTCAAAGGCGTTTCGTTTCGTTGTTCACACAGACACACACCCATACACGTGTGTGTAGACTTAGTCTCTATGCCCTGCAGCCAAAAGGACTAGTTTGTATATAGTAATATACTAGTTGCTTTTTACTTTAAACTAGTAACATATCTGTCCTTTTTCATATAACGAACTATCGATTTTAACATTGGCTTGTCATAGGCACCCAACTAGTTCATTTGTTTACAATTCAGCACTAGTTAATATCTAGTTCAGTTATTACTATATTTGAGAATAAGAGAGTACAAGAGAATTGTGGTGGGAGAGAGACACATTTACTCTGCCACCACCAAGCGAGTACTTGCTCGTAAAGCAGTTCAGACAATCGTGTTTGCTTATTTCTCTGCTGCTGACGACAGAGAGACGGACGTGTCGATCTGCAGCCACCATGTATATACCATGCAAGTACTGTAAAACAGCTCAGATAAAAGTTTTTGCTGGCAGAGATGCGAATGGGTTTGCATAGGTCACATTGCAACTAGCTTATGACTGGTTCAATACGCAACTAGAAATGATTTTAGCTGCAGGGTGGTTATAGATGTGCATGTGTGTTAGAATGCATCTCTGTTTATGTGTGTGAGTGATGACAGTGTAAACCATGCATAAATTCCACATGCTTGTCTGGCTAAGTGAGTGTTTGTGTGAGTAAAACAAATAACGGGCATCGACACGCATGTAAACATATACCAACAAATACATAGATAGATTTACACACGCATTAAATATTATATTATGTGTAGGGAACATACCGCAATTTTCACATGGCCTCACAATGGTTTTAAAGTACTTCATATTAATAATAAAATTCATCAACAATTTCTCTCGACCACAGCTATATTTTTCTAAAAAATAATAACAAAACGTAAAAAAATTTACCCAATCTGAAAACTGTGCCATTTAGTAGCTACCTTTGAAATATTATATCTTAGCAAAACCAAATTGTATTTCATTTTAGCTATTATTCATAAATAACGCATTATAATATTTACAATTACAAATTGTTATCGTACAACTTCAGAGTCCAATATTATGTAAAAAACAATTTAAAAATAAGTGTGCTTCTTTGAGATACATATCTGGAAATAGATCACATTCCAATTCTATGTTCTGTTTTAAATTCACAAAATTGTAGGGCCAGGTTTTTTATGTCACGTTTAAATCATAACTATACGAAAACGCATTTCAAAAAAGTGTCATTCAAAATACATAGAAAAAAATTTGACAAATTCACATTTTTGTCGCAATGATTATATTATTTTACAAAAAATATACCCAAAGGGCTGTCATAACACTTTCTAGTGCACTATGGCATCATAAGCTAGAAAAAATATTTTAAAGAATTTTTATGGTTGTTTTTTTAGTTTTCGGATAACAATTAAAAATTTGTTGGGCTTTCAAAAAAGATAACTTCAACTTACTCAGTACAACACATGATTTTGGCACTCAATTCTAAGAATTGGACGTGAAAGTAGCCCCAAAAATAAGAACTTCTGCATCATTCGTTTAGCAAAAGTTGGCTCCATAATTTTAATTTTTAAGGCACTGGATCCACTTTTTTCGGATAGGTTTGTTCCGCCTTTTTTTTTAAACTTAACTAAACGAATGATGCAGAAGACCTTATTTTAGGGGCTACTTTCACGTCCAGAATTGAGTCCCAAAATCATGTGTTGACAGTGCAAGGTTACATCGTATAACATATGCCAGCGTGTCGTATGACTACCATAAAATATGCAAATATAAATTATACGCTCCGTAACTTATGTCATAATTTTAAAAGGTAAAATGAGAATAAAGACCAGATTATTGTTACTTTGTGAATGTGAATGGTGCGGAATGTAAAATTAAAAAAAAATGTATTTGTTGTTGCAAAAAAATGTTTCCCAGTTTTTAAAAACCAGCATCCTAACGAAAAAACAGTGTTAAAGTAAGGTAAATTCAAAACATCATTTACATATTTTTATACCCTACACCACACTGTGGTACAGGGTATTATAAATTTGTTACACGGCAGATGTTTGTAACACCTGAAAATAACACAGCTAGACCCACCTTAAAGCATACCGATCGACTCAGAATCACTAGCTGAGTCGATTTAACGATGTCTGTCCGTCCGTCCGTCTGTCCATGTAAAGTTGTTCGTCGACTACAGGTCGCAATTTCACTCCGATCGTTCTGAAATTTTGCAGTTTAGAGTATTTCGCGGCTGTTAAGATCGCTATTGAATTTGGTTGAAATCGGTTCAGATTTAGATATAGCTCCCATATATATCTTTCGTCCGATTTGGCCCTTTAGTCCTATAGAAGATGTATTTAACATCCAATCGTTTTGAAATTTAGAATGGTAGAGTTTCTTGATCCATGAACCAACATTGCCGAATTTGAAGAAAATCGGTTAAGATTTAGCTATAGCTCCCAAATATATGTTTCGTCCGATTTTGCTCTTTAGTCCTGAAGAAGCTGTATTTTACATCCAATCATTTTGAAATTTAGAATGGTAGATTTTCTTGATCCATGAACCAACACTACCGAATTTGAAGAAAATCGGTTAAGATTTAGCTATAGCTCCCATATATATGTTTCGTCCGATTTGGCCCTTTAGTCCTATAGAAGCTGTATTTTACATCCAATCGTTTTGAAATTTCTAATGGTAGAGTTTGTTGATACATGAACCAACACTACCGAATTTGAAGAAAATCGGTTTAGATTTAGCTATAGCTCCCATATATATGTTTCGTCCGATTTGGCCCTTTAGTCCTATAAAAGATGTATTTTACATCTAATCGTTTTTAAATTTAGAACGGTAGAGTTTCTTGATCCATGAACCAACATTGCCGAATTTGAAGAAAATCGGTAAAGATTTATCTATAGCTCCAATATATATGTTTCATCCGATTTGGCTCTTTAGATCCAATCGTTTTTATACCCTACACCACACTGTGGTACAGGGTATTATTTAAGTATAAAATGTCCCAAAAGTAAATTTATGTAAACAATTTATACATGAATTACAAAATGTATATATCAGAATTATTCAATATTACGAGAGTGGTGTAGGGTATTATATAGTCGGCCCCGCCCGACTTTAGCCTTTCCTTACTGGTTTATTTTGGCCATTTTTGTTTGGGAGCTACCAAAAAGTTTTTAATAAATTAGTTAATTTTTATACCCTACACCATAGGATGGGGGTATATTCATTTTGTCACTCCGTTTGTGACACCTCTAAATATTGATCTGAGACCCCATAAAGTATATATATTCTTAATCGTCGTAAAATTCTAAGACGATTTAGCCATGTCCGTCCGTCCGTCCGTCTGTTGTAATCACTCTACAGTCCGTAATAATAGAGCTAGGTTGATAAAATTTTTTATAAATATTTCTTATAGTCGCAGGTTGTTTGGGATTGCAAATGGGCCATATCGGTCAATGTTTTGATATAGCCCCCATATATAGCATCTAGCTTGTTGTCATTCCTACTGTTCTCATTTTTGTGTTATATTCTTTAGGTTTGAGTTATTTTGTGAGGTCACATGCTATCCATGGTGGAGGGTATATAAGATTCGGCATGGCCGAACTTAACGCTTTTACTTGTTTTTATTTAGCAATAACTAATAGTCGATGTTTCGCGAAAAAACACATTTTTCACTTCAGAGTGTTCCCAAAAATTTAATAATTTAAATTTCGAAAAAAAACTCGACAGCGTTACCTGGCTATAACGCTTATCTAACTAAATAAATTTATATTTTTAAAAGCAGATGATCCGGTATCGAGTTATGAGGGATTATCCGATCCGCATAAATGCTGTCGTTGCCACATGTTTTTATGAAAATTGTACACAATAAACTTTGAAAGTTATACTTTAACGTACCATTGGTTTCAATAATTTTTTTTTTAAAAATCATAAAAAAGTCCCTTTTTTGTACAAAGGGGCGTGGTAGTAATGTCCACAGGAATAGTGGTAGCAACAGGACTATAGGTACTTTAAAAGCGGTACACTGTGCAAAAAGTTGTAGTATTTTCGTGCATTGGTACACACGCTATATGCTTTTAACTATTTGTTCTAAATGGTACAAATGATGTGGGAGGTACCAAAAGGGGCGTGGCAATAACGCCCTCTTTTCACTGGACTGTAAGCACTACCAAAGCATTACACTGTACAAAATTTCAAGTAATTTTATGCACTGCTATTAATGCTATAAGCTGTGTTAACGTTTGTACAAAATGGTCCCTTTGTGGGGAGGTACCAAAAGGGGCGGCGCCACTTTTCCTATTTTTCTCAAGTTGATAGCAACAGATAAACTATTACTATGTATGTGTACTATTGCAGAGAATTCGGCTAAGTAGTATAGAAGTTTTTAGATAATCAATATTTCACTAAATTTTAACCCATTGTGAGGGAGGTACTAGAAGGAGTCGACCAATATGGCCCATCTTCAAACGTAGCCTTAGATAGAAAAAATATGATCCCATACCAAATTTGAAGTCAATCCGTTACTCCTTTCGAGAGTTATCGTGCGCTCCAGCCAGACGGACACACGGACGGACATTGCTCAAATGTCTTAAAATAGCCCAAAACGGATTTCCGTCGAACATTCTTGGGATGTTAGCTCACTCCTTCGATGTGTTACACTTTTTGTCCGTAGCAAATGATATATAACCTCGTCAAACTAAAGTGAGGGTATACAAATATTATACCTTGTTTTTACAATTACGTATATCTTGCACACGACATATAGCGTGATCCATTCGAGGTTTCCTTACTTTGTTAAAGAAAAAAACACAAAAAAATCAAATTGAATGGGGAATGTTTATTATCATTTGAAAGAACATTCTTTGGCATTTATTTTTTGAAGATTATGTCTATCAAATGTTGGCCGCGGCTACGTCTCAGATGGTCCATCCCTTGAGTCCAATTTTCGATGACTCGTTCGAGCATTTCGACAGGTAACTGGCGAATGACACGCGTGATGTTTTGCTCCAAGGCCTGAATCGAAGCGGGTTCGTCCGCATAAACTTAAGACTTTACATATCCCCACAGAAAAAAGTCTAACGGTGTGATATCATACGATCTTGGTGGCCAATCGACCGGCGCAAAACGTGAAATTATCTACTCCCCGAAGTGTTCTCTCAATAAATCCATTGATTGATGCGATGTGTGGGAAGTGGCGCCGTGTTGTTGAAACCAAATGTCGCCGAGATCACGAGCTTCAATTTCAGGCATCAAATAGTCGGTTATCATGGCACGGTCGCCATTGACGGTTACGTTCTCACCGGCATCATTTTTGAAGAAATTATTCCACCGGCCCACAAACCACACAAAACCGTTGTTTTTTCTGAATGAAGTGGCAGCTCTTGAATCTCTTCGGGTTGCTCTTCGTCCCAAATGCGGCAATTTTGCTTCTTTACATACCCATTGAGCCAGAAATGGGCCTCATCGCTGAACAAAATTTGGCTCGAAAACGTGGGATCTTCTTGGAACTTTTCAAGAGCCCATAGAGCGAAGCGATGTCGCTTGGGAAGGTCGGGCGGCTTCAGTTCTTGCACAAGCTGTATTTTGTATGCTTTCAATTTAAGATCTCGACGTAAAATGCGCCAAGTCGTTCCATACGTCAGTCCGAGTTGCTGCGAACGGCGCCGAATCGACTCTCCACGGTCTTCGTGTACACTACCAGCAACGCCGCTACCTTTTCTTCACTGCATGCTGGACGTGGTCTATTCGGTCGAATATTATCCAATAATGAATGCTGGGTCTCAAGATGGGTGATGGTGTTGCGAATAGTACGCTCAGTAGGCCGATTATGTTGACCATAAGTTGAGCGAAGTGCACGAAACACATTCCTCACAGAACGTTGATCAGGCGTAAGTCTTTCCATGATGAAATGCCAAACAATACTTAACAAAAATAACATGACAGCCTGACATGACTCACACGTGATCTGTCAAAAAAAAGCTTGGATCACCCGTTATATGTATGTATGTATATGTACGACAATATTTTTGTAAACATTAGACTATTGGATTGAATGCTTAACAGCAAATATATGAATCATTCGTCCCATATCTCCTGATCAGTGGACGCCCAAGATTTATTCGATTCAAATTCAATAAAAAATACAGATTTGACCTACAACTCTAAAATGCAATGTAAATTTTCCACTGACCAAATAATACTGTACTGCAATGTGACAAAAATTATCGAATAATACAAATTTTACAACTGTAGTCATATCATAAATATCAGAGCTATTCCAGTATAAACCAATGTTCCTATAGGGCCTTCAATGTAATGTAAATGAAGTCCTATGTCTTATGCTATTTCCACATAAATCATAAGATGGGAACCAAGAATTAATCCCCCTTATAATTTTTTAACGACATGCTTAAAAACACAAAATTTTGTGCAACACAAGGTTTTTGCAGTATCTAGAATTCTTCGAAAGATTGTTCCATGTTGGTACCTTATATATACATTAATTGAGAAATTTCTATGATATTTCACAGCATTACAGCTTATGTACACAGCATCCCAAAGCCTTCAATTTCGGCATTTTATATTACTTATAAATAATAATGCAAAAACTATAGTTTATCTATACTTCAGTCAGTTTACTCGCCAGACACATATTTTCTTTGTCTTTTTATCCCCTCACCTTAGAGAGGAGGTTATGTATCATTTGCTACGTACCAAAAGTGTAACACATCGAAGGAGTGGCCTAAACCCTAAGTATGTTCGGCGGATATCCGTTTTGGGTCATTTTAAGTCGAATGAGCAATGTCCGTCCGTCCGTCTGTCTGTCTGCTGACTGGTGCGCACGATAACTCTCGAAAGGAGTAACCGATTGACTTCAAATTTGGTATGTGGTAATATTTTCTTCTATCTCCTGCTAAGTTCGAAGATGGGCCATATTGGTCCACTCCTTCTAGTACCTCCCCCACAAAGGTTAAATATTTAGTGAAATATTGATTGATCTATGATTGATCTATACTACTTATTTGAATCCTCAGAAATTCTACACATAGTATTAGTTTATTACTCACTATTACCTCGAGAAAAATGGGCGAAGATTCCACGCCTCTTTTGGTACCTCCCACACAAATGGATGATTTTGAACCAAAAGTTACCAGCTTATAACTTTAATACCAGTGCATACAAATACTTGAAATTTTGAACAGTGTAATGGTTTAATAGTACCTACAAAACAGTGAAAAATGGGCATTATTGCCGTGCCCCTTTTGGTACCTCCCACACAAATGGACCATTTTGTACCAAAAATTAACAGCTTTTAACTTCAATACCAGAGCATACAAATACTTGAAATTTCGTAAAGTGCAATGCTTTTATAGTACCCAGAGAAAAAGTCGGTTTACCCGACTGAACTTTCTTACTTGTTTATTATAAAATTGTATAAAATATATTTTATTTAATATGAATATTTAACAACCCTTTATTGCAAACCAAATTCCCTGCAATTTTATTATTATCCTGTATCGCAATCAAATTGCACTTGAGTGTAAACTATTTGTTTAGTTTTTATTGATTTATTTGGTGAAAATTTATTTATTTAAATTTTTGGTAAATTCTTATTTATTTGTCGTTTTCGTTTGAATTGTTGAAAACTAAAATATCTTTTTGAAGGAATTCTTTGTTTTGAGTTTTTGTATTTATTTATTTATGACAACAGAACTTTCAAACAATTTTTTTCTCGTTCTGTCTGTCGGTATGTCTATGACGATGATTGTCGATTTTCCTTTAGGAATGTTACAGAAAAAAAACAACTATTGACAGATAACCAATGTTGTCATTGGGATCGTCTGTCTTTGACTGAAAGTGAAATGTTTTATGTAATTCAATTGTAGTTGTTGTTAACATTTATTTACGTATACATATTTTAAGGAAAAGTGGACAAAAATTGGACACAAAGTTTTCTAAGATAGGAGATAAAAATAAATAAAAATGTATAGGAATCTTATAAATTCTTTTAATATATTTTTAAGGAAAATTCCAACAAACCATGCCAGTAAATCACAAACTTTTATTACAGTCTCTAAACAGGGCCTTTTTTAGAATTAGATTAAAAAAAAACAGCCCCGGAAGAGGTAACAAATCATGAAATATGAATTGAAGTGTGCCCTAGTGCCCTAACCCACATGGGCAAAACTGCATGTTTTATATTTCCCACATATGTATGTGTATCTATTTCGATTAAAAGAGTTTCGGAAAAAAATACAAAATATAGTTACTCGAGAAATGTTTTCCTCTAATTAATACCACTCAGGCTATGTAGATTGTGGTGTACAACATCTTTCACGAAGACATATATTGTTACCTAACTTAAATCAGAAGGGGCTTAATTGACAATTTTCCGAATTTTTACATATTCTTATAGAAAACGCTGAAATTCTTACAGAATATATAAAAAATCGGCTTTCCTAAAATTTGTTATTATATATACGAGTATATCTGTGCTTTTCTGGAATAATTGCCTATCTCCAAAAATTAAAATGTTCAGTAGAAGCTTAGTTAGTATTGGAAAATCTCACTAAAATGTTGACATATGGGTGTGTCATATATGGATCAATAGATAATGATTAGCTGGAAACGTTTGTATTAAAATCCTGAAATCGTAATACGAAATACCAAAAGAATTTGATACTCGTAAGTTTCAGTAACAATTTCTTTTCTAGAATATCTATAGAAAACGAAAGTTTTTTAAAAGCTTCAACACTACGTACGACATTTTGTCACTTGGAAGTAAACTACTTCGCATTTATTTTGTTTCATTTCCTATGACCCGACCCACATTAATGTACTGCATATATACACGTGTATATACGAGTACATGCATTCAAATTAAATGTCATGTTTAAAATTTTTAATTTTTCATATTGTCAAAAGGTAGGGGCGTTTTGCATTTGCACATACACTCACGTACATACGTCTATGTATTTTTATTGAAAAGTTAAAAGCAAAAAATTGGAAAAGAAATCAAATAAAAGTTTCTACCACACACACAACACAGGGTTAAGGGAAATGATGATTTGGTTTTGTGTGATTGATTGGCAGTATGAGTTTGGCAGCTCGACCGAAATATAATTTACTTTAATTATTGTTTTGTCAAATGATGGACAGTTTTGATTTAGGAAACAAATTTTGAAAAGTGTCGTATATTGCATAGTTTAAATCGATAAAGAGAATATGGATAAATTTAACAATTTCCTAATAGTACGCTATTGTAGATGGATTTTTTTATGACTTTTCACGTATATCTCGTTTTATATATTTATCCCCTCAGCTTAGAGAGGAGGGTTTACATCATTTGCTACGAGCCAAAAGTGTAACATATCGAAGGAGTGGCCTGAGACCCTAAGTATGTTCGGCTGAAATCCGTTGTGGGTCATTTTAAGTTATTTGAGCAATGTCCGTCCGTCTGTCTGTGTGTCTGTCTGCTGGCTGGTGCGCACGATAACTCTCGAAAGGAGTAACCTATAGACTTAAAATTTGGTATGCGGCGATATTTTTCTCTATCTCCTGCTAAGTTCGAAGATGGGCCATATTGGTCCATTGCTTCTAGTACCTCCCCCACAAAGGGTTAACTTTTAGTGAAATATTGATTCTTTATACCTTCTATACTACTTACTCGAATCTTCTGAAATTTCACACATAGTATTAGTTTGTTAGTCGCAAACACGTCAAGAAGAAAATGGGCGAAGTGGCCACTCTCTTTTTGGTACCTCCCACACAAATGTACCATTTTGCACCAAAAGTTAACTGCTTACAGCTTTAATATCAGTTCATACAAATACTTGAAACTTTGTAGATTGTAATGCTTTTAAAGTACCTAGAGTCCAGAGAAATGTGGGCGTAATTTGCACACCCCTTTTGGTACCTCCCACACAAATGGACCATTTAGTACCAGAAGTTACCAGCTTATAACTTTTATACCAGTGCATACAAATACTTGAAATTTTGTACAGTATAATGCTTTACCTAGAGTACAGAGAAAAGTGGGCGTTATTGGTCTAAATGTATCATGGCGATTTTCTTGATTTCCAAATAATATTTATTTCTTCACAAATATATAATACTTACAAATTTGTATCCAAATGTATTTTCTTTCGATTTAAACATATTAACAAGTAAGAAAGTTCAGTCGGGTAAACCGACTTATAAATCTCCCCCTTAGAGTCCAAAAAAAATATTCGTATTTTTTTTGTTTTAATTAAATTATTTTTAATTTAAATTGTATTTAATAACTTTAAAGTAGGTTCTGGTATTTAAGTTAAAAGCTGTTTACATTTGGTATAAAATGGTCCATTTGTGTGGGTACCAAAAGGGGCGTGCCAATAACGGCCATTTTTCTCTGGACTCTAGATACTATAAAAGCATTATACCGTATATTCACTTGTGTTAAAGTTAAAGTTAAAATCTGTTAACTTTTGTAAAAAAAGGTCCATTTTTGTGGGAGGTACAAAAAGGGGCGTGCCAATAACGCCCACTTTCCTGTGGACTCTAGACACTATAAAAGCATTACACTGTACGAAATATAAAGCATTTGTATGCACTGGTATTAATAAAATATTCGTATTTTTTTTGTTTTAATTAAATTATTTTTAATTTAAATTGTATTTAATAACTTCAAAGTAGGTTCTGGTATTTAAGTTAAAAGCTGTTTACATTTGGTATAAAATGGTCCATTTGTGTGGGTACCAAAAGGGGCGTGCCAATAACGGCCATTTTTCTCTGGACTCTAGATACTATAAAAGCATTATACCGTATATTCACTTGTGTTAAAGTTAAAGTTAAAATCTGTTAACTTTTGGTAAAAAAAGGTCTATTTGTGTGGGAGGTACCAAAAGGGGCGTGCCAATAACGCCCACTTTTCTCTGGACTCTAGGTACTATAAAAACATTACACTGTGCAAAATTTCAATTATATGTAGTGGTAATAAAGTTACAAGCTGTTCACTTTTGGTACAAAAGGTCCATTCGTGTGGGAGGTACCAAAAGTGGAGTGCCAATAACGCCCATTTTTCTCTGGACTCTAGGTACTATAAAAGCATTACACTGTTCGAAATATGAAGCATTTGTATGCACTGTTATTAATGTTAAAAGCTGTTAACTTTTGGTACAAAAAGGTCCAATTGTGTGGGAGGTACCAATAGGGGCGTGCCAATAACGCCCACTGTTCTCTGGACTCTAGGTACTATAAAAGCATTACCCTGTACAAAATTTCAAGTATTTGTGTGAACTGATATAAAAGCCATAAGCAGTTAACTTTTGGTGCAAAATGGTCCATTTGTGTGGGAGGTACCAAAAAGGGAGTGTCAATAACGGCCACTGTTCTCTAAACTCTAGGTGCTATAAAAGCATTACACTGTAAGAAATTTCAAGTATTTGTATGCACTGGTATTAAAGTTAAAAACTATTAACTTTTGGTGCAAAATGGTGCATTTGTGTGGGAGGTACCAAAAAGATAGTGGCCGCCCATATTTCTTGACGTGTTATCGACTAACAAACTAATACTATGAGTGAAATTTCAGAAGATTCGAGTAAGTAGTATAGAAGGTTATTAAAGAATCAATATTTGACTAAAAGGAGTGGACCAATATGGCCCATCTTCGAAATAAGCCGGAGATAGAGAAAAATATTACCGCATACCAAATTTTAAGTCAATCGGTTACTCCTTTCTGATTTCCGCCGAACATACTTAGAGTCTTAGACCACTCCTTCGATGTGTTAAATTTTTGGCTCGTAGCAAATGATATATACCCTCCTCTCTAAGGTGAGGGGATAAACATGCCGATTTTCCTCCGTGAATGATGTTTGTTTTCTTAATGTTGATTTTTAAACCAACCGCAGCTCCATTTCTTTACAGACTACTAATTTGTTCTTGCATCCCGGACAAAGTGTGAGGCATGAGGCATAGATCATCGGCGTTGTCAAGATCGTGAAGTCGCACGCTGAAAAAAAATCGCTTCTGTAGTATATTGTCCCAAACATATTCGGCTTGAAACACAAATATGTTTTGTGTACACTCTTAACATATACATAATATTGGGTACACACAAAATGTATATATTTTTGGGAAAATGTTATTCTAAACAAATCTTTGTTTACATCCCAATATGCTTTTATTTGGGACTATCATTTCCGAAACAAATATTAATTTGCACTTAAGAATTCAGAAAATATGTTAATTGTGTTAAATTTTTACTAATTCAATGTTATTTTTTTTAGAAATTTTTAATGTTCGTAAAAATAATAAATAATAATAATTGAAATCGTATAATCTTGGAGCAAAATAAATTGCTTGGATGATTGACAAGAAATGATGAATGACGTGGAATACTAACTCAGAAATTTTAAATGATTGATTTAAGCAGAAGTTAATGCTGCATATGGTATTGTAACTGGGAAGTACAATTCGAAATTAAGGAAAAATTTAAACTGAAATTCCAAAAAGTCAGCCAAAGTTTTGAAAATCTTTTTTAAATAAAATATATTTGGATAAATTCCTAAACAATAATTTTATTTGTATTTAAACATGTTTTATTTCAAAAATTTAGTTTGCAAATATATTTTGTTGTAATATAAAGGGTGTCCCAAGAAGAGCGCAATTTTTTAATCTCGCAACATTCGAAGTGTCATTGTTTGACATTTGAATAATTGTTATTGTTTGTTAGTAGAAGGTACGAGGTTAGTAAAAATGGAGCGCTACACGAATGAACAACGCATTCTCATTGTGAAATTGTTTTACCAAAATGGTGAAAGTTTTGCGGCTACAGTTCGCAAATTGCGATCAATTTGGGGTCATAATAATGCTCCAAAAGAGTCAACTGTAAAGAGATTAATGGATAAATTTGCTGAAACTGGGTCTGTTAGTGATGTAAAGACAACAACGCGCCATCGACCAGGTCGATCGACCGAAAATGTCGCAGCTGTACGTGATGATGTGGCTCAAACTCCATCCACCTCAATTCGACACCGAGCTCAGCAAATTGGTGTCTCCAAATCCACTTTGCAGCGAATTTTGAAATGATAACCAGTTTTTTCTTGCCTAGAATTGAAGAAATGAATGTGGAGGGCATGTGGTTCCAACAAGACGGCGCCACATGTCATACAGCCAGAGAAACAATTCAATTGCTGCATCAGTCATTTCCCGGTCGTGTTAATTTTTGTTTTGGAGATCAGAACTGGCCGCCTAGATCGTGCGATTTAACACCATTAAATTTTTTTCTTTGGGGTTTTTTGAAGTCGATGGTTTACGCGAATAAGCCGACGACGACTCAAGCCTTAAAAGACGAAATTGGACGCTGCATTAATGAAATACCGCAGCATTCATGCAAAACGGTCATTGAAAATTTCATTAAAAGATCGCTTGCATGCCAGCAAAGCCGCGGCGGCCATCTGCACGATATATTGTTCCATACATAACCTCATTCTGTCTACTTTACGATATAATAAAGTTTCACGATTTTTTCTTAAATATCTGTGTTTTATTTAAAATTAAAAAATTGTGCTCTTCTTGGGACACCCTTTATAAATATATGCGTATGATCGGCTTGCTCTGAACCCTGCATGTTCTCGGCGGCGACTTGAGTATTATTGGTGAAATGCTCTCTCAGATTATGAAGGCCATGACTTTTTGGATGGTGTTTAACAACGTTGTGCCTCCCCAATTTAGGCATTCGCTCAGGTCACCTTTCTTGGGTATACTTATAGTGACTATGATATCCTCTTTCCATTCTTGTGGACAATTTGAGATATTCCAACATTCCTGTATCAGTGGCAAGATGTATGTCGTTAGATCAGGAGCATATTTAAAAAGTTCGGCTGGAAGGTTATCAGACCCAGCCGAGTTCTTATTTTTAAGATTTTCTTCCTTCTTGCTAGCAGTTCTTCTTTCGTAGATAACACGTTACCTTGTAAGTCCTTTATGTTTGGTATTACGTTCATTTGCTCACCACTTAAGGCGATTTCGTTTCTGCAAAAAAGTGCAACACTTTCGTTGCCCTTTTCCCGAAATCTGGACTCTTGTGCAACATTTTGGAATTGTGAAATAGGAGCTAAGTTTAATTCGATGAACAACATCAGTTCCACCTAAAAAGGGCAAACAATTTTCAGAATTTCTCGTCGACGGGGCAACATTTTTTTCAGAATCGAAATCAGCATTAGTTTTCTGACAGCCATATAAGTGTCACGAGTATTGCCACGTAGAGATGCAGATTCGGCATGTTGTGCAATTTGGTTGATATATTCTCGTTTGTCGTTGGGCACTTATTTTTTTACTCTTTTTGCGCGTGCTTGTGTTGATCTCGTACTGCTCGTTCTTCTGGTCGCTCCTTTGCCATTTCAACCTGAGATTTTAGCATTCTACACACAGAATACAGTTTGGTTGCCTCAACCGAATTTTGGTAGTTCTGTCTACTATCATGCGATTCCATCAGGACAACCAATATATTGTGTGTGTTGTATACTTCTGCTTCCATGTTGACAACAATCATATTTGGTTGCACCAACTACGATAATGGTGGCTTAAATTATCTGTAGTAGTTGCCACAACCAACTGTTTTAAAAAATTGGTTGTTCTGACAATTTGTCAGTCATTTACTACCGTCAATTAATTAAAAACAGTTTTCATTAATTTTTGTTTTATTTATTGAACAAAAAACCAAACAATTCATAACAAAATTAAAAATCCCATATGTATTACAAATTCATCACAATTATGAGATGTGGAAATATTTGACACACATTTTAGGACACGAAAAAAAATCACAAAACTTGTATGCAAATATTGCTTAACTCTGTGCTTTAAATTTCATGATTTTTGCTTTTATTTATGTAAAACATTTTGCCCAACATATTCTGCATTCCACATATTATTATCCACACGAGATTATTTTTGATTACCTACATATACCGTTCTTGAACAAAATGTTGATGATTTTTTTATGTCGAGTAATTTTATTTTTTGTTTGTCATGAACAGCAACCATTATTTCGGTTGTATTCCCAAAATACATTTAATTATTCTAAATTTGGGAAATGATTGGGATAACCAATAAACGATTATTTATTAATATTTTTTCTGTTGTAGTAACCAATTATTTGTTGCAATAATAATCTTTGGTCTATTGATACAATTTCTGTTGTCAAGAATAAAACATTTGTTGTCACAACCAAAAATCGATCATATGGTAATATAATGAAAATTTAAAATCGGTTAACACATCTAACCGAGTGTCAATGAAAAAAACAATCTTAATTCGATTGATACAACCATCGATTTAGTTACAAGCATTTTCATTTGATCGTATCCATGTTATTATTGTTGTTTCAACTAATTATATATAAATACAACCGACAGACGGTGTAGGCAATATACTTTTTGTTGCTAGTACTATTTTTTATCGAATTCCAACCAATTATTTTCCTGGATGTACTTTACTTTATGATTTTCCATGAGTCGTCGCGGTTTGAACTGACGTTTGTTGTTACCAAGGACTATACGTGCACTCTCCTAACATTCATGCAGCACATATTCCCAAGACTTGTTTTGGTATTGTTCAATTTGGGAGCAAGCTAAGTTTGAAAAGTTCGTCGCAGTTTCTGGGTTTTGTAGGTGATGACCGTTTCGTCTTCTACATGGTTTGATCACTACATATATCTGCCCCTCGTATAGTTTTGGCGTCCATTAAACATCCAAGAATTTTCTGCTATTCAGGAAGTGGTCAATTTGGTTTCGTGTAATACTGTCTGGAGACTCACATGTATATTTGTGGATGTCACGGTGCAGGTATTTTGTTCCGCCAATGAACAGTTGGTGTTGAGCACATATGTCTTTGAGATGATCACCGTTCTTATTGCGGATTGAGACGATCACCTTGATGGCCCATAATAGATCGTAAATTTGTGCTGTCCTTGCCATAATAATTTTATTTATTTTTATTGTGTTTATTTTGAAAAAATCGTAATTCCGCCATCTTTAAATTGATCATAACTTTTGAACAAAAATGTTTTAATTTTTTCTTGAAACACGTATAAAATATTGTTAAGAGAAGTTTACATACACAAACTTTCGAAGCAATCAAAGCTAGTGATGTCAAAATCGTATCTTTTGGCATGGAGAAGTCTAAAATGTTTAACATATGTAAATATTTTTCTAATTAAATTACTCACATACATACATCTACTAAAATAATAAAATTAACTGTGTAAAACTCTGAAAAAATAGTTCAAACCCCATTTCGTGAATAATAATTTACTATTTCAGTCATTTTTATTATTATAATTGGTTGAAACGTTTACTTTAGTGCTCTTTCATTTCATGACATTTAAGCAGCAAAACCATTTGCCATCTCACAGATGTGTTGCCGTGAGATGCTATAGCCAGCAATGCTTTAAAATATGCAGGTACGTTTACACAAAACCACATGTCCCATTTTCTCTTATTTATTAAGCCACTTATGCACTTATGGCACTCCAGCCATCACCACCCGACCTTAATACCGCAAGAGAGGAGTAGTACAAGCTCGGCGTTGTTAGTGGTTTTCGTCATCATCATCCTCATCCTTCTGGTTTGTTGCCCCGCTCTGGTTGCATTCAAAAGGTGACGATAGTTTTAAAGATTCCAGCATCCAGAACATTGCACTGCAGCAATACCTTCCAAAGGTATTCATCCTCGCCGTTGGATGGTGACACAAGCACACACCGCATAAGTTACCTATTGTAAAGAAGAGATTTTTGAATTTTGCTGCTGAGCTGAAGAGAAATGTCGAATTTAATGCAGAGTCTGTCTATTTTTAATCGGTGATGGTATCAATTTAAAGAACAAATGCATTGTACGTGAAAATTGAGAAAATTTTATATATCCTGTTGCAATAAAAACGCATAAAAAAGGGTAAAATGGGGTGGAGTGTACTACATAATATTCCTCCGTATGTCGTAGTGGAGATTTGTTAAAAAGGGAAATTTACAAATCTCGCAGGCTACACCGAAAAAAACTGTGCTACTTAATCTAATCTGATTAAATAGAAAAATGAAATCAAGGTATCCCCGACAATTATAACCACATCAAAACTAGAATTTAATTTATCTATTCATATAATATATAAGGGGCATAATGTCGTATTTAATAAAAATTAAAAAAGAACCCAATAGCAAAAAGACACACATTTAAAATTACTAAACGGTTTACCAAAAGGACATGTAACTGCCAGCGTAACCACATCCATCTTACGTTGTTTCAGCTGATGATGACGGTGATGTTGTTCAGCAACATGGCCATCATTAGCATCTGTCATCAGGAGACTGACTGCCTGCCAGCGAGCCAGCAATTCCGTGTTTGCCTGCAAGAGTAATGACAGGAGCAATGCTAACATTGCCATCATTGGCATATTTGTCGCCAATGGCAGCCAGATCAGTGGCATCGCCATTGCCATCAACATCAGCGCGGAGGCATCATCATCATCAGCTTTTGTGACGACACAAACAGCAAACAAATTTGCAGAAATATGCTTTTCAGCATTTTTAAGTGGAAGCAAAATACACACACACACTTGTTCCCATTAGAAAAGAAGTAGGACATTTTAGTTTTTTTCTCCTTCGTTCTTTGTTGCTGTTTTAGCAGAATGTGGAGGGGAGTACTACAATTTTGTCACTGAGTTGGATGCATCGTGGAAAGTACTGAAAGCAATGAATCCTTTGGATTTTATACTATATTCAGATCGGGGACGGCTGGTAGGTGAGTTGACCCACGACCCTCACCTTCTTAGGCGCGTTCTAGCCTAAAAAGGTGAGAATCGTGGGTCCGATTCTTAACAGAGGATCTGGTTTTTCGATGCGAAATCCAACAACTATGTAGTCTTCTATACAACTTCAATTTCTTTTATAATTAATATAAATAAATAACTCATAATTTTAAATTAATGTTTTTAAACAGAATTTTTATTACTGAAGACAGCATTTTTGATATTTTAGATTGCATTAATAATTTGGAAAATTTTCTAACTGGTGTCCTACTTTACTCCCCATAGAGTGTATATAAAATTCGACTCCTGCCAAACATAGTCTCTTTTTCCATGTCGTCATTTTGATTCTGTGGCATACAGAACTGTTAACTGTTGTGCTTTTAATCCGCTTTTATGTAACCTATTTCAGGTAATGCCCGAGCACACACACACACGCAAACACGCCGTCATATCCGTCCCCAAAAAACAACCACGGGGACGATAGTTGTTGTCACATAAAATAAAAAAAATAAACAACGATGGCGGCACGCAAAGTTTAAGTAGCTCTTAACGTGTTCTTCGCCGCCGTCACCGTCGTCGCCGTGTCGCCACTTCCGCTTCCCGAATTTGGTCCTCAAAACAGGATGAAGCACCAGACAAAACTATGCCCTTACATGCACATGAGTGTATATGTGTACGTCACAGGGAATGTGGTTATAACGACAAACTTTGTTCTCATTTTTTTTGGTCATATTTTCTAAGGGTATTTTTTCGGAGGGGCAAAACAGTTCTGAATTGTATTGAGATGAGAAATATTCAGGATACCTTTACAAACTTTTGTTTACACAACAACAACTTTTACATAAAGAGGACAATTTGGTCACTTTTGATTTTTTGGTGAAAAGGGTCATACAAAGGGAACATTGACTTACAAATGAATAAGATCAAAGGAAAAGTGTTTCCAAATATTTAAACAAAAATTATGGTGTCGCGAGAGTCATTAGAAATAGGTTTAAAAATAGGAAACAAATAAAAAATGGAATACACATAAATGAAGAAGATAGATGATAGATGATAGATGATAGATGATAGATGATAGATGATAGATGATAGATGATAGATGATAGATGATAGATGATAGATGATAGATGATAGATGATAGATGATAGATGATAGATGATAGATGATAGATGATAGATGATATATGATAGATGATAGATGATAGATGATAGATGATAGATGATAGATGATAGATGATAGATGATAGATGATAGATGATAGATGATAGATGATAGATGATAGATGATAGATGATAGATGATAGATGATAGATGATAGATGATAGATGATAGATGATAGATGATAGATGATAGATGATAGATGATAGATGATAGATGATAGATGATAGATGATAGATGATAGATGATAGATGATAGATGATAGATGATAGATGATAGATGATAGATGATAGATGATAGATGATAGATGATAGATGATAGATGATAGATGATAGATGATAGATGATAGATGATAGATGATAGATGATAGATGATAGATGATAGATGATAGATGATAGATGATAGATGATAGATGATAGATGATAGATGATAGATGATAGATGATAGATGATAGATGATAGATGATAGATGATAGATGATAGATGATAGATGATAGATGATAGATGATAGATGATAGATGATAGATGATAGATGATAGATGATAGATGATAGATGATAGATGATAGATGATAGATGATAGATGATAGATGATAGATGATAGATGATAGATGATAGATGATAGATGATAGATGATAGATGATAGATGATAGATGATAGATGATAGATGATAGATGATAGATGATAGATGATAGATGATAGATGATAGATGATAGATGATAGATGATAGATGATAGATGATAGATGATAGATGATAGATGATAGATGATAGATGATAGATGATAGATGATAGATGATAGATGATAGATGATAGATGATAGATGATAGATGATAGATGATAGATGATAGATGATAGATGATAGATGATAGATGATAGATGATAGATGATAGATGATAGATGATAGATGATAGATGATAGATGATAGATGATAGATGATAGATGATAGATGATAGATGATAGATGATAGATGATAGATGATAGATGATAGATGATAGATGATAGATGATAGATGATAGATGATAGATGATAGATGATAGATGATAGATGATAGATGATAGATGATAGATGATAGATGATAGATGATAGATGATAGATGATAGATGATAGATGATAGATGATAGATGATAGATGATAGATGATAGATGATAGATGATAGATGATAGATGATAGATGATAGATGATAGATGATAGATGATAGATGATAGATGATAGATGATAGATGATAGATGATAGATGATAGATGATAGATGATAGATGATAGATGATAGATGATAGATGATAGATGATAGATGATAGATGATAGATGATAGATGATAGATGATAGATGATAGATGATAGATGATAGATGATAGATGATAGATGATAGATGATAGATGATAGATGATAGATGATAGATGATAGATGATAGATGATAGATGATAGATGATAGATGATAGATGATAGATGATAGATGATAGATGATAGATGATAGATGATAGATGATAGATGATAGATGATAGATGATAGATGATAGATGATAGATGATAGATGATAGATGATAGATGATAGATGATAGATGATAGATGATAGATGATAGATGATAGATGATAGATGATAGATGATAGATGATAGATGATAGATGATAGATGATAGATGATAGATGATAGATGATAGATGATAGATGATAGATGATAGATGATAGATGATAGATGATAGATGATAGATGATAGATGATAGATGATAGATGATAGATGATAGATGATAGATGATAGATGATAGATGATAGATGATAGATGATAGATGATAGATGATAGATGATAGATGATAGATGATAGATGATAGATGATAGATGATAGATGATAGATGATAGATGATAGATGATAGATGATAGATGATAGATGATAGATGATAGATGATAGATGATAGATGATAGATGATAGATGATAGATGATAGATGATAGATGATAGATGATAGATGATAGATGATAGATGATAGATGATAGATGATAGATGATAGATGATAGATGATAGATGATAGATGATAGATGATAGATGATAGATGATAGATGATAGATGATAGATGATAGATGATAGATGATAGATGATAGATGATAGATGATAGATGATAGATGATAGATGATAGATGATAGATGATAGATGATAGATGATAGATGATAGATGATAGATGATAGATGATAGATGATAGATGATAGATGATAGATGATAGATGATAGATGATAGATGATAGATGATAGATGATAGATGATAGATGATAGATGATAGATGATAGATGATAGATGATAGATGATAGATGATAGATGATAGATGATAGATGATAGATGATAGATGATAGATGATAGATGATAGATGATAGATGATAGATGATAGATGATAGATGATAGATGATAGATGATAGATGATAGATGATAGATGATAGATGAATATATATTGAAAATGGAGGACGAAAGATGAAAGACCGATGATTAAAGATAGATTTTAGAGAAACAGTTTGTCGGTCCTTTCTTGAAGGCCATAGGAGATTCGGGTAAACAACATCTGTGATTTTTGTGGTTTTTAGATTTCTACCGGTAAAAACATCGTGTGTAGAAAATGTCAAAACAATGAAAAATTTTGCTCATTCTTTTTTAGACTAAAGTAAATGGAAGAGTACTACAAAATACATATTTGTAGACATAAAAAGAATTGCTTTGGGAGACATCGGGAAATAAATTAACTACCCTAAATGACATTGTCAATTTGGTGGAAAAATACTACATTTTATGGAATTACTCGTACAAACTTTATGTGCGCTGGTTCTATGATTATGAGGTATTATTTTTCTACAAGTTGGCCACTTTGTGATGTATGTACCAAAGTGGTGTGACAATTAAGGACATTTCAAGTTATTTTTGCTATCCCGTCCGGTTGTGCGCACCATAACTCTTGACTCTTTATGCAATGATTTATCATATTTCTGATTAGTCTCCAAGATGGGCCATACTGCCCTCCTACGAAAGAAAGTCACATCTCCATTTTAATAGTTTTTAGATGTTTAGCTTTTACGTTTTTTAACTTTCGCGCTTTTTAATTTTTGGTTTAGGTTGGGGATCTAAATTGGTCTATGTGAGCTAGTTAAAATCGCTACCCTAACCTAAACCTAAAGGCACATAGTCGGCTTTCTATAACTCTAAAGTTGTCATCAATGATCACTTACAGACTAAATGGTTTCTCCATGGACCTAGTGACATCGCTTTTTTTGGACATTGTGACACTTTTGAAGGTGCCCCAATGTCCATGGACCTTACAAGACTTTTTATAGTGGACATTCTGTCCCTGAACATTATGGCATGCCACCAAATATATTCATAGTCGTGTAATACCCTATTTTCCCAATGAATACATATCGCTCACTCACTTCAAGACTGTCATAACTCAAAATTAAAAATTTTTGAGGTTGCTTTACAGAATTGCTAATTTTGCAAATATCAATAAAAAAATCTCAACGAAATTTAGTTTATAAGTTAACAATCGTATTTCGGATTATTCCACCTTTTCGGACTTAAAGATACACATACTGCCAATTTTCAATTTTGGGTTATGACACTCTTGAAGTAAGTGAGCGATATAGTCTATCTCCCAAAGATAGACTATAGAAAGATACACCTTTAACATTTTACTGTAATAATTATTTAAATACATCAGAGAACCGAACAACTTATTTGCCAACTTGTTCATTTAATATATGTAGCTTGTTTGCTCAACTCCATGCATTTTCAAACCCATTTATTCGATTTATTCAATATACTATAGCCAAATTAAGCCATTTGTCAACTAGAAGTTTTTAACAAATTATATTTCAATATTCTTTTTCGAGTGAACTTTTTAACGAATTTGCTTTCAAACTTGAAATATGTATTTTATATCGCAAAGCTGCAGACTTTTTGTGTTGTTGTCGTTGTCGTTATTGTGGAAATTTTAATTCAGTTTTCGCATTTCGGTTTATATAACTTTATTTTCGGGGATTATAAACTAATGTTTTCAATGCTCCAGCAAATATCAACGCATTTTAAACTAATGCCAAATATATGTGTGCATCATACATGCATTGTCGTAAGTGTGCATACAGTACAAAGTCAAGAAATTACGACGGCCAATGATGAAGCACATAAAATATTTGTATTTATTCTCATGTACATAAACATTCTTTAAGATAGATATATTTTTATCAGTTGTCGTGGCTTCGAGTTTATTATTTACAACTATTTATAATAATTATAACCTTCCCAGTTTATTATCCAAGTACTGTTTTGCTCATTCGTAATATGCAGATGCAGTTTACCCACACACAATGGGTAAACACACACCACATTCAAACGAAAGCCTCAAATACCACAACAAACGAAATAGGATGTGATGTATATTCTTCTATTCGTATGCATGTATGCAAATGTATGTACGAGTTTATAGATGTGTTTTTTTTCAATGTGTGCAATGCTTTCGCTACCTATAGAAATGCCAGAGTAGAACCAACTAAATGTATTGTGTTGAGCATCTACTTATGCATATATATGCTTATATGTGTATACGCGAATATTTTGAGAAATTTCTGAATTGTCCAGATCGAACTAGGTTCAGTGTAGGTCCCTAGTGATACCACGGACTCAGATGGCCCTCATCGAAATCAACCTGCCTGATAAACAATGTTATTAACATTATGAATATCGGTACTGGAAAGTTCTGTCAGACAATGTTCAACGCTTTTCACTTCCTCCTCATCACCACAGCTCCTGCAGAAGTAATTGGACTCTGACATGTTAGCCGATAAGGTAGTGTCGCACCAGAACTGGCACGAGGAGACATTTTGACATTCGCAGATCGTATCTTAGCCAAATTTGTCTAGCTAGCCTACAGGGACCAAAGCTTGCATGTAGACAGTGACGCAGCAATATATGTCGTCCCTTTCCTCGCTAGTTCTTCGGCTTTGCAGTTCCCCGGGATATACCTGTGCCCAGGTACCCATAGAGGTGCATGTTAAACTACTCAGCCATCTTGTTAAGAGATCTACGGCTTTCGAGGACTTTGTGAATTTAGGGATGTGGCATTCAGAGGATTGATGACAACTGACGGTACGAGTATCTTGTAGTCTGTGAACTTTATCAGGACTGAGTTCCTTACAGTGAACTCCGAAGTCAACATTATCGCCAAGCTTCGAACCGTCTGTGTAGAAGTGGATATAGTTTCTGTTTTTCGGTATTCTGCCAACCAATTCCTCTCTTGCATGTATCTTAGTTGTGAAGCTCCTCTCGAAGCTGTACACCATTGGTATATAGTGAACTAGGCCGGTTGTCATGGCACTACATTGTGATATCCTCATATGGCTTTAGTTCTTATACCTCCACATTAATAGATAGTTCCATCGTAATGCCGCTCTGGTGGCAACGTCTCTGGCCACAATATCAACGAGCAGTAGATGCAGTAGGACTTGTAGAGACTCAGTCACTCAGGCAAGGAGTTCTCTGAACCTTTGATAATTGGTTGGTAATGAATAGTTTATTAGTTGCCGTCCACCACACCCAAATGCGATAACCTTCACAAAAGACCAGCTCTGTTCCATTTATGCGAGGAGGGTCCATATGTGCGACCTTATTCTTCCTAGAAAAGAGAACCAGTTCTGCAATAGTATTGGGTGAGCTACAGCTATATATGTATATCCAATTGACGATTTTTTCACTGTAGGATTATAATGCGACGTTGGTTTTTTTTTATCAATTCCAGTACATTAATGGCGAATTCGTTTCTTCCAAAAAGTGCAACATTTTCATTGCCCTTTTTCCGAAAACGGCACTTTTGTTATACTTTTTTGAAATTTGGTAATTAAGTTACTCGAAATTAGCTCAACTAAAATTTCAAAAAAGCGCTATTATAGTGCAGTTTTCGGAAAAAGGGCAATGCAAGTGTTGCACTTTTTTGCAGAAAAGAATTCGCCATAAGTCTGAATAAAAATGTCCTATCTAGAATTATTCCTAGATTTTTTACACTTTAAAAAAAGACCAGATCTGTTCCAGTTATCCGAGGATTGGACCCTACTTAGGTTAATGCCAAACCGCTGCTTCTGGCCCATCTAGCCAATTTGTTCAGAGCCACATGAAGGATGTCTCCGAGGACGTTTTCGAACTTGCCAGTTACTACGATTGTCATGTCGTCCGCATATGCCACGACCATGCAGCCATAATGTTCTAGATCGAGCATGATTTCATTCACCGCTAGGTTTCAAATTAGTGGAGGTAGTTCTCCTCATTGTGTGGTCCCTCTGTTTACAAACCTTGATGGAGTTATGAGCCCAAGACTTGCTGTTATCCGTCGTCTGTTAAGCGGGCTTTGAATTAGTCGAATCAAACTAGAGATCACCATTAGATGTGACTGTGACACAACTACCGCATCTTAGTGAATGTTGTTAAAAGTAGGGAAGATTCCATAGTTCCCACAAGTTCGTGCAGGGTAGATACTGTAGACTTGCCCTTGTTCTAAGCATGCTGGTTCACCGACAGAAGTATTGTATCCAGGTTTTCTATAATAAAAGAATTTCAAAGTCTTTCCTCACCTTTAAGGAGGAAGCGGATAGCCTAATTGTCTGAAGTCCTTTGGCCTCTTTGGTGTACATCCATCGACTGGGGACATATGAGAGCCTGATAAATGTTTCCTTCATAAATGTTTTCCTGCCTGGGGATAGTGTACTTCTGGTCCAGGTGATTCAAAGGGCTTAAAGCTGTTAATCGCCCAGCTGATTCTGGATGCAGTCTTCTCGCTCTGTTGTATCACTTCTGTTGTTAGCGAAAGTTCTTTCCTGAAGAATATAAAGATAGTAAAGATAATTATGGGTCAAAGGCGGAGAAATTGTGCTACCTTAGTTGGACGTGCCCACAAATCTATGAGTCCTAAGAAAGTGGGATTGGATGGACCATTGAATAAGTGCAACGTCCAAAGCGTTCGGTGAAGGAATGGCGCCTATTTAGAGTGCCCTAACAATGCCGTCTCTGTAGCAGTTGATAACGTTGCTCCAGCCAGCTCTTATCTGGGCCAGAATTGTCCGGGATTACCTTGAAAAATGCCGCTCAGTTTCCGCAATAGCAGCAGGATGTTGATTAAGGACTTTGTTGCGTCTATAGCCATTTATGGCTTCGGAGACCGCCAATTGATGCTTTGTTTTCAGGGCATTCGATACTGACAATCTGCTGACGTCCGATGGAATGACATCTTGGATGTCGTCACGATAGCTCTTGGAGTCCTTTAGGATGTGTCGAGGATGTGGATCTGCAATTAAGATCTGGTGGTTAGGATGACTTGGCAGGTGTGTTGCCAGTAGGAACAGTTTAGTTAGCAGCACATTATGTTGTCTGACTGACAGGATCCTGGTCTCCTCATGAAGATGATACACATTCGTCACTTAGACACAAACAGTAGCGATTCGGAGTGCATTATTCTGCTTAGTTTGCAAATTTCTCCATTGCGTGTCGCTAAGGAATGAGGTCCATACTGGAGAGGCATAATTAAGGAGGGAGCGACCGATGGATTTATATGTCGCTACCAAAATGTCCTTATCTTTGCTCCAGGTGCCTGCTATTGCTTTCAGGTCCTTATTCCATGCTTTCACTTTTTGGTGTATATGTATAGGAGGGGTGTGACGAGATGTTGAGAATGGTGTCAAAGACTACCCCAGGGATCTTCTCGGGTCCAGGAAGTGAACAGGAACACTGTAGACTTTGCCGTAGATAATTGGAGATTGCGCTTCTCAAAGAAGTTTGTGATTATGGCTACATATGTAGTTTGAAATTTTTGCCATTACGTCATCCATATTAACGCCTTTGAATACACTATGCAACACAATTTTTGTCCAAGGGAAGTGGCTAACAGTTTCTGGTGCAACTAGGTGTCACAAACACGAAAAAAATATCAAAAAAAATTGTTATGGTAAATTATTTAAAAAAAAAAAAAATTGTAAAGTACATTCAGTATTTGGACCATAATTTTTCAAGTATAAGCCTGATTGAGCCGTGTTATGCCTCAAATTAAAGGGAATTATGCTACATATGCTGCAAATATCGAATCTTTGGTTTAGTAACAGTCGTCAAAAATATGAGAAAAAATGATTTTTTTTTTTAAAAACATTTTAAAAAATATTAGTGGTACAAAAAAACCATAAAAAATAGAAGAAAAAATCGAAAAAATTATTTTATTACATTTTTAAAAAGCCAGCATGCTAAAGAAGGAAACACTGTCTATTTGAAGAAAATCTATGGATAGATTTAAAAGTTATGAGCCATTTTGTAAATGTTAGGGAAATTCAAAAAATCTTGTTTCATATTTTTTCGTTATTATTATTGAATTCGCCATATGTGCGAGAGACATATAAGAGACATTGCACTTGCATTTTATTTTATGAGGATTGATGTCAGACATTATAAAATTATAGAGAGGACGAGGTTTTATGGTTGTTTGTAACCATCCATAAAACATGATATGCAATGTCAGTGTAATTCAGCACCTTAAAGAGATAAGTCGATTTTCTGAAAAATTATATTTCGAAGTATGAGTAAACGGCAAAGAACTTTTCAATGTGTAAATGATCCCGACAATTTCTGCTACATCTGTCGAAAATATGTTATTAAAAAAAATCGACGTGCGTTTAGTAAAATAATAGAAGAAATATATGTGCAATATTTTGGTATACGAGTTAAAAATATGAACGATCCGTGGACACCTAGTATTTTATGTAATTCGTGCCATGTAAATCTTACTCGATGGAATAGTGGAAGCATGCGGTAAGTACTTTACAATTAATGTATTACAATGTGGAATAAAACGTTTTAGTTTTAGACTTCACGTGGAATTTGTAATGCCAATGATTTGGAGACAACCATTCATTCACGATACGGACTGCAATTTTAAGTTAATAGATTGGAGTAGGAAGTGTCCAAGTATAGCTAACAGCCTAATAACTTTCAAATAGGCATTATTTTCTTCGCTAGGATGCAAGCTTTTAAAAAATAAAATAAAATATTTTTTTTTGATGTTTTTTCTATTTTTTATGTTTTTTTTTGTCCCAGGATTATTTTTTTTTTTTGCAAAAAATCTACTTTTTTCCAATTTGTTTAATGACTGTTACTAAACCACTGTTTCTAAGTGAAAGAGATATTTCCAACATTGGTAGCCAACATTAATAGCTTCAATTTAACGCATAAGTTGACCTGATCGGGCATATACTCCAAAAATTATAGTGCAAATACTAAGGGTACCTTCGACGATAATAGCATTTTTAATAAAAAATGTTTTAAAAAAAAATGATCCATAAAAAATTTTTGGTTTTGATTTTATATAACAGTATGCCACAATCTATACAAAAAAATAATTTTTAGGTCTAGGACACAAAAAAAAATATTTTTTGTTGCGTAGTGATACCAAACATCTGCTGGAAGACCAGGGAGTTTGGCAAGGTAGATGCTAAATAAAATGGGTGACAAGACTGCGTCCTGTGGAACCCCCATTTTAATCATGCGGAATTTGCATTTTTGGCCCCTTGTCTACCATTAAGGCAACTGGCAATCCATCGTTTGACATCATTTGGAAGGATGGAGTTCATGATGTCGGAAATCAGCATCGAATGGTCGACAGCGTCGAAGGCTTTGGACAGATCGAGAGCTGCTACTCCCTCGCTCTGTCGTGGGTCCTGATGTTCCTCGAGTTCTGTTGGTGAGTTTTCCGGGAAATGTGTGTCGAGCAGTAGTTTCAGCTACTGTTCACTGTTTTTTGTCTAGTTGTTGACCTCATCCTGCAAGTAAACCACTGTACACAGGGTGCAGGGGATAATATCTTTCGCAGCCTTGTGGCATCCGAAACCTTTTCCACTTCTCCACAGAAGGTGTACCAAGAACATCTTTGTGCTTTACTCGCTGAGGAGCCCAGTTATAAGTAAGACTCCGCATAAATACTGCCGATTACCTCTGACTGCAAACCATACACCGGTGACCACGAGGTCGTATAACAACCCGGTGTTAGACTATTTTTTTTAATAAAACCACTACTTGATATATCATTTGGCGTTACCCAGAGTGCAAAACGAGGAAGCGATCTACCGTTACACCCCAGGTCGAACATAGTTATACAGCGTGATCCATTTCGAGGTTCCCTACTTTTTTAAAGAAAAAAACAGAAAATTCAAATTGAATGGGGAATGTTTATTATTATTTAAAAGGACATTCTTTTATTTTTATTTTTTGAAGATTATGTCTATCAAATGTTGGCCGCGGCTACGTCTCAGATGGTCCATCCTTTGAGTCAAATTATCGATGATTCGTTCGACCATTTCGACTGGTAACTGGCGAATGACACGCTAAACGTTGTTCAGGCGTAAGTCTTTCCATGATGAAATGCCAAACAATACTTAACAAAAATAACATGACAGCATGACACGAACGTCTAACACGACTATATTTGCTTCTCGGAAGCACATATACAGAGGTCGGCACTCAATGTGTTACCAACTGCAAACCCTTTCGCTTAATAGCAACGACATCTTTTATTGGCAAGCGTCAGACGATTATGTTGTTTACAAGCCTTCTTATGCATTTCGTTTCACGTTTCAGAAAAACTCCTAATAGTTTCATTAAATCTAACAACAATTATGAATTATTTGTAATGACCTCCATTCAATTGCATTGACAACTTCGGTTGGTGCTCTATTACTGTATCTGCGTTTGTTGTTGCAGCTGCTACTTGTGTGAAATAGAGCAGAACTTTTTTCCTTTCGAAAATCAGTTTCCTTAACTTCAGTTTAGGACTGCTTTAAGAAAACGTTGTCCATTGAATTCAAAAATGTTGTCTCAATTATTAAAAGAGTTCCCTTTTCATCCTGGACACTTCTGAAATATGTAAATCTGTATGCACGCGTTCTTAATGTTGCATGTTATAGTGAGCGCTAAGTGCATTTTTGGAACACGTATTTGCATCTTTTCTGTTGCATCTAAACATTAACTGCCACACAATCAAAATACATAAATGTATTTGTATGTATAGTATACCGAAATGCTGCTATCAAAGTTCAGACTTACTTACATTCGCGTATCCTCTTCAAGAAGGAAAGAAAAAGAGTTTAAGAAGAGTTTTCTTACACTCAACGAAATATATATGTAAATGTATCCAATGGTTGTGTTTTGTAGAGTTGTGATATTTTTGTTAGGGTTTATTATTCTCTGTTGTTAAAATTCTTAAATTTCAGCTCAAGTTTTCTTCGGGAAGATCCATTCATCCCTACCTCCCTCCCGCGGTAATAAAGTAAATACATAGATGGATATATTTGTACACACAATACATGTGCACATTGAAAGCGGCATACTTGCATAAATTCACTTTTTACAAGATTTTATTGTGAAATTACCATAAATTTAGTTGGATTTTTAGTCGGTTTTGGTGGAAAAGTTGATGTTGTTTACACAATTTCATAATTTTTGAGCGAAATTTCATTACGTCAAGGGCTCTGGCCCGCTTGATGAAACAGAGACGTCTGTCTGGCCTGGAGTTTTTTTTAAGGAGGAATGGAAAACAATTTCATATACTCTGCACAACTATCTACCAAACTATATACTTAATATGTGTCGCCAAATGCGTTAAAACTAAAAACCGGGAACTTTTATATATGGTTACAAAAAATATGTCAGGTAGAGCGTCACGAAGTAAAATGGGTTGGAACATACGCGTATGAATGGGATATTAATCAAAACGTGGACCGGTATAGTTGCAAAATGTAGTTTATTGTTCGTATAGGACCATCACATGAGGACTTTATCAAAACTTGGGCCGGTGTATCCCTTTTATAATAAACATAACTATCGATCATCGTACCAGTGTTGGTACTATGTTGCGACTCTGCCACTTGACGACTTCCCATATTGCCATTTTTTCGGCTTGATAGACACTACAGGTATCTTGTAGTCTGTGAGCTACATCCAAACTAAGTTCTTCACAGTGTACTTCGAAGCCTACCTTTTCATCAAACTTCTAACCATTCGTATAGAAGTGGAGATGGTTTCTATTACCTGGTATTCTGCCAACCCATTCATCTCTGGCTGGTATCGTAATGATGCAGTTCCTCTCGAAGGCGTATACCGTTGGTATATAGTCCACTCGGTAGGTTACCATAGCTCCAGTGACCATAGTTCTTGTACCTCCACATTGATAGGCAGTTTAATCTTAGTGCCGATCTGGTTGCAACTTCTCTCGCCACAATATTAATCGGCAGTATATGGAGTAGGATTTGTAGAGACTCAGTCGCTGTAGTCCTTAAGGCTCCGCTTATGCACAGGCAGGCGTGCACCATACCACAATGCCGTGCAACAGTATTGGACAAACTACTGCTATATATATTCAATGGACGAATCTAGGAGAGAGACCCCACCGCGACCCTACAGCCTTCCTGCAGGAATATAAGGTGACGTTGGGCTTCCTTACACGTTCCACTACGTTAAGTCTGAATAACACTTTCCTATCTACAATTATTCCTAAAAATTTTGCACTTTCAGAAAAGACTAGACCTTTTCCATTTATCCGAGGAGGAGGGTCCACATGTGGGATATTATTCATCCCTATAAAGAGAACCAATTCTGTCTTGTTTGCGTTAACGCCCAAACCGGTGCTTGTTCAGAGTAACCTGTAGGATGTCTCTGAGGACGTTTCGAATTTGTCACTTACTGCGGTTGCAACGTCGTCCGCATATGCTACGACCTTGCATCCACAACGTTCTATGTAGATCTAGCAGTACTTCATTCACCGCTAGGTTCCAAATTAGAGGAGATAGTACTCTTCCCTGTGGAGTCCCTCTGTTTACAAACCTTGTTAGAGTTGTGGACCCAAGATATGCTGTTATGCGTCTTCTGTTGAGCAGGCTTTGAATTAGTCGAATCAAGCTAGAGTTCACCTTTAGATGTGACAGTGCCGCAATTACCCCATCCGAGTAAATTTTGTTAAAAGCTCCTTCTATGTCAAGAAATTCCACCATGGTGAATTCCTTGATATGTAGGGACGATTCGATAGAGCTCATGAGTTCGTGCAGGGCTGATTCTGTAGACTTTCCCTTATTATAAGCATGTTGGTTCACCGACATCTAGTTACTGCCTTAGCTTCTTCATCCTGGTAGAGAAGTGTGTTGCAGAAGATTTAGAGGGCAGTATCGTGAGAGTTCTCTCGTTAAACACGGATATTATTTACACTCCTTCAAGTGGTGACGGAAGTTTAATAACTTATCTGCACTTTACTTTTTTACACTAAATAAACAAAAAGACGACCCCGCCCTCTTCTGTATCAATTGCGCACATTGCGTTCTAGATATGTAATGTAAGGTGATACATTTTCTTCGTATTGGCTCACTGATCTGATCCCGCCGTTCTGCAATGGTTCTGAAGATATTAGATCTTTAGTAGTGGAATCGAATATGTTGGACAATGCCCATAGCAGGGCAAGTTCACTGAAAACGTCTTGCATGATCTAGTCAGCTTTATTGAAGGATCCCTCTCTCTTAACATAGGAATATACTACGGTAGCTTTCTTAGATATAGAGGGGATCTTCAATAACATAAATCCAGTCGCAATAATTACGGCTTTAGCAACCCTGGGGGTTGATAGCAGTATACATAGGTTAATTCAAAACCTTCTGATTCAGAGACACATTTCAGCTATATTTGGGTCAACTTACCTCCACAGATTTGTCAGCAGGGGAACGACTCAAGGAGGGTGTTCTGTATGCTCTGCAATGGAATCTCTTCATTAAAAATATTCTGCTTTCTCTGGAGATGATGGGTGTAAGGTTTGTTGCCTATGCAGATGACGTGGCAATAGCTGTTAAAGGGAAGTTTCCGAGTTCTCTTAGAGATATCCTACTGCAGGTCCTTCATAGAATCGCAAGATGGGCCTCTAATAACGGTATTGGTGTTAACTCGATCAAGATGGAACTAGTTCTTTTCACCAGGAGAAATAAGGTACCAACAATTACACCTATCTCCTTGGGAATATTGAAGTTCACTTCTCGGAAAGCGCAAATTGCTTAGGTATTTTTCTACACTGGAAGTTGCACTTCAAACCCAACATTCTGGAAAGAGCAAAGAAGGCCGTGGTAGTGCTATATATCTGACAAAGCGAAATAGGAAAACACTGGCGTGTAGTTTATTCGTTGTATACGGCATTAGTCAGACCGATAATGCTGTACTGCATTGTCGTCTGGTGGACAGCTATGCAGAAATTCATCTTCTCCGCGCTACTAAACAAGGTTCAGCGAATGGCTGCCATGTGTATCACAGGTGCTCTGAGAATAACACCAACTGAGGCGCTAAATGTTATACTACATTTAATACCGCTAGACATTATAGCAATCCAATATGCCGCATGTACTGCACTCTGGTCAGGAAATTACTACGGACATAGTGTCATTCTAGACACAATTCCTGACCCTCCGGGCATTGTTGATTACCCTATGACTGAACCAATTTTTGACAAGAAGTATAGTATACCTGATAGATTGAAAGGAATGGTTATATATCAGCACAGATTCAAACTCCACAACCAAGTGGACTGTGGTGCCATTTCTGAGGAACTTGAGATATCACTTGCAAAAAGACTACCTGATCACTGTAGTGTTTACCAGGCAGAAATATTATCTATTAAAGAGGTAGCGGCTTGGCTGAAAATTAATGTTCTGGCTAATGTCGGCATCAATATTTTCTCTGATAGTCAGGCTGTAGAATTTAAAAGCTAGCCTCGACTATCGCAGATCTCTTAACGAGATGGCTGAACAGTTCAATATTCAACTGTTGTGGTTGCCGGGCCAAAAGGACATATCAGGGAACTGCAAGGCAGATGAACTTGTAAGACTAGGAACTACCTTACACTCCCCAGGGGAACTGGGAGGATGTCCTCGTTTTCCCGTTCCGCGTCAAACGACTTGCAAGCTGGCAGATGGTCACTGGTCAGGAACTGAATACATTCCAGGCTGATGTGGCAAAGACTAAACTCAAATCGTACGAACGCACTGCTGTCGTTGTCGAGACCGGACGTCTCACTTATCGTGCCTGTCATGGCGGGTCACTGTCATATTATACGGTTCGCAGAGAGATTGAAGGTTTTGGGTAATTACTTTTGCTGAAGGTGTGAAGACGAAGAGGAGGAGAAATCAATAGAACACCCTTTGTGTCGGTGCCTCGCTCTCTCTTGAACGCGACATGCAACCTTAGGTCATCATTTCTTTGCGGAGTTAGCTAACTGGGTTGATGTTGGAATCTGCCAAGTCTAGTCCAATTGAGTAGTTATACAAGCTGCCACTCCTACCCTAACCTATGCTCTCACATCTTCCAACCCAGTGGAAATTCTTCTTTTTAGAAGCACAGTAACCATTATAAGTTGTGCAGTGCATCCAAACAGTCGCAATTTATGAAACTTTGCAGGAAAAGATGCGATAGGGGGCAAAAGATGAAAAATGCATTTAATACTGGAACTCTGCATGAATGGGTTACAATTAAAACAAAACGGGCCAAACACTCGCGATATCTCCAAAAAAGCACTAATTCAGCCGATTTGTAAGAAAATCTTACGACATCTCTTTCTTACTAACCTGCTAAAAAGGGTGCAGTGATTTTTGCTGTTATGTTTGTACCGGTACAATCCCAAACGAGTAATAGGTCCATTAAGGGCATGGATCGGTTCGCAGAACCATTAATTTTAGCATGGCTTTGTCATTGAAGGTGGTTAATTGCCATCTTGTGACATATCCAAGTACTAGTCTTAAAGAGTAACACCTACAGTATCACAAATTACGAAGCAAGACTGAGCTGCTAAGGCTTGGATAACCCGACGGGTTCTATATGAGAGAATAAATAACTCAACGGATCATCAACTAATCAGTAGATAACCCTGCTGATCATCAACTAATGAGCAGATAACCCTGTTCGTAGTCAATGAAGGAGAAGATTATGCAATTGGTTGTCAAATAAGGAGTAGATAGCCCAACTGGTGCTCTACTAAGGAGTAGATAACCCAGCTGGTGCATTACTAAGGAGTAGAAAACCCTGTTCGTAGTTGAACTACTACGGAGTATATAACCCAACTTGTCGTATAGTAAGGAGTAGATAACCTGTCTAGTAGTCAACTAAGGGGTGGATAACCCAGCTCGTCCTCTCTAATGACTATATAACCCAACTGGTCGTCCATTAAAGATAACACAACTGGAGTAGATACCCGTAACCCAACTGACTCATTACTAGGGATTAGATAACACTAATTGTCGTATACTAAGGAGTAGATAACCTAGCTTGTCGTGTACTAAGCAGAATTATTGTTTGGTTAATTGATACCAACCAATCTCAATGCGATCAATTCAGTCAGTGATCCCCGGTAAATTCAGATAAATTGACACTTCATTTCCCGCAGGATGTGTATGTATGTCTATCTAGTTGTTCAGTATAGAAGTCTATACGCAAGACCGCTTGTTTTTAAATTTTACAGAATCTGGCGGAAAATAGTTTACATTGTTTTTGTATGTAGTACCGTTGCACCTGGCGTCTTGAAATTTTATATGATTGCATTTGACAGCAAAATGCATTACTTAACAACAAAAAATGCATGGTATGGGAGCAACGGACGTGACCCTATTCAGACGACCTATACATTACGCTCTCCCCTCACTTTCACAGCGCTCCTGGTAGTGCAACGCTCCAAGTTAGTTGCATCCAAAAATTGCCATCGTACGTCACCGCTTGATTTGTTTGCACAACTACCACGGTCTTTTTCGTCGTTTCGTCTAAGAAAAGTTTTGACGAAAATCGCTGGCAAAGGGATTGAGAAGTGAAAAGTGAAGATGAGTGGCTTTTGCTGGATGCAGGATGCAGTCGCCGCTGCTACTGCTGCTGCTCCTAAAAGGGTTTTCTATTTATTTGTGTTTCACTCTGAGGCAACTTTATGCAAAACTTTGTTTAGAATTATTTTATATCCCCGAAATATTTACGCAAATTGTATTTTGCGCGTACAATTTTATGGTTTTATTCAGTGTTAAAGCAACAAAACTTATTTGGGGGCAGAACAGAGTTGAGAAATTTAAATGGATTCCATACTCGGCGTTAATGGATTGGAGTGGAGAAGGCGGACATTGTCTATAAGTGGCGGTGGATTTTTTTTTGATTTTGTGTGTAAACTTCTGGTGAAGGAATTTCATGGGATAAGACATAGCTTTGAATGAAATTTCGGATCAAATAAACATTTTAGCAGGCGAAATTTTTGGCAAATTTTATTTTAATAATAATCGGAATTTTTTGGAATACATTTTACTCAAATAAATTATCTTCTAACGGCCAATTCCTCAATCTCCGGTTATCCTACAGTTAGAGCTAAACTACAGTGTTATCTGTCAACTTGTATGAAATTTTTATTTTTTTAACTGTGAGTTAGCTCTAACCGGAGGTTGTGAAATTGGGAGTTAGTGGCAATATTAATTTACAAATTTGGGAAAAACTTTACTTGTTCATTTATTTTGTATGTATTATGTCTATGTCGAAACGTATATATGGGGGATTTCATGTGAATTGAGCGAATTTGTAAAACCGATGTCTTCTGATCGGGATGGAACTGACATCTAGTTTAGTCCTATTTGATAGTAGTTACGGCGCAAAATTTTAACGAGATCGGTTAAGGACAGCCCGAGTTGGAATGAGTTGAATTTCGAAATTCTGGTCAAACGGCCTTTTTTTCCCATCCATATAACTAGTTACCTATTGTAACGGGTTTACCAATAGGAATGATATGTTTTTGAAATGACTATTCGGCCATTTGTAATATGTCATGATCTGTCATTTGTTTTTCATTGTATTCAGTAGTGTTAACAATTTCATCATGGAGAAATATACGCAAGAACAACGTTTACAAATTATTCTGTTTTATTATAAAAAAAAACTCCAATTGCAACTTTTCGTGTACTAAGTCAATTTTTTTTAAATCAAAAAAAAAAACTATTTCCATACGACCTACAACCTTGACACCCATAAGCAATATTTTAGCTCTCGTCAAGAGCTATCTTTTTGCCATTGACCGATTCCCAATCCGATGTACCGATAAGGAGCTACAGCAAAAAATAAACTTTCCGTACACATTTCAAAATGATGCTAAGTCCATTTTTTTTAAATCCAAAAGAACACTTTCCAGTCGACTTACGACCTTGACACACATGAGCAATATTTTTGCTCTCGTTAAGAACTAATTTTTTGCCATTGACCGATTCCCAATCCGACGTACCGTTAAGGAGCTAGAGCAAAAATAAACTTTCCGTTCACATTTGAAAATGATGCTAAGTTCATTTTTTTTAAATCCAAAAAAAAAAACACTTTCCAGTCGACCTACGACCTTGACACCCGTGAGCAATATTTGAGCTCTCGTTAAGAGCTATCTTTTTTCATTGACCAATTGTGGCTACGTGCCACACAGCAAATGAAACAATTGAATTGATGCGAGAAAAGATTGAAGAATCTATTATTTCAAGAAATTGAGATATTGAATGGCCTCCGAGAAGTTGTGATTTAACACCATTAGACTATTTCTTGTGGGGTTATTTGAAGTTATTGCACGCTGAAAAAAAATCGCTTCTGTAGTATATTGTCCCAAACATATTCGGCTTGAAACATATATATGTTTAGGGTACACTCCAAACATATAATATTTGATACACACATTTGGGAGGATGTTGTTCTAAATAAATCTTTGTTCACATCCCAATATGTGTTTATTTTGGACTATTTTATCCGAAACAAATATTTGGTTGCATTTAAGTATTCAGAAAAAAAATTGAGTTTCATTTTTCAGTAATTCAAAGTAAATTTTTAGAAATTTTTCATGTCGTAAGAATAATAAATAATAATAATTGAAATCGTATAATCTTGGATCGAAATCTATTACTTGGAGGATTGAAAACTAATGATGGCTTGGAATACTCAGAAATTTTAAATTATTAATTTAAAACAGAAGTTAATGCTGCATTTCTTATCATAACTGGGAGGTTGAATGATAAACCTAAATTCGAAAAATTCAACAAAAGTTTCGAAAATATTTTTTAAATAAAATATATTTGGAGAAATTCCTAAACAATAATTTTATTTGTTTTCACACATATTTTATTTGAGAAATTTAGTTTGCAAATATTATATGTTGTAACATATTAATATACGAGTTCCAAATATATTTTATTGATTTTCAAATAATATTTATTTGATCAGAAATATATAATATTTAAAAATTTGTGTTCCAAATATATTTTCTTTCGATTCAAACATATCAGAAAAGGCGATTTTGCCCCGTGTGGTCTTTCGAAATAAACCAGACTCTCTTCAAGCTTTACAAGTGAATATTGAACGTGCTATTCATGACATACGACTTGGCTCGAATAAATTCAAGCCGAGAGGCCCAATTTTCGACCACTTTTTGCAGCATTTGGGGCTGTATGTCAGCAACAACGCGCCAAATATTCTCATCCAAGGCATCCTAGGTCAATCGTGTCGGGCTTATCTGCGAAGACAAGCGACTTCACATAACCCCACAAAGTAGTCCAGCGGTGTTAAATCGCACGATCTTGAAGGCCACGCCACAGGCCCACGACGCACAGTATGCGAAATTCAGTATCTAGAGCGTCAAAAGTCCATAACTTTTTCCCCTATCCACCTACGCATTCCAAATTTGGGGTGAGTGGTTTTACCGACAAGTCAATACTTCTGTGAAAAATGGGCGAAATCGTGCAAATGCGACGCCTTATTTATTAACATAACTCGGTTTAGCCCAACATATATATCATAACTGGGAATATGAATAATGGGACAAAGATTTACGGACCTACCCCTCAACCATACATACTATTAATATGGACTTCGTATTAAAGCTTCGCTCTCCTATCGGCACCGTAGTTGGAACATGATTCGATATTTGAATTTAAATTTTACTAACTTCTTTTCTTTGTCTTTAACAAATGCAAACTTTATATGGATGATGGAAGTGGCTGAATTGTTCCAAATTACCACTTTGTCTTCCCTTTCTAGTTTAAAAGCAGTAATTTCAATTGGAAACTTCCATCCGCAGCAGTTTATTCCACTAATTTTTGTTTGTATACGGAACACAATCGCCTCTTTTGATATGTTTGAATCGAAAGAAAATATATTTGGAACACAATTTTTTTAATATTTTATATTTCTGAGCAAATAAATTTTATTAGAAAACCAGTAAGGAAAGGCTAAAGTCGGGCGGTGCCGACTATATAATACCCTACACCACTCTCGTAATATTGAATAACTCTGATATACAAATTTTGTAATTCATGTATAAATTGTTTAAATAAATTTACTTTTGGGACATTTTATACTTAAATAATACCCTGTTCCACAGTGTGGTATAGGGTATAAAAACGACTGGATCTAAAGAGTCAAATCGGATGAAACATATATATGGGAGCTATAGCTAAATCTTAACCGATTTTCTTCAAATTCGGTAGTGTTGGTTCATGGATCAAGAAACTCTACCATTCTAAATTTCAAAATGATTGGATGTCAAATACAGCTTCTTCAGGACTAAAGAGCAAAATCGGACGAAACATATATATGGGAGCTATAGCTAAATCTTAACCGATTTTCTTCAAATTCGGCAGTGTTGGTTCATGGATCAAGAAACTCCACCATTCTAAATTTCAAAACGATTGGATGTAAAATACAGCTTTTATAGAACTAAAGGGCCAAATCGGACGAAACATATATATGGGAGCTATAGCTAAATCTTAACCGATTTTCTTCAAATTCGGTAGTGTTGGTTCATGGATCAAGAAACTCTACCATTCTTAATTTCAAAATGATTGGATGTCAAATACAGCTTCTTCAGGACTAAAGAGCAAAATCGGACGAAACATATATATGGGAGCTATAGCTAAATCTTAACCGATTTTCTTCAAATTCGGCAGTGTTGGTTCATGGATCAAGAAACTCTACAGCTTTTATAGGACTAAATGGCCAAATCGGACGAAACATATATATGGGAGCTATAGCTAAATCTTAACCGATTTTCTTCAAATTCGGCAGTGTTGGTTCATGGATCAAGAAACTCTACCATTCTAAATTTCAAAACGATTGGATGTAAAATACAGCTTTTATAGGACTAAATGGCCAAATCGGACGAAACATATATATGGGAGCTATAGCTAAATCTTAACCGATTTTCTTCAAATTCGGTAGTGTTGGTTCATGGATCAAGAAACTCTACCATTCTAAATTTCAAAATGATTGGATGTAAAATACAGCTTCTACAGGACTAAAGAGCAAAATCGGACGAAACATATATATGGGAGCTATAGCTAAATCTTAACCGATTTTCTTCAAATTCGGCAATGTTGGTTCATGGATCAAGAAACTCTACCATTCTAAATTTCAAAACGATCGGATGTAAAATACAGCTTCTATAGGACTAAAGGGCCAAATCGGACGAAACATATATATGGGAGCTATAGCTAAATCTTAACCGATTTTCTTCAAATTCGGCAATGTTGGTTCATGGATCAAGAAACTCTACCATTCTAAATTTCAAAACGATTAGATGTAAAATACAGCTTCTATAGGACTAAAGGGCCAAATCGGACGAAAGATATATATGGGAGCTATATCTAAATCTGAACCGATTTCAATCAAATTCAATAGCGATCTTAACAGCCGCGAAATACTCTAAACTGCAAAATTTCAGAACGATCGGAGTGAAATTGCGACCTGTAGTCGACGAACAACTTTACATGGACAGACGGACGGACAGACATCGTTAAATCGACTCAGCTAGTGATTCTGAGTCGATCGGTATACTTTAAGGTGGGTCTAGCTGTGTTATTTTCAGGTGTTACAAACATCTGCCGTGAAACAAACTTATAATACCCTGTACCACAGTGTGGTGTAGGGTATAATCAATAAAATATATTTGGAACGCATATATTAATATATTACAACAAAATATATTTGCAAACTAAATTTCACAAATAAAATATTGTGTTTATGTACAAATAAAATAATTTTTTAGGAATTTTTCCAAAAATATTTTATTTAAGAACGATTTTCAAATCGTTTGCTGACTCTTTCGAATTTCAGTTTTAATTTTTCCTTGGTTCCGAATTGTACCATATGCAGCATTGACTTCTGTTTTAAATCAATCATTTCAAATTTCTGAGTATTCCAAGTCATTATTAGATGTCAATCCTCCATGTAACTTATTTTAATATTTATTTCCAAGATTATAGGGTTTCAATTATTATTATTTTTATGAACATTAATAATATCTAAAAAATTCACTTTGAATTACTGAACAATTCAACACAATTTAGGTATTTTCTCAAAACTTACATGCAAATGCATATTTGTTTCGGAAATAATTGTCCCAATTAAAAACACATTGTGTTTTAAACAAAGATTTGTTTGGAACAATATCTTCCCAAATATATATAAATAATTTTTGTGTGTACCAAATATTATAGATTAAAGTGTAAATAAAGGGTTTTCTGATAACAGTGATATGATTTCTTTGAAAAAAAAACACACTTATTGTTAAGGAAATTCAGAAGTTTTTCATTTAATGTGAAGTACAATTGATACCATTAAGTTCTAAATAAAACGTCATTCAAATGGCCTCCACGATTCTTCTGCAGGAACGAATTCGATGAACCCAATTTTCGAGCAAGGTCGTAGGTCGACTGGAAAGTGTTTTTTTTTAGGATTTAAAAAAAATGGACTTATCATCATTTTCAAATGTGAAAGGAAAGTTTATTTTAGCTCTAGCTCCTTAACTGTACGTGGGATCGGTCAATGGCAAAAAGATAGCTCTTAACGGGAGCTAACATATCATGGGCGTCAAGGTCGTAGGTCGACTGAACATATTACAAATGGCCGAGAAGTCACTTCAAAATCATAGCATCCTTATTGGAAAACTCGTTATGTTGGGGACAATTTTTTTCACATGTCCATTTTAACATTATTTGAACATCATCTAAATATTCCGGAACTCGACCAAATACTTCCTTTAGCGTCACTTAAAGTCTAGTAATAGTGTGAACAGTAAGTGTATGCAGTTTTACTTCTGCATATGATTCAGTCACTATAATTCCATCCGGATAACATAATATGAGGGGAATATTTTTGAATTTACTAACATTTCATGTCGAGATCTTATATTCGACAAAAACACGACAGGATAGATTAACCCATGTTGTACAATATTAACACAATGTGTCAAACAAACATCCTAACTAAAAATGTTCTTGAAATTCGCGTTATTATAAATTATAAATATGGGGATTTATTTGATTTATAATACAAATATCAATAAGTGTATATATAACATATAGAAAAGGGGTAACGCATCAAAGGAGTGGCCTAAGACCCTAAGTTTATGCGGAGGAGATCCTTTTTAGAACACATTAAGTCATTTTACTTATGTCCGTCCATCCGTAAGCCTGACTGGAGCGAACGATAACCCTCGAAACTATAGTTTCCAGAGATTAAACAGAGATTCGTCAGGGCGACGAACAAATTCATCAATAGGATTATCCGTACGTTAGCAGACTTTTGACGAATGGCGAAGCTTTTTCTATCAGTGTAATGTAAGAAGTTTATATTAATGTGTCGATAATCCTAAACCACAATCACTTGGCAGAGTTGTGACTTTTTCCATCTATGGTTAAATTCAATACAAATCCTTCTTGTGAAATCTTGTAACAGCGAAATGTCTATAGTTTCGTTTGATCCAGTACTTATGTATATTCCTGCCATAAAGTAAAAACACGCGATCGCACTCGCTTTTGTCTTTTAGCTTGCACCCAAACATCAAAAATTTGCTGATATTATATTTGGCAGCACATGACGGAATATACAAATAAATGGAAGGACTGCAGCTCTCTGCAGTTGCTTTTTAGATGTTCTTAAAGAGGACAGAATAAAGAATCTTTAAATAATATTGGGATCTCTCGCACTCGCCAGCAAAAAAAAGTTATATTCCAAAGAAAGTTTTCTTCAAAAATACAGTTTAAGAATATGTTTTTAATTCGTTGTAAAAAATAATTAGAAATGCCTTGAAGTTCCAGCGATGCATCTTTTTTTTATTAATTAAAGACATACATCTTCCTAAAGCAAAAAGCATGAAAAGAATATATTAAATAGGAAAAAAGTTATTGTAACTCAAAGTGATATGAGTGTGAAGGGAGCATATCGATACCTCCATTCTAAAACATGCTAAGTCGACTTAGCATGCCTTTTTGCACTTAGCATAGTTTATAATGGAGGTATCGATATATAAACAGAAATAATCATGAGATTTGAAGTACTGTTATTCAGAGATACATAATATTTTAAGTGTAATGATTATTTTATCATGCTTCTTGGAGTGTTTTACAACATTTCTAAATATAATTACATATACAAAGATCATCCAAATTTTTTTTGGGGTTTTGACGCACTAGATTCACAGTTTCGCACACTGTGCGACGCGAAATAATGCACTCACCAAAAGTTTCCTTCAATAAATTGATTGTTTCGGTGGCTGTATGGCATGTAGCGCCGTCTTGTTGGAACCAAAGGTCGTCAACATCAACATCCTCCAATTCAGGCACGAAAAAGTCATTAATCATGGATGTAACATTATGGCCCATTGACTGTAACATTATGGCCGGTTTCATTTTTGAAGAAATATGGACCAATGATTCCCTCTGTCCATAGAACACACCATATAGTGACTTTTTGCGGATCTAACGGCGGTCTAAAAATGTAACATAAAGGAGACCCTTGTTATATTGCGGATGCGTCGCGCGAACCGAACCATTATTATACCCTACACCACACTGTGGTACAGGGTATTATATGTTTGTTTTATGGCAGATGTTTGTAACACCTGAAAATAACACAGCTAGACCCACCTTAAAGTATACCGATCGACTCAGAATCACTAGCTGAGTCGATTTAAGCATGTCTGTCCGTCCGTCCGTCTGTCCATGTAAAGTTGTTCGTCGACTACAGGTCGCAATTTCACTCCGATCCTTCTGAAATGTTGCAGTTTAGAGGATTTCGCAGCTGTTAAGATCGCTATTGAATTTGGTTGAAATCGGTTCAGATTTAGATATAGCTCCCATATATATCTTTCGTCCGATTTGGCCCTTTGGTCCTATAGAAGCTGTATTTTACATCCAATCGTTTTGAAATTTAGAATGGTAGAGTTTCTTGATCCATGAACCAACATTGCCGAATTTTAAGAAAATCGGTTAAGATTTAGCTATAGCTCCCATATATATGTTTCGTCCGATTTGGCCCTTTAGTCCTATAGAAGCTGTATTTTACATCCAATCATTTTGAAATGTAGAATGGTAGAGTTTCTTGATTCATGAACCAACACTACCGAATTTGAAGAAAATCGGTTAAGATTTAGCTATAGCTCCCATATATATGTTTCGTCCGATTTGGCCCTTTAGTCCTATAAAAGCTGTATTTTACATTCAATCGTTTTGAAATGTAGAATGGTAGAGTTTCTTGATCCATGAACCAACATTGCCGAATTTGAAGAAAATCGGTTAAGATTTAGCTATAGCTCCCATATATATGTTTCGTCCGATTTTGCTCTTTAGTCCTGAAGAAGCTGTATTTTACATCCAATCGTTTTGAAATTTAGAATGGTAGAGTTTCTTGATCCATGAACCAACACTACCGAATTTGAAGAAAATCGGTTAAGATTTAGCTATAGCTCCCATATATATGTTTCGTCCGATTTGGCCTTTTAGTCCTATAAAAGCTGTATTTTACATCCAATCGTTTTGAAATTTAGAATGGTAGAGTTTCTTGATCCATGAACCAACATTGCCGAATTTGAAGAAAATCGGTAATGATTTAGCTATAGCTCCCATATATATGTTTCATCCGATTTGGCTCTTTAGATCCAATCGTTTTTATACCCTACACCACACTGTGGTACAGGGTATTATTTAAGTATAAAATGTCCCAAAAGTAAATTTATGTAAACAATTTATACATGAATTACAAAATTTATATATCAGAGTTATTCAATATTACGAGAGTGGTGTAGGGTATTATATAGTCGGCCCCGCCCGACTTTAGCCTTTCCTTACTGGTTTTGGTAATAAATTTGAACAAATTTGCAAACGTTGTTCCGGAGTAAGTCTATACAATATGAAATGGCAAACCAAACTGAGCATAAGTCAAGTGACAGCTGTCAAAAAGACCAACTCCGAATAAAGTATTTCCAGATTGAAAAGCACGCGTCTAAAAAACCCCTGTATATTACGTGTAGCTTATAAGTTATATGAATATTCAACCCCCTTCAAATCAGATAGTCCTTAACCAATCGCATTACCTAGTAAAGACATCTTATTACCCTCTTCATTACATTTAGTCAACATGTAATGACTTGGTTGATTGTGCAATTAGTATTAAGCGATCTTCCTATGAATCACGAGGTAGGTCAGTGGTTATGATGCTAAACCAAGAAATCATGAGGTTGCGAATTCAAGCCCACCTCCCGGAAAATTAAATTTTTCGACATATGTCGATAACAATCGCTAATTGCGCTCTTCTCAATTTTACGCTCTTTTACTTTCTCACCACATTCCGCCAGTGATGGTGGTGAACAAGCAATAGCAACTCGGAAATACCCACTACCACACAACATACTCATAAAAGTATTAAATGCTTCCGTTTACGCTTACTTTTGAATTAATTGTAAGCTTGGGGGAAATTGGTTATTTTTCAGCTTTTGGTATGCTTTAGTGGAAGCATACCAAAAGCTCCACTTACATGTATGTATGTATGTGTAAACATAATTCGAAAGGTGGCCAAATTTAGTTAAATTTAAGCAGTTATTAATTTTGAATTTATTTTACACGTCAGTGAATTTGGTGATGGGAAATTAAAAAACTCATTTTATTATAAACTTATTTATTATCTTAAGAAACTATATAAAGAAGGTATATTTTATTGTTTTCCAGCCAAAGCTAAATCTTTGTTGTATTTTAGTTCATTTTCCTAAAAGCTATGTTACATTCTTTGAATCAAAAAAGTTCTTTGTTTTTCAAAAAAAAATTACCATCAGAGTTCACCTTGAGATTTAACTTCATTTGATCTTACAGAAAATCCTCAAAATTGTCTAAGAACACGTCTCACATTTAAATTCACTCAAATCAAACGTGAATCGTTTCGTAGTCATAAGTTTTGTTCTATTTTGTTGTTTTCTCAGAAATGGCAAACAAAACTTTTAATTATGCGCAGGCAGGCAGGCATTCGCATGAAAGATGTGGGGTTGTCCTGAGTGATATATGGAAAATCACGGAGCCAAAGTCAACTTTGACCATTAATAATGCGATTAAAATGCATGAGATGACCGACGACGGACAGACCGTACGTCGCGTACTTTGTTTCATATACATACATTGAAAATCCCAAGATTAATTGTTTGCAAAGATACAACAAAATGTTTAACATACTACCTATGTGTGAATAGGGAGAGTGAGGAGCAAAATTGAAATGATCTTCTTTATCAAATAGTCTACAGGGTGGATGATATGTATTGCAACCAACTTCAGGTTGCTATCATTTCTAAACCGCTAGTCTGATAGCTGACAGATTTATTTCAGTGACAGTTCATTTTATTATTTACAAGCTTACAAAAGCATTTTGATCTATTGCATTCAGAAAAAAGTTATTCGTGATGGAATTCAAGCGTGATAGTGTGATTGCTTTATATTTGGGTGGAAAAACACAAGTGGCTATCGTTAGAGCCCTCCAGCATTTAAATGTGAATAAATCTTTTGTTTCTCGTACCATTGCTCGTTATCGTGATACTGGCAGTGGTGCATCGCGTCCAAAAAGTGGACGAAAAAAAACGGTAACAACACCAGAAATGATCCGAAAAGTAAAGGCCAGATTTGATCGAAATCCACGCCGCAGTGGTAGAAAAATTGCTCGTGAGCAGAACATATCGCGAGAACGGATACAACACATATTAAAAAATGAGCTTGGACTAAAGCCATTGAAGTTCCAAAAAGTGCAAGAGCTCACCGATGCACAAAAAAAGTTAGACTGGAAAGAGCCAAGGAGTTACTTCGCTTGCACGAAAGTGGCCAGTTGCCGAATCTGGTTTTCTCCGATGAGAAGCCATTCCAAATTGAGCAGTTTGTAAACAAACAAAATGATCGGGTTTACTTGCCAAAGAGGTCAGCTGAAAATGTATACCTTCGATTGGCCACCAGAACTCAAGCGCCGCCGATGGTAATGGTGTGGGCCGCCGTAACGGCCGATGGTCGCTCCCCGCTCGTATTCATCGACCATGGGGTCAAAATAAATGCCGAATATTATCGGGAAAATGTCCTAAAGACAGTATTAAAGACCTGGGTAGACAAACATTTCGGCCGAAGACCATGGACATTCCAATAGGACTCAGCACCATCGCACTCAGCAAGCGTCAACCAAGAATGGCTTAAAAAGGAGGTTCCTCGCTTCATTTCTACCGCACAATGGCCACCAAGATCTCCGGATCTCAATCCGTTTGACTTTTGCGCCTGGGGCATTTTAGAGAGTAAAGTTCGCACTAAAAAATACCAAAGTATCGATCATCTCAAGACGGCGCTTAACCGGGAATGGGCCAAAATACCGCAAAGCCACTTTCGTGCAGCGTGTGATGGCTTTGTCGGCCGTTTGAAGGCCATAATTCGTGCCAAAGGTGGCCAATTCGAACAAATCTAAACTGTTTCTAAAATTTTATGTTATTTCCGACATTTTTTGTTTTTGAACAATAAAATTTAAAAAAAAATTAAAAAAATATAGCGCTTTACTTTGTTGCATTACATATCAGCCACCCTGTATATGTAAAGTAAATATAAGCCAGATGTGATTATAAGTAAAATTATTGAGTAACTAACTGATTTATCAAGGTCTAGCTCAATCGAGTGAAATTAGAATCATGAACATGGGGGTGAGGCTAGTCCTTGGTATGTTGAACCGGGTTAAGAAGAGATTTTTTTAATTTCGTACTTAACAAGATCAATAAGCTAGAGGTAGAATATTGAAATGTACACTATGCCGTCATTCTACTCTTTGGATTAGAAAAGCTCAAATATTTTTCCAGCCTTATTAAATTAAACATTTTTTGAAATGTAATCTATATTTTGCCCACCGCTGTATGTCCAGCCCGGAACACACTTATGTTCTGTATATTCTTTGCCTGCCATTCAGCAGCTACTCCAAGCTGCTGTTACGTCATCATCAGTAGAATCATCATCATCATTGTCGTTGCTGTAGTCGTCGTCGTCGTCATTGTCATCCTCCTTCTCCTCCTCATATGATGATACTCTATGAATTAGTCTTCTTCGGCGGGAGTATAGAAAACGTGACAAAACTTGGGAACAAAAAAAAAACGCAAGAGGAAAAAATGACAGAACAAAACAAAGAATTAAAGCCAAACACGAGCACCACTATGACGATGACAACGACAACGTCAACGACGACGACGACTATCATCATTTCATGTTTGCAATTTGTACTCCCCCTCAGTCGGTTTGTCACCGCTCGTCCGTCCGTCCGTATGTCTGTCCGTCCCCATTGTCATCTGACAATGATTTTAGTTAAAATTAATTTAATGTACACACACAACCATGTTAAAAACATATTCACTGACATGTACACACACTTACATAGGGAATTTCATATCATTTGTTTATACAGTCCATACACTGTGACATTTCCCCTACAAACACACACATATGCATATTTATACTATATTTTCATAGTGTCAATCATTTCAATAAGGAAATATAGGATTCAGACTGCAGTTTTTAATTTGGACAAATTGGCATTTTAATCCAAATATACGTTAGGTTTGTGTCCGCGATATCTGCAAAATATCTAGGGTATTACCCAATTAAAATCAGTGTTTGACAAACAATTTTAAAAAACAAGTAAGAAAGTTCAGTCGGGTAAACCGACTAATGACTAAAAAGACTAATGAATCCCCTCACCTTAAGTCTCAAAAAAATATTAGTTAATTTATTTATTTTTTTGTGTTATTTAATTTTTTTTATCAATTTAAATTGCATTTTATAATTTTAAAGTATGTACTGGTATTAAAGTTAAAATATGTTTATTTTTGGTACAAAATGGTCCATTTGTGTGAGAGGTACCAAAAGGGGCGTCCCAATAATGGTCACTTTTCTCTGGACTCTAGGCACCAGAAAAGCATTACACTGTACAAAATCTCAAGTATTTATATGCACTGATATTAAAGTTATAAACTGGTAACTTTTGGTACAAAAAGGTCCGTTTGTGTGAGAGGTACCAAAAGGAGCGTGGCAATAATGCCCATTTTTCACTGTATTTTAGGTACTATTGAACTATTACACTGTACAAAATGTCAAGTCTTTGTACGCACTAGTAATAAAGTTATAAGCTATTAACTTTTGGTTCAAAATTGTCCATTTATGTAGGAGGTACCAAGAGGGGCGTGGCAACTTCGCCCATTTTTCTCGAGGTAATAGTGACTAATAAACTAATACTATGTGTAGAATTTCAGATGATTCAAATAAGTAATATAGAAGTAATTATATAATCAATATTTCACTAAATGTTAACCCTCTGTGGGGGAAGCAGTGGACCAATATGGCCCATCTTCGAACTTAGCCGGAGATAGAAGAAAATAATACCACATACCAAATTTTAAGTCAATCGGTTACTCCTTTCGAGAGTTATCGTGTGCACTATCCAGCAGACAAACAAACAGACAGACGGACGGACGGACATTGCTCATTCGACTTAAAATGATCCAAAACAGATCTCCGCCGAACATACATAGGGTCTTAGGGCACTCCTCCGATGTGTTACAAAAAAGAGTAGTCAAATTCGTATTCAAACGCAAAGCGTTATTGTTTTGTAGTTGGGGGGAAAATCGCAATCAGCCACTGTTAATGAGCTTCGATATTTACATGTAAACAAAATTTGTGTATGATGGTCTATTACGAGTTACAATCATAGTGGTTGCATTAATATGTTACATGGAGATGTACATACAAAAACAACAGCCACACCACCAACAATGCTTTGAAAGGTAAAGGCCCGAAATTAACATAAACCACGACAAAAAATTTGTTTAGCGAACAATTTATTGAATTGAATAATTGAAGCCCCACAAAAATTATATAATTAAAAGTCGCCAAGCAAGAGCAAAGGTGTTAAAAAAATTATTCATTTCGTGTTGAACTTTAGTCCGAGGTCATTGACCTGTTATCCTAAGTCAATGACCTTTAGTCGGGGCCAATTACACTATGCAACAAAAATGTTGTCCAAGGGATGTGGATAACAGTTTCTGGTGCAATTTGGTGTCATTAACACAAAAAAAATATTAAAAAAAATTTTTGTGTTATGCGTTAAATTAAAGGAAATTATGAGGGCTACAAATGCTGCAAATATCGCTTTCACGTAGAATCTTTGGTTTTGTAACAGTCGTCAAAAATATGAGAAAAAAATAGACTTTTTTTTATAAAAACACTTTTTCCTGGTACAAAAAAAAACCATAAAAAATAGAAAAAAAATCGAAAAAAATATTTTATCACATTTTTAAAAAGGCAGCATGCTAACGAAGAAAACACTGTCTATTTGAAAAAATCTATGGATAGATGTAAAAGTTATGAGCCATTTTGTAAATGTTAGGGAAATTCAAAAAAATCTTGTTTCATATGTTTTCGTTTTTAAATGATGTTTTTTTGCTTATATTGAATTCGCCATATGTGAGAGAGACATACATATAAGAGACATTTCACTTGCATTTTATTTTATGAGGATTGATGTGAGACATTATAAAATTATAGAGAGGACACGAGGTTTTATGGCCGTTCGTAAACCTCCATAAAACATTATATGCAATGTGAGAGCTATATAGGATGAGATCCGCTCAGGTAGAGGGCGATTCAACAATATTTGTGGTTTTTTATTTATACGGTTTCCATACAGTTACGCCCTTTAGGGGCATGGACATCGCAGTCGTATATACAGGTAGTAAAATTATATGTACGCAATACAAAGTAGTACGCGGCAGTCTTGAAAATATTGGGTTTCTACGTTCGAAGCAAACTATATGTACTGGTACTGCAACTTATGAACCTTAAACCCGGAATTTATGAATGAAATTTCTTTTTAATAAATTAGTGTAATTCAGCGCCTTAAAGAGATAAGTCGATTTTCTGAAAAATATTACAAACTTATATTTCGAAGTATGAGTAAAAGGCAAAGAACTTTTCAATGTGTAATTGATCCCGACAATTTCTGCTACATCTGCGGAAAATATGTAATTAAAAAAATCGACGTTCGTTTAGTAAAATAATAGAAGAAATATATGTGTAATATTTTGGTATACGAGTTAAAAATATAAACGAACCGTGGACACCTAGTATTTTGTGTAATTCGTGCCATGTAAAACTTACTCGATGGACTGGTGGATATGGACTGCTATTTTTGTCTAAGTAACAGATTGGAAGGAGCATTCGCTGGAATTACGCTGAAGTAAAATCTGTCACTTTGCCAGTTGCACATTCGGAAACAATACCAATTCCCAAGTGTCAAAGTATGTATATCTAACATCCTAATTATGGAAACATCATCAAGTTCAACTGAGTACTCAACTTTGAGCGATTCAAGTTTGAGTCAGAAGCCATCGCTTTTAACTCAGTTTCAACTCTATGATCTAGTGAGAGATTTGGAACTCACAAAAGATAAGGCAGAACTACTTGCATCTCGGATGAAACAGTACAATATTTTGGCCCCAGATGTTAACATATCCTATTACAGAGTCCGTGATATACATTACAAACAATTTTATACAACTGTGTTCGAGGAACTTAATGAAACATACAATTCAAAGAAATGACGGTTATTTGTTGACAGCAGTAACGAAAGTTTGAAAGCAGTACTTTTACACAACAGAAATCAGAAACCGTCCCACTGCTCATGCTGTCAACACTAAGGAAGCATACGAAACAATGGCTAAATTGATAAAATACATAAAATATGAACATGACTGGAAAATTTGTTGCGATTTAAAAGTAGTTGGTATGTTATGCCTCTGAGATAGCCGTGCTCGCGAAGATCATTACAGAAGAAAGAAATGGCCAACAAGAAAACACATTACATTGGGCGAAAATAACATAAAATACACACCTCTCGTTCCAAAAAAAAACATTATTTTGCCACCACTGCATAAGAGCTGGGGCTCTTTAAAAATTTTATAAACGCCTTAAGGAAAGATGGCACTTCACTCTCATAATTAAAAATTTTATTTAAAAGTCTTTCTTTTCAAAAAATCGAAGAAGGCGTTTTTGACGGGCCTAAAATAAGGAACCTGATGAAAGATATAAATTTCGAATCATATTTGACGTCGCACAGTGGCGCCCGTAGAGCAAACGAGGTTGCAAAAATCAAAATTTTCATGTGCGCCGACGAAGTTTTGAATAAACCCATGTTATAGGAAACTTTTCAACGATTTCAAATACGCTACTCTTAATAATATCACATTTTTAGTTTAGAAGATATAACCGTTCAAAGTTGACCGACTTTCGGTTTTCAAAAAACACACAATTTTTAGTCAATTTGTTGCGATTTCAGGTGTAATATCACGAAAAATAGGTAACGAATCGCCTTATTTTTTGTTTGTATTTATTGATGTATTTATTAAATGTATAATGATAAAAAAAAAATTAACTGTTTGCTTTGTGTTTCTCCTGGTAAAACACTATTTAAAAACTATCCGTTTTTTCACTATTTTTCAACTTTGACGGAAAATAAAAAAAATCTATATTTTTCTATATTTGCCATATTTTCAAAATATGTTCTTTGATTATTCCTTTACATAATCCCAAAGGTTTTATTTGCCTCTAGGCGCCCCTTTGGCTTCTAGAGGTGAAAAAGGTAAAAAAGACGTGGTTCTTGATTGGCAAAAATCAAATCATTAACCCTTCGTCATACACATGTTTCTATAGTCACATTCGTAACACATGGGTCAGGCCAGACCAACTGTGTATTCATTTTGTAAAACAATAAAAACAACTCGCGTAAACTTCTGTAACTGGCACTCATGATAGAATTATTGGGAAAATTAGCTGTACGGACAGCATGGGATGCCATCATTTCCAACATGAAAACCCTTTTTTGTCTGAATTCGTGGAAGGAACTAACAATTCTTGGAAAAACAAAATTATGCGATAAAATGGACGCAACAATTGTCATCCAGTCCACACGCATTCGTATTTTTAGAACAAAACATACCTTAGGGAGATGCTTCGTGTACCTGTACACGATGTGATTGGTCACCCGCCTTGTAGGTAGGCAGGTAGGCCAGCACTCCACCACACCACGCACAGTCCAACCCCGTTAAGACTCCGCCCACAAGAACCCAAGCGCACACTGGAAAATTCTACCTAATTTACCTGTGACCAAAACGTTGTGGTAAAAACTTGCGTCATGCACAGCTACTATATAAGTGTAAACACTTAGCGTGGTTTCAACAAACCTGATTTTGCTATTATTGACCAACCATCTAACCGCGAGTTATTGAAAACATGGCGTTGAACAATTTAAAATTATTTCAACTGTTTAGAAAGTCAACCACACCAAAGTTTTTCACGGAAGCTGCTTTAGAAGAACTTGATAGCTTATACGGAATTATTGAGAGAAGCGAAATTATAAAAAATAATTTTTATCTGATATATGCAAATATTAAGGCAAAATGGGTGAAATCTAATCGAACCATTCAGAAATTCAACTCCAAATACGAGGACTGGCTTAATGAAGACACCATCCTGGATATATTGGCAGTAGATAAACCCACCACATCAACCAGAGGAGCAAAAGGAAGGCAAAAAAAAGTATTGAGGAGTGTTCAATTTTCACAAGAAAGAGGAAACTTGCCGATGCCACCAATGACTTGACCACGAAGCATTTATCGGAGGCGCTGTCTATTAAATATACAAAGGATAGTGAAAGAGTGAGGTCGCAGATTACAAAATCTGTTGCTGATGCAAGCCCACTGCGACTAAAAAGGATTAAGGAAAGCATTCCCACGCCCACAAACGCACACATTAAAAAGTATGGTTCCGAAGAAGCCTTGGCCTTATTTATGGACTTACAACTTTCCAAAGAAAAATATGAGATACGGGCATCCTTGATGCGACACGGGGCTGACGTTTTACCAGGATACAAGCATATTACGCAAGCCAAAATAAATTCACGACCACTGCATACGGAGTTTACGGAAGTCTCTGTAAAAGCCAATCTGCAGGATCTCATGGGCCATACAGCAAAACGGTTGTTGGAGAGTCTTCCTGAAAATGAGGTGAAAATTCTTCCTGAGAAACTGACATTGATCAGCAAATGGGGCTGCGATGGATCATCCGGACAAAGCGTTTATAAGCAAAGGATATCTTCCGATGACGCTACAATATCGGACGGAAATATGTTTATGGCATCTGTTGTTCCTTTGCGGCTAAAATCTGATGTTTCCCTACACTAGAAAAATCCACGTCCGTCATCAGTGCATTATTGCCGACCAATAATGTTTCAGTTTGCAAGGGAATCGGCAGAACTCATAAGGACCACGGTGAAGGACATTGAATAACAAATAAGCAAGATTAAGCCTACAAAGCTGCAAATTGGAGAAGGAAAATATATTGAATGCAATTACGAGTTCCACCTGACCATGGTTGACGGAAAAGTCGTTAACGAACTGACAGGAACAACCTCAACATTGTCATGCCCGATTTGCAAAAAGAGTCAGAAGAACTTTGGTAATTTAAACGATTCTACAAACGAGGAGAATTACGAATATGGAATGTCTCCATTGCACGCAAGAATAAGGTGTATGGAGTTCTTGCTAAAACTGGCGTATACCCTACCACAAGAGGAGGAAAACTTCGATGAAAATACATCAATAAAGGATGAGGAAAAGATCAGAAAGAAGCAAATACAGGATGCTTTTTTTAAACAAGTTGGACTAAAAGTAGACTGTCCCAAGCACGGATACGGTAACTCAAACGATGGAAACACTTCTAGGAGATTTTTTGAAAATGATGAGGCAGTAACTAGAATCACTGGAATTGACAATCAAATTGTGAAAAGATTGGGAACGATCTTGAATGTTTTAAACTGCAAAGAAAATGTCAATTCTACAAAATATGGAGAATATGCATCGAAAACTGCATCTCTTTTAGCAGAAATGTATCCACAGAAGAAGTTGACCCCGACCGTCCATAAAATATTGGCGCATGGCAAAGGTATAATTGAGTACCAGTCTTTGCCAATTGGAGAGCTTTCTGAAGAAGCACAGGAATCTCTTAAAGCATCAAGGGTAAGGCAAAATGAGGACCTCTTCAACATGTTGGCAGCATCTTCCGATCCACTTATTTCTTCCCTGCGGCATGTGAAGTCACGAATAGAGTTAGAAAATAATTATAGTTTAGAAATGATTAGTCTTTTAGATATACCTTCTCCTACGAATTGTGGTGAATATTTTACAGAAAATTGAAAAAATAAATTTTAAAAAAGAAGTAATTTTTTTTAATAAAAACAATCTAAAAATGTAAAAATAATTTTTTTTAGTTACCATAAAATTGATTTTTCTACAAATTTTAACTTTGATAACCCATAAGTAGGCCCCTACAAAGCGTAGCACCCTTTCCAAACGCTCATTTCATAGGCTGAACAGTTATCTATTATATGCTGTTTAAACTGTTCAATTATCTTATTCGGTTCAAAAGATATGATTTTTGCAACGAAAAAACTCAAATGGCGCCACTGTGCGTCGGTTGAAATTCCAGCATGGAGTTCGTTTAAGCTTGTGGTTTCAAATTTCTTTGGATCCAATAAAAGCCCTCAATATGAAACAATGATTAATGATTTGTTAAAAAATTATGAAAAAATTGGTTAGAAATATATTTTTTTATACCCTCACTTTAGTGTGACGAGGGTATATATCATTTGCTACGGAAAAAAGTGTAACACATCGAAGTAGTGACCTAAGACCCCAAGTATGTTCGGCGGAAATCCGTTTTGGGCCATTTTAAGTCGAATGAGCAATGTCCGTCCGTCTGTCTGTCTGTCTCTCTGTCTGTCTGCTGGCTGGTTCGCACGATAACTCTCGAAAGGAGTAACCGATTGACTTCAAATTTGGTATGTGGTAATATTTTTTTCTATCTCCGGCTAAGTTCGAAGATGGGCCATATTGGTCCACTCCTTCTGGTACCTCCCCCACAAGGGGTTAAAATGTTGGGAAATATTGATTCTTTAAAAACTGCTATTATACTTATTAGAATCTTCTGAAAAGCCACACATAGTATTAGTTTATCAGTCGCTATAAACTCGAGAAAAATGGGCGAAGTTGCCCTTTTGGTACCTCCCACACAAATGCACCATTTTGCACTAAAAGTTAACAGCTTATAACATTAATACCAGTGTATAAAAATACTTCAAATTGTGTACAGTGTAATGCTTTTATAATGCCTATAGCCCAGTGAAAAATGGGCGTGGTGATAACCACGCTCCTTTTCGTACCTCCCACACAAAATGGCCAAATCATACCATAATTTAATATCTCATAACGTTAATAAACCAGTCCACATAAACGCTTATAATTCGGCACAGTGCAATGTATTGAAAGGATCTACTGTTTAGCGAAATAGAAGTGTATATCTTAAACCCTTTCTGGTACCTCCCATATAAATTGACAGAATAATTCATGTAATATTCAATATTACATTACTCACAAAGTGAGGGTATACCTTAGTCGGTTTACCCGACTGAAACTTTCTTACTTGTTATATTAATGTATATAACACATATGTATGTATTCGTCCAACTTATTTTTCGCTTTATGCATTCCAACAGGTGTAAATATATCCCCAAAAATTCATTTCTTGCATTCTCATTTAAACCTTTTCCTCGAGAATCTTGGCGACGAACATGGCGAAAGGTTTCACCAAGAAATGAAGTCCATCGAGCGGCGTTACCAAGGGCACTGGGATGAAAGAATGATGGGAGATTATATTTGGTTCCTCATTAGAGAAACCGATTCCTAAACCTACAAACGTCAACAAAGAACTCACAATTACTTCTAATAAAACTTGTACATGTAAATAAACTCAAATGTACAAAAAGTAACAAATAAAATCGCTATTTAAACTGAAAAGAAAAAAAAAGATTTTTGGAAATTCTCTTACCTCTACCAAAAGGGCTATCATTTCTACATTTATCCATAGATATATAGGCATTATTTTCTTCGCTAGGATGCAAGCTTTTAAAAAATAAAATAAAATATTTTTTTCGTTTTTTATCTATTTTTTATGTTTTTTTTCGGCTCAGAATTTTTGTTTTTTTTTTTTTTTTAAAAAATTTACTTTTTTTAGTTTGTTTAATGACTGTTACTAAACCACTGTTTCTAAGTGAAAGAGGTGTTTCCAAGATTACACGTTAAATTAAAAGCTTAAATTTAACGTATAAGTCGACCTTGTCGGGCATATACTCCAAATATTATTGTGCAAATACTAGAGGTTACCTTCGACGATAATAGTATTTTTAATAAAGAAATTAAAAAAAAAAAATTATCCATAAAATATTTTTGGTTTTGATTCTATATAACAGTATGCCACAATCTATACAAAAAAATTATTTTTAGGTCTAGGAAACAAATGTTACCTTTAATTAGGCTCATTGACCCTTAATCTGGAGTCAATGGCCTTTAATCCTCCTAATATGGGGCCAGTGACCCTTAATCCTCCTAATATGGAGCCACTGACCCTTAATCTGGGGCAATGACCTTTATTAGGGGTCAATGACCTTTAATCGGGGTAATTGACCTTTCATCGCGGTAATTTGCATTTAATCTGGAGTAAATGATGTTTAATATGAGGGTAAATGAACTTTAATCCGGAGGTCATTGACCATTCAATCGGAGTCAATGACACTTAATGCGGGGTCATTGGCCTGTACTCAGGCCCTCGGGTTCGATGACCCTTAATCCGGGGTAACTGACCTTTAATCCGGGGTAATATATCTTTAATCCGGGGTCATCGACCTTTAACCTGGGTCAATGACCTTTAGTCCGACCTTTAATCGGGATCATTGACTTTTATTATTGAGATTTAATCAGAGTAAATTACCTTTTATCTGGAGTAAATTAAATGATGTTTTTTTGCTTATATTGAATTCGCCATATGTGAGAGAGACATATAAGAGACATTGCACTTGCATTTTTTTTAGGATTGATGTGAGACATTATAAAATTATATAATAGTATTTTTAATAAAGAAATTTTTAAAAAAAATGTATCCATAAAATATATTTGGTTTTGATTCTATATAACAGTATGCCACAATCTATACAAAAAAATTATTTTTAGATCTAGGAAACAAATGTTACCTTTAATTAGGCTCATTGACCCTTAATCTGGAGTCAATGACCTTTAATCCTCCTAATATGGGGCCAGTGACCCTTAATCCTCCTAATATGGAGCCACTGACCCTTAATCTGGGGCAATGACCTTTATTAGGGGTCAATGACCTTTAATCGGGGTAATTGACCTTTCATCGGGGTAATTTGCATTTAATCTGGAGTAAATGATGTTTAATATGAGGGTAAATGAACTTTAATCCGGGGGTCATTGACCGTTCAATCGGGGTCAATGACACTTAATGCGGGGTCATTTGGCTTTACTCAGGCCCTCGGGTTCGATGACCCTTAATCCGGGGTAACTGACCTTCAATCCGGGGTAATATATCTTTAATCCGGGGTCATCGACCTTTAACCTGGGTCAATGACCTTTAGTCCGACCTTTAATCGGGATCATTGACTTTTATTATTGAGATTTAATCAGAGTAAATTACCTTTTATCTGGAGTAAATTAAATGATGTTTTTTTGCTTATATTGAATTCGCCATATGTGAGAGAGACATATAAGAGACATTGCACTTGCATTTTTTTTAGGATTGATGTGAGACATTATAAAATTATATAATAGTATTTTTAATAAAGAAATTTTTAAAAAAAAATGTATCCATAAAATATATTTGGTTTTGATTCTATATAACAGTATGCCACAATCTATACAAAAAAAGAATTTTTAGATCTAGGAAACAAATGTTACCTTTAATTAGGCTCATTGACCCTTAATCTGGAGTCAATGGCCTTTAATCCTCCTAATATGGGGCCAGTGACCCTTAATCCTCCTAATATGGAGCCACTGACCCTTAATCTGGGGCAATGACCTTTATTAGGGGTCAATGACCTTTAATCGGGGTAATTGACCTTTCATCGGGGTAATTTGCATTTAATCTGGAGTAAATGATGTTTAATATGAGGGTAAATGAACTTTAATCCGGGGGTCATTGACCGTTCAATCGGGGTCAATGACACTTAATGCGGGGTCATTTGGCTTTACTCAGGCCCTCGGGTTCGATGACCCTTAATCCGGGGTAACTGACCTTCAATCCGGGGTAATTTATCTTTAATCCGGGGTCATCGACCTTTAACCTTGGTCAATGACCTTTAGTCCGGCCTTTAATCGGGATCATTGACTTTTATTATTGAGATTTAATCAGAGTAAATTACCTTTTATCTGGAGTAAATTAAATGATGTTTTTTTGCTTATATTGAATTCGCCATATGTGAGAGAGACATATAAGAGACATTGCACTTGCATTTTATTTTATGAGGATTGATGTGAGACATTATAAAATTATATAATAGTATTTTTAATAAAGAAATTTTTAAAAAAAAATGTATCCATAAAATATTTTTGGTTTTGATTCTATATAACAGTATGCCACAATCTATACAAAAAAGAATTTTTAGGTCTAGGAAACAAATGTTACCTTTAATTAGGCTCATTGACCCTTAATCTGGAGTCAATGGCCTTTAATCCTCCTAATATGGGGCCAGTGACCCTTAATCCTCCTAATATGGAGCCACTGACCCTTAATCTGGGGCAATGACCTTTATTAGGGGTCAATGACCTTTAATCGGGGTAATTGACCTTTCATCGGTGTAATTGACCTTTCATCGGGGTAATTTGCATTTAATCTGGAGTAAATGATGTTTAATATGAGGGTAAATGAACTTTAATCCGGGGGTCATTGACCCTTCAATCGGGGTCAATGACACTTAATGCGGGGTCATTGGCCTTTACTCACCCTCGGGTTCGATGACCCTTAATCCGGGGTAACTGACCTTTAATCCGGCGTAATTTATCTTTAATCCGGGGGTCATTGACCGTTCAATCGGGGTCAATGACACTTAATGCGGGGTCAATGACCTTTAGTCCGGCCTTTAATCGGGGTCATTGACTTTTAATACGGTGTTATTGAGATTTAATCAGAGTAAATTACCTTTTCTCTGGGGTAAATTACCTTTAATCCGGTGGCAATGACCTTCAATCCGAGGTCATTGACATTTAATCAGGTCATTTATATTGATTCAGGGTCAATTCCCTTTAATGGGTGGTCACTGAGCTGTAATCGGGGTCATTGAATGTTTATTCCAGGTCATTGACCTTTAATCTGAGGTCATTGACCTTCAAACGGCGTCACTGACATTTAATCAAATTCGATGAACTTTAATATCGGGATCACTGACTTTTTATCCGGGGTCACTGTCCATTAATCTGGGGTCGGTGACTCTTCAATAGGGACATTGACCTTTAGTCCGAGGTCACTGACATGTAATCGGGGCCAATGACCTTTAATTCGGATTCGATGACCTCACTCCTGGGTCAATGACTTTTATCCGGGGCCAATGACCTTTAATATAGGTCACTGATCATTAATCTGAGGTCAATGAGCTTTAATCGGGGCCATTGGCCCTTAATCGGTCTCATTTACCTTTAATCTGGGGTCTGTGACCTTTAGTCGGGAAAATGAACTTTAATCTTGGACAATGACCTTCAGTTCAAGGTCAGTGAGCTTTAATTCGGCGTTATTGACCTGTAATCATGGTCAATGACCCTTAATCAGACCTTTAATAGGAGTTATTGACCTTTAAGGTGGTCATATGTATACCTTAAATCGGGGGTCAGTGACATCGTATTGAATCGTATCTAGGATGATCAAAAAACGGGTTACATATTTTGAAAAGGCGGTTTTCGTTTTCTTCGAAAATTCAACTTTTTTAAAAACCGGTTGTTTTTTGGGGTTTCTTTTTCAATAAAAATACACTTCGTGTAGAGTAGCGTTGCACCTAGAATCTTCAAGTTTTAGTGAATGGTACTGGAAGCTGAAAGTCGTCTTTCGACTTATTCAGCAAGGTCGATTAATCGGACCCTAAAGTCGACTTTTTCATATTCGATTACAATAAACTTAAGCCAGTTTGAAGTATGCTCATTTTCTTTGAAATATGTAAAATTGTGGAATTGTAGTAGTAGTAAAACTGAATTTACTCGTATTAATCACACTTTATCCTTTTCCAAAAATATTAATATAAACTCATACTCCTTAAGTTCATATTTTGTGACCTATGGAATTACAGACAAATGGAAATATGAAAAATATGGCGAAACTGAAATGGAAATACTACTCGAATACCAAACCAGTAAGGAAAGGCAGAAAGTCGGGCGGGGCCGACTATATAACTTATTCTTTCTGTCAAATTTCGTACTGACCGGATATACAATACAGTCTCTACAGAACTTACATGTTAAATCGGGGGTAACATATATATGGGGGCTATATCTAAATTTGATCCGATTTTTCCTGAATTTGGAAGTCTCCCTTCATATAATAAGAAACCTCTTTGTGTAGATTTTTTTACTGATCGGATATAAAATACAGATTGTACAGCGTTTACATGTTAAATCGGGGGTAACATATATATGGGGGCTATATCTAAATCTGAACCGATTTCCCTCAAATTTGGCAGTATTAATTCATGTAATAAGAAACCTCTTTCTGCCGAATTTCGTACTGATCGGATTAAAAATACACTTTTTACAGCGCTTACATGTAAAATCGGGGGTAACATATATATGGGGGCTATATCTAAATCTGAACCGATTTTCTCCGAATTTGGCAGTATTCCTTCATGTAATAAGAAACCTCTTTCTGCCGAATTTCGCACTGATCGGATATAAAATACAGTGTTTACAGCGCTTACATGTCAAATCGGGGGTAACATATATATGGGGGCTATATCTAAATCCGAACAGATTTTCTCCGAATTTGGCAGTATTCCTTCATTTAATAAGAAACCTCTTTCTGCCGAATTTCACACTGATCGGTTATAAAATAAATTGTTTACGGCGCTTACATGTGAAATCGGGGGTAACGTATATATGGGTGATATATCTAAATCTGAACCGATTTCTTCCAAATTTAATAGTGTTCATTCATATAATAAGAGACCTCTTTCTGCTGAATTTCATACTGATCGGATATAAAATAAAGTTTTTACAGCGCGTACATGTCAAATCGGGGCTAACATATATATGGGGGCTATATCCAAATCTGAACCGATTTTAACCAAATTAAATAGCGATCGTCCTTGGGCCAAAAAAAAGATATGTGTAAAGTTTCGTCAAGATCGGGCCATAATTGCGACCTGTACTTTGATTACAAGAATACATCTACAGACAGACAGACGGACATAGCTAAATCGACTCAGAAAGTGATTACAAGTCGATCGGTATAATAAACAATGGATCCATCTCTTCTCCTTTTGGGTGTTACAAACAAATGCACAAAGTCATAATACCCTGTACCACAGTGTGGTGTAGGGTATAGAAATGTATTCTAGTTAGCGATGGTGCAAGTTTAAATCTACCTTAAAATTTATTAAAAAATAAAATTACTGTTTTTTGATATTGTTCGGCTTGTGATATAAATATAGTCCTCATAGAAATTGTGAAAATTATAAGTTTGTATATTAGGATAAAATCAAAAATGTTCTTTATTTTGAAGGCTATATTTGTTTCGATTAATCAAAACCAATAGTCGATATCAGTATTAAGTTGGAAGCAAAATCGTTTTTTAGCCTCATAATCGATCGTCGACTAAAGTCGATTTCGACTTACCATTCTCTACTGGGGGGTAGAGTGATAATTGGTATATACGTGCAGAAAATTGGTATATACTTAAAGGGTGCTGAAAATTGCGCTGTTCATTTATTACTTTTAACTCCAATGACGTTTAAAAAATCAATAATATAAAATCTCTTACGAATATTGCTCATTAAATATGAATCATTGAGCAAAAAAGTATCTAATTCTCAAAATACATGCTCCGCAGCAAAAAAAAATTTTTGATCATTGATATTTTATATTTCCATAAAAAAAAACTTAAAAATGGTTATATATCTCCTTAAATAAGAATACCTATATATAAAAATCATTTTCTCAAGCAAATTTTAATTATTTGCAAAATAAGTTGTTGGTGTCGAATACACACACAATATTGTTATCTAAAATATAAAGTTTCATAGCTCAAGGGTCACTTTAGTATTTAAGTTGTCGAAAATAACTTTTGAAAACTTGGGTATATACGTAAAATTACATAGTTAAATCTTAACTTCTATACATATTGAATCTGGTATATCCAAAATTTCTCACAGATATTCCTGCTGTTTTCAAATATTTAAATTTGAAGCCGTCCTTTTTAAAAAGCTTCGCAGTGTCACAATGTTTTTTTTTTTGTTGAGGAAATACAAGCGATGTGCTTGTCGGTATCTGTGTATCTTTTACAGGAATCTTCAAATATTAACAAAGCGTATGTGTTTTTTTTACTGGCATTGCGTTGTTTTGTTTCACTCTGGCTTTGGTTTTACATTTGTCCCAATGCTCGTCCTTGTTTCAGGAGCATGTGGCGGGGGTGGTATTGAGACGAAAATGTTGTTAACTTTAGTTTATGAAATATTAAATATATTTAAACAAAACTAAGCGAAATGAAACTATGAACATTCTTACACACTCTCATACGCACACACACACAAATAAGCACCGCTTCATCCTGGAGTCCTGATATCGTTGGCATGTCAAACATGGAAGGATTTTAGTTTTTGAACTGGCCTTTAACTATTCAGCTAACTAACTAACAAACTATGCATCTGATGTCCGTCTATCCGCCCATTTGTCTGTCTGTGCGTGCGTATATGACTTGTACTTGTATCCTCAGTGGTATCCTCCTCAGAGTTTAATGCACTTTGGGCTTCTTTCTTGATAGTGGTCCGCTCGCTAGCTCTAACGCATTTTCCGCATACATACATGGAAGGATATATCTTTAAAAGTTAACCTTTAAACAAAATCAGGATATGCCATGAAGCGAGTGGTTCTAAAGAGTTTATATGTGATTTACACTGAACCACAAATATCGAGAAGATCGATGGTGTAAATCAATGTATGGTATGTATGTATGTAAGGTGTTTGCATTATATATTTAAATCTTTTGCTATTTTGACTCTAGACTTTCGCCTATAAGCTACAAGATTGCCTTAACTATTTCATAGTCAATGGTAGTACTAGTCAAATTTAAGCTATCTAAACAAATAGGAACCGAGAAGGGCTCTGCTTCTATTAGAAAGATTGACTACATAGGTAAGAGTGTTATTGTGTACTTAAGTTCACTTATACGGAATCGACCATTGTGATATCACAGATTCTGGGGATGGTTAATCTCTAAATCTTCCCGTTAAACAATTTAGGTAGACGTAAAAGGCCTAATTCGACCCATGGTTGTGTTAACCATACATATATAAAACGCTAGAGTATACCAGGTTCTTTCAAGAGAACACAAGCTTAGGTAGCATTTTATAGCTTCCAGAGGTTGCGCAGATAATGGCAGTTCTTGAGTTCAGGAACATAGAATCAGGAATTTTATACGAATTGCAATTACTAACTCCAAATAGAGAATTGATCTGGTACCACGGGTGTTCTGGAGCCCATTCACTGATAGAAAAAGCTTCGTCATGTCGACGAATTTGTACATCATCACGATTATTTTTTCGTCAAAAGTCAGCTAACGTAGGGAATAATCCTCTTGACGAATTTGTTCGTCACCATGACGAATCTCTGTTTCCAAAAACTTTCGTCCTCAGGATGATCACAGTTCATAACTACGATGAATCGAGTTCATTACGACGACGAATTACATTAATCACCACGACGAACACCATTCATCTATACAATTAATCGAGTTCATCACCACGACGAATGTCATTCATCACCACGATGAATACCATTCATCACCACGACGAATCCCATTCATCATACGACGAATTCATGCCCCCGACTATTTACATTTTTAAAATGTCAATAAATATTCTTCTAGTTTTAGACCATTAAAAATGTAATGGAAAATAAAATTACTTGACTGTTTTGCCTAACTCCGTTGTGATTGTTCGGTTCGAAACGCAGTCCTTATCAGGAAAGGCTGAAAGCAATCGAATGAGAAGTATTCATTGCTTCTGATATTTTAAATCGAAAATAATCTCATCAAGTAATGTATTTGCCAACAGACGAATCCCATTCATAACCACGACGAATACAATTCATCACCACGACGAATTCCATTCATCACCACGACAAATCCCATTAATCATCACGACGAATCCCATTTATCACCACAACGAACTACATTCATCACCATTATTCGATTTTTTAAATTAAACTTTTACAACAAATTATTATTATTTATTTAAAGTTTGTCTAAAACTCAATTAGAAGATATCAGACAATTAATAGCAGAGGTGTCGGGGAGCTCCCGGGTACATTTCACAAAAAATTGTGACATTTTTGATAAAAAAAAAACATAATTTTATACAACATATTAAATATCATAATATATACAAACAGATTATTCTTTTACGACAAACGTTTTATCATTTATTGATAAACTGGAATTTCTTGTGACAAACGCAATAACCGTTTGCAACAAACATTTCACAGGGTTTGGGATAAACAGACATTGCTTGTGACAAACTTAATAACCGTTTGCACCAAACGTTTCACATTGTTTGTAATAAATATAAATCATTTACGATAAGTATACTAACCGTTGGCTATAAACGTTTCTTTGGGTTTTGGGATAAAAATAAATCGTTTGCGACAAACATAGACCACAGCAGGGTATTATTTCGATATTATTTTGTTTTAATTATTCTGTTACTACTTCTTTCCCTAAAACTCTGGAGAACCACTTTGCAGTCTCTGTAGACTTACCTTTGCAAGATCCATGCTATTGACTAGGCAATTTGCTGTAAGGTAACGAAGTACCAATCAATCTTTTCAAAGTTTCCAGCAGGAATGAGGATAGATTTGTAGATGGGAAAGTCGTTTTTCGCATGTTATCTACCAGACAGTGGCACTTGAACTATGTTTGCTCTAAGGTAACTTCCAATCAATCTTTCCAAAGCTTTCTGAAAGAATTAGGTTAGATTTATAGGATCGTAAGTGCTTTATCGCAGCATAGGAAGGTCCAGGAATGCTACAGTCGTACTTTATTCCTCAGAATGTGAACCTTCAGCAAATCTAATCTGATCGTGCAATACAGTATCTGCAGACCTGCTTTTGCATGTTACGTGCTGTCGACCAGATAACGATGCCCCTTTAAGACAACTACCTATCAATCACTCTAAAGATTTCCGTATGAATAATGGTATACTCGTGGTTAGAAAGACGTTTGGCACCGTATGGAAAGGTTTCCGTGTTTTAGGAATGAAGAGCATCTTAGACGGCCAACATTTAGTGTTGGTCGCTGAAATCACCGAAAGTTTTCTGATACCAGTGCTAATTGCATTCCGTCTTCCAAAACTAGTAAAAACTTACTAAGAATTATTTCCGAACTAAAACATTTTGTCCAAACCTTTCCCACTGTACACCTCCAAGAAAATCATTTAAATTATAATTTACAAATCGTTGTGGGAATATTATACATCAAAGTCATCAGTATTCATTAAAAATCAATTTAATATTTTCAATTATCTTTTCTATAAAATATCAAAAAGCTACCATGACGACAACTACCGAACGATATCACTGTTCCCCTGTGTAATAAAACTTAATCTCCTCCATATTTAAGTTTCCTCTGCAATCTGACAATTACTTGGAAAGTTTCATTTTAAAGTGGGCACACACTTGAGATGGCTGTTGCGATCCTTTACTCTGCCCGGTGGTCGTCCAAGTGCAGAACGTCTTCTCTGCTGCTTTTGCTCTGGCACTGACCAGACCTCAGGGTAGGCCATGCATAAAATTAAGCTTTACAAGGAGACATCGCAAGAAAATATTAAATATTTCGTATAATAAATGTGAAGGCTGGGGATAGAGTTTGTTCTCTTGTGAGTAGGGAAGGTAGGTGAAGGCAACTTTTCTAAACAAAAGCAATGTTACAACAAGTACCAGATGCCCACATATTAAGTTGTCCTGCCGTTTAAATTTATACAAGCTAAAAATATTAACGCAACAAAAGTATATTTTATAGAATTTCCAAAAAAAAAAAATTAAAAATGTTTTTTATACCAGAAGGTCTTCAGGCTAAATTTCCTATAAACTAAATAATTTCGAAATTAAAAAAAGCCTTTTAAACCAAACCAGGCAGGATTGCTGTACCTCAATAGTTGAGCTTTGGACTGTAATGACTTTATTTTGTATGGAGAAAGTTCTCTGTGGTCGACTCCGGTATTGAGGTAGACCTCAGTGGTCGAGCTTACGATTTCGGGGCCGATTTGGAGGTCGAGGACTTTAGAGTAAAGTAAGTCCTCAGTGGTCGACGCTTGTATAAAATAATATCTAAGTCATCTGCTCATTTATAGATGAATATCTCCTCATTCGCCGACTTTATCTCAGTAATCGACTGTAGTATAGAAGAAGACCCCAGTGGTCGACTCTAGTGTAAAGAATGGCTTCAGAGGTCGTCGTCTATAATATAGAGGAAGACCTCGGAGGTCGACTCTAGCATACAGGAAGACCTCGTAGGTCAGAGGTCGACTCTAGTATAGAGGAAGACCTCGGAGGTCGACTCTAGTATAGAGGAAGACCTCGGAGGTCGACTCTAGTATAGAGGAATACCTCGGAGGTCGACTCTAGTATAGAGGAAGACCTCGGAGGTCGACTCTAGTATAGAGGAAGACCTCGGAGGTCGACTCTAGTATAGAGGAAGACCTTGGAGGTCGACTCTAGTATAGAGGAAGACCTCGGATGTCGACTCTACTATAGTGGAAGACCTCGGAGGTCGAATCTAGTATAGGGGAAGACCTCGGAGGCAGACTCTAGTATAGAAGAAGACCTCGGAGGTCGACTATAGTATAGAGGAAGACCTCGGAGGTCGACTCTAGTATAGAGGAAGACCTCGGAGGTCGACTCTAGTATAGAGGAAGACCTCGGAGGTCGACTCTAGTATAGCGGAAGACCTCGGAGGTCGACTCTAGTATAGCGGAAGACCTCGGAGGTCGACTCTAGTATAGAGGAAGACCTCGGAGTTCGACTCTAGTATAGAGGAAGACCTCGGAGGTCGACTCTAGTATAGAGGAAGACCTCGGAGGTCGACTCTAGTATAGAGGAAGACCTCGGAGGTCGACTCTAGTATAGAGGAAGACCTCGGAGGTCGACTCTAGTATAGAGGAAGACCTCGGAGGTCGACTCTAGTATAGAGGAAGACCTCGGAGGTCGACTCTAGTATAGAGGAAGACCTCGGAGGTCGACTCTAGTATAGAGGAAGACCTTGGAGGTCGACTCTAGTATAGAGGAAGACCTTGGAGGTCGACTCTAGTATAGAGGTAGACCTCGGATGTCGACTCTACTATAGAGGAAGACCTCGGAGGTCGACTCTACTATAGAGGAAGACCTCGGAGGTCGTCTCTAGTATAGAGGAAGACCTCGGAGGTCGACTAGAGTCGGAGGTCGACTCTACTATAGAGGAAGACCTCGGAGGTCGACTCTACTATAGAGAAAGACCTCGGAGGTCGTCTCTACTATAGAGGAAGACCTCGGAGGTCGACTCTACTATAGAGGAAGACCTCGGAGGTCGACTCTACTATAGAGGAAGACCTCGGAGGTCGACTCTAGTATAGACGGAGACCTCGGAGGTCGACTCCGGTGTAGAGGAAGACTTCAGAGGTCGACTCTGGTATAAGGGACGACCTCAGAGGTCGATTCTGGTATAGAGGAAGACCTCAGAGGTCGACTCTAGCATAGAGGAACACCTCATAAGTCGACTCTAGCATAGAGAAAGACCTCAGAGGTCGACTCTAGCATAGAGAAAGACCTCAGAGGTCGACTCTAGTATAGAGGAAGACCTCGGAGGTCGACTCTCGCGTTTATGAAGACCTCAGATGTCAACTCTAGTATAGAGGAAGACCTCAGAGGTTGACTCTGGTATAGAGGAAGACCTCAGAGGTCGACTCTGGTATAGAGGAAGAACGCAGAGGTCGACTCAGGTATAGATGAAGACCTCAGAGGTCGACTCTGGTATAGAGGAAGACCTCGGAGGTCGACTCTAGTTGAGAGGAAGACATTGGAGGTCGACTCTAGTTGAGAGGAAGACATTGGAGGTCGACCCTAGGATAGAGGAAGACCTCGAAGGTCGACTCAAGTGGCCCTGACTTAACTTCAAACGCATCATCGCCCTTTGTCCCTATCGAGACAGGACGTCTCACTAATTTTGTCCACGTATAATGACGGGCCATTATTTTATTGAATGGCATGCAGAGAAACTTAAACTCTGGCGAAGTGGAGCAGTTATCGACAAAAAAACATACTGTGCATATGCACCTCTCTCTCCAGAAGGCAGCAGGCTAACTTTGGCTTTACTTTTCAATGGTGGGTCGGCAAACATACATAAGTGCTGTTATTATCCGCCAACTCGTAGACTTTTCAAAGTAAACGGGAGGGACTAAAGAAACATCATTTCTAAGTAGTACATAGTCTAAGTGAGCGTGACATAATTCAGCCGGAGTCATTGAAACTCTGGACCTATCCGAGTCATGCCATTTGAATTAAACGTATTGTTTGCTGTGGATTTTGGATTGTCGGCATCAAGTGTCATTAATTTTTCAAAAAAGGGAATTAGTGAGCTCAACGTGAAGCGTTAAAGCTAAATTTTCCTCAATTTTTTTCATTTCAACCAACCACAAAACATTTCTTTTCGCCTTAATTCAATACGGTCGTAGACGGTGGTACGTAGCAAGCAACAATCGCCACAGTGCATGGCCGATCTTGAGGGAATGAAGTTTGTGTGACTGAACCCCGTTGCACTTATTCTTGTGGAGGTTTTGCATGCACTTCGGATCAGTTAGTACTTCTTCGAAAACTAATTTGGTGAGCACATCATTGCCAACGGAAAGTGCTATAGATCAAGGTTCCGTATGTTTTCCAAATCTACCTGTCCGGTACCGACCAAAGACAACCCATTTATTTTCGCTCATAAATTATGGACGACATGGGGTTTCACCAGAATGGCACTATCTAGCATTAAAAATCTATCTAGCCTTAAAAAATAACATAATCCAAGCCAACGAAAGCTCCAATTCTGCCGGAATTATGCGACGGAATCATTGAAACTTTGGACCTATTCGAGCCGTTCCAAGGTGCGAAGCTTCGGCGGACATTTCAACTTTGCAATATTGCATACCCAGTAATAACATTCATGGACCTTTGAAATTAAAGAAAAAATCAGTTGACACCTCGCACACACCTTGTTTTATTCCCTTTCAATATTGACCCGTCCTTATTGAAAATCCCTTTACAAGTCCAACGGTTCATTCACTGTAAGGTTCTTGGCAACGTGTCATTTCACAACTTAGTTGCGCAGCATTGTGTCTGGACGACTTCTCACTTTATCTGGGAAGTTAAAACAAATTATGAAATATTAATTTATATCTATACACATTTGGCTTGTACACATATATAAAAATCAATATAACTGAAAACCAGCCAGGAAAATAATTTCTTATTCACAGATAAGATATCAATTACTAAAACCCATTAAACTATTTTGCAATACCAATATCGAGTATTTTTTTGCAAAACCTTTAAATGACTTCATTACAAACCGTTAATCATCTGAAACATGACTCACGTGTAGATGCGTATCTGTGCACACACACTCTCTCTCTCGCACATACACACGCGCGCAAACACTCTCACATCACCGTTATAAACCTTTTTGTACACATAAAACGGGTCTCCTCCGGAAAAAAATGATCCAAAGATCAATCTCACATTGCGTAACCCAAACCACTTTGCAGGTTTGAGACCACGAGACTCAAGCCGACCGCACAAACTCATAATTTTCGCAAGCGATCATTGCAGTCAGATTTGCATTCAATGCGATAATGTCTTTATTCTCCCCACAAGAAAAGGACAGAGAGAGAGACAGAGAAACACGGAGAACTTTGACGTTGGTCATGTGGCTGCTGCCGCCTGTCTCACGCTGATTTGGATACATTCATAAGTACTAAATAGATGCATGCAGAAAATTAGTAGTTACTCGGGTTTGTTCGTGTGTGTGCCGAAAGAATGTACAACTGAAGTCATACTCTCGCTTAGGCATAAACAAAAACCGGCATATTTCATATTATTCTTAGCTCTTTGTATCTTTAGTTTCGTTGTATCTGCTGCCGCCTTCGTTGTTGTTGTCTCTCAGAGTTGTTATTATCATTCACCGCCGCCGCCGTCGTCGTCGTCGTCGCCGCCAATTGACAACCCGATAAACCAGCTGTAAGCGTAACGAAAGAAAACGAAAAGCACCACTAAATTAAATGTTATGCAAAATCCTAAAACAACACTCGCCGCATTCAGTGAGTAAAGAGTGGTCCTATCTACTCATTCTCTGTTTGTTTTGTTGGAGAGCGGTGTGTGGGGGTGCCAGAGAGAGAGCAAGTGAATAACGGAGATTGCGCTGTTTGGATACCGCATACCGAAAAGACAACCAAAACAAAAAAACAACAGAGTATCCATTGAATGTACTGTCGCCGTTCGTTCGTTGTTCTTGTAAACATCTGACTGCTGTGTTGTGCGGCAGTGTGCCTGTGTGTGTGTGTATGTTAGAGAGACAGATTTGAAACTCGTATTCATTGGGTTGGATTGTTGTATGAATAACTACAGTCTGTGCGAAAAGCAATGGTATTCCACAATCTGACAGATAATAAGAGCTGGGTAAGGAAGCAAGAATCATAATGAATCAAGTAACAAAGAACACATTTTTAATAAAGTTTGTAGGCATTTCCAAAATGTATTGCTAATATCTTTAAATAAGTGCCCTATATTTATGGTTAACATTTTCAATATCCTTAGCAATACTTGTTTTGGCTGTAAATCCTTAAATATGTAAGTGCCCTAAGGAGAAAAAGTACATACAGGGTGACTGATATGTATTGCAACCAACTTCATGTTGCTATCATTTCTAAACCGCTAGTCTGATAGCTGACAGATTTATTTCAGTGACAGTTCATTTTATTGTTTACATGCTTACAAAAGCATTTTGATCTATTGCATTCAGAAAAAATGTTATTCGTGATGGAATTCAAGCGTGATAGTGTGATTGCTTTATATTTGGGTGGAAAAACACAAATGGCTATCGTTAGAGCCCTCCAGCATTTAAATGTGAATAAATCTTTTGTTTCTCGTACCATTGCTCGTTACCGTCGTACTGGCAGTGTTGCATCGCGTCCAAAAAGTGGACGAAAAAAAAACGTTAACAACACCAGAAAAGATCCGAAAAGTAAAGGCCAGATTTGATCGAAATCCACGCCGCAGTGGTAGAAAAATTGCTCGTGAGCTGAACATATCGCGAGAACGGATATAACACATATTAAAAAATGAGCTTGGACTAAAGCCATTGAAGTTCCAAAAAGTGCAAGAGCTCACCGATGTACAAAAAAGGTTAGACTGGAAAGAGCCAAGGAGTTGCTTCGCTTGCACGAAAGTGGCCAGTTACCGAATTTGGTTTTCTCCGATGAGAAGCCATTCCAAATTGAGCAGTTTGTGAACAAACAAAATGATCGGGTTTACTTGCCAAAGAGGTCAGCTGAAAATTTACACCTTCGATTGGCCACCAGAACTCAAGCGCCGCCGATGGTAATGGTGTGGGCCGCCGTAACGGCCGATGGTCGCTCCCCGCTTGTATTCATCGACCATGGGGTCAAAATAAATGCCGAATATTATCGGGAAAATGTCCTAAAGACAGTACTGAAGCCCTGGGCAGACAAACATTTCGGCCGCAGACCATGGACATTCCAACAGGACTCAGCACCATCGCACTCAGCAGGCGTCAACCAAGAATGGCTTAAAAAGGAGGTTCCTCGCTTCATTTCTACCTCACAATGGCCACCAAGATCTCCGGATCTCAATCCGTTGGACTTTTGCGCCTGGGGCATTTTAGAGAGTAAGGTTCGCACTAAAAAATACCAAAGTATCGATCATCTCAAGACGGCGCTTCGCCGGGAATGGGTCAAAATACCGCAGAGCCACTTTCGTGCAGCGTGTGATGGCTTTGTCGGCCGTTTGAAGGCCATAATTCGTGCCAAAGGTGGCCAATTCGCACAAATCTAAACTGTTTCTAAAATTTTATGTTATTTCCGACATTTTTTGCTTTTGAACAATAACATTTAAAAAAAAAATCAAAAAATATAGCGCTTTACTTTGTATGTATGTTAATTATTTACATATGTATATTTGGTAAACATATTAATTATTTACATACATATGTATATTGGTAAACATTTGTAATTTCCTTTGTAATTTCCTTTTCAAAAACGCTACAATATTGAGGCCAAATATTGGGTTAATTTTTTGAATTTCCTTAGCTAGACTTAAAGTCTCCTCAAATAAACACCTAAAGCAAAAACGACAAGATTTTGAGATCACTTACATATCTTTGGTAAAATTTTTAATTTTGTTTGCAAAACTTTAAACGGCTATGCATCATTAAATAAGCGATATAGACCGAAAACAATGAGATTTTGTGATTTCTTGTAAAAATAAAATCGCAATTTTGAATTTCCTTCAATAAGGCGTCCAAGCATGTAAATGTAACGGCCACTCGTGAATTATTCTTCCTCTTATATTATTCTCTTAAATCAATATTGTTTGCAGTGTATTTCCACAATTTGCTAGCGTTGATCCGCCGAAGTCTATTCATAATATAATGGCAAACCAAACTTAGAGCAATTGATAACTGGCCTATAAGATCTAACCAATTTATCATCGTCTAATCCTTATCAAAAAATGGAACTTTCTAAATGATGCCAATATAAGTCCAATAAACCAAAATATTACTTTTATTTTAATTTAAAATCCTCATTCCAGTTACATAGGTAAGGTTACGTTAAGAGTGGCAGCCTGTACAACAGACTCACATAGACTATATAGTCCAATTTAAGGGGAAATATATGTCCCAAAAAACTTAAAGCCAAGGGTGGCATCAAAGACTTTTTAATACCAAGACATGAAATTTCTCTCTACAGAGGGGGACAGAGCGAGGCACAGAAGTTGTTCTATTGATTCCTCTCCATCTCCACAGCTTCTGCAAAAGTCATTACTCAAGACTTTCTATCTTTCTGCGTGCCGTCCAATAAGGCAGTGATCCGTCATAACAGACACGATAAGTGAGACGCCGGTCTCAATAACAACTGCAAGTCGTTGGTACGTTTGGAACACGTACGTTTTGTATTTATAATTAAGAAAATTTACTAAATATTAATAAAATTATCTATATTTTAAGTTCAAAATGTAGTTAATTAAGGACTAAGATCGTCGTTGAAGCCATTCTTTATTTTTATGACAAAATGTTTTCAGTGTATTAACATGAAAACCTCAAATACAGAATATAAACAAATTACCTAAAATTAAAAAAAATGCAAGTGTATTTTTATGATAAACAATTCTTGGCTCAGTCAAGTATAATACTATCTGAATAAATCTTTCCCACATTTTTAGTAAAAACAAGTAAAGACGGATTAAGTTCGGCCATGCCGAATCTTATATACCCACCACCATGGATCGCATGTGAATGGTTACGTATACTAATAAACTCATTATACCAAATTTCAGCCCAATTCGTTGAAAGTTGAGGTTATTGTGGCGTTACGAAGTCAAATCTAGAGGGACCTTTGTATAGGGGCTATATCAAAACATGAACCTATGACTTCCGTTGTTCGTGTGAATGATTCCGGGTATACATAAACCCCAATTTCCAATTTTCAGCCCGATCAGTTGACATTTGTGGTCTCTATGACGTTAAGAAGTCAAATCCGGGAGATTCTATATATGGGGGCTATATCCAAACATGGACTGATATTGCAGATTTTCAATCCTAACATACCTGCAGATATAAGATGTACATTAGGGTGATGACTTTTATACAACATCGTTTCCCTGTATCATATTTAGATGAGTTTTTATTTAAGATTAGATAAAATCTTACACATAAGGTGATTCGATAAAAAAAACCTCACGCACAAAATGATTTTAAAAATTTTATTTATCGGTATTTTGGGCATTTTTTTTTCAATTTTTTCAAAACTTTCAAAATAATGACCGCTCATAAATGCGGTTTCTGTAAAAAAAAATCAGAAAAAATGACAATCATCCTGGTATCCTTGCTACAGAAATAATTGCAAAGCTAGAAGCAGCATTAGAAGTTCTTAATTCATACTACAAAAAATGGAAAATATTTGTCAACGCTGAGAAAACTCAAGCGATCTATTTTACTAGGAAGAGAAAAGCAATATTTGTGCCGCAGGGTAACGTCAGATTCAATAACACCGAAATTCCTTGGGAGGTAAAAGTAAAATACCTTGGCGTTATACTGGATCCCAGACTTACATTTAAAGATCATATATCATATGTCATAGAAAAAGTAAATCATTTAATTCGTTTATTGTATCCTCTAATCAACAGGAACTCTCTATTAAATATTAAAAATAAAATGTTTATCTTCAAGGCAGTTTTTCAAGCTGTCATATATTATGGATCTCCATCATGGAGCAATCTTGCTTCCACCTATGTGAAGAAGCTACAAATAGCCCAAAATAAAGTTCTCAAAATGATTTTAAAGTTCCCCAAACATTATTCAACAAGACATCTCCACGTTATTGCCCAAGTGGAGTTGGTTAACGATAGATTAGTTAGACTAACTGAAAACTTTATCCTCAGATGTCAAACATCTGATTTTGTCCATATCAGAGATCTAGCTTCCATGTAAATATATTTGTTGTATTATAGTTTTAATTAAAAATGTTTATTCTAGTCATTATATTCAGAAAGGTTTTTTGTGAATTTTCCTTCAACTTAAGTTGTAGTCATACCACCTCATATATATTAAAACATTGTTAATATTTAAGTAGCACAGGTAGACTTAAGCCTAAACTCTTTGTCGTTGTATATAATAAGGAAATGAATTGTTATATTAATAAATAAATTGAATTGAAGCAAAAAAAAATTACAATCATAAAAAAGTCGCCAACGTTTTTTCCAAAGAGATACATTCGATTCAAAATGAGATACCTTCACTTAATTGTATATTAAAACGAAAGATATTCATCGATTTCTATGATCAATGTCTCATTTAGTTCATAGGTTATGTGGATTTTCGTGAAAGTTATATGCCTTGACACTTTTTTCCGTTTTGGATTTATTTATATGATTTAAAAAAAGAACAAATTTAGTTTTTTTCACAAAAATATAATTTTAAAGTGGAATTAATATTTAAATGGAATTAATAGACAAAAGTTCATTCATTCGTGCAACAGGAAATAATTTTTGAGAAATAAAATCAAAAAGTCATCACCTTAATGAACATTTACAATAGCCGCCACATGTACATCAGCCACCTAGCTCGAGTATTATAGATTGTAGCGTGATTACAACAGACGGACGGACATGGCTAAATAATCTTAGAATTTTACTTTATGGGGTCTCAGGTCAATATTTAGTGGTGCTACAAACCGAGTGACAAAATGAATGTACCCCCAACCTATGGTGAAGGGGATACATACAAATAGTGCATACATTTCAGAAGAGTAGTTCATGAAGAATAGTATCTTTGCAATAAAGTAGCTGCTCTTTGAAAAGATTTGTTAACTGAAAAAACAATGAAAAAATTCATTAATCAACAAGTTAATATTAATAATTTTAAATTATAAAATATTGTTTCTATATAATGTCATGTCGTGATCATCACAATCTCTATAATGGTTCTTATAATAAATTTATTAAATTTTAGATCAGCTATACCGCAACCGCAGAATATTTTTAAACTGAAAAATTCATTCCGATTACGAATGCGATGTCAACATGTAAAAACAATCATACACACTTACGTACAATTGTACATACATATATAATAAAGGGGAACGAACGCATCTATTTTTGAAATGCTCATGTGGTTAAGATTTTAAACAGTACTTATTTCATTTAAAAAGGCACATATTTTTATATTATTTTGTAGTTAAAAATGAATGTTTGTGGTATATTTAAAATGTCAGTTCCTTAGAAACAGAAAAAACAAAAACTAACAAATGACCTGTTACATTCTTTTAGCTCTCACTGTATATACGAGTATCTGCCATGAGGGAATGTATACGAATGTTTGAGATAAAAGGTTTGTCTACTGCTATGCACAGGGGCTTTCACACTAACGATAGCTATGTTACGGAAATATGACAAGCATTTGTTGGAAACACTCAGTCGTTACATTTCATTTTGCACCCAAAAATATGGATTCCCACAGAAACGATGAATCTGTCAGATAAGTCAGTGCAGTAGTGTGAACGTGCTTTACAGCACACACACACCAGACCAGACCCAATACAACAACCTGCTACTAAACATTACAATGGGGTAGAAATTTGCTCTCACTAATCATTCTCTTTGTGAGAGCTTCAGCTTTCTGCCCAATGGGTTCGTGCACTCGTCACCTGATTGGGTTCGTTCTCTCCCCACCCGAATGAGAGTGTGTGTGCGTGCGAGGTTTTCGTTGATGTATGGTTGTTGTCATCATCTTCTAGGAATGTTAAAATGCTAATGTTGGCCCTCGTAAAAGTGCTGTCAACTATAAACGAAACCAAAAACGATATGTTTTTTTAGAAAGGGAAGTCCGTAGATTTTGCTTGAATTCATAACAGCCACTTCTGAGGAAATTAAAAACTATTTTATTATTATATAATTGTAACAAATTGTAAAATGAAAGTCGAGCTCGAGGTCTTGATTTTTTAATTGTATTTATTTTCGATATTTCGCCTTTCCTCGAAAGGCATCATTGGTATGATAACAGACATTAGTATGACAACAGACGAAAGGCATCATTAGTATGACAACAGACGGCAACGACGTCAGATCAGTACTCAATGAATGTATATATATATTCATTTTTTTCCCTGATGATGCCTTTTGCGAAAAGGCGAATTATCGAAAATAAATAAAATTAAGACCACGAGCTCTACTTTCATTTCATTCAAAGAATATTACTAACATTTATTATATAATTGTATCATAGAAAAACAAATAAAATACGGAAAATATGGTTTGAATCCGAATAATTCTATAAACAGTAAAACCTCTCGATTTTGGAGCTCCTTCAGGTGTACTTCTCCCTTCAATAGATAATTATCTGAAAACGAATCACCTAATAAAAATTTGTTTTTAAGCTCCAGAAGTGGACAGTTTCTACAACGAACAAAGGTCTGCCGACCTGTCAATATATGGGAAGTTTCACTGCAATAATAATTCCAAACCGTTCATTTCATATACATCGATCGTTTATAAAGAAACTTTGATGGTAGCTCCTGGAGCATAAACTGAAGAAAAGAAGATTCTTAAGGGCACATTGGTGCAGAAAATTTTGTACATATATACTATGTACGAGTATATGGCTTAGTTTCAGCACAAAGTTTTAAAAATGGTCCGGGGGCTTGACACATAAACTAGAATTAGGAAGCATTACAACGTTTTCTAAAGATAAAATAATGTAGCATTTATGATTTAAAATCAACATTCAAGCACTACATATCTAATTGAAACGGGCAACTATAAAAAAGTGTATACATGTTTAAGAAAACTTCAATAAGGGCCGATGTTGAATGTGAACCACACCGAAACGTCAAGTTTTTTTCTGGATTTAATTTGACATTTCTCAATTTCAGACTTACTCAATTTGAACCGTGGAAAGATACACAATCGAGCAACGCGTTAAAGTTGTTTAAGCCTTTTACGAAAATGGGCGTTCAAATCTAAATGCATTTCATGCACTTCGTGATGTTTTTTTGATCAGCATATTCGACCAAATGTGTCCACAATAGGGAGAATTGTGCGCAAATTTCAGCAAACAGGGTCTGTAGGAGATGTGAAAACACCTGTGCATGCTCGTCCAGTTCGTTTGGTGCGGCTTATGGGCTGGCGACGTCATCGGGCCATACTTCTTCGAAATGAGGCCGGTCAGGCAGTTACTGTGAATGGTGTTCGCTATCGTGAGATGGTAACGAACTTTTTATGGCCCGAATTGGAAGATATGGATGTGGACAATATGTGGTTTCAACAAATTCAATGGCCGTGTTATCTCACGTCGTGGCGATGTCAATTGGCCGCCAAGATCGTGTGATTTGACACCGTTGGACTTCTTTCTTTGGGGTTATTTGAAAGAAAATGTGTACGTCGATAAGCCAGCAACAATTCAAAAGCTAAAGGATGAGATAATTCGGCACACTAACGGCACAGAATCTCAATTATGCCTCAGGGTCATCGAAAATTTGGACCATCGGAAGGAGGTGTGCCGCCGAGGTCGCGGCGGCATTTGGCCGATATTTTGTTCTATACATAATTGAACCATACCAATATTATCATAATAAAAAGAAATGATAATATTTTCCTAAATAACTTGTGTTTTATTCAAAATCAACATCGGCCCTTAAAATGTAACCACCCTTTATATAATTATTAGCTTTTTATATCACTGAAGTAATCCAGTAATCAATTTTGGATTACGAGGAAACTTTTATTATAATCCTTGGACCCTCACATTATGATTGGTTGTCGCAGTCGATCCTTTTCAGGTAATGTTTGCCCACTTTTTCACACGTTTTGGCCGGTATCTCGGCCATAAAGTGACGAGTGTTGGTTTTCAAATGCGCCAATGTTAGAGGATTCTATGCGTATTCAGAGTATTAGTTGTTTATATAATTCAGACCAATATGATTTATCTTGCTGGTGCGTATGTGTATTATTTTATTAAAAGGGATATTAATTACATTGGAAAAGGCACAAGTCGTGTTAACGAAACCTTTCAGTATAGAACTATAACATTTCATTTCACACATTATTGGAAAAGTTTTGTCGATCAGTACATCGCAAAACAAAATAAAGATTTTATTGTATTCGACAATTTTTTTTCATTTTGTGCAAAAATAATTGCTATATATTTTTATTTAATACGTTATTGAAATATATTTAAAAATGGGAAAACTTTTTCAGTCCATTCGATATTAACGCTGCGCTACATCCTACTCTGGGCGAGTCTGATCCTTCGATGGCGACTATAATATTAGGTGTCGGAGTTTAAACGAGGCCGTACGAGCATCCAAGGGGAACACCGTAATGGTCGAAAATTTTTCCACGCCAGAAACGATTACGAAAATCCACAAAATGGTATTAGATGTTTGTCGGCTGAAGGTGCGTGAGATAGCTGAAATGATAAGCATTTCAAAAAGTGTTATACATCTCGTATTGATCGCATGATGGCTGCCGCGTTTGCTCACAATGGAACAAAAATTAAGTCGTGAAGATGTTTCAATAGAGTGTTTGGCGATGTTTCACCCCAATAAAGCCGAGTTTTTGCATCGATTCGTAACCATGGATGATATATGGGTCCAATAGTTCACACCTATGACAAAGGAACACAAAGCATTGAACTGGAATGGAGAATTGTGTCCAAAGAAGGCAAGGACAGATCCATCTGGCAGCAAGTTCATGGCGTATGTTTTTTGGAATGCGCATGGGGTAATTTTTATTGATTATTATCCCACCGCATAAGAGATTAAATTAAGGAAAAATGCTGAATTTGGCGAAAAAGAAAGTGTTGTATCATCAAACCAATGCACCCGTACCAACATCGATAATTGCCCAAATCAACGAAATAATCTTCAAGAAATAGCACCAATAAAGAGGTGGAGTCTGCGGTTGATGGCTATTTTAAGGAGCTAGACAATTCATCGTGTCAGCAGGGTATCGAAGCTATTGAATATCACTGGGGAGTGTATCGAAATAAAAGGACATTATGTTGAGAAATATCGAAAACACCTTTATTTTTTTTCTGTACAACAAGAAGTAATTTCTTATATTTACAGGACAGAAATGTAAACCGATTGATCGAAAAGTATTACATAAATTAGATTAAACATTAAAAATAAAAGTAAACATTAATTACGAAAAAATAAATAATTTAATTATTGCAGATTCTGAAAGAGCATGCTTTAAACCCATATTATCAACTCCTAACTCAAAAAACACAAAAATGGCGTATGGACCAAAATAGCATCGAATTTTAACTTGAGAATTTAAAGTTCTCAATATACAGAAATATTATTGGAATGACATTTTTTTCATTACAATCTGGTAGATAATTTCATGGCATTTTTTTTTAAATATGATTTTCGGCATATGTCCGCCGGGGCTACGCTGCTTTACAGTTTTCCAATAAATCTCGCCGAATGTCGTCTATGGTGGCTTGAATATTGGCTTCCAATGCTTCAAGATTTGCTGATTTGTCGGCATAAAATAAACCGCACGAACGAGGGGCCAGTGAATGGGACCACTTCTGGAAATAAAGTTGTCACCAAATTGATTTTGCAATAAATCGATTGTTAAGCGTGCTGTATGACAAGTATGACGTTAAGCTGATTTATTTTTGGAAACAAAAAATTATTCAGAATGGCTCGAAAGCGCTCGCCATTCACCGGAACGGCAGTTCCTTTCTCATTTCGAAAGAAATAAGGACATATGATGGCGCCAGCGTGTAAACGTACCCAACAGTCAATTTTAGTGCATGTAATGTAAAGCTAACGGTTTGAGGATTGTTAGAGGATCGCTCGAAATACGGCAATTTTGCTTATTGACGTAGCCAGACGTAGCCATTTAACCAGAAATGAGCTTCATCGCTAAACACAATTTTTTGATTTGAACAGCGCGAACAGATTTACGTTTTCAAAGTAAATTTTCATAATTTTGAAGCGCTGTTCTGGCGTTAAACGATCCATCACTTGCCAAACCTTACAGAATAGAAATTTCAACACAGTTTGACATTATCAGCTGTCAAACCATTGTTATCGATATCGAAAGTTCTCATGCGTGTAAATTAGATATTACTAGATAAGTGTAGGGTATTATATAGTCGACCCCAATCGACTTTCCATACTGGTTTTTGTATATTTTTCTCTGATCTATAACTTGAAACTACACATACCATCGGCTCAATGCTATTTTGTTCCATACGCCATTTTGTATGATCGGAGAAAACTCAATTTATTGTTTGAGTAAAAACGGGACTGAAGAGTTACACACTTTTTACTATATATGTAGGGTTCCCAACAGTGCTTGTATGATTCTCATACATTTCTATGCCATTACATTAAAAATTATGCAAGTTATAAAAATTTTTGAATATGGCATTTTGGTCCATATCCACTTTTGTTGTAATATTTTTTCGTATTTGTATTACATGGACCACAAAGAGGGTGGGTTTGGAAGGAGAGTAATGTATATATTGCGATCGAAAGAACGTAAAATAGTGAGTAAAAAATACGGGGCTATATAAAAATGGAGACATAGAACAAAAATATCAAAATCATTTCCGGTAAATCACAGTTAAATAGATTTACCCTACCAATATCTCGAAAAGTAGACGAGATAGGAAAAAAAATTGTTGCAGATTCTGAAAGAGCATGCTTGAAATCCATACTATCCACTCCTAACTCCAAAAAAAAAAACACAAATGTCGTATGGACCAAAATAGCATTAAGCATTTACACCCAAAATAGCATTAAGCATTAAGCTACATAGGGGGGGCTGCCCAGCAATTGGAAGATCATTTTGTCAAAAATCATCGAGTACCTTTGATGACCATAAAATGATGAATCACTTGTACGCTTAAGAAAAGACTAGAAAATGAGTCGTGTTTATGCTTCCAAAGGGCTTTATTGAAAATACAATAAGAAAATATACATCAATCTCATAGAGATCATTCAGGTGTTTGAAATGTGATTGTTTTTATCGTTATTTTGCAATGATAATTCGCGCACATGGATGGAAGAATGTTCTCGTTATGGCGGTGCTTTTGTTTATAACGGGACAATTTGCTGTCCTATTAAAGAATCGTGGTGAGATGATCTAGGATTAGTGAATTTAATTTTTACAAATTGAGTTAATTTAAATAAAAAAAGTAATGTCAGCCCTAACAATAAATAACATATTGACATTAACTTTCGAGAGAAGTAGGATCGTTTACTTTGTCTTGTTTCGACGAAATATCGGTAAATAATAATTAAAAATAAAACAATAAAAATTAATAGTTAATTTGTTTTATTTATGACCTCAACAAAAATGTCAGTATTTTTTGCTTAATTTCTTTATATTATTTTTAATGTAATAAATTTATTTTAATAATTTACATCCAACAAATATTTTATTTTTTGAAGCGCAAAAGATTGTAAATACGGCTTAAAAATTACTCCAAAAAGATAAATGATTATAAGTACAACTGAGAAATGACACGGAAGTGAGCAAAAAAGCGGCTTAAAATAGACTCTTAAAGATAAGTCGCGGCTAGAGTACCGTTTTCTCCCGACAAAACATTAATTTATGATCAGAAAATGAGTGCATTTATGATTATTATAATCGCGCAGTACTTTCACAAAATGCTGACTGGGTATAAAAGAGTTAAACGTTTACACGTTATAAATATTTCCCCAAACAAATTATGTTAGCATCACTGCCCATCTATTCATTGTCGTTAAGAGAGTATGTACCACAAGACTGTTTGAGAATGTTGACTGTGGGGGAAAATGTTAGATTTTTGTGCGAATACAACAATAGCGGCGCTTAGGTTTTTTGTAACACTGCAAACAAAAACTCTGTAGATGCTCTGTTATGTGTACGGCCGCAGCCGCCGTAGCTCTCGCTCTCTGTATTGTGTGAGAGAAGATTATTTTTTGGGGGGTTTTCCCTGTTTTTCAACACATTCACTTGACTTTTTTGGTGGTTGGGGTCGGTCTTTCTTCGGTTGTAAAGCGCGCCGCTGAGCGTAGAGTATTAGAGGGCACAATTTTGTGAGCGGCTTTTACTCATTTTTTACACTCTGTTTGAAGTGGTGTCGTACGTACTACCCAACAGAGTACGGCAATAATAATAACATTTGTTGTAGCTCTCCATCTCTGAGGTATAGCTGCTGCTGTTTCTGCTACAACTACTGTTGTTGTTGGTGATTCGTGCATATTTTACAGTCGTTCAGTCAGCCAACCGCACAGCAAGCAGTCACACAGCAGTAGTCATCTTTTGTGCTGTGAGTATAACATTCGCATAGAGTTTCAAACGTCAGACGCGTTTTTTCATTACAAGTTGTGGGTACTCAATTGCGCTTAATATACACACCGAAAGCAAGAAAAAAAACAAAAAACCATACCATACTTACTTACACACACACACACACATACTAACAAGAAGAAAGCAAATTAAACAAAAAAACAACAAAAAATCCAAACCAAAAGAAAGAAACCGACGACTACGACGGCGGCGACGACAAAAAAGCCAAATAAATTCCATTCCCAACAACAGCAAAAGTAGAAAACAAATTATTACTATTTATTATTTATTGAACAAAAAAAAAACAAGTAATATCCAACAACAACAACAAGAGAAAAAAGAAGAAAAATTATACAAATATACATATTTTCATTTGTATTTATAACCACAAATAATAATAAAAAAAAGTATGGAGACATCCCAGTAAAACACACAAAGAGCAGTGAAAATATAATAAAACAAAAAAAGAAACAAAGCAAATGGAATAGCGCAAAAATCGTCTATCAGAAGTTTATATTTATTAAAAAAAAAAATAAGAAAAAAAATAAAGTCTATACAAAAAGTATTTTTCTACCGTCTAAATCTTAGAAAGCCAGAGAAATTTTATAAGAATAATATGGTGCTTCATTTACAACAACAACAACAACAAAGAGTAGTGTGAAAATCTATCAAAAAAAAAGAAAAATATTTTAAGAAAAAGCTAACAAAAAGTGCAAGAAGCCGAGTCTCTCTACCGCAAAAGTGTGTGTTTAGGTGTTTCTTTTCCCATTTATTGGTTAAAAAGTGCAATATGTTTTAACGGGATTTTTCTCTAGTGTTGGAAAACGGAAATCTCTCAAGAGCCCCCGGGAGCGCCCCAGCATTGAACGGACGAGAAAAAAAGTAAGTTTTTCTTTTGCATCCCTAGCCATAGCATGGACAGAGAGATGAGCGGATCGAAGTGAAGTGGAGTCAAATGTCGTTAAGACATTATTCACATTCAATGTTTGTTTTCTATGTTCAATTTGCATTTTTCTAATGTCCGGCCCAATGTCGGCGGTCGATGTCGCCGCCGCCGATATCGCGCCGCCTCGCCTTGCATACCATAGCGCGTATCTATTTTTAGTTTTCATAACTGGCTGTGCCATATGCTTACCAGTTTTTGACTTCATCTTCGTGTCTTGGTTTATTTCTTTCTTTTTTCTGGCCATTGATGGTTTTCAATGGGTGATAGAGAGATGACGATGATGATGATGATGGTGGCGGTGGGGCGTGGGGCGTGGAACTGCGGTTGCTGATTTTTCTTTAGATTGAAAACTGCGGGCTGAGAGGAAATCTTAACAACATTGATTTGATGTCATGTATAATTTTCAGATGATTCCTCCGCTTTTCCTTCTGATGCCCCACAACAAAAGCAGGAACCAAAGGCCCACTAACGTCTCCACCCCCCTTATTCTCCCTCCACCTTTCCAGCAGGCAAACGGCCAGTCAGTCTGTCTGTCATCCAAACCAAATCAACCCAACCCTACCAGCCATCCAGTCAACGTTGATTTTTTTCTTCCTCGTCTACTACAGCAACAACAACAGCAGCTTCTGCTGTTTCTTCTTCTTCTGCTGTAGATACACAGATGTTTGGAGAATGTATCTATGTGTGCGTGTAAGTGTTGGTGTTCCCAACTAATGCTGCCGCTCGCTGCTCTTGATGGATGCGGCTGCTGCTGCCACGGCGGCGACTCGTGTTGTTGTTTGGGGTATTTGCGGTAATGTTTGTCTAGCATCGACCGACCGACCCAACCAACCGAAGACGACGACGACGACAACAACTATGTACATTGTCGGCTAGTGTTGCAAAATTTGCTGGTTTCCAACACTATCGCACACACACACACACACATGCTCGCTTCACCACCAAGAATGTCATCTGTGTATGCATGATGAAGTTTATACTGCCATTTGCCATTTTAGCCAAAATAATAGCAAAACATTATTTATACTACTGGTTAATGTTGATGTTGTTGTAGTCGTTGCTACTGAACACTAGTTTACTGAAAATATATAACTAGTTTCTGTAACTAAATGCATCGTTTTTTGTTGGTTAAACTTTAATTAAATGCTCAGTGGTTTTTTTGAAGCATAGTTTGTATTGGTCGAAGGCTGGGTTAGACAAATGTAACCGTAACGTTGCGTAGCATAACGAATCAAGCTGATTCAATCTGTCGTATCGTAAAACAGTGTAAACGATTAGATAACGTAAGGGACTGTTGATATTTGATATGGACAGAATGTTTACGTGCATTTGCAAACAGCTGATTAAGCTTTTAAGGAATAGCCTGATTTCTTTTCGCTTTTTATAGACAACTATTCTTATAATAATAGAGTCATTTATGACAAGGTAATCGAACCTAAAGTCAAAAAATTAAATAAAAAAATATTAAATTAATAAAAATGTTTCCTTTCGAGAAAATTGGCATTAAATCTGTGCATTATTATCATTTTTAAACACTTTTAGGAAATTAACCGTAAAAAAATCAATATTTGCTTAGAAGCATGAGATATTAGGCGTGTTTTCGTTACGCCATAAGTGCTTAATTTGTATGGGGAGCTAACCACTTTTAAGCATTATTAGTTCCCGATGAAGTTTGGTGCTTGTGTTCCTGTCTTAATCGAGTATGGTGCTGCCAGATTGGGCATCCTATATTTTACAGTATGGCATCTTATTTTTGGGGAGATTGTTGTCAATTAGTGTGAATTAACGGGAAGAAGAAGAACAAAAATGGAAAATTATTTTAATATTTGCAAAAAGAATATTTGTAAACAATTGAACATAAAATTATAAATGTATGTTTTTTAAAAACATTTCACGAATTTTTTGGTCTGTTCTTTCTTCGCACTGTTCTTTCTTCGCAACTCATGACACCATTGCTACCAGATGGTGGAAATCCGCCACTTATTGCTTATGAGCCAGTTACTGGAAGTCAGTTGTTTTCGTTGCAAAGTGCTGATCTAAAATCGCTAGCTTGTAATCAAAACATACCTATTGTGATTTAAAACTTTTTTATATTTTTGATAATGGGTGGTATTTTTAACTTTTTACAATTAAATGTAATATTTATTTGGAACGATAAAGCAATACCTCCTATTTATTTTTTAAAGATTATTTTATATTAATGTTTCCCTCGGCTATGCTTAAGGTGGTCCCATTGTGAAGGTTAAATTTTTGCAACATTTCGACCGGCATCTCACCAATGACACGTTTCATCCAAGGCCGCAATCGTGGTTGGCTTGTCCTAATAGACGAGGTATTTCACGTGGCGCCATAAAAAATAGATGAGTGGGTCAAATCGCACGAAGGAGGCTTTCAATTTACAACTCCAAAACGAGAGATTAATTGCTCACCACACTCGCCCCTCAATTCATGGCAACGCGAGCAGTTTGGAACATGACATCGTGCTTTTGAAAACACGTGGCAAACAAGTTAAATTTTTCAATTTCTGGCAACAAAAAATCGTAAACATCAAACGAAGAATTACCATACAATGATGCCGCTGACCGCTAAATCGCACCAAACTGTGTTGCGCAAGGCTGCTCTTCGAACCAAATTCGGCAATTATGTTTATTGACGTTGCGATTAAGTCAAAAATGAGCCTCGTCGCTGATGAAATTTTTCGAAAAACAAGTTTTCAGAGAGCTTGCATTTTGATAATAAAACTCTATGATCTGCAAGTACTGTTCGTTTGTAAGTCTATTCATGGTGAACTAGTAAGGCATTCTTTACACATTTTGACTTTGACACATGCCACTAATCACGCGTGATCTAGCAGTAACGTAACACTGAACAGGTTTATAACAAAACACAGTGATTTCCAACTGCTGTTCGTTTGTAAGCCTATTCATTAAAATGTCTACGTAAACTTAACAAATGTTGACTTTGACACGGTCTATTGTGCTGATTTTTCTGGCGAATCGCGACATTTTATGGAAATACGACAGTTTTTCCAGATAGTGAAAATACGCCAGTTAGTGGGAATACTACAGTTAGTGGGAATACTACAGTTAGTGGAAATTCGCTAGTTAGTCGGAATACGACAGCTAGTTGAAATACGCCAGTTAGTGGAAATGAGTCGGTTAGTGGAAATAAGCCAGTTAGTGGAAATACGTTGTTTTTGTTGGACACTGCTAAGCTAGTAATCGCTAGCCTGTAATGAAAAATGCCGTTGGGTAGATTTTATTATAATTTTCCAACCGTTATTTTGTTAAATTCTCTAAAAAGATATGTTTACTATGAACCACGTGCTTTTTTGCGACTTTCGAGGGCCACCATACACACAAGCGAACGCTACCTTCACCACTGTTGAGAAACAGGAGAACACAGAGGTCGGCGCTGGAGGTGTTATCATTTAGCAATTCTGTCAATATTGTTTTTTATTTAATAACTTCAGCATATCTATAAAATATTTTAAATTTTACGAAAAATATATTTTTTGTTCGGTGTAGCCACCTTTAGCGCAAATAATAGCATCGGGTATGTCCGAAAATTCATCATATACTAATGTGACCTGATGGTATTTTGTTCCATACTGCGTGAAAATAATATCGAAAAATCCATTGGGTTCAAGTCCGGGAATATGGTGGCCGTTGTTGTGAAGAAATGAAGCTACGAACTGTTTAATGGGATGAATCCTAGGCTTCTTCAAACTTGCAATGGCTTCTGTCGAATTGTTTACGTGTCCAAGGTAAGAAAGCGTCCATGAAAATATTTTCATTGTAGATTTCAATGAAAACGGGTGGTGAGCTTATTCTGGCATTTACTCGCACAAACCATTACTGGTGCAGTAACTTGCTTTAGCATCGCAATTCGCTGGTTGATTTGCACCCTTACTTTATAGTATATTTTTTGTTTATTTGTATATTGCTGAAACCAAAAATATGTATTTTATTTGCATGTCTTAAATCTTACCATTTTGTAGGCCTTTAATCGTTTAATCCAATCTATTTTTCACGATTTCAACTGCACATTGTAGTGAATTACATCTAATTACTGATATTCACCTTTCGACCTTATGTCCACATACATTTTTCAGTCTATTTAGTGCTACCAGTATTAATGGAACGTGCAAATGTTATAGCTCATTACCAATAGCTGGTTGTCAGCAATAGCACCATTGTATTTGAACTAAATTTCGATAACTTTTTAGCTGTGAGGTAAAACAATATGTATCTGCAGGCTTGTAAACAAAATAACAAACTGACTCGTGTCAAAAAATGTGTGCGCTGCCATTAACCGTTCGATTTCTACAGCAGCATGAAGTTTGTGAAACTTCGAGTCGTAACCCCTGTATAAATATCCAATTCAATACATCATTGAAATTACAACTCTTGTCTTAGATGATAGCATCATTCTTTTAACTACATTTAAATCGATACCTCCATTCTAAAACATGCTAAGTCGACTTAGCATGTTTTTAGGGCGATTGCATTTTTAACTTCTAACGGCCAATTCCACAATCTCCGGTTATCCTACAGTTAGAGCTAACCTATAGTTATAACTGTCAAATTGTATGAAATTTTCATTTCTTAACTGGAGTTAGCTGTAACCGGAGGTTGTGAAATTGGGGGTAAATATCCCAAATTATATTCAGTCAATATTTGGTGTTTATCCGTTAACCCAATCAAAAGTTATTCCCAAAACCGTACAGGTCATTCGATTTCCACTACAAAGGAATTCCACACAAATTAAAAAAAAAGCATCAAACTTTGATCGCCTCTCCTGAAAAACTAACATTTTGCACTTAGCATTGTTCAGAATAGAGGTTTTCTATATGTAGATGAGTTGATTAAGACTAATATAATTTTAATAGAAATGTCTGAGGTTAGATTTCCCCTCTAGTTGTGAAATTTAGGCTCTTGTTTATAAAATATTACGTTCTAATGCTTGGTCAAACCGGCCTGAAGGCGTTAAACGCCTAAAAACTATAAAAATAAATGTCCTCCTGTTTACGAAATTCCTGCCGTCTAGTGTTAATTGTTTCATACTGTCGCACAATCATGGCAAATATCTGTAAGTGTGTGTATGCGGCTGAGTGTATGCAGTTGTGGCTGTCGTTATTGTTGTTGCTGTATCGTGTGACGCCCTAAAAGTTGGTGTGTTAGAGAAAGAAATCTCTTCTATGCTCTCCAAACAACAAAACCCCTTGCTCCTCCACCCCCTCCCCATGGACACATTCACTCTGTTAAAGTTCACTGCTGTTGTGCACTCATTCATATCAAGTCTTCTCTCCACATTTTATTCTACTACTCTCTAATCATACTCTTTCTCTCGTCATCATCATCGTCGTCGTCATGTGCTCTCCCAATGATTCACTCGCATACTTTGTGCTTACTACGCATTTTTTTTGTATGCCGATTGTTGGTGTAGCGAAATACCGTCTGACGACGACGGCGATGATGATGGTTATTTTGTTATTGTTATTCATAAGGCCCCCCCAAACGGACCACCCACCCTCTTTATCACATAAAACACTTAATGTGTAGCATTGTTGCCATAGCATTTTTTTGTTTTCTCTGTCCTTCCCTGTATAACGTCTCGAAAGTAGCCAGCCAGCCAGTCATCTATCCATCCATTCATCTCTCTGTATAGTACTTCTATTGTTCACAATTACATATCCTTTTTGGTCGACTCGTATAAGGTTTTATTTTTCGGAGTTACCAATCGCTCGCAATTCATATCCCCCCATTGTGCCACGATATTATTTAGAACCTTCTCTGGAAACCTCTCGAAAAGCCGGCAACTTATTAACATCGTTTTATGCGTAATTGATAGGATTTCATTGGTTTTTGCTTGTTTTCCCCCACAATTTTGTTTTTTCTATTTTCGGGTCTCCCGCCAGTCATTAGGGGGATTTTCAGGCAAAAAATGTTAAATGTCACAAATTTGTAATTGATTTACCATGCCGCATTCGAGTTATACGAGGGGCGGTTTGATAAAGGCCTTCACGAAACGAAATATTAAATTTACATTTGATAACACGACATGTGTTGTGGTTAGGTCATAACCAGAGTCAGTGGTTGTAATTCCTCTGGTGAATTAATTGGAATGGGTCAATTGCGCCAGCTCGCCCACCTGTCGGTGTCGCATGCCACCTTCTTTCTTCGGTACATTAACGCTTTATTCTTTCCGGAAATATGGAATAATAACTTAGGCCGTTAAACTAATTAAGAAACTTTACTAGGAATGTAGTAATTTTCTATGCTAAGTTGTAAATTAATATGAACCACCCCGAGAGTTCGTAATAAAAACCACCACGAACAACCAGACATAAATTCTAGTTATGGGAGCTGAGAGGGTTTGCATTCCTTGTTGACTTCAAAACAAGACATTTGACATTTTAATGGAATTAATGCCACACAGACTAAAAAGCAATGGATCTGCAAACTAAATCAAAAAGTAATAATTCTGTACAACTGCAAATAATTCTTTTTTCACTTGAGGAAAATGAACACATTGCATTCCTGACTATATCAGCATAGGAATGTGTTCGAGCAGACACCCTATGTATAAATGAAAATAAAGTATTAAAAATGCAAGTGATAAGGGCACATGAAGAAGACTCCATCGAGCGACACAACAAGACATAGCTAGTACAAGTACTAAAATGCTAACACATGGATGTAGTGAGTAGGACAGAGCTCGAACAGCATTCAAACGAAATTAAACAAAATTCAGCAAAATGAGTTCCATACATTTTCTGAAGGACATAAGGTATTTTAAATGGAACTTGGCGGGACAACTGGTCGAATATAATCAATAAGCTTAATACTTGGTGGAAGGTTAACACTTATAGGCAGCAAGTCCGGAAAAAGTCCTCCAAATTCCCTTATTTCATATGGTTAGGATGAAAGAGAGGATATGTTCTAACGTCTCATGCCCATTGACATTCGGTTAAACCAGTGGATCTGTTGTGTGCTCCTTATTTATGATATTTTTTAACCCTCAAGAGTTGTGGAAAATCAGTATTAAACACGAATTTCCACAGTATCCTCCAATCATATCCTCTGTGATGAGTCAGAGCTGAAGTATCAGGATCTTGCATGTGCGAAAGCTAGCCATTGGCAAAGAAAATGTTCCATCGTTTCGATTTTTCCCTGCACATCCTGCATTCGTTATTATCTGCATATCATATTCAGATGTGCCTGCAAGCTTGTGAGACCTGTTCGAACACTCATCATCTAAGTAGTCTCTATCTTGCTTACTTTCAGTAACCTACTTGTTTTCTTCACATTTTGGTCAACTTATTAGTTCCTTCCACCATTTCGCTATACCATACAATTGTGTGAGCCATTACTGCCCAGTGCTTGAACTCATTCTGCGTGGCATCGAAAGTTTTGGAATTTTTCAAAGTTTACTTTTTGAAGTTCTCTGCCCTTTGATGCTAAGCTATTTGCTCGATAATTTCTAATCATTCCGCTGTTTCCTGGCACCCAAATTATGTACATCCAGTTGAAGAAAGGCTGAGTAATCATTGAACGTTCTGTTACAGTCAATTGCAGTTCTGGATTTGACCTTTACGTCGCCGTCGCTTGGTTTGGTCGCCGTTTCACAATCTGGGATGTTGTTTGCATCTTTACACACTCCATGAGTGCTCGAACTTCGGATTGAAGTACCGTGTTATGGTGTGGTAGGCGGATGTAAAATCTGACCTCTGGTTCCTCAATAAAAAGTCGCAGTCCTGTTTTCCCCCAAAACACCAACATATATAGTATTAATTAGATTAAAGATTCTGAGTAACAATAAAAAGTAAAAGTGACAACCTCACAATTTCCACATTATGCCTTTTAGACTTTCTGCAACTTTTTTGATTTTGGAACCAGAGCTAAGAATTAGGACAAAGAACCCTGAAGTTCTTAGTCAAAAATATACGTTCCCAGTAAAGTATCTGATAAAGATAAAAACTATTCCTAAATTGATGAGATAAAACTGCTGGTACCAGAAGTCGTAATATAGTCCCAGCCCTTCAGGTCAGTGTTTAGAAAAAAGTTTAAAATTCCAACTGCCTTCCCCTAATTGGATTGTAAGTTTAAATTTAAAATTAGGTTTCTGATCTACTCCAGGAACAACAACACTGCGAAATAGGAGAAGTTATGGGTTGACTAGAGGCTCTAATTTCAACCTGATAATTAGACATTCTTTAACCTTTTGCGGATGAAGATACGAGTACCATCATTTAATGTAACGGGACGAGGCTTAATATTTACCGGGAGGATAATGTATGGAGGTGTGGAGTAGGAAAGAGCTTGATCAGCATTATTTATCCTTCAAGGAAATTAACCAAATTTCAGAAAAATAGAATCTTTTCTGAAAGAAATAAAGTATCCATTATTAAGTACCTATAAATGGAAATAAAGTTAAGAAAATACAGGGCTTTCCAATAATAGTGATATGATTTCTTTGAAAAAAACACACTTATTGTTAAGGAAATTCAAAAGATTTTTATTTAATGTGAAGTACAATCGATATAATTAAGTTCTAAATAAAACGTCATTCAAATGGCCTCCACGACTTCTTCTGCAGGAACGAATTCGATGAACCCAATTTTCTAACACTGTTTCCACTAAATCAAGTCGTATGTCATGAATGACACTTTCAACATTGACTTGTAAAGCTTGAAGAGAGTCTGGTTTATTTCGAAAGACCAATGACTTCAAATAACCCCACAAGAAATAGTCTAATTGTGTTAAATCACAACTTCTTGGAGGCCATTCAATATCACAATTCCTTGAAATAATCGAATCTCCAAATTTTTTCTCGCCATAGCCACAATCGGTCAATGGCAAAAAGATAGCTCTTAACGAGAGCTAAAATATTGCTCATGGGTGTCAAGGTCGTAGGCCGACTGGAAAGTGTTTCTTTTTTTTGAGTTAAAAAAATGGACTTAGCATAATTTTAAAATTTGAACGGAAAGTTTGTTTTGCTCTAGCTCCTTAACGGTACGCCGGATTGGGAATCGATCAGTGGCAAAAAGACGGCTCTTAATGAGAGCTAAAATATTGCTCATGGGTGTCAAGGTCGACTGGAATGTGTTTTTTATGGAATTAAAAAAAAATGGACTTAGCGCACGAAAAGTTGCAGTTGGATAAGGATTATTTTGATAATAAAACTGAATAATTTGTAAACGTTGTTCTTGCGTGAGTCTCTCTATGATGAAATTGTAAACACTACTCAATACAATGAAAAACGAATGACAGATCATGACATATTACAAATGGCCGAAACGTCACTTCAAAATCATATCATCCCTATTGGAATACCCATTACAATGAGACACGCGAAGAAAACGCCATGAGACGACATAACGAAACAACTTGTCAAATAAAATCCTTAACGCTCAATTTATGGCGGGAGGCTAACACTTAGAGGTAACATGTAGGAAAATAACTCGGGCAGGTCGACTAGGCCTAGCTAAGGAAATTAAACCTCTCCCAAGGTACTGAACCCTCCTGAATTGCAGTAATAGATCCATCTGAATTTTCCTGTCTCGACACTATGTTTATATTGATCAAGAGTTGACATAATATAAGCAGAAATTGTACGTCCTCTACAGAAATTGTTGTACATAGCTCCAGAAACTATAATTGAGACGAAGAACAAACCAATTTCTTACCACAAATTGGCGAATTTTGCTGTCCGTAATAGTGTGTTAATCGATTTCGATTCGATCTCAAGAACTCGCCCTTTCGTAGGCTACAACTTGGCGAATTTTGCATCGTGAGATGAAGGTACACGACCTTTGGAAACTGATCTTAAATTTCATCGAAAAATCATCTTCAGCGATGAGATCCATTTCTTGATGAGTGGGTACGTCAACAAACAAAATTGTCGAATTTTGGATGATGCCAATCCAACTGAGATCCAAGAGCGTCCATAGCATCCCGAAAATGTCCCTGTTTGGAGTGGATTTTGAGCTGGCAACGCGCGTCATCGGTCTATAGTTATTTGAGAACGACGTTGACCAGGCCATCATCGTCAACGGCAAGCACTATATGTCGATGATTACCTACTTCTTTTGGCCGGAATTGAATGATATGGACACCAAAGACATGTGGTTTCAACAAGACGGCGCTTCTTTCTACACAGCTCCGGTCACTTTGCACTTTTTGTACGAGCAATTTGAAGGCATGGTCATCTCACGTGGAGGTGACTGGCCGCCGAGAACGTCTGATTTGACCCCGTCTGACTTCTTCTTGTGTGTTTTTTTTTTCGTCGCAGGTCTAACCGAATAAGCCACAAATGACCCTCAAAGCCAACATTACCCGTACCATCTTTTAAATTGAGCCTGAATTATGCACCAGAGTCATGGAAAATTTAACACTTAGAATTTGAGAAGCTTTAAATGTGAATGTGACGATTTACATGCTATCGAAAGGTTCCTCTATTGTCTTTGTAACCAGCAGACTACGAATTAGAAAAAATACTTACATAGATAAATTCCTTGATAATACTTCGTACTACAGTTGACTGATCCGTTTTACTTGCAGCTATAAACTTGAAGAGATTACAGAGCCTCCTTGCGAATTTCCTTCATATAGATCCGTGTTTCTATTCAAACCCTATTAGTGTGGAGTTAATCCTCAGAAGTTTTAAATAGTCGAAGAAACCTATCACTGAGAATTTCTATTATATTGATCGCTATAAGCTACAAGAAGGCTATGAAAAAAGATATGTCAGGGAACTTCCGTTATGTCGAATAGTACGTCTATGCGGTAATATGGGGTAGCAATTAGATTACAGGATAGAAATATCTTTTTGAGAATTTTCTCGATAGTGATCTGTATATTACTAATGAGTTGATAGAAAGAAACTAGTAGATAGACGAAGAAAAAACAGTTTTCTATGACTTGCCTTAAAACCGATCTTTAATTATGTGGAGTTAATCATTAGAAATAAATTGATCGTCAGATGCTCAACGAAACCAATGCCTGGAAATGTTCGTGGTAAAAACAATACGACTATTGTATTACTAACAGTTAGCCACGAAATTATGGAGTGGAAATGTCAATTAAAGACTTTTCTTGAAGCTGGAGGATGTGACTATCCTTAAAATTAATCATGAGAAGTTGTAGAATGATCATTGTGTCTTTAAGTGAAGGTCCACAAGAGAAAGGAGAAAAACATTTCACTGGGATTTCCTTCATATGTCACTGTACTGATATGGTATTGATTTGATCACGTGCTGCCATAAGATAGACGGGGAATGCACCTCACCTTGAGAATTTCCATGATATTGGACAACTGAACCTGTCATCAAATGCCGGAATTGCGAATTTCGAACCGTACTACTACTGAATTCACGGAGAAGAAAGCTTTATGGAATCCTGCTGTATACGTGTAAAGCTAAGATAGATGGAAAAATAATTTATTTGCTGATTGTCTATTACAAATGCTAAGTATTCCCTTATTGGCAAATTTGGTACAGATTCAACATAAATACTTACTTGCTCAAACAATATTATTCCAAGATTCTTACATGTTTACTTCGATACAACATCATCATTACCTAGCTTATCAGACTATCGTTCGTAACAGTTTATGTCAAATTGTTTTCCTACAAGATTAATTGGTATTGAAATTGCAAATTAACAACAACAGTCTATTACTTTTTTATGTACGCTTTTACTTTGTTTGGGCAAAGAAGATTGAAGACCCCAAACATGGAGCAGCCACATCAGCTCTTGTTGTGTTCATGGATGAACACCGGATATGGAAGTAATTTTACTTGGCAAGAATGATTTTCTATTTACCCAGATTTATCTTGCAATTAAGAATGATTTACATTACGAGTACGATGATTGAAGCGAATGCGAGTAGGTTGATATTGCCAACATGCCACAAGCACGGAAATGAAACAGTGGTCCAGGTTTTCGAGATACCTCAAAAGGCTGTTTACTCGATTGACACAACGAGCTACCTCAATCAATACCAACGCAAAGATGAAAAAAAAAACAATATCCTGTGAAGGTACATAAACTCGCGCAATAATTATTGGTTTATAGCTTTGAATGAAAACAAAGACCAAGAGAATTGGAAAGCCTCGCGGCTTTGAGATTTATTGGATTCCAGTCTTTAATGACCTGCTGATGTTGGCAAATATGCAAATATGACTAGAGATGCCAAAAGTCGACGGTTTGATTTGTACAATAGGAATTTCAAAGGAACGTAGGATATTTTCTCAAGCACAAGAGACATTTCAAACAAAAGGAGTGTTGTTAAAATATTTCTTCATTCATGAATGGAGCAGAGTATCGCTTTTATAAGACGAGTCAATAATCCTTGGTAATAATGGGTTATAGAGGTCGACTCTAGTATTGAGGCAGTCCTCAGAAGTCGACTCTAGTATTATGCCTGCCCTCTGAGGTCGACTCTAGCATAGCGGATGATCTCAGAGGTCGGCTCTAGTATAGAGGAAGACCTCAGAGGTCGACTCTAGTATAGAAGAAAATCTCATAGGTCGACTCAAGTATAGGGGAAGACCTCAGAGGTCGACTCTAGTATAGAGGAAGACCTCAGTGGTCGACTCTAGTATAGAGTAAGACCTCAGAGGTCGACTCTAGCATAGAGGAAGACCTCAGAGGCCGACTCTAGTACAATAGAAGACCTCAGAGGTCGACTATAGCATAGAGGAAGTCCTCAGAAGCCGACTATAGTATAGAGGAAGTCTTCAGAGGTCGACTCTAGTGTAGATGATGTCCTCAAAGGTCGACTCTGGTATGGAGGGACACCTCAGAGGTCGATTCTAGTATAGAGGGTGATATCAGATGTCGACGCTAGTATAGAGGATGATCTCAGAGGTCGACGCTACTATAGAGGATGACCTCAGAGGTCGACTCTAGTATAGAGGAAGTCCTCAGAGGTCGACTATAGTATAGAGGAAGACCTCAGAGGTCGACTCTAGTGTAGATGATGTCCTCAAAGGTCGACTGTGGTATGGAGGGACACCTCAGAGGTCGATTCTAGTATAGAGGGTGATCTCAGATGTCGACGCTAGTATAGAGGAAGACCTCTGAGGTCGACTGTAGTATAGAGGAAGACATCAGAGGTCGACTCTAGTATAGAGGAAGACCTCAGAGGTCGACTCTACTATGGAGGAAGACCTCAGAGGTCGACTCTACTATGGAGGAAGACCTCAAAGGTCGACTCCAGTATGAAGGACGACCTCAGCGGTCGACTCTAGTATAGAGGAAGAACTCAGAGGTCGACTCTAGTATAAAGGAAGACCTCAGAGGTCGACTCTAGTATAGAGGAAGACCTCAGAGGTCGACTATAGTATAGAGGAAACGTCAGAGGTCGACTCTAGTTTATATGATGACATCACAAGTCGACTCTAGTGTAGAGGATAACCTAAGAGGTCGGCTCTAGTATAGCGGAAGACCTCAGAGGTCGACTCTTGTATAGAGGAATTCCTCAGAGGTCGACTCTAGTATAGAAGATGACGTCAGAGGTCGACACTAGTTCGGAAATAATCAATAAACAACTGCAGAATTACCGAGACTTTATAAGTGAGCAGTAGCTTAGACGCTGTTTAATTGTCGCGGTCTTCAAGAGAGCAACATTTGTTTTATGGAACATGATCTGTGCACCTGATATACGAGTATCTCTTTAATTTCGTTGGCAAGACTAAATGGTTCCATAAGAAACAAAACAAAATATTGACTTTATGATATCACAACATTATCTCAATAAACAATATCCTTTACACTTATTTCCTTTTTATATTTATTTGACTAGTATTTATTTAAAAATTTCTCCTACTTAGTTTTGGCAATAACACAAAAATTGGTATATTTAAATTTGTCGTTCTTATGGAATAGGTCAATTTTGCTCTGCATGGTACATTGCCAATCAACGAATTGTGTCATTTTTCTAACCCATTTCAAAGTTGTCTATTTTGGACTAAGAAATCTCAAGACATTCTTCAGACAAACTGTGATTAACGTTCGCTAATTGACAAATGTTAGGGAACGTTAATCTACATAAGATATATCAAATTGTTTTCTAATCCCTTTTGTTATTAAACCCCCATTTAATATTCTTTTAAAAGCTCTTAACTGTTAAACCTATAATAAATAAATTATCGTCTGTCTATAAAATATGTCATCGTCAACTTCGTTCTCATTATTTCTTGGCAACATGTTCGAACACTTGACACCCTAATTAAAATTGTATGAATGATTATGAAATATAGCAGATTAATTCTAATATTTCTGACCGACCGACAGCTCATTCCCAACACTCATAAGTGTTTTTCGATATTGCTTTTTTGTTTTACGAATATTTTCGTTCGTTCGTTTCTCCTTTTCCCCTCAATTGCCCTTTCACTTTTATTTAACATTAAGTCCATGCAAAATAAATTAATATCCTGACTTTAATGCCATAGAGAGTTTACATGTTCTGCCGTTGAATATCTAAGAATCCCTTTAGGCTTTTGTTATTTCTGCCCTGCTACTCTGAGACCAGAGTGAACCAATGATGATGCTGCTACCGCTTCCAAAGCTGTTGATGAGGATGATGATTCTACTCTCAAGTTAAAGCTGATGTTGTTTGTATATATCTTAGGGTGTAGAAAATCCTCATCAGGCAATAAAAAACGCTCCGAAACTTTAGTGTTAGAATGCACCCCCCCTATCCCTCTCTCACCCTGATCCTTTGTGTTCCAACATCCACATACACATGACCCAACGTCAAGAACAACAACCTACATCCATATCCTTTCAAATGAAACTTGTAACATACATCCAATCCTCCACGCTTATACTCGTATACGTACGTACATGCAAACCTTTTAAGGATACATTCTCATCCATCTTGTGAGACTTATGGGCTCACTCTGATGCGGACACATGTACAAGGGTTTGCAGATATTAGGGTGAAATGATAAATGGACATTCAAGCTAAAAAGTTGAGTTGATTTCGATATTTCGCATACACCCACAGTGGATGACTCTTGTAAAGAGGAAGACCTCTGAGGTTGACTCTCGTATATAGGAAGGCCTCTGAGGTTGACTCTTGTATACAGGAAGACCTCAGAGGTCGATTCTGGTATAGAGGAATACTTCAGAGGTTGACTCTTGTATAGAAGCAGATATAAGAGGTCGACTCTAGTATAGAAGAAGACCTAAGAGGTCGACTCTAGTATAGAAGAAGACCTAAGAGGTCGACTCTAGTATAGAAGAAGACCTTAGAGGTCGACTTCTAGTACTGCAGTGGTTAACTCTAGTATTGAGGAAGACCTGAATGATCATCGGCTGTCGACTGTAGTATAGAAGAAGACCTCCGTCGTCGACTCTAGTATAGAAGAAGACCTTGATCGTCTCTAGTATGAAAGCATAACCAACGACTTCAGGGATCCACTTTTGGATACAGAAAATCTTCATCGCTCGACTGTTGTATAGCAGAAGTGTTTATAGTTCGAATGTAGTATAGAGGAAAACTTCTTGTGGTCGAGTCTAATATAGAAGAAGACCTCACTGGTTGATTCTTGTATACGAGTATACAAAGGCCTTAGCAGTCGACGGTAGCAGAGAAGGAAACCCTTCCGGGAGATTAAGTGTCAATTTACCCAAGTTTACCCATTCTGGAAGTCTAGCCCCAGTAGGGCTATCTTCTCCTTATACACGATAACTTGATTCATCTACTCCCTAGTAGAATACAACTTCACTTATACATATACTCCTTAGGTGGGGGCCAGTTGAATTATATACTTTTTAATAAAATACCAGTTGGTTTATCTACTGTTAGTAGACTTACAACTGTGATATCCACTCCTTAGTAAAAGCCAGTTGGGTTACCTAATCCTCAATTGAAGACCAGTTGTATTACACAGTACAACACATGATTTTGGGACTCAATTCTGAGAATTGGACGTGAAAGTATCCCCAAAAATAACAACTTATGCATCATTCGTTTAGTCAAGTTGACTCAATCAATAATTTAATGGAATTTTTTTGCTCAATTTGGATATGTTGCACTTTTTCTATATTTTTTTCTCGGTATTCGGTACGGAATATCTCTTTTGTGTCTGAAGCAAAATTGTAGATATTGGATTGGAGAAACAAATGCGGAAAATGTGCAATTTTGCAATTTTTAAGGCACTGGATGCACTTTTTTGGGCTAGGTTTGTTCCTTTTTGTTTGTTTTTTTCTCCTGTTCAATACCTACAACTTTGCTTCAGACACAAAAGAAATATTCCGTACGGCATACCGAGAAAAAATATAGAAAAAGTGCTAAAAATCCACCCTGAGCAAAAAAATTTGCATGGCCATTTAATTATTAATTGAGCCAACTTGACTAAACGAATGATGCAGAAGTTCTTATTTTTGGCGAAGTCCAATTCTCAGAATTGAGTCCCAAATCATTAAGCTGAAAATGCTGTACTTTGTAGATAACCAACCTTAGTAGACGACCAGCTGGTTATCTACTTCTTTGTTGAGGACCAGTTCTGTTATCAATTCCTTAGTGGAGCACCGGTTGGTTTAGAGGACCAATTGGGTTATATACATATACATCTTAGTTGACTATACATTGCGTAATATACTCCTCAGTAAATACGGGTTGGCATATCTGCTTCGGTTATCTACCTAGCTCTTAGTAGATACACTGTAGGGTTATCTACTCCTTAGTATGCGGCCAGTTGGGTTGTCGAGTTGGGTTACCCAGTTTAATGAATAAATAGTAAATATAAAACTAGTTTTATAAGTAAGTTGCGCTGTCTGAAATTAGAGGTTCAGGTACTGTAGTCTTCTTTTATTCCTTGATATGCTTGTGCTTTATGGAGCTATCACTCGTTATTACACCGGCTTTATTATAACGGTCTTATTGTAATGGTCTGAGCTGTACAATATTTTAGTTTCAGATATTAAATATTAAAATATTGTTAACCTAATGTATTGAGAATTGAAATTCTGAAATCCAGAGTCGATTCGAAGCCAGATCACTCACTAGTTGGAAATATCTTAAGTTCTGAACAGACTTTGTGGTACTCTCTTAAGGTATTTCGCGGCCTTCAGTTGTTATATAATTTATATTAATGAAAAACAATTCTCCAAAGTTTTGCAGAACTTTACTGTATTCTTTGCTCACAACTTGTAAATCAACTTTTTTCGACTAATATTTTGTCTTTGGCTCATAAGAATCGCCCATTCACTGCTCCACCCTAATAGACGAATGGAGATTCTACTTCAACTAACTGATACCCACAAATCTCTTTTTAACCTCTCAAATAACTACAGACTCTTATTACAACAACCAACCTTTCATTCTGTGCAAGACGAAGAAGAGAAAGATGAAACTCTAAAGAACACGATGAGGTTTGGGGCAAAAAACCAGAACGAAACAGTTTCTTCTTTTTTATTATTACTCTCATACGCTACTGGTGTGATGGTGCTGTTCTTGGTTTTTTCTCGGCTTCTTCTTCCTCTTTTCAAGGTGTTTTTCTTTTGTTGTGCCCACGTTTCGTTACATTTTAGACCATCAAGACGCAAAAAATGTATAAAGAACAAAATTACTCACAATGAGGAAAACGAAAAAAAAAACTAAGTATGAATTTACAGGCCAGTGCATTGGAGTAGCATGGGAAACGTACATGAATTACTTTCGAATTATTTTATATAAAGTAATCTTATTATAGTTAAGCCGTTTCCTCAACACCATAGTTTTTATTGAGTTGACTTTTTTCTTGCTTTTAATACTATATCTTATTAGGCAGATACAGTGAAATATTTATATGGGGGATTTCATGTCCAGAGGGTGAACTTTGGAACCGATGTCTTCAGATCGGGATGCAAGTTGCACCAAGTTTAGTTCTATTGCGTAGTAGTTATGACACACAATTTTAACGACAATCGTAAAGTAGACCGATTTGGAGTTTGTTAAATTTTGAAATTTTATAACTATCCTATCATCTATCCTATCCATATAACTAATTACCTATTGTATTTAGAAAATTATGCCTAAAGCGTTTTCGACAGCTTTTACTTCAATCTTTTAAGAATGTTGTCAGTGGTCGACTCTACTATAGAGGAAGACTTAAGTGGTCGACTCTAGAGTATAGAGGAAGACTTCAGTGGTCGACGCTAGTGCAGAGAAAGACTTAAGTGGTCGACTCTAGTATAGAGGAACACCATAGTGGTCGACTCTAGTATAGGGAAAGGCTTCAGTGGTCGACTATAGTATGAAGGAGGAAGGCAGTGGTCCACTCTAGTATAAAACGTCAGTGGTCGACTCTATTATACCAATCTAGTATAGAGGAAGACCTTATTGGTCGACTCTAGCATAGAGGAAGACCTCAGTGGTCTTCTCTATTGTAGAGGAAGACCTCAGTGGTCGACTCTAGTATAGAGGAAGACCTAAATTGTCGACTATAGTATAGAGGAAGTCCTCAGTGGTCGAATCTAGTATATAGGAAAACCTCTGTTGTCGTCTCTAGTATATAGGAAAACCTCTATTGTCGTCTCTAGTATAGAGGAAGACCTCAGTGGTCGACTCTAGTATAGATGATGACCTCAATGGTTGACTCTAGTATACAAGAAGACGTCAGGGGTCGACTCTAGTATAGAGGAAGACCTAAGTGGTCGACTCTAGTATATAGGAAGACCTCAGTGGTCGACTCTAGTATAGAGGAAGACCTCAGTGGTCGACTCTAGTATAGAGGAAGACTTCAGTGGTCGACTCTAGTATAGAGGAAGACCTCAGTGGTCGACTCTAGTATAGAGGAAGACTTCAGTGGTCGACTCTAGTATAGAGGAAGACCTCAGTGGTTGACTCTAGTATAGAGGAAGACCTCAGTGGTCGACTCTAGTATATAGGAAGACCTCAGTGGTCGACTCTAGTATAGAGGAAGACCTCAGTGGTCGACTCTAGTATAGAGGAAGACCTCATCGGTCGACTGTAGTATAGAGGAAGACCTCATCGGTCGACTGTAGTATAGAGGAAGATCTCAGTGGTCGACTCTAGTATAGAGGAAGGCCTCAGTGGTCGACTCTAGTATAGAGGAAGGCCTCAGTGGTCGACTCTAGTATAGAGGAAGACTTCAGTGGTCGACTCTAGTATAGAGGAAGACTTCAGTGGTCGACTCTAGTATAGAGGAAGACCTCAGTGGTCGACTCTAGTATAGAGGAAGACTTCAGTGGTCGACTCTAGTATATAGGAAGACCTCAGTGGTCGACTCTAGTATAGAGGAAGACCTCAGTGGTCGACTCTAGTATAGAGGAAGACCTCATCGGTCGACTCTAGTATAGAGGAAGACCTCATCGGTCGACTGTAGTATAGAGGAAGATCTCAGTGGTCGACTCTAGTATAGAGGAAGACTTCAGTGGTCGACTCTAGTATAGAGGAAGGCCTCAGTGGTCGACTCTAGTATAGAGGAAGACTTCAGTGGTCGACTCTAGTATAGAGTAAGGCCTCAGTGGTCGACTCTAGTATAGAGGAAGACTTCAGTGGTCGACTCTAGTATAGAGGAAGACTTCAGTGGTCGACTCTAGTATATAGGAAGACCTCAGTGGTCGACTCTAGTATAGAGGAAGGCCTCAGTGGTCGACTCTAGTATAGAGGAAGACCTCAGTGGTCGACTCTAGTATAGAGGAAGACCTCAGTGTTCGACTCTAGTATAGATGATGACCTCAATGGTTGACTCTAGTATAGATGATGACCTCAATGGTTGACTGTAGTATAGAGGAAGACCTCAGTGGTCGACTCTAATATAGAGGAAGACCTCAGTGGTCGACTCTAGTATATAGGAAGACCTCAGTGGTCGACTCTAGTATAGAGGAAGACCTCAGTGGTCGACTCTAGTATAGAGGAAGACCTCATCGGTCGACTGTAGTATAGAGGAAGTCCTCATCGGTCGACAGTAGTATAGAGGAAGACCTCATCGGTCGACTCTAGTATAGAGGAAGACCTCAGCGGTCGACTCTAATAGAGGAAGACCTCATCGGTCGACTCTAATAGAGGAAGACCTCATCGGTCGACTCTAGTATAGAGGAAGACCTCATCGGTCGACTCTAGTATAGAGGAAGACCTCATCGGTCGACCTCCGTGGTCGTATCTAGTATAGTGGAAGACCTCAGTGGTCGACTCTAGTATAGAAGAAGACCTCAGTGGTCGACTCTAGTATAGAGGAAGACTTCAGTGGTCGACTCTAGTATAGAGGAAGACCTCAGTGGTCGACTCTAGTATAGAGGAAGACCTCAGTGGTCGACTCTAGTATAGATGATGACCTCAATGGTTGACTCTAGTATACAAGAAGACGTCAGGGGTCGACTCTAGTATAGAGGAAGACCTAAGTGGTCGACTCTAGTATATAGGAAGACCTCAGTGGTCGACTCTAGTATAGAGGAAGGCCTCAGTGGTCGACTCTAGTATAGAGGAAGACCTCATCGGTCGACTCTAGTATAGAGGAAGACCTCATCGGTCGACTGTAGTATAGAGGAAGACCTCAGTGGTCGACTCTAGTATAGAGGAAGACCTCAGTGGTCGACTCTAGTATAGAGGAAGACTTCAGTGGTCGACTCTAGTATAGAGGAAGACCTCAGTGGTCGACTCTAGTATAGAGGAAGACCTCAGTGGTCGACTCTAGTATAGAGGAAGACCTCAGTGGTCGACTCTAGTATAGAGAAAGACTTCAGTGGTCGACTCTAGTATAGAGGAAGACTTCAGTGGTCGACTCTAGTATAGAGGAAGACCTCAGTGGTCGACTCTAGTATAGAGGAAGACTTCAGTGGTCGACTCTAGTATAGAGGAAGACCTCAGTGGTCGACTCTTGTATAGAGGAAGACCTCAGTGGTCGACTCTAGTATAGAGGAAGACCTCAGTGGTCGACTCTAGTATAGAGGAAGACCTCAGTGGTCGACTCTAGTATAGAGGAAGACCTCAGTGGTCGACTCTAGTATAGAGGAAGACCTCAGTGGTCGACTCTAGCATAGAGGAAGACCTCAGTGGTCGACTCTAGTATAGAGGAAGACCTCAGTGGTCGACTCTAGTATAGAGGAAGACCTCAGTGGTCGACTCTAGTATAGAGGAAGACCTCAGTGGTCGACTCTAGTATAGAGGAAGACCTCAGTGGTCGACTCTAGTATAGAGGAAGACCTCAGTGGTCGACTCTAGTATAGAGGAAGACCTCAGTGGTCGACTCTAGTATAGAGGAAGACCTCAGTGGTCGACTCTAGTATAGAGGAAGACCTCAGTGGTCGACTCTAGTATAGAGGAAGACCTCAGTGGTCGACTCTAGTATAGAGGAAGTCCTCAGTGGTCGACTCTAGTATAGAGGAAGACCTCAGTGGTCGACTCTAGTATAGAGGAAGACTTCAGTGGTCGACTCTAGTATAGAGGAAGACCTCAGTGGTCGACTCTAGTATAGAGGAAGACTTCAGTGGTCTACTCTAGTATAGAGGAAGACCTCAGTGGTCGACTCTAGTATAGAGGAAGACCTCAGTGGTCGACTCTAGTATAGAGGAAGACCTCAGTGGTCGACTCTAGTATAGAGGAAGACCTCAGTGGTCGACTCTAGTATAGAGGAAGACCTCAGTGGTCGACTCTAGTATAGAGGAAGACCTCAGTGGTCGACTCTAGTATAGAGGAAGACCTCAGTGGTCGACTCTAGTATAGAGGAAGACCTCAGTGGTCGACTCTAGTATAGAGGAAGACCTCAGTGGTCGACTCTAGTATAGAGGAAGACCTCAGTGGTCGACTCTAGCATAGAGGAAGACCTCAGTGGTCGACTCTAGTATAGAGGAAGACCTCAGTGGTCGACTCTAGTATAGAGGAAGACCTCAGTGGTCGACTCTAGTATAGAGGAAGACCTCAGTGGTCGACTCTAGTATAGAGGAAGACCTCAGTGGTCGACTCTAGTATAGAGGAAGACCTCAGTGGTCGACTCTAGTATAGAGAAAGACCTCAGTGGTCGACTCTAGTATAGAGAAAGACCTCAGTGGTCGACTCTAGTATAGAGGAAGACCTCAGTGGTCGACTCTAGTATAGAGGAAGACTTCAGTGGTCGACTCTAGTATAGAGGAAGACCTCAGTGGTCGACTCTAGTATAGAGGAAGACCTCAGTGGTCGACTCTAGTATAGAGGAAGACCTCAGTGGTCGACTCTAGTATACAAGAAGACGTCACGGGTCGACTCTAGTATAGATGAAGACCTCAGTGGTTGACTCTAGTATAGAGGAAGACCTCAGTGGTCGACTCTAGTATAGAGGAAGACCTCAGTGGTTGACTCTAGTATAGAGGAAGACCCCAGTGGGCGACTCTAGTATAGAGGAAGACCTCAGTGGTCGACTCTAGAATAGAGGAAGACCTCAGTGGTCGACTCTAGTATAGAGGAAAACCTCATCGGTCGACTCTAGTATAGAGGAAGACCTCATCGGTCGACTATAGTATAAGGAAGACCTTAGTGGTCGACTCGAGCATAGAGCAAGACCCCAGTGGTCGACTATAGTAGAGTTTAGAGTTGACATATGTAGTTTAGATGAAGACTTAAGTGGTAAACTCTAGAATGATAGCAGACGTCCGTTGTCGACACTAGTAGAGGTTCAAATAATTTTTTTTTTTAATTTTCTCAAAATATTTATTGTTTTGCAAAATCTTATAAGATGTCTTTGAAAACGGAGGTGTAATAAAAGAATGATATGAGAATAAGATGAAGACTACTTAATTCGGGATTCTTTAAAACTTTCCTGAACCAATAAGAATAAATGATTCTCGAGTTATGCTAAAATATGTAGTCCAACCTCTATTTTTTTTATATTCTTATTTTGCTAGATAAACATTCCACTATTAGACCACAAAGCTCTTAAAGCAAATTTACTAAGCTTTCGTTTGAGTAAAAACAACTCCAAAAACAGTTTTGGACCGTTTGACCAAAATGACAATATTCAGCACCCTCCAACTTAACCGATTACGTTGAATTTGTGTCATAACTCCAGTCCAATAGAACTAAACTTGGTGAACGTTTCAGCCCGATCAGAAGACATCACTTTTAAAATTGGCCCACTTGACATAAAATCCTCCATATACTGAATAGTTGAATGGTTTGCTTGACACAAAATGATTATGCAGTTCATCCGGAGGTTAAATTCCAAAGCTCAATAAAAGGGGAAATAAAACTTGTGAACATAATATCTACAGTTCAATACTCAGACTTTCATTCCACCCCCGTCTGTAGATAGGATTAGTGCTACATGAAACCAATTTTTTCATTGCTTCCAAATCCCAAGTTTTCGGAGAACATTGAACTCAATTTTAAGGTTTTGATATGGCAACTCTATTATTTCAATCTCAACTCTATATGTACCTCAGTCTTTTTTTCATCAAATCAATTTCCATGCTACCGGAATTCGCATGACTGTTAATATATTTGTATCTTAGTAAGGGAAATCCTTGTGCAGTGTTAAAAGTTTGTACGTGTGTAAGTATTATTACTGAATACTAAGCACGAGCATAGGGAGTAGACGTGTATGCGTGTGTGTGTGTATGTCGTCCCAGCGTGTGTAATTTAAGTATTCCTTCAAGTATGCTCTTGTAATACTTTACTTATAATTTTACTTCACATTTTTTTGCTTCTTCATCTTTTGTTAGTGACTTTCTTTCATCGACAGCATCATCATCATCATAATCTTCTTCGTTGTAGGCTTTGTGAAGAACGTCATCATTGTCTTCGTCATCGTTGTCTCGTATTCATCTTTCGTTGTCGGCTTCTCCTTTGAGATTCATTTTTTAACATTTGCAACAATGTTGCCAACAATTTTGATTTCACACCCTTCATTTAGTATCACATTCATTCGCATGCACATTGGCACACACTCTCCAACCCACCCGCACATACCAACACGCCAACGAACGACGATGACGACTACGTGTTCGTAAGAGTACTCGCAAAATGCGGTATTTGAGTGCGCGAAGAAGATCAAGTAACGGGCGAAAAACAACTTTTTGCGACTTTGTATGACGACTGACTCGCCGAGTCAGACTTGGTTGTCTCGTCTGAGACTTGTGCTGTTGTTTACATTTGTCATTTTTCAAATAAAATCAGGTGTATGATTGTGAGTGTTTAGTGTTCGTCCGTCATCATGTGCAGGTGATTTTATGGAGTGAGTACCAAAGAATCTCACTGTGGGGGAATGTGTGGAAAAACATTGCTCCTTAACCTATACTAAATATATGGTCTGCAGTCACTCCTTCGATGTGTTACACTTATATCGGTAGCAAATTATATATAGATTATGTTAGGAGAGGCAGTATGTAAAACTGACTCACATAGACTACTACAGTCCATTGTTTTACCACATGGACGTAAGAAAAACATATGATATAACCCTCCCGTTGAACCAATTTGATTGCTTTAAAAAGCCCTAAAGATGGTCAGCCAAGTTAGATAACTCCCCAAAGAAATAAGAGCCTATGGTTGCATGTCGCCTTCTAGAGAGAGCGGGGCAAATGAACAGAAGGTGGTATATTCCTCCTCTGCGTCTCTATAGCTTCTGCAAAATTCATTAATTCTCTGTGTGCCGTCCAATAAGACTGTGACCCGTCATGACAGACACGATAAGTGAGACGTCTGGTCTCGACAACGACATCAGTGCGTCTGTGTGTTTTGAGTCAAGGCGGGGCCACATCAGCCTGGAATGTATGCAGTTCCTGACTGGTGACCACCTGTCATTTGTTGCCGTACGTGCACTATCTCTCAAGAAGAGTTTGCAGGTCGCTAGAGGCATACGCACATGTTCCCTAGAACGTGTGAGGTAGTTCCTAGTCGTAGAAGTTTATCTGCCTTGCAGTTCCCTGGTATATCCCTGTGGCCCGGAATCCATACCAGCTGAATACTGAACTATCCAGCCATCTCTAAGAGATCTGCGACAGTCGAGGCTAGTTTTGAATTCATGAATGTAGTTTCCATCGACTATCAAAGCAGCTTGACTATCAGATAAAATATTTGTACCGACATCGGTCAGAACATTAATTTTCAAGCATTCTGCTACCTCTTTAATAGCTAAGATTTCTACCTGGTAACCACTGCAGTGAACAGAAAGTTATAGCTCAAGTTGAGTTTGGAACGTTTTGTATAGAAGTTAACGAAATTCCCATGTCATGGGATACGACCATTCCGTTCTGATCTGTCAGGTATAAGAGTGAGATACTTCTTCTCAAAGAGTGGTTCAGTCATAGTGTAATCAACGGCGGTACGAACTAAGTCCCCAATGAACTTAGTCCCCAAAACAAAAATGAACTAAGTCCCCAAATTTGGGGACCTAATTCATTATGAAATAAAACCCCAAAATTTAAAGTGAACCAAATCCCCAATGCAATGAAATAAGGCCCCAAAATGGAAATGAATGAAAACCCCAATTTTTGTTATGTTATTCTTAAAAAATGTATTCTAAACAAGTAAGAAAGTTTCAGTCGGGTAAACCGACTAAGGTATACCCTCACTTTGTGAGTAATGTAATTAATAACATTACACCAATAAATCTGTCAATTTGTGTGGGAGGTACCAGAAGGGGTTTTCCAAATACACATATTTTTCGGTAAACAGTACATTCTTAAATACATTGCATTGTGCTGAACTATAAGCGTTTATGTGCACTGGTATATTAAAGTTACGAGCTATGTAATTATGGTATGATTTGGTCATTTTGTGTGGGAGGTACAAACAGGGGAGGGGTGATAACGCCCACTTTTTACAGGACTATAGGCACTATAACAGCATTACACTGTACAAAATTTCAAGCATTTGTATGCACTGGTATTAAAGTTACAAGCCGTTTACTTTTGGTACGAAACGGTCCATTTGTGTGGGAGGTACCAAAAGGGGCTGTACAATAATGCCCATTTTTTACCGGACTATAGGCGCTACAAAAACATTATACTGTAGAAAATTTCAAGCATTTTTATGCATTTGTATTAAAGTTATAAGCAGTTAAATTTTGATGCAAAATGGTCCATTTGTGTGGGAGGTACCAAAACGGGCATGCCAACTTCACCCATTTTTCTCGAGTTAATAGCGACTAATATACTAATATTATGTGCAGAATTTCAAAAGATTCGAATAAGTAGTATAGAAGTTATTAAAGAATCAATATTTCACTAAATTTTAACCCTTTGTGTGGGAGGTACCAGAAGGAGTAGACCAATATGGCCCATCTTCGAACTCATCCGGAGATAGATCAAAATATTACCACATACCAAATTTGAAGTCAATCGGTTACTCCTTTCGAGAGTTATCGTGCGCACCAGCCAGCAGACACACAGACAGACAGGCAGACAGACAGACAGACAGACAGACAGACAGACAGACGGACGGACATTGCTCATTCGACTTAAAATGACCCAAAACGGATTTCCTCCGAACATACTTAGGGTCTTAGATCACTCCTTCGATGTGTTACACTTTTTTCCGTAGCAAATGATATATACCCTCGTCACACTAAAGTGAGGGTATAAAAATAATACTTTATGCAATGCATTACGTGTTTACTTGCATAGAGTCTTCGACAACTTTGTCGTAATACGGGCAGTTGTAGTTTGGGAACCATTATGGCCATGCGTTTCTGAAAAAAATGTTAACCCATCGATCTGAAATGCTTAAATATATTTGCACTTTTTAGGTCCAAATGATGTAGTACCTCAAATTGAACTTAACTCCAAACTTAAATTTTGCGAAATGTGTTAGAAAAGTGCAGTTGTCGGGAAAATGACAGAGACAATTTTGCACATTTTCCAGAATCGAAATCGCCATTAGAAACAGCTACTTTTTGAAGATCTAATATATTCCAATAAAGATTTCTGTTTCGTCTAACAGCCTGGCAAAAATGAAACCTAATAAGGAAATAAATGTCTCAATATCAGTACCAAAAACCTAAAGAAAAATAAATTTAACCATTTGAATGTTTGTATTTATTTAATTAACATTTTTTATAACAAATCGCGCGGGCGATTTTTTATAAAAAATGTTCGTCTCCGACTCTTTTACTGCCCTTCAAGTAACGATTTCTTGTTACCGGACTTTTAAGTGATCCCTGTGAATCAGACTGAGTTTACTTTCAAACAAAATCATTATTTCTAATGGAAAATATAAAATTACAGTATTGCTCGAGGAACATCGCGCGCGCGATTTTTTATAAAAAATGTTCGTCTCCGACTCTTTTACTGCTCTTCAAGTAACGATTTCTTGTTACCGTACTTTTAAGTGATCCCTGTGAATCAGAGTGAGTTTACTTTCAAACAAAATCATTATTTCTAATGGAAAATATAAAATTACAGTTTTGCTCGAGAAACATTTCATATGAATAAAGCGCGCGCGATTTATTGTAAAAAATTTTCGCATCCCAACAAAAAATACTGGAAAAATCTAATAGATAATATGTAGTTTTTATTACTGCTATAATTAAACAAATTGTATCCTTACTTGCTTAAAGCATCCATGAGGAATAATTTTAAAAGTTTCGTCTATCAGGAATGTCTGATTTGTAGGAAATATATTTTCTTTAATTAGATAAATTTTGTTAATGACTAAATCATGCAGAATGAGTAATTGTGTTCCCCATTGCAACAATGAAATAATGTGAGGTAGCCCCCAAAATTTGTTTGGGCGATTTGTTTCATTCTCTCAAATTGGGGAGTTATTTCATTATTAATTAATTCCCCAAATTTAATAATGAAATAAATCCCCAAAAAATGAAATAAGTCCCCAAAATAGTTGTTGTTGTCTTCAAGTATAAACTTTTGAGGACTTAGTTCATTTTTGTTTTGGGGACTAAGTTCATTGGGGACTTAGTTCGTAACGCCGTAATCAACATTGCTCTGTAGGACAGGCATTCTGTCTACAATGACACTATGTCCGTAGATATTTCCTGCCCATAGTGACAGTTCCGTGAGCGTAATCACACTACATGCGGCATATTTCACTGATATAATGTCCAGCGGCATTAAATGTAGTATAACATTAATTGCCTCAGTTGGTGTCGTTCTTAGCGCCTAAGTATTTTGCGCTTGCAGAGAAGGGAGTTTCAATACCCCCAAAGGGACAGGTGTAACTATTGGTACCTTATTTCTTCTGCTGAAAAAAAAACTAGCTCGGTCTTGATCGTATGAAGGGCCTGCCGCAGGATGTCTCTAAAAGTATTATCAAACTTTCCTCTAACAGCTAATACAACGACTTCTGTCAATTATATATAACCTTCTCCCCGTAAGGTGGACAAGGAAGATATTCTTTATCGAGTAAACCGATATATAATGCGGACATTAATATTTTGCATAATTTTGAGACTCAATTCTGATAATTGAACACGAAAGTAGCCCCAAAAATAAGAACTTCTGCATTATTCGTTTAGTCAAGTTGGCTCAATTAATAATTAAATGGCCATACGAATTTTTTTGCTCAAGTTGGATTCCTTGCACTTTTTCTATATTTTTATTCTCGGTACGGTAGTACGGAATATCTGGAGCATTTATGATCCCGGTTATATCCATGGTTATAACCTGATCATTGAGTTAATTTTTCTGGTTCCACGAATAACTAGGATTATGGCGTATTCTCAATATCTCATCTTACCATCTACAACCCCATAAAAGCGATGGATTATACGTCATTGAATTGGAACCTGCCGGAACGACCTAGGTAGCTTTCCAACCACTCAGTTTATTCAGTGGTTCTTGTGTAAGGTCTTGGAAGCCTTAAGCAACGTAGGACGGTCAATTCTGAGTGGTACACCATAAATTGTTTGCCTGAAGTCTTCGGAGAAATTCCAAAAACGAACATGAGAAGACGAATCATTGTGCACCATGACAATGCTAGCTCTCACACATCGGCTCAAACCAGCGCCTCTTTGACCGGCCAAAACGTCGAATTGATGGGTCATCCGCCGTACAGCCCTGATTTGACACCCAATGACTTCTTCTTATTCACTCACATCAAGAAAAAACTGCTTGGTCAATGTTTTTCGACGCCTGAAGCAGCTGTCGAAGCGTTTAAAAACCATGTTTCGGAGTTGAATTTTCAACACACTGTAACCAAAACAATTCGCGCTCAAATGACAAAACGGTCTGAGTTAAGTTATGCTAAAAAATGTCATACTTTCCAATGGAAGTTCCAGTTATCATCTGGCAACACCAGCATTGCCAGGACCGAAATTTAAATAGCAACCCTCGTATCAAGTTCTTGATATAAGTATATTCATTTTTTCGAAATTCAGTCAGAATTGACTTAGGTTTCTGTTTCAGTTACATTCTGTCTATTGCACAAAAGGAATTAGAAATGATAAAACAAATGGTAGCGAGTTTCAATTGCTTGGTAGAATTGTCTGCAGTTCCCACTCCACTCTATCATCTTCAGAATTCAATAACAATAATGTAAGTATATCTGCCTAAATCAGATTTACTTATGGAAGCAGTAAATCGTATTTAACAAGAACCACTAACCGCATAGCAGTATATGTTTGTTTTTCGCTTGGTTCGCTTCTCGAGCCACTAAAATAAATGTAGTCTTGCCAATGGCTAATACCGACGTCAACGTACCTCATGTGTTTGTTGTTGTTGTTGTAGCAGCTTCGAGACGCTGAGTTGATAATCCTTAAGACTATTTCTATTACTGACTTCGTTCCGGCATATATCCGATTATCGCGGGAACCTTATGCTGTTTTCTTCTACTCAATGTTGTCCTGTTATAAATTAACATTCGTCTGTTAATTTCAGAGAATGGATGTTATTTGAGTGTTACCGTTTCTATTCTCCACTAGAAGCGCTGCATTTCTGTTAATACCCAGTAAAAAAATTTCCGAAAAATCAATCGAGTAGGGAATTAAGCAGCTTTGTGCGTACTAATTCCCCACTCGCTTCCCTAACCGATTCTTTTTATAAAGGGATGAGACTTCTGGAACTAATTCTGAATTGCTGAAAAAAGAATGCCTTCTTTTTTCGATTTTTTCACAAGGTTGGAAAAATGAAAAAAATTTCTTTCCTCTTTATTTCTTTTTATTTTATTTTTATAGACTCATTTATTTTTTATTTCCATCCGACGAGGATTTGAACCCGGGTACATGCTTCAAAACAGTGCATGCTAGCTTTCTGCACCACCAAAGGTCTCGCACTCATCAACGCTAAATTGTACTAAGTATATTAGGGAACAAGATTTTTTCGATAGCCTCGCTTTCTTTTTAGGATTTTTGGAATTAAGCTGACCATTTGACTGTTCTATTTTTAGACTCGCTTACTTTTGCGGATTTTTGGAATTAAGTTCTTCATTAGAAAATCCAGTAAAAATATAGCACATTATATTCCGGAAGGAAAAAATACAATCAAGAATTAATTTCTTGGTGCCACTTCTACAGCTACTTCAATAGAATGCAGAGAGCAAAGCTTAATTGAATCTTGGCAAACGAAACTGGAAGTTTTTCTGGGCGGGTCAGTTACAAGTATAACCAGTAATTTTTTACTGGGTAGTCATCATGGTGTTTATGTCTATTTTTAGCTTCCCTGTTGACTTGGGTGATCAGATGTTGTAGTAGTGGTTAGCTGCAGAAACCCGAATTATATGGTGCCCTGACCGGAAATTGAACCCAGCACCTTCGGGATCCAAGTCTAATGCACTAACCACTAAGCTATCGAAGGCCACTCATGTGTTTGTATTTGTTGTTGTTGTTTATTGTTGATCTGTACTTTTGTTATTCGGTCAGAATTGATTTTGGTTTGAAACCATATGTTTCAGTTACATTCTGTCTATTGTAAAAAATTTAATAGAAATTCGAAATTAATAATGTGAAGTTTTTCGACATTCCCCCACTGTGTCTTGTATATACAAGTTGCAATATTCGCATGTTACACTAAAGTTGTTAGGTAGTTGTTTTCTGTTTCTTCCTGTTTTTTCTCTTTCATTTTCACCGTCAGCGTAGTCGTTGTTGTGTGTGTTTGTTTTTTCTTGTTGGATTTCTCATTTAATATTATGATGTCTCATGTGTATTGTTTATGCTGGCACAGCCGCAGTCTCTGCCTGAATGGTTGTAGCTGTTATTGATGTCCTTGTGTCCGTGTGCTCCTCTCCTGTAAGAAGTTTTAACATGGCAGCAATGAATTGTACCTTTTTTGTCATCAATCAAATATTTACAACAATACACATAACACGTAGAGAAGAACGAGAAGAAAAGGAAGATTTTTTCGAGATTACTCATTTTTTGCTCTGTCAAACGAGATGCCGAGATGCTGGTAGTATGTAGTAGTAGTAGTTTCGTGGATACATATCTGTATCTATATCCGCTTCCGTAAAGTATTTTATGTCCTGCCATGGTGTGTATGTGTGTGTGTATTGACAAGTTAGTGTCTGTATGTATGTATGTTTGCCTATATCCTCTTTCTGATACCCATGTTCGACCATACCATTGGCCCTCCTAGATGGTTCCTGGCTTCCTTGTTGTCAAGGTGTCGGATAACATTAATCTGCGGCTGTTTACCTTTTCAGTCATAAAAAAAAGGTTTTCTATTCCTTAGCGATGAGTGTCCTTTGCGGTTTTGGTTTGTCTTGAATATAATTCGATTATATGACAATCGATTTAATATTGTATATGTATGGTTATTAGGGTGTAACACTTGACAGGATGTCGCACTAAAGATAAAACCAGAAAACAACAACTGATTAAATAATCACAGACGTTTTTGACATACTATATTCATATTACAAAAATAATGGAAAATGTTTATTAAATCAAAAACATTTTATAAATACCCATGCTCGTCCCTTTTTATAAAATGCCATTTAGCTTTCCCATCCCTGGCTGCTCCTACACAAATGCCAAGTAAATAGCAAAGTAAAAGGATGCGTGATAAATGACCGAGATGATAGGTCAAAACAAAAAACTGCAAAACAAGAATCATTTCAAGAAACAAAATCTCGGTAAAAAATTACTGAATAAAATTGATTGGATTCTATAGTCTAAATTGAAATGACTTGAAAAACAATTTGCAAAATACGTTTTTCTACATACAATGTATGTATGTTGTATATGCATGCCATGGAAAATGCTAAAATAGAAAAACAATTTCCTTTATGTAGTTTTGTTAAAAAATTTTACAAATAAAACATTTTCAAGCAACATCATTGGCGACAGCTGGCATTTGTTGGTAAAATAACTTATTTTTTTTGTGGATAAATTGTTTAATTGTCGACAAGTTTAGATCCTTACTTTAAAATTGAATACTTTGTTACATTGTATATGGAAAACCCACATATGGCTAAACATATACAAGTTATAACTAAAGAAATGGTATAAAACCACGCAGAACACTCAGCAAAATAAAGTGAAACTATAAAGTTCTTAACATTTAATTAAATTTAAAACAAATTCCAGTTTAAGAAAAAACTTGATGTAGCAATAAGTCTTATTTGGAAAAAAACGCTGGGAGTAGAACACACCACCACGCTATCAACTCACCTACCGGAGCGTTCTAGAGAAAATTCGGAAATTATTTGTGGTTCAGAATTTTTAATATTAACCTTATTTTTGACTTTGAATCATTTATTTTTTGAAAAGTTTTATTTTTTATATATTTGAATTACAATACAAATTAAATGTGTATTCTAATTTTACGGACCAGGGACAAGCCGGCTTACAATGACTATGTTGCTAGATTTTTGCAGTGAAAGACCTATTCCTATTTTTTTAATTTTTTTTTATAAAAACTTTAATTTTTATTTATCGTGTTTTCCGATTTTTAATTTCTTAATTTCTTCACACTAGCACAGAATATGCACTAGACTCTCACAAATCAAAAACAGTAATTGGATTTTTGGGGACTCAATATTTGTGAAAGATAATGGCGAAATACTGCAGCAAATTTAAAAAGTTGGAAAAAAAGTATTTTTTAAAAACTTCAAATCCCCATATAATTTTGGAATTTTTTTAAATAAATGATAGCGAGCTCCATTAAGCTACTTTGTATAAACTAGAGCAGCTCTTTTCCAACAAGAGCTGTTATTTTGGTATTGAAAGAAAAATGCCATTTGTTGAGATAAATGATCGGATGTTTATTTCATAATAAAGAGGAAGGTATGCCGTTAATAATGAAACACAACATCAGCCAAATGGCCACCACGACCACGCTTACAGGACCATATCCTTTTCATGAAATTTTCCATAACCAAATCGCAAAGTGGCTGCCCTATGTCCTCGATAGCCTCACGAATTCTTTGAGGTCTTGAATCGACGCTGGGCTGTTGGCGTAGACCTTATCTTTCACGTGGCCCCAAAGGAAGAAGTCGCAAGGTGGTAAATCACAAGATCTCGGTGGCCAATTGTGATCACCTCTCCGAGAGTTAACACTATCCGGAAACTTTTCCCGTAACAGAGCAATGGGTTCGTTGCTTGTGTGGCACGTAGCGCCGTCTTGTTGAAAGTAAACGTTGACCAGATCAATACCATCCAAATCCGACAATAAAAAATCATTACTCATCTCTATCTATTAATCATCCATTCACCGTAACTATTGATCCAACCTCATTTTCGAAAAAGTAAGGTCCAATGACCCCGCCGAACTATAAACCGCACCAAACAGTCCATGTTGAGGATGGAGAGGCTTCTCAACAATAACTCTTGGGTTTTCCGAGCCCCAGATGCGACAATTTTGCTTGTTGACGTAGCCACCGAGTGGAAATGGGCCTCATCAGTCAAGACGATTTTTTTTTAATTTCAATGCGTTGTTGAATCGTGTATCGTTCCATTTTTAGTAATGGCGTAGTTTCTACTTGTCAAATGTCAAAGAATAAAAGCTTCAAAGGTGACAGGTACCGAAATACCGGGTGATTCATAATAACACCTCTTGTTGGAAAACCCTGTATTTAGTCAAAAATAAAATTTATTGTTTACTATTAAAAATTCTGAAACATGTATAAATACTTGAGAAAATTTTACTTAAAATCCAGATTGTGATAAATGATTTTTCCATAGAGATTCTTCTGCTATTTGGACAATTTTACTATTGAAAAAAGCAAAATATCTGCAATGTATAAGTAAACAACTACTTTGAAATTTGCAACAAAAAAAAAAACGGTAAATTTCGCTGATTTTCCGTGCTGCTACGACCGTGCCAGAATAATTATGGTCCGATTGGATAGTTGATTGGTTGCTGGACATTTTGCCCCAGATCTCTAAAAACTATTTATGTCTGTATCGACTAAACTACCCCACTAGATGTTTAGTGTGTCACTGTCATTCATTCGCGCCAAAGATTAATTTAGACTAACCTGATTTTTGATCTGTCAGAAGTACCCTGGCCTATACTTTCTTCTTCTAATGCAACAGAAGGAGAATGGTGCTGCTATCACAGCGTCCGAACAGACAAAACCTACCTGATATGAGTATGACCTTTGATTCTGGTCTTCCTACCCACTAGATGGTTATTGGAATGACTTCGTCTGTAACAACCACGGTGATTCTGCTTGCATAGCTTACAATTTTACTCCTGCATGGGAATGACCTTAGATTCATGTAAAGACATGATGAAATTCGTAGAGCCGCAGGTTTAACGAATTTTCCATGACATGTGGCTCACTTCTGTAGAGCGAACTAAAAATCCATTGATCATGCGCTTTATACGTGGTTATCGTAGTATCCTTATCTGTTCCCTAACTGCTGCAGACCATGACATGTCATTGTATCGCAAATAGTAATTTTAGTTGTTCGTCACGGCAGACTTTATTCTTCAAATGCACGGGTAGGTAGATGTTCTGATTATTCAGTGCTGCTGAAACGGCGTCAGAATCAATATCGCCTAATATGCTCTTTGAATTGTAGCTGGGCATCATTCTCCAGATCGCGAAAATCTGCCTAGACGACATGAAAGTGGTCCTGTGAAGACAAGAGAAAAATCTCTGTAAATGTTTGTAGGGCCAAATTTTAGCAGGTTTGAAAGTTTCTCCGCAGCTCACTTTTGTGGAGCATATTGGACATACATTGATCACAATTGATAGGCCCTATCCCTATCTGTTCCCCAAATGCTGTTGACTATAGACTTGAGAATGTCGTACAAATGTCCTTGCCATTTTATCGCAAATAGTCTGTTTGTCACGGCAGATTTTCAACAACAGGTAGAAAATATATGATTATTATTGTTTAGTTCTGCTGAGACCGCTTCAGGATCAATATTGTTTGATATGTTCTTTGACCGGTTAGTTGACATCTTTTTCAGATCGTGTCACTGTTTTCCCTTCGAGTCAAATACTCGTACCAATTAAATCGGCTACACCACCCTAATTTTAGAAGTACTATGGTCCATCACATCTTCAAATGTCCAAGTGGAACAAATTCTTCGATTCCACTATGCAACAAATGAACACTTTTTGAAAAATACACGGACATGACAGTATACGTTCAATTCTACTATTAAAGGGTAGTATAACCTTATACTCGGTTTGTCAAACTTGGTGACCATTTTTTTTTATGGGCCTCCAAAGTTTTTGAAAATCAGTGGGCCCCTCGCAAAGGTGTCATCCGCTTTTATCCAACAACTAATTCAGACATGGTGATACCGCTTAACTATATTTGGCAATAATGTAGCTAAGAATATGCTGAACAAAGTTAAAATTAAAATTTTTTGCAAAAAAAAAAAAATCCGGTACTTTTTTTGAAAAAACTTATGGAAAAAATTTTTTTTTCACTTTTTTCAGCATAACTTTCACTAACAATGTTTGGAACAATTGTAGTCAACGTAAATCTGAACAATTTTTGTGAACATGTCAATACAATCTGAACGTGTCTAGGCACCCTAAATAGCTCAAAAAACCACATTGTACCCCCAAAATGTTAGTATTTCAGTATTATGTAACGAACATATTTTTTTTGGTATAGGGTATGCAGCAACTTTATAGAAAATATTAAGGCCAATATTTTTGTGGAGCATATTATCCCTCTAGATCCCCCACATACATAACTATAATTTTTGGTCTCATTTTAACAAATCGTAAAAAACACCCCTTAAAATGGGGAGGGCGGGGATGAAATGTTCTACAAAAATGTTGGCCATAAAATTTGACTACTATATGTGTCAGAACACACCAAAGCCCAAAGCTTGAAGTTTCTTAAAATTTTATGGGAAAAAAAAATTGAGGAAAAAAATATTTTTTTCACTTTTTTCAGCATAACTTTTACGGACTCGTAATTTTTCAGTAAAAATGTTCGGCAAAATTGTAGCCAACGTATATCTGAACAACTTTTGTGAACACGTCAATACAATCTGAATGTGTTTAGGCACCCTAAATAGCTCAAAAAACAACATTATACCTCAAAAAGAATGAGTTAATATTGTAGTGGTATAAAATAAGCTCTGAGGTTTCGCATGTTGGCATGGATCCGGCAGGTCCAATGTTTTAAAAATCTACGGAATTACATGATTTTAAATCATTACACACCTCGTTGGCCTAAACCATAGTGTGTCATCGGATAGTGTGGCTGCTACTATGAGACGACCAGAAATTCCCTTAAGAAGTGATTGCTTCCAACAGGGAATTCGAGGTCTGCTGCGCAGTTACCAATTCGTAGCTTAACTGTAAGGGCGAATTTTAACCCGTTAATATTCCACCTGGAAGTTCCGTTCCCAATGATCAGGATATAATCAAGGTCGTAACCAAAGTTATAACCGGGGTTATAGAGGCTCCTGATCATGCGTAAAATTCACCAAGCAGAAGTCTGTGGATTGCCTCGGGTTCTACTGAACACTCACTTACAGCGAATATATTCTCTGCCTATCTGATGTTCCTTTGATGTACGGGTGTTGTCTGACTTCTGTTCTTCAAAAAATTACATGTATCATAAATATATAGTATGACTCAGCTTGATTATGTTTACACAATTTTTTACAGTGTTTTTTGAATATTTATTTGTATTTGTCTCTTTGTGTGTGTGCTTATACATATTGTAAATAAACATATTTCCACATTTAATTAAACTATGTATAACAAACAAACCGCAGTATTTATATCATTTATTTTTTTTATATATTTTTATTTTATCATTATTGTTATTGTTATTATTTTTGTATACAAAGCTGTTGTTTTCTCTGTGCGTGGGTGTGTGCGTGTGTGTATGTGTTTTATAGTGTATTTGTGTTGAATTAGCCTCAACCACAATAGTGTTGCCGCAATATAGGAAAAATAAAATTTGTTAAGGACATTTGAGAGACCAACAAAAGAGATTTATTTATACGGCCCGCCCCCACAAGGCACAACTTATTGCAGTCCGTGCGAGTCGGGTGTGATGTTTAGTATATTTTTACTCCAAATTTTGCTCGAAATATAATTGTTGCTTTTGAATACTTAAATATCACTTTGTGAACATTTTGATCCATATTCTTGGCATGTCAAATTATTATGTAATTAAGCAAATTGACAATTTAATTGTCCGAATTCTATTCTGTGGTGATTTTCCACAAAATAGCATTTATGGTAAATGTTATTTAAAATTTATTGGGATATCAGGGCAATTATGAGGGTGGGACTGTAATTTAAAGGCATCAATTACATAATGGTGATGTGAAAATTGAATTTGAAAAAAAATATATTTTTCGAAAACTGCAGGTTCATATTTATATTTTGTTTAAACGATAGTGAATACTCTCTAGCATTTCTTACGGGTAATTTGGCTCAAACAAGAGGATGGTGAACCTTATGCGGAGTAATGTTATTGTTGAAGCTTTTGATTTAAAATGGTCCGTTTTTGCCATCAGTTCTTTGATTGAACTCCGCAAGTTTCCTAAGTTTCAAAATTTGAATAAACGACGCTATTTACAAATGTTTTGAGTTCAGACATTTCTATATTAAAGAAACTAAGAAGAACTATGAAATATTGTACTGTTTGTCGTACAATTTGGCTATGTCTGTCACATTTTATTGCAATCGGAAAAGTTCAATCAGTTTCCAGTGTTGACAGACGAATTTGGTCCAATATCGCAAAATCGAGTGCACAAAAATCATCAAAATGTCAAAAACACTTTTCGATATCATCAAAAAATCTCATCTCAAAAATCTTCCGGTTGCGAAGGACATTTTACGGGACAATTATGTACTAGTATGTTGCTCAGAAATAGGCACATTTGTGAATTTAGCAAGTAATTTGTTTAAAATTGATTATCTAACATAATCTCTGTCAGATTCCATCATCATTTCGGCATCGCAGATTCGTAAATAACTCTTCATTTTATATAGCAAAATTTAGCTGTTGATGGGAGTAGACTATCTTTGCCTTTCCCTCTGTAAAAACAAAAATATGGATTTGAGACAATATAAAGGAAACATCATCTTCATATTATCCTAATAATTTACATCCATGTCGATCTGTCTGTTGCAATCACTTCACTGTGTGTGTGAATTAAATTTGACAGAAACCTTTCTTACAACTTTAAAGTGTAAGTTCATGTTTCTATATCCTTCCCATATAGGGGTCCCAACCGATTGTATTTATTTGTATCATAGAAGCCACAAACTTCAACCAATCAGTATGCAATTTGAGAGTATGAGGCATGTTGCACTTAGAACCATTAACGCCAAGACGAACTGTATAACGTTGGTGGTGTAACGGTAGACCGCTTCCGCCTAGTGCACCCTGGTTACCGCTAAATGATCCACCAAGTAGCAGTTCTACTTAAAACGAGCTCCCCGACACCATGGTTTGCAGTCAGGGGTAAACGACTGAATATTGCTAATACCAGGGCGCCTCAACAAATAACAGGGTTTTCCAGCAAGAGGTGTTATTTTGAATCACCCGGTATTTCGGTAGCTGTCACTTGTGAAGCTTTTATTCTTTGACATTTGACAAGTAGAAACTACGCCATTACTAAAAATGGAACGATACACGATTCAACAACGCATTGAAATTATACGTCATTACACCGGATCTTGCATAAAGACTTGGGTATTAAGGTTTATAAAGTTCAGTTAACACAAGAACTCAAGCCGGCCGATCATCAACAACGTCGTGTCTTTGCTGATTGGGTCCTTGAAATGCATGAAAATAATCCGGAATTCCATCGAAAAATCATCTTGATTGATGAGGCCCATTTCCACCTCGGTGGCTACGTCAACAAGCAAAATTGTCGCATCTGGGGCTCGCAAAACCGAAGAGTTATTGTTGAGAAGCCTTTCCATCCTCAACGTGTGACTGTTTGGTGCGGTTTATGTTACGGCGGGGTCATTGGACTTTAGTTTTTCGCAAATAAGGTTGGATCAACAGTTACGGTCAATGGATTGCGATATCGAGAGATGATTAATGATTTTTTGTGGTTGGACTTGGATGGTATTGATCTGGACAACGTTTACTTTCAACAAGACGGCGCTACGTGCCACACAAGCAACGAAACCATTACGGGAAAAGTTTCCGGACCGTGTTATCTCTCGAAGAGGTGATCACAATTGGCCACCGAGATCTTGTGATTTAGCACCTTGCGACTTCTTCCTTGGAGGCCACGTGAAATATAAGGTCTTCGCCAACACCCCAGCGTCGATTCAAGACCTCAAAGATAAAATTCGTGAGGCTATCGAGGACACAGGGCAGCCACTTTGCGATTTTGTTATGGAAAATTGCATGAAAAGGATATGGTCCTGTAAGCGTGGTCGTGGGCTGATGTTGTTTTTTATTATTCCTTCATCTTTATTATGAAATAAACTTCCTATCATTTATCTCAAAAAATGACATTTTTCTTTGAATACCAAAATAACACCTCTTGTGGGAAAAACCTTTATTTTGCCACCCAGACCTTGTCACAGTACCGGGGGCTATGCTATGGTTGTCATGTATCTTTCCCACACTCTTATGAACTATTATTATTATTATGTCTTGTGGTTCCTATAAGGAACTATATGGATAACAAAAATCCAACTATGCAGCAAAAACAAACGCGGTCTCGGGTCTCTGAATCCAAGCGCATCCCGGAGAAACCCTCATACTCCAATAGAGCTGATTTCTCCAATTGTCCTAATGTCCGTCCGTCCGTTGGCCTTGGCGCTAGCTGATCTTGTCAGATGAAAAAGTTCTCCCAGTATCCACAATCAATGGTACAGTAAAAAGAGAAGGTCATGTCCGACCGTCAAAATGCAGGCACTTTGAGCATTGTATAGCACTCAGGGTGCTGACGAAGTTCAAAGTGCTAAGGTTTCGACTCTTATTGAGAAGCATAAAGAGTCACTTTCCTGGGCTAAGAACGTCATTGATGATTGTACAGCTGTTAACGGCTGGGAATAATACAAAAACAATCAGGTCACCTGATGAGCCCCTGTTTTCCAAAAAAGGCTAGAAGCCATAACGTCACACGACACTCACGAAACTCTTCAGTGAAGTGGCGAAGTAGAGTTTAGTGGTGGCTGTTATAGACGGATGGAATGGAAGAATGGGCGATCGGCCCAATACCTCGCTGTCCTCAGTGAGATGCCGGGCACACCTCCAATCTGCAACGATGTAGGATGACATCAAGGGAGAGTAAAGCTCTTAGCTTTCTTAGATGCCAGATCAGTGGATCTATACAAGGCTGCCCTGAGTCGAGTGTGTGAGATCTGGCGTGGCGCCCAGTTGGATGTTGTCGAAAAAACAACATCCCTAGTCGCCTAGAGCTTTCATAGGGCTGCAGCTGTGTTAACGGCTGGGAATAATACAAAAAGAATCAGATCACCTGATGAGCCCCTGTTTTCCAAAAAAAAGGCTACAAGCAGTAACGCCACACGACACTCACGACACTTACCAAACTCTTCAGTGAAGTGGCGAAGGAGAGTCTAGTGATGGCTGTTAAGGCTGGAGGGAATGGAGCCATGTGCGATCGGTCATTATGGCCCAATACCTCGCTTTCCTCAGTGAGATGCAGAGCACACTTCCAATCTGCTACGATAGACGATGGCGTCAAGGCAGAGTAACGCTCTTAATTTTTCGCATCATTTTAACATTCGCTTTAGCAAAAATTTATTTCAGTATTCGCTTCCATTTGTTAAAAGTGTTAAATCTCCTTATTCCCTTCACACAATTTAAAGATACTCGTACTAATACCAATGAAACCTCTGTCACTTCTCTTCAAAACAGTTGAAAAAATATGTTTGTCCTTGTGGTAACAGGAGGTAAAAATATGGAAAACATTCCTTAAATTTGCTGGTACTAAAAGGTCAAACTACTATTCGTATCGCATTCGCTTTCGCATTCTCAAGAAATATATTTCAATATTCGCTTTCGCTAAAGTCACTTTCGTTACATCCCTAGTCGACACCCAGCCCGCCGAAAGTGCAGAGCAAGCCACGCCCATAATTTCTAGAGCCTCAGATCCTAGCATAGGTTGTAACACCTTTATCTGACGACGAGAGCACTACTTCCGATACTGAGGGGCTGATGAGGGTTTCTGGACTCCTTGACGCATCTTATGGGGACATGATACTCGATGATACAGACGAGGAGTTCGATAACACCCTTGTTGTGCTGGAGGTTTATCGGTCGGGTACCAATAATGGTAAGAGTTCAACTGCTTAAACTCCATCACGTTAAAGTAGCCTCAGCGGCTCTATTGCTGCGCCTGTCCACGGTGCAGTAGATATCGTGCTGATACAAGAGCCCTACGTAGTAGGAGGAAAGGTGTGTGGTATCAGGACACCCCAATTTAAAATGCTTCTGGGCAACTGTGATGGCACTCCGAGAACCTGCATTTTGGCCAGAAAAGATCTAAGCAAAAGATCTCTTGAATAATTTCAGTGGTAATTTACAGCGGTCGACGAAAACAAACTTTTCTAAAAAACAAACTAATATTTGACACTCAGAAGTCAGACCCAAAACTCGTGTCGACCAGTGTTATCGATTCGATTAAAGTTGTGTTGAGAGAAGTTGCAACCAGAGCGACACTAAGATTAAACTGCCTATCTATGTGGAGGTACAAGAGCTACGGTCACATGAGGATATCAAAGTGTAGTGCTATGGTAACCGACAAAGTGAACTGTATTCCAACGGTGTAAACCTTTGAGAGGAACTATGCCACTATGGTGCCAGCCAGAGATGAATGGGTTCTTTTACCAGGTAATAGAAACCATCTCCACATCTAGAGGAATGGTCCGAAGCTTGATGATAAGGTTGACTTTGGAGTACACTGTAGTGAACTATGTCTGGTTATAGATTACAGACTAGCAGACACCTGCAGTGTCTATCAAGCCGAAATAATGGCAATATGGGAAGTCAATATGGCTGAGTGGAAACTTAATAACTAACACTGTCACTAAACCCCTGAGAGCTACATCCCTAATTTCTCAAATAGTTCACAACTGCCGCAAATCTCTTAAAGAGATGGCTAAGAGTTTAACATATACCTCATATAAGTACCTGGACATAGGGATATCTCGGGAAACTCCAAAGCCGACGAACTTGCAAGAAAAAGAATTTGCATAAATTGGTGCGTCACTGTCCACATGTTAGCTTTGGTTTAGGCAAAAGAGTCCAGTTGTGATATGGACAGAAATTTACACCTGTAGAATAGCTAGACATGTCTGACCACGATAGAACCTAAGAATGTGGAAATATTTCCGCTCAATAGCGAAGAGAAAACTGTCTATGTTAGAGTCGATTCTGACTGAATACAGCCTGATCGAAGAACACGCTAGGAGTTTAAGAAAGGAGTCAAATTACTTCTGCAGAGGTTGTGAAGATGACGAAGAAGTGGAGAACATAAAACACTTGCTTTGTTTATGTTTCGCATTGGGTAAACGATGTCTGTATTTACTGGAGTCGACCTCTCTATGAAGTCTAACAGATCTGGCAGGTAGATTTATTCGTACTATTGATAGCATTGTGTATGAAACAGATTAGTTCTGATGAGGGGCTATTAGGCCCTGGTTGTACTAGATACCTTAATAGGTCTATGTGAGTTGATGACTCCGGCTGCCATCCTAACCTTACTTATAGTCTGATAAATATATTTAGAAAAAATTGCTCCACAGTTTCGAAATCTCCAACAGAAGTTACCAAACTCATATTTACTACATATTTCGCACTAAGTAAGGATGTATATTAGTCGATTTACTGTACCGAAAATTGCATACTTTTTTCAATTCATGTCAACCTCAACCCAAACTTATCACAAAAATCAGTATTCAATTCATATAACTGGGATCGCTTTTGCCAAACCCAATCTTCCTTTTGCCAATTTGTATCAATCGTTAATTTTTAACACCTGAGATATCTAAGCTCACAAAAAAGTGAAAGCGCCTAATCCTCAGCATCCTATTAAAAAAGCTCTGCTAATTTATTAACAAATTAGGCAATCATTTTCATATCAAACTTCTACACAGCAGAAAAAATGGAAAATGTGAATTTTAAGTTGTTTCCAAAAAAAAAGCAAAAACAATAGAATCAAAGTCTCACAGCCCGCGCGTTGTAATCTCACTCCTCCCGTTATTTGTTTTTGGTAACCGGAGATTAAGGCAGCTGAGAATTATGGTGATGGCTTGGTTTAATTAACATATGCCGCCGACAACCGTAAAACCGTGAAGCAGTCTAGCAGTGGTTGGGGATACCTAGACTCCATCTCCCCCCAAGTATATGGCATCATTCATTTTGTAATATTCCCCCCGGGCCTCCTCCTCTAGTAGCCAATTCTTCAAACCACGGATCACATTAACCGGGTGCCTCTGTTGCTGTTCAGATGATGATGCTGTTCTGCTACTGCCGTCACCGCTACCATTGCTGAACGTACTTAAGAAGTTAATGTTATTACAGACAATCCATTTAAATTAATAATAAGTTGTGTATTTGTAAGTTTATTACCCACCGCTGAGAGTATCCCTAGAGATAGGGGGTGGTGAAATGAAGAACGCAAGCGGGGACTTGCGGTGCACTGTGTAAGAAGTATGTACTAGTATATCTGCCGCTGCATCTGTGTGTCGTAGTATGTTTATCTGTTTTGTGGGAGGAAATGTGTTTGTGGTTGAGCAAATATCTCATAATTATCCTGAGTAATACAAAGATAAAATATTGTCATATGTAGATGTAGATGTGTATGTATGTATATCTATATTTATACATTCGCTTGTGTACCTTCATATTTGTAGTTTCACACTGGTGAACATTCATTTATATATTTATTAGGATGTAACTGAAATGCACTTGCAGCTTGTAATTAGCTCTAGAGTCTGCTTCCAAAACTATTGCCTCAGTAACGTAATGACAATCACAGAAAACAATTTCCGTAATTTATTATTTATCTAAAATAATCAAAATTCATTTAAAAATTTAATTACCGATTTCATTACGAAATTGTTTAAAATATGTATTTCAAAATTGATTGGGTTTGTCACGACTTTCAATTAATCACGCAAAAACCTAATTATTGTGTAAACTAAATCAACTGAAATATTCTAAAATCAAAGTAGCACATACATACATATTGCCTTTTGCAATGCAAAAGAGTCAATCGTCACTTTGAACAATTTTGAAGAAGGACTAACCACTCAAATTTATTCAAAAATGCCGGAAAAAATATACATATTTTTTGATAAATACAGGATAATCACACTTCCTATCTTTAAGTTAAAATAAAGAAAAGTGTGGGTGAGATATCATCGAATTTTAATCGTTTGTATGTATAAAAAAGGCTGATTTTTAGGTTTGTTAGAACTTACGAAAAGGTTAGCTGTCAAACGAACTGTTAGCATTAGATGATCTTGGATCTCATGAAGATTGGTATCGTTCCGCATTCGACAATTTTGTTTGTTGACGTACCCATTAATCAAGAAATGGGTCTTGTCGCTCGTTCGTCGCAAACGCGCGAAACGTTGCGCTATCAGAATTCCCATTTTGATAAAACAATTTTATAATTCGCACGTGCTGCTGAACGCTCCATGGTAATTTGGCAAAACGGGCGGAATAAATGACTGACAATTCAACATATGTATTTAGTTGTAAAAATATGGTCGCTATCAACTGTTACAGTTCGGAAGTCCCTTTTGGAAGACCATATATGTGTTATAAACATCAGTTGGAAAAATCCGAAATTACAAAATGCACGATGCACATATTTATAACAATAGCTCGGCAAGATTTCGTCGAAATTGGAAAACAGTGCTGTTTTATCTGTGACCTTTCATGGCCAAATCCGAAAAACTGTATAACAAAAATGTAAAAAAAAAATCGCCACGTGTGAAATGAAATCATTATTTTGCGGTACATTCAAATGATCTCACCATTGAAATAACACGTTCAGCGGGCTCTATAAAATATAAATTATAACATTATATAAAAATTTCCGCAGCATATTGTCGTTTTAACGTGTTGAAATTGTTGTGTAACGTCCGCAACGTAACGTCAGCAATATTCCTTAAATATTCCTCTTTCTTCAATGTATTTCGATTTTCTGATTACTATGCAAACTTAGCTAAAAACAAGTAAGAAAGTATCATATGGAATATTACTAATTCTACTAATTTGTGCGGAAGGTACCAGAAGGGGTTTGACAAATACACCTATATTTTTTGCTGAACAATTGCATTGCACTGTGCCGAATTATAAGCGTTTATGTGCACTGGTACACTTATACATATTAACGTCATGAGATATTAAATTTTTGTATGATTTGGGGATTTTGTGTGGGAGGTACAAAAAGGGGCGTAGCAATAACGTCCATTTTTCACAGGGCTATAGGTACTTCAAAAGCATTACTCTGTACAATATTTTGTTGTATTTTCGTGCATTGGTACTCACGCTGTTAGCTCTTTCCTTTTTGTGCAAAATGGTACCTTTAAGTGGGAGATGCAAAAAGGGGAGTGGCAAAACGTAAATTTTTCACTGTCGGCTCTATTCAAGTATTTTTATACACTGGTATGAATGTTATAAATTGTTAACTTTTCGTGCAAAATGGTACCTTTGTGTGGGAGGTACCAAAAGGGCCATGTTAGGCCAAATAAAGCCAATTTTTCACTGGACTGTAGATACTGTATATATACTTATGAACTGGTATACATTTTATAATGTATACTTATGAACTGGTATACATTTTATAAGCTGTTAACTTTTGGTGCAAATTGGTGCATTTGTTACAACTTCGCCCATTTTTCTCGAGGTGATAGCGACTGATAAACTGATACTATGTGTGGAGAAGATTCGAATAAGTAGTATAGAAGTTATTAAAGAATCAATATTTCGCTATATTTAAACCCTTTGTGGGGGAGGTACAGAAGAAGTGGGCCAATGTGGCCCATCTTCGGACTTAGCCGGTGATAGAAAAAAATATTACCACATACCACATTTGAAGTCAATCGGTTACTTCTTTCGAGAGTTCTCGTGCGCACCAGCCAGCAAACAGACGGACGGACGGACTTTGCTCATTCGACATAAAATGACCTAAAACGGATATCCGCCAAACATACTTAGCGTCTTAGGTCATTCCTTCGATGTGTTACACTTTTGGTCCATAGCGAATGATATATACCCTCGTCACACTAAAGTGAGAGTATAACAAATTATATATACCCTCGTCACACTAAAGTGACGTTGCAAATTCACGTTAACCTGAAAACCGACTTCCATGTTTTGTAACGTCCGCAACGGAACTTTCGCCTCGAATATCGCATTCATCATTTAGGTAAATATTTATATAACATTTCAAAGCACTCTGAAATAATTGTACTTTGCTTGAAATGCACACTTTGAAAATGTTACAGAAAGAAAACCTTATGGATACACCTATTTCGATCATGCTGAATCCAGTGGTATAAGCCGTTTTTCTAGGTTAGCTCTTGTTTTCGCGATATTCGATCACAAAGTTTGTTTGAAAATCAGAGAGTTTAGTTATATCATTGGTGATTTTGAAGCGGAAGTCTACGGAATACACACTTTAGTTCAAAGATCGTAATAAAGGGAACCTTTAGAGAATCATTTCCCTCAAAACCGTCGTCCACGCTTGTCATCACTTTATCCCTGAAAAAGTGCAATCAAAATTTAATACATGTCATACAAATCGTCGACATTTTTAGTTTGTGTCTTTGAAAAACATATTCCTCTCGAAAAATTACTATGGGTCTCCTTTCGACATATTTAAAAAAAAATAACAGGTTTCATAATTTAGCAGGTTTTGTTGGTTACCTTTGTAACTTCCATTGTAATTTTCCATTTTGAGAGAAATGGGAGAGTCGCGCTACAAGGCATCATTACGTCAGAACAGAGTGGCCAAAAAGAACTGAGTATTCACCAGGAAAGCAAAACCTTTTCAAATAAACCAATAATTGGTCCCAATAATGTTCTTCTTACGCCGCTGCACATAAAATTGGGCCTTTTTAAGAACTTTTCAAGGCTCCGGACAAAGATGGCGCATCATTTAAATATTTGTTAGCGGTTATTCCTAAAATTTCATATGCTAAAATCAAAGAAGGCATATTTATTCGCCCTTAAATCAGGAAGCCATTGAATGATGACAATTTTTCACAATGTGTATTGGAGAAAGAATATGCAGCCTTCTTTCAACAGCATCGTGAACAGTTTTCTTGGAAACAATAAGAGTGAAAACTACACACAAATTGTTGCTGAATTATTGAGAAATTATCACGAATTAGGTGCACGAATGTCACTCAAAATGCATTTTCTTCATTCACATTTAGATTTTTTCCACAAAACCTAGGTGCGGTCAACGACATACAAGGGGAGCGTGCTCACCAATATTTAATGAAAATTTAAAGAAATTATCAAGAAACTTGGGACAAAAGCATGCTGCGAGACTATTGCTGGTATCTAATACGTGAAACCGAACCAACAAAATACAAACGACGTTCAATAACGCCATTCACTTAACTTCAATTCATTGATTTTTAAATAAACTAATGATTTTTATGTAAAAAACGAATTAAAACATTTTTTTATCTCGAAAACCTGACGTGATAAGGAAAAATCAATTACAGATTCGAATTCAGCCCACCAAATTACCTTAAGAAAAATATTTTGTTGCTCCAGTCCAAAAACCTTGTTGGCTAGTGTTATTTATGGAACACTATCTAATTATACACTACATCACACTGTGGTACAGGGTATTAAAAGTTTGTTTCACGGCAGATGTTTGTAACACCTGAAAATAACACAGCTAGACCCACCTTAAAGTATACCGATCGACTCAGAATCACTAGTTGAGCCGATTTAACCATGTCTGTCTGTCCGTCCGTCCGTCCGTCCGTCTGTCAATGTAAAGTTGTTCGTCGACTACAGGTCGCAATTTCACTCCGATCGTTCTGAAATTTTGCAGTTTAGAGTATTTGAAGTTTAGAGTATTGAATTTGGTTGAAATCGGTATTTTACATCCAATCATTTTGAAATTTAGAATGGTAAAGTTTCTTGATCCATGAACCAACACTACCGAATTTGAAGAAAATCGGTTAAGATTTAGCTATAGCTCCCATATATATGTTTCGTCCGATTTGGCCCTTTAGTTCTATAGAAGCTGTATTTTACATCCAATCGTTTTGAAGTTTAGAATGGTAGAGTATCTTGATCCATGAACCGACATTACCGAATTTGAAGAAAATCGGTTAAGATTTAGCTATAGCTCTCATATATATGTTTCGTCCGATGTGGCCCTTTAGTTCTATAGAAGCTGTATTTTACATCCAATCGTTTTGAAATTTAGAATGGTAGAGTTTCTTGATCCATGAACCAACATTACCGAATTTGAAGAAAATCGGTTAAGATTTAGCTATAGCTCCCATATATATGTTTCGTCCGATTTGGCCCTTTAGTTCTATAGAAGCTGTATTTTACATCCAATCGTTTTGAAATTTAGAATGGTAGAGTTTCTTGATCCATGAACCAACACTACCGAATTTGAAGAAAATCGGTTAAGATTTAGCTATAGCTCTCATATATATGTTTCGTCCGATGTGGCCCTTTAGTTCTATAGAAGCTGTATTTTACATCCAATCGTTTTGAAATTTAGAATGGTAGAGTTTCTTGATCCATGAACCAACATTACCGAATTTGAAGAAAATCGGTTAAGATTTAGCTATAGCTCCCATATATATGTTTCGTCCGATTTGGCCCTTTAGTTCTATAGAAGCTGTATTTTACATCCAATCGTTTTGAAATTTAGAATGGTAGAGTTTCTTGATCCATGAACCAACACTACCGAATTTGAAGAAAATCGGTTAAGATTTAGCTATAGCTCCCATATATATGTTTCGTCCGATTTTGCTCTTTAGTCCTGTAGAAGCTGTATTTTACATCCAATCATTTTGAAATTTAGAATGGTAGAGTTTCTTGATCCATGAACCAACACTACTGAATTTGAAGAAAATCGGTTAAGATTTAGCTATAGCTCCCATATATATGTTACGTCCGATTTGGCCCTTTAGTTCTATAGAAGCTGTATTTTACATCCAATCGTTTTGAAATTTAGAATGGTAGAGTTTCTTGATCCATGAACCAACACTACCGAATTTGAAGAAAATCGGTTAAGATTTAGCTATAGCTCCATTATATATGTTTCGTCCGATTTGGCCCTTTAGTTCTATAGAAGCTGTATTTTACATCCAATCGTTTTGAAATTTAGAATGGTAGAGTTTCTTGATCCATGAACCAACATTGCCGAATTTGAAGAAAATCGGTTAAGATTTAGCTATAGATCCCATATATATATATTTATTTATTTATTTATATGAATTACAATACAAAGTAAATTTATATTCTAATTTTACGGTCCAGGGAAAGGCCGGGTTACAAAGACCATATGGCTAAATGTTTGCAGCGACAGACCAGAGCCTCTGGTGGGAATCGAACCCACAACCCCCAAACTCATAGGCGAGTACGCTACCAACTCGCCTACTGGGGCGCTCATCCCATATATATGTTTCATCCGATTTGGCTCTTTAGATCCAATCGTTTTTATACCCTACACCACACTATGGTACAGGGTATTATTTAAGTATAAAATGTCCCAAAAGTAAATTTATGTAAACAATTTATACATGAATTACAAAATTTATATATCAGAGTTATTCAATATTACGAGAGTGGTGTGGGGTATTTTATGAGCGCACAACAGGCCGAACCACTGGCTTAAGTGTATGTCCATGGACATGAGACGTTTTAAACGTCTCCTCTATTCAACCTAACCTAACCTAGGGTATTTTATAGTCGGCCCCGCCCGACTTTAGCCTTTCCTTACTGGTTTACATATGTAGTTGTATTCACTGGCCTCGCAATAGCGCTTGGTGAGGATTTCTGAATCTATCTCAGAAATGACTTGCTCGATATTTGCCTTATTGGCTTGAATCTTTAATGGATTGTTCGCTCAACACAGGAGAGGCGAACATGTAATGTCTGTTTTTTAAATTACTGTCATCACCTTCCAAATGTAAGCAATCAAAAAGCAAATATTTATGTAATGAAAATTCCTTTACCTTTCATTATACCCTAATACATATATTCCCTTCCGCAAGTGTTTATTTGTTCCATCTCTACCTCTCGAGTGTATTCATGTGTACGCATTTGTGGTATGTAACCGTGTTCCGTCCAATTACCTTCATTCCCCATGTTCATACGCACCGAATAGCGAATAACGCATAGAATAGCATAGAAATGTGATTGTTATCGCGTGAAAAGTTACGATGGTTACCAGAGCAAGAAACAAACAAACCAACCAAATGACAACAACAAAAGAACGCAAGACAAACGCTAATTCAAAAAAGATGATCTGATAAGTTTGGTTAAATGTTTAACACTCACCGGCCCACCCACTAACGCCGAATGTATCCCTTAGTTAGACAGGTCGAGAGCAGGGAGTGGTATACATATATGGAGGACAACAACAGCGTAACACGTAACATTAATAGTCCTCTACATTGTCATCCACAATATATATTTGATCCTTTATCTAGAATTATTAGAATAGATATTAATTTTTATGATACACCCAATGTATGTCTGCCTGTTCGTCTGAACATTTGTTGTTCATATTAGGGTAATAATTTCGTTTCATAATGAAATTCTACTCAGTATCCTTAAATGATCGGCTATACGATAGTTATCTGATTGTTAGAATATAAAGGAAGCCACTTAACTTAAATGACTATAGTCATTAAACGTTTCGAATGTATTGTATTGTATAATTCAACATAAAAGTTGAAAATGACATGAGTTTATCTTGAAGGAAAACACTGCACCCTCAGTAGCCGGACTTGTAAGTGGGAAGCAAACTTCGTAGTACCTGTCAAAATGCTTCATTTAATAAGTACCTGCCAACATGCTTCCATCTTATAATTCGACAAGAATGGCTTTTGTTATTGCATATAAGGCATAGTACTGTCCTCCCTCAACTAAGGCACCTATGTCGCATGAATCTGACACTCCTGTGACCTCTGTCGAGACATCTACATATAATGGTCAGACCTCCCCAATACCAGAACACTGCGAAAACACCCAAGGAGAGAAAAGAGTTTATTTTCCCTCGGACAATAGTACCTTCTAAGAATCATTAAAAAAGCGAGTATCTGCTTTTAAAGTGAGAATTTTTGTATGGAACATACCTCTTAGTAGCATCAGTTAAAATGGACAAAAAATTGCTTTTATCATTACTGTCTGCCTCAAGAACCCTACCGTATTTGCCAACACAGGTAAGAGAGTCGGATCTTCCAAAGAACAGATCAGAGCAGAACTCTGGGATAACTCACAAGAATAAAGGTAGCTCTTCTTGGAGACAAAGTATTTTGGACACACCTAGCCAACCTCCTTGCGATATATTATCTTGTCAAACGGTTACGAATGAAGTAAGCACGTCCATCAAATCATATTTTATGGATAGAGTCTCTTGTGAAGAAAGTTTCTCACTTCTAGAAAGAAAATTTATCAAAGAGAAAAAAGCCTCACTGTATTGTACAAGAATCTGTAGTTTACTGGGACTATTATGGGGAAACTTAACAGTAGGCTACGGCCTCATTCGGCAAAAGTTATCTACTTCAGGGATGGATAATCATTGGAATCTCTTCTACAAACTGCTTGATAAAAATGTATCTACAGGGGTTTCCAACAAGAGGTGTTATTTTGAATCCGGTTTAAAACCCGGTATTTCGGTAGCTGTCACTTTTGAAGCTTTTATTCTTTGACATTTGACAAGTAGAAACTACGCCATTACTAAAAATGAAACAATACACGATTCAACAACGCATTGCAATTATTAAAATTCACTACAAAAATGGTGAAAATCTTGCAGTCACAGTTCGCAAAACTAAAGCATTTTTCGGTCGTCCTGAAGCACCTTGTCGGACCGCAATATAGAAATTGGTGGAAAAATTCGAGCTGTTGGGACAAGTTAGAGATGTGAAGAATAAAACCCGTGCACGTCGCCCAAGAACAACTGAGAGTGTTGCTGCTGTAGCCCAAAGTGTTGAAGAAAACCCAGGTTTGTCCATTCCTCGTCGTTCTTTGGAATTGGGCATTCCACAAACGTCATTACACCGTATCTTGCATAAAGACTTGGGTCTTAAAGCTTATAAAGCTCAGTTAACACAAGAACTCAAGCCGGTCGATCATCACAAACGTCGTGTCTTTGCTGATTAGGTCCTTGAAATGCATGAAAATGATCCGGAATTCCATCGAAAAATCATCTTGATGAGGCCCATTTCCACCTCGGTGGCTACGCCAACAAGCAAAATTGTCGCATCTGGGGTTCGGAAAACCCAAGAGTTATTGTTGAGAAGCCTCTCCATCCTCAACCTGTGACTGTTTGGTGCGTTTTATGGTCCGGCGGGGTCATTGGACCTTACTTTTTCGAAACTGAGGTTGGATCAACAGTTACGGTGAATGAATTGCGCTATCGAGAGATCATTAATGATTTTTTATGGTCGGAGTTGGATGGTATTGATCTGGACAACGTTTACTTTCAATAAGACGGCGCTACGTGCCACACAAGCAACGAAACCATTGCTCTGTTCCGGGAAAAGTTTCCGGACCGTGTTATCTCTCGAAGAGGTGATCACAATTGGCCACCGAAATCTTGTGATTTAACACCTTGCGACTTCTTTCTTTGGGGCCACGTGAAAGATAACGCTAACAGACCAGCGTCGATTCAAGACCTCAAAGATAGAATTCGTGAGGCTATCGAGGACATAGGGCAGCCACTTTGCGATTTGGTTATGGAAAATTGCATGAAAAGGATATGGTGCTGTAAGCGTGGTCGTGGTGGCGATTTGGCTGATGTTGATTTTCATTTTTAACGGCATACCTTATGAAATTAACATTCGATCATTTATCTCAAAAAATTGCATTTTTCTTTGAATACCAAAATAACACCTCTTGTTGGAAATCCCTTTACAATGAAAGAGTTCATATCAAAGACGCATATCCAAACCGAGTCAATTTTGGTTGATACGTACTGCTAAAAGAATTCGAAAAACTGAAGATATCGTAAAACTCCTGATGACTGCATACTTTGCAACTAGTATGGATGAACCCACTGCAACAAAACGTAAATGGAATGAATCAGGGACCTATCATGACAGATAGTGTGGTTAAGGATGTAGTATTTTTTTTATCGTTTTTCACCTTTTATGTTGGCATGATCAGATGGAATTTTTCTGTCACTTTAGCAGATGGAAGTGATATTCAGTCCGAAAGGCAGGCAATGAGCAAGGTTGTATTCATATCAAAATGTGATAAGGGAGGTTATTCGACCAAAACGATTTCCTGCTCAAAACCAGTGAAGAATAATGGTGAAATAATAATAGGATATCAGCATAAAAGCCTACCTACCAGTACCTTCCGAAGTAAGCTCAGTTGAAACGTCCGACTGCCTTTTAATTTATTAAAGAAAGAAAATTTACTATGTAAATGTTGTGAAGAGGTTGTATACAGCTGGGCTCAACCGATTAGTCTAACATTCAGAAATATGGAAGGAAACTGCAGACTAAATTGTTATTCTTATAAGGGGAAGAATCCATATGAACTGTATATATGGTCTGAAGATGTCCTACAAAGGTCTCAACCGATAAGTCTAACATATATCCTGCTCAGAATCATATGTCCTACTCAGTGTATAACATAATTGAGGAAATGTTTACAGGATAAAATACCTACCTACTACTTACACAAGGTAAAGCAATCCTGCAGTTTTAAATTGTATACACTAGCTATCAGTATTGACATTGAAGTTTCTTTTAAAAACTTTGGTTGCTAAATTGTACATATACACTACCTGTCTGTATTGACATTGAAGTTCCTTTTAGCTACTTTGGTCTTAACCAAAGAAGAATTAAACCAATTTACTACACAGACGGCTTTGTAACGCTTTTAAGTGAAAATAATCCAAATCAACTATTTGAAGGGCTAAAGAAGCTTGAAATATAAAATACATATAGTTTCAACCGACAGATTTGAAAATACGAGATATATCTGGTCTAGGCAACACTAAGTGTTGCCTGGCGCCATCTGACATTTCCATTGGAAAGATTCACATTTTTTAGCATTAACGTACTCAGAACGTTTTGACGTACGACCATCGTTTGTGTTGTTTACAGTGACTTGAAAATTGAAAATCAATTTGGCAAAAAAATTTAATTAACTCGTGAACATTTTCGTGCGATCATTTTTCACAACTTTCGATGTGGATTATCACGACAAGAGTGCATCGATGAACTTAAATCTTTGTATGGCGATGAAGCACCATCCTATAGTACTGTGAAACACTGGTTTAATGAATTCAATCGTGGCCGACGCTCGCTCAACGACGAAGGTTGTGAAGGTCGTCCAAAAACGGCCGTTGTGCCAGAGAACATTGATGCAAGATCGTCGTGTGACATACCGTGAGATAGATTGGGCATTTCTTCCACCAGCATACATTCGATATTGCATGAACACCTGGCCGTAAAAAAGGTTTGTTCTCGTTGGATCCCGCACAATTTGACAATCGCTCAAAAAAAGTCTCGTGTCGATTGGTGCAAAGAAATTTTGAAAAAATACGATCGCGGTGCTTCAAAAGTCGTTTATAAGATCGTCACGAGAAACAAAACAGCAATCGACCGTGTGGGTCTTCGAAGACGAGCTAAATCCAACGAAAGTTGTTCGTGGATGAAGCACTGAGCAACGTAGGACGCCAATTCTGAGTGGTACACCACAATTTGTTTGCCTGAAGTCGTCGGAGAAATTCGAAAAACGGACAAGAGAAGACGAATCATTGTGCACCATGACAATGCGAGCTCTCACAAAACGTCGATTTGATGGGTCATCCGCCGTACAGCCCTGATTTGACACCCAATGACTTCTTCTTATTCACTCACTGCTTGGGCAACGTTTTTCGACGCCTGAAGCAGCTGTTGAAGCGCTCAAAAACCATATTTTGGAGGTGAATTTTCAACACACTGTAACCAAAACAATTCCCGCTCAAATGACAAAACGGTCTGAGTGAAGTTATGCTAAAAAATGTCATACCTTCCAATGGAAGTTTCAGTTTTCATCTGGCAACACCAGCATTGCCAGGACCGAAATGTAAATAGCAACCCTCGTAACATCGATCTACCTTATTGGAATATCAGAAAACTTGATTTCCAGGTTCGGGGTTTTATCGTGCTTCTCCGAAAGATTTAAGCGCTTCTTTGGAAGCGCAACCGTATGCCAAAAATCTTGTTACTCCTTAGAATGTAAAAAAATATTTAATGGGTGTATACACTGAAAAAAAAATTGTCATAAAATTAAAGAAATGCTCCAAAGTCGTCCTTAGTCTTCAAAATAAGTACATTTTGTACTTAAAATTAAGAAAATTTACATAAAATTAAGTAAATTACTTCATATTATTGAAATTATCTATATTTTAAGTACAAAATGTACTTATTTTAAAAACTAATGACGTCTTTGGAGCATTTCTTTAATTTTATGAAAATTTTTTTTCAGTGTACGACTGCACAGTGTAAAAGGGCTCCTATTTTTTACCCGAGAATTGTGCATTACGAATGAAATATTTAAATACTTTAACGTGTCTTAAGATTTTCTCAAAAGGGATTCACAAATAAGTTTGTGGTCATCTTAAGTTAAATGACTTATTATTTGTGACTAATCATTCGCAACAGAAATAAATGATTAACAGATAAAGCTAAATGAGTGTTCTGCAACTGATAATCAATTTTAGAAATGTTGTAAATTGGTTTTACTAATAAATGATAAAGGGGTATTTTTAAATTTCCTAATGAAGGTTTTTCCTTCAGATTCATTGTTTAATTTGTGAAACTTTCAATTTGAAACATTTAACAGGTTCGCCCCCTTTAAATTTCCAAACTTTCCGTAGTAACCGTTAATTTGTTTTTTATGTATTTATTTATAACCAAAATTGTTATACCCTTTTCTTTGTCCGCATTAACATTGAATATGAAAACAAAACAACAGAGGCTAATTAACATACACAATGTCAACGTTATAAACTTTTGAAACTTATGTATGCATTCTCACATAAGTCTGGGACATAATGAAAGGATTTTCACTAATATTTAATAAAGTCCTGTACAGTTCAGTCAACAAACACATACATGCACACACACACACACACATCCCCCAAGCACACGCACAGTTGACATTTATGGCAAACACTTAAATGTAATTTATAACATAAACACATGTTTCCACCTACACGATTTTGTTTATGAGGTCGTATCGAAATATTAGTTAGTATTTTAATTAGGATTTAATTTATTTTATGAATTTTTGTCATGGGAAGCTATTTTTGTACACCATTGAAATTTTAGGTAATTATTTACAGCACTAGCGAAAAATGATTTGTTTAACCTTTGAGGAAACGAAATTTCTGGTTTTGCAAAAGGCATCAAAGTCTAGATGTTTTATATTTTGTCAATGTGAAACTATGCTTTTTTCCTTCCAAAACGTAAGAAGAATGCCAACAATAGGAAAGAGCAAAGAAAGAAATTATTTCGATTCAGAGAAATAAGTTTACAGTTATCAAAAAATATTTACGTTGTTGTACTAAGTTTCGTTCTTCACAAAAGACTTATTTTTATGCGTGTGTACTCGGGAATAAAAGATAAAAGATATTTTATACTATAGCCATTAAAAATAAATAAAAGTTTTATGATTGCTACAGAGCTTTTGAATCCTAAAAATCGTATCAAGATTAAATCTGTGACAATTTTGTCGTTAAAATATATTTTTCATTGTAATTTTTTAAAAAAAAATACTTTTCGTATGTAAAAGTTTCAAAATGTCTGTTAAATGCATTTTTTTTTGAAGATTCTGCTCGGGAAATTGTTTCGGTAGAAAAGTAATCGTATAACAGGTCCGATGAGGACAAGGATCGGTTCACAGATTGTCACTTTTATATAAAAATAACCGGTAACTTTAACATGGTTGTGGCATTAAAGATGGCGAGTTGTCACCTTGTAACATATCCAAGTATTTGTCTAAAGGTATCGCACCAGTACCTGACCATTCAAATGAAGACACAGCACAGCTTCGAAAACTGGTTCTATGCTAAGGATTAGATGACTAATTGGTTGTCAACTAAGGCGTATATAACTCAACCGGCCACCTTCTAAGGAGTAACTAACCAAACTAAAGAATAAATAAACCAACCTGTCGTCTACTAATGAATAAATAATCGAACTGGTCGTCAACTAAAGAATACGTAACCCAACTGGTCGTGTACTATGGAGTATATAACCCAACTGGCTGCCTACTAAGTAGTATATAACCAACTGATCATCTACTAATGAAAAGGTAATCCAATTGGCCGCCTAATAAGGAGTAGATAACCCAAGTGACCGCCTACCCCATTTAATCGCCTGCTACAAAGTAGATAATACAACTGGTCGTCTACTAAGGAGCAGATAACCCAACTGGTCGTCTACTAGGGAGTAAATACCCCAAGAAGTCAACTACTTGAGAGTAGATAACCCAACTGGTCGACTACTAAGGAGTAGATGACCCTACTGACCGTCTACTAATGAGGAGTTAACCCAACTAGCAGCCTACCAAGGAGTAAATACCCCAACTGGTCGTCTACTAAGGAGTAGATAGATGGTCGTCTACTAGGGAGTAAATACCCCAACTAGTCATCTCCTGAGGAGTAGATAACCCGACTGGTCGTCATCTGAGGACTAGATAACCCAACTATCCCCCTAATACATCTACAAGGGTGTAGTACACCCAACTTCGTCAACAAAGAAAAAGATAACCCAACTGGCCGCCTACTAAGGAGTAAATAACCCAACTAGTCATCTACCAAGGAATAGATAACCCAACTGGTCTTTAACTAAGGAATGGGTAACCCAATAGGTCGTTAACTAAGGTATAGTTAACCCAACTGGTCGTTAACTAAGGAATAGATAAACCAACTGTCTACTAAGGAGAATATAACCCAACTGGCCGCCTACCAGGAAGTTAATAACCCAACTGGTCATTTACTAGGGAGTAGATAACCCAACTGGTCGTCTACTAGGGAATAGATAACCCAACTAGTCGTCTACTGGGGAGTAAATACCCCAACTAATAATGTACTCAGGAGTGGTTAATCCAACTGGTCGTATACTAGGGAATAGATAACCCAACTGGTGTTCTACTGGGGAGTAAATACCCCAACTAGTAATCTACTAAGGAGAAGATAATCCAGCTGGTCGCCTACTACAGAATAGATAACACAACTGGTCGCCTACTTAGGAGTAGATAACCCAACTGGTCGTCTACTAGGGAGTAAATACCCCAACTAGTTGTCTACTAAGGAGTAAATAATCCATCTGGTCGCCTACTAAGGAGTAGATAACCTAACTTGCCGCATACTAAGTATTAAATGTCCCTACTGATCATCTAGCAAGGAATGCATAACCGAACTGGGCATTTAGTAAGGAGCAGATAACTCAACAAGTCGTCTACTAAGTAGAACAATTTTTGACGTACCACATACAGCAATATCACATCCACCTTTGGTACATCCAAATTTGTTGCATCCGAAATTGACTTTAAAAAATAAGATAGAATAGTCTGTTGCGAGATTCGTACCCGGGTTCATAATTTTTTACTTATTCAGAGTGTTACGACTTGATGCATTTGAGTTAGGTAGTATGCAAACAAAATTTTCTTTTTTATTACAACTTTATTTGTAAGCGATATTACATAAATCGAAAAGTCCTTTTGCTCTGCTCCTTTGCCACCCACACTCACACAACTCAATTAGGAACAAAACTAGAAAAAACTCATTAAAAGTTGTTTGACCCTTTTCGCTGACGAACAATAAAAAATGCAACCAGAAAAAAGAAAACTAATTGATTTTTATTGTTTTGCCTCTTTTCACTCTCTTTCCAGCAGCAACAATCAACCTATACGAATCCAACTGGCTACAACAATCCCAACAGCCACAGCAATAAACAACAACACCAAGGAGCGTTGCTAGCGAATCAACAACAAAATTTCAGCCAACAACAATCATCATTTACTGTAAACACAAATCAGGTCTTAAATACGAACAATCCCTTAGTTGCCACCGGTAGTGGAGTAGTCGCAGCCGCATCAACTCCCTCCGTCGCGTCAACAACAACTGGTCTGGGTCAAAATTCGATTAAGTGTAAGCCCCTTGGAACAGCAGCAACAACGCCAGCTACAACAGTAATTACACCACACCAACAACACCAGCATCAGCAACATCATCAGCATCATCCACAGCATCAGCAACAACAGTATCAACCGCATCAGCAGCATCAACACCATCACAACAACACAACAGCCATGGGTCCCACCACATTGAATGGCACACAGCCCCCACCACCTCAGCTCCAGCAATATCAACAACATCTGCAACAGCCACAGGTAACGACTGACACGCAGCAGCAGCATCTGCATCATCCACATCAGCAGCAGCAACAGCATCAGCAGCAGCATCAACAACAGCAATATCAACAATCAGGTTCAGATCAGCTGTCAAAAACAAACGTCTATATACGCGGTTTGCCCGAAGGGACGACTGATAAGGATTTAGTTATTTTATGTTCAGAGTAAGTACTTAGACCACCAAACTGTCTCCCCATCCTCCTCCCACCGCAGCCAGATTCCTATTCCCACTGCAAATCTATAAGGAAGTCTTGAGGAGAAATAGGTCATTCTACATAGCTTTGTGAATTTTCATAGAATTTATGCCAGAGATACTGAGATTAAATTGAGCGAAAAATAGGAGCGAACCACATCCCCTATCTTCGGGGAAAGTAGATGTTAGTGTGCTGTAATTTGAGTAAAGCTATTTCCGATAAAATGTTTAAAGAATTTGTTTTGGGTATTTGGCTAAGAGGTTTTAAAGAGGAAAATCGCTTCCACATAACCTGGTTGGAATGATTCTGTGAATGAATTCATTCTTATAAGAGTTTTTTGCCCAAAAGATTATAAACTATGTGGTATTGTAGGAAGAGTTTCTGATTAAACAATTTCATATCCTACAGTAGTAAATGAAATGAATGAATGCAAATGAAATCTACAATCCTAAGTAAAGGTTTAAGTAAAGAGTGGCAGCCTGCATGTCAGGCTCACTTAAACAATGTAGTCGATTGTGCTACTACAGGGACGGAAGAAAATTATAGGTTCTTCGAACTCCGAACCCCTCTCGTTGAATCAATTTGTTGCTTTATCAATCACGTTTAAGAAATGAGAGCCTAGGGTAGTCTACCGCCTCTGCACAGTTTTGGGCTCAAATACAGAGGGTACTCTATCTATTCCTCCTTCTCATTCAATCTATCTGCATATCTTCCCATAATGCAGAGACCCGTCATGAAAGTAAGGATAAGTGAGACGTCCGGTCTCCATAACGACAGCATGGTGCATTTCGAGTTTAGGCAGAGCCACATAAGCCTGAAATGTATGCGGCCTGATTAGCGACCACCTGCCATTTGTTGCCATATCTCTCAAGAAGAGCTTGAAAGTCGCTAGAGCCATGGCCACATTTGCACAGTTACCCTGGATCATGTAAGGTATGACTGGCTCACATAGACTATTTAGTAAATTGCGCTACCACAGAGTCGCACAGAAAAATTTAGGCTTTTCCTAGCCCCTTCTGTTGAACTAAATTGATTGTTTTATAAAGCTCAAGATATGGTGGATTATAACATTAGACAATTTTGCGAACTCCCCACTAGCCTGCTGTCTTCTAGACAGCGCAAGACACTAACACAGATGGTATTCTCCACTTCAACAGCTTCTGCAGAACTCATTTCCTGAAACGTTCATGGCCACATATGACAGTAATGTTTGCAGTTCCTGACTAGTGGCAAGAAAAGCTTGCGGGTCGCTAAAGGAATGTCCATATATTCCAGTCCCCTGCATCATCTAATTTTCATGTAGTTCTTAGTTCGGCAAGTTCATCTGCTTTGCAGATGCTTCGTAAGTGCCCATAGCCCAGACATCTCGTTAAGAGATTTTCGACAGTCGAAGACAGTTCAGGAAGACATGTCCCAGGGATTTTATTATGGCTGTCTATCTACCAGAGAAAATATTGATACCGACTTTAGCCCGAACATTAAATCTCAGTCATTCTTCTAATAGCTAAGATTTTTGCCTGCTAAACACTACCGAGGTCAGGCAGTATTTTTGCAATATTTAGCTCTAGATCCAAAAGAGGCCAACGCCCAATTGGTTGTTGCATTTGGAACGATCTGTCTATAATGTCACGAATTTCCTGGGTATAAGAGTAAAATACTTCTTGTCCGAAAGTGGGTAATCAACAGCGGCTGGAAGATGGGACATTGTGTCTAAAATTACACTGTGTCTATAGCCATTCCCTACGACTAACAGCAGTAGCTGCACATATTGCCTTGCCATTATGTCCAGCGGCATTAAATGTAATAGGTATAACATTAAGAGCCTCAGTTGGTGTCGTTCTCAACGCATCTCTGATACACATACCAAACATTCGCTGAACTTTATCTAGTACCGCGCAAAAGGTAGATTTCTGTACAGCCGTCCGACAAAGACAATCAGAACTATCCGTGTAACTTCTGCCTTATACAACCAATAAACAACACTCTGGTTCAGACCCCAGCATTTTCTTATTGGTACATTATGGGGCTGTTTCTGTAACTTATTTTCGTTCGTCTGCGGCGAACGATGAAAAATCACTCAATTATTCCGAGAAATCTATAAGTCACAGGAGTTTAGAATTCGTTGTGTCTATAGAAAAACACACAAAAAGCTCGTATCTAAAATATTTCTAACCTGCGTTTTATAGAATTCAAGTAATAGATGAGTGATTTTTGATCGTTTGCTGTAGTCGAGCGAAAATAAGTTACAGAAACAGGCCCTATATCTCCTGCTGAAAACAACTAGTTCGGTTTTGGCAGGGTTCACACCAACGCCATTATCGCAAGCCCATTTTGAGAAGGGCCTATTGTTGGATGTGTCTAAAAGTACTGGAAAAGTACTAGGGCTATTCCTCCTTATCTTTAGAGCGGTTGAGGTTTACCTGTAGAAGCCGGACTATATCAGGTTTGGCCACCACCGTTGTATCTGTCTCATCGTCGGTATCCATTAGAAGCTGCTCATCCTTTCAGGATTAGCATTCATCCCCATAGGATTCTTCCGAACCTATAATGAAGAGCTTCTTCACTCATTCGCATCGGAAAAGGAGAAAAGACGGATTTCGCTGAATCCAGAAGCCGGACCGTGTACAGGTTTCGCCAACACCGTTGTATCTGCCTCGTCGTCGATGTTTCCACCTGATGACACTTGCGAAAACGTAGGTTCATCTTCAGATGCAACATCAGTGTTATGTGGTGGAGTGTATTTCTTATCGTCTCCCTTATCGCTCTTGTACACTTAAACCGCATTGTGCTGAATTCATATGACACTTGGTCTCCGGACTTGGCGGGGTGGGCTAGAGGCTCGGCTTTCAGTATAAATATTGCGTGCCTTCGAGACCTATTCGCCTCATCCAATAGACCAACCTTCAAATGGGAAGGTGGAAAACAGGGATTACAATCATTCCGTCTCTTAATGATGCATTCTGCATCAGATTGTGTAGCCGGTATTCATGCATTTACCCTCGGCCGAGGACAACTTCCAGTGCCGCATCGGGTCAGATTTCAAAAATCTTCTTCCAAACGCAGCGATAGCGCCTGTGTGCTGCCTGGACGCCAGCATGCGTCTTTACCGTGGAAATTTGGACCAGGCAACCCTATATGAACATCGAAGTAGTCAGACGACAGTTCATTCTCTGCAAAACTCCGCATGCCCCTAGAGATATTGCAGTCTTCTTCTCCTCTGTTGACGACCACCAGTACCGAGTTGTCCTTAGCAACGTCAGCCAAGGACTTGACCCGCGTTACCACTGAAGACTTTGGGCAGTCTTTAACAGACTTGGAAGTTGGCCTAATATCCTGTTCTCTAGCGAAACTCAGTACCGATTTCATATATTCTCTGCGGTTGTACGACAGATAAGTATGTCGGGTTTCACAAGATTTTCAATAGTCCTGAGCAAATTATAGCATTATACTTCTTGTGTCTAGGACGGGTATGCTTGCCATAGGAAACCGAAGTACCAGGTAGTGATACCGCATTCAAAGAGGGTGTTGGATTACTAGGCCTGTTGTCAGGCTTAGATTTAGATTGTAACCGGTGTTGTTTAGACTTACAGAACTATAAATTAAAATAAAGCGAAGAAAACTGTGTTAACTTTCAATTAATCTGGCTTAATTGGATAGATATTTTAATGTCGTTATTGTTTAAATATGTTTTGGGAAATGTGACCGTTACGGCTGGTGCGTACATTCTTAGTGATCGTTGCAGTACTCCCGCTGTTGATGCTGTTCTCATTACAAGCTGTAGTTGGAATAGTATTTGTTGTAGGTTCATCCGTGAGGGTGTTCGCATTTATTGCTTGTCCAATGTTTGTGTGGTACCACGGGAGCCAGGAGCCCCTGGAACTTAGGTTACAGCCTGACTGTTTCTGAGTCTCCTTGGTGAGGATTTCGTGGTGGCTGTTGCTAAATGAGTTGCATTCTGGAATTCCAATTTTCACACACTTTTTGCAGCATTTGTGGCCGTACTTCGCCAATAAATCGTCGAATGTTGATTTCCGATGGCGTCACAATCTTGGTGGCCAATTAACAGCAGCATAACGTGAAATTATTCGAAAAATTTCAACATTATTATTCATTTCCACAATTTGTAAGCGTTACTCTCTATCCATGTAATTCTATCCATGATGAAATGGCAAACGAAACATAAACTATCAGCTTTTAAATCGGTTGTCAAATAAAGAAGCGTTACTAACTCGAAAGTTGTGAACCTGTGAAAAAACCTTTATTAGTTGTAGCCGTCATTTTAATAGTATTAATATCGTTATCAGTTTTTGTATCCCAAGTCGTGCTGTCGTAGTTGCCAATGTATAGCTTAGGTTTATGTTACAGTTAGGGTGGCAGCCAGCTTTGTCAGATCACATAGTCCAATGTGTGTCCCTAGTGAAACAACGGCACAGATGCCCCTCATCGAAATCAACCTGTTTGATAAACGAAAGTTATCAATTGTACGAATATCGGTACCGGAAAGACCTGCCAGACATCCTAGAAAGGCCGACCCCAGTTTATACAGACGTCATTTACTTAGTGAGGGACAGTAGCAAAGTAGGTACTCAGTACTCTTCACTTCTTCCTCATCACCACTCGTCCTACAGAAGTCATTGGACTCAATACCTTTACTTCAGGCGTGTTCACCGATCTGGCAGTGTCCCGTCAGAACTGGCACTAAAGTAGATAGTATTTTCCTATCACTTGCGAGGAAAATTTAGATCTTTTCAGTTCGTATCTTGACCAGATTTGCCCAGGTAACCTATTAGTGCCGTTTTGGTCCATCTTTCATTGGACTGTTTGATTGCCTCTTTCTGCTATTGCTGTGACGTCCCTACATCGATAAAGTAAGTCGTCAAAACACAGTCTACGGTAACCACTGACTGCGAACCGACAAGTCCGATGAGCATGGTTCGCAAAACACTCTGGACTTCGTAAGGTTCGTATTAAGTCGAACCATTACTGTGTACCCAGGTTGTACTACTTGGAAGAGGTCTACCGTTATACCCTAGTATTAACGAATCGGGTTTATTACTGTAACGAACGATTTTTCTTTCTATTTTGGGTAGAGAAACATACAGTAGGTATGAGTTCCTGCCGTTAGGCTTAACCCTACCGTGCTCTAAACACCTGGGTGAATACATGCGTCGACCAACGCCCCCACACACAATGTGCATGAGTACCAAACAATTCCGTGTTTCTGGACACTTTTGCCCTCCTCCTTGGTGAGGAGCGGAGCCCATCTAAAACTCTAAGGGTCATGGCACCCGGTTGGTTTGCAACTCCACATCCGAGAATGTTCTCTCCCAGCGATTTTGGTTTCAACCACAGCCACCAAGTTGCACCCAATAGCGTCCTCATCAATAGTCAGGCCGGGACCTGCGTACCGAGGGCTTTCCTGACTCCCTGTGGTACCAGATTAAGTGCTCTGGTCAGACTGCGTAGCCGAAGTTACTACCAGTTAGACTCCAGATAATCTAGGACTGGTGAAAAATCTGGGATCACTGTCCAGTCCCCATCCTGCGAAAAGATGGGAACGATAGGATTCAGGGATCCCCCAGTAGAGAAACATACAGTCGGATTTCATTACCTTCAACATTTTTTGTTCACTTCTTCGGTCCAAGCTTACGATTTAATCATTTAGTTAAGCAGTTTTTGTTGTACCATTTAGTTTTAGTCAGTATCTAACATCTAATAAATTATCTGTGTCCACTTGAGAATAAATTAGTTATGTTCGTGCACAGTCCTGTCATTTCCTTTAATCTTAACTTTGTTTTTTTTTCTTTATCGACATCGCTTTAACCGCTCACCATTTGTTTCCCATTCTCTCTCTTGGTTTTTTCTTTGCAGGTATGGTACTATAGTATCGGCCAAAGCTATATTTGATAAAACAACAAAAAAGTGTAAAGGTAAGTTGGTCCATTTTTTTTGTGCAATTTCTTTTATGGGAGTTTTTATGTCCCGGTTTGAACTTTGTTTTTATCATTAACGTAATTTTTATCTTCGCATAAAGATTCATAATGAAACTCGTTATTTTTTCCCTCCAAACCAACCAAAACAAAACCACAAAAAAATCTAAAAAAAAATTACAAAACTTGTCTTTCACATATATTCTGATTCTCGTTTTTTTTCTCCTCAATTTTTTGTGGATTTGTCTTTTTTCTATTTTCTTCTTTTGGTACTTATTTTCAGGTTACGGCTTTGTAGATTTCGAATCACCGGCATATGCTGAGAATGCCGTTAAATCTCTTCAAGCTAAAGGCATTAAAGCACAAATGGCAAAAGTGGGTGTTTGGGTGCTCCTTAGGCCGGCCATAGTACGTTGTTTTTATTCCTTTTTCAGTTTTCATTTATCACGTTGCCTTTCCCCTTTTTTGTTTTCCTTTTGTATTTCCAATTTTTTTATTATTTGTTGCATGCACGAAAAGAAACAAAAACATTTGAAAAAAACTCTATAATTAGAAGAACAGGACAGGACAGACCCGGGACCACCAACAGGACGAACGAACGAACATATCAAATGAACGAATCCAAGTAGTATAGGGACAATTTTTGTTTTTTTAAGGACTTTTTTGCTTTTCTCTGGACTGGACACGCTGCTATCACATTTCTTCTTTTACGATTCTAACATAAAGACATTCATTTGCAGGACGACTACTTTTGTTGTTGTTGTTATGTGATAATTTTTTTAGGAAACAAAACAAAATCATGACAAAAGAAAAGAAATGAAAAGAAAACACAAAATCCTGGTCAGTTTCAGAGACTAATGATGAAAGAAAGGTATTTTTTCTATAGTAAACAAATATATATAATAGCGAGATATCATTTCTTTGGTAACTAAATAAAAGAATACTGCAAAACAGAATTTTTTTTTTGTTGAAATCAAATGTATTTAATCTATGTATGAATAGAAAACTTAATCAATATATAGAATTGATATTTTGTGATTGCAAGAGTATCCAATTCTGGGATTTTATTGACATTTTCTGGGGACTTGCATTTACACAGAGTACAACGGGCCAGATGTAAGGGCTACAAATAATTTGTGATTCTTCCCATCTAAAATAATGTATATTTGTGTTGTATGAATGTCCTCATAATACGTTGCATATATACAGATGTGATGATCATTTAAAAGGGAGAGAAAACAAAATCTAAATAAGGCAACGAAATTAAAAAAAAACTCAAATTGGTTCTGGTTTTAGTTTGAAGCTTCATGTATAGCATTATGTATGGAATGTCACTTCAAGCGGTCGGTTAAATTTGTGATGATTGTACCCATATACCATATTCCGACAGTAGGTGTTCGAGATTTGAGTGTGTACACGCAAAGAAAAAATTCGTTTCTGCAATACGAAATATCAGACAACTACAATTCTTTTTAACGACGACTGAAATTCTTTTGGTCAGAACAAACAATTGCTTACGCGAAAAAAGTTTCTGTCACAACAAACGAAATTTCAGTTCAGGCAAACGAGAATTGTAGTTGTCTAATATTTCGTTTCGCAGAAACGAATTTTCCCAGTCACACTGTGCTCTCTACACCGGGTGAATACAATTTGTCGACCAACGTCCCCATGAATGACAGAACGCCATATATGAGCACCAATTTGAATTCATGCATGTGTCTCTTTTTGGTTAAGGGAGGTCATGGACACGGTCGAGAATGCAACTCATTGAGCAACAGCCACCACGAAATCCTCACCAAGGGGACTCACTAACAGCCGGGCTGTAACCTAAGTTCCAGGGGCCCCTGGCTCCCGTGGTACCAGACAAATATTGGACGAGTAATAAATGCTAACACCCTCACGGATGAACCTACAACAAATACTATTTTAACTACAGCTTGTAACGGGAACAGCATCAACAGCGGGAGTACTGCAACAATCACTAAGGAAGTCCTTAATACTAGGACGCCCAAACACTATACTCGTATACTAGAATCAATCGCTGAGTTCTTCTCCTATACTCGTACTCGTACTACTACTAATCAACCACTGAATTCTTGTTTTGTACTAGAGTCGACAATAGAAGGCTTCCTGTGCAAATTGAAGCATTCCGCTCTCAGTAGTCGACAATTGAGGACGTCCTTTAATCTATAGCCGACCATTGAGGTCTTCCTTTATACAAGGGCCAACCTATGAAGTCCTCCTCTATATGGAATCGAGGAACTAAAATCGACCACTGATTTCTGCACCTGTAGCAGAATCAACCACTGAATTATCCAATTCAAGAGTCGACCAGTGAGGTCTTCTCTTATCCTAAAATCTACTCCTGACTTCTCCTATGCTAGAGTCGATCAGTGAGGTATTCTTTTACAACAGAGTCGACCTATGATCCTCTGCGCCTATGCCGAACACTGTGGTCGTCTGTACCAGATTCGGCCAATAGTTAATTTCCTATAATAGGTCGACGATGCAGTCTTTCCTCCATACTAGAGTCAACCACTGATATCTTCCTCTATGCCAGAGTCGAACACTTTACTTATATTCTAGAATCAATCCCTGAATTCTTCTTCTGTTCTCGTACTCGTACTAATACTAGTCGACCACTAAGTTTTTATCTTGTACTAGTGTCGACCATAGTGGGCTTCCTCTGCAAATAGTTGGCCACCAAGGTCTTCACACATACTACAGTCGATGTCACAAGGCTTGACTTATACCAGAGTCGAAAATGGAGGTCTTCCTCTATACCGGAGTTTACCATTAATGTCTTCCCTTATACTAGGGTAGATTATTGAGATTACTGTTTTCCGTAGAAGTTGTAACCCATTCTTGATTTTGGTAGTGTCACAATGTACTGCCACACATACAAACATCTCAACTCTCTGACACGGTAAAATCTTGAGCCACCTCCATGGACAGTCATGTTTCATACAGGAGGGCGTCTGCTGAGGCCCCAGTCTCTTTTAAGGGGGGGTAACGTTAATTCATGCAAAACAGGTATATTTTTATGATTCTTTTGTGACCAAACGGTACACATTTTTTGATTGAAACCAATGGTACATTAAAGTATAACTTTCAAAGATTATTGTGTAAAATTTTCATAAAAAAAATATAAAAAAATACGGCAACGACAGCATGTATTGCGAAGCGTCTCGAAAAAAAGATGAATTGCGTTGCCCCTCATAACTCGATACCGGATCATCAGAAATTAAAAAAAATAAATGTATTTAGTTTGATAATCAGGTAACGCTGTCGAGTTTTTTCGAAATTAAAATTTTTGAATTTTTGGGAACACTTTGAAGTGAAAAATGCGATGTTTGCGAGAAAAAATCGACTAATTGGCTATTGTTAGATAAAATAAATTAACGAATTTAAGAAAAACTCCACTGCGTTACCTCGTAAATTATGTAAAGGAATAGTGTTGAAAACATGGGTTGTGGGAAAAACGCTTTAAAGTTTTTCTGATGTACTGAGTCACGTATGAGGCACGGTTGCTTATCTTTGTCAGTTCAGCTCCGATTCACCTCAAATTTTCACACAATATTCTTAAATGGTTCTCTATTAAGAAAAATATTTAAAAAAATGCAAAAAAAGTTTATAAACGTTACCTCCCTTAAGTACACACTTGACTCTCCCCACAGTCTCGGTCAACTTGGACCGTCATAACTTTTTCACACCATATGTTGCACAGGCAACAAACAATCCATCATATATGTACGGACAACATGCCTGCTGAGGCCCTAGCTTATTCTTATTCTTGGACACTTGACTCTGTCGACGATCTAGGACGACGTATCTGAGAATAACGTCGAGCTCATTCAAAATTGTTTGGCTTGTTAGCTTAGACTAATCTGAGGTTTACATCGAGCTCGTGCAAAATTAATTGGCTTGCTGGCGTGGACTAAGGATTAAGTATAACTTAATGCCAGAGAAAGTAATCACTCTTGCCGTGAGATGACCCAGTCTCCAAATCCTTCCTTCACAATTTCGAGCATTGCGTGGCTTGGTTGTAGTTGACTCATCTTGTTGGAACCACAGCGCGGATATATTGATGTTGTCGAGCTCTGACCATAGAAGGTTCGTTAACTTCGCTAATCGAGGCCGAATCGACATTTCTGGGTTTTATTCTATACTTGTCTTAATATGCCTGCTTGGTAGGTTGGTCATACATGGTAAGGCCCCAGTCTCTTATATGTACACACTTTACTCTCCCCACAATATCGGTCAACATGGACTAGACATTGCTCAAATGAGGATGGAAATTTAGCTTCTCGTCCCGATCACATTTCCAAGAATTTTAATTCATTTCCTCATGAAGAGAAATATGTTCAGTGGATTTGGCTCGCAACAACGCACTGAAAATTTACTCGCCAGTTTCCGAATCTTTTTCAACTTCATCATACATATAAATCATAACATGACTCGACTGATCTTTTTTCTAGTATGTTCGAATCATTTTCAATCCATGGAGTTATGAGATTATGAAACATTTTTAACGTTATTTGCTTCCCCAATTGGATACTCGTGTGTTGCTATAAATATCTATATTATTAATTTTATCATATTTTTTATGTTTTAGTTAGATTTTCTTATTTGCTATTTGTATTAAAGTTCTCAGCCGATTACACAATATTACAAGCCTAAGCTGAAAATTAGTAGCACTAAATGTATACGCAGAAAAAATTCTGAAGTTGGTCGCCTAAGACATTCCTAATCTTTAAAAGAATCGCCAAGTGACATGTCAGGTATTCGAAGCGGAATGGGTGTAAAAAGGCGTTATTTAGCTAACGCCAAGCCCTGCGGTGTCACAAATGTTTTCTGTTTGTCAGAATGGTGCGTGTGCGTCGCCATTTTATGGAAAAATCCGAGTTTTTGTCAGTCGGGGTCGAACGGATTTGCTTTACAAAAAACGCTCCAGCGCTACGCATCTGCAAACTGCTTTTGTAGAGTATTCCCGCGTAACACCAGTTAAATTAAAAACGCACCACATCAACTCCGCCCGAATACTTGCACCAAGATCGTTCGATTTGAACACCGCTAGACGTCTCTCGTGGGGTTTGCTAAAGACGGAGGGTTATGTCAATAAACTGCAATCAAGCGGTAGTCCTATTCTATATGGCAGGGTTATTGAAATTGGATTAGATTTGACTGGAAAATATAAGCTTTTAGTCTGGATAGTTGAGAAATACCTTTTTATAAAATATTATCTATATTCCCAGCCCGTAACGGTCTGGTGAAAAGCCAATCCGAATGATAGGTATTCCATTGGGCGATATCCCTATTTATTAAACAGTGTTTGAAGACGAGTGATCATAAGAATCGATCCAGCGCTTCGATACGTATTTCCACTCCTGGTCTGGCCACTTTTTCCGCATTTAAATTTCACATAGAATTCGAGAAATACTGTCCGTTTCATTCTGCATCTGCAAACCAGTTTTCAGAAAAAATTAGTACATTATACGAACGGTAGCTTCAGAGAACTGGGCCGATATATGCCCCGATATATGGATCGTCCCTGGGTTAAGAAATGCCTCTGTACCAATCTGCATTAAGATTGCTTCATATTTGCGACCTATGGTGTCAAATATAAAAAAGAACAGAACGCTAAACGTAGTGATACTGTTAGTGTTCTGTTCAAAAGAACAAATTACTACGACGTAGTGATACCGTTCTATGAGCCGTACGTTATCGTAATGGTAGCGTTCGCGAACAGTAATGCTAAAAATATGTTTAGTGTATTCTGTTCTCTTGTAAGGGTTGCGTTACTGTTCTGTTCGCGACGAAAGAACGTTACAGAACGCTATTGAACCGTTCCTTAGTGTATTTTCCGAAATCTGCTCCAATCTGCATTAGTATTATCTTCACGCGTAACAACATGTAAGTTAAAACCGCTCCACATTACGGGATTAAGGTCAAGTATCTGCGATAGCGATTGGGAAGAGGGTATAGGTTGGTTCCCTGCGGATCATATGATAGGTGGGAACGATATAAGCAGCATGGAACTCATGGAGTCTAGATTACGAGAGTGGTGTTCGCTCCTTATACATGCAATGAGTTGTGCGTTTTGATCTCCGCTGGATGATTTTAACGGAGGTTTCTGACAATAAACTACTACTGAGCAATTCATCCGATTATATTATTATTCTGTCACATAGAAAAATCGCGATTTTTCAGTACTGGATGCACTTTTTCAAGTAGGTTTGTTCCGCTTTTTTTCTTCTATTCAATATCTACAACTTTGCTTCGGACACAAAAGAGATATTCCGTACGGTAAACCGAGTAAAAAATATAGAAAAAGTGTAAAAAAAATCCACCTTGAGCAAAAAAATGCGTATGGTCATTAAATTATTAATTGAGCCAACTTAACTAAACGAATGATGCAGAAGTTCTTATTTTTGGGGCTACTTTCACGTCCAATTCTCAGACTTGAGTCCCAAATCAATGAGCTGAGTAATGATGTACTGTGTTAGACTACATGGCCATATTGAAGTTAATAGGCTTTTAGTCTGGATAGTTAAGAAATAATATTTTATACAAAATGGCTTGTATTCCAAGTCCCCAACTATCTGACGAAAACACAGTATGAATGCCAGGTATTCTGTTTGGCGCTATCCGAATTTTACTATCAGTGTTTATGAACCAGGATCTACTCTTCGCGACATTCTTTAAAAACATCTTTTACATTCGGCTGAGAACTACTGGGGTTTAGTAAACAACACTTTCTAAGCATATCCAAATTCGAGGTTTATTTTTATGATTTCAACTATAAATTTATGATTTATATTTATTACTTAATCTTTGTAGGGATTAATTTTTATTTCTGTAGAAACTTATTGATGTACATAGAGAGTTTTCAAGTATTTATATTCGAGATTTTGATTTATTTATTCGTTGTATTTAGTATTACATAGGGAGTGATAGTTTTCTCGACCTTTCAAGATGAAAAAATACATGCCTCGAAAAAGAAATACATGTTTCTAAAAAATGATGAGACGTAATCCACAAATTATATTACAAAATTGTCTAAAATGTAATAATGTATAAAAAACTAATTACGGATATTCGAACCAATACATGGGCAGCTCTATTAATATGATCTGCCCACTGCAAACGCAATAAATCGGATGTCACAACCGAAATGGTTTCTCTGAACCCAGACAAAACTTTTGTCAACTGAATGTTTTAGTTGTCACTACATCATGAATTCGGTTTGCAAAATTTGTTCCAATTTGTGTCTTCCTAAGCCTGTGAGCTGGTCGAGAAAATTATCATATAACATTTATTTAAGAGCCATAAATACCTATATATATTAGTATAAGTATAAATATAGTTGTAAAAAATCAATACAATAATAGTTTATGACAATTTCACAAATATAATAACATCATACCCTAATTTAAAACCATAGGTAATTCGAATACTATATTGTTTCTCGATTTCTATAACATTCGATGGAAATTTCAATATTGATTTTTAAGGACGATTTCGGGGTATGGTGTCTTTTAAAAGTTTCTAGAGAAGTTATCAGTATTTTGAAAAAATAAAAACTTTTATTTTCGTTTTCAACTAGACGCAGAGATTTTCTTAAAAGTAATTTTTGAGTAGACATGGACCGGCCTTAGTTAAAAAATAGAAACAATTCTATAAAAGTTGAGTAGTTACTGTAGATACATTACCTTACCATAAATACCGAAATACATACATATCGATACTAATACATAACTAATTGTAGAAAGTTACGTTCATAATCTAATATTTTCTATTAACAAAAAAACACTTTAAACTTCCCAAAGAAAACCAAAAACTAATTGCATTAATATTTTTCAAAAAACAAAACATAAAAACCCCCCACCAACAGCAACAAGAGCAGGATCCAACAAATTTGTATATCACAAATTTGCCGCCATATTTCAAAGAGACTGATTTAGAGAAAATGTTATCGAAATACGGACACGTGGTATCGACAAAGATTCTATGTGATGCACAATTGAATTCCCGAGGTAAGTGACAAAGAAATTATAACACTAGATAATAAATAAGAATTCTTTGAACATGTTAAGAACTTTATTTTAAATAATATTTTTTTTTATATACTGGATTATGTTTTAAAAATTGTTCTCCAGGTGTTGGTTTTGCTCGCATGGAGAATCGTGAGAAATGCGAACAGATTATACAAGTTTTGAACGGTACTACAATACCGGGTGCTAATGATCCATTGGTGGTTAAGTTCGCTGATAGCGGCTCGTCGGCTAAAAAGAATCTACTGAAAGCCCGTGACCCAAATAATCGTTCACGTTTGGATATCTCGGCCGGAACAGCAGGTATGGAAAGTATACCTGTAACCCCTGACCCAGGGGCTCAGCAAAATGGTAGTACAGCTGGCTATACTCGTTTTGGTACACCCCAAATAGGTAGTTATCCCTTGGCTAGTTCCCCATGGATACCCGGTTATATGATGGCTACAACAGCTACACAACCAACTGCGGCATTTGAAAATCAGGTAAGTGCGATAAAGATGGATGGTAGTCATAAAATTATATATGCAAAAGTCATGTGGAGATTTGACTTAGGGCTTATTATTATTTTCCGCAAGTCCAACACTTAGAACTAGGATAGAGGCATGAGTTTTAATTTTATTTCATTCTGCACATCCATGGGAATAGAGCTTACAACTGATACCATTTTTCTTGACATTGGAACATATTCAAGACCCCAAAAGTGTACCACAAAACAACGTGTGAGGCTTTTACTATACGTCATCGAATGAAGAACTATAAATGCGAGGGCATATCTTGAATGGGGTTTTACACAGATTCGCAAATTCTTATTCTTATCGGTGCCTCCTATGGCTATACACTGGAATTAACGTTTCATATATTATCCCGGTTAGGTTAAAGTGTCACTTTGTATGTCAGCCCACTAAGAATATCTCGTTCACTTTGATATCATTAGGAAGGAAAAATGTGAGATTTGCTCCATTCAGTTAAAACAATCCAATTCATTTAAAAAACTCATGAAGGATGCTAAGTTTGCTAACTCACTAAAGTAATGTGAACACAGAGTAGTCTTCTATAAAGAGCGTGACATATGAACAGAATGTGTTCTATCAACTCCTCCTCCTATTCGTCGCCGCAGCTTCCGCAAAAGTTTGAGATTGACGGGACACTGTCTTATTAGACCCTATGTAGGTCCATTGACCGACCCGTCATATCAAAAAATTTTCAGTCTCTCGACATAACATCGACCCGTCATAAGGGACAAGTCTTCAATCTTTGACACGTCATGTCTCCACGACAACAGCAAGAGATAGGTGCGTTTAGATTTTAGGTAGGGACACATCAAATACCCACAATAGTACTTTAAGCAGGGAAGCCTTCCCATACGACGCAAAAAGACCCCTGGCCCATCCGTCTATTGTCATTTCTTCTGAAAAGCCTTGAGGGATTGATTAATCACTATCTTATAGCGAACATACATCAATGGCTAATGTCTGATAGACAGGGCGTATGCTGCAAAGACGTCCTGCCCTGCAAGGCGTAGGTGTCTTTAAATCGAAAGAGACCAAATTATACACCTTCCTCATCTTCTTACCAAGAGATGCATCTCGGTTAAACCCATCGGTCGGTGGACCCAAAACGAGTTGTTAGTAGGAAAATGTGTTCTATCCGACTCGGCAACTTTGGAAGGAGGAGGCAATATCAGTTAAAGGGAAGGTTCCTAATTCGATAACATCGACCTAAGGGAAAAATGCGAAAACTTACCAGGAATCGCAATAAACTAAACATTGTCTTGTTGCACATCAGATCTTGAGAGAATCTGCTGTCATGCTATCAAGCTCTATAAGCTATCCAAGAAACGTGGTCGGACGAAAATGGTCTTGGAGTAAATCCATGTCAGGCCAAGATGATCCTTTTCAAAAGAAGATATAAGCTCCCAGCTTTATAACCCGTTTTTTGGGGGTTGGGCTAAAATTCTCCGTGTTGTGCAAAATTACTTGGTGTTTTACTACATAGAATGCCGAACTTCTGGCTCAATAACCTTGACAGAAGGTAGCCACAGTATCGTTACATGCTTGTAAATAAGTAATTGGCAAAATATGGGGTCGCATTGTGCATTGGATGTAAGCGAGAGTTGTTAGACCGATAATACAGTACGGTGTTATTGTCGGATGGACTCCACTGCAAATGTCCCAACAAGAATGGAATGGAGCTGCGGAAATCCTGGTTTTAGGAGATGTGACGATTGTAACTACCCACCATTTCAGGCCTATTTCCCATGGAAGTGGCTACCTTCAGTCCCCCAGCTGTGCTCAGTCTTTGGGAGGGTTCTTTGCCATTAGAAATAGGTTCGGGTACGTTGCCATAAATTAAAGTTTAAGGTAGCTCTTCAGAAATCGAGAAGTATTCAGAATGAGATAGAATAGGAAGAAGGAAATACAAAAAAAAAAAAAATTTGAAAGAGACGTTAGACGAAGTCGGTGATCACAGATGTCAGACGGCCACCAATTATTCTTTACCCTCCCTACCATACTGACAGGTACATTGTCGCCTTCACGTTTCGTGAGCCAAAAATTATGAAATTAATGTTCAAAAATCATATTTATTCTAACAAAAATGTAAATATTGAGATAAATCAATTAGGACAAGTGAATGTAACATTTAAATGTATCGATTATCAATTAGTTAGTAGAACGCGATTTATACAGTGATAATATTTAAACAAGTATGATGAAATTGTAAATTAATTGTGAATTAACCTAATTTTAACGAAGATCAAGGAGATCAGTTCGGTATTTAAGTACTAATAGATATATAAAGTAATTATGAGAGTGATAGATTATAAATACCAAGATGTGTATGTGTGTGGTATTAAAATTTCGTTAAAACGAAACGAGCGCATACAAAATGAACGGATAAGAGCAGTGGAAGACTTACCAGTTATAGATTCTCTTTGTCCTCAGGCCTGATGACGATGAGTTGACGTCGTCCACAATAACAGCTGTTCAAGAATATTTATCCCACTTGGGTTCATATTATATCGCTCGTAAGAAGGAGTATATTTATGGATATGTTGTCTTCAAATGTGTACTTATTCTAAGTTCATTCGAACAGTGATTTTGATTTAAATCCTCCAGTCAATTCAGTATGTTAAACTTCAATTTAACTTTGTCTCCGCATTCGAAATCAACATTGATGCTCAAACGGCAGCAACAGATTTTCTAATAAATTATAAATTCCATGGACTGCAGAACCCTGGATATGCGAATTGCGTGGTGCGGAGATCACGAAATATATAGAATTTGTCCATTAAAGCAACCAATCAATCACGGACAAATGTAATTCTATAGCGTTTTCTGTCTTGCCGATTTTAATTCCACTTAGACCCCATCTGATCTTATAGTCTGGTTACCGTCCTGGAATCCACTAGTTAAAATATATCCGTTGTTCCAAGATAAGCGTAGGAAAACAGGAGTCGGGAGGATCCAGCTGGATTCACGGTCTTAATATCAAATTGTTGTCCAAATCCGTATCCCAGTTTCGGTAGCCAAATTCTAGCGTATAATACAATCGGGTTATTGTATAAGCCAATGGTTCGCAGTAATATCCGTAACAGAAAAGCTGACTTTCTCAATTTGTTTGAAAATTCCGTCTTATTGTTCGACAACACGTCTTTTCTTCCCAACTATTTTTCTATTAATCCCTAATAGAAAATTTTTCCTTTCCTTTGACATATCAATATAAAATTTTCGAATGAAATTCAAAAGTATACCGAATTGAAATTACACAGTATATTCTGTATAAGGTTGAATAAATTCATTCTTGAGAAATCAGGTCGGGAATAAATGCGCCCTTACACGATTTCTATACTGATGTTGCCACTTCTGATCCGGTGTACTTTGGGGTCTGCTCGAAAGACCTCGAACTACATATATATAGCTCAAAGGTATTTATCATGCCGAAATATTGGCTAGCAAAGAAGCAGCGATGTTGCTGAGAAGTCACAACAGTTAGACTAAAAATATTCTGCAATTGCTGTGCTGCCCTATATCCCAGGATTCTGTGTTCCTGAACTCAAGAAAAGACCTGCAACATAGCCGAGCAGTTTAGAACCCATCTGATATGATCTTATAGGGAAGTGTAGGATAGATGGCAGACAGATGTTTTTCTGCATTCTGTTTTCTTTATCTCTAGAAAAGTCCTGCCGCAGATCTCTGAACGAAAGGGCCGAACAGTTTCAAATTCACCTGGTATAAGTTCCGGATCACAGAGACTTTAGAGTGAATTATATGGCTGATACTCTCGCTAGACTAGGGGCAATCTTACGAATTCCACCAGATGCTCTGGTCTGTCGCTACAAAAATACTATGTTGCAATTCGTATTAATAAATAAATATATATAGCCATGCCTAAATTTGAAATGGTCCCTCTGAAAGAAAAGTCTCAAGAGTTTTTTCAACATTTCATGGATCATAATCCACTTTCTAGGGCATAAATATCAAAGATTTTTATTAGTTTTTGTCTTGATATGTTCTTGAATATATTTGTTTATAACGGGTGATCCAAGTAGAGACACTTTTTTCAATAGCCTTTTTTTGACAGATCACGTGTGAGTCGTGTCATGCTGTTATTTTTGTTAAGTATTGTTTGGCATTTCATCATGGAAAGACTTACGCCTGAACAACGTTTACAAATCGTTCAATTTTATTACGAAAATTCACGCTGTGAGGAATGTGTTTCGTGCTCTTCGCTCAACTTATGGTCAACATAATCGGCCTACTGAGCGTAATATACGCAACACCATCGCTTCGCTCTATGGGCTCTTGAAAAGTTCCAAGAAGATCCGACGTTTTCGAGCCAAATTTTGTTCAGCGATGAGGCCCATTTCTGTTTCAATGGGTATGTAAACAAGCAAAATTGCAGCATTTGGGACGAAGAGATTCAAGAGCTGCCATTTCATCCAGAAAAAACAACGGTTTGGTGTGGTTTGTGGGACGGCGGAATCATCGATCCATATTTCTTCAAAAATGATGCCGGTGAGAACGTAACCGTCAATGGCGACCGTTATCGTGCCATGATAACCGACTATTTGATGCCTGAAATTGAAGCTCGTGATCTCGGCGAAATTTGGTTTCAACAAGACGGCACCACTTCCCACACATCGCATCAATCAATGGATTTATTGAGAGAACTCTTCGGTGAACAGATAATTTCACGTTTTGGGCCGGTCGATTGGCCACCAAGATCGTGTGATATCACACCGTTAGACTTTTTCCTGTGGGGATATGTAAAGTCTAAAGTTTATGCGGACAAACCCGCTTCGATTCAGGCCTTGTAGCAAAAAATCACGGGTGTCATTCGCTTGAACGAGTCATCGAAAATTGGACTCAAAGGATGGACCATCTGAGACGTAGCCGCGGCCAACATTTGATAGACATAATCTTCAAAAAATAAATGCCAAAGAATGTTCTTTCAAATGATAATAAACATTCCCCATACAATTTGAATTTTCTGTGTTTTTTTTTTAAAAAAAATAGGGAAGCTCGAAATGGATCACGCTATATATATAAACAATTATAGACAGTAAATTAAGCTTATTCGTTGAGATTTTATATCGAATATATCACCAGCAACCGAGTCGTAGCTGGACCATTTTCGCATTTAAGACTATGCTTGAAACAATTTATCTTCTGCTTGGATGCGACTCAGAACCAGCCTGACAAGGAGATCCGTAGTTTCAGCCCGTACTCTTGTAGCGGTAAGCCGCCTCCATATAATCCGATCCAGTTTAGTTTTTCAATAAATACTGGATGTTTGACCTCTCCTAAAAGAGAAAATCTTTAAACTTGACTTAATGACAACCGTTCAAAAACGCTTTGCATTCATTATTCGAATTTTGACATGTATCAGAGGAGAACGTTTTTAAGCCCAGCCGAAGTTGGACAACGTAGGATTTGGACAACTCCCGGAGGACCAAGTCTTTAGGCCGATAGGATCAATATTCTTTATTAACCCAGATTTGGACATGTATCATGGGAGATAGACCTTAAGCCCGACCGAAGTCCTCAATGGCAGGAAGTCATGAACATACTAAATATTTGTCTACCTAGCCCATTTTTATCCCCTCACCTTAGAAAGGAGGGTATCTATCATTTGCTACGAGCCAAAGGTGTAACACATCGAAGGAGTGACCTAAGACCCTAAGTATGTTCGGCGGAAATCCGTTTTGGGTCATTTTAAGTCATTTGAGCAATGTCCGTCCGTCTGTCTGTCTGGCTGGAGCGCACGATAACTCTCGAAAGAATTAACGGATTGACTTCAAATTTGGTATGTGATAATATTTTTTCTATCTCAGGCTAAGTTCGAAGATGGGCCATATTGGTCCACTCCTTCTAGTACCTCCCTCACAAACGGTTAAAATTTAGTGAACTATTGATTCTCTAATAACTTCTACACTACTTATCCGAATCTTCTGTAATTCCACACATAGTAATGACTTATCTGTCGCTATCACCTTGAGAAAAATGGGCGAAGTGGCCCCGCCCCTTTTGGTACCTCCCACACAAAAGGGACCATTTCGTACAAAACGTTAACTGCTAACAGCTTTAATACCAGAGCATACAAAAACTTGAAATTTTGTACATTGTAATGTTTTTATAGTACCTACGGTCCAGTGAGATAAATTATATTTGATTCTCTCTCAGTAGTCGAGGGATGTATTTTTTGACAGATCGCGGGGACACCAATACTTTTTGTGCTTTGGCGTTCACTTTTTAAGATGTATGTATTGTACGATTTCCAATCTCCACTTTAAATTTACATTGATATTTTGCATATACATCATTATTTTTTATTATATTTTATTTATTGTCCTCTTTTTTTGATTATTATTTTTCCTACAGTATTTACAATTGGCTTCTTCACCACAACATCTAAGCGTTTCGCCATATAAGACGGATTTAGTGAATACCCTACAGGGTCCAGGGATGTATTTGAATGGTTCGGAGGCCGTTATGCCATATGGAGCTATGATGCCACCCATGGGTCCTTTGCAGGTAAAATATCCAAAAACCCTATCACAAATATCCGGAACAGCTTCCGGACAATAATCCAATTATGATTCTTTCCCTCAATCTTTTACAAAAAAAAACCAACAAAACAACAAATAACTTTTGTTATATTCTATTGCAGTATATAAGTCCCTCATATCCCTACTATGCTCCCCCAATGATTCCTACCATACCAATGACAGATTCCTCTGAACAGGCATTGAGTACTGCTGCCTCACCCAATGGTGCAGCATATACACAATTTTTACATCCCTTAGCACCCAAGTAGATGAATGTTTTTGTTTGTTAAGGTAAGTTGGCAACACTGCGCGTTAAGCGCGTTCTCATACGCTGTAACTTGAAATCGCAGAAATATGGTAACACTTTTGTTCTTGTTTTCCATTCCATATAACAGTTCTAAGTCTATCCATAAATGGATGAGTATCATAAGAAACCAAAATTTATGTTTGTAACTGAAAATCGATGATGAATGAAAAAAATGAGAAGAGAAGAAAAAATGCAGAATAAGAAGGAAAATGACGGAGACGAAGAAGAAAAACGCGCTTTTTTAGTAAAAAAAATAAGAAAAAATGAAAAAAGCCAAACAATTCTAAGGGCTTTTTGTCTACACACAGTTCACACACACATACATCATAAGTACGCAACCATCTGGCAACGTTTTATACGACGAAGAAGAAGAAAAAGAAGCTGAAGATATAATGAAGATGCTGTAGCTTTGCCTCATATACAAGTAACCCAACAAACATTTTTTACATCTCTTGCGAGGAGATCTGAGCTGAACTCCTCGTCCGGGGATCATCGCATGTCGTTTAATCGAATGCCAGCGGCGACCACAAGTGGTCCTCTCCTTGGTCCGAGGGACATTGTCATAATCACCAACAACAACATCATCGTCGTCATCATCATTTCCGCCGTAGTCAAATAGAAATGTCTCATATTTGTTTCGTTCTTTCTTTTCGAAAACAAAAGTAATCTTAAGCTGCACATTCCATCGTTTATTAGGATCAGGTGGTGGTGCCGACGGCTCATGAGGCAGTGTGTGTTCTCCAATTTTTTGAACTCCACCCCCCCTCAGGCGGCCACTGCACCTCCTCTCAAAGCTCTTTGGAATTATGTTTTTTTTTAGTAGTCATGTGTTTTTTGTAATGTTTTTTTCTAGTTTTAGTAGTTTATTATAATAAATGAAATTTTTTATGGTTTTTTCTCACTTTCTTTGTTTCCTGTGTTTCTTAAGCTATTTAAGCTATTTTTGTAAAATTTTCCAAAAAGAAAAAAAATGATAAGAAAATCCCAGAAAAAAAATCCAGTAGTTCTTAAAGAAAACAACAAAAAAACGTAGTGGTAAACCAATGATAAGCAGAAGCAAAGAAAATGATGAATGAGAAAACGAGATAAAAGTTTATTAAATGTAAGTGAAAAATCAGAGGAAAAACAAACCATAAATGTGGATGTATTATTTATTTTGAATAAACGGAGAAAATAAAAACTTGAAAGGATATTTTTAAGTAAAAACGCAGTGGACTTTTGTGGTTGAAGTGAATTTTATTTTACAAAACAGAGGCGACATTTGCAATTTGGCGTCAAACGATTTTCGGATAACTAAAAACAATCAATTTTTTTCTCAATAAATACTCGATGTCGTGTGGAAGTTCGAATCTGATTGTGTTTGGATCCAGGTTTGTATAAGTATATTTCGAATTAAATTTGTAGCTATACATAGATATATTGATAATGCAATGTACTGACAAGGTTCTTTAAAATTATATTAAAAGTTTTTCAAATTGGTATAATAAATACATAAAAATTACACATTCAAATGATATGTGCAATTCCATGTAAAGTAATCACAGAATTTTGGCTCATGTCAATGATTTTAGTAAAACTTGGTATAATGGTTATCCACAACTCATGCAAATTATTAAAAACAAGTAAGAAAGTTTCAGCCGGGTAAACCGACTAAGGTATACCCTCACTTTGTGAGTAATGTAATATATAACATTACACCAATAAATCTGTCAATTTGTGTGGGAGGTACCAGAATGGGTTTTCCAAATACACATATTTTTCGGTAAACAGTACATTCTTAAATACATTGCATTGTCCTAAACTATAAGCGTTTGTGTACACTGGTATATTAAAGTTACGAGCTATGTAATTATACCCTCACTTTAGTGTGACGAGGGTATATATCATTTGCTACGGAAAAAAGTGTAACACGTCGAAGGAGTGACCTAGGACCCCAAGTATGTTCGGAGGAAATCCGTTTTGGGTCATTTTAAGTCGAATGAGCAATGTCCGTCCGTCTGTCTGTCTGTCTGTCTGCTGGCTGGTGCGCACGATAACTCTCGAAAGGAGTAACCGATTGACCTCAAATTTGGTATGTGGTAATATTTTTTTCTATCTCCGGCTAAGTTCGGAGATGGGCCATATTGGTCCACTCCTTTTAGTACCTCCCTCACAAAGGGTTAAAATGTTGTGAAATATTGATTCTTTAATAACTGCTATACTACTTATTCGAATCTTTTGAAATTCCACACATAGTATTAGCTTATTAGCCGTTATCAACTCGAGAAAAATGGGCAAAGTCGCCACGTCCCTTTTGGTACCTCCCACACAAATGCACCATTTTGCACCAAAAGTTAACAGCTTATAACATTAATAACAGTGTATAAAAATACTTGAAATTTTGTACAGTATTATGCTTTTATATTGCCTACAGTCCAGGGAAAAATGGGTGTTGTTGTCACGCCCCTTTTGGTACCTCCCACACAAAGGTACCTTTTTGCACCAAAAGTTAACAGCTTATAACATTAAAACCAGTGTATAAAAATACTTGAAATTTTGTACAGTGTAATGTTTTTATAGTGTCTATAGTCCTGTGAAAAATGGGCGTTACTGCCACGCCCCTCTTTGTACCTCCCACACAAAATGCCCAAATCATACCACTATTTAATGTCTCATAACGTTTATACCAGTGCACATAAATGCTTATAAGTCGGCACAGTGCAATGAATTTAAAGTATCTAATGTTCAGCAAAAAAAAGGTGTATTTGATAAACCCCTTCTGGTACCTCCCACACAAATTGACAGAATAATTCGAGTAATATTCAATATTACATTACTCACAAAGTGAGGGTATACCTTAGTCGGTTTACCCGACTGAAACTTTCTTACTTGTTTTGGTATGATTTGGTCATTTTGTGTGGGAGGTACAAAAAGGGGCGGGGTGATAACGACCACTTTTTACAGGACTATAGGCACTACAACAGCATTGCACTGTACAAAATTTCAAGTATTTGTATGCACTGGTATTAAAGTTACAAGCCGTTTACTTTGGTACGAAACGGGCCATTTGTGTGGGCGGTACCAAAAGGGGCGGTACAATAATGCCCATTTTTTACCGGACTATAGGCGCTACAAAAACATTATACTGTAGAAAATTTCAAGCATTTTTATGCACTTGTATTAAAGTTATAAGCAGTTAAATTTTGATGCAAAAAGGTCCATTTGTGTGGGAGGTACCAAAAGGGGCATGCCAACTTCACCCATTTTTCTCGGGTTAATAGCGACTAATATACTAATATTATGTGCAGAATTTCAAAAGATTCGAATAAGTAGTATAGAAGTTATTGAAGAATCAATATTTCACTAAATTTTAACCCTTTGTGTGGGAGGTACCAGAAGGAGTAGACCAATATGGCCCATCTTCGAACTCATCCGGAGATAGATCAAAATATTACCACATACCAAATTTGAAGTCAATCGGTTACTCCTTTCGAGAGTTATAGTGCGCACCAGCCAGCAGACAGACAGACAGACAGACAGACAGACGGACGGACATTGCTCATTCGACTTAAAATGACCCAAAACGGATTTCCGCCGAACATACTTGGGGTCTTAGGTCACTCCTTCGATGTGTTACACTTTTTTCCGTAGCAAATGATATATACCCTCGTCACACTAAAGTGAGGGTATAAAAATAAAAATCAGGCCTAATATGTATTTGTATCAATTACATTTTTGCAATAGACAGAAAGTAACTGAAACAGATGGTCTTGAACCTAATGAATTCTGACTGAATAACAAAAGTACAGACCAACAATAACACGATTTTTAAAATTTTCGAATTTGTAAATTTTGAAGAATACTGGGTTTATTAAAAAAATTATTAGCCTGTTTCTCTATCTCGAACGAACACTTTCGTTCGCCTTCGAAGCGAATGAAAATCAATTTGGGTTTCTCTAAATGCGAAAGTCAACGCACACGACAAGTCGAAAGAAAACGTAAGCCTTTTCACACAAATTTGGGTTTCTCTATTTCGAACGAACTGCCATCTGTACGAACGAAACGTCAAAATCAGTCACTTGTTGCTTTGTGTGTGACTTAAAGAAAAAATACATTTTATTGATTGTCGAATACTTGAAAAAGTGGAAAAAAGTACTGAAAACAAATCCTAAGTATATATGAATGTATTATTATTATATAAATAACGAATTAGTGAACTAAATAATCAAAAATATGTATATACATTTCATCATGCAGAAGTGATAATAGCAGCAGCTCTGCATGTCGCTGATGCACAATGCGACCGCCAGTTGCGCATGTGTAGCGGGTTTCACAACCAGAAATCACCCAAGACAACAATCTTTTGGGTGAATTCTTGTTTCGGTTGTGGCCATCGCTACACATACTGAACAGAGTTGGAAATATTTTGCTCTAGTCTACAAAAATGAATGCTTGTTTTGGCCGGAAGTTGCGAAATTTTTAATCTGGCAATTATATTATTTTCCAATTCGTAAATTGCTTACGCTATAGACGTAAGTTCAGGCGAACGAACGAACGAACCTTAGAGAAACCAAAATCCTGACGAAAGTGAGTGACTAGGTTTTTTTCGCTTAGTTTTTCGTTCGAGATAGAGAAACAGGCTATATATCTTTTTATCGGCAAAAGCTATATGGTACTTTTTATCGGCAAAAGCTATATGGTATTTTTTGCAAAATGTTAGTAATTATTTACCTAATGCAGCATTAGCACCAATTACAAAACCCCACTTCAACTTTAAGCACTTCTTCTAAGAAAATCTATGAAAAAAGTAAAATGTTTCTTATTTATTCAAAGATCGTCCTTGCGCGACCTTAAGGGATTTATTTAGATTTGTTTCCTTTAGGTAAAATGTGAATAAAGCTAAATTTTTACGTTTCAATCCGGCTTTTTGAGCATTTTAGAAAATATTGGGACAGACCTGTCATAAAGATTTAATTATTTCTCGAGAAAGACAAAAAAGCCCATCGTGGAACTTGGCTATATTTTGAAGGACAATTTTGACAAAAATAAAAAGGGGATTTTTTTAATTAATTTTAATTTAATTTTTTTAATAATTACTAACATTTTGCTACAAGTCCCATATTGATAGCTTTTGCAGATAAAAATAGATAATTTATTTATTAAATAAATTATCTCTTAGTATTCCTCAAAATTAAAAATTTAGAAAATTTTAAAATCTTCATAGTAGTCATGTTTTTTTTCTCAAAATAATTTGCATGGGTTGTTGACAACACTTAGTATAACCATTATTCCAGGTTTCACTAAAACCCGTGAAATGAGCCAAAAATACTGTGATCACTTAACATGGAATAGCTCATATACAACAAACAACAAATGTTTGTGTCCGAGACCTAAAACCTTTTTTGTGTACATAGATTGAGGCATACTATTCCAGAAAATCAAAACCAACAATTTGTATAGACATTTTTTTATTTCAAATTTCCATTTAAGGGATCTTTTGTATTCGCCTTTTTTGATTTGTTTGAATAGAAAGAAAATATATTTGGAACACAAAATTTTAAAAATTACCTATTTTTGAGCAAACAAATTTTGTTTGAAAAACAATAAATTTTATTTGGAACGCATATATTAATATATTACAACAAAAACATATATTTTCAAACTAATTTCCTCAAATAAAATATGTTTTTAAATACAAATAAAATAATTTTTAAGGAATTTCTCCAAATATATTTTATTTAAAAAAAACGAACTGCAGTTTTAATTTTTCTTTGATTCCGAATTGTATCTCCCAATTAAAAGTGGCATATGCAGCCTTAACTTCTGTTTTAAAGTACTAATTATCCCCTCACCTTAGAGAAGAGGGTATATATCATTTGCTACGAGCCAAAAGTCTAACACATCGAAGGATTGACCTAAGACCCTAAGTATGTTCGGCGGATATCCGTTTTGGGTCATTTTAAGTCGAATGAGCAATGTCCGGTCTGTCTGTCGCTGGCTGGTGCGCACGATAACTCTTGAAAGGAGTAACCGATTGACTTCAAATTTGGTATGTGGTAATATTTTCTTTCCCCTTTTGGTAACCCCCACACAAAAGGACCATTTTATATCAAAAGTTAACAGCTTATAACTTTAATACCAGTACATACTTTAAAATTATGAAATGCAATTTAAATTGATAATAATTTAATTAAAACAAAAAAAAATACTAATATTTTTTGGGCCTCAAAGTGAGGGGATTCAAAAGTCGGTTTACCCGACTGAACTTTCTTACTTTTTTTATATTTCTAATTATTTCAAGTCATCATTAGTTGTAAATAATTCGAGTAATTTATTGTTTTCCAAGATCATACGATTTAATTTCGAAAAATTAACGTTGAATTGCTGAAAAACTAACACAATTCAGGTATCGGTATATTTTCTGAATACTTAAATGCAAATAAATCTTTGTTTCGGACATAATATTTTTAATATGACATATTTTAGGATGAAAACAAAGATTTGTTTAGACCAACATCTTCCCAAATATATAATATTTGTGTGTACCAAATATTATATACTTAGAGTGTACCCTAAACATATACAGGGTAGCTGATGAATATCGCACATTAAGAAACTCAAATAAGTTTTTTTTCAGTGTATGTAATTCATTTTTCTATTATTCATGTTAAAGCTCATTCAATTTTATTAAATATAGCTTATATAGTTTTAAAAATAATGGAATTTAAATGTGGAGTTTCTGGATATTAGGTTATTGTGAAATTTTGGTCGCAATTCTGTCATAACAGGCCGGGCTATGTGAGGAGTTACACCATATTGCTGAAACCACACAAAGTTGAAAGAAATTATCATTCTGGATAGAAAAACTCTTTCAACATGCTCAAGTAACGGTCTCCAGTAACCGTAACGGTGCAATTCCTTCTCATGGAGTATCTGTGGGTTGGAAGCACTCCATATTCGACAATTTTGTTTGTTTATGTTGCCGTTTAAATCGAAATGGGTCTCGTCAGACACGAAAAGACAACAATATGCAGATATTGTTTCCTCCGTCCGAACTAAAGGGTTTCGATGGTAAGGTCTTCTGTTGACTGTCCCATGCTCGGCAAAATTGTTAATATATTCAATAATGCAATATTCATCAACCACGCAGTATATGTTTCAAGCCGAAGATGTTTGTGACAATATACTACTGAAGCGTGTAGAAAAGTGGTTAAGTTAAAGTCGGTTACTTAAATAGAAAGCAAGTTTTTTAAAAAAAACCCAAAAAATATAAAAAACGCAAATTCTGCTTTCCTTTTTTGCAAGCTTAAATCCCTACGAAGAAAACAATGCCTATTTGAAAAAAAATTAATGGATAACTATATAAGTTATGACACATATTAGGCGTGTTTTCGTCACACCATAAGTGCTTAATTTGTATGGGGAGCTAAGCACTTTTAAGCACTATTAGTTCCCGATGAAGTTTGGTGCTTGTGTTCATGTCTTAATCGAGTATGATGTTGCCAGATTGGGCACCCTATATTTAGCAATATGGCATCCCATTTTTGGAGAGATTTTATCAATTATTGTGAATTAACGGGAAGAAGAAGAACAAAAATGAGAAATTATTTTAATATTTTACCCTACACCACAATGTGGTACAGGGTATTATGACTTTGTGCATTTGTTTGTAACACCTAAAAGGAGAAGAGATAGACCCATTGTTTATTATACCGATCGACTCAGAATCACTTTCTGAGTCGATTTAGCCATGTCCGTATGTCTGTCCGTCTGTCTGTCTGTCCATGTATTCTTGTAATCAAAGTGCAGGTCGTATTTATGGTCCGATTGTGATGAAATTTAGCATAGTGCTCTTTTTTGGCCCAAGGACGATCCCTATTGAACTTGGTTAAAATCGGTTCAGATTTGAATATAGTCCCCATATATATGTTTCACCCGATTTGATATGCAAGCGCTGTAGAAACCACATTTTACATCCGATCTTTATGAAATTCGGCAGAGAGAGTTTTATTATTACGTGAATGAACCCTACCAAATTCGGAGAAAATCCGTTCAGATTTAGATATAGCCCCCATATATATGTTTCACCCGATTTGGCATGTTAGCACTGTAGTTTAAATCAGATCAGTACGAAATTTGGCAGAGAGAGTTCTCTTATTACATGAATAAACACTGCCAAATTCGGGGAAAATCGGTTCAGATTTAGATATAGCCCCCATATATATGTTTCACCCGATTTAACATTTAAGAGCTGTAGAAATCGTGTTTTATATCCGATCAGTACGAAATTTAACAGAGTGAGTTTTCTTATTACATGTATGAACACTGCCAAATTCGGGGAAAATCGGTTCAGATTTAAACATAGTCCCAATATATATGTTTCACCCGATTTGTCATGTAAGCGCTGTAGAAACCGTGTTTTATAGGCGATCAGTACGAAAATCGGCAGAGAGAGTTTGTTTTTACATGTATGAACACTGCCCATTTTCGCATTGGTAGGTAGATGTAGGGTATTATATAGTCGGCCCCGCCCGACTTTCTGTCTTTCCTTACTGGTTTTTATTTTGGCTATTGTTTGGGAGGTACAAAAAGGGCGTGGCGATAACGCTCGTTTATCAAAAAGTATTACACTGTACAATCTTTCAAGTGGTTGTAGGCGCAGGAATCGATGTTATAAGCCGTTAACTGTTTGTGCAAAATTATCGATTTGTATGGAAGGTACCAAAACGGGAGAGGTAATAATGCCCATTTTTTACGGGATATATGTACTGTAAGAGCATTGCCATTTTTCATAGGACTAAAGATACTGTAAAGGCATTACACTCCAAAAAATTTTAAGTTTTTATATTGACTGGAATCAAAGTTATAAGCAGTTAACTGTTTGTGCAAAATGGTTCATTTGTATGCGAGGTACAAAAAGAGGCGTGGCAATTTCGCTCATTTTTCTCAAGGTGATAGCGAGTTAGAAACTAGACTATGTGTGAAATTGCGCGAGATTCCGATAAGTAGTATAAAAGTTATTAAAGAATCAATATTTCACTTACTTTTGACCCTTTGTGGGTGAGTTACTCGAAAAAGTGGACCAAGAAGGTACATCTTCGATCTTAGCCTGAGATAGAAAAAAGTATTAACACATATCAAACTGGAGGTCAATAGGTTACTCCTGTCGAATGTTATCGTGCGCACCGGTCAGGCAGGCCGATGGACGGCCGGATTTCAGCCAAATATTCTTGGGGTCTCTTAGGTCACTCCTTCGATGTGTTACACTTTTGGCCTGCAGCAACTGATATATAGCCTCGTTCACAATAGTCAGAATATAAAATTATGATTATGTTGAAATTCTCTAACTTCTACCAAAAGGCTATAATTTCTACATTAATCCATAGATGGGCATTGTTTTCTTCGTTAATGCTAGCATTCAAAAAATTTAAGAAATATATTTTTTGCGATTTTTTTTCTAATTTTATGCCAGCAAAATACGATGTTTTTTCAAAATCATTTCTTTTTCTAATTGTTTTAACGACAGTTACTTAACTTCTGTTTCTACGTGAAAGTGGAATTTTCAACATCTGTATAAATGGCATCCCGGCATTATCGAGCTTATATTTCATGAAATATGGTCCAACTACTAATGACACGTTCCAAGAAAGTCGGAGGAATTTAACGAATTATACAATTATCGAAGCAAATAACTCTCAAACACACCCAAACACTTCTAACCTTCTAACTCTGCCCATACGTTTTATACAATCACACGACATTAAAATTTCAAAAAAAAAAAACAAGTAAGAAAGTTCAGTTGGGTAAACCGACTTATGAATCCCCTCACCTTGAGTCCCAAAAAATACGAGTATTAGTAAATTTATTTATTTTTTTGTTTTAATTAAATTATAATCAATTTAAATTTAATAGCTTTAAAATATGTACTGATATTAATGTTAGAATCTATTAACTTTTGGTGTAAAATGGTCCATTTGTGTGGGAGGTACCAAAAGGGGCGTGCCAATTACGGCCACTTTTATCTAGACTCTAGATACTATAAAAGCATTGCACTGTACGAAATTTCAAGTATTTGTGTACACTGGTATTAAAGTTAAAAGCTGTTAACTTTTGGTACCAAAAGGTCCATTTGTGTGGGAGATACCAAAAGGGGCGTGCCAATAACGCCCATTTTTATCTGGACTCTTGGTACTATAAAACCATTACACTGTAAAAAATGTCAAGTATTTGTATGCACTGGTATTAAAGTTATAAGCTTGTAACTTTTGGTACAAAACGGTACATTTGTGTGGGAGGTACCAAAAGGAGCGTGGCAATAATGCACTGTATGCAATGGTAATAAAGTTTTAAGCAATTTACTTTTGTTTCAAAATTGTCATCTTGTGTGGGAGGTACCAAAAGGGGCGTGGCAACTTCGCCCATTTTTTCGAGGTAATAGTGACTAATAAACTAATACTATGTGTAGAATTTCTGAAGATTGAAATTAGTAGTATAGAAGTTATTAAATAATCAATATTTCACTAAATATTAACCCTTTGTGGGGGAGGTACTAGAAGGAATGGACCAATATGGCCCATCTTCGAACTTAGCCGGAGGTAGAAGAAAATATTACCTCATACCAAATTTGGTATGAGGTACCTCATATATTATTTGCAAGAAAGTCAATCGGTTATTCCTTTCGAGAGTTATCGTGCACACCAGCCAGCAGGCAGACAGATAGACGGACGTACGGACATTGCTCATTCGACTTAAAATGATCCAAAACGGATATCCGCCTAACATACTTAGGGTCTTATGTCACTCCTTCGATGTGTTACACTTTTGGCTCGTAGCAAATTATATATACCCTCCTCTAAGGTGAGGGGATAAATAAAACGTGTAATCACTTTGAAAATCAAAAACAACAAAAATGATAATGTTGTGTTGCAGTGCGAGTTCAGTTATCGAAAATAGTTGAAATTACCTTCAAAACAAGTAAGAAAGTTTCAGTCGGGTAAACCGACTAAGGTATACCCTCACTTTGTGAGTAATGTAATATATAACATTACACCAATAAATCTGTCAATTTGTGTGGGAGGTACCAGAAGGGGTTTTCCAAATACACATATTTTTCGGTAAACAGTACATTCTTAAATACATTGCATTGTGCTGAACTATAAGCGTTTGTGTGCACTGGTATATTAAAGTTACGAGCTATGTAATTTTGGTATGATTTGGTCATTTTGTGTGGGAGGTACAAAAAGGTGCGGGGTGATAACGCCCACTTTTTACAGGACTATAGGCACTACAACAGCATTACACTGTACAAAATTTCAAGTATTTGTATGCACTGGTATTAAAGTTACAAGACGTTTACTTTGGTACGAAACGGGCCATTTGTGTGGGCGGTACCAAAAGGGGCTGTACAATGATGCCCATTTTTTACCGGACTATAGGCGCTACAAAAACATTATACTGTAGAAAATTTCAAGCATTTTTATGCACTTGTATTAAAGTTATAAGCAGTTAAATTTTGATGCAAAATGGTCCATTTGTGTGGGAGGTACCAAAAGGGGCATGCCAACTTCACCCATTTTTCTCGAGTTAATAGCGACTAATATACTAATATTATGTGCAGAATTTCAAAAGATTCGAATAAGTAGTATAGAAGTTATTAAAGAATCAATATTTCACTAAATTTTAACCCTTTGTGTGGGAGGTACCAGAAGGAGTAGACCAATATGGCCCATCTTCGAACTCATCCGGAGATAGATCAAAATATTACCACATACCAAATTTGAAGTCAATCGGTTACTCCTTTCGAGAGTTATCGTGCGCACCAGCCAGCAGACACACAGACAGACAGACAGACAGACAGACAGACAGACGGACGGACATTGCTTATTCGACTTAAAATGACCCAAAACGGATTTCCTCCGAACATACTTAGGGTCCTAGATCACTCCTTCGATGTGTTACACTTTTTTCCGTAGCAAATGATATATACCCTCGTCACACTAAAGTGAGGGTATAACGAGATATAGCACATTAAAATCGATCACGTATTTCAGGAGATACAAGCGACAGAATGAATACACCTTTTAGAAAAAACTTTAAATTGATCATAACTCTTATAGATTTTTTTTAAATTATCTTCTTGATACGTAGTATAAGAATACATACACAAAATTTCTAACCAATCTAAAATAGTGATGTTAAAAATCGTACCGTGTGGCTTGGAATGACTCATGTACGAATGCAATCCCGTTTGGATTTTTATACGTTTCCACACGTGCTCGCTGAAAAGTTGAAAATAGGTACTGAAAATCATCGTTTTACAAATCTTGCATGACATTAATGAAATTCGCCGAATTTATCTCTTCTTCACTATAATTTACGCACACATTTTGTTGAAATACAGATTAATATTATTCATAGTGCACTGAAGAAATCTTTACGAATACGTTATCACTGAAAACCTACATACATTTAACACATAAAACGTACTCAGTGTGTGCATTCAATTCTGTCGTACGTACGACCAGTATCGTACCTTTACATACATACAGGGTTGCCCATATTCGACGGACCCATGTTTTTTTTAAAAAAAATCAAAGAAAAAATAAAAATTTGGCGGTTGGCAATCTTAATCATTTAATTTGTTCCAAGTAGATTTGTTTACATCAATTTTTGAATATGATATCTCTCAAATGGCCGCCTCTGGCGTTGATGGCGTATTGTGCCCTTTTTGCAGCATTTTCCACCGTTTTCGCCAACATTTCGGCCGGAATAGCGGCTATTTCTTCACGAATGTTGTCCTTGAGCTCTTCTACGGTCCTTGGCTTGTTAACGTAAACCTTTGACTTCAAATGTCCCCACAAGAAGAAGTCAGGCGGCGTCAAATCGGGCGAACGCGGTGGCCAGTCCAAATCACCACTTTTCGACATCAAACGGCCCGGAAACAAATTCTTGAAACCAGAACTGCCTCATACGCTTTCGACGAATAATTGGCATCACAAAATTGGTCATCATGTCGCGATAACGCTCCTGGTTGATGGTAACAGCATGGCCATTTTCGTTTTGGAAGAAAAACGGCCCAATGACCGTTTTCGCACTAACGCCGCACCAAACTGTGACTTTTTCGTCATGAAGAGGCAATTCTTGAATCTCCTGAGGATTTTCAGTGGCGTAAATACGGCAATTTTGCTTATTTACGGTCCCATTCAATGTGAAATGGGCTTCATTTTTTAATATTTTAAAAGCACGATCTGACATCTCTGTCAAAAGTTATGGCGTTGCCAGATGGGTCCGTCGAATATGGGCAACCCTGTACATTTCAATTCGTATGCAGTTTGCGGCCGGCCTAATGGAGAGACCCATAACAGACTGTCCAATGTTAGTTATGGGTGTTCATAACTCTCTTACATTCATTGAACTGCGACTGCTCTGCTGACGCAATACATGTTACATTTTCAAGGTAATTTTAAAGAAATTTTAACACAGCACTGTTATTATCTAACTATATCGCAACATTAAACTGTTGTTCTCGTCTCATTCGTCTCGCCATCTGTCTCACTATAACAATCTTGTGAATATTCGATGGAAGCTAACAGTGTGATGTTGTCGGTTCAACGCATACAATGTTGTTCTTGCCTCGTTTTTTTTTGTGGGGCCGATGTATTTATTTTGTTCTGCTTTGCCTAGCAAATAGGGTGAAAAACTACCATCGGCTGTGGGGAGATGAGATGCGTTTCTTTTTGTTTGTTGGTATTTTTGGAGGGCATTGCTGACAGCAGAAGTTCTGCTGCAGAGCTAATAAAGAAACCGTGGACCCAACAAACAAACAAAAATCATTGAAGACAACATAACACACGAGTATGTCGACGCAATAAGAACCTTCGAAAATTTCACTAATTTCGCAGTGGACTAGTGCAAGTTTTTATTCAATTTATTATTGTAATACGTATATTATTTGCAAGAATCATTCAAATTTGTGACAATGTTCGAGAAAAAGGTGAGTGAAACAATGTCTTAATGAATTTCGTAAGAATCAAAGGAAAGCAAATAGGAAAATTGTAAACAAAGTAGCAGACAGGATTGTGATGGTTGGAATGGGGACGGATAGAGCAACGCAAAACAAAGACGTAATACAGTAGGCAGAAGTGATGGGGATTCATTCATTACCTTCTTTATTTTTTATTGTATTCTTTGGCTATTGTTTTCTCTGTATTGTGTTGTGTGATGATGTTTATTTTAATTTGACAATACTGACTGTCAAACCAATTGAATGCAAACAACAAAATATGTAATAGGTATGTTTAAAAATTACACACAATAATAAAAATATATAGTCATTTGCATTAAGATGGCCCTTAAAAATGAAAATTTGTAGATTAAGACCGGTTCTGACTTTTGTATTTTGCTGTTAAGACTATTGAAATCCATACAAAAAAACGTCAGTGTACTAACGAAATTATTAAATTAATAGCACACAATATTTGCAAATTTGTTACCACGCAGTGCGGTAATTTATTTATTTATTATTGTTCGTAATTTTTGCTTTGAAATCAGTAAATAGTAATTGAAATCGAAAATTGCATACATTTTGGGGTTAATTACTATTTTTTCCGTCGGAAAACACATTTTCGAGCTATAAGCCGGGAATTGAATTTTTCGCCAACAAATAATTATTGATTAGTTCCAACATTATCTTAATTTATTTCCTAATACAATGTTCAATAATTTTGGGAGAATCAATATTTCACTAAATTTTAACTCTTTGTGAGGGAGGTACTAAAAGGAGTGGACCAATATGGCCCATCTTCGAACTTATCCTGAGACATAAAAAAATATTATCTCATACCAAATTTGAAGTCAAGCCGTTACTTGTTTCGAGTGTTATTGTGCGCTTCAGCCGGCGGATCTACGAATCCTATAGTTCCCACCTATTCTCAGGGTGGGGACTGGACAGTGATCCCAGATTGGGATCTACGAACCCTATAGCTCCCATCTATTCTCAGGATGGGGGCTGGACAGTAGATCCCAGAGGATCACAGTCCGAAATGGTCTGTGTTCCACAAAAGGATCTACGAATCCTATAGCTAACATCTATTCTCAGGATGGGGGTTGGACAAGTAGATCCAAGACTGGTCACCAGTCCTAGATTTTCTGGAGTCTAACTGGTAGTATCTACGGCTACGCAGTCTGACCAGAGTACTTAATCTGGTACCACGGGGGTCAGGAAAGCCCTCGGTACGCAGGTACCGGCCTGACCATTGGTGAGGATCCTGTTGGATGCAACGTGGTGGTTGTGGTTTAAACCAAAATCGCTGGGAGAGAATGGTCTCGGATGTGGAGTTGCAAACCAACCGGGCGCCATGACCCAAAGATTGGAAGGAGTTTTAGATGGGCTCCGCTCCTAACCAAGGAGGGGAAGAAGTGGCCAGAAACACTGAATTGATTGGAACTCATGCACATTGTGTGTGAGGGCGCTGGTCGACGCATAAATTTACCCGAGTGTTTAGAGCACGGTGGGGTTAAGCCTAACGGCGTGTATCCACCTAAATCCAAATACTCATCTGTGCGCTTCAGCCGGGGGATCTACGAATTTTATAGTTCCCATCTATTCCCAGGATGGGGACGGGACCGTGATCCCAGATTGGTCACCAGTCCTAGATTTTCTGGACTCTAACTGGTAGTATCTTCGGCTACGCAGTCTGACCAGAGCACTTAATCTGGCACCACGGTAGTCAGGAAAGCCCTCGGGACGCAGTTCCGTCCTGACTATTGGTGAGGACCCTATTGGGTGCATTGCTTAAATGACTTTAAATGTCCTAAAACAGATTTCCGCCAAACATACTTAGAGTTTAAGGTAATGATATATACCCTGTAAAGTAAGGGGATAATAATCGGACAAATAGTTCTCGATTTGTTTAGTAGTCGGCATAAGTATTTTGACGAAATCTTTTTGTAGCTTTGCTTAGTATCGTTAAATAACGGTGCAAAAATGATGAACAAAACAAAGAATCTATTTTTAGCTCTATGCAGGCCAAATATTGTATTGTTTACCTCTCTCTTTCTCTTTCTGGGTATAAGAATGCATGGAGACAACGAATTTTTGCGTGGCATAAGTATTTTGACGGAATATTTGTGTAACTGTTTTTACACTTTAAAAATTTTTACACTTTAGAGCACGTGAAAACCAAACAACTTTTGCATTTAACTTCAATTGATAACTATCGTTGATATAAAAATAAAAATTTATTAAAAGCTATTAAAAACCAAGGCTGAGTTGAGTTTGGTTATCAGTTCTTCAATTGTAGCAAAATTTAACGCAGGCAACGAAAGATATTGCAAATGTGTTTAATGTGTCACGTCAAACTGTGCACTACCAAATTAATAAGTTTAAAAAGCATAATGACATAAGAAACTTGAAGAGATCAGGTGCTAAGCCCAAAACAACGCCAGCTGAAGACCAAGTTCTTTTACAGGAATTTAAAAAAATATATATTTCTGAAGCCTCAAGCAGCGGCAGATCAATGGAATTTGACGGCCAAGAATCCTATCAGACCGACGACGTTTAAAGGAAGAAGATTTTAAAACAATTACAGCTATGGACGTGCCGTACATATCAAAGGCAAACAAGCTTAAACGACTACCCTTCGTAAAGGAACATCTGCACAAGCCAAAGGAGTTCTGGAGAAGCGTTCTATGAACATGAAAGCCCCTTTGAGTATAACTCATAAAAAAAAATGTGTAAGACTGCCCAATGTAGTAAGGCAAAAAAAAACGGCCCGTTTTTGAATAGTTGAGTCATGGTGGAGGCTCTATCATGTTCTGGTGATGTGTTGCGTGTAATGGGCTGGGTGACTTAGTTCCAATCACCGGTTCGATAAACCAAAGTCAATATCTGAGTACACTAAGTAATAATGCATTTCCTTCCGTAGATAGGCTTATTGGGGAATCTTTTATCCTGCAACAGGATAATGCACCATGTCACAAAGCCCGGACGATAAGTAACTTTTAAAAGAATGCTGGTGTTACGACTTTGGACTGCCCACCTTAAAAAATTGTGGATTCAGTACCGAGACGCCTTCAAAAAGTTATTGAAGCCAATGGAGATTATGAACCTTATTCATAAAAATTTAATGAAGGTTTGAAGAACGCTTTAAAACTGCTAAAGCGTTCCTCAAACCTTCTTTAACTTTTTATGAATAAGGCCCTATAAATTTTACTATCTTTACTTTTGTTAAGTTTTCACTATGTTTTCTTAGTATTACACACTTGTCAAAATACTTGTGCCAACACATGAATTAACTAATTAATTTATATCTTTTTAAGTTTCTATGAAAAAATATTTGTTTGCTCACTTTTAAATTTGTATTAGTTCTATATTAAAAAGGAAAAAAAACAAGACTTCTTTATTAAGCCATTTAAAAGTAAAAGTCAAAAATGCACGATTTTTATTTCGTCAAAATACTTATGCCGACTACTGTATGTGGAACATGCTAGAAAATGGTAATTAAAACAACTAAGTTCAGTGGGGTAAACCGACTAATGAATCCCCTCACCTTGAGTCTCAAAAAAATATTAGAAAATGTATTTCTTTTTTTGTTTTATTTAAATTATTTTCAATTTAAATTGCATTTAATAACTTTAAAGTATGTACTGGTATTAAAGTTAAAAGCTGTTTACATTTGGTACAGAATGGTATATTTGTGTGAGAGGTACCAACAGGGATGTGCCAATAACCGTCACTTTTCTCTGGACTCTAGATACTTTAAAAGCATGAGACCGTTAAAAAAATGCAAGTATTTATATGCACAGGTATTGAAGTTAAAAGCTGTTAACTTTTGCTACGAAAAGGTCCATTTGTGTGGGAGGTACCAAAAGGGGCGTCCCAATAGCGCCCACTTTTCTGTGGACTCTAGGTATTTTCTATAAAAACATTACACTATACAAAATTTCAAGTATGTATTTATATGCACAAGTATTGAAGTTTAAAGCTGTTAACTTTTGGTACAAAAAGGTCCATTTGTGTGGAAGGTGCCAAAAGGGGCGTGCCAATTGCTCTGGACTCTAGGTACTATAAAATCATTATACTGTACAAAATTTCAAGTATTTTTATGCACTGGTATTAAAACCATAACCAGTTAACTTTTGGTGCAAAATGGTTCATTTGTGTGGGAGGTACCAAAAAGGGAGTGGTCACTTCGCCCATTTTTCTTTACGTGTTAGCGACTAAAAAAGTAAGACTATGTATGAAATTTCAGAAAATTCGAGTAAGTAGTATAGAAGATATTAAAGAATCAATATTTCACTAAAAGTTAACCCTTTGTGGGGGAGGTACTAGAAGGAGTGGACCAATATGGTCCATCTTCGAACTTAGCCGGAGATAGAGAAAAATATTACCTCATACCAAATTTTAAGTCAATCGGTTACTCCTTTCGAGAGTTATCGTGCGCACCAGCCAGCAGACAGACAGACAGACAGACGGACGGACGGACATTGCTCAAATGACTTAAAATGACCCAAAACGGATTACCGCCGAACATACATAGGTTCTTAGGTCACTCCTTCGATGTGTTACACTTTTGGCTCGTAGCAAATGATATATACCCTCCTCTCTAAGGTGAGGGGATAAAGATGTTAACCTGTTCACAGCCCGTATTGGCTATTTATTTAATATGGAGAATATTACGCTCCAACAATATTATATGTACATATATTATGTAGCTCACTTAGGATTTTTGTCAATGACACAACAGACTGCACACTGTCCAGTGATAGTTTCGAAAACTCTGTTAATTTTTTTCTTTGAACTGTAACTACTCTTGATGAAATACATTTGAAATTTTCAAGGTAATTTTAAAGAATGTTAACAAAGCTGTTATAATCCATAACATGACATTACACTGTTATCGTCTCATTCGGACGGCACAACCTTTCTCAATGAATGAGTCAAAGTGAACATATTTAACAGTGCAATGCTGGTTTAGCGTAGTTGTTGTCTCGTTTTCTTATGAGGCCGATGTTAGTATTCTATTTTGTTGTGCTCAGCCCAGCCCCCCGGCCAACCATGCACTTTGCACAAACTCATCGATAACAGCAGACGAGGTGGTGTGTAAAAAAATCCAACATCAGTGGTGGGGAGATGCGTTTGTTTTTTTTTTTGTTATTATTTCTTGAAGTCACATCTGACAGCAGAAGTTCTCAAAGAAAATAAAGTTATAAAGAAGTTCCGTCCAGTAGCGAGTACTCTATCAGTTACGAGCGAATATAAATTTGATTTCATCGAGTGATTTTTTGCGTATTTTAAGATCGATTTTTTGCAATTATCACATTTAGAAAATAAATATCGATCGTTAAGTACAAAAAAAGTTAAAAAAATGTTACAGAAAACTATTTTTTTAAGTTTGAAAATCATTTATATTCGTTCGTAACTCACGAAGATGTAAACAAAGTCGCGACGGCACATCTGTATAATATTTTTGTGATATATCAAACCAAAAAATTAATACTATCTAAATACATTTATCTATATTTTATATTTAATAAATTTAACAATGATCAAACTCTCGGTGGTAAGAAATGGGTTTAAGAAACTTAAAACGGTTATAACTCCTAAGCTGTGACAATGAAGAAGAAAAAAATAAAATGCAATTTTATTAAATGTAAATAAAACCCCAATGGGATTTTAATAAACCAATCACTTTTGGTCTCAATAAACAAAAAAAAATCTTATAAAAGATAACTGTTTCATTAAAAAAAAAATGAAAAAAATTGTATTTCGTATTTCAGCATTTTCGCCTAAAAATTTTACAAATCTTAACAGCATTACTAAAAAATAATAGAAAGTCTTTAATCCTTTCAAAACTTTACTATACAATGTTGCTAAGAACCACGATTTTCGCTCGGTAAATTACAAATTTCGAAAAATGTGTATTAAACTGGTGGACATTTTTAAAAAATTACTAAAATTGTCGATGGTTATGCAAAATTCTAATTTAAACTTCTCTAAAAAAATATTTATCGAATTGGACCTTGGAATGGAATTTTTGTGAAAAATATTATGCAACAAAATATGTTAGCTCCTCTATTACAAAAACATCTTCTATTCACCGGAAGTTTGTAAAACTTTAAATTTTTAAAAATTTTTGTAACTACGATATCCTCTATGGCTTGACAGCTTAGCTCCTAGTATCGCGATTTAATGGGTGCGACCCCAATCCTCAGCAAAGTTCAGATATCTATTATTACGATTTTTTTAACAAACATTTTAATATCTTTGAAGTCAGACTAAATCGTGAAGTCAGACAAATGATATATGTAACTCACATCCTTTATTTAAAATTTGGCTTATGTGGGCGGGGCCACGCCCTTTTGTCCGATCCCGCCCATTTTTTGACCATTCGCGTAGACTACCATCAGATACATATGCACAAAATTACAGCACACTCGCTAACGAATTGTGCAAGGTATCTCAATTTCTAAATTTGGCCAATACGGGCGGGGCCACGCCCTTTTGTCCCATCCCGCCCATTTTTTGACCAATCACGTAGACTACCACCAGGTACATATGCACAAAATTACAGCGCATTCGCTAACAAATTGTGCAAGATATCTCCATTTAAAAAATTGGGTTATATGGGCGGGGCCTTGATATATCAAAAATTCAAGTACCCTATTTTCACAACCCCCTACACGTGTATATTCTGTGAAAATTTCAAGAAGATCGGTCTAGTCGTTTAGACATCTATACGGAACAAACAAACACACATTCTCTTTTATATGTAAAGATAGATAGTAACGGGTTTTCCAATAGGGATGATTGAAGTGACGTTTCGGCCATTTATAATATGTCATGATCTGTCATTTGTTTTTCGTTGTATTCACTAGTGTTTACAATTTCATCATGGAGAGATATACGCGAGAACAACGTGTACAAATTATTCAGTTTTATTATCAAAATAATCGTTCTCCAATTGCTACTTTTCGTGCGCTAAGTCCATTTTTTTTTAAATCCAGAAAACCACTTCCGAGTCGACCTATGACCTGGACACCCATGAACAATATTTAGCCATTGACCGACTCCCGATCCGACGTACCGTTAATGAGCTAGAGCAAAAACATCCCCAATCGATGGAGGGATACCAAAGTGGTATTCATACCTAAAGCGGGGAAGATATAACACACTAGGCCAAAATACTTCAGACCAATTAGCCTATCCTCTTTCCTATTGAAAAGTCTGGAAAGACTTTTAGATTATTTCATTAGGCTAAACCTGGATACAAAACTCCTGTCGGGGAACCAACATGCTTACAATAAGGGAAAGTCTACAGAATCAGCCCTGTACGAACTTGTGAGCACTATCGAATCGTCCCTGCATTCAGATGCAGTAATTGCGGCACTGTCACATCTACAAGTTAACTCTAGTTTGATTAGACTAATTCAAAGTCTGCTCAACAGAAGACGCATAACAGCATGTCTTAGGTCCACAACTATAACAAGGTTTGTAAACAGAGGGACCCCACAAGGAGGAGTACTGTTTCCACTGATTTGGAATCTAGCGGTGAATGAAATCCTGCTAGATCTAGAACTATGTGGCTGCAAGGTCGTGGCATATGCGGACGACGTGGCAATCGCAGTGAGTGGCAAATTCAAAAACGTCCTCCGAGACATTATACAGGTGGCTCTGAACAAATTGGCTAGATGGGCCAGAAGCAGCGGTTTGGGCGTAAACCCAAACAATACATAATTGGTTATCTTTACTAGGATGAATAAAGTCCCACGTGTGGACCCTCCTCCTCGGATAAATGGAACAGATCTAGTCTTTTCTGAAAGTGCAAAATTTTTAGGAATAATTCTAGATAGAAAACTGTTATTTAGGCTTAACGTATTGGAACGCGTAAGGAAGGCCAACGTCGCCTTATATTCCTGCAAAAAGGCTGTTGGGTCGCGGTGGGGCCTCTCTCCTAAAATCGTCCACTGGATATATATAGCAGTAGTTCGTCCAATACTGTTATACGGTATTGTGGTATGGTGGACGGCAACTGACAAACTAACCATTACCAACCTACTAACAAAGGTTCAGAGAACAGCCTGTCTGAGCATAAGCGGATCCTTAAGGACTACAGCGACCGAGTCTCTACAAGCCCTTCTCCATATACTGCCGATTAATAGTGTTGCGAGAGAAGATGCAACCAAAACGGCAATAAGATTAAACTGTCTATCAATGTGGAGGTACAAAAACTACGGTCACATGAGGATATCATAGTGTAGTGCTATGGTAACCGACCGAGTGGACTATATACCAATTGGGTACACCTTCTAGAGAAATTACATCACTATGATTCCCGCCAGAGATGAATGGGTTGGAAGAATACTAGGTAATAGAAACCATCTCCACTTTTACACGGATGGTTCGAAGCTTGATGAAAAGGTTGGCTTCGGAGTACACTGTGCAGAGCTTAGTTTGGATATAGCTCACAGACTACCAGATACCTGCAGTGTCTATCAAGCCGAAATAATGGCAATATGGGAAGTAGCCAAGTGGCTGAGTCGCAACATAGTGACCAACACTGGCATTGTCATTTACTCGGACAGCCAAGGTGCCATCAATTCTCTGGAGGCAACATCCCTAAATTCACAAAACAGCCCTCGACTGCCGCAGATCTCTTAACGAGATGGCTGAGCAGTTTAATATACACCGCATATGGGTGCCTGGGCATAGGGATATCCCGGGGAACTGCAAAGCTGATGAACTTGCTAGTAAAGGGACGACATTACAAATTCTCGAAGAATTTGCATATATTGGTGCGCCACTATCCACGTGCAAGCTTTGGCTTAGGCAAGATGCAATCAGGCAGTCCAACGAAAGATGGACAGAAATCGGCACCTGCAGGGTAGCTAGACAAATCTGGCCAAAGTATGACCTGATAAGATCAAAATATCTCCTCGCACTAGAGAGGCAAAGATTGTCTACGTTAGTATCAGTTCTGACGGGACACTGCTTGATCGGCGAACACGCCAACAGATTGGGTATTGACTTCTGCAGAAGCCGATACCGATATTCGTATTATCGATATATTTGTATATCAGACAGGTTGGTTTCGATGAGGGGCATTTCAGCCCGTGGTAACACTAGGGACCTATGTGAGCTTGTATACAAAAAAATACGGCTGCCACCCTTACCTAAACCTAAAAGGAGATAAAAACTATTTTCCAAAAATTTATTGTATTTTCTTTTTTATGTCGGCATATTCTGGGACCACCTTCGTACATCCATTTTAGCCCCTTGGTCAGATGTTGTTATCTCAAAATACCCAACAAAAAGTAAAATTGTAGAAAAATATAAAATTAATTTGTTTAGTTGTTAAAAATATATTCCTACACCAAAACAGACCGTAATATCTTGAGCGTATACTCGCCACGCAGAAAAATATTCCATTACATATCGAATTTTTGGCATGTCTATCAAACATTTTATTTGTTGTGTGCGATTTTTCACATGCCTATTTTTATTTTTTTTTGTCAAATTCCCTCTTTCTTAATTTTTATTTTTATCGACGATTGGACAAGTTTTGATAAAAAAAATTTTCACAACTTTCTATTTTCGCAACATCGTACTTTACGAAATCCCGATCTACACACCTATTATAGAGCTATGCTGTAAAAATTCAACTAAGCATCGATAACAGACTACCTACTGCCCCATGTTGAATGGCCTCTGTAGTATTTCTTGATTCTGACTGCTGTTATCGCAACCCTTTTACATTTCCAAGGTATGTTGTAGTTTCAACATCCTACTGCATCTGTTAAATCATTCACATAACATTTCAATGTTCCTCTACACTCTTTCCTCACCTTCACACTCAAACTGCTGGGGAATGCTCCATTCAAGCTCACACATTTAACATTGTCATCTAGACTTGCTGGGCGTATGTGCTTTTGTTGCTACATTTTTGTGGGGCAATCTGTGTATGCCGTTTTGTTTATGTTGCTCCGCTCTGAGTCTCATGTACTTTGCCAATTCTGCTTTAACCGCAATAGACGAGACGAGGTGTGGTGTGTTGTGGGTATAAATAAATCTGCCATCAATGGTGGGGAGATGTGCTTTTTGGTTTGTTGTTGTTACAAATAGCAGCAGCAGAAGTAATAAAGAAATAACAGAGTAAGTAACAAACAAACAAAACTCATCAACCCAAGACAACATTACACACGAACGGGTCGCGGTAATAAGGACGTCCGACAGTTTCGTTGATTTCCCCAGTGGATAGGTGCAAGTTTACGTTCAATTGATGAGCTAATTATTCTAAAATAATAATAATTAAATTATTTGAAAAAAATCAATCAAATTGTGTGTAGCAAAAGGCAGGTGAGTGAGGAAACAAAGTGTAAGTGTGCAAGTATTTTGTGAGAATCAAAAGAAAGTGAATAGCAAGCAAAGGGCAAATAAACTGGCCGGCTGATGATGATGAAAGACGTTGGGCGGGCAGGGCAGATGGAGTAAAGCAAAACAAAAGTGAGACACCGACCGCATCATAACCATATGCAGCCCAGGAGGCAAAAGGGGGGGTGTCATCCGTTTTCTTTTTTCGATTTTATTATTGTTTTCTCGGCCATTGTGTTGTGTTATAATGCGCTAATTTTAATTTGCCAAACTGACTGTGAAACCAATTGAATGCAAACAACAAAATAATATAAAAATAACCCAATGTTTATTACACACACATACGTATGTACATATATATGGATGTATGAATGGCTGTATGTAATAAAAAAAAACCAATTAACAAGAAGTCATTCAACCGTCGCCGCAGTCAGTCGTCAAAAAAACAATAAAAAATTTTAAAAAAATAATTGTATATATTTTGAATATTATTTACCAATTAATATTGGCCCAAGTGAATTTATCGAAGATTGTTGAATGAAATCGGCGAATCATAGTAAATAAACGGTATTTGTCGGGGTTTGTGACATTTGTTTTTTCTTTCATGGTTTTGCATTGTGTGCATCCAATGGACCCCAGACATTTCTAATTGACAGACGGTGTTGTGCTCCCGCCTCTCAGAGTCTCTTACTCTCACATATTCGTAAATTGTTCTCGCAATATTGCTTCAATTAAACAGGGTTGCCAGAGATAATTTCAGTTGATATAAAGATTAAATATGTGGCGATATTGAAATTGTTGCAAAAAGTATCACATCCTTCGCAACCCATGACCCGCGGCTCCCCAGGCGGCCGTAGCGACCATCCATGGGAGCCGTGAGTCATTTAATAAATACATATGTTACTAATTTTATTGAACATTTCACAGTAACTGCAATTTTATAGAAAATTGCATCGAATTACACTTTTATAATTACGTCCTTCGAAATTAACGAAATTGTACTTTTCTAGAAAATCTTGTCTAAATTAATATTTTCGTGCAAAATTTCATCAAAATTGCATTTGTATAGAACATTTCGGTAAAATGGTAAAAATTTTATTTTTCTATACCATTTCAAGTTTGCAATGAAAACATGTAAATTTATATTGGTACGATATGGTACGGTATTGTAAATTTGTATTGAAATAATATAAAATCATATTGGAAAATGTAGATTTATAATGAGAACATAGAACATTCATGCAATTTACACATTCTTATTATGAATTTATATTCTACGTTATTTTCTCATTTCGAATTTATATTTCTAAATATAAATTTCTACGTTCTCATTACGAATTTGCATTTCGCAATATAAATTTATATTTTCTCATTGTAATTTATATTTTCTCATTGCAAACTTGAAAAGGTGTAAAATAAATTTTGTTAAAATCGATTTTTTTTTCAGAAAATTTCGTCGCATTGACATATTCTAAAATGTTTGTTAAAAATATTTTTTTTGAAAATTTAGTTTTTTACTAGAAAATTATGTCAAAATTTAATTTTTCTAAAAAAATTCTTTAAAATTGTATATTTAAAAGTGTCTTCGAAATCTAATTTTTCTAAACAAATTAAAATTTTCTTAAATTTTTTGGAAATTTAATTTTCCCTTACAATTTCATTTATCTACCTTTACATTTTTAGAGAAATGCATTTAACCGATTTTTCTAAAAAATTCAACATTAACAAATTTTGCAAAAAAAAAAATAATTTCTAAAAATTTTCAAGAAAATTTTAATTTTAACCAAATTTTCTAAAAAAAATAGATTCAACCAAATTTTTAAAAAAAAATTACAAAATTGAATAAAAAATAAAAATGTTATAGAAAATGTTGTCAAAATTGTCTGTCATTTAAAAAAAAACTATTGGTCAAAATTTTATTTTTCTAAAATAAATTTTGTTTAAATTGATTTTTTTTTAGAAAATTTTGTCAAAATATACATATTTTGAAATTTTTGTTAAAAATCAAATTTTTATAGAAAATTTAGTTTTTACTAGAAAATTATGTCAAATCTAAAAAATTTAAAAAAAATACAATTTACTTAAAATTGCATATGGGCATTTCTCCAATGTCGAATGCGACATTCGTACGCATTCAAAGTGAAAAAAACATATGCCAAAACATTATTTTATTTTGACAAAAGGCGAAACTTATAGCTCTTGATTAGCACTATAATTTGTGCTAAGGTTGATTTTGGCCACTTGTTCGTTTTCAAGATAATTACAAAAAACCAAGCCATTCGCACGCGACAAAAACAGAAGTCGCTTTTATTTATTGCCACTAATTTATATTTAAATGCCACTAATTTTAAAATGTCATGGATTCATGTATCTTAATAATGTTTTTTATTTTATTCAAAAATATTAAGTAGTTTATTTTCTATTTTATTTCAATCACATTCGCACGCGACCTTTCGCATGCGACATTTTATTCCACCGATCTTTTTATGTTTATTTTTTAACTTTTTATGCAACTAGACATCCAAAAGTTGATTATAAATGATTTTTAATATATTCAATATATTTATTTTCACAACAAAAATTATTTTTCTATATTGGTACTCAAAATATCTTAACAACGCAATTAAGATAAATAATAACAATATTTTTTGATTTCGCTCTTTGTGACACCACGAGAGGGCGCTAAAGTCAGTGGTTGTATGTGCAAATCGACCAAAAATTAAATGTACATTGTAAAATAGCTGTATAAAATTCATTTATTAAGGAAATTCATCCAAGCTTTTTCTGTATAACATTTAATCGAATTAGTAATATCGCAAAAATTTCAATCAGCAGAAAATTTCTTTCAAACTGCTCAAAATTGCTTTGGAAAATTCGTATTTTTTTTAAAGTTAAAAAAGTTTGCATGTTTAATTCGATAGAGAAAAAAAGTTGGAAAAGAGAAAAAAAGTTGGAAAGATTGTATTTTTCAAAAACAATGTATGTGGTGTTACTATTAAATAAAAATATAAAAACATAAAATATTTGCGCACAAACAGAAAAAAAATATTTTTTTTATGTCTAAAATCGTTATTTTCAAATATAACTTTTAGGGGTATTCTAAAAACAGTCGCCAACGTTTAACTTGTCGACAAAACCCATATTTTTTAGGTTCAGATAGCTGACAAATTTCTTAAAAATACAAAAATTTATACTTATAAAATACTTTTTAACAAAAATATAAAAAATTGCTTTTAATATAGTACTTTTATGTCGAAAAAAAAAATTCGAAAAAGTTATTTTGAATAAGGTCTACATTTTTTTTGGTGGTATTCAAAAAACTTATAGAACAAACCCATAATTATTTTTTGTGTCTGATAGCTGACATAATTCTTAAAACTACAAAAATTCGTATTCATAAAATATTTTTGAGAAAAATAAAAAAATTGTTTTTAATATGATGCTTTTATGTCGAAAAATCTAAAATAAATATTTTATGTCATCGGGAAAAAATATAAAGATCTCCATTTTTTCGTCAGAAATTATTAGTACCATGTGCTCTTTCAACATAAAATATAAAAGTTCCAATTATTCTTTCACAATATTGCGAAAAAGTACTTTTGCTAACAAATTTGAGGAGTTCCTAATAGCAACAATGATAATAATAATAATTTGATGCGCTTCCAATGATATTATGTATATGTCAGTTGTGTACATTAAGTACTAACTCATGGTTACGATGTTTTTAGTTACCTTAATTGGTCAATAGGCATATAAATATTGAAAATTTTATTTCCAAAAACATTTATTTAATATAAGGTTGATTATCTGAGGAAACCAGTCACAAATTATCCGAAAATACTCGCTTGTTCCATACCGGGAAAAATTTTCCCAACAACTGAAAAAACTTAACATTGACAATATTTTTAAGAATAATATATCAAGTATCTTTTAAACGAAGTTTTTTGCGGTATTTTTGATGACATTTTTCACGAAGATGATAATAATATTTTTTAGAAGCCAACGAAGGAAACTCTTCTGGCGAACACATGCATTGAACTTTTAAAACGAAACAATACAGTACAGTGCTACTCGAAAACACTTTGGTTCACGTAACCGGCGTTTGACATACGCAAAATTCCCTTTAATTTGACACATTTTTCATGATCTTCTAGGGCGCTGTCGAGAGGGATCTTGAAACGATTACACCCCAGTTTGTGCACACATTTGCTCACAGCAAGCCTATTACGCTTTACAAACTTTGGTTGAAATCCATTGTAACTCTTGAGCGTTCTTTACATATTTATTTTCATGTCCTTTGAACCCTTTGTCGGGGAGGTAACAAAAGGACTCGATATGTACGATATATTATGACGGGTCAAATATCTTAAATATACACCGCTGCAATTTGAAGTTATAGTCTGGTGAATTTTTGAGTACTCGGAATAATTTGCATGGGGGTACGAGACCCCAAGTTTCATAATTCTGCTATTACTCCTATTTTTGTCACATCGATACATGAGAACAGAGTACTGTGGTTCAGAATTTAATTTTACTACCCAAAAGTCAAATTTTTTGTCATCGCCGATTTCTAAAATTTTAATGCCATTCAATAGCTAGTCGCCATATTGAGACTAGGGTAGCCAAAAAATTAGATCAAAATATGTATTATTGTTGGCGTGGTGTGCTGCTAAAAACAAATATTTTATGTAATTTTGAAAAAAACTTAATTTTTGTATAATTCTGTAGAAGGAAATTGTCATTTCTTGCAAACTATTATCGATAGAGGGTTAATTTTTGTTACGTAGGTAGGATGGTACTCTTTGAGAAATTGCCAAAAGTATTACTGTACTGTTTACATGTGGTTTGTTATAAATTGGAATTTTAGTGGAATGAAACTGTTTAGCATCAAGAGATTTTGGTACCAGAAGAAAGGTGAGCGTGTCCTTTTTAAGCCTATATATACTTTTGCACCTGCCCGACCAGCTTGTAGAACACTTTTTTAATTTTAATGAAATTACTCGGGAAAAAATTGATTGTTCTTTTTATTTTACCTGTTCATACTATGTTGTAGGTACACAAAGCCAAGTTGTGTGTGTTTTATGACATATTTATGACATCTTAACCCTTTTTTAGTTGTTTGGGTCGTTTTTTATTTTACCAATGTTAATGCTACTTATAAACAGAGTATGACACCATACATGTAAGAAAAGGATAAAATCCTGTGGTATTCGAATACAAACTCAGTTGCAAAATTATATCAAAACAGAAACAATAAAATTTCAGAATATTAAAAAATTGAGAACTTTAGATATAAAGAAATATCCGAAGAGTATTTTAGAAACATAAAGAAGGAAGATGTTTTAAGTTACGTTCAAAGCAAAGTAAATTCCTCAGCAGCGAAATACAATTGGAACTGCAAAATAAAGTAAATATTTTCATCAACAACTTAACTAAGCGCTACAAACAAGTTGGATGGAATAAACATAAATTTTATAAGACCTTTGCAATATGGTTAGAGGGCGAACTTAGTGTCCAAGTATCTTCAGAAAGTAAAAATCAAAACAAAATCACTCGGCAACTGTAGCGATAGATCTAAAAGGCGGATATCAATGACTATTGCAGGAAGCTTGTCCATTTGTGTGGGAGGTACCAAAAGGGGCTGTACAATAATGCCCATTTTTTACCGGACTATAGGCGCTACAAAAACATTATACTGTAGAAAATTTCAAGCATTTTTATGCACTTGTATTAACGTTATAAGCAGTTAAATTTTGATGCAAAATGGTCCATTTGTGTGGGAGGTACCAAAAGGGGCATGCCAACTTCACTCATTTTTCTCGAGTTAATAGCGACTAATATACTAATATTATGCGCAGAATTTCAAAAGATTCGAATAAGTACACGCTGAAAAAAAATCGCTTCTGTAGTATATTGTCCCAAACATATTCGGCTTGAAACATATATATGTTTGGGGTAGACTCTAAGCATGTAATATTTGGTACACACAAAAATTGTGTATTTGGGAAGATGTTGTTCTAAACAAATATTTGTTTACATTCCAATATGTTTTTATTTGGGACCATTATTTTCGAAACAAATATTTATTTGCATTTAAGTATTCATAAAATACATAAATTGTGTCAAATTTTTCAGTAATTCAAAGTTAACTTTTTTAGAAACTTTTAATATTAGTAAAAAACAAGTAAGAAAGTTTCAGTCGGGTAAACCGACTAAGGTATACCCTCACTTTGTGAGTAATGTAATATATAACATTACACCAATAAATCTGTCAATTTGTGTGGGAGGTACCAGAAGGGGTTTTCCAAATACACATATTTTTCGGTAAACAGTACATTCTTAAATACATTGCATTGTGCTGAACTATAAGCGTTTGTGTGCACTGGTATATTAAAGTTACGAGCTATGTAATTTTGGTATGATTTGGTCATTTTGTGTGGGAGGTACAAAAAGGGGCGGGGTGATAACGCCCACTTTTTACAGGACTATAGGCACTATAACAGCATTACACTGTAAAAAATTTCAAGTATTTGTATGCACTGGTATTAAAGTTACAAGCCCTTTACTTTGGTACGAAACGGGCCATTTGTGTGGGCGGTACCAAAAGGGGCTGTACAATGATGCCCATTTTTTACCGGACTATAGGCGGTACAAAAACATTATACTGTAGAAAATTTCAAGCATTTTTATGCACTTGTATTAAAGTTATAAGCAGTTAAATTTTGATGCAAAATGGTCCATTTGTGTGGGAGGTACCAAAAGGGACATGCCAACTTCACCCATTTTTCTCGAGTTAATAGCGACTAATATACTAATATTATGTGCAGAATTTCAAAAGATTCGAATAAGTAGTATAGAAGTTATTAAAGAATCAATATTTCACTAAATGTTAACCCTTTGTGTGGGAGGTACCAGAAGGAGTAGACCAATATGGCCCATCTTCGAACTCATCCGGAGATAGATCAAAATATTACCACATACCAAATTTGAAGTCAATCGGTTGCTCCTTTCGAGAGTTATCGTGCGCACCAGCCAGCAGACAGACAGACAGACAGACAGACAGACAGACAGACGGACGGACATTGCTCATTCGACTTAAAATGACCCAAAACGGATTTCCGCCGAACATACTTGGGGTCTTAGGTCACTCCTTCGATGTGTTACACTTTTTTCCGTAGCAAATGATATATACCCTCGTCACACTAAAGTGAGGGTATAATAATAATTGAAATCATATAATCTTGGATCAATATAAAGTACTTAGAGGATTGACAACTAATGATGGCTTGGAATACTCAGAAATTTGAAATGATTGATTTAAAACAGAAGGTAATGCTGCATATGGTATCATAACTGGGAGGTACAATTCGAAACCCAAGAAAAATTGAAACTGAAATATAAAAAACTCAGCAAAAGTTTTGGAAATATTTTTTAAATAAAATATATTTGGAAAAATTCCTAAATAATAATTTTATTTGTATTTAAACACATATTTTATTTGAGAAATTTAGTTTGCAAATATAATTTGTTGTAATATATTAATATATGCGTTCCAAATATATTTTATTGATTTTCAAATAAAATGTATTTGCTAAGAAATATATAATATTTAAAAATTTTTGTTCCAAATATATTTTCTTTCGATTCAAACATATCAAAAAATGCGATTTTGCCCCGTGTAGTATAGAAGTTATTAAAGAATCAATATTTCACTAAATTTTAACCCTTTGTGTGGGAGGTACCAGAAGGAGTAGACCAATATGGCCCATCTTCGAACTCATCCGGAGATAGATCAAAATATTACCACATACCAAATTTGAAGTCAATCGGTTAATCCTTTCGAGAGTTATCGTGCGCACCAGCCAGCAGACAGACAGACAGACAAACAGACGGACGGACATTGCTCATTCGACTTAAAATGACCCAAAACGGATTTCCTCCGAACATACTTAGGGTCTTAGATCACTCCTTCGATGTGTTACACTTTTTTCCGTAGCAAATGATATATACCCTCGTCACACTAAAGTGCGGTTATAAAAATGTAATGAATATACCAAGGAAACTGCACGAATATATAATACCAAATATTCATGGAGAAATATGTCTGCAACAGTTCACAAAATTCTTTACCATGGAGGAGATGTCATTAAGCATCATTTGGTACCAATCGGGATCCATCAGAGGAAACCCAGGAAAAACGAAATAAGGGTTACAGGTTTTATAGAGAGCACAATACCAGAAAAATATCTCGAAATTGTACAAACGAAGACTTATTTAATATTTTGTTGGCAACGTCAGATCGCCTCATCTCCAGCATTCGAAATCAATGGAATGTAGAACATCAGGACTTAGATGAAGATGTAAGAGGGCTGCTAGAGGACATTAATAATACGGAACAAAATATGGAATATTTGCAGGCAATTTTTCAACCGAACAAATAACAATTATAGTTTACTGTTTTCGTTACATATATACACACAGGAAAATAATTGGTTGGAATTCGATTATAACAATAAAAAAATAGTACTAGCAACAAAAAGTATATTGCCTAATAAGTTGAAACAACAATAATAACATGGATACGATCAAATGAAAATGCTTGCAACTAAATGGATGGTTGTATCAAACGAATTAAGATTGTTTTTTCATTGACACTCGGTTAGTTGTGGTAAACAATTTAAAATGTTCATTATAGTACCGTATGATCGATTTTTGGTTGTGATAACCACTGTTTTATTCTTGACAACAGAAATTGTATCAATAGACCAAAGATTATTATTGCAACGAATAATTGGTTACTACAACAGAAAAAATATTAATAAATAATCGTTTATTGGTAATCCCAATCAATTCCCACATTTAGAATAATTAAATGTATTTTGGGAAATACAACCGAAAGATTGGTTGCTGTTCTTTTGCTGATACAAATTTTGAATATTTTGGGAAATACAACCGAAACATTGGTTGCTGTTCTTTTGCTGATACATTACAAACAAAAAATAAAATTACTCCACATAAATAAATCTTCAACAAGAACGGAATATGTTGTCAAAAATAATCTCGTGTGGATAATAATGTGTGGAATGCAGAATACAGGGTTGCCCATATTCGACGGACCCACGGACTCGTTGGGCCCATTCCAATCGACGAGGCTTGTCCGCAGGCAACAATCGTTGCGTCAATTGAATTTTGTACGGGAACAAATGCAAATCAACGCGAATAATCCGTTGTAAAGTGGACCGAGCCATGCCCAACTGCTGAGAACGGCGTTTTTGGGATGTTCTTGGGGACCTCTCAACACTGGCTCGTACGGCAGCGATATTCTCGGCCGATCGCCTTGGTCGACTTTTATTTGGCCTCTTCGGATTAGAAAGAGCCTCACCAGTCGAAAATTTTTCGTATAAACGCTTAATGGTGTTCTTAGAAGGCGCACTTCTCACATTTTTTAATATTTTAAAAGCACGTTGACTTGACTTCTTCTGTTGAATGTAAATTTCAACTATTTCAGAGCGCTCGCGTGGCGTGTATTGTTCCATGGTAAAAATCTGCTTGGACTGACGCTTCAAACGCGGTATGTCATTAAGCGATCTGACATCTCTGTCAAAAGTTATGGCGTTGCCAGATGGGTCCGTCGAATATGGGAGACCCTGTATTTGTGCAAAATGTTTTACATAAATAAAAAATAAAAGCAACAATCATGAAATTGAAAGCACTGGGTTAACGATATTTGCATACAAGTTTTGTGTTTTTTTTTCGTGTACTAAAATGTTTGTCAAATATTTCCACATCTCATAATAGTGATGAATTTATAATATGGGCTTTTTAATTTTGTTATGAATTGTTTTGTTTTTTGTTCAATACATAAAATAAAAATTAATGAAAACTGTTTTTAATTAATTGTCGGTAGTATATGACTGACAAATTGTCAGAACAACCAATTTTTTTTAAACAGTTGGTTGTGGCAACTACAACAGATAATTTTAGCCACCATTTTCGTAGTTGGCGCAACCAAATATGATTGTTGTCAACATGGAAGCAGAAGTATACCACAACTAAAATATTGGTTGTCCTGATGGAATCGCATGATAGTAGACAGAACTACCAAAATTCGGTTGGCAAATAATTCGATTGAGGCAACCAAACTGTATTCTGTGTGTAAGTAAAAAATAAATGCTTTCCCTTAATGTTGTTCAAATATAAAATATAAAAAAATATTTGCTATGCAAGGTGTTTTTTTAAATATCGAGGAAATTTTTTTACCTAAAAAATTTTTTTTTAGTTTTACAAAGTTTATTATTAAAATGGTTTATTTACAACGTATGACATTCTTTTAATAAATAAAGAAGATGAAAACAAAACAAAACCCCACATTTCCATGCTAAATATTAAAAAAATTAAAAAGTTCAACTTTGACGTTGAATACCTCAATAACTGCTGACCCGATTTTATTGAAATAAAAACTGGCGAAAAGCTTAAGGAGTTGCCTGTCGAACAAAAAATATCATACTAAAATATCTCTACTGGTTTCAAAGTTACCGAGTTTTGGCCAGTAAAAAACGATTCTGAACCACTGTGTGACGTAGACTTTCAAGAGCTATTGTAATTTCTGTAAAACCGTAAAAACGCATTTTAATTTTTTTAATTCCGAATCCGCATACAATTTTTGGAACTTTTTTTTAATAAATGATAGCGGGGTTTTATATTAAGCGAGTTTTTATAAACTTATTACCCGAAAATGAACATTATAGGTCGATACTAAAAATTCTGACCTTGTAAATATTTCCAATCAATTAAAATAATCCACAATTCCACCTTTTTCTCTTTTCAGTTACACACCATCGTCGAGCACCCCAACACATACACATTGGCAACTCTGTCTGCTAGAAATTATACTATTGTTAGTATTTCTCTGTCATTGTGCTCAGTTGCAAGCAAAACATACCTATCAAAATAGTGGGAAAATGTAAAAAAAATCTCTAAAACACAGAAATTAAAGTGCTGCACAATTTATTAAAAAGCTAAACAAATATTAAAAATACTCTTCTCTAAAGTGTGAAGTAAAAAAGACTGCAATAAACTGTGAATTCTTCCAACAAAAACAACAGACTGTTCCCGTGTGCCTCCAGAGAAAAATGCAAGAGTGATAGCCTTTTTACTACTCAAATCTACTTAAATAACAAAAAACAAACACCATACTCCAACAACAAAACAAACAACATTTACAACACTTTTCGTAACGCAAATCTTCCAATTAAACTATTTTTGCAAAACTATCTACATTTACACGAAAAAGAAAACGAAAACCTCTAAATACAAATCACAAACAAATCAATCTTTTTGAAAGTGAAAAGTAGAAATTCCCTCGCTTGTCTAAAATAAAACCGCACAGTCATAAAATAAACAAAACAAGAACTAAACACAAAACAGAGCCAGGAAAACAAAGTGCAGCGAAAGAAAAACAAAACAACTAAATACAAAAACAACGCCCGTCGTCAGCCGTTCGTTCGTCATTCTCTTTATTTATATGACATTTGCAACAAAACTGTTCTCTTAAACGGTGATTGCTCGTGGACTCTTGCCTTGTCTCGCGTTCTCTTAATTCGTTTAGTGCCGGTTCGGTTAAAGTTTGACATTTGACGTCGTCGTCGCGTGTGTGTTTTCTTTCGTAAACAACCTAGTGTTGGTATTCGCGTGTGTGTCCGATTTTATCGTTTTGCGTGTTCGGTTTCGGTTTGAGCTCTCCGCCTTTCCAAGCACCACTACAAACAAACCACCAGACTTTTACCAACAAAGTGCGTGTGGCGGAGACCGCGTCGCGTTGTGCCGCGCCGTTTGTTTGTTCTTTGTTGTTGTAGTTATTGGCATCAGTAATTAAAAATAGTGTTTGTAAAGTGTTTAAACTCTCATTCATCCGCACATTTACGACGAGTGTTTGCCAGTTTTGCCGTTAAGACCTTAATTGGTTTAAGTTTTGCTGCCGCTCTAATCGTCGTCGACTATTGGTAAGTGTTGATAAGTGCTATGAAAAATACCATATTGTTAATTATGCGGAATGAATTTGTTGTCATCGTTGATGTCTGCGTCGACGTCAACTTCGGCTGTGTATTGAGAGCTGTGAATGAACATCATCACATCACAAAACTGTTTAGTTGCATTCGAATAGGTTTAGTAAGGGTTTAGTGGTGGCTAAAACACCGATGCAAATACTTGTAAATGTGGGGACAATAAACTTATAGGGGGATTTTAATATTGTTTTTAATCGGCGCACAGTGGTTCCGAATCGTTTTTTAATGGCCAAAACTCTGTTTCTTTGGAACCGATAGAGATATTTTAGTAATTTTTTTGTTCGACAGTTAACTCCTTAAGCTTTTCGCCAGTTTTTATTTCAATAAAATCGGGTCAGCAGTTATTGAGGAATTCAGGGTCAAAGTTGAACTTTAGATTTTTTTTAATATTTAGCATGGAAATGTGGGGTTTTGTTTTGGTTTCGTCTTCTTTATTTATTAAAAGAATGGCATAGGTACGTTGATAAATAAACCATTTCAATAATAAATTTTGTAAAAGCAAAAAAAAATTTGTTCCCACAAAAAAATTTATTTTTTATTATGTATTATATACACAGAAAGAAATATGCCATACTAAATTCAAGTAAAAAATTCTTAATTTAAGCCGAAATCGTACTTAAAAATTTAAGTACGTCGTACTAAGATTTTCTTTAAACAAGTATAAATCGGCTTAAATTGAAAACAATCAAGCGCTGAAAGGCTTACAATAAACATTTAATGCTTGAAATCAAGTAAACATTTCTGGAAAAGGAAAATTAAGCGTACTATGGCTTAAAGTAAGAAGCTTACTATTTAAGAGCACAATAAAATTACCCTATCAACCAGCGTTGCCGTTTTGGTCATTTCCGACCAAATTTGGTCGGACGGATTTGAAATTTTTATATTTGGTCGGTTTTATGCTAGAATATTTAATTTGTATTGTAATACGGAATAGTTTGAAGTTTAATATCAAGTAAATTACTGAAAGTTAAAGCCATTCACCGTTTGTAATACTCTCAAATGTCGCTTGTGAATCCCAAATTTTTGTTGATCGCTGGAAGCAGTATCGATTGAAATTTTAGAGAATATATTGTAATAAAAATTAGCTTTATTTTGTTTGTAGTTATCTAAAATATCTGCCCTGGGGAAAAAATTGTTGCTTTCACTCCTATTCTGTATTCCGAGATCGGATTTAAACCGAAATTTTGGTTGATAAATCTCACCATAATTGCGGAGTTCTTTGTATTTGCCGGAAGCTTATAGTAAATATTAGATTAGTAAGGAAAAAAAGCAATTGACAAGTGTGATGTGTAAAGTATGGCCCATCCGTAGTCGGGAATATGTTCGTATTTTACTTTTATCAATATTAGTGGGATATATCAGAGCAAGGTTCTTGGGGTTCATATAATTGTATTGTTGGTGTTAAGAGCATTTATTGTTGTCAAAATAATGTTGCGAAAGCACAATTGAAATTTCTTTTTTTAAAATTGATTTAAAATTTAAATGCAGAATTCCTTTTTATTTATAAACCTTTTTTTTCGTATTTAGAAATAGATTTTTTGCCACATTGGAACGAGTACGGCTATATTGAAACTTGGGGATTTGGCGAAGATAATTAGGCTTAAAATATAAAAAAATTCGAAAAACGACGATTTTACTGAATAAAGATATATTAAGATTTAGCCATATTCCTATCATTTAAACGAGAAATACAAATTATTTTCCTATTATAACATTGAATGTTGGGTATATACTTATACGTTTAATACGGGTCATATTTTTACTTGTTTTAAATTACTTTTCAGTATTTTTATATCTTGTTTAGATATTTTTAATTTTTTATTATAACTAGCATATTTTTTATGTTAATTAACTTTTCCAAACATTCCAAGTTTCATCAAAATCTGAAAATATTGTCACCAAAACTTACAAGATTCCAACTTATTTAATTTTATAAATTTGGTCGGCTACAACGGATTTTGGTCGGTTTTAGAGAAAATTTTGGTCGGAAAAAATTTTTTGCAGTGGCAACACTGCTCTCAACCACTCTCATGCAAGTGGTTGATTTTGGGTGACGCAACATCAAACACACATGCATATAAATTGTCGAGATGTATATGTGTGTATACAAATTTGTGCGCGACCATATCCAATTCGTTTCTCGTTCAAGCAGTGTTTGCAAATACATTACTTGGCGTGATTATTTTTGATTTTAGTTTTTTAAAGTTGTTAATAATTCTTATTCGTTTCGTTGATGCTATTCCTTATATGTTCCATATTTAAATCGAATAAATGCAGCAAAACTTTTACTTTTGCTGTCAAGCAATTGAATTTTGACATACCATTTTAAAAAATTGCATTATTTGCAATACCCCAGCAGAAAATTTTTGGAGTTTTGGAAGCACTCGAGGTTTTGTGTACATACTGTAGGCACTACTTTTAAGGGCTTATTTTATCTTGCGGAATTCAGCGCTTAATGTAGTTCAAAAGGTAGTATAATATATACTTCAAGATAATGAACTGGCAATAATGGAGATTGATTTAAGAATTTGTGCATACTTTAGTGCAACCGGAGTAATCGGAAGCTTCCTCTCTCGCTTACCCAGTTGCACTAAAGTATGCAAGCTTTGTTTTTGTGGGTTATCTCACGATCTTTAGCGAACTTTGCCGAGCAATAGGTGTTGCATTATAAAGCAATAGGTGTTGGTGGTAGTTCTGTAAAAGAATTCTACCGAACTTTGAAAAAATTAAAAGCGATAGAGAGAAAAATAAATTAGTTGATATTTTGCAATCGAGAAGTCCGGTCGTCGCTACGCAAATTCAATTTTTTTTGCTGTACCAATTTTGTAGCGGCGGTGGTGATTTGTGTTCGGTTCTGTCTAATATACGTATATGTACATACATATATAAATATAACTTGTCAATATGAAGCAAACAATGAAAAACTAAACGGTCGGTAAAAGACAAATAAAGAGACTAATAAGAAAAGAAATTAATACAAATGTGAGTGCTTTAAATCCTTCTGTTTCTGACAACAGTAACTGTACAACAATCGAATTTACCAGTGAGTATGTGTGACAATCATTTTGACAATTTATTACTGACAATTTATTATGGATAATGCAAACTAACTCAGAAGAAAACTCCAAAACTTACCTAATGGAAGTAAAGCAGCTAAGAGAAGAAATGATTAAATTCACTAATATATTTGATTTTCCAGAGAATTCTGCAAATCAAAGACGGATTATAGTGGACCTGTTGTCAGAGATAAAAGTCGTGTTGAAGACAAATCTTTCCCCGGAAAATATACAACAGAAGTACACAAACATGTTTCCCATTTCGTCACAAAAAGAATTTGAAGCTGTTGAACACGAAATTAACTCGGATACCAAAGGAGCAATGGTAAATTGAAGCAATACAATGAAAAAAAAAATAGTAATAAAATTAATGACGACACATTCTTAAATTAAGTATGCGACCTCGGCATAAATTCAATCACAATTTTCATTAAAATAATGAAAATTTACACGTTTTTAACGAAATTTTCCTTAATCTAAAGTTTTTTGAATTTGAATTAATGACTATCTAATCATTAGTTTTGTGTACGCCCTTCTTTAAATGTACACCTTTAAATTAAAGAAAAAAATCATTATTTTTGTGACAATCCGCATTATTTTATTTAATATTTCAATACTTTTAAGGATTTTCTACATTAAAACTATGACGTAGACATGTCATAGTTTTAATGTCGAATTGGACTTAATTGACAGTATGAGATATTTGAGTAATAAATTTAAGGCTATGCTCCCCTTTAAAGAAAAGTTGTCTTGGTAATAAATTTTATGATTATTGCCATTATTTTTAAGAATACTTACGAGAGAATTATGTTATCTCTCTCTCTTTCGGAGAAATAAAGTTGTTTGTTAATGTGTGGATAAATAATTGTTATGGAATGTTAGAAGAGCCCTCTGAGTATAGAGAGAGTATGAGTTCGTTTTCTTTCAAATCAGTTACTTGGAAGCTATGGAGGGAAGTGGTTGTGTGTTTTGAGACGCGGATTGTAAAAAAAATGAAATTGCGGTGAATATGTAAGTATACGTATATGTTGCTTGGCACCATACCATAGCAACAACAAGAACTGAAACTCAAAATAACGGCAGTGGTGAATCACGAGGAGTCGTCTACATGTGCGTATGTATGTGGTTATGCCGTCGGCGTCTCCATCGATCTCGGTTATAAGGGAGTGCGTGCATCGTAGTTATGTTTGCTGTATGTTTTATATGGTGATGTATGTACATATATTTTTGAAGTGATCTTGTTAGAAAGTCCTGTGAAGAGATTTATGCGAACATTAAAACATGGACAATAAAAATGCGGGTAATAGGTTTTGTAATACTGGAAGAGGCAATAGGAAAATGTTTACATGAGTGAAATATAATATATGGTCCTGAAATAAACAACCTATTGGTGATTACAAAATTAACAAAACACATTTCAATTAGAAATTATATATTTATTAAAAATAACTGCTAACAGCGCATAAAGCAGAAATGTAAAATTATTTCTGGCAATATAGAAATTTGTTATTAATAGTATGTTATACAACTATCAGTATTATGTTATACAACACAGTGAGAAAAACCATATAACTATCTTTTTATTTTTTAGTAAAACAATTTTAGAATGGGTCTTTTAGAAGTACATATTTCTGTCGTAGAAAAGTGACAAATTCTACCAAATATTTCAACGTAAGTATTATATATTAACGATTGAAATTATTTCTCTTAGTTTTCAGCGTTTTCCTATCGTGATATGATGACATTTGTTTGTATTTTCTTTAATCATTCTATTTGATTTCTTTTCAGACCAATTTTAATTTTATATCGCGAAATATTTGATGATAATAGATAAATGTAATTATTTGTTGTAAATTACAACAAATAATTCATAAATTCAAACATCCCCCTACTCAGGGGAACGAAAATATGCTTGGAAACAAAATTTGTAAGTATTATGTATTTGTGAACAAATTTTATTTGAAAATCAAGAAACTTAGTTTGGAACGCATATATTAATAGATTACAACGAAATACATTTGCGAACTGACTTTCACAAATAAAATATGTAAAATCACACCAACAATGTTATTGTTTTCCGAATATATTTTATTTAAAAAAGAGTTAAAACTTTTGACTTTTTCTAATTTTAATTTAAATACACACACATGCGAAATACAAAGCAAACGAAAATACAATTTATTTTTTTTCGATTTCGTGTTATACTCGTACTTTATAGTTAAACCTTCTGTTACATTAGGCCAAATTGGTTCAATTTTTGCATCTTTTCCTTTATGAACGGTAATATATATTACCTTATTATTTGGTCTAAGGGATATTTTTGTTTTACTGAAATCAAAATAATAAGCCTTTTTTGCTTAAAAATAATTTGTAAATAAGCTGCTTTCTTTTCGCGATTTTTTGAATAAAAATAAATATAAATTATTGGTTTAAAGATATATTTTGTACGAAAAATTTAATATGGACCAAATAGTATCTTAACCTAGGATTTGTACATATTTGCTAATATAACAGCAGAGTTAAGAATGTCATAAGCAGCATTTGTTTCTGGTTTACAGAGCTAATTTTTAATTAATAAATATTCCAATTCGTGAATAATATAATTTAAATATTTATATTCAGCTCATCGCAGGACTTCAAAGTTCTGTATGGTGTAAAATTTTTCGCTTTTAAGTTCTATTAACTCGGTTTTTCAATGGTAAATGTAATTGAGCCACATTCAAAACAAACTTTTTAAATTAAATACGTCAGTGAATCATTTTAAGTAACTTAGGAAATATTCCTGGTGGTTTGTTTTCCGCTTTTAATAAAATGTTCTTACATAAAATAAATATGCATTACCATGCATTACCACTTTCGCATTGCAGTATTTGCTCATAAACGAAATCAAAAAATCGTTTTAGGGCGAAAGGCAGAAAGTTGCAGTTATATGTATTTTTAAGAAGTTACATTTTAATTAAGCTGCATAATAATCAAAAGAGCATAAAATTGTAGCAGTATATTAACAATATTTTAATAATATATCATACACGCTGAAAAAAAAATCGCTTCTGTAGTATATTGTCCCAAACATATTCGGCTTGAAATAAACATATGTTTAGGGTAAACTCCAAATATATAATATTTTACACACACAAATATTATATGTTTGTGAGGATATTGTTCTAAACAAAAATATGCTCCCATTCAAATATTTTTTATTTGGAACTAGTATTTCCGAAACAAGGATTCATTTGTAATTATTTATTTTGGTAATATATTAAATGCCTTAACTTAAAGACAAGTTTTCTGTTTTTTCGATTTTCAAAGAACAATTTTTTATAAATTTTATATGTTTGTAAAATTTAATGAAAACTTAAATCGAACAATCTTTCGTAAATATAAACGACATTGATGGATTGACAAAAAGTGATGAATAGGAATATTTATAAATAAGGACATTTTTAGCTATAAAGTTTAACACGAAAACTAGGAAAAACTAAATAAAATTCGAATAAGTCAGAAATTCTTAAAAAATCTTTTTAAATAAAACATATTTGGAAATCTTCTTAAACAATAACTATGTTTGTGTGTAAACACATATTTTATTTGTGGAATTCAGTTTGCAAATAAACTATGTTCTAATATATTAATATATGCGTTCCAAACAAAATTTCTTGATTTTCAAATAAAATTTATTTGTTAACAAATATATAATATTTAAAAAAATCGTTTCCAAGTATATTTTCTTTCGTTTCAAACATATCAAAAATGACGATTTTCCTCCGTGTATGTTCTGCAAAACAATCCACGGATTTTTTTAATATTTTAAATATTCACCGTACTTAAAAAACGTTTTTGTAGTTTTGTTTGCTAACAAAACTTAAGGTTTTAAAATCTATGTTACGTTTGACTTTTTTGAGAAAATTATTTTTGACAAAGTTATATGCGGCTAATCTGATGCCGAGTCCATCCCTAACTCAATTTATATGTAAAAATGTCGCTGACGTCACTTTCAAAACACACAGTCCAAATAATTAATAATATATTATATAAAAATATTTTTAAAATTTTTAGTAAAGCAATTTTTGAATGGATCTATTATGAGTATTTGTGTCGTAAAAGAGTGACCAATTGTACCAAATATGTCAATGTAAGTAAAACATTTAAATATATCTCTTATTTTTTAACATTTTGTTACTGTGATATTATAAAATTTATTTTTATATCTCTTCGTATATAAATCATTCCGTTTGATTTCTTTTAAGATTATTTTAATTTTAGATCGTGTAATGAACTTTATTTGGATATATGAAAAATTCAGTGGGGAATGAAATTTACAAATTGCAGCAAATAAGTGAGCATACAAACTATATGATATGTAAAACTAATTATATAACAATTATTTTATACAATTTCTATTTAAATTCCAGCCAAATTCCATGTTAAAAATTAATGTCAGTTCCAATGTAAATTGTTCTTGATCAACAAATGAAGAACGAATCCCACTATAGATTTACAAATCGATACATACTAATAATAACAATATTACGATAGTGTGTTTGCCGGTTTGTCTTTATACAACTAAAATATTGTTTTAAATTGAAAAATGTTCAATGTTATCCGTAATACGTATTATAATTTTTTTTATATTCCAATATAAAATATAATAAATTAAATCTTTAGAAAGATAAAAAGTTGTGTTTTGAATTTATAAGTTAAGACTATAACTTGCATGAAGTATATTTTTTATGAATATTAAATGATTTCAAAGAAAATAACACATTTATGAGAGTAACATTATAATAAATACAATCACCCTTATCGGGAATAAAATTCCACACGGAATTTGTTCCCTTTTTAATGTGCAATTTAGGGAACAGGGAACTAATTCCGTGTGGAATTTTATTCCCGATAAGGGTGAGTGTAACGAATTTTCCATACATATTTTAAAAAACTATATTTAAATACATGTATGCCTTAAATTAATGCCAGTATATTCTTATATCAAGGACAGACATTTTAAATTTTCTTACGATAATGTTTTAAATTATATGATATTTTACTACAAATAAGCACGCGGCAAACTTAAATTTACGCCAAAATGTGCTTAGTTTAATACCAAACATAATTATTTTTATTACCCAAAATTCTTAATTCTATGAAATGCATCCTCAAACCAAGTACTATTCACGTCTTTAAATCAACTATAAAACTTTCTTATTTTTATAGCGATTGTCTTTGGCTCGAAATCATTGCCGAAATCTTAAACTTTACGACAAATTCATTGATTTTCAGTCCGCTTTTTTTTTTAGTGTACTTTTATAAAAACGACTTCTTAATTATAAAAAATGTATGAAGGCACACTACCGTAAGTATTGTTTTTTTAAATAGTAACGTATTTGTTTGACATACATATATATTTTACTTTTCAGGTGCAGTAGGCTTGTTAAAAACCTTTATTATAAAAACAAATCGGCAATAAACCTGCCGCCAGCTTACCTTCTGATAGCGAGTAATTGAATTTTTCAACATTAAAAATACTTCATAACTTAAGGCTATTGAATACTGAATTATTTTTAATAACACTGTGCTTGAAATGGACACTTTCAAAATGTAACAGAATTGAGACTTTATGGATATACCTATTTCGACATTCCTGAATCCAGTAGTGTTAGCCGTTTTTCTGGGTTAGCTCTTGTTTTCGCGATATTGGACCACAAAGTTTGTAAGGAAATCAAAGAGGTTAGTTATCTCGGAGGTAATTTTGAAGTGGAAGGCTTCGGAATACACGTTTCATTACAAAAAACGATATAAAGGGAACCATTCGAGAATTATTTTTCTCAAAATAGTCAACCACGCTTCTCACCTCCTTACAAATCGTCGACATTTTAATTTGCGTCTTTGAGAATAATATTCCTCGCGAAAAATTACTATGAGTCTCCTTACAACATATTTATGAAAAATAAACAGATTTCATAATTTAGCAGGTTTTGTGGGATACCTTTGAAATGTCTATTGACACTAACCAAAGAATAATTTACAAAAATTTAAGTCAAAAAATTTTATTACAAATATTTTCTGTTATGAGCAGAAAAATACACAAATTATGTAAAAACTCGAAATCTGCTTAATTCTCATAAAAAAGTTGAGAAAGGACTTATAGTATTTTTTCGCGATGAATATTTTTCTCAACGATGCCTACTAAAAATATCAACGATATATATGATTTTTAACATATGGTAAGATCTTATTGCATTTTTTCGGGGGTAAGGGAGTGAGAAGCGTGGACGACTGTTTTGAGAGAAACAATTCTCTAAATGTTCCCTTTATTTCGATCTTTTGACTGAAGCGTATATTCCGAAGTCTTCCACTTCAAAATCACCAAAGAGATATGTAACCTCTCTGATTTCCCAACAAACTTTGTGGTCGAATATCGCGAAAACAAGAGCCAACATAGAAAAACGGCTAATGCCATTGGATTCAGCATGGCCGAAATAGGTCTATCCATAGGGTCTCCTATCTGTTACATTTTTGGCACAGTGTAATCATTTGAATTAAATTAGTATTGAAGCCATTTTATTTTCCTTATAAACAACCTTTGAATAAAAATACTACAACAAATAAGTTAGTATTAACACAATAGTGCATTATTTCATTGCGTTCAGGGAGTCAATACAATTACGCTTCCCCTGAGGTATTATTTCCATGAATTCTAACAAGCAAACACATCAGCGCTTCTAAAAACCTATCATTTCATCATACCTTTTCGTTGCATTTAAAAGAGCATACAAATTTCGACAAATTCACTGCACAAATTCAGCGCATAAAGGGGATCATATTGATTGCACAAGGGAAGCGCATTTTGGTGGGACATTTCTTTATAAAATCACCAATGAATTCCTCGCAATAGTAAGTGCTACACCACCCTACCTTCCCTTACAAAGCTGATGAATTTTCAGCACGTTTTTTGCTGGGACAGTGGCAAAAAGGGTATAACTAATATAAATGGTATATAGGTATAAAACGAACGAAAGCACAATATATCTAGTATGACCAGGCTAAATCAAGTATTGGTTAGGATTAAAGGCCGGGTTAGGCATACGTAACCGTAATTTATCTTTACCGTTGCCGTAACGTTGCCCGTTTGAGCGATTAGACAACGTTGAGAAAACGAGTCATATGTTCTGATAACACCAACACATAAGTAAACAAAAAAGCCGCGATTTCTTTTTGTTTAGATTTATTAAAAATTATGTTTAAGGGCCTTATTCATAAAAAGTTAATGAAGGTTTGAAGACGTTTTAGCAGTGTTAAAGTGTTCTTCAAACCTTCATTAACTTTTTATGAATAAGTCCCTAAAAATAATGATTATAAAGTTGTGTTTTTTAAATCTGTGCAGAATTTACAATAAAAGTAATCAAGAAAATATCGTCGGATAAGAAGATGGGGTGGACGTCCTATAAACAATGACTGGGCGAAATCCGGCAGTTTTTAATTTGTTATTAACATTAATAAAATATGAGTTAACTACGCCAAAGCAACGGATTAGACCGGCAGAGAGACTAGCAATAACACCACTGTATGTCAAATATTGCTTTATCCTATGATTCCAAGTTGGGAAATATTAACATTCTATTCTTTAGAATTGTAGATATTTGGTTCACGGTTGTAGGAAAACAACAATTCGAAATATTATTTTAGAATGCAGTGAAGTTTTGTGGCGCTTGCTTTCGCCGATTTATTTAAGTGAACAAACTACACAGCAGTACAAACACATTGCCAATGATTTTCAACGAATGTGGGATATGCCGAATTGTGTGGGAATCTGCGATGCTAACTATACATTATATAAGTTAATGTTGGAAGTTATGGCAGCCAACACGATGGGGGTATGTCCATTAAACTTCAATTTATTTATAATCTATTTTAATAAAAACAATTTCCATTTTTTAATTTAAATTAAATACAGCTATATTCCAGTACTCTCCGTTTGGCCAATCAGTTATTTTAGGTACAGTACCTGTACCTCCTAGTAAACCATTATCGTCAGCATCCTCTGAAGTCTTTCCTCATTTTTTATTGCCGATGCGGCGTTTCACCTGAGGAATATCCTTGGTCTAAGTCAACAACTTTAGACGAGCTCAGAGACAACATCCAACGCGAAATTGCCAACGTTCCGGTCGAAATGTGAACAGGAGTGGTGGAAAATTGGGTCCAAAGAATAGATCGCTGTTGACGGGCTCGTGGTGGTCATATGACCGAAATTGAATTTCATTCTTAAAATTTGCACTATACCTGGAATTTGAAATCTATATCTTAAATATTCTGTGTTTTATTAATATATAAAATTCTTATGTCCTTAATGGAAAACCCTTTACTTATGTCTATTTCTAATGAAGAGGGACTCAGCCAAATCCAATCCAATCTCTATCTATAAATAAGTCCACGTTTGTAGAGACGCTTATATTGCTGTCAAATTAACCCACAATGAAGAAGATTGGCGCAATGATTGTCTCGTACTGTCGTCAAAAGAATCCTGAAGCGGATTATAAATTTAATTTTTAATGGAGTCAGCCGCGATCTTCATAAAACTCACCTGTAACGCCCAGCTCCTTGTCAATTTGCTTCCAAGCTTCTCGCTTTTTTCAGATGTCCTATATGCTGGATTATATTTATTGTATAAACACTCGTGCGACTGCACAAATGAAATCAAATATTCGTCTTTCATGTTTATTTGCACTTTTAAACAACAAATAATTAATAAATTATTTTCTTTATTTTTCTCGGTGAACATAGAATTGTAATTGTAAACAACATGTAGTATCAGCCGTTGTCAAATTGTACGTAAAGGGAACGTCCAATTCTGATTTCAACAGATTCAGCCGTCCGTTTACGTTTCGTTTCCGTTGGCTAATCGTTTACACTGATTTCCATATGACAGATTGAATCAACTGATTCGTTACGCTACGGGGGCGTTACGGTTAAGTTTGCCTAACTGGGCCTTAAATCAAGAACTGATTAGGTTTAAATCAAGTATTATCAGACTTAAATAAAGTATTGGGCAGGCTTAATTCAATCAAAAATTTCTTCATTGAAGCCCGTTTCACTCTCAAATTAATCCGATAAAATTCTTAAATCAATCGCTTTATGCTTAAAATAGGAATTTTTCGGCTTAAAATCAAGCCTAATCAGGCTTAATAAGCGCTAATATTAAGAATTCAGGGCTTAAAAACCCGTACTTGATTCAAGTATTTTGTACTTGGTTTAAGAAAATCCGTACTTAATGTACTTTTGACACCGCGCTACGGCTTGATTCAAGTACGGATTACTCGTTTTTTTCTTTCTGTGTACCTGCATCTTCATCTAAGTCCACATGTTCTACTTTCCATTGATTTCCAATGCTGGAGATAAGGGGATATTTCGAGATATTTTTCTGGTATTGTGCTCTCTATAAAACCTGTAATCTGATCTCTGATAGATCTCCGATTGGTACCAAATGATGATTAATGGCATCTCCTCCATGATAAATAATTTTGTGAACTGTTGCAGACATATTTCTCCATGAATATTTGGTATTATAGTATATTCGCACAGTTTCCTTGGTATATTCATTAAATTGTTTATCATCAATTTGTTTATGGCACGCAAGTACATCGATAATTGTTTTAAACAACACCAATTATTTCAGATCCCTTTTCGGAATCAGACAAGAACCTTATTGCTGTATTCCCATCATTGGTATTGCCTGATCCTTGTTTTGGTTGGTCTATAATCAACCCACATTTGAGAAATTAATCCTGAAGATGTTTCTTTTTTAAATTTCTTAAATCCTTTTTGGTGTCATTGTTTCTTATTGATCCTGTAGCTCCAAAATCCAAATCATAACTGATTTGAAGTACGTGTTTCATAAATCGTATTATTGTATGTAGTAGCGATAATCCAAATTCATATGCATCAGTATTATCTACTGATTTTAAGTATTATCTACTGAGTTTAATTTGCTTGATGTAGATTGACATATAATGCAGCTGGATGAAGCCTTTGTGTCAGCCAAAGCTTGGCCAACTTTTCCATCTATCATCGTTAGCACTAATTGGTAGTTAACTTCAATTGTCTGGCCTTCAATTTCTTCTTCTAATGGCTGCAGTCTTTTAATTTGGGTTCTTATATTATTGAATTCTTTTTTAAAGGTATCATGAGTTTCTTTTTTAAATTCAAATTTGATTGGCCTGCAGTATTTCGTAGAAGATGGTGTTTGATTTTTCCAAATATCCTTTGTCTGCATCTACTGGTCGAAGGTTCCGAGTCCTCCAAATTCTTTATCAATCGTAATGGCACAAATGACACCATGAACATATCTGCGTCTGAAGTATTTTCACATACAGATTGCTTGTATTTTTTTTGTCCAGAAGAACCATCACATCCCCATTAGACCATTTATTATTTCTTCGGTACTGATTTCCGGGCCGAAAAAGTTTCCATTTGACCTACAAACCTCCAATAAAAAATTTGGTGCCGATTGGATAACGCTTAGGTCTGCCCAAAGTTGTTTGAAAACACAAAACTCACTTTACATGAACAAAATTTGGGTTTTTATCAAATGTCACATGTTCAAGTAATTAAAAAATATTTTATTAGCATGAAAAGTTTTTAAATGATCTTTGAATAAAATTTTCTTTCCTACTTTCCTACAAGTCGTAAACAATCAAAATCGACCGAAAAACGAAAAAGTTACAGCAGTTTTCATTTTAATTTTACGTCATGACAGGGCATGCATGCACACCGACATGGCCTCTATGTACCTATGGAGACGTAAGAGCAATCACAATAAAAAATAAATAGATCACGCTTGTGCATGCATGAAAAAAAAACAACGGATTTGCATGATAGTTGATTTTTCGCATCAGTCTGACATTTTTCTACTGGTCAAATAAGAAAACATAAGCAGAACTTTGCAGCGCGCTATACCGCCATGCAACAGGGTCGTTTACAGAACGCGCTCTGTCTCCAGCCTAAGTGAATTGAGAAAGGGACAGCTTCGCACACAATTTAATTTTAGTCATATTATTATTTTATTTGTCTCCAGACCGACCACATCCAAAATGGTTACTAGATCCAGTGATAAATTTCGCACCGTAGAATCAGTTGGGCATGTATCACATACAACATCTGGAGCCAAACTGCCGTCAAACAGACAGATATTTCATAATGTGATAACTGTAATGTTTAATGCTGCGACGCTTCTGGCGTGGTGAGCTTGTGATTAATCGTTCTACACATCAATTTTTGGGCGCTCCCAAAATCCCGGCTGGTACTGGAGAAAATATGGCCAAAGTCGTTCATGATACACTCATCAAATACAGGTCAAAACACTGGATCGTGCATTTTGTTGCAGAAAAAATTAGATCGAAAATTAATCAAGTTCCCATGTTCTCATCACATGATGGAGATAGTATTGATACATGTGTTTGAGGTTAAACTTCGCCGACTTGTGGTCCTGAAGTGCCTATTTTTAATCGTTTTGCTGCCTTTTGGGTAAGTCTCGACCACAAATCGTTTAAAAACGGACTCGAAGATCCAACTGTACGCTCAAAAATAAGTAATGCTGACTGCGAAGTCATTAAGAAATTCTGCATTAAACAGCAAAATGAAACACAAATCCGAGCTGACTACAAGGAACTATTACAATTAACAATAATGTTTATTGGTGGTGTCGGCGATAACTTCCGAACAGCTGGTCCAACATCCCACGCAAGGTTCATGGGAAAAGGCATTTATGCCTTAAAAATATACCTATTTCGAGAGCAGTTTTCATTGGCAAAACGAGAGTCCAGTGGGCTACGGGATATATGTATTTTTCTCGTGCGGCTGTATGTCAAAGCGTGGTTTACATGCAAAATGCCATACGAGCACCAAATCAAGGTATACACTTGTTGAAAGACTCCAGGTATACACTTGTGAAGAAATGGAAAAATCATTTGTGGTATTTGGCCCTAGAATCAATAGCTTTGGCATTTTTCGATTCGGATGTTTCACTCGAAGAGAAACGAAAAATGGTTAGGCATCTGCAATCAACAGAGCCCGTCGTAAATCTGGAAAACGATCGAAAATTCTCCGACCCGAAACTATTGCTGTGTAATAATTTGAGCGATTTCGTCTCATACAAAACCAAACATTTTTTCGGTGCTTTTGGATTGAGTACTGAATTTTTAAAGCATGACCCATCCATTTGGGAAGATTATCAAGATACTCTCTATGTTTGTCGTAATCTGTTTGTTATTAACGACACTGCTGAACGCGGTGTACAATTTATGAATGATTACAACAGAATACTTACGAAAGACGAAGAACAATTATATTACAGTGCATTGAAGAATATCGTAGAAAATGTCCCTCACATAACAAGTCAGATCTAATATAATATTGAATTAATTGTATTTTTTGTTTTTTCACCGGTCTTAATATTTAAAAACTATTTATTAATTAATAATACAAAGAAATGTAATTTTACTTATTTAAACATACGACTTTTGAATAAAAAAAATATTTCCCCTATAAAGTGTGTTCTAAATTTTGAATGAACTTTGGGCAGACCCTAGGGTTATCAGATCGGCACAACAATTTTTATGGAAGTCTTGTAGGCCAAATGGAAACTTTTTCGGTCCGGAAATCAAAGATCGCAGCAACTTTCACTTTTTGCATCATGTGCTATAAACGGTCTAATCCCCATTTGCAAAAGAGAGTTAACTTGAAGTTTCCATATTTCTTCAAATCATGTACTCCTAAGTAGGTCTTGAAATTTTACCTCTGCCGAACTCGATGTGATTTTAATAGTGTCCGTTGGTGGCAAACAGTTCTTTTTAGCAGCAAGTATGTGATGATATGATGGATACAGATTTGAGCCTTTTTCAATCGCACGCAACCTGAGCTGTGTATATTGGTGTTTTGTTAACTTCAAATCCAAAAAAAATGCTAGTGCCTCTTCATTTGAGAACTGTTTTTCATCGCTTGGAGTTGGAATACTCTTAAAAATCCGTTTTGTTCTCAGAGGTCTGCGTTTACAACTTTTTCAACAATTTCGGCTTTTGTGCGTTGTTTTTGTAATCGCAATTGGCGTAACAAGCTTTCTGCAATAGTGATTTTGGTGGTCTCCCACAATTGTTTTGATTTGTACTTTCTGAAGATACTTGGACACTAATTTCGCCCTCTAACCATATTGCAAAGGTCTTATAAAATTTATGTTTATTCCATCTAACTTGTTTGTAGCGCTTAGTTAAGTTGTTGATGAAAATATTTACTTTATTTTGCAGTTCCAATTGTATTTCGATTGGAAATAAAAGAACAATAAATTTTTTTCCGAGTAATTTCATTAAAATTAAAAAAGTGTTCTACAGGCTGGTCGGGGCAGGTACAAAAGTATATATAGGCTTAAAGAGGACACTTTCACCTTTCTTCTGGTACCAAAATCTTATTGAAGTCTCTTGATGCTAAAAAGTTTCATTCCACTAAAATTCCAATTTGACAAAAATATAGTACCTGTGGAAATATGTTATAACAAACCACGTGTAAACAGTACAGTAATACTTTTTGCAATTTATCACGACAAAACGATGACAAAAAATTTTACTTTTGGCCAGTAAAATTCAATTCTGAACCACAGTGCGGCGCACAGTGGGACAAATTGAAGATGTACCAAGTTTTGGGGTAGTTGTTATGACACAAAATTTCAACGGTATCGGTTAAGGTTTGACCAAGTAGGAGTTCTTAAATTTTAACATTTTGGTAATTTTTTTCGGATAGGAAGTCTTTTGTGCCAGAAAAGGATGACATTTGTTACATTTACAAAGAGAGTTGGAACTTTCGGAGAACATTTAAAAAATACAATAATTGGAAGGGATGAGCATTTTACTATCATCGACAATTAAACATTTAACCCGTAAGAAACGTATAAGGCGGATAGAGTTGGTGGAGATAAAAAAAATATTGTCAAGTTTTATAAATGTTATTATACCCTGCACCATACTGTGGTCCAGGCTATTATGAGTTTGTGCATTTGTTTGTAACACCCAGAAGATGAAGAGAATGACCTATCGTGTATTATACCGATCGATTTGGAATCACTTCCTGAGTCGATTTAACCATTCCGTTTGTAGATGTATCGTTGTAATCAAAGTGCAGGTCGTATTTATGGTCCGATTGTGATGAAATTTAGCAAAGTGCTCTTTTTTGGCCCAAGGATGATCCATATTGAAATTGGTCAAAATCGGTTCAGATTTAGATGTAGCCCCCATATAAATGTTATCCCCGATTTGACATCTAAGCGCTGTAGAAACTGTATTTTATATCAGATCAGTACAAAATTTGGCAGAGAGAGTTCTATTATTTTAGTTATTTCATGAATGAATACTGCCAAATTCGGGGAAAATCGCTTCAGATTTAGATATAGTCCCCATATAAAGGGTGGTTACATTTTAAGGACCGATGTTGATTTTGAATAAAACACAAATTATTTAGGAAATTATTGTCATTTCTTTTTATTATGATAATAATGGTATGGTTCAATTATGTATGAAACAAAATATCGGCCAAATGGCGGCCGCGACCTCGGCGGCACACTTCCTTCCGATGGTCCAAATTTTCAATGACGCTGAGGCATAATTGAGGTTCTATGCCGTTAATGTGCCGAATTATCGCATCCTTTAGCTCTTGAATTGTTGCTGGCTTATCGACGTACACCCTTTCTTTCAAATAACCCCAAAGAAAGAAGTCCAGCAGTGTCCAATCACATGATCTTGGGGGCCAATTGACATCACCACGACGTGAGATAACACGGCCATTGAATTTGTTGCGCAAATGAGCCATTGTTTCGTTAGCTGTGTGGCAAGTGGCACCGTTCTGTTGAAACCACATATTGTCCACATCCATATCTTCCAAATCGGGCCATAAAAAGTTCGTTATCATCTCACGATAGCGTACACCATTCACAGTAACTGCCTGACCGGCCTCATTTCGAAGAAGAATGGCCCGATGACGTCGCCAGCCCATAAGCCGCACCAAACGAACTGCGCGAGCATGCACAGGTGTTTTCACATCTTCTACAGACCCGGTTTACTGAAATTTGCGCACAATTCTCACACATTTGGTCGATTATGCTGATCAAAAAAACATCACGAAGTGCACGAAATGCATTTTGATTTGAACGCCCATTTTCGTAAAAGGTTTAAAAAACTTTAACGCGTTGCTCGATGTGTTCCTTTCCACGGTTCAAATTGAGTTAGTCTGAAATTGAGAAATGTTAAATGAAATGCAGAAAAAAACTTGACGTTTAGGTGTGGTTCACATTCAACATCGGCCCTTACAATTTAACCACCCTTTAGAGTGATTACAACAGATGGACATAGAAAATCGCCTTAGAATTTAACGACGATTAAGAATATAAACACATATACACTTTATTGGGTCTTAGATCAATATGTATAGGTGTTACAAACAGTGTATTTATAGGTGTTATTGTTATACCCTCCTACATTGTGGAGGGTTTAAAAAACCGCAAAATCACTAACATTGTACTAAAAGTAGTTGTGGTTATACTTCAAGTGAAGGTTTACTGTTTGTGAAAAAGTTGAATTTGTAACAAAAGGAGGACAAAGTCTACGTTTGTTAAAAAGGAGGACATGTCCTCTGAATAAAGGACGTATGGTTACCCTGGTCAAATAGCCCATTTTTCCCATCCACATAACTAATTACCTTTTGTATTTATTTAGAAAATGTTGTCCAAACTGTTTCTATAGATTTTATTTCTTAACGTTTTAATTAAAAAATGTATAAAATGTTCTCAAAAATATAAGTTTTTTTCGCAATATCATGTAATATCTTATAAGGTTTAGTAATATGCGCTCTGTTGAGTGCTTTGAGGAAAATTGGTAAAGTCTGGCCGGGTGGCGCGCTGTATGTTCTCAACAAGGAGGACATCCCGTCTCGGCCCTGGGCACATGCATGGATTCCGGTTATACCAGCCGATGTGGAATCCGTGACTAAGATGCTGATGGTTTACAATCCTTCAAACTGCCAAGTGAAAGTTCGTTCGGAGGCACGCGGTATTTGTACTTATTGTCCTACGTCATGGTTTCATATGGATTCAGCAAAATCCGACTTAAGGTGTGTAAGATCGATGAGGGAGAAAATTCGAAAAATACTCCTCCAGATAACACTGGTGTGGTATCTAATGAAGAACCTACCTTTTCGAAAGTATCAGAGCAGCATGTGGCGGGTCTTGCTTTTCATCCTTTACCGACGCGCTTGGATGCGTCGAGAAGCTCTTAACCATCAGAAGAATGCTATGGTGATGAATCAATCCGGTGAGGATTGACACAGACAACTAGGCAGATATAACGGTGTTGGCGAAACCTGACAATGGTCCGGTTCCTACAGTAAAACCCTCCATCCTGAGGTGACAAAACTTGACTCAACCATGAGAAAACAGCAAGCTGGCTTGCGTCCAAACCGCTCTTGTGTTGACCACATAAACACATTAAGAATTATCATCGAGCAACCAGTCGAATGGAAAACAATCCTGCAACTTCTGTTGTGTTATAGTACGGCATTTGACTGTATAAACAGGTACTGCATTTGGGATGCACTGCGACTGAGGCGCATTGCCTCCAAGCTGATAAGGCTAATAATAGCACAGTACGACGGCTTCTGCTGCAGGGATCTTTAAAACAACAAACTATGCAACACTGGAGTACGCCAGGCTAGTCCCATCTCACCCTTACTATTTCTTATATTTAGTTCTGGACGACGTTTTAACATGCATTTTCACAGCTCTGGAAAATTTTTGAGATCATCCTCAATATCAACTCATGCAAAAATACGGTTATTTAATTCAAATGTAAAACCAGTTTTGTTATATGGCTGTGAGACTTGGCTAATGACGGAGACACTTGTGAGAAAACTTCAAACGTTTGTCAAAAAGTGTCTAAGAAGAAACCTGAAGATCTGGTGGCCAAATACAATTTCAAACGAAGCAAATATAAACAGACACGATATACCTATAGATTAAAAGGAGAAAGTGGAACATGATAGGTTACACTCTACGGAAACAACCAACTTAAATCTGCAAACAAGCCCTCCAGTGGAACACACAAGGCCCAAAGCGCAAGGAGGACCAAAACATATGTAGAAACGCTCGATAGATAAAGATATACAACAACTTGGATACTCTTTCAACAAAGTGAAAAATATAGCAAAGGATCGTAACAAATGGCGCTGTTTTGTTGAGGCCCTATGCTCCACCGGGAGCCAGAGGACTTACGAAGAAGATGTGGTGGTGGTTTATACCATATCTCCATTCAATCATGGTTCCTGGTTGAATGGATATACATATAGGGTGGCTGATATGTAATGCAACAAAGTAAAGCGCTATATTTTTAAAATTTTTTTTTTTTTTAAATTTTATTGTTCAAAAGCAAAAAATGTCGGAAATAACATAAAATTTTAGAAACAGTTTAGATTTGTTCGAATTGGCCACCTTCGGCACGAATTATGGCCTTCAAACGGCCGACATTCCCGGCGAATCGCCGTCTTGAGATGATCGATACTTTGGTATTTTTTAGTAAGAACCTTATTCTCTAAAATGCCCCAGGCGCAAAAGTCCAACGGATTGAGATCCGGAGATCTTGGTGGCCATTGTGGAGTAGAAATGAAGCGAGGAACCTCCTTTTTAAGCCATTCTTGGTTGACGCGTGCTGAGTCCTGTTGGAATGTCCATGGTCTGCGGCCGAAATGTTTGTCTGCCCAGGGCTTCAATACTGTCTTTAGGACATTTCCCCGATAATATTCGTCATTTATTTTGACCCCATGGTCGATGAATACGAGCGGGGAGCGACCATCGGCGGCGCTTGAGTTCTGGTGGCCAATCGAAGGTGTAAATTTTCAGCTGACCTCTTTGGCAAGTAAACACGATCAATTTGTTTGTTCACAAACTGCTCAATTTGGAATGGCTTCTCATCGGAGAAAACCAAATTCGGTAACTGGCCACTTTCGTGCAAGCGAAGCAACTCCTTGGCTCTTTCCAGTCTAACTTTTTTTTGTGCATCGGTGAGCTCTTGCACTTTTTGGAACTTCAATGGCTTTAGTCCAAGCTCATTTTTTAATATGTGGTGTATCCGTTCTCGCGATATGTTCAGCTCACGAGCAATTTTTCTACCACTGCGGCGTGGATTTCGATCAAATCTGGCCTTCACTTTTCGGATCATTTCTGGTGTTGCTACCGTTTTTTTTCGTCCACTTTTTGGACGCGATGCAACACTGCCAGTATCACGGTAACGAGCAATGGTACGAGAAACAAAAGATTTATTCACATTTGAATGCTGGATGACTCTAACGATAGCCACGTGTGTTTTTCCACCCAAATATAAAGCAATCACACTATCACGCTTGAATTCCATCACGAATAACTTTTTTCTGAATGCAATAGATTAAAATGCTTTTGTAAGCTTGTAAACAATAAAATGAATTGTCACTGAAATAAATCTGTCAGCTATTAGACTAGCGGTTTAGAAATGATAGCAACCTGAAGTTGGTTGCAATACATATCAGCCACCCTGTATAGTTTAGGGGTTAGGACGCCAGGGTCTAAGCTGCTTCAGGTACCTGTAATGGATGACGTGGAGCCTATATACTTGTCAAGAATGACCTTAATACACATGTACCTTCTTCCTTTTTTTAGTAGTGAAGACATAGTATCAGCCAGCCTTGAGTTAGAAAACTTCCATGTTTGGTTGGCCTCAGTTTATATGGCACATAACACTGAGACGCCACCCTGTGCACTGAAATCACTGTGATAGAAGCGGCAAACTAGAAGAACAAGTACCTAATTGTATGTACCAATGTCAATGCGCTCCATCATATGTGGGGTAGTACTTACATCAACGATTGGTGCGAATTACTTATCGAATAACCTGGAGATTTGCAATAGAGGGCATAAACCTTACTTCATTACAAGAAACAGACAGGAGGTGCTGGATGTCACCTTTGTCTCCTAGAATTTAAGTGGAAGGATTTCTGATTAGGGTTGTTTTGGATACTTATAGGTTTTCCGAACATAGATATCTTAGCTTCTGCATGAATGCGAAGCATCCTGATACCGTCTCACCACCCAATATTAGGAAGTCTAATTGGGAAAAATTTATGCACATATTCAACAGGTCTCTTCCAAAAGTCCTGAAATGAAAATGCAACTATGCGGGACATAGAGAAAACGGTAAAACGAGTTACTGGAACTCTTAACGACTCGTTACAAGCCGCATTTTCCAAACAATAGCCAAGGAGCAAACAACAGCCAATTCCATTTTGTGGATTTTTTAACCATTTCTGGCGTGGACACTTTAATTGGGCGATCACTACAGTGCTCGTCTTGACACCTCGTACGGTCCCGCTTAAACTCTACCATCCAATATTTTATAGTTGTAAACGGCGGAGCAGACTCCGCCGAAGTAGAATCGGGTTGGACTGAGACCTATCAATTAAAGTATTGTATTACATATCAGTGACCAATTTTTCCCTTGTTTACAAATTCACGTCGAAATTGAAATAATGAAATCATTATTATAGTTTCATATTCATAGAAAATTTCGTCGAAATTGAATTGTTATCGATAAATTTCGTCGAAATTGAATTGTTATCGAAAAATTTCGTCGAAATTGAATTTTCATAGAAAATTCCGTCGAAATGGAATTTTCATAGAAAATTGCGTCAAAATGGAATTTTCATAGAAAATTCCGTCGAAATGGAATTTTCATAGAAAATTACGTCGAAATGGAATTTTCATAGAAAATTTCGTCGAAATTGAATTTTCATAGAAAATTTCGTCGAAATTGAATTTTCATAGAAAATTTCGTCGAAATTGAATTTTCATAGAAAATTTCGTCGAAATTGAATTTTCATAGAAAATTTCGTCGAAATTGAATTTTCATAGAAAATTTCGTCGAAATTGAATTTTCATAGAAAATTTCGTCGAAATGGAATTTTCATAGAAAATTTCGTCGAAATGGAATTTTCATAGAAAATTCCGTCAAAATGGAATTTTGATAGAAAAATTTCGTGGAAATTGAATTTTCATAGAAAAATTTCTTTGAAATTTAATTTTCATAGAATATGTCGTCGAAATTCAATTTTCATAGAAAATTTCACCGAAATTGCATTTATATACAGGGTGGCTGATGAATATTGCTACATTAAGAAACTCAAATAACTTGTTATTCAGTGTATGGAATTCCTTTTTCTTTTATTCATGTTAAAGCTCATTCAATTTTATTAAAAATAGCTTAATTGTTTTTATAATAATTGAATTGAAATTTCCCGCTCTGCTCGTTGATGCATATGCGGCATTTTACCAAAAAGTTGTTCATTACTGCTTGGAGAGTTGCGACAGGAATAGCCGCAATTGTTTCTCGAATGGATTGCTTTAGTTCATTCAATTTTTTTGGTTTTGCTTTGTAGACTTGCTGTTTTGCAATAACCCCACAAGAAAAAGTCAGGTGCAGTAAGGTCAGGCGACCTGGGCGGGCCAACGGAATGTCGAGTTTCAGGATATCAGCTTATTGGGGAATTTTGGTCGCAATTTCGACAATGCAGCGTGATGAAACTGCACACCACCCTGTGACACGAAGTGGATGCAATTTCGTCTCATGGAGTATCTGTTTCAATGTTTTCTCTGCATGCCCTGCATTCGTCGTTTCCTGCTAGTCCTATGCGATGAAGATGTGCTTGTAAGCTGGAGTGTCCCGTTAGAACACTCATCATCTTACTAATATCGATCTTGTTTAGTTTCAGAAGACTTCTTGTTTTCTTTTCATTTGGGTCACCCCACAGTATCTTTGCAGTTTCTCCTACTGTTGCGCTATTCCACACAGTTTTGTGAGCCATCTCTGCCCAGTGCTTCAACTCATCCTTCGTGGCTTCGAAAGGTTTCCAATTTTTCAAGTTTATTACTCGAAGTTCTCTGCCCTTTGAAGCCAAGCTATTTGCCCGTTCATTTCCAATCACTCCGTTGTGTCCTGGTACCCAGCAAATACCCAATTGACCATGCATGGGCTGAGTAATAATTTATCGTTTTTTTACAGTCCAACACAGTTCTGGATTTGACCATTTCCGATGTTATTGCTTTAATCGCCATTTGGCTATCTGTGAAGATGTTGGCATATTTAGGCTTTGTCGTGTTACTGAGCCAGTTCACACACTCCGTGATTGCTCGAACTTCTGCTTGAAATACCGTGTTATGGTCAGGGAGGCGGAAGTGGAGTTCGACTTCTGGTTCATCAATAAAAAGTCCCAGACCCGTCCTTCCTCCTCGCTTAGACCCATCCGTGTAGCAGCTGATTCCCACTGGCACATGGGCCAAAGTTCCATTTTCCCAGGAGCGTCTGCCTGGCACAAACGTATCACAGTTAGCTGTAAGCCGCACTTCAGGAATGCGGTCGGATATTTCTGGCGTTTGAATGTGACCAACTAGATATTCTAAAATCTTCTAATGGTACGACTTGTGGTCTTGATTTATCCATTCACCCATCACTTGTAGACGTCTTGCTGTGAGGGCTGCCTCATACTTTATACGGATGTCTATTGGTTGGATGTGCAGTATAGTCTCCAACGCTGTTGTTGGTGCAGTTCTAAATGCCCCGCTTATGCCTAGACAGCACATACGTTGAATTTTTTGCAAAGGTATTACGTTGCACTTCTTGTGCATTGATGTCCACCACACTACACAGGCGTAGGTGATTATTGGTCTAATCACGCTCATGTAAAGCCAGTGAGTCATATTTGGACGTAGTCCCCATTTTAAACCTATAGCTCTTCTGCACAACGACCAACATCTGTGTGCCTTTGTAACTCTTTCTTCAAGATGATCTTTCCAGTACAGTTTCTGATCCAAGATTACTCCCAATTATTTTACCTTTTTAGTTATAGCAATTGTCTTATTCAGGAATCGAGGTCGGGTAAAACGTGGGATCTTCGTTTTCCTTGTAAATAGACATATTTCTGTTTTGTCTGGGTTAACATTTAATCCCCTTGGTTGTGCCCAGTTATATGCTATGTTAAGTGCCTCTTCAGCTCTTCTGCATACTAGATTTGGATAAAAGCCCCTTAGAAGTATTACAACGTCGTCTGCATAACAGACTGGTTTAAGTCCTTCATTGGTGAGGGCTTTTAGGAGACTGTGTATCGTCGTAACCCATAGAAGAGGCAATAAAATGCCACCCTGAGGTATACCACGGTTTACCTTGTCTCTAATTTTTACGTCATATGACCCACAAATAATCCACCTATTCCTTAGCATATTGTTGATCCAGTTTTTCAGCGCCCGGATAGCGGATAAGTGTATCGGTCTGTACATTGTTAAATGCGCCCTCAATGTCTATGCAAACAGCAAGTGTATACATTTCTTTACTGAAGGACTCTTCTATGTGGTGCACTGCCTCATGCAGAGCTGTTTCCACTGATCTTCATTTGACATAGGCGTGTTGTTTGAATTTTAGCCTGTCATCCGCTATTTTACCTTTGACCATGTTATCAATTATTCGCTCCATTGTTTTTAACAGGAAATAAGTAAGGCTAATGGGTCGATAAGCCTTTGGGGTCGTATAACTCGCCTTGCCAGGCTTTGGTATGAAGACCACCCTTGATTCCTGCCAGTTTTTTGGGGTATACGAATGGGTTGGACATGCAGTGAACACTCCAGCCAGATGAGTTGATACCAGATCCACCTCATTCTGCAGAAGTGCTGGAAATATTCCATCCGGTCCCGCAGCCTTAAAGAGAGAGAAACTTTTTATCGCTTCTTTAACCATACCATCTGTTATATCCGTAATAGGTACTTGATGCAATACATTTTCATTCTGTAACTGTTCCTCTGTTGGTCCAGCATTACCAGTCGGAAAATGAGTTTTCATCAAGAGCCTTACGGTATCCTCTATAGTTTCCATCCTTTTACCCGTTTCATCCACCAGTGTTTCGGTTTGGACATGAGTTTTTGAGAGGAACTTTTTCATTTTAGACATGCTGTTAACGCTGTCTACCTGTTCACAGAAAAGCCTCCAGGAGTTACGTTTCGCCGATCTAACGATTTTATTGTATTCTTTGAGTCTTCTGTGGTAGTCGTCCCAATATACTGATTGTTTTTTACGTCGAGCTCTATTGTAAAGTCTGCGGACATCTTTGCCAATCGAGCGAATTTGTCCTGTCATCCAGGGTTTCTCAAAGGCAGATTTCCTTTCTCGAAGTGGGCAACTATCTTCGAATGATTTTACAAGAGCCTCGGTAATCTTCTTAACATTGATATCAATGTCTTCTGCACATAGATAATCGCGTGTAGGCTGCCCCAATCGATTTCTAAGTAGATTTCCGAATTTAGTCCAGTCGGTCTTAGCCTTATTACGGAAACTTATGGGGTTTGGCGGTGGCCGTGCAATTTGAAACCTTATATAACGGTGGTCTGAATAGTAGTGTCCATCCGAAACCCTCCACTCATTAATCTCATCAAAAAGATTTTCTGAACATATCATTATATCTAATACTTCTTCCCTAATTTTGTTAACAAAGGTTGCAGTGTTTCCTATGTTAAGAGTTATGAGGTCATTTGTATTCAAAAATTCTATAAGGGCGTGTCCTCTTTTATTGGTGTTAGTATTACCCCAGGCGATATAAAGGAAATATTAAATTATAACTTAAATTGGGTTCTAAAGTTGATACAAATCAACTAGTACTTCGTCGGATAACCCTTCGATTCATCGGATCTCTTGCACCTGCGAGGAAGACTTTCCACTAAATGTTGACATCATTCAACGGAGATATTCTGCCATATTTCTCGAATATGCTGGAATAATTCGTCAGCATTTTTGCTTGTTTTTTTTCTCCAAAGCCCTCTCAATATCTGCCCAAAGATTTTGTATCGGATTTTATAAAGGAAATATTAAATTATAACTTAAATTGGGTTCTAAAGTTGATACAAATCAACTAGTACTTCGTCGGATAACCCTTCGATTCATCGGATCTCTTGCACCTGCGAGGAAGACTTTCTACTAAATGTTGACATCGTTCAACGGAGATATTCTGCCATATTTCTCGAATATTCTGGAATAATTCGTCAGCATTTTTGCTTGTTTTTTTTTCTCCAAAGCCCTCTCAATATCTGCCCAAAGATTTTGTATCGGGTTTAAATCGGGGCTCTGAGCGGGCCATTCCAAAACGTTTATGTTTTCAGCAGAAAACCATGATCTGACGCTCCTAGCTGTGTGTTTTGGATCGTTATCCTGCATAAACACGAATGGAGTGGGAATGTTTTCGTCCGCAAATGGTTTCATTGTATTCCCCATAATATCTTTGTACAAATATTGATTCATTCTTTGAGTTATCCCACGAATAGGACCTACACCAAACCACGAAAATGCAGCCCAAACCATCATATTACCTCCACCATGCTTTATGGTCTTTAAAGTATACCGAGGGTCGAGTTCTTTGTTTGGAGGACGTCGTACACATTTTTTTCCATCCGACCCAAACAAATTAAATTTGGATTCATCACTTCACAGTATGTGTTTCCAAAACTCTAATGGTTTTTCTGCATGTTTCTTTGCAAAATTAATTGTACTCTTTAAATTTTTTTCTTGAAACATGTTGGTTTTTTTCTAGCAATGCATCCACGGAGTCCACCTTCAAGTAATCGTCGCCTTACGGTTCGAGTAGATATTTCTCTGCTGATTTGTTGTGAAATTTCGTTGTGAATCTGTTTGAGGTCAGAAAAGTATTTGCCTTGCTCTTTCTACAAATTATCCGATCTTCTCCCGTTGTAGTTTTCCTTGGCCGTGTCTTCCTGTTTTTAGCATATAGCATTATGAACCATCGATTTCGAACATAATAGTTCCGTCGCAATGGCCCGAATCGATTTTATTTCCTATATGTACTTGCATATTATAATTTTGCGCAGTTCCGGAGTACTGCTCTTTTTGCGCCTAAAAATAATTTTTTTTTTTTAATTTTACCAATTAAGTGATTTTAATACTCTATTGCACTTACCACGTTTTTTATACCCTCACTTTAGTGTGACGAGGGTATATATCATTTGCTACGGAAAAAAGTGTAACACGTCGAAGGAGTGACCTAAGACCCCAAGTATGTTCGGAGGAAATCAGTTTTGGGTCATTTTAAGTCGAATGAGCAATGTCCGTCCGTCTGTCTGTCTGTCTGTCTGTCTGTCTGTCTGTCTGTGTGTCTGCTGGCTGGTGCGCACGATAACTCTCGAAAGGAGTAACTGATTGACCTCAAATTTGGTATGTGGTAATATTTTTTTCTATCTCCGGCTAAGTTCGAAGATGGGCCATATTGGTCCACTCCTTCTAGTACATCCCCCACAAAGGGTTAAAATGTTGTGAAATATTGATTCTTTAATAACTGCTATACTACTTATTCGAATCTTTTGAAATTTCACACATAGTATTAGCTTATTAGTCGTTATCAACTCGAGAAAAATGGGCGAAGTCGCCACGTCCCTTTTGGTACCTCCCACACAAATGCACCATTTTGCACCAAAAGTTAACAGCTTATAACATTAATAACAGTGTATAAAAATACTTGAAATTTTGTACAGTATTATGCTTTTATATTGCCTACAGTCCAGGGAAAAATGGGTGTTGTTGCCACGCCCCTTTTGGTACCTCCCACACAAAGGTACCTTTTTGCACCAAAAGTTAACAGCTTATAACATTAAAACCAGTGTATAAAAATACTTGAAATGTTTTACAGTGTAATGTTTTTATAGTGTCTATAGCCCTGTGAAAAATGGGCGTTATTGCCACGCCCCTTTTTGTACCTCCCACACAAAATACCCAAATCATACCACAATTTTATACCAGTGCACATATATGCTTATAAGTCGGCACAGTGCAATGAATTTAAGTATCTAATGTTCAGCGAAAAAAAGGTGTATTTGATAAACCCCTTCTGGTACCTCCCACACAAATTGACAGAATAATTCGAGTAATATTCAATATTACATTACTCACAAAGTGAGGGTATACCTTAGTCGGTTTACCCGACTGAAACTTTCTTACTTGTTTTCTATTTTCGTTTACTCAAAAATTTTTATAATATTCTCTGTCCTTAACATTACATTATTATATTATTATTCTGTTTTCGTATTCAGTAGATCAAAAAAACAAATGTCAGACTGTGTTATTATAACAATACTAGGATACAATATTATTATCAAAATGTTAATATTATCTTTACAAACTACAAACTAACTAAACTTGATATTCTAATTTTTATTTCCATAGACATTGAGCATCCATGATGCATCAACCACGTTACAGCCCAGGTCCAGCAATGGCTCCCGTAAATCCCCATAGTGGACTCATGAGGCCACCAATGCAGCAGCCGCAGCAATTGCGTCCTCAAACCTATTCTAATGTAAGTACATAACAACTGATGATAATCATATTAAGATTTTGATAAATTGAAGAATAGAAGAAAAGTACGAGAAACGTTTGAAGATTTCTTTTGATTTATTAAAGAAACAATCAAAATAATTTATATTTATATCTTATTTGCAGTTATAATCAATAATTGATGTGCATAAAAGTAAAATGATTACTGCAAACATTTTACTGTTCGGCCATTGTACCGATAGATGTTCTATCAATAAATATAATGGTTCTATCAACAACATAAATGCTATTGCAGAAAAAGTTAGTTATCACAAAAGAATTGTTATCTCTCCAACCACAAACTAGTTTTGTCAACCGAATTTTTATAGTTGTCAGTAATATTGTATTTTCGTTTGTTTTTATTTCAATAATATCTTAATTGTAATTGTAACAAATAATTAATCAGTAAATTTTAAAATGATTACTCCAAGCAAATTATTCTATGGACCATTTGATGGTACACGCTGAAAAAAAATCGCTTCTGTAGTATATTGTTCCAAACATATTCTGCTGGAAACATACATATGTTTAGGGTACACTCCAAATATATAATATTTGACACTCACAAATATAATTTGTTTGTAAGGACGTTGTTCTAAACAAAATTATGTTCTCATCCCAATATTTTTTTATTTGGAAATAATATTTCCAAAACAATGACTAATTTGTATTTAAGTATTTTGGCAATGCCTAAATTTAAAGGAAAGTCTTCAGTTTTTTTAGAAATTTAAAGGTTGATTTTTTAGAAATTGTATATGTTTGAAAAATAATATTAAAATTTTAATCGTATAATCTTGGGTAACGACAAATTGATGAATTGACAATTGGACTATTTATAAATTAAAAATAAATGTGCTGTAAAACAAAAGAAAATGCTGCTTACGACATTTTTACCTATAAAGTATAACGCAAAATCTAGGAAAATTATTTTGAATATAATGTATTTGGATAAATTCTTAAACAAATCTTTGTTTGTTTGTAAACACTTATTTTATTTGCGACAGTAAGTTCGCAAATATATTTTGTTGTAATATATTAATATATGCGTATTTGTTCAAAAATATATAATATTTAAAAAATTTGGTTCCAAGTATATTTTCTTTGAATTCAAACATATCAAAAATGGCGATTTTCCTCCGTGTAAGAGCTACTAAAGTAATGGTACTAGCAACTATAGCACTTTAGTTGTTGTCAAATTTTTTTCTATATGTGCTTAAAATATCCTCATTGTACGTCTTCTTTCCCAAAAGAAAAAGGTCTAAATTAATTTAAAAGTTAACAAATTACACCAAATGTTGGCCCTTCCGCTACTAAGACACAAGTGGGCGGTCCGGTCTGTCCGTCCAACAAGCGTAGCGAAAGGAGTTTAGCTGCATTGCCACCGTTTCATTTCGTTTGTGTATGTGGAAGTTTTAATTATCTCTTAAATTATTATTAATTACTTAGAGTAGTAGTAGTAGTAGGTATTATGAATATTGTTGCTGGGGAGCAGAAGGAGTAGGAATGCCTTACACCAGAAATTACTATCTTGTGTAACATTCATTTCCATTCCTCATTCTCTCCAGACATTCCACAACCACGACGCCTTTGTTTGCGTAGGAAGTCATTCAGTTTCACAGCGAGGCAGAGGAAGAACTCAATAAGTCGCTTCTGGTGTCGCCCTCGCCCCTGCTACTGTTTCAATTTTGCCCTGGTTCTTTGGAGGAAGTTTCCATTAAAGACACTCGTACGCACTTTGCATGTCTTACAAGATATTATTATTAGTGTTATTATTAAAGTTGATGGCGAAGTGAAATATGAATTCTTTGACAGTTTGAATTGCAAAGTTTTATATGAATTCGAAAGATGACAAGTGGGGGAAATCGAAACAGTTTTTTGCTAGCATATCAAGTGATGCTTTTAATGGGTATCCAACAGGGGGTGTGTCGGAAACTATTGTTTACCCTCCACAGAGGAGTGATATACATACATACATCAGTAAATCCGGTTGTAATTCCAATATTGATAAGGTTACAATTTTATTCAGACCGGTCAAATCGCCTTTTGTAAACGTTTTCGTAGGTGCCCGGGTATAAACCCCATAACGAATATGGGGCCTATGACATTGCAAATTTGGGCCGCTGTGGTTTGTGGCTTTATTCGCATAGACCTGAAAATCGCACGACCACCGATAGGTCAGCTTCAAATCGCACGTGTAGAATATCCAATGTGATATGAGCTGTCTGACCAATAGAGCAGTACTATTAATATTATCCAATTCAATGACGACGATGGCCTGACCAACGTCGATCTCAATGAAATATGGACCGATGACGCTGCCAGCTTAAAATCCACATCAAGGAGATACATTTCCGGGAAGCATTGAACGCCCTTCACTATAGGATGGGGGTATACTTACCTTCCGTTTGCAACACCTCAAAATATTGAGTTGAAACCCTATAAAGTATACAGTATGGGGAACTCCACGACAAATTCAAATGTTTCAAAAAAATTTCCATTTTGATTTGACCATTTTTTATTTTTTTGGTACACCTGAAGGAAGGCTTTGTGGAATTTGTTGAGATTTTTCCGATAACTCGTTCAGAAGTTATGGATATTTAGAAAACCGTTAACATATCACTCTGTGTATCGGGTTGCTGGTCAAAACTTTCCGATGGCCCGATTTGAACAGAAAAAAAAATTTAAAAAAAATATAACATTTGTTGTGTGTGCGATTTTTAAGTTTTACTGTATAAATTACATTTTTTATATTGATTATACTCTCTGATGTTTGCGAATTATTTGTTATTTTAAACTTCTATTAATTCTCTAATATAACGGGTGATTCAAGTAGAGATACTTTTTTCAATAGCCTTTTTTGACAGATCACGTGTGAGTCGCGTCATGCTGTTATGTTATTTTTGTTAAGTATTGTTTGGCAGTTTATCATGGAAAGTCTTACGCCTGAACAACGTTTACATATCGTTCAACTTTATTACTAAATTTCACGTTTTGTGAGGAATATGTTTCGTGCACTTCGCTCAACTTATGGTCAACATAATCGGCCTACTGAGCGTACTATTCGAATATATATTCGCATATATTTTGCTTGTGGCTTGATGGCTTCGGAATAGATGTTGCACGCCAAAGAACAAAATAATGGAGACACTTCAGGAAGTATTTCTTCCAAAACACTCACCACCCCTGCTTATCCCCTTACACCTGATAATCAAAAGTAATAGAAATCGATGGATATTTTAGGCGAAGTGTTCGACAAAAAGATTCCCTGTAAAAAATCACTAAAGGTTCCCACAATGACTATTTACCATTTTTTTTAATATATTCGGGGGAGTCCTACTTCGTTTACGACATTAAAATATTACTTGGCAGAGTTTCAACGATACCGTCCGAACAGGCAATTGAAGTGCCCTCTCCAAATAAAGAAAATCCACTAAATGGTATTGTATCATCGTTGTCGTATTGAAGCGTTTCTTCAGGTGTACTAAAAAATATAAAAAAATGGGAAAAATCACAACCAAAATTTTTTTGAAACCGTCGATTTGTGGTGGATTTCCCCATATACATTATTGGTAGTCGTAAAATTCTGAATGTAGAATGTAGAGGTCGCTCTAAAATATTTTTAGTATAGCCATATTCTGTAACTAATTTTGCTGGAACTTTGCAGCTCTTGTTCTATTTTTAAAGGAATTCGCTACGAAGGAACCATATCGCAATCCCTGGTGGAGTGTATATAAAATTCGGCCCGGCCAAACTTACAGCCATTCTTACTAATTGTAAAAACATTTTATCATTTACATGTGTTTTTGAACGCTATATCCGTCCATAGTGATTTGGCGAAACCGACTGAATAAATGATAGCCAATTCAGCAGATGTAAATAGCAACAAACACATGTTAGCAATATGACCGCGATCAATTGTCAAAGTTCTGAAGTTCCTTTTGAAAGACACATGCAAACGAAATCAGTGAAATGAAAATCTATTGTAGGCCAAATTTGTTCTGGATTTTCTTAAATGGTAAGAATGGTCTACACTGTCTCGATTATTTGCACCCGTGGCACATTTTATGTGGTTTATTTACAACCTACATAAGTCCCAAGGACCACCACCACACATGTTTTGTATAAATGCCATTGCCATAGAAATTTATTCTTTATTGATAATATGTATGTATGTATGAATTGCTAAATGTATTTTATTTGCTATAATTATTAATAATATTTGGTAGTTAATAAGCAAATCACGTCTTAATGAAACATCACGTGGCAGTATTTATATGAATGTACACTCAGAGAAAAATCTCTGTCGTGCGGTATAAAATATAATAGAAAACCTGTAAAGAAGGAATAAAGTCGGGCGGGGGCAACTGTATAATCCAATACACAACTTTTTATCAGAATAGGTACACTACGACTTAAATTCACAACATCTAGAGATATGTTTTACATTTGTGATCGATATCTAAATGTGAAGCCATTTTCTTCAAAATTTGCAGCGTTCGTTCTTCGATCAATAAACTCCACTCTGCCACATTTCATAACGATCGGGGGTTAAATAAAGCTTCTATGGCACTTTGATAAATAAATCTCAATAGATTTTTTTATCAAACTTAGTATTCTTCGTTTCTGTTTCAAAAGAGTATAATGATCGAATGTAAAATAAAGGTTTTGTAGTACGTTGACGCCCAATCGGAAGGTACGTATAAATGGAGGCTGTATCTAAATCTCAACCGTTTTATTTAAAATTTTATAGTATTTGTTCTCGGATCTTTTATGCCAAATATGGCAATGCACAGATGTTAACTACGCCTTCTTAATCTGAACCAATTTTCTTCAAAGTTGGCTATCTTCGTTTCTGTCTCCAAAAACTCGTCTATGCCAAATTTTATAATGATCGGATGTAAAATAAATCTTCTCTAACACGTTGATACCAAATAGGTAGGAACATATATTGGGATATAACTAAATCTGAAGCGATTTCTTTTAAATTTGACAGTGTTTATTCTTGAACCAATGAACTCCTTTGTGCCCAATTTGGTAAAGATCAGATGTAAAATATAGCGTAGAACTTCTATAGCGCTTAGATGGCGAGGAGGTATATATGGGGCCTATATCTAAAACTGGACAGATTTTCACCAGTTTCAAATGGGCCAAAAAAGGGCGCTGTGCTAAAATGCATCCGATCCGATCGTACCATAAAAACAGGGTTTTCCATTAAGGACATAACATAAACTTTGCCAGAGCCCAGTCGGAAAAGTTTCTGCGTTTCAAATGATCAAGTGGCTTTAGTTCTCGTGGAATCGACTGATTTGGCTCATTTTGAATGGATGATACACTTACGGCTGCGATATTTTCGTCGCTTCGAGCGGTACGGCGTCTCTTTCGCGCCGGAACATCCAAAAGTGAAAATTTGGTTAAAATTTATCCACTATAGCACGCACAGCCAGTCGGGTGGAACGATTATTAAAGTTGCGACCACCGACTCTGAATTTCGGTAGTAATTTTTAATGATTTCCAAACGTTGCTCGTAAGTGAATGAAAATGTTGACTTCGACTAACGTTTTGACAATGAAAGATCATTAAAAATGTTTGAGGGTGTGTTGACATAAAGATACGAAATTGTTATGTCCCTATTAGAAAACCCTATACATATACAGAAAATCAAAATGACACAAGCAACTGGTGAGCGATACAGGGTCTCCCATATTCGACGGACCCATCTGGCAACGCCATAACTTTTGACAGAGATGTCAGATCGCTTAATGACATACCGCGTTTGAAGCGTCAGTCCAAGCAGATTTTTACCATGGAACAATACACGCCACGCGAGCGCTCTGAAATAGTTGAAATTTACATTCAACAGAAGAAGTCAATTGTGAAAACTCAACGTGCTTTTAAAATATTAAAAAATGTGAGAAGTGCGCCTTCTAAGAACACCATTAAGCGTTTATACCAAAAATTTTCGACTGGTGAGGCACTTTCTAATCCGAAGAGGCCAAATAAAAGTCGACCAAGGCGATCGGCCGAGAATATCGCTGCCGTACGAGCCAGTGTTGAGAGGTCCCCAAGAACATCCCAAAAACGCCGTTCTCAGCAGTTGGGCATGGCTCGGTCCACTTTACAACGGATTATTCGCGTTGATTTGCATTTGTTCCCGTACAAAATTCAATTGACGCAAAGATTGTTGCCTGCGGACAAGCCTCGTCGATTGGAATGGGCCCAACGAGTCCGTGGGTCCGTCGAATATGGGCAACCCTGTATATTTTGAAAGGGCTTTAGAAATTTTAACACTCCGATTTAGTCCGAACTAAAAAGGTATCGTGAAGTTTTTCCGTCGATTCGTAACAATCATGAATGGGACATGGGCCCACCTCTTCACACCTGAGACAAAGAAACAGTCGTGGTCAGGGGACTGGAATGGAAAATCGTGTCCAAAAAAGGACACAATACTCAAGACAACGCAGCAGTTCACACATCCTCTGCTGCAATGGTTAAACTCAATCCTTATTATTCGCAAGATTTAGCTCCCACGGATTATTTTCTATTTCCAAACTTTGAACAAAAAATGCCTCGGAGATAAAAGCTTTGTCAACAATGAAGAGATTGAGTCTACGGTTGATGGCTACTTTATCGTTGAGAAAAGTTTATCGAGCTAAAAGGAAATTATGTTGCGAAAAAAAGAAAATTGTTTCCAAATTTGTCTTATTTTCTTTGTTAGGTAGACTAATTTTTATCGTTGTTCATTAATAACCTTCTGATTATGATACGTATATCAGCGAGCTTTGCGTCAACTGACCTTCATAGATTTTTCAGCAGGGGAACTTCCTAAGTGTTCTATCTCCTCTTCTGCTGTGAAATTTCTTTCATGAACAGTATAAAAATACTTACTCTGGTTACGGTGAGTGTTGAGGTTTTTGCTTATTGAAATGTCGTGGCAGTAGCCCTTCACTGCAGCGCGAAATGGGCAGCATACTCGTACAATAATGTTCTTTGTGCGAACCGACTAAGCAACACATCCTGTCCTCCGTGTACTTTCTAGCGGCGTTTCTGTTAGTCCGCCTCCTACGAGAGTCGAGGAGCTTGTTGTATGTATACTGTAAAAGTACAGAAAAAGATCTTATAACGAGGGTTGCTACATATATTTCTGTAGATTCCTGGCGCCATCTGACATTTCCATTGGAAAGTTAGACATTTTTCAGCATAACTTCACTCAGACCGTTTTGTCATTTGAGCGCGAATTGTTTTGGTTGGAAATTCATCTCCAAAACATCGTTTTTGAACGCTTCGACAGCTGCTTCAGGCGTCGAAAAACGTTGACCCAGCAGTTTTTACTTGATGTGAGTGAATAAGAAGAAGTCATTGGGTGTCAATTCAGGGCTGTACGGCGGATGACCCATCAATTCGACGTTTTGGCCGGTCAAAAAGGCGCTGGTTTGAGCCGATGTGTGAGAGCTCGCATTGACATGGTGCACAATGATACGTCTTCTCCGAAGACTTCAGGCAAACAAATTGTGGTGAACCACTCAGAATTGACCGTCCCACGTTGCTCAAGCGGAGCAGTCGCCACATGACCAGTTTTGCCGAAGAAACGGGCGACCGTTTGCTTCGAAGTGCTTCTTCCACGAACAACTATCGTTGGATTTGGCTCGTCTTCGAAGACCCACACGGTCGATTGCTGTTTGCTGTTTCGGGCTCATACGCATATATCCAAGATTCGTCAGCTGTGACGATCTTATAAACGTCTTTTGAAGCACCGCGATCGTATTTTTTCAAAATTTGTTTGCATCAATCGACACGAGCCTTTTTTTGATCGATTGTCAAATTGTGCGGGATCCAACGAGAACAAACCTTTTTTACGGCCAGGTATTCATGCAATATCGAATATATGCTGGTGGAAGAAATGCCCAAGGATGCCTCTATCTTACGGTATGTCGCATGACGATCTTGCATTATCAGTTCACACACGGCATCAATGTTCTCTGGCACAACGGCCGTTTTTGGATGACCTTCACGACCTTCGTCTCTGAGCGAGCGTCGGCCATGATTGAATTCATTAAACCAGTTTTTCACAGTGCTATAGGATGGTGCCTCATCGCCATACAAAGGCATGTCACTAGATATTGTTTTATAATATTTGTCAGGAATGAATTTGTCGAATTTTTCAGAAGGTCCTGTCAAAGCTAGATGGCACAAAAATATAATAGCTATCACTTTGGTTATTGATAGCCCCATTGTAACTTAAAAATTTTATTTTCTCTGGGTAATAAAGACTTGCAGTCTTTCAAATGTTCAATTGTCGAATTTTTACAACTTCCAGTCTTGGAAAGCCAAACGAGATTGTCTGCAATTTGTCGGGTGTCTACAAAGACTCATTGTGTAAATGACTGTCTAAATGAAAATATGGAAGAAAATGTCGTCAATTTGACTTTATGTAGCCATAAAGATTTTCTTTTTGGCCTATTTGAGGAGATTTATGCACAGCGAGAATGATACAGACATTCGTATGTACATACACAAACGAAGACAATAATACAACTGCACATACATATATTTACATTAGGGCGGGTCGATTTAAAAATCGCCCATTGCTTAGTGAAAATCGTATTCTAGGGATCAAAATAAGAAACTTTGCCGAAGGAACCATACCTCTAAAACGAATTCTGATGGCCCGGAAAAAATCCCACTTTGACCCATTTAGAGTGCTCCAATCGAGTTCAAATGTATGGAACCCCCAGGGGGTTCCAATGGGTGTGCCACTGGCATGGGTGGGTCGGGCCTCCAAAGTTAGTGGGGGTCGGTCATACATTTGGACTCGATTGGAGCACTCTAAATGGGTCAAAGTGGGATTTTTCAAAATTTGCCCCAACCCAAAAGTTCGACCCAAATTCCGGGACATCAGAATTCGTTTTAGAGGTATGGTTCCTTCGGCAAAGTTTCTTATTTTGATCCCTAGAATACGATTTTCACTGAGAAATGGCGACTTTTTTGCCTCCCCACAAATCGACCCGACCTAATTTACATACATGTAAGTACTTAATCATACACAGATGGAGAGAGGCAAACAATGTGTTTTGCCATAACTGGACTTCTTCGAAAATATTGTCATCAACAGTTTTGTGTATGTAGATGTATGTGTGTGTGTATTGGACCACGACACATGTATACCCTCACACACATTGATCAATAAGGACTATTATCACTATTATGACCATTACTGCAATTTTAGCCAATCTTTTCCCCTCTAAAAACAAACTGCCTCCTCACATGAGCCACACAACACAGCCTTGTGGCCATTTTCAAACCATCAGAAACAGACAAACGGACGTTTGCCCTCGATATTGAATAAACGTAAATGTAGACTGACACACAGACATGGACGGACGGACTCGCCCCATTTACCGGGGCTCTACCGCCGCATGAAATCTTAATAATGTGTTACGCATTTTAATGATTATGTCGTCCTTTTGGTCAGGGCCAGAAAAAAATAATCATCTCTCACCCTTAGACGGAACAACACAAAAGCATTTCCATTTAAACCACAAATGTCGGTGATTGTAGGCCGAGAAATAAATTCAGCCAAATGCAAACAAACACATAGACGCACCTAGAGAACCAAAAACGAACACATTTACCCAAACACACATTCATATTTATAACATACGAGTACAGAGTCAGCAAAATTATTTATGATTTCTTTATATATACTCATTAACTCCTGCTGGAAAAAGGATACAGTGGTGCGGGCCACATGGACCGTATACGACTTTATTTCAAGAATTCAGTTAATGAACTTCACCCATCCGGCGGCACAACAATGAGCGAAGAAACGAACGAACAAACGTGCCATTGAATGTGTGTGGAACCGCAAAAAGTTTCCCCTGAAATTGTTTGCCGCAATCAAATGGCGTTTCCGACGACGGCGCAGCCACCGCTGCCGCTGTTGAAGAGAAATTATTATGACATAAAAGAAAAATTAAACCTTTTTAATTATCCAAACAAACATCAAATAATTAAGGGAAGTCATAAAAGCCAATATCATTAAATCATTATTTCATAGACATGCAGATATGACTAGGAGTACATACATACATATAATGTATGTGTTGAGTGAAAGAATGCGAGGGGTCTCTCCTAACTGTACATTAATAATTTGTATTTTGTTTCTCTCAAAAAGCACAAAAAAAATCCAAAATTTTAAAATCCTTTAGAATTTCGTCACTGGAAGAGTGTCCCATAGACATGGGAAAATCTGTACATATCTCTATTCTACACGGGGCAAAATCGCCTTTTTGATATGTTTGAATCGAAAGAAAATATATTTGCAACACAAATTTTTAAATATTATATATTTCTTAGCAAATAAAATTTATTTGAAAATCAATAAAATATATTTAGAACGCATATATTTATATATTACAACAAAATATATTTGCAAACAAATTTTCACAAATAAAATACGTGTTTAAATGCAAATAATATGATTGTTTAAGAATTTCTCCAAATAAATTATATTTAAAAGCAAATTTCAAAACTTTTGCTGAGTATTTCGAATTTCAGTTTTAATTTTTCCTTGGTTTCGAATTGTACCTCCCAGTTATAATACCATATGTAGCATTAATTTCTGTTTTAAATCAATTATTTTAAATTTTTGAGTATTCCAAGTCATCATTTGTTGTCAGTCTTCCAAATAATTTATTTTGATCCAAGATTATACGATTTAATTTATTATTATTTATTTGTTTACGAACATTTGTCTAAAAAATTAACTTTGAGTTGCTGGAAAATTTAACACGATTAAGGTATCGATGTATTTTCTGAATATTTAATGCAAATAAATATTTGTTTCGGAAATAATATTCCCAAACAAAAAACATACTGGGATGTAAACAAAGATTTGTTTAGAACAACATCTTCCCTAATAAATGATTTTTGTGTGTACAAAATATTATATGTTTAGAGTGTACCCTAAACATATATACATATGTTTCAAGTCAATTAGTAGACTGCAACATTTTGCGATTTCGTATAACTGTTTTTTTTCGGAGGACGAACTCAGGCCCGCTTTTCTCAAATCCATTATTTCTTCTTCTCTTGAAAGCGGTTCGATGTCTGGCCCTTTTCCCCGTTTTATCACAAAGTGTACGATATTTGAAAATATATTGTTCTGCATAAGAATTATTCAATTTGAAAGCGTTTTGTCCCACATTTGCTCTAAAAATATGGGATCAGGAATTTTGAAGACCCTCTATTACTTAAGTTCTAGAAGAGGGTTTCAGTTTTGGACATTTGTAACCAAAAATACTATATTAGAACTCCTCATTATTTTCACCCTATAATTATACCCTCCATTTAGTGTGACGAGGGTATATATCATTTGCTACGGAAAAAAGTGTAACACATCGAAGGAGTGACCTAAGACACCAAGTCTGTTTGGCGGAAATCCGTTTTGGGTCATTTTAAGTCGAATGAGCAATGTCCGTCCGTCTGTCTGTGTGTCTGCTGGCTGGTGCGCACGATAACTCTCGAAAGGAGTAACCGAGTGACTTCAAATTTCGTATGTGGTAATATTTTTTTCTATCTCCGGCTAAGTTCGAAGATGGGCCATATTGGTCCACTCCTTCTGGTACCTCCCCCACAAAGGGTTAAAATGTTGTGAAATATTGATTCTTTAATAACTGCTATTGTACGTATTCGAATCTTCTGAAATTCCACACAAACTATTAGTTTGTTAGTCGCTATCAACTTGAGGAAAATGGGCGTTATTGCCGAACCCCTTTTGGTACCTCCCACACAAATGCACCATTTTGCACCAAAAGTTAACAGCTTATAACATTAATACCAGTGTATAAAAATACTTGAAATTTTGTACAGCGTAATGTTTTTATAGTGTCTATAGCCCTGTGAAAAATGGGCGTTATTGCCACGCCCCTTTTTGTACCTCCCACACAAAATGCCCAAATCATACCACAATTTAATGTCTCATAACGTTTATACCTGTGCACATAAATGCTTATAAGTCGGCACAGTGCAATTAATTTAAAGTATCTAATGTTCAGCGAAAAAAAGGTGTATTTGATAAACCCCTTCTGGTACCTCCCACACAAATTGACAGAATAATTCGAGTAATATTCAATATTACATTACTCACAAACTGAGGGTATACCTTAGTCGGTTTACCCGACTGAAACTTTCTCACTTGTTTTAATCTAAATTTAATATAATTTCAAAAATCTACCCGGCCAGAAATTTATGACGGTACCACGAAAAAGGCGTTGTGAAAGCACTGTTTTGGGACGCTTTCACAACGCTTGCCTAAAATGTCTTTAAAGCGCTGTTTCATGATGGATTTACAATTCTTGGAGAACAAATAATTTGAGAAAAAGAATCCTTTTTGTAAAGTTAGTCATTAAATCGATACCTCCATTCCAAAACATGCTAAAACGAAACAGCTAGGTTTTTAGTGTACTATGTATAAAAGCAAAAAAAACTAACTTAATAAAATTTTTAAAATAACGTCACCAGCATACAACAAAACATTTGAATTGTGTGGCTTTCCGATTATTTAAGTAAAATAAATTAAACTATTTTCTATGAAATTTATGTGGAACATCTTTTCCTGCAAAAAATTAGGCTTAATTCCGAAAAAAACGAAAACGATTTTTTTAAATAAACATGTGAAGTATATGTCATTTCTTCAAAAACTACGATTTTGTTATCAAAATTTAGAAGTTCCTATGAGGAACTATTCTTTTTGTTAAGGTGGAAATTGTATTTTCTTTAAAAGACTGCAGGATTCGCTTTTACAGTGCATTTTTGACATGCAAAAACCCAGTGCTACCTTTACAACATCTAAAGTATGAACAAGCTGGGATGTTACAGGGACAATTTAACTTATGAATTTATTTAAATGAATACCTTAAAAATAACATATTTCATTTGATTCATTGATTTCTAAATACTATTTTTTTTGGGAATAATTACCTTCAAACCATCGGAAAAGCGTCATGAATTTTGTTTTTACAGCGTTTCTAAAGCGTTGTTAAGTACCGCCGTCACACCGTATATCGGTGTTATCATTTTGACGCTTTTACAACGCTTTATCCCACCGTGTGATGATGGTGCACAGTGCTTTCACGACGCTTTGAGGATGTTATTTTTCTGGCTGGGTAATTTCAGTTTTTTATTATTGCCTTTTAATCCAATTTATGGGAGCCTTTTTTATAAAGACTCCTATATTTGGGTCTATGTGGATCCCAATGTACGAACTTTTCAAATCTAGTATAATTTTGAATTTCAATTACCCTTCTTTTTATATCAGAAAGAACGAATGATAAATTATAGGAAATCTTATTTTTAAACATATAAAAAAAAACAGGAAAAGTTCGTTGCAAAAAATAATTGTGTTTTTTTGTGATTCACTCTATTTGTAGTAAATGGTAACTTAATAGACCACAACCGTTATCATCTACTTATTTATAATATAGGGTGATCTAAGTAGATAAACTTTTTTCAATAGCCTTTTTTTTGACAAATCACGTGTGAGTCGTGTCATGCTGTCATGTTGTATTGTTTGGCATTTCATCGTGGAAAGACTTTCGCCTGAACAACCTTTACAAATTATTCAGTTTTATTATCCAAATAATCGTTCGCCAATTGCGCTAAGTAAATTTTTTTTTATTATTTTTTATCACTAAGGAAAGTAAAATTTTTGGTCCCAGGTTGTCCTATTTTGATTCAAACAGATCGAATTTTAACCAGTAAGGAAAGGCAGAAAGTCGGGCGGGGCCGACTATATTATACCCTACACCTCCCTTACAATGCGATAAAGGTCATTGCGAAAATAATTTGGAATAATTGGTAAGTAGGCAGGAACATATAATTCTGAGCCGATAATCGCTAAATTAAGCAATATTCGTTCCCAAATTGAGAAACATCTTTCGGGAAAATATTAATGATCGAAAGTAAAGTACAACTTCTATAGCGCGTTGATACCAAATCAGGAGGAACATATCTATGGAGGTTATATATAAATCTGAACCGATTTTCCCTGAATACTCATTCATGTAAAAAGACCTCTTTCTGTATAATTTCCTACTGATCGGATATAAAATACAGTCTCTACAGCGCTTACATGTCAAATCGGGGGTAACATATATATGTGGGCTATATCTAAATCTGAACCGATTTCTTCCAAATTTAACAGTGTTCATTCATATAGTAAGAGACCTCTTTCTGCTGAATTTCATACTGATCGGATATAAAATAAAGATTTTACAGCGCTTACATGTCAAATCGGGGCTAACATATATATGGGGGCTATATCCAAATCTGAACCGATTTTAACCAAATTAAATAGGGATCGTCCTTGGGCAAAAAAAAAAGATATGTGTAAAGTTTCGTCAAGATCGGGCCATAATTGCGACCTGTACTTTGATTACAAGAATACATCTACAGACAGACGGACAGACAGACGGACATAGCTAAATCGACTCAGAAAGTGATTACAAGTCGATCGGTATAATAAACAATGGATCTATCTCTTCTCCTTTTGGGTGTTACAAACAAATGCACAAAGTCATAATACCCTGTACCACAGTGTGGTGTAGGGTATAAAAATTTATTATTACATTATATCTTTACCTAGTTTGCCACCTTGTCAGCAACTTATTGAATGCATTATTATACCCTCACTTCAGTGATACGAGGGTATATATCATTTGCTACGGCCCAAAAGTGTAACACATCGAAGGAGTGACATAAGACCCTAAGTATGTTCGGCGGATATCCGTTTTAGGTCATTTTGAGTCGAATAAGCAATGTCCGTCCGTCTGTCTGTCTGCTGGCTGGTGCGCACGATAACTCTCGAAAGGAGTAACCGATTGACATCAAATTTGGTATGTGGTAATATTTTTTCTATCTCCGGCTAAGTTCGAAGATGGGCCATATTGGTCCACTCCTTCTAGTACTTCCGCCACAAAGGGTTAACATTTAGTGAAATATTGATTATTTAATAACTTCTGTTGTACTTATTTGAATCCTCTGAAATTCTACACATAATATTAGTTTATTAGTCACTATCACCTCGAGAAAAATGGGCGAAGATGCCGCGCCCCTTTTGGTAGCTCCCACACAAACGGACAATTTTGCAACAAAAGTTATTTGCTTATAACAATAATATCACTTCATGCTAATAATTGCAATTTTGTACAGTGTTATGTGTTTATAGTACCTACAGTCCAGTGAAAAACTGGGCTTATTGCCACGCCCCTTTTGGTACCTCCCACTCAAATGTACCATTTTATACAAAAAGTTAAGAGCTTATAAAGGGTCCGCGAAATAACTTTTTTTTGAAAACATAGCGCAAAACATCGAGTGTAGCTTCGGCTGTGTGGCACGTAGCGCCGTCCTGTTGAAACCAAATGTTGCCTATATCCTCCTCTTCAATTTTTGTGAACAAAAATTCGTTCAATATGGCCCGATAACGATCGCCATTGACTGTAACGGCCACTCCTTGCTCATTTTCGAAGAAAAATGGCCCAATTATGTCTCTGGACCAAAATCCGCACCAAACAGTGACTCGTTTTGGGTGTGTCGGCTTTTCAAAGTATGCGTGCGGGTTTTCTGTGCCCCAAATGCGACAATTTTGCTTGTTTACATACCCGCCAAGATCAAAATGACCTTCATCTGAAAAGATGATATTTTTGGCAAAATCGGCATCTTCTCTAAGTCGATCGCTCCCAGCGTTGTTCAAGCGTATACACAACCATATTCGGTCAGCGGAAGGATAAAACTAATTATCTGTCAAATCAGACATGAGGTAAGTGTTACCATTCACGAAATAAGCACTAGTTGAAAAAAAACGTTAGATAGCGGACCCTTTAGCTTGAGTACCAATACACGAAAGTACAACAACATTTTGCACAGTGTAAAATAATAATGTACATATAGCCCTATGGAAAATGGGCGTTGTCAACACGCTCCTTTTGGTACCTTCCACACAAAATGGCCAAATCGTACCAACATTGAATAGCTCATAACGATAATATACCAGTGCACATAAACGCTTATAATTCGGCATAGTGCAATGTACTGCAAGGTATCTACTGTCGAAAAAAATGAGTATTTGTTAAACCCCATCTAGTATCTCGCATACAAATTGACAGATTAATTCGTCTAATATTTCAGATTACAGTACTCACAAAGTGTCGGTTTACCTGACTGAAACTTGCTTGTTTTTTCGTTTTTTGTTCCACATTGTACTAGAGACTCATTTGAAACTCAAAAGTCTGAGTTTTTAAATAAAATCTTATTTCATCTCTGGATATTGTATGTGGGTATGTTGATCCCAGATATTAAGGAGTTCATGTGTAGGAGTGGTACCATGTTTGGGCATACTTTGTAGTTTTTACCCCAAAATAACGAATTTAGAAAATAATTTGTCTATTTGTCAGCTTTTTCCCAAAAAGTAAGAATTTTGAAAATTCAAATTTTATGTCATCTCTGGAAAGGATGTCGTTGTGGGCCCTTTTTGTCACTTTTTTCAGTAACGCACTGTTATTGCCTCAAATACTAAGAAGTTTAAAAATCGATTATGAATTAATTTCTAGAATTTACATACATATGTAGGAGGGTTACTGTAGTTATGCATAATTTGTAATTTTAACCCCAAAATAACGAATTTCGCAAATCCATTATTACTTCGTCTCTCGAAAATCAGTACCAACAAGTTAGAAAGTACAGTCGGGTAAACCTACTAATGAATCCCCTCACCTTGAGTCTCAAAGCTGTTAACTTTTGGTGTAAAATGGTCCATTTGTGTGGGACCACTCTATCATCTTCAAAGTTCAGTAGCAATAGTGTATGTCTTTAACTTAAATCAGCTGAAATACTTATGGAAGCAGTAAATTGAATTTAACAAGAACTACTAACCAAACCCGTATTTTGCCAAACTAAGTCAACATACTAAAACTCTCATACCAATACATTTTTGTTTTTTGCTTTGGTTCGCATCGCGTGCCACGAAAACAAATGTAGTTTTGTCAACGACTAATAGAGTGGTGTCTATCGAAACTGCAGTCAATTCTACCAAGCAATTAAAACTCTCTACCAATTTTTGTATTTGATTCTATTACTTTTTTTGCAATAGATAGAAAGTAACTGAAAGGTATGGTCTCGAACCAAAATAAATTCTGACTGAATAACAAAAGCACAAACCAACAATAAATAACAACAACACATACAAATAATCAATATTTCACTAAAAATAATAAAATACGAGTTTGGCTATTTTCTTCAGTAACGCTCTCTTGTTGCAAAAAAATTTCTGTATTATTTATTAATTAAGCTATCACCCGCTATAGTAAGAACTTGACAATCCATCTCTAGACATTTTAGGTGGAGGCCATAATTAGACGTTGTTAAAACGAGTTCAACTATCTTTTACTACTTAAGTTAAATTTCCGTACTGAATTACTGAATATAATTGGATTAAAAAATGAATAAACGGTCACTATGACCATTTTCATTTAGTTCCCATTTAGGTTTAGAATAGTCTGTATATATGGCAACTCTTTATCCAATGATTGCTTCTAAAAAAAAAAAAAAAAAAAAAAAAAAAAAAGCAGCATCGAAAGCAGCATTACGCGGAAACTGAAATCTGCCTGTCTTTTATTTTGTCTCTTTCCATGAATTTCTAAAACGGCCAAACTAATTACTATTTTGGGAGTTTATGAAATTGAAATCCACTTACAGGATAATCCCCGAAGTGGATTTGGTTCCTTCGAAACAAAACTGATCCAGTGACCGGTGAAAATGTGTTGTGATTGTCAGAAATGTTTTCCTCGTCAAAAATGTTTACGATTTTGTTATATATGGTTTCATCACGTGAAACCTGCTTCACGAGCCAGCGGACATCTTAAAATGGACGAACTGATAAAACAACCAGTAATGACCCAATCATGAGCAACGGAGATAACAACAAAATCCTTCACCAAAGTCACAGCATTATTGCCAGCCAACAACAAATTTCCGAATTATGCAGCTTGACATTGCACTCGTCCAAGGGGGCGGTATATTGAAGCGTCAACAGCTGATCTTCAACTGCAGCGCCCCCAGCTTTTATATTTGTTACTACCCAGCGAACAATTTAATCCGATTTCTGTCCGAATTCTGACAGAACGTCGGCAAAAATTGCCGAGTCTGATGCCGAATTCGGTCAGAATTCTTGCCGAAAGTTGTATGAGTGGTTGACAAGAATTCGGACCGACATTTCTGAGGAAATTCGGATACTTGGGCAGACTTTCTTACAGAATTCTGACCGAATTCTGGTGGGAAATTCGGAGGGAAATCTGAACATTTGTGCGACAATGTGCAGACATTTCGGATGTTTGTCGCTCATTTTGTGCGAGAATGTACAGGTATTTCTGTATTTTTTCGGATATTTAGTCCGAGAATGTGCAGACATTTCTGAAATTTGTCGGACTTTTCGGACGACAATGTACAGACATTTCGTATATTTTGTCCGAGAACGTACAGACAATTCCGATGTTCGTCGGATATTTAGAACTAAACAATTGTTTAGCCTCCTTCTTCACTTTTTTTCTTATTGCTTGGCGAGACGACATAATTTTGAAAAGTTCTTTAATATAGTCTTCTTTTGCACAACTCACTTTATCAACTAGCTTACTCACCGCTTGATTTACAAATGACGAGTTTTTGCAACAATCGCCTCACACAAAAATTACAATGAAATTAAAAATAACGGAACTAAAACACCAAAAAAATCATATTAAAACTTTCAATGAAATGAATAGATAACACAAAATCTAAATCAAGAATAAAAAATCCCTTCAGAGAGTATAATTACTGCTTTAATGTATGCAAAACAATATCGGACACAACAAATCCATCAAGAGAGTGAGAAGACAACGAAATGTAAACAACAAAATCAAACACACAAATTTTCCTTTATGGAGGGGGTGAGTATAATCGGACACAAAAAATCCCTCCAGAGAATGTGCTGAGAACAAAGTATAAACATAAATTCCTTTATGGAGGGAGTAGGTTTACTCACTCTCAAAAGGGAATTTTGTTTTTCTGGCTAAATTTATTTTCGATTAGAGAATGTGCAGATTTGTCTGATTGTTTTCTGGCAGACATTTAACAGATATTTCGGACGTCAGCCATGTCGGAAATAATTGTTCACTGGGTAACAACATTGCCACCTATTGACATCGATTAAACTCGCAATCGCAGTGATTTTAACGCCGTCACTGTGACATTTTTCTTGAGTTAATTGTCAACACATCCGCACGGTTTACGGCCAAAAATAAAATTTTAAGATAATTCAAATAAAATAAATTTGTGTTTTTCTTTTTTTCTGGCACGGAGTTAAACAGACCTAATTTGTACTTTTTGCCCAAAATGGCGCATTTCGAAAATTCATTATTATTCTGTTTCTAGAAGAAGGTACCATATTTATGCTTTTTTGTCTCCATTTTGAAGATACAACAATGAACTTTTTAAAAATTCTAATTTTATTTAATCTATGTAATAGCTGACCCCAGTTGCCCTGCCCGTTCTGTTTGGGATGCATTGGTTTGTTATTCATTGGTATTTCATTAAAAATGCATACATCCCGAGTTTCAGGAAAAAATCATCAAAAAATTATATTGACCATATCACCACTACAGCGCCATCTACCGGTTAGATTCATACATACAAACTATTATCAAGACAAACCACACATTCGTTTTAAATTTCAGTCAAATCGCTCTGGAATTGCGAACTTATATATTATGGGGGCTAGAAATGCTAAAACATCGGTTTCACGTAATGAGGGAAGTTTATTGACTCATTAAAACAATTATATTTTTTATACCCTACACCACACTGTGGTACAGGGTATTATAAATTTGTTTCATGGCAGATGTTTGTAACACCTGAAAATAACACAGCTAGACCCACCTTAAAGTATACCGATCGACTCAGAATCACTAGCTGAGTCGATTTAAGCATGTCCGTCCGTCCGTCCGTCCGTCCGTCCGTCCGTCTGTCCATATAAAGTTGTTCGTCGACTACATGTCGCAATTTCACTCCGATCGTTCTGAAATTTTGCAGTTTAGAGTATTTCGCAGCTGTTAAGATCGCTATTGAATTTGGTTGAAATCGGTTCAGATTTAGATATAGCTCCCATATATATCTTTCGTCCGATTTGGCCCTTTAGTCCTATAGAATCTGTATTTTATATCCAATCGTTTTGAAATTTAGAATGGAAGAGTTTCTTGATCCATGAACCAACACTACCGAATTTGAAGAAAATCGGTTAAGATTTAGCTATAGCTCCCATATATATGTTTCGTCCGATTTGGCCCTTTTGTTCTATAGAAGCTGTACTTTACATCCAATCGTTTTGAAATTTAGAATGGTAGAGTTTCTTGATCCATGAACCAACATTGCCGAATTTGAAGAAAATCGCTAAGATATATGTTTCATCCGATTTGGCTCTTTAGATCCAATCGTTTTTATACCCTACACCACACAGGGTATTATTTAAGTATAAAATGTCCCAAAAGTAAATTTATGTAAACAATTTATACATGAATTACAAAATTTATATATCAGAGTTATTCAATATTACGAGAGTGGTGTATGGTATTATATAGTCGGCCCCGCCCGACTTTAGCCTTTCCTTACTGGTTTTTTCAAAAACTAGTTTTTTGCTGGCATGAAAAAAACCATAAATCATGCACGACGAACTCCACATATACGCAATACGAACTCCATTCATCGCTACGACGAATTCATGCCCCGACTATTTAAATTTTAAAAATTTCAATAAATATTCTTCTGGTTTTAGACCATAACGGTAAGGAGAATAAAATTACTTGACTGCTTTTCCAGATTCAGTTGTGATTATTCGTTTCGAAACGCTGTTCTTATCAGGAAAGGCTTAAAGCAAACGAACCGGAAGTATTAGTTACTTCTGATATTTTAAATTAAAAATCATCTCATAAAGTAATGTATTTGCCAACAGAGGAATTCATCACCACGACGAATCCCAGTCATCATCACGATGAATCCAATTCATCACCACGACGATTCCATTCATCACCACGACGAATCCCATTCATCACCACGACGAATCCAATTCATCACCACGACGAACTCCACCATCACCATTATTAGATTTTTTAAATTAAACTTTTACAACAAATTATTTAACTAAGGCAATCAAAACACATATAGAACAGTACAATTAAGCACAAACTATAAATTGATTGCTTTATTTTATCGTATTTTTCAGCAAAATGGCCAAATAAATCGGTTCGTCGTGGGAATGAAACCTTATCGTTCCCTCGACAAATTTCGAAATCACCAAAAACATGGGTGAGGATCGTGTTTGTTCTATTAACGTACAAAAACATCGCATGTACGCAAATTTTCGTCGCCAGTACGAAGATATATTGACATACTGATTCGTCATGGTGACGAACGGTTTTTCTATCAGATCCCTAACGAAGAAACAATGCACGTTTGCAAAAAGTCTATGGATAAATTATGACCTATATTGTAAAAACTGGTGAAATTAAAAAAAAAAATATTTTGGTTAATCTTGTCGAAAGTTATCGTGCTCACCAACCAGACAGGCAGACGGACAGGCCGATCGTCCTTGCCCAAATGACTTCAAATTGCCCAAAACGGATTTCCGCCAAAGATTCTCCGGGTCTATTAGATCACTCCATCGATGTGTTACACTTTTGGCTCGCAACATCTGATGTATAGCTTTGTTCTCAACAGTGGGTGTATAAAAACCGGATTATGTCGAAATTCTCTTATTTATACCAGAAATGCTATAATTTATACATTGATCCATAGATTTGCTTTAAATAGGCATTGTTTTCTTGTTTTTTTCGTGCCAACCAATAACGTTTATTTTTGAAAAAATATAAATTTTTATAATAGTTTTAACGACTGTTAATAGACTTCTGTCTCCACATAAAAGTGTAATACGGACTTGACAGTATAGGTTCGATTCTACTACAAAAGGATAGTATAACCCTATACTCGGTTTGGCGAAACTGGTGACCAATTTTTTTTTATCGGCCTCGAAAGGTTCTGAAAATCAGTGAGCCCTTCGAAAAAGGTGTCATCAGCTTTTGTCCAACAACTAATTCGGTATCACCGCTTAAATATATTTGGAAGTAATGTAGCTAAGAATATGCTGAACAAAGTTTTTAACATTTTAAGCGAAAAAAAAAATTTCCGGTAATTTTTTTTTTTTGAAAAAGTGAAGGAGAAAAATTTTTTTTTCACTTTTTTCAGCATAACTTTCAGGGACTCGTAATTTTCCACTAACACTGTTTAGCAAAATTGTAGTCAACGTAAATCTGAACAACTTTTATCAATACAATCTGAACGTGTCTAAGCACCCTAAACACTTCAAAAAGACCACATTGTAACTAAAAAATTTTAGTATTTCACTATTATGTAACAAAAATATTTTTTGGTTTAGGGTATGTTCCGCAACTTTATAGAAAATATTAAGGCCAATATTTTTGTGGAACATATTAACCCTCTAGCTCTCCCACATAACTGTAATTTTAGGCCATATTTTGACAAATCGTAAAAAACCCCCCTTAAAATGTGGAGGGCGGGGATGAAATGGTCTACAAAAATGTTGGCCATCAAATTTTACTTTATGTGTCAGAACACAAAAAAAGCTCAAAACCTAACACAAACACCAAAAAAGGTTGTTCAGATTTACGTTGGCTACAATTTTGACAAACATTGTTAGTGAAAAATTACGAGTCCCTGAAAAAAGTGAAAAAAAAATAATTTTTTTCCTACACTTTTTCAAAAAAAAAGTACCGGACAAAAGCTGATGATACCTTTTTCGAAAGGCCCACTGAATTTCAGGGTCCAAAATAGGGCCCAAATACTAAAGACACCTTTCCAATAAAAATTTAATAGATAAAAGATTTTTTTGAAAAAAATGTTTCCATATAAAATTTATTTTATTTTTATTTATTTGTTTATTTATATGAATTACAATACAAAGTAAATTTATATTCTAATTTTACGGTCCAGGGAGAAGCCGGGTGACAAAGACCATGTTGTTAATTGCTTGTTAATTTTTGTTGCGACAGACCAGAGCCTCTGGTGGGAATCGATCCCACGACCCCCAAACTCATAGGCGATTTCGCTACCAACTCACCTACTGGGGCGCTCATAAAAAAAATGTATTTAACATTTATTTCGTGTTTACGACATCTCATTACACCAGAAAATGTTATTCGCAGTCCTTCGACAAAAATTGTGTTGCATAGTGTATTTAATCACGTAAGTTTCTTTGTATCCAAACAATCCATTCCAAACAGTGTCTAATATTATTTAATGTACAATGAGCCTCCAAAAATGGCATATCTATGTATTTGGAGTTAGGTTTCTTTCTCTTTTCAATATAAACTTCTGTAGACGGGTTCGCTTAATCCTTGACATGTCTTGAACCTGTAAATACTTTAAGACCACCAGGTAAAGTTACGTCTTTAGCTAAACAGCTTTCTTCGGGTCCTTGGCAACATATTTACCCCCAAATGAAATGCATCCATTGTTCGTCATTTATGTTTGGGAGGTTTGTTTGTATGCGTGTGTGTGTATTTTCTTGGTGTTCATCTGACTTATGGCCCACACAGCTCATGAATAGATTAGTTTTGAAGCGTCAAAAAAAGTTTTTCGTGCTCATTTTAGCCAAAGGATTTTGCGTGTATTTTTCATATTTATAACTCCCCCCCTCTGTACCCCTCTACCATTTTGCCAAGCAACCGCTGTCTTGACCAAGGCACAATTTATTTCTTTTGGAATTTCGTTTTGTTGTGTTATGAATAAAATATATTTTGAGGTGTTTCTTCTAGTTGTTTTTACGAATTATGTTTTTGGCCTTTATTTTTCTCCTATTATTTTTCTCTGTTGTTCGAGTTATTTCTGAAAGTTTGGTTAAGCCAGACGGCATTAGCAGGTTTTCTTGAGATTTCTTTTAAAAAATGTTTGTTCGTTCTTTGTTTATATTTTTTGATGTAAAGTTCGGATTTAAACAATATTTCGGTGTAATGCTTTTAACTTTCTTGGAGTTTGTTGATGAATGTCTTGAATTTTACCTCTATTTTAAACAATTAATAGCACGCTTTTCTTAAGTTATAGTATGTGATAGTAATGATACCCTCCGCCATTATTTGCTAAACAATATACGGTGAAATAAGTAGGGTCTAAAACAAACCATCATTACTAATAATTATTTGAACTGTTTATTTTGAAAGTGGCGTAAACGCCATTCTTTTTTGAACCAAGAGTAGTATCGCTAAAAGGCTATTGGCCTTATTCATAAAAAGTTAAAGATGGTTTGAGGAACGTTTTAGCAGTGTTAAAGCGTTCTTCAAACATTCATTAAATTTTTATGAATAAGGGCCTAAGTGAATAATATATCTTTATTATTAACATGCAGTTCATCTCAAGACATCAATTTTTCTATATTAAGTGAAAATTTTCGCATTATATTTTTATTAACCCTCTTTTTCTAATGTTGAATCGAGTAAAAAAGAATGGCGTTTACGCCACTTTTAAAATAAACAGTTCATTTCAGGTTGAATAGAGTAACATTTTATAGTATATAGTCATCTACTCTATAGTAGACGACTCGTGGGGTCATCTACTCTATAGTAGACGACTCGTGGAGTCATCTACTCTATAGTAGACGACTCGTGGAGTCATCTACTCTATAGTAGACGACTCGTGGAGTCATCTACTCTATAGTAGACGACTCGTGGAGTCATCTACTCTATAGTAGACGACTCGTGGAGTCATCTACTCTATAGTAGACGACTCGTGGAGTCATCTACTCTATAGTAGACGACTCGTGGAGTCATCTACTCTATAGCAGACGACTCGTGGAGTCATCTACTCTATAGCAGACGACTCGTGGAGTCATCTACTCTATAGTAGACGACTCGTGGAGTCATCTACTCTATAGTAGACGACTCGTGGAGTCATCTACTCTATAGTAGACGACTCGTGGAGTCATCTACTCTATAGTAGACGACTCGTGGAGTCATCTACTCTATAGTAGACGTCTCGTGGAGTCATTTACTTTATAGTAGACGACTCGTGGAGTCATCTACTCTATAGTAGACGACTCGTGGAGTCATCTACTCTATAGTAGACGACTCGTGGAGTCATCTACTCTATAGTAGACGACTCGTGGTGTTAGCTACTCTATAGCAGACAACTCTTTAAATATCTGGCTGAAAATTTCGCTCCTATACTTAATATTGCACTTCATCGCCCCTAGTGAAAATGGGACACATGGATCCATGTTTTGATACAGTACAACGAAATTAGAATATGATTAGTTTGACTGAGAAGGAAATTGCAGCCGTCGTAAGATGTACCAATAAATATCGTCAATTTATAGTAAGTCCAAAAATTAAATTTGTTTCTATTATTTTTTCCACCACTGTATATATTCTGCTATCTTTATAATAACTACGATCGCTAGTGAGTTCCAATACAATTCAGTGCATATTTCACCCACACTATTTTAGGGAAATTTGTGTTCCGGTCGTTCTCTTAAGATTAACTATTTAAACATGTACTCTTTGCTTACGCCACTTAGGTTTATCTTCTAGATAAAAAACACAAATTGCAAAAACACCGTGGGAGTTTACACATGCGGTGGAGAGGTAAACAGCTATAATTGTCGTCATTGTTGTCTGCAAGAGACAGCATTCGTGGTTAGTAAAATAGCAATGCTATAGAACCTAAACATGCTGAAAATTTCATACACCCATGGCAATAAATATACTTCCACATAAAAAAGGATAAAAGGTTTTTGGAAAAACTTTTTATTGGAAGATTGTTCTTAAATGATTTGTTAAGTAAAACATGTGTTGACATTTCAATTTATAAAAACTATCCGAATTTTAAAATAAAAATGAAAAGTACTTCATTGGTAAAAAATATATGTACTTCCAAATTAATTTAGACTAAACAATTTCGAAACAATAAATTTTTTTTAGAAAACATAATTTGTCTTATAATGAGTATTATCGCCAGACGCCACAATTACTTCTTTATGTCATTATGAGATGCAATCAATGAAGTTTGTAAGCAGTGATGTGGGTATTCCACTCCAAGTTGTATTTATCGCTGCTCTTGGAGAATTACCGCCAATTGTCATAAATTTGATTTGCTATATTCCCCAGGACGTTTTCGATTGGATTTAGATCTATACCTAACGCAGGCCATCGCAGCAGTGGTATATTTTTGGCGTTAAACCAGTCCGTCACAATTTTAGCGTTATGTATTCAGGCTTAATCTTGTTGAAAAATAATCGACGACTCATAAATATCGTCCAAAAAGGATATAAGGACATCATTCAAAAGTTCAATGTAACCGATGGAATTTATCTTGTTGGTAAATAAAGAAATATTAACAAACAAAGTTGCATTTTTGCGCATAGGTGACTTTTTAGAACAACATTGACGTGTGGTAGTATATTTATTACCATGGCTGTATATCTACATAACGAAAAAAAACATTGTTGGCTGTTGCTAAATTTGAAGTTATTCTCTCGCTACTTTCGAAAGTTATCATGCTCATCAGCTAGCCCAATAGGTTACTTACAACGCCCTGAGTACAACTACACACCAAACAAAGGGGTCCCCAACAAAGGAAACAAAAAAAAGTTTGGCTATAACTTTTGTCTCACTTTGTATATCTAATAGACATTACTTTAATAATGTATCAAGTTTTGTCATTAACTCAGCGATGCTGATGACAAAGGAATCGGTCTGTATCCAGCTCTGATATATTACGATTCCTTAAACAGGATTGAGAAAAAATTAGGAAAGTCAATGTTCATATGTATACAGAAACCTACTGACTCCATAAAACATTTAAAAATTAATATATTTCAATGAATTTTCACACATTGATATCAGAAATCGAGGGCTATTCATACATCATTTTATTTGAAAAAAGTTAATCCCAGAATTTCCTAAATTAATTCGAAAAACCCACAAACATTTTTTTAGTTATTTCACTAAATTTACTATTTATTTTTAATATCGATCTATGTAGATTATTTTTGGCTAAAATGTTGATAAGCCGTTACAAATAGGTAAAATATGACATTTAAAAAATGCTATTTCCAATGATAATGATTTGTACAACATTTTGTGTTTTATAGCGCTTAGATGCCAAGTTGGAGGACTATATCTAAATCTGAAAAAATGTTCTTAAAATTGGCAAGGTTTGTACTTGAGTGCTACATGTAAATCTGAACCGATTTACACCAAATTCGACAATGTCGGTCAAGAAACTCCATCCTGCTTAATTTCAAAGTGATTGGATAAAAAAAGCTTCTGTAGCGCTAAAAGGCCAATTCGGAAATTTGTATAGGGCCTATGTCTAAATCTGGATCGACTTTGACTTTTGTACTAACTTTGTACTAAAAGTAGTTGCGAGTATAATTCATGTGGAGGTGTACTGTTTGTGAAAAAGTTGAATTTGTACCAAAAGGAGGACAAATTCATCAATTTTGAAAAAGGAGGGAGGACAAGAGGACACTGGTTAAAAAGGAGGACATGTCCTCCGAAAGGAGGACGTATGGTAACCCTACCTATGTCAGACCAGGGCGAAGCTAGAGGGCCTCTAATTTGGCCATATCGGGTGAAGACCTACTGGGGCGCTCCATAAATAAAATATATTTGGAGATATCATAAACAATAATTTTATTTGAATTTTAACACATATATTATTTGAGGAAATTAGTAAGCAAATATATTTTGTTCTAATATGTTAAAATATGCGTTCCAAATAAATTTTATTGATTTTCAAATGCAATTTATTTGCTCAGAAATATGTAATATTAAAAATTTGTGTAACAAATATATTTTCTTTCGATTCAAACATATCAGTAATGGCAATTTTGCCCTTTGTAAGGAAAGACAAAAAATCGAGCGATGCCGACTATATGATACATTACTCTTTTAAAGGCGCAATATTTTGTCATAGATAAAGAATCGGAATGTAACGATCGGAAGTAAAGTACAACTTCTGTGATACTAAATCGGAAGGAACATACTTATAGGAGTCATATCTAAATCTGAACCGATTTACCCCAAATTTTGGCAGTGTTCATTCATGAATTAAAAAACTTTTTTCTGTCGAATTGCTGCATTTGTTGATATGTTTGAATTGGAATAATACATATTCGGGCAACAGTTTTTGAATATTGTATATTTCTGAACAAATATGTTTTATTTGAAAAATAGTATGACAATATAACTGAGAACTTATTTTCCCAAAAAAATATGTGCTTAAATAGAAAAATGTTGTTTATGACTATCTCCAAATACTCGTATATGGTATTTACAATTTTTAAAAAATTGCATATGCATCATTAACTTTTGTTCTTAAGCACTCTTAAATTTCTGAGTATTCCAAGTAATCATTTGTTGTCAATCCTTCAAGTAATTTATTCACGCTGAAGAAAAACCGCTTCGGTAGTATATTGTCCCAAACATATTTTGCTTAAAACATATATATGTTAATGTGCCGAATTATCTCATCCTTTATCTCTTGAATTGTTGCTGGCTTATCGACGTACACCTTTTCTTTCAAATAACCCCAAAGAAAGTAGTCCAACGGTGTCAAATCACATGATCTTGGCGGCCAAATGACATCGCCACGACGTGAGAGTGGCGGGAGTTAAAAAAAGAAAAACACAAATTTATTTCATTTAAATTATCTTAAAATTTTATTTTTCGGCGTAAGCCGTGCGGGTGTGTTGACAACTAACTCAAGAAAAAGAATGTGACGGCGTTACCATCACAATGACGCCGTTAACAGCACTGCATTTCAACAGAATCGCTGTTGAAAGTTGAAATAGGGGCGCTGCAGTTGAATATCAACATCGCTTCAACATACCGCCCACTTGCACGAGTGCAATGTCAACAGGATGACTCTGCTATTTGTTGTTCTTGTTGGATGGTATTGATGCTGCTGTTCCTCGTTGTAATAATTGTTGTTGTGGCCGTTGAATTTATTGGCTTCGACTGCTGCGCATTCACGGGAAGCTTGAATTCTGTTGTCATCTTGTTATCCGTCGCTGGCTCGTGAAGCCTTGTTTCACGTGATGAAACCAATGGTGGAGCGACGGAGACAATTGACTTGTCACGTATTGACAAGAATTTATTCTGCCCTGCACTGTCGACCTATTTAAGTATATCGCGCACAACAAAATATCGCCGGGTCACTGGATCTGCTTTAGTTCGAAGGACCATGTTTAACTCCGCGCCAGAGTGGCGGGAGTTAAAAAAAGAAAACTCAAAAACATTAATTTATTTTTAAATTGTATATTTATTTTGGCCGTGAGCCGTAAGCGGTGCGGTTGAGTTTAGAACTGACTCAGGAAAAAGAATGTGACGGCGTTAACAGCACTGCATTTCAACAGAATCTCTGTTGAAAGTTGAGATAGGGGCGCTGCAGTTGAATATCAGCTGTTGTCGCTTCAACGACGGCCATTGAATTTGTTGCGCAAAAGAGCCATTGTTTCGTTAGCTGTGTGGCAAGTGGCACCGTCCTGTTGAAACCACATATTATCCACATCCATATCTTCCAATTCGGGCCATAAAAAGTTCGTTATCATCTCACGATAGCGAACACCATTCACAGTAGCTGCCTGACCGGCCTCATTTGGAAGAAGTATGGCTCGATGACGTCGCCTGCCCATAAGCCGCGCCAAACGAACTGGGCGAGCATGCACAGGTGTTTTCACATCTCCTCAGACCCGGTTTGCTGAAATTTGCGCACAATTCTCCCGATTGTGGACAAATTTGGTCGATTATGCTGATCAAAAAAACATCACGATGTGCACGAAATGCATTTTGATTTGAACGCCCAATTTCGTAAAAGTCTTAAAAAACTTTAACGCGTTGCTCGATTCCTTCCCATGGTTCAAATTAAGTTAGTCTGAAATTGAGAAATGTCAAATGAAATGCAGAAAAAAACTTGTGGTTCACATTCAACATCGGCCCTTACAATTTAACCACCCTTTATATGTCACCCTCGAATTGACATGTATGCTCGCTAGAAACTATATCAATCAGCACGAAATTTGCCATAAAGATGTTTCTTTTTGTATGAATTGGGGAAAATCGGTACAGATTGAGATAAAGTCCCCATATAACAGGTGATCCAAGTAGAGATACTTTTTTCAATAGCCTTTTTTTGAAAGATCACGTGTGAGTCGTGTCATGCTGTCATGTTATTTTTGTTAAGTATTGTTTGGCATTTAATCATGGAAAGTCTTACGCCTGAACAACGTTTACGCATGTCATTCGCCAGTTACCAGTCGAAATGCTCGAACGAGTCATCAAAATTGGACCATCTGAGACGTAGCCGCGGCCAAACGCTGTAGAAACTGTGCAGAAGGAAGTTTCTTGTACACAAACGAACTGCAAATGTGGGGAAAATCAGTTCAAATTTAGATATAGCCCCCATATATATGTTACCGCCGATTTGACGCAATGTATCTTTTCGCATTGTTTGGGAGGAGTAGCGCATTATATATTCGTTCGCGGCCGACATTCTGCCTTTCCTTACTGGAATCTGATGCCTCGAACCCAACTCTATGTATTTGTTTGTGATTACTTTTTTGAAATCTAATTTACGGTGTTATTTCCGTAAGAAAGTAAATAAAATATGCTGGCAATTTTACAACATTTGGCCTAACAATACTATTTTATTGTATATATGATACAAACATGCACTCGGTTTTGCTCCCCACTGTACGCATTGCAATATTTTCCAACCAATGTATTTTTCTGTACACTTGAATGTTTAAACAGGATTGCCATCGTTTAAAGAAAAATAAAGTTGCCATAAACTACAGTTGACGAGGAAATTTCATAATAAATGAAACTTCCAAATTAGTCGCAAAAGGGGTTCGTAGCCCGATGTAAAGTGTTTCTGCGTCACCAACTTAAGGTTGTCAGTTCGACACTCCGGGCTTCGGGCGTAACAATTTTAATGTTTCGTCAGAAATAAAAGTTTCTGCAATTAACTACAAAAATCACGGAATGAAAAAGGACAGACAAATATGTTGTAGTTTTGAGACTTAGTTAAAATTTCCTAGAACTCATGTTTTCCGTTATTAATTCATAATTTCCTTACATCTAGGTTGGGTGTACACCGCATGTGTCTGAATTTAAATAAATTTATAAATTTTCATAGAAATATTATTTTAGTATTATTATCCTCAAAACGAGTAAAATTTTCTCATACTAAATAAAATTTCCTAGTTTAAAGAAAAAATGAACTCAATATGAGTAACAACATTGAACTAAACTGGAGTATGGATTTTACTAAAATTTAAAAACACATTTTTTTGAGTCCCTTCCTTTGAGACTTCTAAATTAGAGCATATTTATACCCTCACTTTAGTATGACGAGGGTTTTGCACCAAAAGTTAACAGCTTATAACATTAAAACCAGTGTATAAAAATACTTGAAATTTGGTACAGTGTAATGTTTTTATAGTGTCTATAGCCCTGTGAAAAATGGGCGTTATTGCCACCTCCCTTTTTGTACCTCCCACACAAAATGCCCAAATCATACCACAATTTAATGTCTCCTAACGTTTATACCAGTGCACATAAATGCTTATAAGTCGGCACAGTGCAATGAATTTAAAGTATCTAATGTTCAGCAAAAAAAAGGTGTATTTGATAAACCCCTTCTGGTACCTCCCACACAAATTGACAGAATAATTCGAGTCATATTCAATATTACATTACTCACAAAGTGAGGGTATACCTTAGTCGGTTTACCCGACTGAAACTTTCTTACTTGTTTTTAAATAATCATGCTGATATTTATTATTTTATACTTTATACGGCTTTAAATCGAGCCTACTTACAATGGGAAACAGGTCTATGCTTTGATAATGACCCCATATCAAGGTCCCTTCCTATTAAATTTTTTTGACAAACTAAAAAATATATTTTCCAACCGATTTAACAGCTTTAAATAAAAATCCTCACATGAATGTCCCTTCTGATTTGACATAGAGATAATAGATTTGGTATAGAGAGTAAATTTAAACAAATTATCTGTCTGAAATTATCTGTCATAGGAACTATTTATTAGGAAAATTTGCCATATCGGTATATGTTTTGATATAACCCTAATACGAAGAAGTCTGAGACAAATATGACTTCTTGGCGGTGTAGATGCTATGTGTTTTAACCGATGTGCTGGATTTTAAAAATATTGTTTTATATATAAACTGCAATAATTCCTGGTAATGATGATGTGATATTGCCCCTACAGTTTTCTCCAGAAATGGTAGAGTTTTTACTTTAATATCTCAATCGTTTTTATATGCTATATTTATAATCACAACTGTTATAGTGCCACACACTACACAGAGTGCAGAATTAAGCAGAACAGTTTTGGCTGGCGTGTGTCTTTGTGTATTGACAAGTCTATCTTTGGCTCTGGGTATGATGTTGTTGCTGCCATTTAAACGATAACTTCCGGTTTCAATTAAAACATGCGCGTTCTGCAAAACGTGAGCTCTCATCAAACATGCGCCTTAAGCTCCTCAACTCTCTGCTCAATTCTCCCCCGAGAGGCATAGAAACGAACAAACAGCTGCTTCCCCAACTGCTAAGGTTGTTTGTTTTTGCAGTAGAAAAGCCGGCTTATGAGCGAATTAAAAAAAACCGAGCAACTTCAAAAAAAATACCCCACGCAATGGCGAGCTGTTGCTGCAAGCAATCGAGAGACTGTCTGATGTCTGTTGTGATGTGATGCGGTGGCCGTGATAAAGGAATCTGCTCATTGTGCATTGTCTCCGGCTGTCTTTTGGTGGTGCTCCAAAGTCTGCTGTTTACCGCTGTATAGGACATTCTCGCCAGACGCCATCACTCTGCATAGTCTGCACAAATCTCCAAAAACTACACAGACACCGTTACCCGAAACGAAGCGAACCGAATGGAACAGACCTGAACAGAAACGGACATGAAACTATAAGCGTAAAATCCACAATAGAATAGAATTCTGCTAAACGGCGGCAAACCTTACTCAACATGAAATTCAGAATGCCATTCGCCCAACGTTTGTCAAGTTAAACCAAACGCAAAGATACACAAACGACGACGAAAGCGATACTCCGCCGCCGACGACGACGACACGAGAAAACAAACAAAAGATTTAAGATTTTTTCTTCTCATCTCTGATATTTCCCCTAATGACAAGAAAGCCTCAGTCAGTCAGTGTAGCAGTTCAGGAGTAACAAACACATGATTCGTGAAGAGAAAATCCATCTTTTTGAATAGAAATTTAAATAATTTCCATCGAACGGAGAAACAACCTACAACGGAAACGGAAGTCCTAAAAAAGCTACACAAGAAATAAAAAACGAAAAAAATCACTAGACGACCTATACGATTCTTGAAGAATAAATAAAAACATATTTTTAGTGGAGAAAAAATATATAGAAAAAAAGAAACGTGCGACCCCAAAAATCCCTGACCGTGTCCCCGGCTGACTTTCAAGGTGTTTTGGAAAATAACGTGACTGTAGTGATTTTCACAATTCTTCTCCAGAACTGAACGTGACATTTGTCGCAAGTGTTGCATTAGCGCCAGTTTTGTGTATTTTTCTTCAAAACAAAAGAGAATAAAAGAAAAGAAAATCAAAATTTGCACAAGTACTTAACAAAAAAACGAAAAACATTAAATTCAGTCCATTTAACAACGACATACATCCGTCATTTCTTTAGAAAAATAAAACAACAAAAAGTGTTTCTTTCACAAAAGAAACTAAACTAAAATCCAAGATTAATAGTTGTCATAAAACAAAACAAAGCTCAATTTATCCAAAAGAAAAAGTATATTTTTAAAGTGTTTTTCACAAAACCCCAATATTTTATATTAATAACGTAGAAAGAAATAAAAGAAAGTGAAGAAGAATTCACCAACAATTTTTTGTGAAATTTATTAAAATTAAAAACCAAATATTGAAGAAAAAAATCATAAATTTTCCAATTAGAACAGAAGAAATCAACCGTCTCCCCCCTTTAGAATAAAATGTTTAGAAATAAAAATAAATAAAAAAAAAAAATTAGATAATTGAATGTTTTACTGCTGGCGATCAAGGTTGTTATAGGCTTTAAATGTGAAATTAAAGGTTAGCAAATTTAAAGAAAATAGACGAGAAAGCACAACAAATATAAAGTTATTAAATAACAAAGAAGCCGGAAATATCCGCGAAATAAGCTTGGTTTTGGAATTGTAGCGCTATATAGAAAAAATAAAAAACATTGTTAGACATTTCAACAACAACCCTCTCAACTAAACCAAAAAATTTGTAATAGTGAAGTTCTAAAAATGGTATAATAAAAATAAGAACAACAAATCAAAAAATTTAAAATAAATAAAATCTAAATAGTAAAGTTCTTTGAAAACCAGTAATAATAAAAAAAAAACAAATTAAATTTAGACAAAAAAAAATATAATCTAAAAAAACTAAATTGAGGAAAAAAATTAAATTCAAAATAAGCTTCAGTAAAAGTAACAATTTAAGCATTTTCATCGTTTTACAATTCGTGAAAAGTGTTATATAGAACATTTAAAAGAATTTCCTTAATAAAATACCTAATGAAAGCATACAAATAAAACGTTATATGGTGTAATAAAATTATTAAAAAAAAACTAATTTATCTAAAACTAAATCTATTCGAACTCAAACGCCACTGTTTGGAGCAATACAAATAAAAAAGGATTAAGTAAATTAAAAAGTTGTATTAAAACTTAAGTTAAGTGATTGTGTTATTATTCAAACAACAAAAAATCTAAACTATAAGCTGATAATAACTTCAAAGGGAAATCTTTATAAACCAGGATTGCAAAAGTTTAAACAAAAGAAAAAAAGAGTTAAAGGTTGTTATGAAAAGTGTTAAAAAATAATAAATTGTTATTTGATATTTTGTAATGGTATTTGTTTAAAATTCGTCCATTATTTTATTGATACGGTTAAATGGATACAATATAAGGATATAAGGCTATTTTCAATAGTACTTATATATATTAGTTTTATATTTTTATTAAAGGCAATGGGACCAATGGTCAGATCGTTCTACCATTGTACTAGACATTTTAAGATGTGGCGTTCAGCTTTCAGAAAATATATATGGAGGATTAAATGTCAAATGAGTGAACTTTTGAAGTCTATGTCTTCTGATTGGGATGAAACTTCCATCAAACTTGTGCACAAGTTTACTCCTATTGAATACAGATTATGCCACAAATCTTCAACGAGATCGGTTAAGGCCTGTCCAAGTTGGAGGGTGTTGAATCTCGACATTTTGGTCAAACGGCTCTACTTTCACATCCATATAACTAATTACACAGTGCAACAACCAAAATGGGAATGGGATGAAACCAACTACAAATGAATGTTGACATTATCCCTAACAAAACCTTCAAGGTTTTTTTCAGTTCAGTGCTAGATTTTTTTACACGCATTTGAAGTTGGTAATTTTGAACCGCTTTTTCAATGAAAATCTACAAGAAGTAGCACCATTTGCATGTCAGCTCCATCTATCGTGAGTTGTAGGTAATAAATGATTTCCTCGACCCCAAAAACCGTAGGATACCAAAACTTTACATGATAATAAACAGAAATATTCATTATTTTATCAAATTTTCAATGATCTTTTCTTGTTGTTCAAATGCGTGTAAAAAAAATTTCGCACTGACCTGAAAAAAAACCCTTGAGGGTTTTGTTATGGATAATGTCAACTTTCGTTTGCAATTGGTCTCATCCCATTCCCATTCGGAAAGTTCGATTTTGTATCACAGTGTTATTAGACCTCGGATTTTTGCATATCTTTCAATTTTCATCCGATTTGAACCAAAATTTGTATTTGGACGTTTCATCACTCAAATTTAATTAATTTGAGTGTATATCAAAAATATGCAAAAAAAATATGCAAAATATGTGCACAAAATATGTAAAAAATATGCAAAGAATCTGCACAAATATTTGGGGATATATGAATCAAAAGTGCAAAATATCAGAAGGATATGTCAATACTATTTATGTGAAAAATCGTGTCACAAAAATGAAAAATGGGTGATTTTAAAAAGCAGACAAAAAAATTTCCTAAATAAATATATGAAAAGTAAGGGGTAATTCCAAACGAAACCGACCCAGTCTGAATAATTACATTAGTGTTGTAAAATATGGCTATTTTTGACTACTCAGTACTACTCGGTACTTTTTAATTGAGTACTCGATACTTTCAGTAGTTTCAGTGTAATTAAGATTCAACTTATTTATATCATACTTATTTGAAAAAAGCATGAAGATATGTATTTATTACAGTTTTAAATTACTGTTGTGCCTTGAATACATTAATTTTTAATAAAATAAAAGTAATTGAAATAAAATTAAAAAAATAAAACAATTTAAAAATTCATCGTGCAGTCGGTAGTTTTTAATATATTTTTATAAAAATAGTGTTAATATACCGACACATTTATCTTATATAAATACATAATTTATTATTATGTATTATAGATGTATTTTATAAATTTTTCAACAGTTAAATCAGTTATATCAAATGTATTTGATTTTTTATAATTACACTGTGTTCGAAATAGACACTTTGAAAATTGAACAGAAAGTAGATTTGATTGAAATTTTTCAGTGGTAAGGTGGTGAGAAGCGGGTACGACTGTTTAGAGAAAAATAATTCTCCAAGGGTACTCTATTTTTCATTCTTTGGACTGAAGCGTGTATTATGAAGTCTTAAAATTCAAAATCATCACCAGTTTAGCTAACCTCTCTGATTTCCTAGCAAACGCTGTGGTCGAATATCGCGAAAACAAGAGATAACATAGAAAAACGATTAATACCACCGGAGGGACACTATGGAGCGACGCTATAGTCTCTCCATTGGGTCTACTGTCTGTTGAATTTTTGGACTAGTACAGTGTTATTATAACAAAAATACTTGAACATGGCTTTTTATACACTGTAAACGATGCAAAAAATGTTTCAACATTTGTGTAATTTTAAGTATTTTTCCTATTACTGACTAGCTTCTCTGCAATAGTTCGCTAGGAACAGATGTTGCTACTACTGGAAGATACTTCGTTGAGATTGAAGATAGTCCAGGATAAATTGACTCATGTTTTGCGCACCAATCTAAGGGACCAGCCTTTCTTTCTAAAACTCTTGCATGTCCAAAATGTATAATCTCAATAATACATGTTGATGTTCTTGTTGTTGACACTGAACTTTGGTCGAATTCTCTTAAACAGAATTATTATTACTCTCCGATATATTTTGTGGCGATCCTAGATAAGTTGGAATAGCCATTACATCATTATATTCCACATTGTAGAAGCGCTTATTTAAATTCCGAGTGAAATTATTGATATTGTTGACCTTTTTTTGGTGTTTGTGTTATGTTTTGAGCTCTGGTGTGTTCTGACACATATAGTAAAATTTTATGGCGAACATTTTTGTAGCGCTTACAGCTATTGCCAAATATAGTTAAGCGCTATCACCAAGTCTGAAGTAGCTGTTGCTCAAAAACCGATGACACCTTTTTTCAAGGGGTCCACTGATTTTCCGAATCTTTCGAGGCCCATAAAAAGAAATTGGTCACCAATCTCGCCAAACTGAGTATAGGGTTATACTACCATTTGGCAGTAGAATCGAACCTATACCGTCAGATCCGTGTATTTTTTTCACTGTTGCACAGTGTTATTAACGGCATACCTTCCTCTTTATGATGAAATATACATCCGATCATTTATCTCAAAAAATGGAATTTTTCTTTGAATACCAAAATAACAGCTTCTGTTGGAAGGATGTTTTTCTAAACAAAATTATGTTATCCAAATATTTGTATACCCTCCACCACAGGATGGGGATATGCTGACTTTCATATTTCTTTTGCAACACCTTGAAATATTGATCTGCGACCCTATAAAGTATATAAATATAAACGATTTAGCAATGTCTGTCTGTCTGTTGAAATCACGCTACAGTCTGTAATAATAGAGCTAGGTTGTTCAAATTTGGTAGAAATACTTCCTATAGTTGCAGGTCCTTTGGGATTGCAAATGAGCCATATCGGTCAATGGTTTGATATAGCCCCCTATAGAGGTCGCTCCAAAATATGGTTTTTGAGCCATAGATACCACATTTTTAAAGCAATTTAGGTGAAACTTTGCAATTGGTATTCTATTTCGACAAAAATTCATCACAGAAAATTTCATAAATCGGTTCATATTTTGTTATAGTCACCCTATAGAGGTCGCTCTAAAATATACGTATGTAGGCCATAAATACCACATTTTCTAATCATTTTAAATGAATTTTTGCAGTTTGTATTTTACTTAGACATCACAGTAAAAGTTTATAAATCACTTCATATTTTGCTATAGTCCACCTATAAATGTCGCTCCTAAAAAGGCTTGCTTAAGCCACATTTTCCCACATTTCCCCATATTTTCTAAGCAATTTAGCTGAAACTTTGCAGTTTGTATTCTATTTTGGCAAGAATTCATGTCAATAAACCGAAGTCGAATTTTAAAGCCGAAGCCGTAGCCGAACTTCGGCTAAATTTACAAACTTCGGCCGAAGCCGTAGCCGAAGCCGAATGTTTTATATTTGTTAAAGATTTGTTTACTTTGCACCAAAAATTTGTTTTTTTAATCAGTTTATGTCGCTATCAACTTAGAAAAATTGGCGAAGTGGCCCCGCCCCTTAAGGTACCTCCCACACAAAGGGTCCCTTTTTGTACAAGAAATCTGACATTGTTTTGTTGTTTATATGTTTAGGTTGATTTATTAAAAATGTAGTACTGTAAAACCAAATCTAATGCTGCTTATGGCATTTATAAGCAGCATTAACAGCAGCATTAGAACATATTCTGTTCTAATATATTAATTTATGCAATCCAAACAAAATTTATTGATTTTCAAATAAAATTTATTTCTTCACAACTACATAATACTTAATAATATTGCTTCCAAATATATTTTCTTTCAATTTAAAACATATCTCTGTGGTATATGTTTGTTTTGGGTCAGATGGTTGTAACGCCTAAAAATACAGAAGCCTAAAGTATACAGATCGAATTAGAATCATTATTAGATTCGGTATAACCATATTTGTCCGTGCGTCCATAAAAATTTTTATTAAACCGTCTGATAAATATTTTTATTTAACCATAAAACCACATTTTCTATGAAATTTAACCGCTACTTTGCAGTTTGTATTTAATTTTGCAAAAAATTCTTCATGGAGGTCGCTCTTAAAAATGCACTATATTTAAATCATGAACATTGGATTTTTCAGACGATTAAACTGAAATTTTGTTTTTTTTTGATCTACTTAAATTATAATAAATAAAATTGTCAATATTGGAACATGTTTCACAACGAATAAGAAACATATCGATCCATATTTTGATAGTGTCGCTGTCCACACGGGGCAAAATCGCCTTTTTTGATATGTTTGAATCGAAAGAAAATATATTTGGAACACAAATTTTTAAATGTTTTATATTTCTGAGTAAATAAATTTTATTTGAAAATCAATAAAATTTACTTGGAACGCATATATTTATATATTACAACAAAATATATTTGCAAACTAATTTTCTCAAATAAGATATGTATTTATATACCAATAAAATTATTGTTTAGGAATATCTTCAAATATATATAATTTAAGAAAGATTTTCAAAACTTTGGTGAATTTTTCTAATTTCATTTTTAATTTTTCCTTCGTTTCGAATTATTTCTCCCAGTCAAAAATACCATTACCAGCATTGCATTCTGTTTTAAAGGACTCATTTTAAATTTCTGGGTATTTCATGTCAGCATTTTTTTCAATCCTTCGAGTAAATTAATGTTATCAAAAATTATACGATTTCAATTAAAAATTTCTAAAAAATTATCATTAAATTGCTGAAAAACTTAACACAATTAAGGTTCGATATTTTCGGAATACTTAAATTTAAATACATTTTTGTTTCGGAATTAAGATCCCAAATAAATGGTATTAGGGTGAAAACAAGGATTTGTTTAGAACAACATCTTCCCAAATATATAATTTTTGTGTGTACCCAATATTATATATTTAGAGTGTACCATAAACATATATATGCTTCAAGCCGAATATGTTTGGGACAATATACTACAGAAGCGAATTTTTTTCAGCGTGCAGAAGTCGTTCTCAAATTTGCTTCTCTATGCCATGAAAAACCCATTTTCAAGTCAATTTGCCTGACATTTGGCAGTTTGTTTTTTAGTAAAACTAAGATTCTGCACAAAAACTTTTGTCAATTTTTCTATGTTTTGATATGTCAGGTAACATAGTACATACAAAGATATTGCCTTATTGAATACTCTAAAATATTTTGCTCATTTAAAAGAAGTAGTTCTGTTGAATGTACAAAATTCATAATTTGTCCATTAAAAATACCCATAATTCACTAAAGGGAAACCAAAAAGAAAAATAGACTGTCACGAAATGGTGATGAAACTGGTTGCTGGTCGATAGGGTCCAAATGTTTATTCAAATATACATATGACGATATCGGTCCATCGATATACTTATGTCATTGCTCAGTGGTCTGCTACGGCCAAACCCGCAAAACATTTTTATTTCCCAAATAACAGATCTGAAGTTTGGCATGTGAACCGAATTTTAATATGGAGTGGGTGTGTCACTACGCCCACTTTGCTTACTTTTTGAGGGAAAGTACTTGAATTGCCAATTTCTCTTCGAGAATATTTCAAAAATTGTTAATTAGTACACGCTGAAAAATTTATAAAATATATGTGGAGAAATTCCTAAACAATAATTTTATTTGTATTTAAACACATATTTTATTTGAGAAAATTAGTTCGCTAATAAGTTTTGTTGTATTACATTAATTTATGCGTTCCAGATAAATTGTATCGATTTTCAAACAAATTTTTTTTTTTCAAAAGTTTTAAGATTCAAAAATTGTTCTTCCAAATACATCTTATTCCATATCAAAATTGTGCGATTTTTCCCTGTGTATACATCTCAAAAAAGTAAAATAGATTTTAAACAAATACCAAAGCATCCAACATTATTAATTAAAAGTTTCAAATTATTAAAAATACTTGTAATTTCAATCAAACATAGAAACGAAAATAAAACTATTAAAAAGAATCAAAATATTTGAATAAAGTGATAATCGCACAAAAGCCATTAAATTAATTTTTTGACGTCAGATCTATATACGAGTCATCTAAATATCCCCCAATAACTGAGTGCCAATTGAAAACCATAAAAATTGCGTCGATAAAAAGAAAATTATCGCCCATATCAATAGAAACGGTCCACAACGAAAGTAGCAACACTATCAGCAGCAGCAGCAACAACAATAACTACACCAAAAGTAAGAACCAAAGCACGAACAACACTAGACCCACAGCAAGTGCCATAATAAAACCGGTAATAGTAAACCAAGTACCACCCAGGATAGGAGCAATACCCACGACAGAAACACCACCAACATCAACACCAAAGGCAACAGTTGTGCCAACATTTGCTGAAACATCAGAAACACTGCGGACTCTGTCAACCTTTCCGAACCAAACAGCCATAACCGCAACAGCGACATCATCGTCACCAATATCATTGTCAACGCCAACACAACCAACAGCAACACCACCACTACCACTACCACCAACGCCACTAGCGCCAGCAAAAGTGCTAGGATCTGGAGTAGCAACATTGCCCGAGTCTCCACTGTCATTGCTACCACTGCCACCACCACCACCAACACCACCAACACCAGTGGCAACCACAGCTGTAACAACTGTTTCAAATATTGATAAAACAATTGAGACGACAACGACATCTTCTTCTTCTTTGTCATCTTTCAGTGGCAAATCTGAATATTTGGAATTGTCCAAAGAAACCAAAGACGTCACAACAGCTCCAACAACACCACCACCGCCACCAGCAGCAGCAACAGTTCCAACCGACAACAATTTGGGATCCTCCTCAAGTTTAGACATTTCATTATCAACGAATACCACTAGCGACACCGACTCTACGGCCGCCATCACTTTTGCATCCGGGGGCACTGCTGCTCTATACACCACCATTAAAACGGCCTCTTCTCCGGCCGCCTCTATTCAAGCCGTAGCCACGCAGCAACAACACCAACACCCACATCTTCAGCTGCAGCAACAACATCACCCACATCCTTCGCAGCAGCAGCCACACCAACAACAACACCAGCAGCAGCAGCAACCCATCTTTTATACGTGTGCAGCAGCTTCGACATCACTGTTGGCCCAACCACCACCAACGAAAATTTTTAAAACGGATCATTTGTGTGTGAACGCCTACGGTTTGCCCCCGGTTGCTGCTGCCACCGCTGCTGCTGCTGCCAGTGTTGGGCATCCTTGCGTTTATTGTGTAATTCCTGTTGTGGTAAGTGTTCATCTCTATCTCTCCCATGATTAAGCTCTATCTCGTAAATGGTCGCAAACACTCTAGAGAATATGTTAGTACTAAAGCCTGGGTAACAAAATGTTTGTTGTAACAGCAAATTTGTTTTTATTGTGACGATTAAATCAATTAAAATTGTAATTACAACAATTATACTATACAACTGACACTTTGTCCATGTGATGTGAAAAATAGTTTTTGGAACATTTTGGCGTTCTGAACTAAAAACAAAACAATTAAACTTGTTTATGGATAATTACACAGTACAAAACATGATTTTGGGACTCAATTCTGAGAATTGGATGAGAAAGTAGCCCCAAAAATAAGAACTTCTTGAAAAATTTATCTGTAAAATTATGAAAATGCGTAGTATTTATAGGGGTTCATTGACCAACTATGTGTATGGGATGCATTGAAACAAGTCATCGAAGGCGTTTTAGGAATGAACCGTGTACAGCGAGATGACATACAGACACGAGTGGACAAGTTGCTGTATTATTTTGAAAAAATCTATGAATCCAAGACGTTAAAATTACATTTCATGCAATTCCACCTTAATACCTGTTTGGCACAATTACCTCAGGAATCGGAAGAACAAGGAGATAGGTTCCACCAGGTGACCAAGATAACATATAAAAATCTCCTATTTTCTGTATAAGAATAGCTATAATATGAATCGGAATGTTTATTTTCATGCAAAATAAAGTTTATGAAGAAAAAAACAGCATATTTTTGGATTTGTAATCCAGTTATTAAGCTAAAAAATTGGAAAAACAAGTAAGAAAGTTTCAGTCGGGTAAACCGACTAAGGTATACCCTCACTTTGTGAGTAATGTAATATATAACATTACACCAATAAATCTGTCAATTTGTGTGGGAGGTACCAGAAGGGGTTTTCCAAATACACATATTTTTCGGTAAACAGTACATTCTTAAATACATTGCATTGTGCTGAACTATAAGCGTTTATGTGCACTGGTATATTAAAGTTACGAGCTATGTAATTTTGGTATGATTTGGTCATTTTGTGTGGGAGGTACAAAAAGGGGCGGGGTGATAACGCCCACTTTTTACAGGACTATAGGCACTATAACAGCATTACACTGTACAAAATTTCAAGTATTTGTATGCACTGGTATTAAAGTTACAAGCCGTTTACTTTTGGTACGAAACGGTCCATTTGTGTGGGATGTACCAAAAGGGGCTGTACAATAATGCCCATTTTTTACCGGACTATAGGCGCTACAAAAACATTATACTGTAGAAAATTTCAAGCATTTTTATGCACTTGTATTAACGTTATAAGCAGTTAAATTTTGATGCAAAATGGTCCATTTGTGTGGGAGGTACCAAAAGGGGCATGCCAACTTCACTCATTTTTCTCGAGTTAATAGCGACTAATATACTAATATTATGTGCAGAATTTCAAAAGATTCGAATAAGTAGTATAGAAGTTATTAAAGAATCAATATTTCACTAAATTTTAACCCTTTGTGTGGGAGGTACCAGAAGGAGTAGACCAATATGGCCCATCTTCGAACTCATCCGGAGATAGATCAAAATATTACCACATACCAAATTTGAAGTCAATCGGTTAATCCTTTCGAGAGTTATCGTGCGCACCAGCCAGCAGACACACAGACAGACAGGCAGACAGACAGACAGACAGACAGACAGACAGACAGACGGACGGACATTGCTCATTCGACTTAAAATGACCCAAAACGGATTTCCTCCGAACATACTTAGGGTCTTAGATCACTCCTTCGATGTGTTACACTTTTTTCCGTAGCAAATGATATATACCCTCGTCACACTAAAGTGAGGGTATAAAAAATGGTTTCTAAGACACTGGATGTACTTTTTATACCCTGCACCATAGGATGGGGGGTATATTCATTTTGTCACTCCGTTTGTAACACCTTTAAATATTGATCTGAGACCCCATAAAGTATATATATTCTTAATCGTCGTAAAATTCTAAGACGATTTAGCCATGTCCGTCTGTCCGTCCGTCTGTTGTAATCACGCTACAATCTATAATACTTGAGCTAGGTAGCTGAAATTTGGTATAGATATTTCTTATAGCTGCATGTAACTTGGGATTAAATATGGGCGATATCGGTCCATACAGCTACATTAATGCCAAATATGGTTAAGCGGTAGCACCAAGTCTGAATAAGTTGTTGGACAAAAGCTGATGACACCTTTTTCGAGGGGCCCACTGATTTTCAGAAACTTTGGAGGCCCATAAAAAAAATTGGTCACCAATTTCGCCAAACCGAATATAGGGTTATACTACCCTTTGATAGTAGAATCGAACCTATAATGTCAAGTCCGTGTATTTTTTCACTGTTGCACAGTGTAATTGGCGTGCCGATAACGCCCAATTTTTACAGGGCTTTAGGCACTATACAAATATTACACTGTACAAAACTTCAAGTATTTTTATACACTTGTATTAATGTTATAGGCTCTAAACATTTGGTGCAAAATAGTACCTTTGTTTGGGTGGTACCAAAAGGGGCGTGGTGACAACGCTCAATTTTCCCTGGACTGTAGGCAATATAAAAGCATAACACTGTACAAAATTTCAAGTATTTTTATACACTTGTATTAATGTTATAAGCTGTTAACTTTTTGTGCAAAACGGTGCAACTTCGCCCATTTTTCTCGAGTTGATAGCGACTAATAAACTAATACTATGTGTGGAATTTCAGAAGATTCGAATAAGTAGTATAGCAGTTATTAAAGAATAAATATTTCACAACATTTTAAGACTTTGTGGGGGAGGTACTGGAAGGAGTGGACCAATATGGCCTATCTTCGAACTTAGCCGGAGATTGAAAAAAATGTTACCACATACCAAATTTGAAGTCAACCGGTTACTCCTTTCGAGAGTTATCGTGCGCACCAGCCAGCAGACAGACAGACAGACGGACGGACGGACATTGCTCATTCGACTTAAAATTACCCAAAACGGATTTCCTACGAACATATTTGGGGTCCTAGGTCACTCCTTCGATGTGTTACACTTATGGCGCACCGACCAGACAGACAGACGGATATTGCCCAACTCACTTCAAATGACCCAAAACGGATTTGTGCCAAATATTCATGGGGTCTCTTAGGTCACTCCATCGAGTCAGAAAATGGACCAATTTGACCAATTATATTAAGTACGAGTATGTCCGAATTAATCGAATTATTATTATTTATTTCATCATTAATCGAATTAAAAATTCTCGTCTAGAACAAAAGTTGTTGAATAGCGGCCATTGGAAAATAATGAATTTATATTAATTTTTTTTTGAGTGTAGCAGGAGAATATCTCAAGTTCGTTTTTCTTTTTTACTTCCTCATTTTCTGCGGTTTTTCTGTGTGGCCTCTGAAACATATTTTTTTCATTTGAGAATTTTATGTCAGTGCCAAGGCATTGGAATGATTTTGGGTTAATGTTTTTAATGACGGGAAATGATTGCGATGCTGCTGATGTCCTTGCTTTTTGAGAAGAATAATTTTGATTGTTCTTCCACGATGATGTTGCAGATTCTTCGCAATTGAATAAATTGTGTGGGTATATATTTATCGTATGTACTCGTATTTATTTCGTAGGCTGTGAAAGTTCAATAAACTTACAAATAAGTATAGCCGGAGCATTCATTTTATTGGACACATACTCGTATACCACACCAAGGACTATCACCAAAAACTCTGTAAATAAAATTTAAAAAAACATTAAAAAACATATTCATTTTGTCACTCCGTTTGTAACACCTATAAATATTGATCTGAGACCCATAATATATATATATTCTTCATCGTCGTAAAATTCTAAGACGATTTAGCCATGTCCGTCTGTCCGTCCGTCCGTCTGTTGTAATCACGCTACAGTCCGTAATAATAGAGCTAGGTTCATCAAATTTGGTAGAAATATTTTTTGGAATTGCAAATGGGCCATATCGGTCAATGTTTTAATATAGCTCCCCTATAGAGGTCGCTCCAAAATACGGTTTTTGAGCCAGAGATACCACATTTTTTAAGCAAATTAGCAGAAACTTTGCGGTTTGTGTTCTATTTTGACAAGAATTCATCACAGCAAATACATTAAAAATCGGTTCATATTTTCTTATTGTCACTCTATAGAGGTCGCTCCAAAATATACGTATTAAAGCCATAAATACCACATTTTCGAAGCATTTTACCTGAATCTTTGCACTTTGTATTTAATTAAGACAAGAATTCATCGCAGTAAAAATTTTGAAATCAATTCATATTTTGGTATATTCCATCTATAGATGTCGCTCCCAAAAAGGATTATTTAAGCCATAAACACTACATTTTCTAAGAAATTGTGTTGAAACTTTGCAGTTTGTATTATGTTTTGGCAAGAATTCATCTCAATAAAATTTATACAAATCAAATTTTATTTTCTTGTAGTTACCGTGTAGATGTAGATCTCAAAAATGCTATTTTAAGCCATAAATACCACATTTTTCAGGTAAAGAGTTTGTCTAAAAAATTTGCGGCCTAAAATTTGGCTTAAAATTGCAGCGTTCGTTTTTTAATAATTTACTTCAACAAAGAGGATCGGGTCATGATCATGATCACGACTTTTAAAATTTAAGGATAACTCTTTTGAAATATTTTTCATTGCACTTTTTACAATCTGAATTGATAATTATGGATATCAGATCAAAGGGGAGAATTTTTAATTTCCCAATAAGACAGTGACTTGTCATGACAGCCACGATAAGTTAGACGTCCGTTCTCGACAACTACAATAGTGCTTTAGTGCGTTTTGAGTCTAGGCCGGGCCACATCAGCTGTCATTTGTTGCCGTTAGTGCACTATCTCTCAAGTGGAGCTTGCAGGTTGCTAGAGGCTTGCCCACATGTTCCAGGTCCCCTGGAGCGTGTAAGGTAGTTCCTGGTCTTGCAAGTTCATCTGCCTTGAAGTTTCCTGGTATATCCCTGTGGCCCGGCAGCCATATCAGCACCCAGGAAAATAATTGGTTGGAATTCGATTGTAACAATAAAAAATAGTATTAGCAACAAAGAGTATATTGTCTACACCGTGTGTAGGTGTAGGCAATATACAATATATGTATATAGTAACATGGATACGATCAAATGAAAATGCTTGCAACTGAATCGATGGTTGTATCAATCAAATTAAGATTGGTTTTTCATTGACACTCGGTTAGTTGTGGTAACCAATTTTAAATTTTCATTATAGCACAATATGATCAATTTTTGGTTGTGACAACCAATATTTTATTCTTGACAACAGAAATTGTATCAATAGACCAAAGATTATTATTGCAACGAATAATTGGTTACTACAACAGCAAAAAATATTAATAACTAATGGTTTATTGGTTATCCCAATCATTACCCAAATATATTTTGGGAAATACAACCGTAAGATTGGTTGCTGTTCTTTTGCTGATACATGACAAACAAAAAATTAAATTACTCGACATAAAAAAATCTTCAACATCTTGTTCAAGAATGGTATAGGTAATCAAAAATAATCTCGTGTGAATAAGAAGGTGTGGAATGCAGAATATGTTGTGCAAAATGTTTTACATAAATAAAAAATAAAAGCAATAATCAAGAAATTGAAAGCACAGTGTTATGGGATATTTGCATAAAAGTTTTTTGCTTTTTTCGTGTACTAAAATGTGTGTCAAATATTTCCAATCTCATAATAGTGATGAATTTGTAATATGGGATTTTTAATTTTGTTATGAGTTCAATAAATAAAATAAAAATTAATGAAAACTATTTTTAATTTTAATAGCTAAGACGACAATGCCGTACAGCATTATCGGTCTGACTACTGCCGTATACAACCTATAAACTATGCGCGGGTTCAGACCCCAGCGGCTGGATTAATATTATTGAAGTATATATTTTTTTTTTTTTAGCAATTGATTTTATTTACAATCTATCCTAGGATAATAAGCAAATTAGATTACAAAATTTTACAAAAATGACAGAGGTTATGTATCTCCACTGAGATACATAACATATAAAAACAAACATTATATGAAGTTAATTGACGAATTTGTAAAAATTGAATTTGATGAATTAATGACTATTACATATGTACAAAAATTAGATCCGATATGGAAGGTCTAAAATGTGGTGGCGCTTCAGTCTTCTAGTCTCATTTGAACTATCTAATAAGCAGATAGCAGAGGGGTTGATATGATGGCTGAGTCTCTCCAAGTAATTCTCGCTGAATCTATTAATTTCTTCTCGAACAGTCGGTATTGATAAACTCTATAAGTATATCTAAGAAAGCTACTATAGGAGAAAATTGTGATGTTATTTTATTATTTTATTGATATCTCAAAAACTACCGACGACCTCAAAATTATTTTTTACACATATAGGCAGTGTTGCCAGACGAATTGGACCGAAAATCGTCAAAATAGGGGCACAAAAATCGTCAAGTCGTCAAAATAAGTTTTCGAAATCGTCAACACACTTTTGTGTTTTTCTCGGGCGAAGGGCATATTTCAGAGACAGATATGTGTTTACGAGTACAAGTACTCTCAAATGATTATGCGAATCCTTAAAGCTAGCTTAAACAAATTTGTGTTTCGATCTCATATTCTTGAACTGCAATCATTTTATAATTCGATATATTCCCATAAAAATATCGCAGTCGATTTTTATTTACTTCATAGAAGCGACAGAATTCATGCGATTGGGACGAAGTTTGAAGTTAATAGAACCATTCACACCAAAAAGGGTCTGGCGTATATCCATGGTTTTATGTAGACCCAGACATTTATAGCACCCTACCTATCAAATGAGTTTAACCAGAAACTTTTTATGGAGTAAGTGACCTCATTGATCCATATTTTGACAGAGTCCCATACAAAGATCCCATTCAACTCGACTTTTCTTTGGATTAATATCTCCTAAGTCCTTGTTTTGGTATAGCCTTTACTTAAAATGTCCACTGTAATTTCCTCAACCGATTTTGCAACTTATTAAAATTCCAGAGACTTTTCCTGTTGTGTCATTGAATGTGATCGAGTATACCACTTTCAATGTCTGATTTTGATTGTTTTAATGATCAGCCATAATATTTGAGACTCTTTCTAATATTTCCAAATTTAATTTTAAAAAGATAACTGGAAGTGTAAATTATATCTGGAAGTAATTATGAAAAATCCTTTGTATAAAAACAATTTGTTAAGTTTTCCTTACTTTTTTTATATCACAAAAAATCGTCATTTCGGGGCAAAAATCGTCCTATTTTTTGGCTCTAAAAATCGTCAAAATGACGATAAATTGTCATTTCTGGCAACACTGCATATATGGCACAATATATGTTATCATCTGGTCCATATTTTTTCAATTTTCATATGCTGATATAACGTTCCTCAAACATTTATTGAATATAATGTATATATACACGCTGAAAAAAAAATCGCCTCTGTAGTATATTGTCCCAAACATATTCTGCTTGAAACATATATATTTTTAGGGTGCACTCCAAATATATAACATTTGACACATGCAAATATTATATGTTTGGGAGGATGTTGTTCTAGACAAAACAATGTTTACATCCTCATGTTTTTTATTTGCATATGTTATTTTCCAAACAAAGATCTATTTGCGTGAATATATATCAATTCCTTAATTGTTTTAAGTTTTCAGCAATTGAAAGGTAATTTTTAGAAATTTTTAATGTTAGTAAAATTTCTTTATAATTGAAAATAATGACTGGTGGTGGTATTAAAATAAGTGGTTTTAAATAGAAGTTAATGCTAAGTTTATTATATTATATATTATGCTTTCCTATTTTTAATAGGAAAGCATAATTCGAAAACATGGAAAAAATTAAAACTAAAGTTCGAAAAATTCTGCAAAGTTTTGAAAATCTTTTTCTTAAATAAAATATATTTGGCAATATTCATAAACAATAATTTTATTTGTATTTAAACAAATATTTTATTTGAGAAAATTAATTCGCAAATATATTTTATTCTAATATATTAACATATGCGTTCTAAATACATTTTATTGATTTTCAAATAAAATTTATTTGCTCGAAAATATATAATATTTAAAAATTTGTGTTCCAAGTATATTTGCTTTCGATTCAAACAAATTAAAAATGACGATTTTGCCCTGTGTATGTATATATAACGGGTTTTCCAATAGTGATGATATGATTTTGAAGTGACGTTTCGGCCATTTGTAATACCTATGTCATAATCTGTCATTTGTTTTTCATTGCATTCATTAGTGTTTACAATTTCATCATGGAGAGATGTAGGCAGGAACAACGTTAAAATTATTCAGTTTTATTACCACAATAATCGTTCTCCAATTACAACTTTTCGGGCGCTAAGTCAATTTTTTTTAAATAAAAAAAAAACACTTTCCTGTCGTCCTACGACCTTGACACCCATGAGCAATATTTTAGCTCTCATTTAGAGCTATCTTTTTTGCCATGGGCCGATTCCCGATCCGACGAACCGTTAAGGAGCTAGAGCAATGGAAAATAAACTTTCCGTTCACATTTGAAAATGAAGCTGTCATTTTTTTTTAAATAAAAAAAACTCTTTCCTGTCGACCTACGACCCTTACACCCATGAGCAATATTTTAGCTCTCGTTAAGAGCTATCTTTTTGCCATTGACCGATTTCGGCTACGTGCCACACAACAAATGAAACAATTCAATTGTTGCGAGAAAAGTTTGGAGATTCGATTATTTCAAGAAATTGTGATATTGAATGGCCTGCAAGAAGTTGGGATTTAACACCATTAGACTATTTCTTGTGGGGTTATTTGAAGTCATTGGTCTTTCGAAATAAACCAAACTCTCTTCAAGCTTTACAAGTCAATATTGAACGTGTCCTTCATGACATACGACTTGAATTAGTGGAAAAAGTGCTCGAAAATTGGGTTCATCGAATTCGTTCCTGCAAAAGAAGTCGTGGAGGCCATTTGAATGACGTTTTATTTATAACTTAATTGTATCGATTGTACTTCACATTAAATAAAAAACTTTTGAATTTTCTTAACAATAAGTGTGTTTCTTTTTTCAAAGAAATCATATCAATTTTATTGGAAAACCCTGTATTTTCTTGGAATTCAAACAATTCAAAATGGCAATTTTCCCCCTTGTACTACAATACGGAAGATTGTCATAAATATCCCTATAAAAAGTTATAATACCCAACATTTTAAAAATTATTCCGAAAGTTGTAACTTTTGGCTTTGGCATTCTATTTTTCTGGTTCATTATTGCACATTGAAACTTAGCAACTATGTCTATTTAAATTCACTACACAATAAATTAGTTAATAAAGTGCATTATCTACTGAGACCCTCTACTTGTTTAGTATTCTACTCCCTAAACATTTTTTAAATTTTATTTCTATACTTTTATTGATTGGCATGAACGAGTCATGGTCACTCGTAAATATCGTCTAGAAGAAACAAAGAAAACATTTTGAATACTTTCATAAAATTTATTTTCGTTGTAGACACAATTTTTTAAACATTGCCAGCCTTCGTCGTTCGGATAAAATTAATCCTTTTATTGTTTGAAACACTCATCTTTGCCGTCAATTTTTTTCCCCGAGAGGACCTCCAAAGTCCTTTTAGTCAGTTCATCTCTGTGATGTTGATATTAACGTTCTTCTTCTTTCTTATTTTCATTGTTGTTGTTGTGATATTTCATCCTCTGCCATCAATATTAATTAAAACAAGCAATGCTCTATTTTTTAACACTCTATTGTTGTGTTTTTTTTGCACATCCATTTTTTCTGTGTTATCTTTGTTTTGCTCTGGCTGTTACTGCCGCCGTCGCCGTTGTAGCTGCCATCCTCATAGTCATCATGTCGGCTCTCCTGCCGTTCTTTTGCGAAAAAACAAAATCTCAGCGATTCTCTTGGCTATATTTGCTATAGTTTCTGCCGCTGTAGTTGTTTCTGGTATTCAGATGTTCAGATTGTTAATATTTGCACAAAAAACGGAACGGATATTGCAGAACAGTATGTTTCCGATCTATAGGCACAGAAACAAACAAGAAGAGAAACAACAACAACAAGAGGATGAATTCATCCTGCCAAAAACAAATACTCAAGCAGATGATGCACAAGAGGAAACTAGTGCCACATGTATAGGCCAAAAGTAGGGAAAATCACACATATGAAGAGATTTTAATACAGAGGCATATACACGTTTACATGTATGTACGTACGAGTATATATGAGTATGCGAATTACATACATACTTACATGCTCCCTTATATAGGTTATTTGAATACCAACAGAAATAGAATTTACAGTCTAAGGTCAATGCATCGTGATACATTGACCGCAGGGTGACAACTATAAAAGCAAATCATAAACTTTACGGTTATTTTTTGCGGTAGCAAATTTTTTAAAAATAAAACTAGTGTTGCAATTTTGCAAGCAAATTGTTCCGAAAATGTGGGGGCATCGAAATGGGATCAATATGTAGACGGATACGGTAACATTTCGTTGTACAAAATTTTAGTGCAAAAAACACAAACTGCAAAATTGCAGATAAATTGACTGGAAAATGTGGTCTTTATGGCATAGGTTAGGTTAAGAGTGGCAGCCTATATAACAGACTCACTTAGACTATACAGTCCATTCTGTTACCACATGGACGTAAGGGAAAATATAAGCTACCCTAACGCCTCACATTGAACCAATTTGATTGCTTTAAAAAGCTAAAAAGTTGGCGGATACCAACTTGAGCCAACTAACTGCCCAAAGAAATGGGAGACTAAGGTTGCATGCCGCCTTCTAGAGAGAGCGGACACAGACACATAAGTTGTTCTAGTGATTCATTCTCCTCTACGTCTCCACAGCTTCTGCAAAGGTCATTATGCAAGACCTTCAATCTCTCTGCATGCCATCAAATAAGGACACTGCCGTCATGACAGACACGATAAGTGAGACGTCCGGTATTGGTGTGTTTTGAGTTTACACCGGGCCACATCAGCCTGTAATGTATGAAGTTCCTAACTAGTGACCAATTGTCATTTGTTGCCGTAAGGGCAGTATCTCTCAAGAAGAGCTTGTAGGTCGCAAGAGGCATGCCTACATATTGCAGTTCCCCCTGTGGACTGGCACCAATATCAGGTATATATTGACATGTTCTGCCATCTCGTGAAGAGATCTGCGAAAGTCGAGGCAATTTTTAAATTCAGGAAAATAATTTCCAAGAATTTGATACCAGCCTGATAATCAGAGAAAATATTGTCACTGCCTTTGGTCAGAACATTTATTTTCAGCCATTTCGCAACATCTTTAATAGCTAAAATTTCTGCCTGGTAAAGACGACAGTGATCAGGTAGACTTTTAGCTAGTGATAGCTCAAGTTTCTCTGAAAAGACAGTTTAAAACCGTTAGTATAGATGTTAACCTATGTCCTGGGATACAACCATTCCATTCTGATCTATCAGGTATAATAGTGAGATACTTCTTGTCAAAGAGTGTTTCAGTCATAGTGTTATCAACAGTGTCCGGAAGGTCAAGCATTGTGTCTAGAATGATATTATGTGCTTAGCAATTTCCTGATCATAGTGACAGTTCCCTAAGCCTAATCGCAATAAATGCGTCATATTATATGTTTATACCCTACACCACACTGTGGTACAGGGTATTATAAGTTTGTTTCACGGCAGATGTTTGTAACACCTGAAAATAACACAGCTAGACCCACCTTAAAGTATACCGATCGACTCAGAATCACTAGCTGAGTCGATTTAACCATGTCTGTCCGTCCGTCCGTCTGTCCGTCTGTCTGTCCATGTAAAGTTGTTCGTCGACTACAGGTCGCAATTTCACTCCGATCGTTCTGAAATTTTGCAGTTTAGAGTATTTCGCAGCTGTTAAGATCGCTATTGAATTTGGTTGAAATCGGTTCAGATTTAGATATAGCTCCCATATATATCTTTCGTCCGATTTGGCCCTTTAGGCCTATAGAAGCTGTATTTTACATCCAATCGTTTTGAAATTTAGAATGGTAGAGTTTCTTGATCCATGAACCAACACTACCGAATTTGAAGAAAATAGGTTAAGATTTAGCTATAGCTCCCATATATATGTTTCGTCCGATTTTGCTCTTTAGTCCTGTAGAAGCTTTATTTTACATCCAATCATTTTGAAATTTAGAATGGTAGAGTTTCTTGATCCATGAACCAACACTACCGAAGTTGAAGAAAATCGGTTCAGATTTAGATATAGCTCCCATATATATGTTTCGTCCGATTTGGCCTTTTAGTTCTATAGAAGCTGTATTTTACAACCAATCGTTTTGAAATTTAGAATGGTAGAGTTTCTTGATCCATGAACCAACACTACCGAATTTGAAGAAAATCGGTTAAGATTTAGCTATAGCTCCCATATATATGTTTCGTCCGATTTTGCTCTTTAGTCCTGTAGAAGCTTTATTTTACATCCAATCATTTTGAAATTTAGAATGGTAGAGTTTCTTGATCCATGAACCAACACTACCGAATTTGAAGAAAATCGGTTAATATTTAGCTATAGCTCCCATATATATGTTTCGTCCGATTTGGCCTTTTAGTTCTATGGAAGCTGTATTTTACATCCAATCGTTTTGAAATTTAGAATGGTAGAGTTTCTTGATCCATGAACCAACACTACCGAATTTGAAGAAAATCGGTTAAGATTTAGCTACAGCTCCCATATATACATATGTTTCATCCGGTTTGGCTCTTTAGATCCAATCGTTTTTATACCCTACACCATACTGTGCTACAGGGTATTATTTAAGTATAAAATGTCCCAAAAGTAAATTTATGTAAACAATTTATACATGAATTACAAATTTTATATATCAGAGTTATTCAATATTACGAGAGTGTTGTAGGGTATTATATAGTCGGCCCCGCCCGACTTTAGCCTTTCCTTACTGGTTATATATATTTATTCTCCTCCCCTATGGGGAGCGTCATATTGCACTGCTATAATGTCTAGCGGCATTAAATGTAGTATAACATTTAGATCCTCAGTAACTGTCGTTCGCAGCCCTCCAGTGATACAAATATCAGCAATCCTCGCTGAATCTAGTTAAGTATCACGCATAAGGTGAATTTCTGCAGAGCTGTCCGCCAGACGACAATGTCGTACAACATTATCAGTTTGACTACTGCCGTATAAAACCAATAAACCATACGCGTTCGGACGTTCAGTTTCAAACCCCAGCGTTTCCCTATTGATCATTTACAGGTATATAGCGCTACCTCAGCCTTCTGTGCTCTTTCCAGAATGTTGGGTTTAAAGTACAATACCTATGTATTTTGGAGACAGGTGTAATTGTTGGTACCTTATTTTTCGTGGTGAAAAGAACTAGTTAATTTTTTTCGCATTAACACCAAGACCATTATCAAAAGCCCATCTTGAGGTCGTATGAAAAGCCTGCTATAGGATGTATGTTATAGTATTCGGAAACTTCCTCCTAATAGCTATTGCCATACGCAACAACTCTGACACCCATCATCTCCAGAGAAAGTAGAATATTGTTCATGGAGAGCTTTCATAGCAAATGATACAAAACACCCCTTTGGAGGTGCTGACAAATCTATGGGGGTCAGTTGACCTTAAGCTAGCTGAAATGCGTCTCTTAATCATAAGGTTATGCATGAAAATGATTGAAACTCTGACACACATCACACAGTGATCTGTCCCATTGACACAAATCGATAATAATGTACTGGCTCAAATGATTGTAAAATTGGTACTCATTATATCTTAACAAGCCAATTAAGATAAATAATAACAATATTTTTTTATTTAGCTCTGTTTGACACCGCGAGAGGGCGCCAAAGTCAATTGTTGTATACGAAAATCGACCAAAAAAATAAACTACCTTAAATGAACGTTGTAAAGTAGCTGTTTAAAATTCGTTTATTAGGGAAATTAAACCAGTCTTTTCGTATACGAGGCTTGCTATTTATGTTTCGGTTCCTGGCAATACTAGTGTTGCCAGATGAGAACTGGAACTGCACCTCCAAAACATGGTTTTTGAACGCTTAACAGCTGCTCCGTCGAAAAACGTTGAGCAAGCAGCTTTTTCTTGTCGATTTCTGTTTTGTTTCGGGCTCATACGCATATATCCAAGATTCGTCACCTGTGACGATCTTATAAACGTCTTTTGAAGCACCGCTATCGTATTTTTTCAAAATTTCTTTGCACCAATCGACACGAGCCTTTTTTAGCGATTGTCAAATTGTGCGGGATCCAACGAGAACAAACCTTTTTTACGGCCAGGTGGTCATGCAATATCGAATGTATGCTGGTGGAAGAAATGTCCAAGGATGCCTCTATCTCACGGTATATCACATGACGATCTTGAATTATCAGTTCACGCACGGCATCAATGTTCTCTGGCACAACGGCCGTTTTTGGACGAACTTCGTCTTTGAGTGAGCGTCGGTCACGATTGAACTCATTAAACCAGTTTTTCACAGTGCTATAGGATGGTGCTTCATCGCCATACAAAGATTCAAGTTCATCGATGCACATTTGTCGTGATAATCCACGTCGAAAGTTGTGAAAAATGATCGCACGAAAATGTTCACGAGTTAATTCCATTCTTTTGCCAACTTGATTTTTCCAAGTCACTGTAAACAACACAAGTGATGGTAGTACGTCAAAACGGTCTAACGTTTATGGTAAAAAATGTCAAACTTTCCAATGGGAATGTCAGATGGCGCTAGGCAACACTTAGTGTTGCCTATGCCAGAAATATATATATAGCAACCCTCGTATGATAGTTAATCGAAATCCTAATAATGCAAAAAAACCAAGTCGGCAGAAAATTACATTTGTACTATTTGGAAAATTTTTATTTTTTGTTAAAGTGAAAAAAATTTGCAAGTTCGATTGGAATGAAAACAAGTAAAAGCGTTAAGTTCGGCCATGCCGAATCTTATATACCCTCCACCATGGATAGCATGAAAACTCAAACCTACAAAATAACTCAAACCTAAAGAAAATAACACCGAAAACACACAAAAAAAATATAGTATATGAAAACAGTAGGAAACATATACATAGTAGATGAGAACAGTAGGAATAACAACAAGTTAGATGATATATATGGGAGATATAGAACGGAGTGACAAAATGAATATACCCCCCATCTTATGGTGGAGGGTATACAAATAAGTTGGTACAGATAATTGGTACAGAATTTTATTCTTCAAAAAACACATATGTACTGTAACTTTGAAATAAAAACTTAAAATAAAAGCGCACAAACTAAAAAAATAATTTCTTATACCCTCCACCATAGGATGGGGGGTATATTCATTTTGTCATTCCGTTTGTAACACCTCTAAATATTGATCTGAGACCCCATAAAGTATATATATTGTTAATCGTCGTAAAATTCTAAGACGATTTTGCCATGTCCGTCTGTCCGTCCGTCCATCCGTCTGTTGTAATCACGTAATAATAGAGCTAGGTTGATAAAATTTGGTATAAATACTTCTTATAGTTGCAGGTTGTTTGGGATTTCAAATGGGCGATTTCGGTCCATATTTAGATATAGCTGCCATACATAGCATCTAACTTGTTATGATTCCTACTGTTCTCATCTACTATTTTTTTGGTGTTTTCTTTAGGTTGGAGTTATTTTATGAGGTCACATGCTATCCATGGTGGAGGGAATATAAGATTCGGCATGGCCGAACTTAACGCTTTTACTTGTTTATGTCTAAAAAAGTTATTTTCAAATATAATTCGTAGCGGTGTTCCAAAAACAGTCGCCAACGCTTAACGTGTAGAGTTAACCCATAATTTTTGCGCCAGATAGTTGACAGAATTCTTAAAAAATACAAAAATTCATATTTATAAATTATTGTTGAGAAATATATAAATAAATCGCTTTTAATATGGTGCTTTTATGCCGAAAAATCAAAAAATATTAAATGTTGTATGGCATCGGAAAAAAAAATCGTAAAGATCCCTGTTTTTTTTTCGAAAGATACTATTAATGATTGCCCTCTTTAAGAATAAAACAAAAAAAGTTCAAATTTTTCGAGCACAAAATGTCGAAAAAGTAATTTTGCTTTAGGCCTAAACAATTTTTTAGGTTGTACTCTAGGCCGGGTCGATTTGTGGGGAGGCAAAAAAAGTCGCCATTGCTCAGTGAAAATCGTATTCTAGGGATCAAAATAAGAAACTTTGCCGAAGGAACCATACCTCTAAAACGAATTCTGATGTCCCGGAATTTGGGTCGAACTTTTGGGTAGAGGCAAATTTTGAAAAATCCCACTTTGACCCATTTAGAGTGCTCCAATCGAGTCCAAATGTATGACCGACCCCACTAACTTTGGAGGCCCGACCAACCCATGCCAGTGGTACACCCCCTGTAACCCCCTGGGGGTTACATACATTTGGACTCGATTGGAGCACTCTAAATGGGTCAAAGTGGGATTTTTTCCGGGACATCAGAATTCGTTTTAGAGGTATGGTTCCTTCGGCAAAGTTTCTTATTTTGATCCCTAGAATACGATTTTCACTGAGCAATGGGCGATTTTTAAATGGACCCGCCCTATTGTACTCATACCCATAATTTTTTGCGCCTGATAGTTAACATAATTCTTAAAAATACCAAAAAACATATTTATTAAATATTTTTGAGAAAAATTTAAAAGAAATCCTTTTAGTATGGTGTTCTTATGTCGAAAAATCGAAAAAATAATATTTTATTTTTTTTAGATTTATTGAATGTTTTCACATTCGAATTGTTCAGCTTTTTCGATCAACTCTTCCTTTCGAAAGTGAGGATATGTGTTAACATGGCTTCCAAAGCGCAGTGTCTTATCTTTTCCAATACACCACATGTTGACAAATCTGTGGAGGTCAGTTGACCATAAGGTAGCTGAAATGCATCTCTTAATCAGAAGGTTGTGAAAGAACCTACATATCGTCCCCTCTATAAAATAATAGCGTATACGCATATACACTGTTATTTTGTTATTGCATTTAAAGAATCTACGTAATCGATTCTATTACTGGTAAAAATTTGGTGGAATTCTACTTCCACAAAGTGGGTCAAAAGTTAAATCGAAAAAATAGTGTATATATTTAGTATGGTACTTTGATCCCATTTATATAAAGTGTCCGCAATCTAACGTTTTTTTTTTCAACTAGTGCTTATTTCGTGAATGGTAACACTTAGCTCATGTCTGATTTTACAGATAATTAGTTGTATCCTTCCGCTGAACGAATATGGTTGTGTATACCCTTGAACAACGCTGGGAAATATAGCGACATTACTTTGAAAATCATGGTAATGTTGCAGAACGATTTTGCCAAAAAAATCATCTTTTCAGATGAAGCTCATTTTGATCTTGGCGGGTATGTAAACAAGCAAAATTGTCGCATTTGGGGCACAGAAAACCCGCACGCATACATTGAAAAGCCGATACACGCAAAACGAGTCGCTGTTTGGTGCGAATTTTGGTCCAGAGGCATAATTGGGCCATTTTTCTTCGAAAATGAGCAAGGAGTGGCCGTTACAGTCAATGGCGATCGTTATCGGGCCATGTTGAACGAATTTTTGTGTTAAAAATTTGTTTTGTGCTTAAAAATTGGACCGATCGTGTAGGCTACTGCATGGCCAGCCGAGGCAGCCATTTGAATGAAATTATTTTCCATTATTAACCGGAAGGATTGTACTTTCAAATAAAAAAAGAAATTTGAGAAAATATTCAGTAATTTTTTTTATAGCATTTTTTTGACCGCATGACCGTTTTTTTGGTGTTTGTGTTATGTTTTCAGCTTTGCTGTGTTCTGACACATATAGTGAAATTTTTGTAGAACATTTCATCCCCGGCCTCCCCATTTTAAGGGGTGTTTTTTACGTTTTGTTAAAATGGGGCCAAAAATTACAGTTATGTGGTGGAGCTAGAGGGTTAATATGTTATATAATTAAAATATATATTTTTGTTAAATAATAGCGAAATACTAAAATTTTTGGGGTACAATGTGGTTTTTTGAGCTATTTAGGGTGCCCAGACACGTTCAGATTGTATTGATATGTTCACAAAAGTTATTGAGATTTACGTTGGCTACAATTTTGCCAACCATTGTTATTACGAGTCCCTGGAAGTTATGCGGAAAAAAGTGAAAACAAAATATTTTTTTCCTCTACTATTTCAAAAAAGTACCGGAAAAATTGTTTTTTCGCAAAAAATTTTAAGAAACTTTGTTCAGCATATTCTTAGCTACATCATTGCCAAATATAGTTAAGCGGTATCACCAAGTCTGAATTAGTTGTTGGACAAAAGCTGATGACACCTTTTTTGAGGGGCCCACTGATTTTTAGAAACTTTGTAGGCCCATAAAAAAAAATTGGTCACCAATTTTGCCAAACCGAGTGTAGGGTTATACTACCCTTTGATAGTAGAATCGAACCTATTCTGCCGAGTCCGTGTATTTTTGTTCACTGTTGCACAGTGTTATTAATTGAGCTAACTTGACTAAACGAATGATGCAGAAGTTCTTATTTTTTGGGCTACTTTCACATTCAATTCTCACAATTTAGTCCCAAAATCGTGCGTTGTACTGTGTATGGGAGATATATCAAGACATTAGCCGATACGAATCTTATTAAATTCCAAACCACCTGCAACTATAGGAACTATTTCTGCCATATTTGTTCAACTTAGGTCAATAGTTACAGCTTATAACTTCTTTACCAGTATAAATAATTGAAATTTTGCTCTATGTTGTACCTACAGTCCCATTGCTCGGCTCAAAATTGACTTACTAAATTTGAAAGTTCTCCTTTTCTATTGAACGGACATCGTATTTGCTAAGCCTCTTCTGTCACCACACACACAAATTGACAAATTCATTCGAATACAACTTCGCTATAACTTCTGTAGCAATCACCTTAATTGTCAATCTTATTTAACAGTTTTTGTCGTAAATTTTTACTCAGTTATACATAACGTTACTCAGTACATCAGCAAATCTTTAAAGCGTTTTTCCACAACCCACGTTTTCAAAGACGGTGCCCTTCATAACTCAAAAACTACTGAACCGATCCTTTTGAAATTTTTAACACTATTTATCCCCTCACCTTAGAGCGTAGGGTATATATCATTTGCTACGAGCCAAAAGTATAAGACATCGAAGGAGTGACCTAAGACCCTAAGTATGTTCGGCGGATATCCGTTTTGGGTAATTTTAAGTCGAATAAGCAATGTCCGTCCGTCTGTCTGTCTGTCTGCTGGCTGGTGCGCACGATAACTCTCGAAAGGAGTAACCGATTGACTTAAAATTTGGTATGTGGTAATATTTTCTTCTATCTCCGGCTAAGTTCGAAGATGGGCCATATTGGTCAACTCCTTCTAGTACCTCCCCCACAAAGGGTTAACATTTTGTGAAATATTGATTATTTAATAACTTCTATACTACTTATTTGAATCCTGTGAAATTCTACGCATACTATTAGTTTATTAGTCACTATTACCTCGAGAAAAATGGGCGAAGTTTCCACGCCTCTTTTGGTACCTCCCACACAAATGGAACATTTTGTACCAAAAGTTACCAGCATATAACTTTAATACCAGTGCATACAAATACTTGACATTTTGTACAGTGTAACGCTTTTATAGTACCTAGAGTCTAAAGAAAAATGGGCGTTATTGGCACGCCCCTTTTGGTACCTCCCACACAAATGGACCTTTTTGTACCAAAATTTAACAGTTTTTTACTTTAATACCAGTGCATATAAATACTTGAAATTTAGTACAGTGCAGTGCTTTTGTAGTACCTAGAGTCTAGAGTAAAGTGGCCGCAATTGGCACGCCCCTTTTGGTACCTCCCACACAAAAGGACCTTTTTGTACCAAAAGTTAACAGCATTTAAATTTAATACCAGTGCATACAAATACTTGAACTTTTGTTCAGTGCAATGCTTTTGTAGTACTAAGAGTCCCCTTTTGGTACCTCTAACACAAATGGACCTTTTTGTACCAAAAGTTAGCAGCTTTTAAACTTTAATACCAGTACGTACTTTAAAGTTATTAAATGTAATTTAAATTGATAATAATTTAATTAAAACAAAAAAAGTAATAAATTTACTAATATTTTTTTGGGACTCAAGGTGAGGGGATTCATAAGTCGGTTTACCCGACTGAACTTTTTACTTGTTCTTTACATAATTAACGAGGCAACGCTGTCGAGTATTTTTTAAATTTGTCAATTTTTTTTATTTAAAAATTACCAATTAGTCGGTTTTTTTTCGGAAAAATCGCATTTTTCACTTCAAAGTGTTCCCAAAAATTGAAAAATTTAAATTTTCCAAAAAAACTCGACAGCGTTGCCTCGTAAATTATGTAAAGAAATAGTGTTAAATATTTCAAAAGGATCGGTTCAGTAGTTTTTGAGTTATGAAGGGCACCGTCTTTGAAAACGTGGGTTGTGGAAAAACGCTTTAAGTGGTAACGCTTTAAAGTTCCGTGGCTATAACAATTATCTAACTAAATAAATTAATTTTTTTAATTTCTGATGATCCGATATCGAGTTAGGAGCAGAGAATGAAGCCGAGGCAAAATTGACGGCGGCGGCTGCCATTGAAAATTATAGATCGGCGGCGGTGGCTTGATGGCTTAGCCGACATAAAATTGACATACGGCTGCTCTGTGATAGTCATTTTTACATTTAAAATAATAGTTGAAAGGTCATGCTCTGGTATATATTCTTAAAAAATGGATGTTTTTAAGTTAATTGTAAGATATTGTGAAGTGAAACAAATAACAGCGTTAAGTTCGGCCATGCCGAAGCTTATATACCCTCCAGCATGAATTGCATTCAATTCTATTAATGACAGATTTATGGATATGGAGCAAGTCATGGAACGATCTTTTTATACCCTCACTTTAGTGTGACGAGGGTATATATCATTTGCTACGAAAAAAAGTGTAACACATCGAAGGAGTGATCTAAGACCCTAAGTATGTTCGGCGGATATTGGTTTTGGTTCATTTTAAGACGAATGAGCAATGTCCGTCTGTCTGTCTGTCTATCTGTCTGTCTGTCTGTGTGTGTGTCTGCTGGCTGGTGCGCACGATAACTCTCGAAAGGAGTAACCGATTGACTTCAAATTTGGTACGTGGTAATATTTTTTTCTATCTCCGGCTAAGTTCGAAGATGGGCCATATTGGTCCACTCCTTCTAGTACCTCCCCCACAAAGTGTTAAAATGTTGTGAAATATTGAATCTTTAATAACTGCTATACTACTTATTCGAATCTTCTGAAATTCCACACATAGCATTAGTTTATTAGTCGCTATCAACTCGAGAAAAATGGGCCATGTTGCTACGCCCGTTTTGGTACCTCCCACACAAATGCACCATTTTGCACCAAAAGTTAACAGCTTATAACATTAATACCAGTGCATAAAAATACTTGAAATTTTGTACAGTGTAATGCTTTCATAGTGCCTACAGTCCAGTGAAAAATGGGTGTCATATTCACGCCCCTTTTGATACCTCTTACACAAAGGTACCATTTTGCACCAAAAGATAACAGCTTATAATATTAATATCAGTGTATAAAAATACTTGAAATTTTTTACAGTGTAATGCTTTTATAGTGTCTTTTGCACTGTGAAAAATGGACGCTATTTCCACGCCCCTTTTTGTATCTCCCACACAAAGGTACCATTTTGCACAAAAAGTTAAGAGCTCACAGCATGAGTACCAATGCACGAAAATGCAACAACATTTTGCACAGTGTAACGCTTTTGAAGTCCCTATAGCCCTGTAAAAAATGGCCGTTATCACCACGCCCCTTTCTGTACCTCCCACACAAAATGGCCAAATCATACCAAAATTTAATATTTCATAACGTTAATATACCAGTCCAAAAAATGTTTATATTCAGCGAAAAATAGGTGTATTTGTTAAAAACATTCTGGGACCCTCCATACAAATTGACAGAATAATTCGTTTAATATTCCATATTACATTACTCACAAAGTGAGGGTATACCTTAGTCGGTTTACCCGACTGAAACTTTCCTACTTGTTGTTTAAGCAATTTATTGAAAAAAACGAACGCTACAGTTTTTAGCCAAATTTTAGGCCTCGTTAGCCAAACTCTTAATCTTCAAAAATGGTATTTATGGCTTAAATTAGCATATTTGCTACCTCTACACGGGGACTACAACAAAATATAAACTGATTTGTATAAATGTCATTGACATGAATTCTTGCCACAATATAAGTAGAATGCAAACTTTCAGCAAAATTGCTTTAAATATGTGGTGTTTATGGCTTTAGCAAGACTTTTTGGGAACGACATTTATAGGTGAAGTATAACAAAATATGAATCGATTTAAAAAAAATTTACTGTGATGAATTCTTGCCTAAGTAAAATAAAAACTGCAAGGATTCAGTTAAAATGCTCAAAAAATGTGGTATTTATGGCTTAAATATATTTTGGAGCGGCCTCTATAGGGTGACTATAACAAAATATTAAATATGAATATAAAATTTTTGTTGTGATGAATTTTTGTCAAAATAGAATACAAACTGAAAAGTTTCAGCAAAATTGCTTTAACAATGTGGTACCTATGGCTCAAAACCCATAATTTGGACCGACCTCTATAGGGGAGCTATATCAAAACATTGACCAATATGGCCCATTTGCAATCCCAACCGACCTGCAACTATAAGAAGAATTTATACCAAATTTGATTAAACTAGCTCTATTATTACGGACTGTAGCGTAATTTCAACGGATAGACAGACAGACGGACATGGCTAAACCGTCTTAGAATTTCACGACGATCAAGAATATATATACTTTATAGGGTTGCAGATCATATTTCAAGGTGTTGCAAACAGTATGACAAAGTTAGTATACCTCCTCCTATGGTGGCGGGTATAAAAATCATCGATTTCCATACAATGATAAGTCATAAAATTGACGCTGGGCGGCTCTATGATATACTCGATTTTCAAAGTATGCTAAGTCGAAACTGGTTGTTTTCAGGAGAGGCGAATCGTCGTTTTAGTGAAATTTTAAATTTGTGTAGAATTACCTGGTAATTTGTTTTGAGTTTAACTTCATTGAGTTGATGGATTTGACAGAAGACATTTTAGAATATTTAGAAATGCACTCTCCAGAATAACATACCGAGTCGACATAGCATTATTTACAATGGAGGTATTAATTTATATGCAGTATTACAATTCTGTAATACTCCATTGTTTTTTCCGACAATATTTGTTCCTCTATGTGTACGTAATCTACTAATAAATAAAAAATATTATTATTTCCTTTAAAAAATAATGTTTATAATTATTTTTCTATTACTATCAATATTTTCATTTTTAATACATGTAAAGCTCCCTCTTGTGACAATAATCGAATCAAAACGAAAATCACTTTCCATATCGTCCTCCCAATAAATGAATACTGTATAATTTATTTGTCGTTTCGTATCGGCACGTAGGCTTTTATTAATGAACAATCAATTTCAAGCACCCAATAACCCAATTTGTGGAAGTAGAATTTCCCCAAATTTTTGCTAGATATACAACCAATTGCGTAGATTCTTTAAATGCAATAAAAAATAATAGTGTATTCACTATTCTTCTATTGAGGGGACGATATATCTGTTATATGGTTATTTGCTTATCAAAAATGTTAATTGTATCTATGCATATTTTAAAGTGTTTCTATGTAACGGCGGCTGTGTTTCAGCCGATTTTAGCCGCAAAGATCGGCGGCGGCTTCGGCTGGTGAATAAAGGTCGGGGGCGGCTAAAATCGGCGGCTCGGCTCGGCGGCTTCATACCCTGGTTATGAGGGGCACTGCAATTCAACTTTTTTCCAGGCGCTTCCGCCTAAATGAAAATTTTACACAATAAACTTTGAAAGTTATACCTTAATGTACCATTGGTTTCAATCAAAAAATTTTAAACCGTTTCATCACAAAAAATCATTTGCCTTTTTTGCAAGGATTAACGTTTGTTTAGCATTACTCGTGATCTTACAACCATTTGGTACATGCCATACAAATGCATACAATTCATATCATTTATTATGATGATGATAACTTCTGTCCTAATGATTTTTATACCCTACACCACACTGTGGTACAGGGTATTATGACTTTGTGCATTTGTTTGCAACACCCAAAAGGAGAAGAGATAGACCCATTGTTTATTATACCGATCGACTTGTAATCACTTTCTGAGTCGATTTAGCTATGTCCGTCTGTCTGTCCGTCTGTCTGTCTGTAGACGTATTCTTGTAATCAAAGTACAGGTCGCAATTATGGTCCGATCTCAACGAAACTTTGCACATATATTTTTTTAGGCCCAAGGACGATCCCTATTGAATTTGGTTAAAATCGGTTCAGATTTACATATAGCTCCCATATATATGTACCTCCGATTTGGCATATATGCACTGTATAAGCAACATTTTGTAACCGATTTGTACAAAAATTTACAGAGAGTAGTCTCGTGATACACTTAGATACAATACAAAATTTGGGGGAAATCGGTTCAGATTTATATATAGCCCCCATATATATGTTGCACCCGATTTGACATGTAAGCGCTGTAGAAACTGTATTTTATATCCAATCAGTACGAAATTCGGCAGAAAGTGGTTTCTTATTACATGAAGGAATACTGCCAAATTCGGAGAAAATCGGTTCAGATTTAGATATAGCCCCCATATATATGTTACCCCCGATTTGAAATTCAATAGCTGTAGAAACTGTAAATAATGTTTCAACAATTTTCCCGCTCATTCTGGCATTTTACAAACAAAATACCAAATGCTCTGCTGAATTTATCTCAAGTATTATACTTTAGCTGCTTTACTCAATTCTGTTTTCTTGCCATTTCTTCATTTTATTATCTAAAACTAATTGATTTGCTCAACGTTACCGAAAAGTTGCAATACTCTGAACATTTTCTTCAGCAATATAAACATGTTTATATTGAAAGGAAATATTGAAACTGTTCTTTCGGTAGAGGTCAACTGTCGAGACCTTAGGATCTTAAAAATATGTTTTTATTTTGGTGTAGAAATATATACATAGTTTAATTAAATTAAATGTTAGCCTGGCAACATCATCTGACCAAAAACGGTATTTTCATTCTTTGTAAAACTTAAAAATGCTTACATTTCCCAATACAAATTATATGTATGTATATTCCTTAAATGTGTAGGTTTTTGCTTCCACATTAGCTTAGAAAACGTTTTAAATAGTTCTTGCACAAATTGACTAAATGTGCAATATTTAAACAATACCTAGACAATAGATGGGTGTTTGGCTGACAACGATATTGAACTTTTCAGAGACCTTCTTTTGCTGCCATTACAGGTTGTGTTACTAACCAACGGATAAGAGCCTAGTGCACTCTTGCCTCTGACATATGAAGAGGACCTCGAAAGTAATATCAATCTCTGCCCCTATCTTCATCGTATGTGTACATACGAAACATAAATACTATTGTCATAAGAATAGAAAGGATAATGTATCAAAAAATAAAAATAAACTGAGCAAAAATACCCAGAGAGTGAGACGAAGAGAAAAAGCGAAAAGAAGGGCATGAACAAAAAGTGGCAAATGCTGAAAAATGATGAACCATCAAACAAAATTCATCAAGGCAGCCTTGTAAAAATAACTAAAACAACTCTCGTGTTTTGAATTGCAGTAATGGTTCTGCTGTAATTCCGTCATCCTTCAACCCCTCCCCCACAATGCATTGGCTCCGGCAAAGCAAAGGCAGCAAGCATCCTTTGTACCGAAGCCCCCACCACTCATCATCGGCATCATCACTAACCAAACGACGCCCTACAGTGGGGGAATTCTCAGAAAGTCTAAAGAGTATTTTAGCTGGCCCTGCTGACTTTTCGCTGCCCTTATTGGTACATAAACTAATGTTTTCCGTGGTTCGCCAACTTCAATACATAAATTAGTATATTTTAGAGAAATTTAAGATTTCTCAATAACTACTGCAGCGCAACTAATCGGGAGCAATTTCTGTTATGTTCCTTCTTGGCAGTATATCAACTTATACTTATTATGAATAACTTTAATTTTCAGCCTTTACCGAAGAATTTTGTTCATATTTTGAGCCCATTAACCTACAGGATCCTAGGTAGGGTTAGATCCAAATTGTGCAAAACAAGTATATGTAGATCGCCTACACTGAGACCATAGACTCTACTTTGTGTTAGGGTCTATGGTCTCAGCGTTAGAATGACCACAGACAAAAACATATATATGGGTCGCTTCTTTTGAGATCTCACTAGCTCCATACACTTTCCAGTCGTCCTACGACCTTGACACCCATGAGCAATATTTTAGCTATCGTTAAGAGCTATCTTTTTGCCATTGACCTTTGTGGTTACGTGCCACACAGCAAATGAAACAATTGAATTGTTGCGATAAAAGTTTGGAGACTCGATTATTTCAAGAAATTGTGATATTGAATGGCCTCCAAGAAGTTGTGATTAAACACCATTAGACTATTTCTTGTGGGGTTATTTGAAGTCATTGGACTTTCGAAATAAACCAGACTCTCTTCAAGCTTTACTAATCAATATTGAACGTGCCATTCATGACTTACGACTTGATTTAGTGGAAAAAGTGCTCGAAAATTGGCTTCATCGAATTCGTTCCTGCAGAAGAAGTCGTGGAGGCCATTTGAATGACATTTTATTTAGAACTTAATTGTATCGATTGTACTTCACATTAAATAAAAAACTTTTGAATTTCTTTAACAATACGTGTGTTTTTTTTTTTCAAAGAAATCTTATTGTAAAGCCCTGTATATGCGCCGTGTCCACTAAGATCGTAGCAGATCCAATTAGATACTTAATGGGCGAAATTACTCTAGTTTGGTTTTTTTCCTTAAGTTCGACCACTTCCTGAAAAAGACGTATCTTCTGTATGAAAGTACCGGACCCTAACATACATGAAATAAACTATCCGCTGCAAACCAATTACACTACGCAACAAAAAAAATTGTTTTTGTGTCCTAGACCTAAAGATAATTTTTTTGTATAGATACTGTTATATAAAATCAAAACCAAAAATTTTTTTATTGATAATTTTTTTTTTTTAATTTTTTATTAAAAAACTGTTATCGTCAAAGTCCCTTAGTATTTGCACTATAATTTTTGGAGTATACGCCCGATCAGGTCGACTTATACGTTAAATTGAAGCTATTAATGTGGGCTACCAATGTTGGAAATATCTCTTTCACTTAGAAACAGTGGTTTAGTAACAGTCATTAAACAAATTGGAAAAAGTAGATTTAAAAAAAATCCTGAGAAAAAAAAACATAAAAAATAGAGAAAATATAGAAAAAAAAATATTTTATTTTATTTTTAAAAAGTTTGCATCCTGGCGAAGAAAATAATGCCTATTTGAAAAAAATCTATGGATAAATAATAGCCCTTTTGGTAGAGGTAAGAGAATTTCAAAAATCTCTTTTTTTTAAATTTCTGTTTAAATAGCGATTTTATTTATTACCTATTTTTATATTAAGGACATTTGAGTTTATTTACATGAACAAGTTGCAGTACAAGTAATTGTGAGTTCTTTGTTGACGTTTGTAGATTTCGGAATCGGTTTCTCTAATGAGAAACCAAATATAATCTCCCATCATTCTTTCATCCTAGTGCCCTTGGTAACGCCGCTCGATGGACTTTAATTCTTGGTGAAACCTTTCGCCATGTTCGTCACTTACGTCGCCAAGATTCTCGGGGAAAAAGTTTAAATGAGAATGAAAGAAATTAATTTTGAGGGACATATTTACACCTGTTGGAATACATAAAGCGAAAAATAAGATGGAAGAATACATACATATGTGTTATATACATAAATATAAAAAATATATTTCTAACCAATTTTTTCATAATTTTTTAACAAATCATTAATCATTGTTTCATAAAGCGGGCTTTTATTGGATCCAAGGAAATTTGAAACTACAAGCTTAAACGACCTCCATGCTGCAATCTCATCCGACGTCAAATATGATTCGAAATTCACATCTTTCATCAGTTTCCTTCTTTTAGGCCCATCAAAAACGCCTTCTTCGATTTTTTGAAAAGAAAGACTTAAATAAACTTTTTAAATATGAGAGTGAATTGCCATCTTTCCCTGAGGCTTTTACAAAATATTTAAAGAGCCCCACCTTAATACGCAGTGGTGGCAAAATATCGGCTATCCCAGAGGCATAGCATACCAACTACTTTTAAATCGCAATATTTTATGTATTTTATCAATTTAGCCATTGTTTCGTATGATTCCTTAGTGTTGACAGCATGATCAATGGGAATCGACGGTTTCTGATTTCCGTTGTGTAAAAGTACTGCATCCAAACTTTCTTTACTGCTGTAAACAAGTAACCGGCATTCCTTTGAATTGTATGTTTGATTTAGTTCCTCGAACAATCCGGGAATGTCCTTGCAAAAGCATCTGTTTTCCACAGTTGTATAAAATTGTTTGTAAGGTATATCACGGACTCTATAATATGATATGTTAACATCTGGGGCCAAAATATTGTACAGTTTCATCCGAAATGCAAGTAGTTCTGCCTTATCTATGGTCAGTTCCAAATCTCTCAATGAGTTGAAACTGAGTTAAAAGCGATGACATCTGACTCAAACTTGAATCGCTCAGAGTTGAGTACTCAGTTGAACTTGATGATGTTTCCGTTTTTAGGCTGTTGGCTATACTTGGACACTTCCTACTCCAAACTATTAACTTAGACAAAAATAGCAGTCCGTATCGTGAATGAATGGTTGTCTCCAAATAATTGGCATTCCAAATTGCACGTGATGTCTAAAATTAAAACTTTGTATTCCACAAAACATTGTAATACATTATTTGTAAAGTACTTACCGCATGCTTCCACTACTCCGTCGAGTAAGATTTGCATGGCACGAAGTACACAAAATACTAGGTGTCCACGGTTCGTTCATATTTTTAACTCGTATACCAAAATATTGCACATATATTTCTTCTATTATTTTACTAAACGCACGTCGATTTTTTTTAATAACATATTTTCGACAGATGTAGCAGAAATTGTCGGGATCAGTTACACATTGAAAAGTTCTTTACCGTTTACTCATACTTCGAAATATAACTTTATAATATTTTTCAGAAAATCGACTTATCTCTTTAAGGCGCTGAATTACACTAATTTATTAATAAGAAATTTCATTCATAAATTCCGGGTTTAAGGTACATAAGTTGCAGCGCCTGTAGCTGACATATAGTTTGCTTCGAACCCAATATTTTCAAGACTGCCGCGTACTACTTTGTATTGCGTACATATAATTTTACTATCTGTATATACAACTGGGATGTCCATGCCCCTAAAAGGCGTAACTGAATGGAAACCTCATAAATAAAAACCACAACTATTGTTTAATGTCCCTCTATCTGAGCAGATCTCATCCAATATAGCTCTCACATTGCATATAATGTTCTGTGGAGGGTTGCGAACGGCCATAAAACCTCGTCCTCTCTATAATTTTTTAATGTCTGACATCAATCCTCATAAAATAAAATGCAAGTGCAATGTCTCTTATATGTTTCTCTCACATATGGCGAATTCAATATACGCAAAAACATCATTTAAAAACGAAAAAATATGAAACTAGATTTTTTTGAATTTCCCTAACATTTACAACATGGCTCATAACTTTTACACCTATCAATAGATTTTTTAATTTTTTGTTTTCTTCTTTAGCATGCTGGCTTTTTAAAAATGTAATAAAATAAAATTTTTTAGATTTTTTTTCCCTATTTTTTATGGTTTTTTTGTACCAGGAAAAGGTGCTTTTTTTAAAAAAAAATAATTTTTTTCTCATATTTTTGACGACTGTTACTAAACCATAAGTGGAAACCATATAAGTGAAAGTGATATTTGCAGCCTCCTAATTCCCTTTAATTTGAGCTATAACACGGCTCAATCAGGCTTATACTTGATAAATTATGGTCCAAATACTGAATGTACATTCCAAGAAAGCTGGAATTTAAAAAAAAAATTACCATCACATTATTTTTAATATTTTTTTCGTGTTTGTGACCCCTAGTTGCACCAGAAACTGTTATACACTTCCATTGGACAACAATTTTTTTGCATAGTGTTATCAAATGTTCAGAGAACCGCCACCAAATGCATAAGCAGAGCGTTGAGGACTACAGCGGCTGCGACTTTACCAGCCCTACATTATCTACTGCCCATTGATAATGTGGCGAGAATAGTTGCCATCAGAGCGGCATTACGATTGAACTGTCTATCAATGTGGATGTATAGGTACTACGACCACATGGGCACATCACAATGTAGTCCTATGGTAACCTACCGAGTGAACTAATATACCAACGGTTTCTTCTCCTTTGGGAGGAACTTCATCACTAAGATACCTGCCAGAAAGAAATCTGCCTCAATAACGGTATACGTTAAATTGAAGGATATTACTACAAATCTTAGTAATGACACTTTCATGTGGAAACAGAAGTTTAGTAACTGTCGTTATACAATTAGAAAAATTTGTTTTTTTTTAAATAGTTTTTTGCTGGCACGAAAAAACTATAAAAAATAGAAAAAAGTCGTTTGTTCCATATTTTGAAGTCTAGCATCCTAACGAAGAAAATCTATGGATAAATGGATAAGAATTATAGCACTTTTGTTAGAAATACGAGAATTTCAACAAAATTCGGTTTTTTATACCCCCCTATTGTGTGAACAAGGGTATATATCAGTTGCTGCCAACCAAAACTCATTTTAGCAATGTCCGTCAGCTTGTCCGTCGGTCGGTCTGGTTGGTGCGCACGATAACTTTCGACAGGATCAACTGATTGACTTAAAATTTGGAATGTGTCAATACTTTTTTCTATCTCAGGCTAAGGTCGAAAATGGGATATGTTGGTCCACTCTTTCGAGTACCTCCCCCACGAAAGTTTAAAAATGTAGTGAAATATTGATTATACCATAACTTATAAACTACTACCCAGAATCATTCACAATTCCACACATAGTATTAGTTTATTAATCGCTATCATCTTGAGAAAAATGGGAGAAGTTGCCCCTTCAATTTTTGGTACCTCCCATACAAATGGACCACTTTGCACGAAAAGTTAACGTCTTATAACTTTGATTTCTCTCTTTGATTTTTGAGTTCACAGAAATACTTGAAATTTTGTGAAGTATAATGCTTTTATAGTACCTACACTCACGTGCAAAAATGGCGTTATTGCCACGCCCCTTTTGGTAACTCCCATACAAATGGACCATTTTGCACAAAAAGTTAACGGCTTATAACTTTGATTCCAGTCCATACAAATACTTAAAATTTTGTACAGTGTACAGTGTTTTTATAGTACCCATAGTATATTAAAAAATGGGCGTTATTGCCACACCCCTTTTGGTAAATTGCAAACAAAATTTCCAAAATTTGTTTCAAATAGGCGTTGTTTTCTTCGTTAGGATGCTAGCTTTCAAAAAATGGAACAAACACATTTTTTTTCTAATTTTTATGGCGTTTTTCGTGCCAGCAAAAAACGATGTTTTTGTAAAAATCGATTTTTTCTAATAGTTTTAACGACAGATACTAAACTTCAGTTTCAACATGAAAGTGGTGTTTTCAGCACATTTAGCTCTCAACTAATTTAAATGGTATCTCGGTATTTATCGAGCTTGTACTTCAAAAAATATGGTTAAAATACTACAGGTACAGGTTCATGAAAATTGGAATTCTAGAAAAAACTTTACCATAAAAAAATTTGGTTTTGGTTTCATTAAACAGTATGCCTCAATCTATACAAAAAAGTGTGTATGTCTCGTACAAAAAAATGTTTTTGTTGCATAGTAATATCAGCCATTCTGATACCTTTCTAATAGCCAATACTTCGGGATACGGGATCAGAGAATGCCTATTCTTTTCTAAAATGTCTATTAAAATTTAGGCAGAGCCACAATTATCTGGTAGTTTTAGTGCCAGTTTTTAGAAAACCCATCCAAATCAAAAATGGGCCAAAAATAAATAAAATAAAAAAGTAAAACTAAAATTAGGCCCAAAACCAAATGAAAAACAAGTAAGAAAGTTCAGTCGGGTAAACCGACTTACGAATCCCCTCACCTTGAGTCCCAAAAAAATATTCGTAAATATATTTATTTTTGTTTTAATTGAATTATTATCAATTTAAATTGTATTTAATAACTTTGAAGAATGTGCGGGAGGTACCAAAAAGAGCGTGCCAATAACGCCCACGTTTCTGTGGACTCTAGGAACTATAAAAGCAATTCACTGTACAAAATGTAAAGTATTTGTATGAACTGATATTAAAGCCATAAGCAGTTAACTTTTGGTTAAAAATGGTCCATTCGTGTGGGAGGTACCAAAAAGGGAGTGTCCATTTCACCCATTTTTCTTGACGTGTTAGTCACTAACAAACAAATACTACATATATGTGAAATTTCAGAAGATTCGAGTAACTTGTAAATCATCTTCGAACTTAGCCGGAGACAGAGAAAAATATTACCGCATACCAAATTTGAAGTCAATCGGTTACCTCTTTAGAGAGTTATCGTGCGCACCAACCAGCAGACAGACACATAGACTGACAGACAGACGGACGGACGGGCATTGCTTAAATGACTTAAAATGACCCAAAACGGATTTCCGCCGAACATACTTAGGGTCGTAGTGTCACTTCTTCGATGTGTTACAGTTTTGACTCGTAGAAAATGATTAATTCCCTCCTCTCTAAGGTGAGGGGTTAATAACCCAAACGAAATATAAATATAGATACGAGTATAAGTATGTCTAAAATTGAACATGTGGTGACAATTATAACTGTGGCCCGACTTAAAGACATTCGGCTATGGAAAAACGACCACGCAGCCGTATCGGCTGGGTGGTCAATTTTTATATGAACAAGTAAGAAAGTTTCAGTCGGGTAAACCGACTAAGGTATACCCTCACTTTGTGAGTAATGTAATATATAACATTACACCAATAAATCTGTTAATTTGTGTGGGAGGTACCAGAAGGGGTTTTCCAAATACACATATTTTTCGGTAAACAGTACATTATTAAATACATTGCATTGTGCTGAACTATAAGCGTTTATGTGCACTGGTATATTAAAGTTACGAGCTATGTAATTTGGTATGATTTGGTCATTTTGTGTGGGAGGTACAAAAAGGGGCGGGGTGATAACGCCCACTTTTTACAGGACTATAGGCACTATAACAGCATTACACTGTACAAAATTTCAAGTATTTGTATGTACTGGTATTAAAGTTACAAGCCGTTTACTTTTGGTACGAAACGGTCCATTTGTGTGGGAGGTACCAAAAGGGGCAATACAATAATGCCCATTTTTTACCGGACTATAGGCGCTACAAAAACATTATACTGTAGAAAATTTCAAGCATTTGTATGCACTTGTATTAAAGTTATAAGCAGTTAAATTTTGATGCAAAATGGTCCATTTGTGTGGGAGGTACCAAAAGGGGCATGCCAACTTCACCCATTTTTCTCGAGTTAATAGCGACTAATATAACAATATTATGTGCAGAATTTCAAAAGATTCGAATAAGTAGTATAGAAGTTATTAAAGAATCAATATTTCACTAAATTTTAACCCTTTGTGTGGGAGGTATCAGAAGGTGTAGACCAATATGGCCCATCTTCGAACTCATCCGGAGAGAGATCAAAATATTACCACATACCAAATTTGAAGTCAATCGGTTACTCCTTTCGAGAGTTATCGTGCGCACCAGCCAGCAGACAGACAGACACACAGACAGACAGACAGACAGACGGACGGACTTTGCTCATTCGACTTAAAATGACCCAAAACGGATTTCCTCCGAACATACTTAGGGTCTTAGATCACTCCTTCGATGTGTTACACTTTTTTCCCTCGTCACACTAAAGTGAGGGTATAATTAACAGATTTTAACTTTAATACCAGTACGTACTCTAAAGTTATTAAATGCAATTTAAATTGATAATAATGTAATTAAAACAAAAAACAAGTAATAAAGTTTCAGTCGGGTAAACCGACTAAGGTATACCCTCACTTTGTGAGTAATGTAATATTGAATATTCCACGAATTATTCTGTTAGATTGTATGGTACCAGAACGGGTTTAACAAATACACCTATTTTTCGCTGAATAGTAGATACTTTAAATACATTGCACTGCGCCGAATTATAAGCGTTTATTTGCACTGGTTTATTAACGTTATGAGATATAAAATTTTGGTATGATTTGGACATTTTGTGTGGGAGGTACAAAAAGGGGCGTGGTGATAACGGCCATTTTTTACAGGGCTATAGACACTTCAAAAGCGTTACACTGTGCAAAATGTTGAGGCATTTACGTGCATTGGTACTCATGTTGTGAGCTCTTAACTTTTTGTGCAAAATTGTACCTTTGTGTGGGAGGTACAAAAAGGGACGTGGCAATAGCGTCCATTTTTCACAGGGCTATAGACACTATAAAAGCATTATACTGTAGAAAATTTCAAGTATTTTTATACACTGGTATTAATGTTATAAGCTGTTAACTTTTGGTGCAAAATGTTACCTTTGTGTGGGAGCTACCAAAAGGGGCGTGAATATAACAACCATTTTTCACTGGACTGTAGGCACTATAAAAGCATTACACTGTACAAAATTTCAAGTATTTTTATACACTGGTATTAATGTTATAAGCTGATAACATTTGCTGCAAAATGGTGCATTTGTGTGGGAGGTACCAAAAGGGGTGTAGCAATTTGGCCCATTTTTCTCGAGTTGATAGCGACTAATAAACTAATGCTATGTGTAGAATTTCAGAAGATTCGAATAAGTAGTATAGCAGTTATTAAAGATTCAATATTTTACAACATTTTAACACTTTGTGGGGGAGGTACTAGAAGGAGTGGACCAATATGGCCCATCTTCGAACTTAGCCGGAGATAGAAAAAAATATTACCACGTACCAAATTTGAAGTCAATCGGTTACTCCTTTCGAGAGTTATCGTGCGCACCAGCCAGCAGACACACAGACAGACAGACAGACAGACAGACAGACAGACGGACGGACATTGCTCATTCGTCTTAAAATGACCCAAAACGAATATCCGCCGAACATACTTAGGGTCTTAGGTCACTCCTTCGATGTGTTACACTTTTTTTCGTAGCAAATGATATATACCCTCGTCACACTAAAGTGAGGGTATAAAAATTAGACAAGGTTGTATGAGATTTTTTTAGAAGCCCTTAGTCTGCAAAGTCAACTGTGATGGTACAGATTAGGGTCAGAATATTTAATATCGACCTATGTAGTTTATTTTTGGCCAAAATGTTTATAAGCCGTTACTAATAGGTAAAATAAGATCTCGCTATAATTTTTTTAAATTGTTGAAAAATTTGTATGGGCTTTTTAAATTATTGAAAAAATTAGTTTTTGTGTTTTACGAAATTTGTAATTGCTCTCGAATGGCTGAACCAATATATGCAAACATTTCCTTTTGGTAATTTAAAAAAAAAAAAAAATAAGCGAAACTTTTTTTTTGAAAAATCCTGTGTAGAAAAAATTGCTCCCTCGATCTATTTTATTCAAATTTTCACACAATATTCGTCGCACTCTCACAAATTCAGAAATTTTTGGGAAACTCAATATTTGTAAAAGTTATGGACGAAATACCAAGAATAGTCTGAAAATTTTCGTATGTATGTGCAAAACACTGCACAGTGGTACGAATTCAAAGAGGGAAAATAATTCTAATAACTGAGGTCTATAAAAAACTTTTTACACCTTAGAATTATCTCGTATAGATACCGAGATATCTGCAATTGAAAATTGAATTTTTAATTTTTTCTTTACCGTGCGCTAGTATTTTGTAAATATCGGAGCACAATCTGTACCCATTTCATACCGTTTTTATAAATCAGAAGTGTAATCGAGTTACACGCGCTTGATTATTTTCTTCACCCGATGTGGCCAACTTTGAGACCATCTAGCTCCGCCCATGTCTGACATAGGTGGCCCAAATATAAAACTTAACTTCTCTAACACCTCTTCATCTACCATGTTTGGTCGCAATCTGTTGTTTGGTTAAGAAACGGTCGAATTATTTCCCCTGTTTGAATTCGTGCAATGTTTTGCAAAAACAGACGAAAATTGTCAGACAAGTCTTGGTATTTCGTCCATAACTTTTACACATATTGAGTCTCTCAAACATTTTTTACTGTTCGGGATTTGCGAGAGTGCGGGGAGCAATTTTTTCTAAAAAGTTTTTTTCAAAACAAAGTTTCGTAAAAAATTTTTTAAAAAATTGTCAAAAAAAAAATTTAACAAAAAATGGCGCGTTGTGTCCTCTTTAAAACAAAATAAACTTTGCAAATATCGGTTCAGCAGTTCGAGAGCAATTACAAATTTCGTAAAACACAAAAACTATTTTTTTTTTCAAAAATTAAAATGCCCATACAATTTTTTCAAAAACAAAAAAAAAATGATAGCGAGATCTCATTTTACCTATTTGTAACTTCTTATACGCATTCTAGCCAAAAATAAACTACACAGGTCGATATTAAATATTCTGACCCATTAATAAAAAAGTGGGGGCCCAGATTTTCAATTTGAAAGTACTGGACAGATACGAGTAGATCGTAGAAGGTTTTCTGTTGACTCTTTCTCCTGTTCGTCTCCATAGATTCTACAGAAACCATTTGTCGCCAATTCAAATGTAGGTAAGTCTATTTATATCTGGTATCTTTATGAAGAAAGTCCTTATGGATTTATCCTGTTTTTAGTCTTTATAGAAACCATTCATACACATTTTTATGTTACTGCTTGTTTTCTATCACGTACTCGGGTAACAAACAATTCTGCCTTTATGACAATAACAGAGCATGGGACCGTTTTAATTGATTGTAGGGCCACATATGTCTGTAATGTATGCATACGGAGAGTCCCACATATTCAAGGTCCCATAGAGTACATTGACTGGGGGCAACATTGCAGGGTGCTCAAAGTTGTTACTATAGTTCAGGAACACCGAATGTAAGGATTTTATGGCAATCTGACTGCCAGAGAATATGTTTTTTTAAACTGTTGTCAGAATATTATATCTTTGTTATTCTGTTAGCTGCCTTGATCCGATAGTTTATGTTCTATACATATCCTTAGACCTTTCAAATAGATCTCTGGAATGAGTGTGTGAATTTCTTATGTCAAGAAATACCACCACAATGAGTTCATTGAAATGTAGGGACGATTCAATAGCGCCCACAAGTTCGTGGAGGGCAGCTTCTGTAGACTTGTCCTACGGTCTGGCCATTCTTTGTCTAATAAATGACAACAATCAAATCAAACTTCTTCAGCGAAAGCAGAGCAGAATATTTTCATGATGAAGTTGCAATATACATAGGGGTATAGAACACAAACCTGGGGCGTTCCTTTAGATCCTTTTTAGATCAATGTGGTTCGCCAAAATGTGTCCCTTGGCAAGATTGTGTTGAAAAAATTTTCTAATTTGTTCAATCAGATCAAGAAATTGTGTTTTTCGATCGATAGACAATCGATTTGTCAGTTGAGAAACCATCGATTTATTTAAAAAAAAATTCCAAAAATCCACCAATGTGCGAACAATAAGCATCTTGTATCAGCCATTCTGAGCAGTCATTCGTACTGGCAACAAATAACGAGTATCTTTTGTTATTTGTAGTCTGTCTGCCACACACCATTATTATTTCGTTTTGTTTTTATTTCGATTTTTGTTTTGTTTTTGTGGTTGTTTCGTTTTCGTTTCAATTTGGTTGTTGTAAAGGTTTTTGCATAGTTTAATAGTTAGTTACAAACAAAACTATGCTACTATGAGCTACAATTTCATATCGAGATTTGTTTTCCCCATATATACGATACAACGAGACGGCGGCGGCGACGACGACGACCAGCCATGCAAATTTTAGTTTGGTACAGTGGTTTTGAAATAATGCAAATAATATGGGACATCAATTCGCCAATAATGTAAATTGACCCATACAAATATTTACTAGAGGAATAATCTTATGTGTCTTTGTATCCCCTCACCTTAGAGAGGAGGAGGCCATATCGATCCACCCTTTCTATACCTCCCCCACAACGGTTTAATATTTAGTGAAATATTGATTATTTACTAACTTATATACTTCTTAGTTGAATCCTCTACACATCGTAATAGTTTATTGGTCGCTATAACCTCGAGAAAAATGGGCGAAGTTGCCACGCCCCTTTTGGTACCTCCCACACAAATGGACAATTTTGAATAACTTATAACTTTATTACCAGTGCAAACAAAGACTTGAAATTGTGTACAGTGTACTGGTTTAATAGTACCTACAATACAGTGAAAAATGGGCATTATTGCCGCACCCCTTTGGGTAACTCCCACACAAATGGACGATTTTGTGCCAAAAGTTACCAGCTTTTAACTGTAATACCAGTGCATAGTTAACAGCTTATAACTTTAATACCAGTACATACTTTAAAGTTATTAAATGCAATTTAAATTTATAAAAATTTAATTAAAACAAAAAAAAATTAATTTTCTAATATTTTTTTGGGAGTCAAGGTCAGGGGATTCTTAAGTCGGTTTACCCGGCTGAACTTTCTTTCTTATTGGTTTTCAATTAATTTTTTGCATTCGTAGCAAAAATATGAAACAAATTTCTAAATACTATTGATGAGTAAATAGGGTAACAAATAATACAATTACATTTCTAATGGAACACATTGAAATATTATAATTCTCAATTTGTATACCCTACACCACACTGTGGTACAGGGTATTATGACTTTGTGCATTTGTTTGTAACGCCCAAAAGGAGAAGAGATAGACCTATCGTTTATTATACCGATCGACTTGGAATCACTTTCTGAGACGATTTAGCCATGTCCGTCTGTCTGTCTGCCCATGTATTCTTGTAATAAATGTGCAGGTCGCATTTATGGTCCGATTGTGATAAAATTTAGCACTGTGCTCTTTTTTGGCCCAAGGACGATCCCTATTGGAATTGCTTAAAATCTTTTCAGATTTAGATATAGTCCCAATTTATATGTTACCCCCAATTTGTCATGAAAGCGCTGTAGAAACTGTATTTTCTATCAGATCAGTACGAAATTTGGCAGAATTTCATGAATGAACACTACCAAATTCGGGGAAAATCCTTTCAGATTTAGATATAGCCCCCATATACATGTTTCACACGATTTGACATGTAAGCGCTGTAGAAACCGTTTTATATACATATCTGATCACTACGAAATTCGGCACAGGAAGATTTTTTATTACATGTTTGTACACTGCTAAATTTTTATCGCAATGCCCATTTTCGCATTGTTAGTGATGTTTAGGGTATTGTTAGTATATAGTCGTCCCCGCCCGACTTTCTGTCTTTCCATACTGGTTTTCAGTTAGTTAAATTTCTGTTTTTAAATTTTCATATTTTAAAATATTTTGAAAAATCAAAGACATGTTCCAATATTGGCACTGCATATGCGCTAAGAAGTTACATTCCTAATCTTAAAGTTTTTGTTCCAAAGACGACCTAAGATGAGTATAACATGAAGATATTTCTGTGGTCACAATCGACAACCGCCTATGTTAGTGAAAGGTTATATTTTGCAAGGTTATATTTATGGCCTATATTTGATCTTCAATAAGTTTGGAGAAAGTATTGTAACGACGAGTTTACTCCGGTTGCTGGGATATGCTCGCGGGGAATGGGTTCGTCACAGAAATTTACATTTGCAGTGACAGAGAGTAAGAAGACAGTAGTTGATTTTTACAATATTCCAGTCTCGGTGTTTTATTTAAAATTATTCTGATGATGTATAATTAAATTAGTTACACTACGTATGAATGTATGTCAGGATACTTCGAATAGCGGGATCTTCGTCGTCTTCGAGTCTGGTCGTTGGGGGTTGTCGTTAGATGGGTTTATCTGCTACCGTTGGTTTTTCTTCTAATCCCACGGCGGATGGTGTCTAATCGATGATCTCCCAGGCTCTTCGGTATCTCGATTTATATTTAATAGTGGAGGTCAGGATGACACTTAAATTTCCACTCGCGGTGATACTTATTTGTAGTTATTGGAGATCGCGGTGACCCTCAAATTTCACACGCGACGCTGTTTATTCTTTGTTTCTGGAGTTCGCGGATACCCTCCAATGTTCCTTAATTAATATGTATTTATTATTATGTATTTATTGGAGATCGGGATAACCCTCCAATTTCACTCGCGGCGCTATAACAATATATAAATAATTGTTGGATATCAGAGTGACCCTCCAATCTCACTCGCGACACTGTTTATAAATAACAATTGGAGATCAGGATAACCCTCCAATTTCACTCACGACGCTGTTTATTCTTTGTTCCTGGAGATCTCGGAGACCCTCCAAAGTTTCTTAAGATACGATTAATATGTAGTTATTGGAGATCCGGATAACCCTCCAATCTCACTCACGGCACTATAACAATATGTAAATATTTGTTGGATATCAGAGTGACCCTCCAAGCTCACTCACGTCTCGGTTTATAAATAAAATAAATAATCTTTGGAGATCTAGAAACCCTCCTATTTCATTTACGGCACTATTTATCAGAAGTTATTGGAGATCGCAATGATCCTCCAGTTTCACTCGCGACGCGATTTACAATTAATTATTCGAGATCAGGATGATCCTCCAATTTCACTTACAGCACCCTATCGTTATTTACTGGAGATCGCAATGATCCTCCAATTACTTGCGGCACTATTTATAATAAATTATTGGAGATCGCAATAATCCTCCAATTTCACCCACGGCACTACTTATCATAAATTATAGGAGATCGCAATGATCCTCCAATTTCACTTTCGACACGATTTATCATTAATTATTGGAGATCAGGATGATCCTCCAATTTCACTCGCGTCACGATTTATAGTTAATTATTGGAGATCCGGATGATCCTCCAATTTCACTCGCGTCACGATTTATAATTAATTTTTGGAGATCCGGATGACCTCCAATTTCACTCGCGACCCGATTTATAATTAATTATTGGAGATCAGGATGATCCTCCAATTTCACTTACAACACAAGTTTTATTTACTTTAGTGAGATCGCGATGACCCTCCAATTTATCCTATGGCACTGTATATTTTAGTTGAAGCGTATTCCTTGGGACCCGATACTTACGTGTCTTCTGTGTTACGGCTGCCGACCAACTGACCGAGTATCTGTCTCTGCTTCCTTTTATATCCTCTGCTGCGTCGCTACGATCAAAACGTGGGCTAGGATGACGCCGCATCCTAACGGGACCTTGTTTACAACTTATGGTACCGACGTGTTCGATGTTCTGCGTAAACTGTACTTGTGTACTTGCTATCCAACGGTACTTTGTTTACCAATGTGGGCTTTCACGTTGTTCGGTGTTTTGGTGAGACTGTACTTATGTACTAAGTTATTTTATACAGGCTGTACATATTTCCTAAGATCTTAACTCAAAATAATAATTCAGGCTTTTAAGAAAATAAATTTTAATGCATTATTGAAACTAAAAATACAAAATTCACAACTATTATTAAACTAATAGAAAATTAACAAAATATTGGAAATAAACTCAGTGGATAAAATTCTGTGGGGATGAAAACCACGGAGGACTTTCATCGTTACAGTATAACAGTACTTTTGAGAGTGATCGACTGATCTGCCGGCAGACAGTCATACGGACAGACAGAGGGAAATAGGTCAAAAGACCTGAAGAGTCCTAAACCCCTTTTGTTTTATAGTAAATGTAAAAATATACCCTGCTCCTTTACAGTGAGAGTATATAAATTGCCCACAGTTGTAGAACGAAATGACTATTGCCTAGTGTTGTTCCAAACTACTGTGTTGTCTGTCCCATACTATGTATTTGCATCTACGATAAAAGGCAACTACATTTATTTGAGAGATTTGTTTCCTCCCATAATCATCACCATCAACATCTTTCGTCTTCATCTTTTCGAGTCTTTTGTAGTGCTTTTCCTTGTTTATGTAGAGTTTTTTTGTTTTCACTGAAAATATTTCGTTATTTTCACTTGAAACCCGAAAATACGAAACCTAATGAAAGTAGCATCAGCATCAACATCAGGAACGTCAGGAAGAGTCCTCGAAAGAGAAGAACGAAGTTTAAAGCATCATTGTCATCGTCATCGTTATCATTAGTATCACGAACCAGAGCAGATGTATTCATTGAGCTGAATTTAAATGTGTTCAGATTTATTTCTTTTTTCGAATGTCTTACCTGCTCCTCTTGTTGTTGTTCTTCTCCTTTAGTCGTTTGTTATTTGTTGGTGTATTTTTCGGCTTTTTGTTTGTGTTTATATTTGTGTCTGTGTCTTTGTTGCTGCTGCTTCTGCTGTATTGTTCTGTTTCCGCCTTTTTGAGTTGGCAAGAATTTAAATGCACCAAAAATTTTATACAACAATGGCATGAACATAAAATGTCTTTCAACAAAAGGTATCTTGAAAATTTGTTTAAATAAATTACTCAGAGATTTGAAATGAAATGTGAATTTGACGTTTGAGCAGAATTTTTATTCTTTTGGTAGGGGGATAATTAAATTGTTGTAATTTAGTATAGTCCATGGTAATTGGGAAGCTGTCGCATTAGCATTAGCGCATGTAGATTTATTGTACATAAATACAAATCAAAAATCTGGGGTTTTCTGGAATAACCGCATATGTCAGAAATATTCGATATTTGTATGAAGTTAATCATTTGCTTTCGATCCATATACGACACTCCTATGTAAGTCAAATTGTTGGTTACTTTTTTTAGCTCTCATAAACATTTTTATTTTCTGAGATGAGCTGTTTCTAGAAAACCACAGAAATATCCTTAATGAAAACAATGTTCAACAATACATTTGTATATTTATCCCCTCACCTTAGAGAGGAGGGTATATGTCATTTGCACATCGAAGGAGTGACCTATGGCGCCAAGTATGTTTAACGGAAATTAGATTTGGGTCATTTAAGCAATGTCCGTCCGTCCGTCTGTCTGTGTGTCTGTATGTCTGTCTGCTGGCTGGTACGCACGATAGCTCTCGAAAGGAGTAACCGATTGAATTTTAATTTGGTATGCGGTTATATAGGGTGAGCCATTTCGAGGTTCCCTACTATTTTAAAGAAAAAACACAGACAATTCAAATTGAATGGGGAATGTTTATTATCATTTGAATGGGGAATGTTTATTATGATTTGATTTGAAGATTGTCCATTAGTAAGGGTCGGTCCCCATACAAAAAAAAATTGTTGCACCAGTCACCCCCTAGTTTTGAAGATTATCTAGAGACAATTCCGGGGCAACAAAAAAATTTTTTTTCTGTGCACCCTACATGACGCCCTTTTAATTTTATTATACTGCGTTGCCATTTGATGTCCGATCGTAACGGGATGCATATTGTTGTTCGAGTTTTGGCAAGGGCTATATTTCGTCCATATGTCACTTTTGACTCCGAAGTCAAATTCGATAAGTGACCTCTGTCATCTCGTTTTCTACCCCCCTAAGTGGGGAATATTTTAAAACGTTAATAAAGGTCTTTAAAAATAATGCAACTTTTGCTTTTGAAGCACCCACTATTATTCATAAACAAAAAAGTTATAATAATTTTAAAATTACATAATATATGCAGAGATCAAATTACACAATATAATTTTGACGTCGTTTTCTGTCTCTCTCACACACACATACACACAAGTAAACCCCGTACCCAAAAATGCACATCCACTATGAGTTCGGTTTGGTACGAACGAACTAAATTTGCGAGACTCCACATAAACAAATGCAGTTACTAGTGACTTCAGTTATCCGATTTTCTGCCCATGTAAATGGTACTTATTTTGCAACAAGTAACGTCATTTGAAAATAAATCCTTTCACGATTTATATTTGCATTCATAATATTTTTATTATTATTAATGGTATGTATGGCATTGAAGATAATAATGACGTACATCCAGTTTACTATAAAGAAGGCGAGAGCCTTCTTATTTTGGAAAATATATACCCAATCCGCTTTTCACATTTATCCTAACTTGCTGATTTATTAACAATCAGCACAAAAAATTCTTATTTTGAGAATGGCACGTAAAATTAATTAATATAGTGTTAAAGCCAACATAAGCTTCTACAATTCAATTACAGAAAGTGCAACTTTAAGATAAGTCTGAGAATCTAATACAAAGAGATAAAGAGATGCATTACAACTGTATTACCTTGATTGTCGTTTCTTGTTCATTAACTTCGATCTTCCGAAATTACCACCAACGAAAATAATTGTGCTCTTAATTTAGGACATACGTTTCAAGTTTTTACTTGGACTGTAAATTTAATATACGAGTATTTATGTATGAATAAAAATAAAAATTGTAAAAGAAAAATATTTATTTCAAAGTCCTTTACTTTACAGAGATAGAAAATCGGATAAGTCACTAGTAAAAATTCGACTCGGATTACTGACTGACATAGGGAAGAAGTGTAGCCATTGTGAAGATATCATCAACGACGTATCACGCGTTAAGAACATACGTTAAATAAGCACACAGTGACAAAATTACTACTATTTTGGTGTAGTGTAGGGTGCATGGGAAAACAGTGGTTTTATTCTGATTTCGTTCCTTAGAACGCTTTAACATTTTGTGACGAAGCTCTCAAATTTAATTCGTTCGTATTGAACCGAACCGTCATAGGGGATGTGAGTGGTATATATCTGTGTGTGAGAGAGGCAGAAATCGACGTCAAAAGTAGATTGTGTAATTTGATCTCTGCATGTATTTTGTAATTTGAAAACTATTATAACTTTTTTGTTTATGAATAATAGTGGGTACTTTAAAAACAAAAGTTTCATTATTTATGAAGACCTTTATTGGCGTTTCAAAATATTCCCGACATAGGGGGGTAGAAAACGAAATGACAGAGGTCACTTATCGAATTTGACTTCGAAGTCAAAAGTGACATATGGACGAAATGTAGCCCTTGCTAAAACTCGAACAACGATATGCATCCCGTTACGATCGGACATCAAATGGCAACGCAGGATAATAAAATTAAAAGGGCGTCATGTAGGGTGCACAGGAAAATTTTTTTTTTGTTTCCCCGGAATTGTCTTCAAATCTAGGGGGTGACCGGTGCAACTTTTTTTTGCGACCCACTCTATTGTCCATCCGTTGAGTCCAATTTTCGATGACTCGTTCGAGCATTTCCACTGGTAACTGGCGAATGACACGCGTGATGTTTTGCTCCAAGGCCTGAATCGAAGCTGGTTTCGATACCTCCATTCTAAACTATGCTAAGTGCAAAAAGGTAGTTTTGCAGGAAAGGCGATCAAAGTTTGGTGAATTTTTTAAATTTGTGTGGAATTCCTTTATAATGCAAATCGAATGACCAGTACTGTTTGTGAATAACTTTTGATTGGGTTGACGGATAAACACCAAATTTTGACTGAATATAATTTGGAATATTTAAAAATTAAAAATGCAATCTCCCTAAATCTATGCTAAGTCGACTTAGCATGTTTTAGAATGCAGGTATCGGTTTGTCCGCATAAACTTTAGAGTTTACATAAAGGAAAAAGTCTAACGGTGTGATATCACACGATCTTGGTGGCCAATCGACCGGCCCAAAACGTGAAATTATCTGCTCACCGAAGTGTTCTCTCAATAAATCCATTGATTGATGCGATGTGTGGGAAGTGGCACCGTCTTGTTGAAACCAAATGTCGCCGAGATCACGAGCTTCAATTTCAGGCATAAAATAGTCGGTTATCATGGCACGATAACGGTCGCCATAGACAATTACTTTCTCACCGGCATCATTTTTGAAGAAATATGGACCGATGATTCCGGAACGTCGGATCGGGAATTGGTCAATGGCAAAAAGATAGGTCAAGGTCGTGGGTCGACTGGAAAGTGTTTTTTTTTGGATTTAAAAAAATGGGCTTAGCGCAATTGGCGTACGATTATTTTGATAATAAAACTGAATAATTTGTAAACGTTGTTCAGGAGTAAGTCTTTCCATGATGAAATGCCAAACAATACTTAACAAAAATAACATGACAGCATGACACGACTCACAGGTGATCTGTCAAAAAAATGCTATTGAAAAAAGTATCTATACTTAGATCACCCTATATTTCTCTTTATCTCTGGATAAGCTCGAAAATCGGCCATATTTGTCCACTCCTTCTAGTACCTCCCCCACAAAGGGTTAACGTTTAGTGAAATATTGATTTTTTAATACCTTTTATACTACTTACTCGAATCTTCTGAAATTTCGCACATAGTATTAGTTTGTTAGTCGCTAACACGTGAATAAAAATGGGCGAGGTGGTGCACCAAAAGTTAACTGCTTATGGCTTGAATACCAGTTCATACAAATACTTGAAATTTGGACAGTGTAATGCTTTTATAGTGCCTACAGTCCAGAGAAAAATGAGCGTTATTGGCGCGCCCCTTTTGGTACCTCCCACACATAGGACCATTTTGTACCAAAGTAAACAGATTTTAACTTTAATACCAGTACATACTTTAAAGTTATTAAATGCAATTTAAATTGAAAATAATTTATTTAAAACAAAAAAAAATAAATAAATTTAGGGAATTCTAAAGTCGGTGTACCTGAATGAACTTTCTGACTTGTTTTCCCTTTTTTCCTGACTGTCGTAGCATTTTGTTATATCAGTGCAGAATTTAAACCGGTTTGTCTAAGATTAACTTTTTTTTTTGCAATTTTTTAGTTTTTTTCCAAAAACTATTATACTAAATGCCGGGCTCAAAATTCCTTTTGCAGTTTATCGTATAAAATAATACTACATATAATAATGGTAAAGGTTTTCACATCCTAGCCTTGCAATTGTAAATAATGTTGCCAAGTTTTGAAATTTTCGTAAAAAAATGGTGTAATGTGGAGAAACATGGCAGAACTATTAATACAAATTTTTGATTCGTTCTTTTCTCGAAAATATTCTCCAGGAATTGTCCTTAACAACGAATATAAATATGTTATACTTTCGTTTGATAGTTTCCTCTGCATATCCAAAATACTAATGGGTGATCTAAGTAGAGATCATTTTTCAATAGCCTTTTTTTGACAGATCACGTGAGTCGTGTCATGCCGTCATGTTATTTTTGTTAAGTATTGTTTGGCATTTCAACATGGAAAGACTTACGCCTGAACAACGTTTACAAATTATTCAGTTTTATTATCAAAAAAATCGTTCGCCAATTGCGCTAAGTCAATTTTTTTTAAATCCAAAAAAACACTTTCCAGTCGGAACACGAACTTGACACCCATGAGCAATATTTTAACTCTCGTTAAGAGCTATCTTTTTCCCATTGACTGATTCCCGATCCGACGTACCGGAATCATCGGTCCATATTTTAAATTGAAGCTCGTGATCTCGACGACATTTGGTTTCAACAAGACGGCACCACTTCCCACACATCGCATCAATCAATGGATTTATTGAGAGAACACTTCGGTGAGAAGATAATTTCACGTTTTGGGCCGGTCGAATGGCCACCAAGATCGTGTGATATCACACCGTTAGACTTTTTCCTGTGGGAATATGTAAAGTCTAAAGTTTATGCGGACACGCTTCGATTCAGGCCTTGGAGCAAAACATCTCGCGCGTCATTCGCCAGTTACCAGTCGAAAATTGGACTCAATGGATGGAGCATATGAGACGTAGCCGCGGCCAACATTTGATAGACATAATCTTCAAAAAATAAATGCCAAAGAATGTTCTTTCAAATGATAATAATTTGAATTTTCTGTGTTGTTTTCTTTAAAAAAGTAGGGAACCTCGAAATGGATCACCCTATATATATATGGGGAGTTCCACGACAAATCGGCGGTTTCAAAAAAATTTCAGTTTTGAAATGTTTTATATTCCGGATGTTTTATATTTTATACTTCTATAATTTCTCTAATATATAAGCATTGGATGGAACTGGGTCTAAAATTATTTATATTTTTTTAAAAATTTCAAAAAAAATGTTGTTTCAAGCCACTGTGTTTGTGGCTTGAAGGTTTCGGAATAGATGTTCCACGTCAAAGAGCAAAGTGAAGGAGAAAATCTCCCTACAAATATAACTATATATCAAAAGTGGTAGAAATCGATGGATTTTTTGGTGATGTATTCGGCAAAAAGATTCCTTGTCATAAATCACTATAGGCGCCCACAATACACTTTTATGGCAATTCAACGGTTTTTAAACCCTCCACCATAGGAAGGAGGGGTATATTCATTATGTCACTCCGTTTGTAACACCTCTAAATATTGATCTGAGACCCCATAAAGTATATACGAGTATATTCTTAATCGTCGTAAAATTCTATGACGATTTAGCCATGTCCGTCTGTCCGTCTGTCCTTCCGTCCGTCTGTGGTAATCACGCTACAGTTCGTAATAATAGAGAAAGGTTGATCAAATTTGGTATAAATATTGCTTATAGTGGCAGGTTGTTTGGGATTGCAAATGGGCCATATCTTCAATGTTTTGATATAAATGCCATTTTTTGAGATAAATGATCGGATGTTTATTTCATAATAAAGAGGAAGGTATGCCGTTAATAATGAAAAACAAAATCAGCCAAATGGCCACCACGACCACGCTTACAGGACCATATCCTTTTTATGAAATTTTCCATAACCATATCGCAAAGTGGCTGCCCTATGTCCTCGATAGCCTCACGAATTCTATCTTTGAGGTCTTGACGCTGGGCTTGTGGCGTACACCTTATCTTTCACGTGGCTCCTAAGGAAGAGGTCGCAAGGAGTTAAATCACAAGATCTCAGTGGCCAATTGTGATCACCTCTTCGAGAGATAACACGGTCCGGAAACTTTTCCCGTAACAGAGCAATGGTTTCGTTGCTTGTGTGGCACGTAGCGCCGTCTTGTTGAAAGTACATGTTGTCCATATCAATACCATCCAACTCCGACCATAAAAAATTATTAATCATCTCTCGATAGCGCAATCCATTCACCGAAACTGTTGATCCAACCTCATTTTCGAAAAAGTAAGGTCCAATGACACCGCCGGACCATAAACCGCGCCAAACAGTCACACGTTGAGGATGGAGATGCTTCTCAACAATAACACTTGGGTTTTCCGAGCCCCAGATGCGACAATTTTGCTTGTTTACGTAGCCACCGAGGTGGAAATGGGCCTCAACAGTCAAGATGATTTTGTATCGTTCGTATCGTTTTTGGTTCGATCGTTTTGTATCGTTCGATGATCGTGTATCGTTCCGTTTTTAGTAATGGCGTAGTTTGTACTTGTCAAATGTCAAAGAATAAAAGCTTCAAAAGTGACAGCTACCGAAATACCGGGTGATTCAAAATAACACCTTTTGTTGGAAAACCCTTTAGCTCCCAAAATATGGTTTTTGAGCCATAGATACCACATTTTTAAGCAATTTAACAGAAACTTTGCAGTTTGAATTATATTTTGACAAGAATTCATCACAGTAAAAATTTTGCAAATCGGTTCATGTTTTGTTATAGTCACCCTATAGAGGTCGCTCTAAAATAGGCTTATTGAAATCATAAATACCACATTTTCTAAGCATTTTAAACGAATCTTTGCAGTTTGTGTTCTATTTAGACAAGTATTCATCACAGTAAACATTTCTTAAAGCAGTTTATATTTTGTTGTAGTCCACCTATAGATGTCGCTCTCAAGAACGCTTGTTTAAGCCGTAAACACCACATCTTCTAACAATTTAGTTGAAACTTTGCAGTTTGTATTCTATTTTGAAAAGAATTCATCTCAAAAAAGTTAGTCAGTTTATATTTTGTTGCAGTCCCCGTAAGCCATAAATACCACATTTTTCAGATGAAGAGTTTGACTAAAGAATTTGGCTGCCAAAATTTGGCTAAAAATTGCAGCCTTATTTTTTTTTTAATATTTGCTTCAACAAAAGGGGTTAGAAGATATTTCCAGTAATAGAATTGAATGCAATCCATGGTGGAGGGTATGTCAGATTCGGCATGGCCGAACTTAACGTTTTTACTTGTTAATATTAAGTATAATGTCAATGCCAATGTATTTATTACGAGAACACTTCTTTAGAGAACAGATGGATTAGTTGACTTCTATAAATACCTTTAACGCTAAACCACAAACTTTTGAATAACTTGAAATCTGTTGATTTCTCGTCAGGAAGGATGAAGAAAATCTATTGCAACTTTTCGTAATGTCTTTTCTCTCTGCAGGACGAAGTATACTTATATACACACTCCCACTGAACCTTAAGCCCTCAATTTTTACTTTTTAGTCGTTATAAGTATTTTTTGCTATTATCATTCTTTTTTCTGTAATAGTATAACTATAAATATACACTTACACAGTGACAACGTGTATTGAAAGGGGAACAATGACATGCATTTAACCACACCCACAAACATTCACACACACACGCATATAGACTGAACAACAAACTGCACTTGGAGGTAAAGGAACAGAAATGTATTCTCTCACACATCCAACAACACAGAGATTATTGTAATCCTTAACAATTTTATTATGTTTGCGCGTTGCAACATGCAATTTGCCATTGTGTATGTGGGAGCTTATTGGCTGTACTATCAGCAAGATTTTCCGGTCCCTCCAAATCCTCCATCCACGCCTCTTCCCCCCCTTCCGCCAACCGCCACAACATCTCATCTCTGGCAATAGTCATTGTTGCAAAAAGTATAGGAATATGAGTGGTTGTTTGTTTGTGTGTGAGTGTGTGTTTGGTTGCATAGTTGGCTGGCCCAAGGATATGAAAAGTATTTTCCACAGATTTCTCTGCATGGATCAATAAAAAAGTTTTTTCCTCTCTCACAATTCGCTGTTATTATAATATTTAAATGTGCTAGTTTGGTTGTGCGTAAGTGCTGCACAGTGGTGCCCTAGCTGGAGATGTAGCGACGGGAATTGTAGTTTTATTTAGAAAGCTATTTTCTTTTCACTAGGGTCTATATCAAAACTATAAAATATATAAGTAAAAAAGAAAAATATATAAAATATGGTAATATGGGATCTGCATCAGTAGCCGTCTACATGTGTGTTTTTTATGGAGTCAAGGAGTCACATTTTAGAAATAGACTGAATAAAGCCTAAACTTCCTCGTTTCAGACCATTTGGTGGAATTAAGATGACAAGTCATGTGGCCTTTCGTATGACGGCTTTATCACAAACTGTTCCACTGATGATGTTTAATCATGAAAGGGTAGCTTAGAAAATTTTGGCGGATATTTGCAGCTTCTATTACATTAAGTCATGTTGAGGCTGTGCCTCGTATAAGACTATAACGAAACGTAAACCAAAGGCGAACACTTTCGGTGGGATGGATCTGGACCAAATTAAACACAAATGACAAAATTTCAGCCCAATCCGTGAAAGTTTGAAATCAATAATGCACCATTAAGTCAAATCTGGAAGGACATTTATATGGGGATTATATAAAAACATGAACCTATGACAGCCGTTGTTCATGTGAATTGTTCTCGGTATAATTCAACTCAAATTGTCAAATTTCAGTATTATTTAATTTAAACAATCTAATTATAGCAGGATTACAGTAGACACTCATGATTTTCGTATCAATTTGTCAATTTGTAGAGGGGCTTGTCATTACCCCAGCACGTTACCAAATTCATATGGTAGCTATGAACCTTGCTGTCGGCTAAACGAATATGACCTCAATCTGTTCGACTCTTTTGGTGACCAACAAACGCATCCAAGAATGTTATATTTTGAATGTTTTAATTAAAGGGGCAGCTTTTTCCCCTCTGACGCTTTCTTACCATATCCAAGTACTGGCCTTAAACAAACCTGCGCTACCTGTCCATCCAATTTCACACGCAACATTTGTTACACTCGAAACAAATTATATGTTTACTATTTATTGGTAAAACACTCAAAATTGGTCCCAACAGGTCCCCTAGATAACAAAACTGGTCCTCAACTATGGGGAAGATAAACAAACTGGCCGTCAGCTAATAATCCAACTGGGCCCTAAGTAGTACATAATCCGACAGGTCCTTATCTAAACAGCACATAACCCAACTGTCAATTTTTTAAGGACTAGATAATCTATCTGGCCCTCTGCTAATGGGTATATAACCAAACAGGTCTTCTAATAAGGTGAAGAGTACTAAACTAAACTTCTACTAAGGAGAAGATTACCCAAATGGTCCTCTACTAAGGAGTAGATAACCCATCTGGCGCTCTACTAAGGAGTAGATAAACCAACTGATCCTCTGCTAAGGATTAGATAACCCAAATGGTCCTCTACTAAGAAGTTTATAACCCAATTGGTCGACTACTAAGAAGTAGATAACCCACTGGTCGTCTACTAAGGAGTAGATATCCCAACTAGCCGCATACCAAAGAGTAATTACATAACCATTAATTACATAAACCAACTGATCCTCTAATAAGGTTTAAAAAACTACTGGTCCCTAAGGAGTAGAAGTACGGAAAATATCGAAACGATGACACATTTTCTGTTTCCAGCTTTCACACATGCAAAAACTCGATATTTCGGGTCCTATATATTGCCAGCCTTGACTCATCTCAGAGAGAGGATATGACTGGAAGAAACTGAGAAAATTTCGTGTCTAGTACCGATTTGCTCTATCTCGTGAGGTATAAAAATATCATAAATAAGGAGGCCGAACCACTGGCTTAAGTGTATGTGCATGGACATGAGACGTTTAAACGTCTCCTGTCTTCAACCTAACCTAACTGAAGGCAGTAGATAATCCAACTGGTTCTCTACTAAGCAGTAGGTAACTCAACTAGTCATCTACTAAGGAGTAGATAACTCAACTGGTTCTCTACTAAGAAGTAGACAACCCAAATGGTTTTCTTCTAAGGAGTACACAACGCTACTGGTTTTCTACTAAGTAGTAAATAACCCAACTGGTCGTATACTAAGGAGTAGATAGCCCAACTGGTCCTCTACTAAGAAGTAGATAACCCAACATGTAATATTTTAAGGAGGTGATTATATAAGTAGTCCTCTACTTAGGAGTTAACAACCAAAGTAGTTCTATACTTAGGAGTAGATAAACCGATTTGTATTTTTTTATGGAATAGATAACCCAAATAGCTTTACACTAAGGAGAAGATTACCCAACTGGTCTTCTACTAAGGAGAAGATTACCCAACTGGTCTTCTACTAAGGAGTAGATAACCAAACTGGTCCTCTACTAAGCAACTAGTCATCCAACAGTTGAAGCACTGGGCAGTGATGGCTCACAAAACTGTGTGGAATAGAGAAACAGTAGGAGCAACTGCAAAGATACTCTGGGGTGACCCAAATGAGAAGAAAACCAGTAGTTTTCTGAAACTAATCTAACGGGACACTCAATCTTACAGGCACATCTTCATCTCATAGGGCAGGGAAAACATCGAAACGATAGAACATTTTCTGTGTCACTGTCCAGCTTTCACACATGCAAGATCCCGATATTTCGGTTCCGACATATTGCCAGACTTGACTCATCTCAGAGGATATGACTGGAAGATACTGAGAAAATACGTGTCTAGTACCGATTTTCTGTAATCCGTGGGGTATGAAAATCATAAATAAGGAGCGCACAACAGGCCGAACCACTGGCTTAAGTGTATGTCCATGGACATGAGACGTTTAAAACGACTCCTCTATTCAACCTAACCTTACCTAACAACTGATCCTCTTCTATGTAGTAGATAACCCAGTAATATTTTAAGGGGTAGATAAACCAAGTAGTCCTCTACTAAGGAGTAGATTAAACAACTTTCGTTAGATAAGGAGTAGACTAACAGACTTTTCGTTAACTAACGAGTAGATAAACCAATTGCTCTTTTACTAAGCAATAAATAAGCCAACTGGTCATCTACTTAGTAGTGGATAAACTATCAGGTATTTTACTAATAGCAATTCCGTTTATGGAAAAAGTGCAGCATTTTCTTCACCCTTTTCCCGAAAACTGCACTTTTCTAAAATATTTTTGAAGTATGAGAATTTGAGTTAAGTAAAATTCGAGGGACTGCATAATTTCAACTTAAAGGTTCAACTATTTTCTACTATTTTACTTTGAAGGGGCAAAATTTTTTCCAGAAACGAAATCCCCATAAGTAGTAGATAATGCAACTGATCGTGTGCTAACGAGTAGATAACCCTGTTGGTCATCTACTAGGGTGTATATAACCCATTTGGTCGTTTCCTAATTAGTATATTTACGTAATTTGTACATTTAACCTCAATTAATTGGTACACAAATCAAGGCCTACATCATCAGACGGGGTAAGGTCATAATTTAAGGAGTATTGTAGATCTTTATTTACCTTAGGGTATTTACGAGTATACTGTAAATAAAACCTTGCCAACTCATCGCCTAACATCTATTATATTTTATCATAACTATACTAATTGCATTTTTCCCCAATTTGATATTTGGTTGTGTCGCACCCACAGTATATTTGCATTAGCATTATTTTGCCTGGAAACTAAACGGGGGAAAAGGTTGCTGAGAACATGATTGTTGCATCAACGATGTATTAACTGAAAGTTTTGTATCAATTTGATCTTGTTTGTCAATATACTTGAATATGTAGGTATATCCGTCATATTTGTAGGGAGCAGAGATGTATACATAAATAAGTTTAGTTTTATTTTACTTTACATCATACCAAGTTACTCCCTCAACTTCCCCAGTATGTCCCCTTGATTTCATGGAGCTTATACCACCTTCAATTTGCGAGGATTTTACATTTGTTATCAGTAAAAAATTTTGAAGTTGTTATATGTTTCGTATGTATGTAATTCGTCGCATTTCAGAGACTTTATGGACTAGAAATTTTGTTATAAAAATTTTGATTTTTTATGTCACAGGTAATTTGTTGATACTTTTATGCGCATTGTTACGCGATTTGGAAATTTGTTACACGATTTGGAAATTGTGTTAAGTAATTGATTTTATACAAACCATTCAAACTTTGTTGTTTGGTGTATTTTCTGTCATATAACTTTCATTATTCCTATACATTTGTTTGGTTCGATAGCTGTTTCATAAGTGTTTACATAAAATATTTTTGTATTTTTATCGTACTATTCTGATTAGTTTATTATTCGGTTACGAAAGAAAGACTTTTAACAGAGTAAACAGTGCCAAAGTAAAAAGTGGTATATTTAAGCGTAAAAAATCTTATTCGTGAAAACTGAATGAAATGTATCATCGGAGAAATATGATATGATATTCGGGAGTTATTCGTGGTTGTTGTAATAGTATTTGGTCTAAATAGGCGGTGCGATAAATATACACAAAATTTCAAAAGTTCTAATAATTCCTTCATCGCTACACTCAAAAACATAAATTAGAACTCCGTACTTGCATCAAGTGTACAATCAGGTACGAAATACCTGATTCATATACGGGGACTTTCTAGCTCTGAATTCTTAATTACATAACTAACCTTACCTCTACTAATGCGTAGATAACCCAACTGATCATCAACGAAAGAGTAGATAACCCATCCAATCATTATCTAAAGGGTAGATAACACAACCGATCATCAACTAAATAGTAGATAACCCAACTGATAATCAACTAAAGAGTAGATAGCCCAACTGTTGTCCTACTTAGGAGTATATAACCCAAGTGTTGATCTACTAAATATAACCCAACCCATCAGTTGATATACTAGTGAGTAGATAACCCAACTAGTCCTCTACTAAGGTGTAGATGATCCAACTGGTCCCTAATAAGTTGATAACCAACTGTTCCCTAAGACGTAGATAACCCAACAGTTCCTCTTCTAAAGAGTAGATAACCTAACCGGTTGTCAACCAAACTGCTTCTCTACTAAGGAGTGGATAACCCAATGAGGATTATATAACCCAACTGGGAGTAGATAACCCTACTGGACCTCTGCTAAAAGATAGGTAACCCAACTGGACCTCTGCTGAATGATAGGTAACCCAACTGGACCGCTGCTTAAGAGTAGATAACCCAACTGGTATTCTACTAAGGAGTTGATAAACCAACTTTACGTCAACTAAAGGTAAGTACACACGATTTGCAGATCGCACAATATTGCCAGAAAAATGGCTGAAAATGCAACCCTGTGAATTTACAACCGTGTGAACATACAATTTTTATTTTGCAACGTTAGCAAAAAAGTCATTGTGAGATAATTTGCAGATTGTTATATGTGCGACGTTTATGCATGTGACAACGGCGCCATTGCCAGAAAAACATTTTGTTGGCAACACTGTCTATAAAGTATTTTTATAGGCAATCCTGGATATAAATATTTACAAAATATATTGTAAATATATGAAATTGTAATGTTTTCTTGCAATCGTCAGAACTGTCAATTCACCTTTGCCTAACAATCTGTCATTGTCCGTGCATTTGCAGCACTTTAACAGGGTTGATAACGTTTGCCGATCTGGCAATTGTCTATACTAAGCTTAAGGAGAAGTTAGCATAATTGGACGTCAACTATGGAGTAGATAACCCAATTGGTCGTCATCTTTGGAGTAGATAACCCAACTTGAATTCTTAATTGAAATCTTATCAGAGAGGTGTCGATGTTGAGTATTTGGATTGATTTAAACATGAACACTATTGAATTCTTAATTGAAATCTTGTCAGAGAGGTTTCGATGTTGAGTATTTGGATTGATTTAAACATGAACACTATCTGATTTAAGCTTGATAAAAACTTGATTTAAGCCTTATCAGTAGACCTCGGATTATATGCAATTGCATATTTTTTGCAGATCGATAGAAAAATTCGATTGGACCAAAATTCGTTTCAAAGAAAAAGGAATCTAAAAACAGGTTAATATTTTTAATTTTATTGCATATTTGTGATATGCACATATATGCAAACAAATATGCAAAATATGCAAACATTGTTTGCGATATATGAATCAAAAATGCGAAATTTTAGAAGGATATGTCAATACTATTTAAAAAAATCATGACACAAAAATGGATGATTTCACAAATCATCCAAAAAGTGCCTATATATATGGAAAGTATGGGGTAATTCCAAAGTAAACCGACCCACTCTGAATATTTATGAATTTAGATTAGGATGAAATTTTGCACGCGTATACTATAAGACAATAGGGAATTATGACCAAATTTAAAGCAGTTTAGATTTTATAGGGTGCCAAATAGGTCATTATAACTATTTAAGGGGGGTAACGTTTATCAATTTTATTTTTTGATTTTTTCTGAAGAGAGAACCTTTCAAGAATGTTGTGTGAAAATTTGAGGTGAATCGGAGCAAAACTGACAAAGATACAGCAGTCTAAGCAACCGCCCCTCATACGTGACTCAGTACATCAGAAAAACTTTAAAGCGTTTTCCTCACAACCCATGTTTTCAAAGACGGTGCCCCTCATAACTCCAAAACTACTGAACCGATCCTTTACATATTTACGAGGTAACGCTGTCGAGATTTTTTTCAATTTGTTATTTTTTTTAGTTAACAATAACCAATTAACCGATATTTTCTCGCAAAAATCGAATTTTTCATAGTGTTGCCAAAAATTGAAAAATTTTAATTTTGAAAAAACTCGACAGCGTTACCTGGGTATAACTAAATATATTAATATTTTTGATTTCTGATTATCCGGTATCGAGGGGCACCGTAATTCAACTTTTTTTTGAGACGCTTCCGCATAACAGCAGTCGTTGCCATATTTTGTAATATTTTTTATGAAAATTTTATACAATAAGCTTTGAAAGTTATGCTGTAATGTACTATTGGTTTCAAAGAAAACATTTTAACCGTTTCGTCACAAAAAAATCATAAAAATTGGCCCCTTTTGCACAAATTAACGTTACCCCCCTTAACGGAATGTCAAATTTCAATGATATACAGTATATATATTAAAGGGTTTTCCAACAGGATGTGTTATTTTGGTATTCAAAGAAAAACGCAATTTTTTGAGATACATGATCGGATGTTTATTTCATAATAAAGAGGAAGGTATGCCGTTAATAATGAAAAAGAATATCAGCCAAATGGCCACCACGACCACGCTTACTGGACCATATCCTTTTCATGAAATTTTCCATAACAAAATCGCAAAGTGGCTGCCAGATCAATACCATCCAACTCCGACCATAAAAAATCATTAATCATCTCTCGAAAGCGCAATCCATTCACCGTAACTGTTGATCCAACCTCATTTTCGAAAAAGTAAGGTCCAATGACCCCGCTGGACCATAAACCGCACCAAACAGTCACACATTGAGGATGGAGAGGCTTCTCAACAATAACTCTTGGGTTTTCCGAGCCCCAGATGCGACAATTTTGCTTTTTGAGGTAGCCACCGAGGTGGAAATGGGCCTCATCAGTCAAGATGATTTTTCGATAATTTTTCGATGATTTTCGATTTTTCAAATTTTAATAATTTCAATGCGTTGTTGAATCGTGTATCATTCCATTTTTAGTAATGGCGTAGTTTCTACTTGTCAACGAATAAAAGCTTCAAAAGTGACAGCTGCCGAAATACCGGGTGATTGAAAATAACACCTCTTGTTGGAAAACCCTTTTATTATGTGGGCTAATTGTGGGACCGTAAGTAGCGTATGCGATTAATATTACTCCAAAGTTCGTTAGTGTTCTGAGAGGTCCGATTTGGATCGAATATAACCCTCCTTTTCAATATATACATTTTGAGTAATTAACATAATTCCCATGTGCGTGTTACGCAAATTTTCAGTAAACAAAATAATCTTGTTGAAATTTTTTATCTTTCAGTCCGAATATAGGAATACGATAGGAAAACGTACTTTTAAATACTGGTTGTTGGACCCGTCTTAATGGAGTAAACCTATAAGCTCTACCAAATTCCGGAAATTCAAAAAAAACGTTTCTCTCTATAACCGAACATGTTTGAAAAGAAAAGGTCGATAATGCAGGAAAACCGTAACGTCATGTTTTTAAATTGCATAACGTAGTCGACGATTTTGAAAACAGAATTGTATTAAAAAACTTTCCTAAAAGTACTTTAAAACCGAACTGCCATTAGCCCGAAACAAAATTTTAAAATACCAGTTTTTATGAGAACATTTTTATGTTGTTTTTTGTGGCTAGGTTATTGATACAGAACAATTAATAATTTTTTACAAATTACTATAGAAAATTATTTAAAAAATAATGCAAAATTTTGTTTGTTCGTAAAAGTGTAACAAATTTACGTTTTGGCGGTGTAAAAACAGACTCTTTATGTATCTGGATTTTACCCATATACTTCGTACATATACTTTCTATGAAATAGGAGTTGTGGTAGCCAACATTTGTTTATAATTTCTGTCAATGTTATATATTTCCTATGTGCCAAGTTTTGTTTTCGCCACTGAAGCAAATATATGAAAACCATTTATTGTTACCCCAAAAACAAAACAGAAAATATTTGCCATATCCTAAGGGAGAAAAAAAATTTCCACGAAATTTTCCAAAACTATAATCCCAACCAACATTCATAATCCAATTTTCAAATGTAAATGTTTGAAAAACGACAGAAAACATGAACGGACAGGTTTCCTCTGCTCCGCTCCACTTGGCTTCTCGGCCTCAAAATGCAAATAACCCGTAAATCGTTTTTGGTCAAAACTTTCGTCAAATAATACGATAACTTGCAACTTGCAAAACAACAGCGGAAACCAAACATTAAAAAACCAAACATCCTAAAAAAACAGAAGCCAAGTAACATCCAATCCAATACGGCAGGCACTAGTAACCACCAGTAAACCCTGACTTTTTGAATGGTTGGCAAATGGCAGAATGGGTGAGGGGGTGAATCTAACACCATAAAACCCTAGCGAAAAACAGCAACGGAAGAAAAAACGATGCAAATTTTCGAATGAATGATTGCCAAATGAACGCAATGCAAATTGGGCGAAACGAAATTTTCAAACTCCCTTTTTTGGTCTCTGATTCACTTCAATTTTATACCGATTTTTTTACTGTTTCTTACATTTCACTTGTATTCGAAGCGAGAGCTGAAAATCTGATAACAAAAAAGAACAATTTGACACAAGTGTCCAAAACGACCGTAGACCAAGAGAAGGCTGTGGGTTGGAGGATGGGGACGGAGGTCTAAGGGTCTGTGACAGCAGCACAACCACAGCAAATTAAAGTTAAACTCTGAGAAACAAGAAAAAAACACTTCTACATATCGCCATTAGACATAATCTGGAGAACAAAAAAACATACGCAAAAATGGAACAAAAATGGTCAAACTGTCACATTCTAAACGTTAAATTATTGGTTACAATCAACGCAAAATCACCGCCAAGAGTAGAACGGAGGAAGTCATGAAAACCGGTAAATAGTGCAATTGGTCTTTATAAAAAGTTTCGAATGCAAAAGTCAGATACTTTGGGAGAATTTGTACTTCTAAGAGTTACTACAACAGGAACATCGTGCAGACAAACAATATAAGCCAAAGTCGGAGCAATTAGCTGGAGTTGAAAATTGTACTCGATTCGAAACGCGGAGTTTCAAAGATGAACTCAAAACTTTGCGGTATTTTTAACATATTTAATTCACAATTTATACATCTGCATTAAAATCCAGATAACTACAGCATATACAAATTGGTCATTTACCTTTATTCAAATTGATCTTTAATCCGTCTGCGGCCATTAATCCAGTTATCGGTCATCGACCTTAAATCAGACCATCGAACTTTAATCCAAATATACAAAATTTTGTAGAAAAATTAATTTTTACCAAAATTTTCAGAAAAATTCCAAAATATTCCAAAGAAATTTTATAGAAAAATATAATTTTGCAACATTTTATAGAAAAATTAAATATTAAAGAAATCTTTAATAATACATACTCGTACATGACAAATTTTAATAATGCAATTTAATTTTGGAGTAAAATTTTGTTGAAAAATTATATTGTGCGAAATTTTGTAGCAAAATGCTTTTAAGAAATTTTTCCAGACATGAAATTTCAAAGAAATGTTTTAGAAAAATTAATTTTCGAAGAAAATAATGTTGACTAAATTTTCTTATATTTTATAAAATTTTTTTTATATTTTATAAAAAATTAAATATTGATGATATTTTTTTTTAGAAAAATTAAGAAATGTGAGGGAAATTTGTTAGAAAAGCGCAATATTACCAACTTTTCATGAAAAATTAAATTTCAACAGAATTTTGTTTAACAAAGTTGTTTTCATATACTGAAAACAACAATAACGATCTTGAGCCTGAGTACAAAAACAAAATATGTACTATGAAAGCAGATCGAATAAAACAAAAAAAAACAAAAACAAAAACAAGGAAAAAATTCAATCTCTAAGAAGTTTGTTAAAAATATGAAATTTAAGCAAAATTTTGTAGAAAAATGCGATTTTGATAACATTTTCCTAAAATGGTGTAATTTAAATGTAGGAAATATTTTTTTTTTCGAAATTTTCAGAATATGAAATTTTTTCCAAGAAATGTTATTGGAAAATTAATTTTGGAAAAAATTTATTATTTATGAAGAGATTTTATAGCAAGATACAATTTTAAGAATTTGTTTTGAAATGTTGACGATTTTTTTTGAAAAGTGTAGAAATTTTGATGAATTTTTCTAGAATAGTGTAATTTGGTGGGAAATGCTATTTTTATGATTTTTTTCAGAGATAAAAATTCGAAAAAAAAAAAAATTATAGGAAAATTTATTTAAAAAAAAATTTAAAACATTTTATAGAAAAATCTAATTTTGACAAAATTTTCTATAAAAATAAATGATTCCATAAAATTTTATTTACAATACAAATGTCGATTGTCAAAAATTGTAATTCTACAAAAATTTAATTTTGTCCTTTTTGGCGTAATTATAAAAAATGATATTTCCAAATATGACATTTTGAAGAAATTTTATTAGAAAATTTAATTTCGAAAACAAAATATAGAAAATTTAAATTTTGACGACATTTTATAGAAAGATACAATTTTAAGAATTCTTTTTTTTTTAAATTTTGACGATATTTTTAGAAAAATTAAAAAAAAATTTTAGTAACATTTTCTAGAATAGTGTAATTTCTATGAAATTTGGTAGGAAATTTTTATTATTTTAACTAATATTTTCAGACATGGAAATTCGAAAAAATATGATAGGAATATACATTAAAAAAAAATTTTATAGAAAAATCTGATTTTGACGAAATTATTCATAAAGATAAATATTTCCATAAAATTAAATTTACAAACAAAAAAAATTTATTTAATTTTTTTTTTAAATGTCTATTTTGGCGTAATTGTCAAAAATAATGTTTCGCCAATTTGTATATATACAAATTGTGCTTTTACATATATGTAAAAGCCAGGGACGTATACATAGGGGGGGCCCGGGGACGTACACAGGGGGGGCACTCAAAAAACACGAAAAATATTTGGAAGGCCGTTAAAAAAAAATACAAAAGCGTAAAAAATGGTAACAGTAAAAGTAATAGCAAATAAAAATAAGAAAAGTGCATGGTTTCCTCGCTAAAACTTTTTAAATTATGCACCGATTTTCTTAGGAATGGTCTCAATTTATTCATAACTTTGCAGAGTTTACGATAAAATCACAAAAATCTGACAATAATACGTTTCTAGATGTTTTTATGAGGCTTTTATTTAAAAATTATTAAAATGTTCTCAAAGATATGATATGACTTTGTAAAATATCGTCGAAACCGCTGAACGGATGGAAAATTGTATTATGCGAAGTTGAAGGCTACTTAATTCTGAAGTTTGTAAAGCTTACCTGAACCAATTCGGATGAATGGTTCTCTAGTTATGCCATAATATGTGGTTCAACCTCTCTTTTTTCGTAGCCTAAAGGGTTGTCTCTTTAAATTCTCGCGATAAGCTGTGATATGGAAAGAAATTATGTTGTTTTTGTCGACCGGTGTAATTATTGGTTGGCTTTAAATTTATGATAACCAGATATGGCGAAAATTAGGTTAAAATTACTTTTATGATTTCTTATATATCTACCTTTTTAAGAAGAAGCTGCACTACCTAGAAGAGTAGGCACTCAAAAGTATAGGGCTAATATTCCTGGTTCAGATTCCAAGGCGTATTTTAGGACAACATTGTTCATACCATACCTGGACGAAGTAATATCACATTTAAATAATAGATTTTCCGAACATGAAGCTATAATTACATGTCTGTTTAATATCGTTCCGATACGAGTTGTAAATCTAATAAAGGAAGATTTCGAAGAAGTCACACTTTTTTACAAAAACGATTTAAAAAATTCAGTATAATCTGTTTTAGCTGAAATAAGTATCCATAATTGATTATTGGAATCAGAAGAATGATAAGCCATCAAATGCATTAGATGCTATTTTAGTTTGTGATGAGGACATGTTCCCAAGCGTTTTTACCCTTTTGCAGATACTGGCCACAATACCTGTGACAACGGCATCTGCTGAGCGAAGTTTCTCGACGTTAAGAAGAATAAAAACATATCTCCGGAACAGAATGGAAGGAGAAAGGCTATCTTATCTGGCTTCGATGTCTATATACAAAGATGAAGTCAAAATCGGTGAAATAATTGATATATTTCTTTCAAAAAATCGAAGATTACACTTTTAACTCTTACGTATTTTATTATAAAAAGTTGTACTGATCTCGTACTAAAGTACACATTTATATTAAGGAATAAAAAACTAAGGAACTTAAATTCCATTACCTACACAATAAACGCAATTTTCTAATTGTTTATCTTTGTTATGGAAAAAAAAGGTTGGGTCCCCCCGAACCAAAATCCTGGATACGTCCCTGGTAAAAGCATAGCTCAGTGAAATATTCCATAAAACAAAAAATTACAAAAAAATGAGAAAAAAGACTCAATTTCAATAAAGTTTCTAAAAAAGCTATTTTTATGCAATTTTGTAAACATTAAATTTTAACAAAAATTTTCCAGAGAAATTTAATTTTCAAGAAATTTATAAAAATGTAATGTTGAAGAAATTAATTATATAGAAAAATATAATTTTGAAGTAATTTTATAGAAAAATGTAATTTTGAAGAAGTTTAAAAAAATGCTATTTCAAAGAAATGTTTAAGAAAAAATTCTTTGTTTCAAATAACTTAAATTTTTTTCCAAGAAGACGTTATTGGAAAATTAAATTTGAAAAAAAGTTATAGAAAATTTTAATTTTGACGAGATTTTACAAAATTTATTTAAAATTTTTTTTTGAAAAAATTTAAAAAAATTTATAGAAATATCTAATTCAACGATATTTTCTATAAAAATAAAATATTCATAAAAATAAATCTATATATATAAAACAATGTTGCAAGCGTGTTGTGACTTTATAACATAAGAACGGTCAAACCGAATTCGATTAAATTTTTAGTGTTTGTTCGTGTAGATGGTTTATCTAAAGTTTGCACGAAATCGGTCCACGCGTTCTTTTATGATCCTATATAAGCCAATTTGGAGCTAAAATTTTTTTTGAGTGATTCCTACTGTCCCTTCCTACTAATGGATGAACGTGATTCCTACTGTTCCTATCTTGGATTGGACCGGACCGTTGGAAGGGATCGGAAATCTGAGGTAACGAAGTGCAGCAGGTCGGCTAGTAGTTCCATAAAATTAAATTTACAATAAAAATGTCGATTGTCAAAAACTTCAATTCAATTTAAATTTTGACGACATTTTATAGAAAGATACAATTTTAAGAAATATACAATTTTAAGATACAATTTTTGAAATTTTGACGATATTTTTAGGAAAATTAAAAAATGTTGGTGACATTTTCTAGAATAGTGTAATTTCTATGAAATTTGGTAGGAAATGCTTTTTTATTAATACTTTCAGGCATGAAAATTCGAAAAAATATGATAGGAAAATATATTTAAACAAACTTAAAAATTTTTATAGAAAAATCTAATTTTGATGAAATTTTCCATAAAAATAAAATATTCATCAAAATAAATATTTCCATAAAATTAAATTTATAATAAAAAAATGTATTTAATTTTTTTTTAAATTTTGTCTTTTTGCGGTAATTGTCAAAAATAATGTTTCGACAATTTGTATATATACAACATATATATATTGGCGGCATTTTTCACACAAACATAAAATATCGATTAAACTCCTTGAATGGATTGCGCCAAAATTCACATAAAAATGTCAATTGTGAAAACTGCTAATTCAAAAAAAAATGTTTGTCAATTTTGGCGTAATTGTTAATATAATAGTATTTCTACAATTTGTTTCGATAAAAGTGTGATTTGATGAAATTTTCTATAAAAGTGCCATTTTCTACCAAAATGAAAATTCAGAGAAATTTTGTAGAGAAATAAAATTTCTCAGAACTTTTACAGAAAAATGCAATTTTGAGGAAATTGTATAGAAAAATGTATTTTGACGAAATTTTGTAAAAAGAAATCGAATTTGACGGAAATTTCTATAAAAGTTCAATTTTCTATCAAAATGCAATTTCAAAATTTTGTGGGATAATGAAAATTCAATGACATTTTCTAGAAAAAATCAATTTTAAAGAAATTTTGTGAAAAAAAAAACTAGCACAGAATGAAAAAATTGAGTAATCCGTACTTGAATCAAGTCACAGCTGTGTCAAAAGTAAGTAAGCAAACTATTCGCATTAAGTACGAATTCGTGATTTGAATTAGGGCTGATTCCTTAGACCTGATTAGGCTTGATTTTAAGACAAAATATTCGTATATTCGTAGAATAAAGCGATTGAAGAATTTTATCGGATTGGTTTGAGTTTGAAACCGGCTTCAATGAAGGCAATATTTAATGAATTAAGCCTGCCCAATATATGATTTAAGCCTGCCCAATACATGATTTAAGCGTGAATACTTGATTAAAGCCTGATAAATATTTGATTTAAGCTTGATCATACTTGATTTATTGTGCTATCGTTCCTTGTTTTTTGGCCCTAAAACCAATTCGATGGGATACCATTTTTGCCCTATATTGCTATAGAATGCAAAGTTTTATTAAAACGGTATGTCAAAATAAATATGAAATTTAAAATTTCCACAAAAATTTTATTTAAAGGCATTTGCAGTGTTTTACTTTCAACGCAATTGAATTGAAAATGCAAGTTTGAGGAAAATTTCAAGAACAAAAAACTCGATTTCAAAAAAATCTTCTAGAAAATGTTATTTTTTTGCAATTTTGTATAAAATGTAAACAAAGTTATTGAGTGTAAACTACTTATAAAATAAAAAAAATACAATTTCAAGAAATTTTGTGTGAAAATGCGAATTGTGTGAAAAACAGAATTTCAATTTCAACGCAATTGAATTGAAAATATAATTTCGACGAAATCTTCAAAAAAACTCAATTTCAAAGAATGTTTTTAGAAAAACACTATTTGTATGCAATGTCGTAAAAAAATATTTCAAGATAATTTTGTGAAATATGCAACAAATTTCTAGAAAAATTTCGATATTTTTTTTGAGAAGTTAAATTTCTTTGTAATTTTTTAGAAATGCAATTTTAACGAATTTTTTCATAGAAATGAAAATCGAATTTCGAAAAAATGTATAGAAGAATTTAATTTTGGCAAAGTTTTTTAGAAAAATAAAATTTTGACAAAATTTTCCATAGAAAAATATCGATTAACTACTTGAATGGAATTTCGCCAAAATTTACAATAAAAATGTCAATAGCCAAACCACCAATTCAAAAAAAAAATTCTCAATTTTGGCGTAAATGTTATAACGGGTGATCCAAGTAGAGATACTTTTTTCAATAGCCTTTTTTTGACAGATCAAGTGTGAGTCGTGTCATGCTGTCATGTTATTTTTATTAAGTATTGTTTGGCATTTCATCATGGAAAGACTTACGCCTGAACAACGTTTACGCGTGTCATTCGCCAGTTAGCAGTCGAAATGCTCGAACGAGGCATCGAAAATTGGACTCAACGGATGGACCATCTGAGACGTAGCCGCGGCCAACATTTGATAGACATAATCTTCAAAAAATAAATGCCAGAGAACGTTCTTGCAAATGATAATAAACATTCCCGATTCAATTTGAATTTTCTTTGTTTTTTTTCTTTAAAAAGTAGGGAACCTCGAAATGGACCATCCTATATAAGTGATGAAATTTTAATTTTTTCAAAGAAATTTTCTAGAGAAATAAAAAAACTAGCACAGAACGAACAAATTGAGTAATCCGTGCTTGAATCAAGCCAGAGCTGTGTCAAAAGTACTGTAAGTACCGATTTTCTTAAGCCAAGTAAAAACTTCTCGCATTAAGTATGAATTCGTAATTTGAATTCGTGATTTCAGCACTCCTTAGGCATGACTAGGCTTAGTTTTAAGACAAAGCATTCTTATTTCAAGAATAAAGCGATTGAAGAATTTTATCGGATTGATTTGAGTTCGAAACCGGCTTCAATGAAGGCAATTTTTAATGAATTTGTATACTATTGTATACTGTATATATATATATATTGTATACTGTATATTGTATACTGTAAATATTATATATTATATAATTATTCGATTTAAAGCAGAAACTTATAAGTAATAGCTTCATCGGAACGAATAAGAATTATTAATCACTTCTGCCATCTCAAGTCAAAAAATTCACGACAAGTAATGTATTCACAAACACCGCTTGAACACGAAACGAATTGGATTTCGTTGAGTGCAAATTTTTTCACATATACATCTCGTCGAGTTATGTGTGTGTGTTTGATGTTGCTTCAGCAAAAAGTAAGAATTTCTTACTTAACTCACGAAATCTATACTTACCCTAAAATCAAATGAGAGTGTTAAAGAGAGTAAGTTTATTGTGCTTTTAATTTTTTTAGACAAAAAAGCGGACTATTTTAAGATATAGTTTTTAAACATCTTGTAGATATATATACTTTGATAATTAAATTAAATTAAATTAAATTAAAAAAAAATAAACATTGCAGAATAACTATAACTTCGTTATTTTCCAGTCGGTGAAAGGTGTGTGATCCTAGCTTTGCGATAGCATTTAATATTACACAATTTTGCTAAGAAAATATGTATTTGGGCAGAGCATTTTGCTAATACTAATACAACTTTAAAGTATAAATGTATTTTTCTTGAAATTATTGAGTTTCGATTCCTCCGGGAGTGAATCAATATAATAAATTATATGAATATTAAAAAAATTATAATTTTTGATTTAAACTTGAAAGTTTTAGTCATTGTCTTTCATTTGCTGTAAGGAAAAACGGTTGTGTCCATTAGGTCTCTTAAAAACATCATTATATGTTGGCCTAATATATGTACCAAACACTTGCTCCACTGTGCAATGCAAACATAATCTCTACGAGTATAGTTGAATATTGAAATTATTTGATTTAAAAGTCTGATCAAAGAACAAACAGAAATCCATTTAAACCTACATCAAAATAGTACCCAGCTAGTTAAACAATAACGTAAAACAAACCAAACAATATTCAAAATTAATCGTTTTCAATTCACTGGAATAAAGATAATAATAAATTATGTTCTGTTGGTCCTTAGCAAATTTTGGCAAGAAAATGTTACTTTGTAAACATTCGACAATATTGGAGTGATTTTTATTCACTCTCTCTCTCTCTCTCTCTCTCTTGTCCTCCCACTCTGTGAAAATGTTATTTTTCTTTAATGAAACTCAGAATGTTCATTTAAATAGAAATGCCTACAGACAGAAAAACGGCAAGGACGACAATGATGGCTATGACGACGAGGACAACCACAACGAGTAGAAGGAATGAGAACAAAAGGACGAATTTGCCATTCAAAATACAATTAATCATAATTTGTTTGAGTTTGTTTCCTTTCGATGAAGAGCAAACAAAGAACAAAAGAAAAAGCGAACGAACGCGAACGACCGAACAGAGCAACGTAGCAAAAGGAGGGGAGAGCGGGACCACCAAGCAAACAAACAGCCAAATAGTCAACCGCGAAAGTGACTACTCTGGCTCTGTGAAAGTCATTATAAATTACTTGACTTGTGTTTCCTTTTGGATTACATTTGCAAAAGTCTGCTTGAAACTTCTTTGCTATGTGGCATTTGTCCGGAAAAATGAACAGAGTATATTTTTTGTTAGAAAGCAAACATTTGGTTGGTTGGATGGCGTCTAGTTGGTTTTTTTTCCCGAGATTTTAGTTTGGTTGTCACTGACAAGTCATAAAGGATGTTTTGGAGAATTATTCAAGGGTTTGAAAACTACTAAGGAAGAGTGTAGCCAGGTGTAAATAATTAAATGCCTTGTTTTTTTGAATGTATACACCCACGGGCCGTAATTTGTTTACAAAACAAGTAAGAGAGTTAGACGGGTAAACCGACTAATGAATCCCCTCACTCTGAGTGAGGGGATTCATTAGTCGGTTTACCCGTCTAATATTAGCAAATTTATTTATTTTTTGTTTTGTTTAAATTATTATCACTTTATATTGCATTTAATAACTTTAAAGTATGTACTGGTATTAAAGTTATAAGCTGGTAACTTTTGGTACAAAATGGTCCATTTGTGTGGGAGGTACCACAAGGAGCAATAATGCCCATTTTTCACTGTATTGTAGGTACAATTAAACTATTACACTGTACAAAATTTAAAGTCTTTGTATGCACTGGTAATAAAGTTATAAGCTATTAACTTCTTTTTTTTTTTTTTTTTTCCAAAAAAAATTGTCCATTTGTGTGGGAGGTACCAAAAGGGGCGTGGCAACTTCGCCCATTTTTCTCGAGGTAATAGTGACTACTAAACTAATACTAAGTGTAGAATTTCAGAGGATTAAAATAAGTAGTATAGAAGTTATTAAATAATCAATATTTCACTAAATGTTAACCCTTTGTGGGGGAGGTACTAGAAGGAGGAGACCAATATGACACATCTTCGAACTTAGCCGGAGATAGAAGAAAATATTACCACATACCAAATTTGAAGTCAATCGGTTACTCCTTTCGAGAGTTATCGTGCGCACCAGCCAGCATACAGACAGACGGACGGACGCACATTGCTCATTTGACTTAAAATGACCCAAAACGGATATCCGCCGAACATACTTAGCGTCTTAGGTCACTCCTTCGCTGTGTTACACTTTTGGTTCGTAGCAAATGATATTTACCCTCATCTCTAAGGTGAGGGAATTATTAAGTAACAGGATCGTATTTTTTTATTTTCGGATTTTCTTTGAATAAGCCTGTAGTATTTGGACCCTATTTTGGAACTAGCTGAAAACATCACTAGCTGAAAACATCACAAGTTTAGTAACTGTCGTTAAAACAATTAGAAAAGATTAGTTTTTTTTCAAAAAGAAAATATTTTTTTGATGGCACAAAAAAATTATAAAAAAATAGAGGAAAAATCGCAAAAAAAATTGGTCCATTTTTTAAGTGTAGCATCCATCCTAAAGAAGAAATTGAAAATATCTATGAATAAATGTAGGAATTATATCCCTTTTGGTAAGAGTAAAATAATTTCAACAAAATCATGTTCATGTTTCAATTGAGAACGAGGCTATATAACGGGTTTTCCAAATAGGGATTATATGATTTTGAAGTGACGTTTCGGCCATTTGTAATATGTCATGATCTGTCATTTGTTTTTCATTGTATTCAGTAGTGTTTACAATTTCATCATGGAGAGATATACGCAAGTTTTATTATCAAAATAATCGTTCTCCAATTGCAACTTTTTGTGCGCTAAGTCAATATTAAAAAAAAAACACTTTCCAGTCGACCTACGACCAGTAAGTGTAGTATTTTAGCTCTCGTTCAAAGCAATCGTTTTGCCATTGACCGATTCCCGATCCGACGTACCGTTAAGGAGCAACAGCAAAAGTAAACTTTCCGCTCACAATTGAAAATGATGCTGTCCATTTTTTTTAAAAATCCAAAAAAAAAACACTTTCCAGTCGACCTACGACCTTGACATCCATTAGCAAGATTTTAGCCCTCGTTAAGAGCTATCTTTTTGCCATTGACCTGTTCCCGATCCGGCATACCGTTAGGGAGCTAGAGCAAAAATAAACTTTCCGTTCACATTTGAAAATGATGCTGTCCATTTTTTTAAAACCAAAAAAACACTTTCTAGTCGACCTACGACCTTGACATCCATGAGCAATATTTAAGAGCTATCTTTTTGCCGTTGACCGATTGTGGCTACGTGCCACACAGCACATGAAGCAATTGAATTGTTGCGAGACGCTAAGTTTGGAGATTCGATTATTTCAAGAAATTGTGATATAGAATGGCCTCCAAGAAGTTGAGATTTAACATCGTTAGACTATTTCTTGTGGGGTTATTTGAAGTCATTGGTCTTTCGAAATAAACCAGACTCTCTTCAAGCTTTACAAGGCAATATTCAACTTGCCCTTCATGACATACGGCTTGATTTAGTGGAAAAAGTGCTCGAAAATTGGGTTCTTCGAATTCGTTCCTGCAGAAGAAGTCGTGGAGGCCATTTGAATGACGTTTTATTTAGAACTTAATAGTATCGATTGTACTTCACATTAAATAAAAAACTTTTGAATTTATTTAACAATAAGTGTGTTTTTTCAAAGAAATCAGTCTTCTTGGAAAACCTGTTATATTGTCCCAAACATATTCTGTTTGAAATATATATAAAGGGTGGTTAAATTGTAAGGGGCAATCGAGCAATGCATTGAAGTCATTCAGGCTTGTCATGAAAATGGGTGTTGAAACAAAAATGCGTATCGTGCACTTCGTACTGCAGAAAATATTGCTGTTGTTCGCAATAGTGTCGCTGAAGAGCCGTCCACCTCAACTCGTCGTCGTGCCCCACAATTGCACCTTTCACGCTCGTGGTTAATGAACATTATGCATAAAGACTTGAATATACACGCTTACAAGGTTCAATTGACTCAAGAACTAAAGCCTCTTGACCATTCCAAACGTCGTCAATGGTCAGAATTGTGGCAAGAAATGACGACAGTGGATGATTAATTTTCGAAGAAAATCATCTTCAATGATGTGGCACATTTTCACCTCAGTGGATTCGTCAATAAGCAGAATTGCAGCATTTGGGCGAACGATAATCCAAGAGTGATTGTCGAAAACACAATGCACCCACAAAGAGTAACTGATTGGTGCGGCTTATGGGCTGGCGACGTCATCGGGCCATACTTCTTCGTAATGAGGCCGGTCAGACAGTTACTATGAATGGTGTTCGCTATCGTGAGATGATAACGAACTTTTTATGGCCCGAATTGGAAGATATGGATGTGGACAATATGTGGTTTCAACAGGACGGTGCCACTTGCCACATAGCTAACGAAACAATGGCACTTTTGCGCAACAAATTCAATGGGCGTGTTATCTCACGCCGTGGCGATGTCAATTGGCCACGAAGAGCATGTGATTTGACACCATTGGACTTCTTTCTTTGGGGTTATTTGAATGAAAAGGTGCCACGAGCTAAAGGATGATATAATTCGACACATTAACGGTATAGAACCTCAATTGTGCCTCATCGTCATCGAAAATTTGGACCATTGGATGGAGGTGTGCCGCCGGGGTCGCGGCGGCCATTTGGCCGATATTTTGTTCCATACTTAATTGAACCATACCAATGTTATCATAAAAAGAAATTACAATAATTTCCTAAATAATTTGTGGTTTATTCAAAATCAACATAGGCCCTTAAAATTTAACCACCCTTTATATAAGCTTTGGATGGATGTGAACCTAAATTACACTGTGCTCGAAATTGACACTTTAAAAATGTAAGAGAAAGGAGACCCTATGGATATACCTATTTCGACCCTGCTAAATCCACTGGAGCTAGCCGTTTTTCTAGGTTAGCTCTTGTTTTCGCGATATTCGACCACAAAGTTTGTTGGTTAATCAGAGAGGTGACTTATCTCTTTGGTGATTTTAAAGTGGAAGACTTCCGAAAACGAAATAAAGGGAACCCTTCGAGAATTATTTCTCTCAAAATAGCCAACCACGCTTCTCATCCCTTTACCCCCGAAAAAGTGCAATCAAATCTTACCATACGTCAAACGTCATACAAATCGTCGACATTTTTAGTTTGTTCCTCGCGAAAAATTACTATGAGTAACCTTTCAAAATTTGTATGAGAAAATAACAGGTTTCACAATTTAGCAGATTTTGTTGGCGACCTTTGAAATTTCCATTAACACTTACCAAAAAATAATTTACAAATATCTAAGTCCAAAAAAATTTTATTTCAAATATTTTCTACTATGAGCAGAAATATACACAAATTATGTAATAACTCGAAATCTGCTTAATTCTCATAAAAAAGTTGAGAAAGGACTTATAGTATTTCTTCGCGAGGAATATTTTTCTCAACGATGCCTACTAAAAATATCGACAATACTCGTATGTATGATTTTTAACATATGATAAGATTTCATTGCACTTTTTCAGGGGTACGGGGGTGAGAAGCTTGGACGACTGTTTTGAGATAAATAATTGTCCAAATGTTCCCTTTATTTCGTTCTTTGGACGAAGGCGTATATTCCGAAGTCTTCCACTTCAAAATAACCAAAGAGATAAGTCACCTCTCTGATTTCCCAACAAACTGTGTGGTCGAATATCGCGAAAACAAGAGCTAACATAGAAAAACGGCTAATCCCACTGGATTCAGCATGGCCAAAATAGGTCTATCCATAGGGTCTCCTTTCTGTTACATTTTTGGACTAGCACAGTTTTATTTTTATATTTTTTTTAATTTTTTTTATAAAAAATTTGCTGCAAGCCTCGGTGCTTGTGGCTTGAAGGCTTCGGAATAGATGTTGCACGCCAAAGAACAAAATAATGCAGACACTTCATGAAGTATTTCTTCCAAAACACTCACCACCCCCGCTGATCCCCTTACCCCTGATAATCTCCCTAAAAATATAAAAGTACTCGAAATCTATGAATTTACTTAGGTGATGTATTCTACAAAAAGATTCCTTGTAAAAAAGCACTATAGGTGCCCACAATACGCTTTTGTGGCAATTCAACGTTTTTTTAATATATGGAAATTATGATTTTCTGCCATCAAGATTTTGATCAAATTATGTTCACAATAAAAATACGTCATGGTTGCTACTGAATCACTACTTTATGTTCTACAAATGTGAACATCCCAACCAAACATTTTCTCGGTTTGTAGCTCAAATACATTGACCTGAAACTTTAAAATTCAGTTGCTCAACATAATGTTATTGTCTTCTGATTTGTAAATGTCTTTTCTTTGCTTAAATTGTATTTGCAGCATTCGGTGTACCAATACTCGTAGTACCCCCAAAAATTGTTTTTAATCCCAATACAAAGCATTACCTTGAATTCTACTCTCTTCCAATTGAAATGCTAAAGCAATTTTGTAATCGAATAGTGACCAATGCTTGGCGATGTTATGCTCTAATACCACTTCTCCTTGAATTATACCCCTTTGAATGACAAATCCAGTAGAACCACCGGAACATACTTATATTTATATGCTCGTCCTTGTTATTCATTATTCATTCATGCCAACATCTTTGTGGTTCGTTTTTTATGTGTGTGAGTGTGTGTGTTTTGAATTATCATCTCATATCGCCACTCACAATTTATTCCACAAGTTTTCCCGTGTGTTTTTCCCCTCATCCTCCTCTCCTCGCATCCAGTGCTAACCAGTGGTCCCCGGCGACCACCGTCGAGCTATGAAAAGCTTGGGCACTCTATTCATGCGAGTACATTTGATATGCAAACATATTCAAGTGAACAACAATCCAAGCCCCATTCAAGATCCTTGTCGTTTCTGCTGTTGTATTTTTGCCATTTGAATATACTATTTCGAATAGTTGTTCTTCGGTCCCCGCCCCACATTGCCCTCTCCACTGTGCCATTTTCAGGAACTGTGAACAAAGCTCTTCGAGCTTTACATACAAAAGAAGAGGAACACATTTGGGGTTCTATTGTTTGGAGGGTATCCATATATCTCTCTGCTATCCTATCTATTCACTTTTTCCCTCGTTGTTGTAAAACTATTGTAACGGCAGCTACGTATAATAATGGATGTATGTGAGTGCCCGTGTATGAGTGAGTGCCCGAAGTCCTGTTGTTATCCTGGAAGCGCTCCGGCAACTCGCTTGTGGCAGTAATGTGGTGGCTATAGCAATGGCTATGGCTGTCGTCGCACAGTGGGAACATTAAAAATTAAATTTTCTGTTTGCTAACCAGTCAAGTAATTTATAGCGATTTAGTTTCCGGAAAAATGTTGCCTCGTCGACCTGAAATACTAGAAAGTATTTGCACCTTTATGTTGAATTGATGTAGTCCCTCGAATTTTATTTAGCTCAAATTTTCAAATTTCCAAAATGTGTTAGAAAAGTGAAGTTTTCGATAAAAGGGGAAGAAAAATGCCGCACTTTTTCCAGGAAAGAAATAGCCATTAAATGCAATTTGTTACACTTATCGTGGGCCGTTCACGAATTTAGAAATGTTCTACCCGAGTGGGTAGAATTAAGGCTCAGTTGCTCCGTCGACGTGAAATGCAATTTGTTACACTTATCGTGGGCCGTTCACGAATTTAGAAATGTTCTACCCGAGTGGGTAGAATTAAGGCTCAGTTGCTCCGTCGACGTGAAATACTTGAAAATATTTCATATATTTATTCGAAACATCCAAGGAGAACTATAGTCAACACGGCGACTAATTTTATCAGACGAGTATTGGACATCAGCGATGAAGATTTTCACCAACAAAATATTGGAAAAATTAAAGAAATATTAACCTTGAACGAGTTTCCACAGAAAACTATTAACAATCTAATAAGAGATGTACAAAAAGCTAAGAAACCTAAGAAACAAGAAGAAAAACAAACTAAATTATATAAAACTGTAACATATATTCCAGGATTCACTGAACGACTTAAGAACTCAGACCTTTATGACAGGGACAAATTCGAATTGGCACAAAAATCCTATAGTACAGTAAATAGTTTATTTAGTAGGACAAAATCAAAACTTAAAAAGGAAGAAAAACATGACGTAGTATACAAAATTAAATGTAACGGGGACAAGTCCAACTTATGCAACAAGTTATATATTGGCACTACACGAACGAAACTAAAAACAAGACTCTCTTCACATAGATCAGACCAAAAAGCTCTTGACAAACCACTTGAACAGAAAACTGCTCTCGCGGCACATTGCACACTAACTGGTCACCAACCGAACTTTGACGACGTTGACGTATTAGAAGAAGAGAGCAACTACCACAGGAGATACATGCTTGAGATGTTACACATCACTGCCGTACCTACTGAGAAGAGACTGAATTTTAAAACAGATACAGATAAATGCGCACACATATATAGACATTTAATACACAAGAATAGCAAGTAAATCAAAACTTAACTTAGTTGTCATTGTAAAGTGAAAAAGAAAGGATACCTTATTTTTGTTTCGATTTTATAAATTTAATTATGCCCTTTTGTGAAAATTCGTGTATATTGTTACTAATTTTAATGTATATTTGTTTAGTGTAACCCCCTGAAGATGATCGACGAAGTCGTTCGAAATATCGGGAATAAAAATTTGTAATGAAACAATAATATTAAAAAAATAACATTGTTTTATTTATGGCCTCAAGCTGAACGAACAACTAAAACATAAAATAAATAGGTCAACTAAACATAAACTCAACATATTTGCTCCTTTTAAGTCGAAATGATATAGTCCCCCGAATTTATCTCATATCTAAATTTCAAACTTCCAAAAGAGCTGTTTTTGGGTAAAGGGTAAAAAAAGTGCCGCACTTTTTCAGAAACGAAATCGCCTTTAATCTTGATAATAGCTCTTTTAGAAGTATTCAAAGAAGCGTTAACTATCGTTAGACTTGATAAGAAACGGCAAATTTATGTATTTATTTGAATAACAATACAAAGTAAATTTATATTGTAATTTTACGGTCCACGGAAATGCCGGGTTACAAAGAGGATGCGGCTAGATTTGTGCAGCGACAGACCAGAGCCTCTGGTGGGAATCGAACCCACGACCCCAAACTCATAGCACGCTACCTACTCACCTACTGGGGCGCTCAACGGCAAATTGGTTTAATTTTTTTTTCGAATTACCCACTGTGCCTCGACCTAAGGACGAGGAGAAGCAGCAGTAAGTTGCAGCATAGTTGGTATAAACTACTGAATAGTCGTAAATCCATTTGAAAACTAAATATTCCTTGTTTGCCATTTGCGTTTAGTTTTCCCTTTTTCCCTCTCCTCACTTTTTTGTTGGTCAAAATGATGGCCATAGAGCCACATACACACACATATATACATTAGGGAAAAAACGTTGCCATTCAACAAAACGCCATTAACAATTATGAGTGATTTGTTGCTAAATTATGATAAATGATATGAAATGATTTTGAAAGATAATGGAATTTGTTGTTTTGAATTTTGAAACTATTGTTTGTACAAGACGAGATAAATGTTTGAATGGAAATTTAAATTATAGTTCTCGTTTTTTTCTTTTTCTCTTTTTAGGTAAGTGTCGAATTTTGTGCTTTAAAATCTATTTTTAACGAATGTAAGTAAAAATTATTTTATTTATGGTAAGAGAGACTATCATATACATACATACATAGTATTTATACCTTCACTTTAGCGGAGAAGGGTATATACAATTGCTACGGCCCAAAATGTAAGATATAGAAAGAATTATAAAATTAAAGAATTAAGTGAAAAATATGGCAGTGACAGCAATTATTCGGAAGCTTCTCGGAAAACTGTTGAATTGCGGTGTCCATCATAGCTCGCTGATGGATCATCTGAAATCCAACAACTAAATTTATTTATTTATATGAATTACAATACAACGTAAATTTATATTCTAATTTTACGGTCCAGGGAGAAGCCGGGTGATGAAGACCATGTTGCTTGTTAATTTTTGTTGCGACAGACCAGAGCCTCTGGTCGGAATCGAACCCACGACCCCCAAACTCATAGGTGAGCTCGCTACCAACTAACCTACTAGGGCGCCCAACTAAAATTACTTCGTTAGATAATCGCTTTCCCCAGGTAACGCTGGGAGGGTTTTTCGAAATTTTTATTTTAAAATTTTGTGGAAAAAATATTGGCCAATTTTTTATTGTAAAATAAAAAATATTAACACATTTGAAAAAAAGGATTTTTCGTCGTTCAACGTAGAAACCAGTATTTCAAAAGCTTTTATCGACAGGTTGGATCTATGGTGGGGTCATTCCAGGATGAGTTACCTGGTTAAGACCTTGAGGATTCGACGACATCCCTTATAATCACTGTCACATTCATTAGAATCGGATGGATGATTGGAGGTAAAATACTTATTTTCACAGAGCTGTGGAAGCTTCCTATGAGTGAGGTACTTGGCTTGATTCGGTTGTTTCGATTGATTCTAGTAATATTTACTAAAGGGTGGTTAAATTCTAAGGGCCGATGTTGAATGTGAACCATACCTAAACGTCAAGTTTTTTTCTGCATTTCATTTGACATTTCTCAATTTCAGACTAACTCAATTTGAACCATGGAAAGATACACAATCGAGCAATGCGTTAAAGTTTTTTAAGCCTTTTACGAAAATGGGCGTTCAAATAAAAATGCATTTCGTGCACTTCGTGATGTTTTTTTTTGATCAGTATAATCGACCAAATGTGTCCACAATCGGGAGAATTGTGCGCAAATTTCAGCAAACCGGGTCTGTAGGAGTTGTGAAAACACCTGTGCATGCTCGCGCAGTTCGTTTGGTGCGGCTTATGGGCTGGCGACGTCATCGGGCCATTCTTCTTCGAAATGAGGCCGGTCAGGCAGTTACTGTGAATGGTGTACGCTATCGTGAGATGATAACGAAATTTTTATGGCCCGATTTGGAAGATATAGATGTGGACAATATGTGGTTTCAACAGAACGGTGCCAATTGCCACACAGCTAACGAAACAATGGCTCTTTTGCGCAACAAATTCAATGGCCGTGTTATCTCACGTCGTGGTGATGTCAATTGGCCGCCAAGATCATGTGATTGGACACTGTTGGACTTCTTTCTTTGGGGTTATTTGAAAGAAAAGGTGTACGTCGATAAGCCAGCAACAATTCAAGAGCTAAAGGATGAGATAATGCGGCACATTAACGGCATAGAACCTCAATTATGCCTCAGCGGCATTGAAAATTTGGACCATCGGCCGATATTTTGTTTCATACATAATTGAACCATACCATTATTATCATAATAAAAATAAATGACAATAATTTCCTAAATAATTTGTGTTTTATTCAAAATCAACATCGGTCCTTAAAATTTAACCACCCTTTATATGGGGACTATATCTAAACCTGAAGCGATTTTCCCCGAATTTGGCAGTATTCATTCATGAAATAAAAGAACTCTCTCTGCCAAATTGTGTACTAATCTGTTATAAAATATAGTTTCTACAGCGCATAGATGTCAAATCGGGGATAACATTTATATGGGGGATATATCTAAATCTGAACCGATTATGGGCTAAATGTGCTAAATTGCATCACCATCGGACCATAAATACGACCTGTACTTTGATTACAACGATACATCTACAGACGGAATGGTTAAATCGACTCAGGAAGTGATTCCAAGTCGAGCGGTATAATAAACGATAGGTCATTCTCTTCTTCTTCTTCTGGGTGTTACAAACAAATGCACAAACTCATAATACCCTGGACCATAGTGTCGTGTGGGGTATAATTATATTTATTAAACTTGACAATCTGCTCCAACTCTATCCGCCTTATACCTTTCTTACGGGTTAAATGTTTAATTGTCGATGATAGTAAAATGCTCATCCCTTCCAATTATTGTATTTTTTAAATGTTCTCTGAAAGTTCCAAACTCTCTTTGTAAATGTAACAAATGTCAGCCTTTTCTGGCACAAAAGACTTCCTATCCGAAAAAAATGACCAAAATGTTAAAATTTAAGAACTCCTACTTGGTCAAACCTTAATCGATACCGTTGAAATTTTGTGTCATAACAACTCTCAATAGGACAAAACTTGGTACATCTTCAGTTTGTCCCACTGTGCGCCGCACTGTGGTTCACAATTGAATTTTACTGGCCAAAAGTCAAATTTTTTGTCATGAGAAATTGCCAGAAGTATTACTGTACTGTTTACACACAAGACTTTCTCCACGATATTGAATTACTTACGTCCTTAGAGGGTGACTATTTCATAACCGGAGACTTCAATGCCCATCACACCAGCTGGAACTGTTCAAAGTCAGACTCAGCGGGAACTATACTATATAATCATCAAAACTATTCTAATTATTACATATATTTTCCACCTAGCCCTACTAGATTCCCTCAGAATATCTCTTTCAGACAGCCAGCGACAATTGACCTTCTGCTTTCAAATTCGTCATTGCCCTTTTCGGACCTTGAAACTCATCCGAATTCTTTGCACTCGGATCATCTTCCAATAACCTTTTCCATAAACCAAAATGTACTTCAACGTCTGAAAATGTATCCTGATTTCCAGAACGCCAATTGGGATAGATTCAAAAGTTTTCTGGATTCCAAATTAAATTCTTCGGCGACTTTTAATGCGGATTTATCAATCCAAAACATTGATAAATCCGTTGACGAATTCACAACTCTTTTGAAGGAAGTTTGTTTGGAAACAATACCATACAAACAAAGAGACAAGGATTATAGTCTAAAGTTATCGGAAAAATTTAAAAATCTTATATCAACTAGAAATATGTATAGACGTCGTTTCCAAAGGTGTTCCGACCCTAACAGGAAAACCACTTATCAAGCAATAGTCAGGGAACTTAATAAGCTAATATCATGGAACATAAGTAAATTGAGAAACGAAGAGTGGGGTAAGTTTTTATCCAAACTTCCTGTCGGTAGTAAAATCTTTTGGAATGTAACAAAGCGTATAAAAGGCGGAAATAAATATATTAAAAGTTTAACTGTTAATAATCAGGACATTTCTAGCAACAAAGAAAAATCAGATATTATCGCAAATCAATTATTAAGCGCTCACCTAACTACCAACAACATTTATAGCTCAGCAGAGAGAAAGGTTAACTGTTTTATGTCTTTATTAAACGATAATAACACGCCTAACAATGACCCATCTATACTCACAACTTATGACGAAGTCATATTCTTCATTAAAAATCTAAACAATTCGAAATCACCAGGAATTGATGAGATAAGCAATGTGTTGCTAAAACATCTTCCCCGATCTGCTTACGAGTATTTGCTTAAATTGTTTAACTTCTGTTTAAAAAGTTCATATTTCCCAAAAAGTTTTAAATTGGCTAAAGTTATTCCAATTCTTAAAAAAGGCAAAGACCCCAAATCCCCGACTAGTTATCGCCCAATCAGCCTTTTATCTTCCTTAGATAAAATTTTTGAAAAAATAATCTTCCACAGACTTCAATCCTATGTCGAAGAAAATAATCTAATCCACAGTTGTCAATACGGATTTAGGGCGCAACACTCCACAACTCATCAGGTTAAAAGAGTAGTTAATATGATAAAGTCAAATAAGAACAGAAGGTTATCCACAGGTATACTCTTCCTAGATATTGAAAAGGCATTTGATTCCATCTGGCATAATGGACTCTTATACAAGCTCCACAAAATTAACTGTCCAGTGTATTTAATAAAGCTTATTAAAAATTTTCTAACTGATAGAAAGTTTGTTGTAGACATAGATGGAGAGAAATCGGCCGCAAAAAGTATACCTGCTGGAGTTCCTCAGGGATCAGTTCTTTCTCCATTATTATACTCGATTTATATTTCTGACTTTAAACCTACTGTTGGAAATGAGGTAGCATTCTATGCTGATGATAGCACATTCGTCTGCCATGGAAAAGTCTCAAATGCAATTGTTAAGAAAATGCAGAAATCATTGCTTTTTGCTGATAAATATTATTCCAAATGGAAAATAAAAATAAATAACGAAAAATCCCAAGCTATTATATTTCCCTTCAACAAATCTCCTAGAAGAACTCCTTCACGGAAACTGATGGCACAGAGAAGAGAAATTCCATTGTCAAAATCCATAAAATATCTTGGAATCATCCTTGATCAAAAACTAACTTTTAAGGATCATCTAGAAGGAGCATGTCTAAAGGCAACAAGGTGTGGTCGAACATTATATCCGTTATTAAACAGAAAATCAAAATTAAATACCAAGAACAAGCTATTATTGTACAATTTATGCATTAGACCAGTTCTTACATATGGCTGTCAAATCTGGAAAGATTGTGCAAAAACCTATAAAAAGAAAATGCAAATAATTCAAAACAAAAATCTTAAAATTATTTACAATTTACCTTTAAGGTTTCCCACTGGAGAACTCCACAGACGATCCAAACAAAAAATGATTCATAACATTATAAATGACTTGACGCTGACATTTAATGACAAATGCAGAAGGTCAAACTACGCTCTTCTGAGAAGTTTGGTTTAACAATAGCTATTTTACTCTATAATGATTTTTATAGATATAAATAGTTGTTGTTTTTAAAACTTCTTATTACTTCTATTTTGTGATAATATATATAGGTTTCTTACTATCTTTTTTCCCTATGAATTATGTTCTATCTTAATAAGTTAATAATTAATCAATTAACGTAGCTATTTTTTGTAATATCTTAATGGTAAAAACTCAAAACTCTGTAAATATTTTAATATTTTATAAACTTTGTAGTATTGATAGCAAATAAAACAAACAAAACAAAACAAAGTCAAGAGCTAACGGATGAGATAATTCTGCACATTATGCCTCAGCGTCATCGAAAATTTGGACCATCAGATGGAGTTGTGCCGCCCAGGTCGCGGCGGTCATTTGGCCGATATTTTCTTCCATACATGATTGAACCATACCAATTGAATAAAGTTGAGCGATTAAAGCTGCTGAATGCGACGGTGGGATGGAGGGCAGTAACGTCAGCAACTCTAAGAGAACGATGTGGATAAAGTGGACTGTAGGTGGTTTCCAAATGACAGGTGGACAGTGGATATTGAGAGGGAGCCTTCTTAGCTGTGACAGTGGGAAAGAAAGGCGTTTAACTACAATGCATAAATTCTCGAAATGCGAGAATTCAACAGCAATGATTTTGCAGTTTTAAAATTAAAAGAAGTTAAGCAAGAGGTTAGTTTTGCGTATACGTTGATTTATTGAGATGGTTTCGGTGCTCACCCTACTAAATGTATCGAGAAAGTGAACGAATATGGCTTCACTGACTTGCCACGATAGATTTTAACATTATCTTTCAGATAAATTTTAGTTCGAACAATTCATATTGATTAAAGTAATCAGTAATTTTGCCTTTCAGTGGCTTTTAAACTATAATTCAAGGTATAGATTAGAACTAGATAGTTATTTAGACTTTTGGATATATATTAGATACATATAATTCAATTTTAGCAAATTCAAATACATAGGTAGGTAAGAATTCAAATACAAATACATATATTTAAGTCTAAACCTGTTGATTTTAGACACCAATGTTATCATAATAAAAAGAAATGACAATAATTTCATAAATAATTTGTGGTTTATTTTAAATCGACATCGGCCCTTAAAATTTAACCACCCTTTACATATATTTTGGAGCGGCCTCTATAGGTGACTATAACAAAATATGAACCGATTTGTAAAATGTTTGCTGTGATAAATTCTTATCAAAATATAATACAAACTGCAAAGTTTCGGCTAAATTGCTTAAAAAAAAGTGGTATCTATGCCTCAAACCGGTATTTTGGAGCGACCTCTATAGGGGAGCTATATCAAAACATTGACCGATGTGGCCCATTTGCAATCCCAAACTACCTTCAACTATAAGAAATATTTCTACCAAATTTGATTCACCTAGCTCTATTATTACGGACTGTAGCGTGATTACAACAGACGGACGGAGAGACGGACATGGCTAAATCGTCTTAGAATTTTACGACGATTAAGAAAATATGTACTTTGCGGGGTCTCAGATCAATATTTAGTGTTGTTACCTACGGAGTGACAAAATGAAGGTATGGTTTAGGTTTAGGTTAGGGTGGCAGCCGTATTTTTTTACAAGCTCACATAGACCAGTTTAGGTCCCTAGTGTTACCACGGGCTGAAATGCCCCTCATCGAAACCAACCTGTTTGATATATAAATTTATCGATAGTACGAATATCAGTACTAGAAAGATCTGTTAGGCTGCCTAAAAAGGCCGACCCCAGTATGTCCAGTCGTCGTTTACTCAAAGCGGGACAGTCGCAAAGCAAGTGCTCAATGCTCTCCACTTCTTCCTCATCTCCACAGCTTCGGCAGAAGTCATTGGAGTCAATACCCAATCTTTTGGCGTGTTCGCCGATCAAGCAGTGTCCCGTCAGAACCTTTACTAACGTAGACAATCTTTTCCTCTCTAGTGCGAGAAGATATTTTGACCTTTTCAGGTCATACCTTGGCCAGATTTGTCTAGCTACCCTGCAGGTGCCGATTTCTGTCCATCTTTCGTTGGACTGCCTGATTGCCTCTTGCCTAAGCCAAAGCTTGCACGTGGATAGTGGCGCACCAATATATGCAAATTCTTCGAGAATTTGTAATGTCGTCCCTTTCCTAGCAAGTTCATCGGCTTTGCAGTTCCCCGGGATATCCCTATGCCCAGGCACCCATATGAGGTGTATATTAAACTGCTCAGCCATCTCGTTAAGAGATCTGCGGCAGTCGAGGGCTGTTTGTGAATTTAGGGATGTTGCCTCCAGAGAATTGATGGCAGCCTGGCTGTCCGAGTAAATGACAACGCCAGTGTTGGTTACTATGTTGCGACTCAGCCACTTGGCGACTTCCCATATTGCCATTATTTCGGCTTGATAGACACTGCAGGTATCTGGTAGTCTGTGAGCTATATCCAGACTAAGTTCTTCACAGTGTACTCCGAAGCCAACCTTTTCATCAAGCTTCGAACCATCCGTGTAAAAGTGGAGATGGTTTCTATTACCTGGTATTCTGCCGACCCATTCGTCTCTGGCGGGAATCATAGTGATGTAATTTCTCTCGAAGGTGTACACAGTTGGTATATAGTCCACTCGGTCGGTTACCATAGCACTACACTTTGATATCCTCATGTGACCATAGTTCTTGTACCTCCACAGTGATAGGCAGTTTAATCTTATTGCCGCTTTGGTTGCAACTTCTCTCGCCACAATATTAATCGGCAGTATATGGAGTAGGGCTTGTAGAGACTCGGTCGCTGTAGTCCTTAAGGCTCCGCTTATGCTCAGGCAGGCAGTTCTCTGAACCTTTGTTAGTAGGTTGGTAATGGTTAGTTTGTCAGTTGCCGTCCACCATACCACAATACCGTATAACAGTATTGGACGAACTACTGCTATATATATCCAGTGGACGATTTTAGGAGAGAGTCCCCACCGCGACCCTACAGCCTTTTTGCAGGAATATAAGGCGACGTTGGCCTTCCTTACACGTTCCAATACGTTAAGTCTAAATAACATTTTCCTATCTAGAATTATTCCTAAAAATTTTGCACTTTCAGAAAAGACTAGATCTGTTCCATTTATCGGAGGTGGAGGGTCCACATGTGGGACATTATTCATCCTAGTAAAGAGAACCAATTCTGTCTTGTTGGGGTTAACACCCAAACCGCTGCTTCTGGCCCATCTAACCAACTTGTTCAGAGCCACCTGTAGGATGTCTCTGAGGACGTTTACGAATTTGCCACTCACTGCGATTGCCACGTCGTCCGCATATGCCACGACCTTGCAGCCACAACGTTCTAGCTCTAGCAGGATTTCATTCACCGCTAGGTTCCAAATTAGTGGAGACAATACTCCTCCTTGCGGGGTCCCTCTGTTTACATACCTTGTTAGAGTTGTGGACCCTAGACATGCTGTTATGCGTCTTCTGGTGAGCAGACTTTGAATTAGTCTAATCAAACTATTGTTAACTTTTAGATGTGACAGTGCCGCAATTACCGCATCTGAGTGAATGTTGTTAAAAGCCCCTTCTATGTCAAGAAATGCCACCATGGTGAATTCCTTGAAATGCAGGGACGATTCGATAGTGCTCACAAGTTCGTGCAGGGCTGATTCTGTAGACTTGCCCTTATTGTAGGCATGTTGGTTCCCCGACAGGAGTTTTGTATCCAGGTTTTCCCTAATGAAATGATCTAAAAGTCTATCCAGACCTTTCAATAGGAAGGATGATAGGCTAATTGGTCTGAAGTCTTTTGGCCTAGTGTGTGATATCTTTCCCGCTTTAGGTATGAATACCACTTTGGTATCCCTCCACCGATTAGGGACGTATGAAAGCCTGATACAGCCTACATAAATTTTCTCCAGCCAGGGGATAATGTACTTTAACATTTTCTGCATTTCTGCTGGAGTGATGCCATCTGGTCCAGGTGACTTGAAGGGCTCAAAGCTGTTAATAGCCCAGCTTATTCTGGATCTCTCAGTCAAGAAGCTAGCGACGCTCGCAGTCCACTCGCACTCTTGTTGGTCCTGCTGATGACAAAATGAATATACCCCCATCCTATGGTGGAGGGTATAAAAACATATGTTTGAATAACTTTTTTCAATAAATAAATAATAACACTGTGATACAAAATCGAACTTTCCGAATGGGAATGGGATGAGACCAATTGCAAATGAAAGTTGACATTATCCATAACAAAACTCTTAAGGGGTTTTTTCAGGTCAGTGCGAGATTTTTTTTTTACACGCATTTGAAGTTGGTGATTTTGGAACGCTGTCTAACAAGAAAAGATCATTGAAAATTTGATAAAATAATGATTATTTATTTTTATTATCATGTAAAGTTTTGGTATCTTACGGTTTTTGGGGTCGAGGAAATCATTTATTACCTACAACTCACGATAGATGGCGCTGACATGCAAATTGTGCTACTTCTTGTCGATTTTCATTGAAAAAGCGGTTCAAAATTACCAACATCAAATGCGTGTAAAAAAATATCTAGCACTGAACTGATTAAAACCCTTGAGGGTTTTGTTAGGGATAATATCAACATTCGTTTGCAATTGGTTTCATCCCATTCCCATTTTGGTTGTTGCACTGTGTAATCTATATCTATATATATAAAAGAGAGTGTCTGTTTGTGGGTTTGTTTGTTTGTTTGTATGTTTGTTCCGTATAGACGTCTAAACGGCTAGACCGATCATCTTGAAATTTTCACAGAATGTACATGTGTAGGGGGTGCTGAAAATAGGGTACTTGAATTTTCGATATATCAAGTGGGCGTGGACCCGCCCATGTGGGTCAAATTTTGGTATTGAGAAAAATTTTTAGCTAGAGTGCTGAAATTTTGTGTGTATGCATTTAGTGTCAGATTATGTGAATTTTCAAAAAATGGGCGGAATCGGACCAATGGGCGTGGCCCCGCCCATATAAGGCAAATTTTGAAATTGAGATATTTTGCACAATTTGTTAGAGAGAGTTCTGTATTTGAGTGTATATGTATCTGGTGACAGTCTACGTGATTGGTCCAAAAATTGGCGGGATCGGCCCAATGGGCGTGGCCCCGCCCACATAGACCAAATTTTGAAATTTCGATATCTTGCACAATTTGCTAGCGAGAGTGCTGCAATGTTGTGTATATGTATCTGGTAGCAGTCCACGTGATTTTTCCAAAAATGGGCGGGAACGGACCAATGCGCGTGGCCCCGCGGGGCCCCGCCCACATAAGCCAAATTTTGAAATTGATATATCTTGCACAATATGTTAGCGAGAGTGCTGGAATTTTGTGTATATGTATATGGTGGCAGTCTGCGTGATTGGTCAGAAAATGGGCGGGATCGGACCAGTGGGCGTGGCCCCGCCCTTATAAGCCAATTTTCGAAATTGATATATCTTGCACAATTTTTTATCTAGAGTACTGTAATGTTGTACATATGTATCTGGTGACAGTCCACGTGATTGGTCCAAAAATTCGCGGGATCTGACCAATGGGCGTGCCACTGCCCATATAAGCCAAATTTTGAAATTGAATTATCTTGCTCATTTTGTTAGCGAGAGTGTTGCAATTTTGCGTATATGTATCTGGTAGCAGTCTACGTGATTGGCTTACAAATGGGCGGAATAGGACCAGTGGGCGTGGCACAGCCCATATTTTGATATATCTTGCAAGTATTATATAGGAAATACATGAACATAAATGCTCGGTATGCGATAATTACAGCTGCTCACTCCAATACAATCGCAATATGATAATGTGATGCATGACCAATGAAACAAGAATTTGGAAATTTTATAAGTATACATTTCTATTTTCTGGACTTTCCACTGAATTCGGTATTTTTTCATTCAGTGAATTTATCACTAATACCAGTAAGGAAAGGCAGAAAGTCGGGCGGGGCCGATTAGGGTCATTGCGATAATAATTTGGAATAATTGGTAAATGTGGTGTGTGTGTGTGTATGTATATCTTATTTTGAACCGATAATCGCTAAATTAAGCAATATTCGTTCCTAAATTGAGAAACATTTTTCTGGAGAACTTTGTAATGATCTTACTTCCGATCAACTACAACTTCTATAGCGCTTTGTAACCAAATCTGGAGGAACATATATATGGAGGTTATATATAAATCTGAATCGATTTTCCTTGAATACTCATTCATGTAAAATAGAAACCTGTTTCTGTCGAATTTCGTACTGATCGGATATAAAACACAGTATCTACAGCGCTTACATGTCAAATTGGGGGTAACATATATATGGGGGCTATATCTAAATCTGAACCGATTTTCTCCGAATGTTGCGGTATTCCTTCATGTAATAAGAAATCTCTTTCTGCCGAATTTCTTACTGATCGGATATAAAATACAGTTTCTACAGCGCTTGAATTTCAAATCGGGGGTAACATATATATGGGGGCTATATCTAAATCTGAACCGATTTTCTCCGAATTTTGCAGTATTCCTTCATGTAATAATAAACCTCTTTCTGCCGAATTTCGTACTGATCGGATATAAAATACAGTTTCTACAGCGCTAATTTTGACATGGGCAGCGAAGCGCACCGGGCTCAGCTAGTGTATATATAAAGATGAAATGGTGTTCGTTGGTACGCGATGGACTCGAAAACGGCTGAACAGATTTTGCTGAATTTTTGCATGAGAATATCTTTTGGTGTGTGGAAGGTTCGTAGCTACATTCGGTTTTGATTGGACAAAGGGGCGTGGCACCGCCCATACAATGTAAAATTTAAAAGTGGAATATCTTGGGTACTATTGGTTCAAAATAATCAAAATTCTATATGTGTGACCTTGGTACCAGTACACATCATGGAGCCAACAACCGGTGTGATAGTGACAGTGGGTGTGGCACCGCCCATACAACCTAAAATTCAAATATGAAATATTTCGAATACTATTAAAGAAAAATTCTCGAAATTAGGTATGTGTGACCTTGGTGCCATGACGCGTCATGTAGTTGAAAACTGGGGTGATAGTGACAGTGGGCGTGGGACCGCCCACACAAACTAAAATTCAAATATGAAATATTTGGAGTACTATAGTAGCAATATTCCCAAAATTGGGTATGTGTGACCTTGGTCACACAACTAAAAACGGGGAAACATTGACAGTGGGCGTGGCACCGCCCATTCAACCTAAAATTAAAAAATGGAATATTTCGAATACTATTAGAGCAAAATTCTCGAAATTGGGTATGTTGGGAACCAGATCGAGTGCTGGAGCATGAAATTGGCGTGATAGTAACAGTGGGCGTGGCACCGCCCACACAACCTGAAATGTGAATCATGACATCTGAATATATAGTATTTCCTGCACTATTGCAGCTATCCTATAAAATGGGTGTGTAACCTTCGAACCACATCCAATGATTGAACCAAAAACTGGCATCGCATTAACAGTACACAACCTGAAATTTCAAAATGCAATATTTCGATCACTATATCAGCCATGTTTTCGAAGAAGAAGAAGAATCAGCCATGGCTGTCTGGCCTTGGTACCAGTAGGGGTGATGGAGCTACAAACACGAACGATGGAAACAGTTGGCATGACACCCCAATTAAATAAAAAATGTAGAACCCAATATTTGAAATAGTATTGCGGCATAATCTTTACAAAAGAGAGGGATAAGGGCGTGGCGCTACCCATACAACCCGTGATGTGAATTTGAAAAATTTCCAATATCATTGCGGGACAGTTTTGAAAATTTGCATGAAAATAGTGTCGATGGACAAAGTACTCAAAACGAAATATTGAGAGGCGTTGCACTCATCGTCTTGAAGATAATAGTGGATGCTGTTGATAACACTCTACATAATCTGATTAAAAATCTGATCAGTGGAAGTATCTGTGCATACGACATGCTTAGTGAAAACGATATAACTGGAGACCATTATATCTAGATTGAGGCTTGACTAAGTGTGCTCAGTATGGAAGTGCCTTCAATGTTAGCACGTGACTCAACAAAATTGGGAGATATCGCAATATATGGCATGACTACGCGCATGCGGCATCATTATAGAAAAAATAAGTACTGATAGAATTATTGCACTAATTGGTATGACTGTATGTCACAGTAATCTATATGCCCCAACAGAGAATGACGACGTGGCCTCCCAAGGTGATTTCACGGGTATTGCACTACACGAAATTTGTGCATTTAAGTGCAATAAGGATGACAGGAAAACACTGCCGTAATATCAAGAGTGTCAACATATCATATGGTTCTATTTTACTAAAACACTCATTCAAGTACTGTACACAAAAACTGAAATACTCGATTTCAGTGTACACTGCACTACTGTACTCATTGTCATTGCAAAGAGAGACGCAACAACAAAGAGCGACGGACCACCTTAGAAATTTATTAATTTCGAGGGGTAAATACACTAGTGTACATACTGAAAAAATAGAAAACAGCACTGTACTCGCTTCATTATACTCATCGTTAGACGAATTGAAACGAGTATAAAGAATACAACAACCGAACGAGCAGAGTACACGACTAGATTGTAAACATCAAACAGTGTGAAGTGTTTGTTGTTTTTTTTTTCGGTCATTCTATGGTGCTGTCAATCGAGTACAATATACAATGTTTCAGTGTGCAGTGAAGTAGTGTACACTACTGTAGACGAAGAAATGAATGTCTTGATGCAGAGGTTTCATATATATTGAACACGAATTATATATTTCTAATTTGTATTGTCTCTTAAAATTCTAAATAAAATTACTTCAATAAAAAGTTAAAATAATATATATTATTTGTTTCTCATGAAGCTTGATAAAATTCCGGATTTGCGGTACCATCAGAATATCACACAAAATAATGAAGGGGACAAAACCAAAAACAAAAACCATACATAATAATTACCAAAAATGTTCAAAGGCTATTTCTGTTATATCTGTTGTTCGGGGATTAAAATGTATGTCGAATATTTAAAATATAAAATATAAGTTCTAAAGTAGCAAAATATAATTCAAAATGTAACACAAATGTTATATTCCAAATTTGAATGGAATTGTTCCGAAAATATCCACTATACAGAGAAAATATGATAAATCGGGAGATACATATATATGGCGACTATATCTAAATGTGAGCCGATTTGACTGATATTTGGTACAGTTTATGTTTGATGTGAAAAACTTATTTGTGCTAAATTTCACCAAGATCGAACAATGATAGCAACAACGACATTGCGCACAAGTCTAAAACGAACGACAGACAGACGGACATTTGAACCCCAATACTTCTGAGGCCGGTAGCACTATTGAAATGGCGTCAAAAAAAAAACTAAAAAAAAAATCAAACTTTTTTGCGGCAGTCTTAATATAAATCTCAGCGGGCTCATAGAAATTTCCCCAAAAAAAAATTTTGAACCGGCCTACAGCACTTGCATCCTAATTGTTTTTACCAAACATCTCTCTTTATTATTATTCTGTTGTGACTTAGACGTTAGCTATCTTGCAATATGCCTGTGGTTTAATCATGTATATGTACACCATAATTAAGTTTCAAAGCAATTGAGAGTCCAACAAATTTTGAATTAGCCAAATGCATGTCCTTTTGATTGCATATCCTTACACACACTTTTACCCCAAAAATATATAAAGGACATATTATACCTCTATGCAGCACAAACTGAATACACAAACAAACTGTAGTCAACCAACCGCACATATGTCAACATTCTTTGTGTGTAGAAATTCACCCAAAAACACCTTCAAATCTTGGATGATTAATTAAAATATGAGAAGAGTGTATTTGTAAAAGGATTTTCCAGACTTTTTGTGTGTCAGCTTTAATATTTGGAACATCAGTTGGACCATGCACAAAAGCGAAGATATTAAAGTGGGTTGTATATGTATCGTACAATAACTTATTAATATTGGAACAATAACATAAATATTAATAACACTATGCAACAAATGAACACTTTTTGAAAAATACACGAACCTGACTGTATAGCTTCGATTCTACTACTATATGGTAGTATAACCCTATACTTAGTTTCGCGAGTTTGGTGACCAATTTTTTTTTATGGGCCTCGAAAGATTCGGAATATCAGTGGACCCCTTGAAAAAAGGTGTCATCGGTTTTTGAGCAACAGCTACTTCAGACTTGGTGATAGCGCTTAACTATATTTGGCAATAATGTAGCTAATAACACGTTGAACAAAATCTGTTAACATTTCATGCCAAAAAAATTTTGTTTTCATGCTCTTTTTTTCCAAAAACATAGGATTAAATTTATTTTTTTTCACTTTTTTCGGCATAACTTTAAGGGATCGCTGATTTTTTACTAACAATATTTGGCAATATTGTAGCCACGGTAAATCTGAACAACTTTTATGAACAAATCAATAAAATCTGAACGTGTCTAGGCACCTTAAATAGCTCAAAAATCCACATTGTACCCCAAAAATGTAAGTATTTCACTGTTATGTAACAAAAATATATTTTTTTGGTATATGGCATGTACAGCAACTTTATAGAAAATATGAATGCCAATATTTTTGTGGAACATTTTAACCCTCTAGCTCCCCCACATAACTGTAATTTTTGGCCCCATTTTAACAAATCGTAAAAAACACCCCTTAAAAGGGGGAGGGCGGGTATGAAATGTTCTACAAAAATGTTCGCCATACAATTTTACTATATGTGTCAGAACACACCAGAGCTCAAAACATAACACAAACACCAAAAAAAGGTCAAATTCCTGATGGTGCATCAATGTTAGTCGTACGATCTAGTGGTTGAAGCAATGAAGATACCAGTAAAGAACGTTGTTGACTGGAATTTGACCGTTTTTTGTGTTTTTGTGTTAAGATTTGGGTTTTGGTGTGTTCTGACACATATAGTAAAATTTTATGGCGAACATTTTTGTAGAATATTTCATCCCCGCCCTCCCCCTTTTAAGGGGTGTTTTTACGATTTGTTAAAATGGGGACAAAAATTACAGTTATGTGGGGGAGCTAGAGGGTTAAAATTTTCCACAAAAATATTGGCCTTAATATTTTCTATAAAATTGCTGAACATACCCCATACCAGAAAAATATATTTTTGTTACATAACAGTGAAATACTTAAATTTTTGGGGTACAATGTGGATTTTTGAGCTATTTAAGGTGCCTAGACACGTTCAGATTGTATTGATATGTTCATAAAAGTTGTTCAGATTTACCGTGGCTACAATATTGCCAAATATTGTTAGTAAAAAATCAGCGATCCCTTAAAGTTATGCCAAAAAAAGTGAAAAAAACTAAATTTAATCCCATGTTTTTCGAAAAAAAGTGCAGGAAAACAAAAATTTTTGGGAATGAAATGTTAACAGACTTTGTTCAACGTGTTCTTAGCTACATTATTGCCAAATATAGTTAAGCGCTATCACCAAGTCTGAAGTAGCTGTTGCTCAAAAACCGATGACACCTTTTTTCAAGGGGTCCACTGATTTTCCGAATCTTTCGAGGCCCATAAAAAGAAATTGGTCACCAATCTCGCCAAACTGAGTATAGGGTTATACTACCATTTGGCAGTAGAATCGAACCTATACAGTCAGATCCGTGTATTTTTTTCACTGTTGCACAGTGTAATTATTCTTTGTAATCTAATATCTGACTTTATTGACTGTGGTGTCTTACTTGAACTTTTAAACTTCAACGTTTCACGCAGAACTTTGCATAACAACAATTTCTTTTGCATTGCTTTTCAAATAAGTATTTATGCATTTAATGAACCAATTACTCGCGCTTTAATTGAATTCAACGGGATCTCTTATAATTTAGATTTTAGTAATTCTTTAACTCAGTATATTAATACTTTAGATTTAATTTATTTTTAGTTGTAAGTTTGTCTGTAAGGAACATTGTATTACATAGATTAAATAAATAAATACATAAATACATAAATATATAAATGCATAAATGCAAATATGTTCTTTAAATTAAGGTTTCGACGTTTCCAATCATAACGAAATTTCCTAATATTTAATAGAAGAGAAAAATAATTTGTGGATCTATATTTATAAGTATTATTAACCACACTATTTATTGTTAAACTCCTATTTGTTACCCACTCCACTGTAGTGTCATGCACACTCATTGGTCTCATATCTGTCGCTTGCTGGGCATGTATGGACTTTGTTTCCCGTGTTCATGGCTTAGAGGAAATTAGAGCAGAAAATACCAAAAACCAGACACAAACCAATGCTTTGTGTTTGAGACTTAAATAAGTTGATGTAGGTTTGGTCGGTCGGCATGGCCCTTCCAAACAAACTGACAGGAAATATTGCAGATGAAAGTTACACAGTAGTGAAGTAGCGAAGGCCTATAATACACTCTTGAATATGTTCTTGCGAACCTTATAAGGAAGAGAGTATATATTGTTTGCTATGTATCAGAGGTCAGAGAGCAGTGACTAAACATCCTATGTATTTGATGCAAATCAGTTTTGAGACTTTTTAAATATTTTTTTTTATTTTTAAACCCTACACCACACTGTGGTACAAGTTATTATAAGTTTGTTTCACGGCAGATGTTTGTAACACTTAAAAATAACACTGCTAGACCCACCTTAAAGTATACCGATCGACTCAGAATCACTAGCTGAGTCGATTTATTTCATGTCTGTCCGTCCGTCCGGCTGTCCATGTAAAGTTGTTCGTCGACTACAGGTCGCAATTTCACTCCGATCGTTCTGAAATTTTGCAGTTTAGAGTATTTTGCAGCTGTAAAAATCCCTATTGAATTTTGTTGAAATCGGTTCAGATTTAGATATAGCTCCCACATATATCTTTCGTCCGATTTGGGCCTTTAGTCCTATAGAAGCTGTATTTTACATCCAATCGTTTTGAAATTAAGAATGGTAGTGTTTCTTGATCCATGAATTAACATTGCCGAATTTGAAGAAAATCGGTTAAGATTTAGCTATAGCTCCCATATATATGTTTCGACCGATTTTGCTCTTTAGTCCTGTATAAGGTGTATTTTACATCCAATCATTTTGAAATTTAGAATGGTAGAGTTTCTTGATCCATGAACCAACACTACCGAATTTGAAGAAAATCGTTTAAGATTTAGCTATAGCTCCCATATATATGTTTCGTCCGATTTGACCCTTTTGTCCTATAGATGCTGTAGTTTACATCCAATCGTTTTGATATTTAGAATGGTATTTTACATCCAATCGTTTTGAAATTAAGAATGGTAGTGTTTCTTGATCCATGAATTAACATTGCCGAATTTGAAGAAAATCGGTTAAGATTTAGCTATAGCTCCCATATATATGTTTCGACCGATTTTGCTCTTTAGTCCTGTATAAGGTGTATTTTACATCCAATCATTTTGAAATTTAGAATGGTAGAGTTTCTTGATCCATGAACCAACACTACCGAATTTGAAGAAAATCGGTTAAGATTTAGCTATAGCTCCCATATATATGTTTCATCCGATTTGGCTCTTTAGTCCTGTAGAAGCTGTATTTTACATCCAATCGTTTTTATACCCTACACCACACTGGTACAGGGTATTATTTAAGTATAAAATGTCCCAAAAGTAAATTTATGTAAACAATATATGCATGGATTACAAAATTTATATTTCAGAGTTATTCAATATTACGAGAGTGGTGTAGGGTATTATATAGTCGGCCCCGCCCGACTTTAGTCTTTCCTTACTGGTTTATTTTATATTTTATTTTGCTACACGCGACAACTTTCGTAGGCAGCCAATTATATAAATTGTGCATGTTATAATATTTACGCCGAAATTTCAAGTTGTACTATATCTGGATACTCCTTGTACCTCGATTAACATTTGGGAACAATCTGTAGCTTCGCATGTAATATTAACATAATTGTCCACAGTACCCGAGATATGAGTCGTATGTGTTTTGGTGCCTCTACCTAATCGTATCAAAAAATAATGTCTTCACCCATAAAGCCATACTCCGGAATAGTAGTTCAATAAATGTTCAGGTCAAAACAAGTGTTGAATAGCACGAATCGTTTTTAAAGGCCCTCAGACATATTTTCCGCCGCTGATGTCGCTTTGTATACTTATTTAGGTATGTATGCGTGCACATGGCACATGTGACATACAAATATTAAAAGAGACTAAACCATAAAGATTTCATACAAAGTATTTTGCACTAAGGCCGGGTGGTCCGATTTTGTTGCCTCACACCACACTGTGGTACAGGGTGCATTTGTGCATTTGTTTGTAACACCCAAAAGGAGAAGAGATAGACCCATTGTTTATTATACCGATCGACTTGTAATCACGTTATGAGTCGATTTAGCTATGTCCGTCTGTCTGTATATGCATTTTTGTAATCAAAGTTCAGTTCGCAATTATGGTCCGATCTCAACGAAACTTTGCACATATCATTCTTTAGGCCCAAGGACGATCCCTATTGAATTTGGTTAAAATCGATTCAGATTTACATATAGTGGTTAAATTTTAAGGGCCGATGTTGATTTTGAATAAAACACAAATTATTTAGGAAATTATTGTCATTTCTTTTTATTATGATTGGCATGATTCAATTATGTATGGAACAAAATATTGGCCAAATGGCCGCCGCGACCTCGGCGGCACACCTCCATCCGATGGTCCAAATTTTCGATGACGGTGATGCATAATTGAGGTTCTATGCCATTAATGTGCCGAATTATCTCATCCTTTAGCTCTTGAATTGTTGCTGGCTTTATCGACGTACACCTTTTCTTTGAAATAACCCCAAAAGAAAGAAGTTCAACGGTGTCAAATCACATGATCTTGGCGGCCAGTTGACATCGCCACGACGTGAGATAACAGGACCATTGAATTTGTTGCGCACAAGAGCCATTGTTTCGTTAGCTGTGTGACAAGTGGCGCCGTCCTGTTGAAACCACATATTGTCCACATCCATATCTTCCAATTCGGGCCATAAAAAGTTCGTTATCATCTCACGATAGCGAACACCATTCACAGTAACTGCCTGACCAGCCCATAAACCGTAGCAAACAGTCACCATATATGGGTGCATTGGTTTTTCGACAATCACTCTTGGATTGTCATTCGCCGAAATGCGCCAATTCTGCTTATTGACGAATGCACTGACGTTAAAATTTGCCTCATCACTAAAGATGATTTTCTTCGAAAATTAATCATCCACTGTTGCCATTTCTTGCCACCATTCTGACCATTGACGACGTTTGGAATGGTCAAGAGGCTGTAGTTCTTGAGTCAATTGCACCTTGTAATCGTGTAAATGCAACTCTTTTTGCATAATGTTCATCAACGACGAGCATGAGAGGTGCAATTGTTGGCCACGACGACGAGTTGAGGTGGACGACTCTTCAGCCACACTATCGCGAACAGCAGCAATATTTTCTGCAGTACGAGCTGTACGAGCATGCACTGGTGTTTTCACATCTCCTACAGGCCCGGTTTGCTCAAATTTTTGCACGATTTTTCCGGTTGTACATTTGGCGTGATTACAACAGACATACGGATATGGCTAAATCGTCTTATAATTGTACTACAATTAAGTATATGGACATTTCTCCAATGTCGAATGCGACATTCGTACGCATTCAAAGTGAAAAAACATATGCCAAAACATTGTTTCATTTTGACAAAGGGCGAAACTTATAGCTCTTGATTAGCACTATAATTGGTGCTAAGGTTGATTTTGGCCAATTGTTCAGAAAACAGAAGTCGCTTTTAAAGCAAACCAATCAAACATCAGTATATCGTAAAATCGTTTAAAATTTTCCAACAAAACAGTTTCACAACATTTTAAATCGTCTGAGCAATGTTGGCGCGATCTATAGCTCTCAAAAGTAGTGACCGATTGACTTAAAATTTTGTATGTTGTAATATTTTTGTCTATCCCCGGGTACGATGGGACCAGGAACTCGGAAATTAAATGCAATTATGTGCTACAATTAAAATAAGAAAAAAATGATATAAAAATATCAATATTATTCAACACACACTTTTGTGTGTGTGCTGGCGCGCACAATAACTCTCGAAAGGTGTAACCGATTGACTTCAAATTTGGTATGCGGTAATATTTTTCTCTATCTCCCGCTAAGTTCGAAAATGGGCCATATTGGTTCACTACTTCTAGTACCTACCCCACAAAGGGTTAACATTTAGTGAAAAATTGATTATTTAACAACTTCTACACTACTTATTCCAATCTCCTAAATTTCCACAATTTATTAGCAGTTGTCACCTCGAGAAAAATGGGTACGGTTGTCACGTTCCTTTTTGGTACCTCCCACACAAATGGACCATTTTGCACCAAAACTTAATAAGTTATAATTTTAATGATAGTGCATACAAATACTTGAAATTCTGTACAGTGTAATGCTTTTATATCACCTAGAATCCAGAGAAAATTTGGCGTTATTAGCAATGGACCATTTTGCGCCAAGAGTTAGCTGCTTATAACTTTAATAATAGTGAATACAAATACTTGCAATTTTGCACGGTGTAATGCTTTCCAGTCCAGTTAAAATTGGGCGTCGTAGTCATGCCCCTTCTGGTACCTCCCACACAAATGGAGTAATTTTCACCAAAAGCATATAACTTTAAAATTATTAAATGCAATTTAAATTGATAATAACTTAATTAAGCAAAAAAAAAAAAAATTAAGAACATTACTTGTTATCCCCTCACTTTAGAGAGGAGGGTATATATCATTTGCTACGAACCAAAAGTGTAACACACCGAAGGAGTGACCTAAGACCCTAAGTATGTTCGGCGGATATCCGTTTTGGGTCATTTTAAGTCGAATGAGCAATGTCCGTCCGTCTGTCTGTCTGTCTGTCTGCTGGCTGGTGCGCACGATAACTCTCGAAAGAAGTAACCGATTGACTTCAAATTGGGTATGTGGTAATATTTTCTTCTATCTCCGGTTAAGTTCGAAGATGGGCCATATTGGTCCACTCCTTCTAGTTCCTCCCCCACAAAGGGTTAAAATGTTGTGAAATATTGATTCTTTAATAACTGCTATACTACTTATTCGAATCTTTTGAAATTCCACACATAGTATTAGCTTATTAGTCGCTATCAACTCGAGAAAAATGGTCGAAGTCGCCACGTCCCTTTTGGTACCTCCCACACAAATGCACCATTTTGCACCAAAAGTTAACAGCTTATAAAATGAATAACAGTGGATAAAAATACTTGAAATTTTCTACAGTATAACGTTTTTGTAGCGCCTATAGTCCGGTAAAAAAATGGGCATTATTGTACAGCCCCTTTTGGTACCTCCCACACAAACGAACCGTTTCGTACCAAAAGTAAACGGCTTGTAACTTTAATACCAGTGCATACAAACACTTGAAATTTTGTACAGTGTAATGCTGTTATAGTGCATATAGTCCTGTAAAAAGTGGGCGTTATCACCCCGCCCTTTTTGTACCTCCCACACAAAACGACCATATCATACCAAAACAAGTAAGAAAGTTCAGTCGGGTAAACCGACTAATGAATCCCCTCACCTTGAGTCTCAAACAAATATTGTAAATTTATTTATATTTTTGTTTTATTTAAATTATTATCAATTTAAATTGCATTTGAAGTATGCACTGGTATTAAAGTTCAAATCTGTTTACTTTACTTCGGTGTGTGGGAGGCACCGAATGGAGCGTGTCAGTAATGCCACGTGCTATTTTAGTATAGCACGATAACTCTCGAAAGGAGTAACTAATTGACTTCAAATTTGGTATGTGGTAATATTTTCTTCCATCTCCGGCTAAGTTCGAAGATGGGCCATATTGGTCCATTCCTTCTAGTACGTCCCCCACAAAGGGTTAACTTTTAGTGAAATATTGATTATTTAATAACTTCTATACTACTTATTTGAACCCTCTGAAATTGTACACATAGCATTAATTTATTAGTCACTATTTCCTCGAGAAAAATAGTCGACGTTGCCACGGCTCTTTGGTACCTCCCACACGAATGAAAAATTTTACACCAAAAGTTAATAATTTATAACTTTATTACCAGTGCCTACAAATACTTGACATTTTGTACAGTGTAATGGTTTAATAGTACCTACAATACATTGAAAAATGGACATTATTGCAACGCTCCTTTTTGTACCTCCCACACAAATGGAGCATTTTGTAACAAAAGTTAATAACTGTGCATACAAATACTTGAAATTGTGTATAGTGTAATGCTTTTACAGTACCTAGAGTCCAGAGAAAAATAGGCGTTATTGGCACGCCCCTGTTGGTACCGCCCACACAAATGGACCTTTTTGTACTAAAAGTTAACAGCTTTTAACTTTAATACCAGTACATACTTTAAAGTTATTAAATGCAATTTAAATTGATAATAATTTAATTAAAACAAAAAAAAAAATATGAATAATTTTACTATTTTTTTGGGACTCAAGTTGAGGGATTCGACTGAACTTTCTTACTTGCTTTTTGCACATAAATATACAGAAATGCTAATATAAGCACATTAAAACCTTTTTTCCATTGATAATTAATTTCGCGTTAACAAAAAACAATTTTTGCCTTTGGTTCACACAAAACATTTCTTGTCATGTCCTATTAAGCCATGATTTATTTGAAACCGTATAGAAACTTTTTGTTCTTCTCATCCTATGGTGGAGGGTATACAAATTGACCGATGCTGCCCATTTTCAATCCCAACTAAACTACAGCCATAAGAGGGATCGGTATCAAATTTGAGTAATCTAGCTCAAATATTGTCGATTGTGGCGTGATTACATTACCAATTAAAAGCTCAATTTTTGTAAAATTTTAATTCTAATTTTAACAAGTAGAAGCGTAAATTTCGGCTATGCCGAATCTTATATACCCTCCACCATGGATCGCACGTGAATGATTACGGGTACTAATAAACTCATTATACCAAATTTCAGCCCAGTTCGTTGAAATTTGAGGTTTTGTGGCGTTTAGGGGCTATATCAAAACATGCACCTATGACTACCGTTGCTCGTGTATAAACAAACCCCAGTTAACAACTTTCAGCCCGACCAGTTGACATTTGTGGTCTCTTTGACGTTAATAAGTCATATAGGGGATATGCCATGTATGGGGGCTATATCCAAAATGGGACCGATATTGCCCATTTGCAATCCGAACATACCTGCAGATATAGGAAGTATATGACATGGCTAAATCGTCTTAGAATTTGACGACGATTAATAATATATATACTTTATGGGGTCTCAGATCAATAATTAGTGGTGTTACAAACGGAGTGACAAAATGAATATACCCCCCATCCTATGGTGGAGGGTATAAAAACATCAGTATATCATAAAAACGTTTCAAATATTAAATTTAGCAATGTCCTTCCGTTGGAATGTATGTCCTTCCGTTCGAGAATTATTCCATAACTCTCGAAATTAGTGACCGATTGATTTAAAATTGTGTATGTAGTAATATTTGTGTCTATCTCCGGATATAATCGGACCCGGAACTTGAAGATTAAATGCAATAATGTGCTACAATCAAAATTAGAAAATGTTATATAATAAAATCAAAATGATTTCAACGCCCAATTTTGATTTTAGACCCTCAACGATTACGGGAATAATAACTTTTCATCTTCGTTTTCAACGTACTAAAAACAATGATCACTTTTTGGAATTTTGAAACTTCAAAAAAGTGCTGTATCTTGAGTTATTAAGAAAAAAGTAGTATAATCGAAACGGGAAGTTTTTTTTTTAAATTTATAAAAAGACTTAGATTTTTTGGTTGGTTCTTTGCGGAACCACAGGATATTAACATCAGTGCACTCAAACACTTCCAACTCGGTACCGTGTCATGTCTTTGCAATATCTGATATTCGGAGTAAAATAAGCGTGATTGTCAAGCCCCTTCTGAAACTGCATTATAGATTGAGTCCCCATAACTTCAGTATCATGGATCTGCATATTAGTATATTCTACAATTCTGTATTTTAGAAACATTTTCTAATAACTGTACCCCGTCAAAAATTAACGAACATTTGTAACCGTTCTGGCATCTTCCTCACCTGCTGTTTTGACTGTCTGTTTATTCGACTGAAATTTTCGGACATGTTTCATTAGAAAATACTAAATTTTCAAGGTCGCCAGCATCCAAGAAGTCTTTTAACCCTTTCACAATCGAAGAATAGTATGTTAGGTTTGGTAACGTTAAGAGTGGCAGCCTGTAAAACAGACTCACTTAGACTATACAGTCCACTGTGTTACCACAGGGACGTAAGGGAAAACATAAGTTACCCTAGCCCTTCCCATTGAACCAATTTGATTGCTTTAAAAAAGCTCAAAAGTTGTCGGATTCCAACATCAGCCAAGTGAACTAACTCAAAGAAATAAGAGCCTATGATTTTATTGCGCCTTCTAGAGAGAGTCGGGCACAGACACTATTGATCCCTCCTCCTCTTCGTCTCCACAGCTTCTGCTGAAGTCATTATGCAAGACCTTCAATATCTCTGCATGCCGTCGTGACCTGTCATGACATATACGATAAGTCAGACGTCTGTTCTCGACAACGGCAGCAGTGCTTTGGTACGCTTTGAGTTTAGGGCGGGTCACATGTATGTATGTAGTTTCTAACTAGTGACCAACTGTCATTTGTTGCCGTAAGTGCACTATCCATCAATAAGAGCTTGCAATTCGCTACACTAAAAAAAAAGCGTACTGAAAATCAATGAATTTTTCGTAAAGTTTAAGATTTCGGCAATGATTTCGAGCCAAAGACAATCGCTATAAAAATAAGAAGGTTTTATAGTTAATTTAAAGACGTGAATAGTACTTGTTTTGAGGATGCATTTCATAGAATTAAGAATTTTGGGTAATAGAAATAATTATGTTTGGTCTTAAAATAAGCACATTTTTGCGTAAATTTAAGTATGTCGCGTGCTTATTTTTAGTAAAATATCATATAATTTAAAACATTATCGTAATAAAATTTAAAATGTTTGTCCTTGATATAAGAATATACGGGTAATTAATTTAAGGCATACATGAATTTAAATACAGTTTTTTTTTAAATATGTATGGAAAATTCCTTACATTATATTGATTATAATGTTACTCTTTTAAATGAATCATTTTCTTTGAAATCATTTAATATTCATAGAAAATTCAATAACACAACACTTTATCTTTCTAAATATATATTTTATTTGTTATATTTTATATTGTATTATATTTTTATACAAAAAAATATAATACATATTACGGATAACCTTGAACATTTTATAATTTAAAACAAAATGTAATTGTATAAAGACAAATCGGCCAACACACTATGAAGTTTGACTTTTATTCGAATATTGTATTGTTATGTATCGGGATTCGTTTCTCTATTTGTTGTCCATGAACAATTTTTATCGGAACCGACCTTAATGATTTTTAACCTAGAATTTGGCTGGAATTTAAATAGAAATTATATAAAACAAATATTATATTATTATATCATATACATAGTTTGTATGCTCACTCATTTCCTGCAATTTGCAAATTTTTAATTCCCCACCGCATTTTTCATATATCCAAATAAAGTTCAATTGCGCGAACTGAAATGAAAATAATTTGAATATAAGTCAAACAGAATGATTTATATACGATAAACTATTAAAATAAATTTTATCATAAAACTGTCACAAAATGTTGAAAAATAAGAGATATATTAAAATCTTTGGAATATACTTACTTACACTGAAATATTTAGTCACTCTTCTAAGACACAAATTCTCATAATAGATCCATACAAAATTTGCTGTACTAAAAGTTAAAAAAATATTTATGTAAGATATTATTAATAATAGAAACTGATTGTTTTGAAAGTGGCGAAAGTGACATTTTTCATATAAATTAAGTTATCAAAAATAATTTTCTCAAAAAAATCAATCGTGACTTAGATTTTAAAACCTTAAGTTTTGTTAGCAAACAAAACTACAAAAACTTATTAAAAATTACTTCTGTAAAACAAAAGCTAATGCTGCTTATGGCATTCTTAACCCTGGTGTTAGATTAGCAAATCTGTACGAATCCTAGATTAAGAGTCCATTTGGTCAACATTAAATTTTTCATATAAAATTAATATGGAAGACAATATTTTATATTTATTTTTATTCAATACTTCGTGAAAAGAAAGCAGCTTATTTACAATTATTTTTGAGCAAAAACGTTCATTATATTGATTTTAGTAAAACAAAAATATCCCTTGGACCAAATTATAAGGTAATATTTATACATACATATATTACCGTTTATAAAGGAAACCAAATTTTAGACCAAACGGGCGTAATCTAACAGCAGGTTTAATTATGAAGTACTTATGAAGCAATTATGAACACGAAATCAAGGAAAAATTTAAACTAAAATTCAAAAAAAGGAAAACATCTTTTTAAATAAATTAGACCAAACGGGCGTAATCTAACAGCAGGTTTAATTATGAAGTACTTATGAAGCAATTATGAACACGAAATCAAGGAAAAATTTAAACTAAAATTCAAAAAAAGGAAAACATCTTTTTAAATAAATTATATTTGGAAAACTTTTTAACAATAACTTTGTTTGTGTGAAAACACGTATTTTATATGTGAACGTCAGTTCGCAAATATATTTTGTTCTAATACATTAATATGTATATGCGTTCCTAATTAAATTTCTTGATTTTCAAATAAAATATATTTGTTCAGAAATACATAATATGTACTTACAAATATTGTTTCCAAATCTATTGTTTCCAAATCTCACTTATTTGTTGTAATTTATAAATGGCATTCAGCACTGCATTTTTCATATATCCATCACATTTATCTTCAAATATTGCGTGATCTAAAATTTAAATAATTAAAGTTTTTCTGAAAATAAATCAAATAAAATTATCTATAAACAAAAAAAAAAGCAAATAAATTTTATCATATCACGATTGGAAAATGCTGAAAACTAAGAGAAATATTTCAACCGTTCATATATAATACTTACGTTGAAATATTTTGTAAAATTTGCCATTCTTCTCACAAAAGACCCATTCTAAAATTATTTTACTAAAAAAATTAAAAAAGATAGTTATATGTATAACATATTATTAATAATAAATTTCTATATTGCCACAAATAATTTTACATTTCTGCATTATGCGCTGGTATTTTTAATAAATAAATACTTTCAATTAAAATGTGTTTTGTTAATTTTGTAATTGCCAATAAGATGTTTATTTCAGAATAATAATATTATTTTTCACGTACGTAAACATTTTCCCATTGTCTCTTTCAGTATTACAAAATCTATTACTCACATTTTTATCATCCATTTGGCACAAATCTCTTTACAGGACTTACAAACAAGATCTCCTTCAAAAACGCATGTACATCGCCATAAATAAAATACAGCAAAAATAACTATGACACACGCACTCCCTTATCACAGAGATCGATGGTGACGCCGACGGCATAACCACATGCATACACACATGTACACGACGGTTTCATTTGTTGTTGTTGCTATGCTTTAGCAAAAATAACTGTTAACAGCCCATATTAAAATTATTTTAGGTGCAATATGCACGTATGTATGCACGTATACTTACATATTCACAGCAACCAAATTTTTTCACAATCCGCGTCCCGAAAACAGACAACCGTTTCCTTCCATCGCTTGTAAATAACTGACGATTTAAAAGAAAACGAACAGAACTGTTCTCTATTTTCTCTTCTAGCATTCCATAACAATTATTGATTCACACATTACCAAACAAAACTGATTCTCCGAGCGAGAGAGGGAGGGAGAGATTGTATAATTCTCTCGTATGTATTCTTAAAAATAATGACAATAGTCATAAAATTTATTACCAAGACAGCCTTTCCTTTAAGGGGAGCATAGCCTTAAATTTATTACTCAAATATCTCATACTGTTAATTAAGTCCGATTCGGCATTAAAACTATGACATGTCTACGTCATAGTGTTAATGTAAAAAATCCTTAAAAGTATTGAAATATTACTTAAAATAATGCGGATTGGCACAAAAATAATGATTTTTTTCTTTAATTTAAATGCGTACATTTAAAGAATCGTGTACACAAAACTAATGATTAGATAGTCATTAATTCAAATTCAAAAAACTTTATATTAAGGAAAATTTCGTAAAAAACGTGTAAATTTTCATTATTTTAATGAAAATTTTCATTGAATTGATGCCGAGGTAGCATACTTAATATAAGAATGTGTCATCATTAGTTTTATTACTATTTTTTTTTTCAGTGTAGAGGAATGCTCACATGTTCCAGTAGCAAGTTTATCTGCCTTGCAGATGAATATGGAACTGTTCAAGCATCTCGTTAAGAGATATGCGGCAGTCGAGGGCAGTTTTTGAATTCAGGAATATAGTTTTCAGGGACTTGACAGCAGCCTGCCTGTCAGAGAAAATATTTATACCGACTTTTGTCAGCACATTAATTTTCAGCCATTCCTGGTAAACACTACAGTGATCAGGCAGTATTTTTGCAAGTGATAGCTGAAGTTCCTCAGAAAAGGCAACAAATCAAATCGCTGTATATAGAATTTAACGAATCTCCTGTGACCTGGGATTCGACCATTCCATTCTGATCTGTGCAGTATAAGAGTGAGATACTTCTTATCTAAGAGTGGCTCAGTCATAGTGTAATCAGCAGCCTGCGCGGAAGGTCAGGCATTCTGACACTATGTCCGTAGCCATATCCTGAACATAGTGACAGTTCCCTGAGTCTAATCGCAGTACATGCGGCATATTGCGCTGCTATAATATCTAGCGGCATTAAATGTAGTACATATAACATTTAGTACCGCAATTGGTGTCGTTCTCAGCCCACCAGTGATACATATAGCAGCCATTCGCTGAACCTTGTTCAGTATTGCACAGAAGGTGGATTTCTGCAGAGCTGTCCACCAGACGTGAATGTCATACAACATTATCGGTCTGACTACTGCTATATACAACTGCCAGAGTTTTCTTATTGCCCTTTTACAGGTATATATCGCTACCACAGCTTTATTTGCTCTTTCCTGAATGTTGACATCAACCCTAACACTCATCGTCTCCAGAGAAAGCAAAATATTGTTCATGGTGAGCTTCCATAGCAGAGGAGACAGAAAGTTATGAATTAATCTTCGTAAATTGTTATCAACTCCCAGGTTTGCTACAGCCGTAATTAAATCGGCTGGATTTGTGTCTTTGCAGGTACACTCTATGTATAACTAAGAAAGTTACAATAGTTTATTCCTTAACAGAGAGAGATCCTTGAACAAAGCTGACTGGATCATGCCAAAAGTAAACACTTTTAACTTTATACCAGTACATACTTTAAAGTTATTAAATGCAATTTAAATTAATAATAATTTTATTAAAACAAAAAAATTATAAATTTACTAATATTTTTTTGGGACTCAAGGTGAGGGGATTCATAAGTCGGTTTACCCGACTGAACTTTTTACTTGTTTCTTTGCATTTTGTTGATATGTAGGCCTGATTGATACAACATGTGTAGATCTCTCAGCGCCAGGGAGATATTGTATCAGCCACTGCCGGCGATATATTGTCTGGTCCAGGCGACTTAAAACGGCTACAGCTTTTGATAGCCCAAAGATTTCTAGATTCGGCTACAATTTCGCTGTCGACCTCTGATGGCTGCACTTCCATGTAATCTCCAGTTGACGTATTCAATGCCTCAGAGTTGCCCGAGCGTATTTAGAAGCACTCCTAGCGGTTCCTCACTGAACGTAGTCTAACAAGTATCAGCTTTCTTCAAGTACCCAATACCCAATAATAGGTTCTGAGGCTAAAATTTTCCGTAAACTTGAAGCCTCGGATAAGCTTTCTACGACTCAGCATGTATGAGTTCCTTAAAATCGATTAAGAATTTATTTCGGTTTTTATTGAATGCCATACCTATTTTAAAACTTAATGAGAGATTAGAGAAAAATGTTTTACTTTAAATTCATTTCCGATTTATTTAAAAATGTATGTGATAATTGCGTTCGCTAAATAAAGTAATATAATAGGTTTTCGGGGTTAGTCCGGTTATGTAGCATATCTTCCTATTTAAATTACAATTTATTTAAGCATCGTAAAAATGTGAGTACATTTTATTGGCTTACCCTTAATTGTATTTAAAACTATGGAATCCATTGCCTCAATATTGTATCCTTGGAGCTCCCTTGTATCGTTTAAATATATTCTTCATTTATAATGTCGATTTTTGGACATTATAAATTTTTGGACATTTAGCTTAAGTGGCTCGGTAAATTTTACTTATGAATATCGTCATACCGTGAGATTTACCTTATGTCACCCCATTTTCCACCTACTTTTTCCTTGAACAATGAACATGTGCGTGAGGCTTCCGAAAACCTTAGAAATGGTCAGGATTTCATTGTCTGGAACTTTAAAAAGCTATACCTTTTTGTTGGTAAACATTTGATGCCGGCAAAGGTCTCTTTGGGTGAATGTGGTTGTCATTGCCATATGGGCTACTGTAGCATCACTACCACCAGCTCCACTCCATTACCTGTATATCAGATCAGGTGCTAAACTGTTTACTTTGGAAAAGCTGTGCTGCCAAAATACGGCAGTAAATGACTAAAATAGCTAACGTCCGACAGTCAAACTTACAGACCAACCAAACGGACCGACCGAGCAACAGCCATCCTCTCAGATCCTTGTATATTACATTTATAAATCCTTAAAATCCTGGTTTGACGTTGTGTCTGTGTTTCGGTCTATGTAAGAGTATTTCTCTGTGGGTGAGTGTGTTGAATCTACGTGCGTGTGCTGTTACCATTTTTAATATTTTATGATTTTTAAGTGACAACAGCATACATTTTATGTTAATAACAAAGTCTTTGCCTTTGTCAACATTCGTCCAAGCCTCCTCTTTCTCGCTTGGCACCTCATCCTTATTTTGCTTAGAATATTCTTTGTCATTTCTACACAAATGTTTGTCATATTTAGCTTTTGGTGTAATAGGAATATAAGAAACACAAATAGGAACATTTCAGTTGGGCGAAACAGACTTAAGAATACCTTACTTTGTTACAAATGTAATATGGTACACTGGGAAAAATCACAGTTTCGATTCCCAAAATTAGCCAACAGAAAAAATTATTTTGTTGAAAAGTGGAAACCTTAAAAAAACATTTATATACCTCCATTATAAAACATGCTATTTTGCCTTAGCATGTTTTTAGGGAGATTGAATTTTTAATTTCTAAATATTCCAAAATATATTCAGCCAAAATTTGGTGTTTATTCGCCAACCCTATCAAAAGTTATTCACTAAACAGTACAGGTCATTTGATTTGCATTATAAAGGAATTCCATACAAATTTAAAAAATGCATCAAACTTTGATCGCCTTTCCTGAAAAACTACCGTTTTACACTTAATATAGTTTATAATGGAAGTATCGATATGCGATAAGTTTCATCGAAAGAGTCATCGAAATTAAACTATATTAGTAAATTTGTAAACATAGAAAAAGGGTCTACGTTGTAATCCTATACTTTCGTTTGAAATGTCTCAATTCAACCAATATTAAAGCCCAGCTAGATTCTACACTGGGAAGTTTGCTCCTTCGTTCACGAGTATACGATATTGGGTGGCAGAGTTTAAACGGAGCCGAACGAGCTGTCAAGACGAACAACGTTAGGTTTATATTTATGTGGCAGACCAACGTAGGTCCATAGTGATACCACAGGTTGAAATGTACCTCATCGACGAAACCCTGTTTGATAGGTTAGGTTATCAATACGTATTACGAATATCGGTAACGGAAAGATCTGTCAGACTTCCTAGAAAGGCCGCCCCTACTATATCCACTTTATTTTACTTAACGATGGGCAGTATCAAAACAGGTGCTCAATGCTATCCACTTCTTCCACTTCTTCCACATCACCACAGCTCCTGCAGAAGTCATAGCACTCAGTACCTAATCATCTGTCGTGTCCGCGGATCGGGCAGTGTCCCGTCAGAACTGACACTAACGTAGACAGTCTCTTCTCTCTCTAGTACGAGGAGACATTTTAAACTTCCCAGTTCATATCTTGGAAAGATTTGTCTAGCCACCTTACCAATATAAACAAATTCATCGATATATTGTAATGTCGTTCTCTTCCTAGCAAGTTCATCGGCTTTATAGTTCACCGAGATATCCTTATGTCCAGTTACTCATATGAGGTGTACGCAAAACTGTTCAGCCATATCTGCGGCAGTCGAGGCTATTTGTGAATTTAGGGATGTGGCCTCCTGAGAATTTATTGCAGCAGCCAAACTGTCCGAGTAAATGACACCGTCAGTGTTGGTCACTATGTTGCGACTTAGCCACTTAGCGACATTCCTTATTGCCATTTTTTCGGCTTGATAGACACTGCAGATTACTGGTAGTCTACACTGATAGAAAAAGCTTCGTCATTCGTCAAAAGTCAGCTAACGTACGGATAATCCTATCAATGAATTTGTTCGTCACCATGACGAATCTCTGTTAAAGTATACTAGAACAAGAACTATTTAGTGGAATAAAAAAAACCCACAGGGTGATTACATATCATTCCTACGATGAATCGTGCTCATAAATAAAAAATGATATATACCCTCCTCTCTAAGGTGAGGGGATAAATATGGGGATTTATTTGATTTATAATACAAATATCAATAAGTGTATATATAACATATAGCAAAAGGGTAACGCATCAAAGGAGTGGCCTAAGATCCTAAGTTTATGCGGAGGAAATCCGTTTTAGAACACATTAAGTCATTTTACTTATGTCCGTCCATCCGTAAGCCTGACTGGAGCGAACGATAACCCTCGAAACTATAGTTTCCAGAGATTCGTCAGGGCGACGAACAAATTCATCAATAGGATTATCCGTACGTTAGCTGACTTTTGACGAATGACGAAGCTTTTTCTATCAGTGTATGAGCTATATTAAGACTGAGTTCCTTACAGCGTACTTCGAAGCCAACCTTATCATCAAGCATCAAACCATCTGTGTAGAAGTGGAGATGGTTCTTGTTGCCTAGTATTCTGCCAACCCATTCCTCTCTGTCAGGTATCTTAGTGATGAAGTTCATCTTGAAGGTGTGCTAGAGTTGTGTAGTTCAGTAGTTCACCATGGTTTTTCTTCAAACATGTAATTTTGTTCAGCTGCTATGAGTCGTTTCCATTTTTAAGTTATGGTGAATGTAGGATTCTACCTAAACAAACACGTTTGTATATTTAACTCATTCCATTCATATTCCAATCAGATTCCTTTAATTGAGGCTGATTTGAATTGTTAATCTACTGTACAAAATGAACTGTTGAACTAATCTGAGCTGATGAGCTAAAAAGCTGTTGAACTAAAGTGAGCTGGTGAACTAAATAGCTGTTGAACTAAAGAGCTTTTGAGCTAAATTGAGCTGATGAACTAAATGACTGTTGAACTAAGTGAGCTAAAGTGAGCTGATCAACTAAATGAATGAACTGGTTCACTCAATTGAACATAACTATATTTAGCTGATGAACTAAATAACTGTTGAACTAAAATGACCTGGTGATCTAAAGTGAGCTGATGAACTAAATGAACGAACTGGTTCACTCAATTAAACTGAACTAAATTCAGCTGGTGAACTAAATAACTGTTGAACTTAAATGAGCTGGTGAGCTAAAGTGTGCTAATGAACTAAATGAACGAACTGGTTCTCTCAATTGAACTAGACTAATATGAGCGATCACTTAAAATAACAAAAGTGCCCAACTCTTAGGTGTACAACATTGATATATAGTTCACTCGGTCCGTTACCGTAGCATTACATTTTAATATCATCATGTGGCCGTATTTCTTATACCTCATATTGATAGACAGTTCAATCGTGATGACGCTCTCTAGCCACAAAATCAATAGGCAGTAGTTGGAGAAGGACTGAGAGACACAGTCGCTGTAGTCCTCAAGGCTCGGCTTATGCAGGACCTTTAATAATCGGTTTGTAATCGATATTTTAATAGTTGCCGTCCACCAGACCACAATGCCGTACAACTGCATTGAGCGAACTACTGCTATATTTATACACTGGACGATTTTAAGACAAAGTCCCCAACGCGACATTGACTCACCTTACACGTTCCAGTGTCTTAAGTCTGAATGATAATTTCCTAGGAATATACATATATATATATAGAAATTTTGCTCTTTCAGCAATGACTAGCTCTTTCCACTTTATCCGAGGTGGATCCACATGTGGCACCTTAGTCTTTCTAGTAAAGAGAACCAATTCTGTCTTGTTTGGGGTAAAGGCCAAACCGCTGCATCTGGTCTATCTAGCCAATTTTTCAGAGCCACCTGTATGATGTCTCTGAGGACGTCGAGGAATTTGCCAGTTGCCCATATGCCACGATTTTGCTGCCACAACGTTCTAGATCTAACAAGATTCCATTCACCACTAGGTTCCGAAATTAGTGGAGACAGTACTCCTCCTGGCGTGTTCCCTCTGTTCAAATCCTTGTTAAAATTATGTACCTAAGACTCGCTGTTATCCGTCTTCTATTGAGCAGGCTTTGGGTGTGAGAGCGAAGCAATTCCGCATCTGAGTTAATGTTGTTAAAAGCCCCTTCTATGTCAGGATAGGGCGCAGTGAAATAACCCCCAAGTGAAATAACACCCAAGCCGAAAATGAAATAACACCCAAAAAAAAAAGATTAAAAATTGGGCTTGGGTGAAATTTCATTAACTTTGGGTTTCATTTCATTTTTTCAAGTTTTTTAAATTTTTGTTACTAAGACCAAAATGAAATAAAACCCAAAATAAAATGAATTTGGGATTTATTTCATTCATTTTGGGTTTTGGGGATTTTTTCATTGTTTGGGATGGCGGAATGAAATTGGGCCCCACGAAAATACATCCCAATATTTTTATGAATATGGGCCCCAAAAAATAACATGTCAAACAACAACAACTTTTTTTGGGGCTTAATTTCATTTTTTGTCTGCTTTTTAGGGTTTAATTTCATTTCTTGTCTACTTTTTGGGGCCTATTTTCATCTATAAATTTAGAAACAGGAGAGGCTACGCATAAAAGATTTGCTCCACGTCCCTACTTTTGATCCTGTCCATAGGAGAAAGTCTTAAACAGCGGCCGCAGGCCGTAGGCCGACCGCGCAGGAAAAGATTTATAATTAGAAAATAGGTTCGTATACGTGTATTATTACGTACTCCCCAGATTTACGAAGAGAAAATTTCTTAGTTTTTTTGGGGTTTATTTTCATTTTACGTTGTTTTCTTGATTGGGGTGTAATTTCCCAAATCAGTTTTTGTAACGAAAACAGACCCCAAATTTGGGGCGCACTTACATTTTCAGTTTGGGGTGCATTTTCTTGGGGCCCAACTTCCGGCCGCCGTTTGGGATTTATTTCATTTTCATCGCAATCAAATTTTTCTTGGGCCGTATTTCATTTTATTTGGGGATTATTTCATTGACATTTAAAATGAAATTTAGGAAAGTTTTTAATAATAAATTGTTAGATATCGCTTCCTTGTCGTTAGGCGGTTAGAATCGAATGAACATATTGAACGGGGTAACTTTAGGGTGGATCTTGAGAGTAGTAATCAGTTCTTAATAGTGATTCAGAGAAGAAAATTTACAAATTTTAAATTATAACAAATAGGAACATTTAAGTTGTAGAGTCATGGATAGCAGATTACAGAAAACATACCAGATGGTACGATTGCATTATATAATGAAATTGATAAGCTTTAAATGTTTGGAAATGGTAAGTAAAATAAGATTTGCGAATATTTTGCTAGAAAGCCGATCAGTAAAGGAAACTGGTTTGTTCCCTTTTAACAATTTACGAATGAATACTGCTGTAAGAGAAAAATTGAAGAAAAGATAAAGCAAGTGAAACAGAGAGACAAAAATCGCGGCGATTTTTTGGCATATTTTTCGTCTGTTTTACTATTTCTTCATGTCAGAAAATTTCATGGAAATATTTTGGAAGAGAAAACATGAATAGGAATTAATGGAGACGAAAAATAGGTAAAAAATCGCAGCGATTTTTAACCTTTTTTTTCGTCTCCATTAATTCCTATTCATCGCAGCGATTTTTTAACCTAGAGACGAAAAATAGGTTAAAAAATCGCCGCGATTTTTTACCTATTTTTTCGTCTCCATTAATTCCTATTCATGTTTTCTCTTCCAACATATTTCACACACGAAGTTTTAGTTATCTTCCAACAGTTTTCAAGCATGAAGAAATAGTAATGCAGACGAAAAATAGGTCAACAAATCGTAGCGATTTTTTAATCTATTTTTCGTCTGCATTACTATTTCTTCAAGTTTTCACTTCCAACAGTTTTTGAACATGAAGAAATAGTAATGCAGACGAAAAATAGGTAAAAAATCGAGGCGATTTTTTAACCCATTTTCATCAGCATTACTATTTCTTCATGTTCAAAAACTGTTGGAAGAGAACTGAAAGTCATATGTGAAATAGTTTGGAAGAGAATTCTCTTCCAATAGTTTTCATGAATTCTCATGTATTATATTCCAAAAGTTTTCAAACGTCAAGAAATAATAATGCATTACAAAAAATAGTTCAGAAACATTTTTTTTAATTTTTCGCCAAGATTAATATTTTCTTACGTTTTCTGTTCCAACATTCAGTTCCAAAGCAGTTGAAACGTTGTTTCTATCAATTTGCAATTGCCGGTATTCCCATTAGTTTTTATTCTAATTTGTTTCGTCGTCCTATTTGGGATTCCATACAAGCGTTTCTGTAAATACTACAAACTGTTTTTGGGAAAAATTATGTATATTGCACAAAAAAATATTTGTCTAGACGAATAAATTTAATTTGGAGTTTATTTCATTTGTTTGGGGTTTTTTTCATTGGGGGTTATTTCCCTTTTTTTGGCCGGAATTATTTATTTTTGATTTAACTAATATTTTTTGGGGGTTGTTTCATTTATTATTTGGCTATTATTTCATTTAATTTGGACTTTATTTCACATTTTATCTTTGGGCGTTATTTCATTTCATTTGGGGCATATTTCATTGGGGGTTATTTAATTTTCGGCTTGGGGGTTATTTCGTGGCGCCTCAGGATAGGCCATCATACTGAATTCCTTGAAATGTACGGATGATTAGATAGTGCCCACAAGTTCATGCATGACAGTTTCTGTAGACTTGCCCTTGTTGTAAGCATACTGTTTCCCCGACTGTAGTTTTGTATCCAGGTTTTCTGTAATGAAATAATCTAAAAGTCTTTCCAGACCTTTCAGGAGAAAGGAGGATAGGCTAAGTGGCCTGAAGTCCTTTTGCCTAGTGTGTTATATCTTTTCCAAGGCAAACACCGTAGTGGTCGACCAAGTAATGTGTTCACGCCGGAAACGAATGAAATATACACCAAACAGTAGTCGATGATCGTCAGCTGAAGATGCCTGAGCTAGCTGAAATGATAGGCATCATCAAATTTTCCGTCTATATGTGATGTGTAGTACTTTTTGAAATGCCTATGACTTCTGCTATCTCACGAACCCTCAACTGACGGTCATCCAATACCATTTTGTGGATTTTTTTTAGCCATTTCTGGCGTGTACATCTTTGTTGGTCGACCACTACGGTGTTCCTCTTGGCGGCTTGTACGGCCCGTTTAATCTCTGCCACACAATATTTTATAGCTGTAAACGAACGGTTTTAGTATTGGTCGTACTGAGTTCTTTGAAATGATAGCATTGTATTACATATCGTTGACCAATTTTTTCCATGTTTACAAATTCACTGAGATCGTTTACTTTTGAGTGCTCAAAAAAATAATAAACAACGTGGCGCCTTGAAACTTAAAACAAGTCATAGGCATTTCAATTATTCTACAGAATAAAAGTATTTTTTCTAAAAATTCGCTACCAAGCGAAATATCATATACAGTTATAATTAAATTACCTTTTTATCAGCTTTCACTTTTCTTCTAATTTCCATGAAGTCACTGTACATTCCTTTAAGTGTTTATGCGATTACATAGAAGATGTGTTAAACGACTTCGTGTATGTGTCTCCCGCGTGAATTCTTGTCGCCGAGTGTAAATAATATTTTAAATTTATTTTGTAGAGGCAAATTCAAAAAATTTGTTTATATCACTAAATTAATAAAATATACACCATACAACGTTACACATATCATATTGGAAACGAAATATCTGGAGAACCATTGCACCAATTGTCCTGAATGTACTTCACAGTAAAGTGCGTGACTAAACTGAAATATGACATATCGAAAATATTGGCGTATTATGATGACTATGGTCTTGAATTTGCCATATACGCACTTAAGAACAATAAAATTGAGAATAACACATCAGTGGGCGAGGCACTGCCATGACGCCTCTATTATTGAAAACAAAAACATTTGGAGACGACAAACGACAGATTATTGAATTTTATTATAAAGAATTTTTCCTCCTTGTTTTTGTTTTATTCGATCTGCTTTCATAGTACAATTTATTTGGTTATTTTGTAGGAAAATTGAGATCAGCAACGAAGCTCGTTTCTGCTTGAATGGATACGTGAACAGACAAAATTACCATATTTGGTTGAATCGCAGCCATTGTAAGAACTGCCAATGCATCCCGAAAAAATCACTATTTGGAGTAGATTATGGGCCGATGGTGTCATTGCACCGTACTTGGTAAAGGTAGAATGATTACTATAAATGGCGAGCGCTACCTTGCGATGATTAAAATTTTTTTTCCCAAAATGGTAGAGCTGGACTTGGGTGACATATGGTTTCAACAAGACTGTGCCACATGCCACACAGCACGCAAAACAATGGCCCAATTTAGAGGCGAGGTCGGTAAACAGTTTATTTAATGCTAGATCTTGCTATTTAACGCCTTTAGATTATTATTTGTGGTGCTATATTAAGACTCATCTATATATGGGCAAGCCCGCAACGGTTGATGCACTGGAAGTCAATATTGAAGAATTTATTCGTGAGATACCGGCCGATTTATATTGGAGAGAGTATGCCAAAATTGGACCCAGCGTATGAATATCGATGTTATATATATAGTCCCTATATCGGACCTAGAAAATGTAATTTTTTAAACTTAGATGGCAAGCCTGTTTTTATCAATGCGATCAAAATTAGTAGTTCAATCAGGTGTTTTTAGCCACTTCTTCTTGATAAAATATTGGCAATATCTATGATACTGGAAATCGGCAGAACTAAAATTTTATTTAATCTGTGAAATATGGAAAATCAAGCTCAAAGTATGTACATAGATTACAATTATTATAACATAATTCATAATTGTTGTGTCTTTGTCGTTGTTATTTCCTATTTATGGGGTTTGGTATTTTAGAGATACGTAACCTCACGTTATTTGTGTTTCGTGGAGTAAAAGTTATAGATGTACACGCGTGTTCATAAAAGTTTAAACGCACGATTGTTTATTAAGGTAGTATAGGTGCGCTTTGCGCTTTTTGTGCGCAAAGTGATCAAAATTATGATATTTCAGTCAAACTCTTGTTTAACTGTGCTGAATGTTAGCTATTTAGGATAGTAATGGACGCAAAAATGATACCGTTTCGAATTTGGCACTAAAATAATTGATGAAAATGTGTTTTAGTTTGTGTTCAGAAATATTTATCAAAGTCCAGAAGACATTTTGAAAGGTTAGTGGATGCCCACTCAGAGTGGGTTTCTGCAAATTTTAAAAGTAATATCGAACGCAAGGATTATGCAAAACAGCCAGTGAAGTGGGAAAACGTCTAAAAAATGAATTGACAGCTGAACTCTTACTGCTCCAAGAACATAGCACTCCCCTTGTGTGCATACGGGAACTATATCAGCGAGTAAGACAAAAGATGGCGATGTTTGTTTTAAAAAATACTTTAAAAATACTTTACCTCATTACACATGGACCTTGTTACACATGGACCTTGAGGCACATGGACCTTGTTGCACATGGAAAAATAGACTTGTCAACAACTTTCTGTTCTCAGATTGTTGCCGCTTCTGCACTTCCTGATGGCTGCTTAGTGGAAGTGCTTCGGAGGCACTGAAAAAATTTTATATCTGACGAAATAGCCGCATTAATATTAATAATTTTTCACAGAACTATGGATTCTTCGGATCCATTATTATCCAGTATTTGCATTTCTAAGAGACAATCATAAATGCATGCAGTTATAATAAAAATGGAATTTGTTTATAACATCGGGGGGTATTGTATTATTGGGTTCACTTTTTTTGTACGCACACCATATCTACTCCTAAAATACATATTGTGTGTGTCGATATTTATGCAAACCGAATGTCGCATTCGTCGCATAAGGTCCATATTGTCCAAATCGGTGGGAAATTTTTATGAGGGCTATATCCAAATCTGAATCGATTTTCTGCAAGTTAAATATGGTTGGTCCTTGGTACAAAAAACATATCAATGCCAAATTTCATGCTAATTGGACCATATTTGCAACCACCACTTAGCGTACAGACATCAAGCTTGTGTGGGAGGTGGCAGTCGCAGTTGCCAGATTGGTCCAAATGTTTGTTCATTTGTTATGTGTGTTATGACTAACAGGTGTGCAAATTTTTAGGGCTGATATACATTCCTTCATATTTATGCCACAAAAAATTGATTTGGGATCAGTGTGGAGGGGCAGAATCCCAAAAAAATTGAGATTAATTGAAAAATTAAAATTTGTTTTTTTTTTTAATAATTTATTAGATTAAATGGTATAAAATTCTACATCATTACCGAAAATGTCAAAGTCATTTGTTGTTCACTTTTCCAGCAGCACCGTCTTTAAGTCAAAAAAGTTTTGAGATTTTCGTGAACAGTTGTGAAAATTTCAATTTGGCATATTTTAACGCATAATATATTTTTTTCATTCTTAAAAATTAATAAATTTGTTATGGAACCTTCAACTTCAGTTATTTTAACGTGATTCTAATAAAAATTGTTTTGTAGAAATATTTTTTTTTTTTGGAAAATAACGGGTTTTCCAATGGGGATGATATGATTTGGAAGTGACATTTCGGCCATTTGTAATGTCATGATCTGTCATTTGTTTTTCATTGTATTCAGTAGTGTTTACAATTTCATCATGGAGAGATATACGCAAGAACAAAGTTTACAAACTATTTAGATTTATTATCAAAATAATCGTTCTCCAATTGTAGTCGAGCTACGACCTTGCTCTCGTTAAGAGCTATCTTTTTGCCATTGACCGATTCTCGATCCGACGTACCGTTATGGAGCTAGAGCGATAATAAACTTTCCGTTCACATTTGAAAATGATGCTAAGTCCATTTTTTTTAAATCCAAAAATAAACACTTTCCACTCGACCTACGACCTTGACACCCATGAGCAATATTTTAGCTCTCATTAAAAGCTATCTGTTTGCCATTGACCTATTGTGGCTACGTGTCACACAGCAAATGAAACAATTGAATTGTTGCGAGAAAAGTTTGGAGATTCGATTATTTCATGAAATTGTGATATTGAATGGCCTCCAAGAAGTTGTGATTTAACACAATTAGACTATTTCTTGTGGGGATATTTGAAGTCTTCTCTTCAAGACTCTCTTCAAGCTTTACAAGTCAATATTGAACGTGCCATTCATGACACACGACTTGATTTATTGGAATAAGTGCTCGATAGTAGGGTTCATCGAATTCGTTCCTGCAGAAGAAGTCGTGGAGGCCATTTGAATGACGTTTTATTTAGAAAAAAAAATAAAATACTTTTGAATTTCCTTAGGTTTTTAGGTTTAGGTTAGGGTGGCAGCCGTATTTTTTTACAAGCTCACATAGACCAGTTTAGGTCCCTAGTGTTACCACGGGCTGAAATGCCCCTCATCGAAACCAACCTGTTTGATATATAAATTTATCGATAGTACGAATATCAGTACTGGAAAGATCTGTTAGGCTGCCTAAAAAGGCCGACCCCAGTATATCCAGTCGTCGTTTACTCAAAGCGGGACAGTCGCAAAGCAAGTGCTCAATGCTCTCCACTTCTTCCTCATCTCCACAGCTTCGGCAGAAGTCATTGGAGTCAATACCCAATCTTTTGGCGTGTTCGCCGATCAAGCAGTGTCCCGTCAGAACTTGTACTAACGTAGACAATCGTTTCCTCTCTAGTGCGAGGAGATATTTTGACCTTCTCAGGTCATACCTTGGCCAGATTTGTCTAGCTACCCTGCAGGTGCCGATTTCTGTCCATCTATCGTTGGACTGCCTGATTGCCTCTTGCCTAAGCCAAAGCTTGCACGTGGATAGTGGCGCACCAATATATGCAAATTCTTCGAGAATTTGTAATGTCGTCCCTTTCCTAGCAAGTTCATCGGCTTTGCAGTTCCCCGGGATATCCCTATGCCCAGGCACCCATATGAGGTGTATATTAAACTGCTCAGCCATCTCGTTAAGAGATCTGCGGCAGTCGAGGGCTGTTGCCTCCAGAGAATTGATGGCAGCCTGGCTGTCCGAGTAAATGACAACGCCATTGTTGGTTACTATGTTGCGACTCAGCCACTTGGCGACTTCCCATATTGCCATTATTTCGGCTTGATAGACACTGCAGGTATCTGGTAGTCTGTGAGCTATATCCAGACTAAGTTCTTCACAGTGTACTCCGAAGCCAACCTTTTCATCAAGCTTCGAACCATCCGTGTAAAAGTGGAGATGGTTTATATTACCTGGTATTCTGCCGACCCATTCATCTCTGGCGGGAATCATAGTGATGTAATTTCTCTCGAAGGTGTACACTGTTGGTATATAGTCCACTCGGTCGGTTACCATAGCACTACACTTTGATATCCTCATGTGACCATAGTTCTTGTACCTCCACATTGATAGGCAGTTTAATCTTATTGCCGCTTTGGTTGCAACTTCTCTCGCCACAATATTAATCGGCAGTATATGGAGTAGGGCTTGTAGAGACTCGGTCGCTGTAGTCCTTAAGGCTCCGCTTATGCTCAGGCAGGCAGTCCTCTGAACCTTTGTTAGTAGGTTGGTAATGGTTAGTTTGTCAGTTGCCGTCCACCATACCACAATACCGTATAACAGTATTGGACGAACTACTGCTATATATATCCAGTGGACGATTTTAGGAGAGAGTCCCCACCGCGACCCTACAGCCTTTTTGCAGGAATATAAGGCGACGTTGGCCTTCCTTACACGTTCCAATACGTTAAGTCTAAATAACATTTTCCTATCTAGAATTATTCCTAAAAATTTAGCACTTTCAGAAAAGACTAGATCTGTTCCATTTATCCGAGGTGGAGGGTCCACATGTGGGACATTATTCATCCTAGTAAAGAGAACCAATTCTGTCTTGTTGGGGTTAACGCCCAAACCGCTGCTTCTGGCCCATCTAGCCAACTTGTTCAGAGTCACCTGTAGGATGTCTCTGAGGACGTTTACGAATTTGCCACTCACTGCGATTGCCACGTCGTCCGCATATGCCACGACCTTGCAGCCACAACGTTCTAGATCTAGCAGGATTTCATTCACCGCTAGGTTCCAAATTAGTGGAGACAGTACTCCTCCTTGCGGGGTCCCTCTGTTTACATACCTTGTTAGAGTTGTGGACCCTAGACATGCTGTTATGCGTCTTCTGGTGAGCAGACTTTGAATTAGTCTAATCAAACTAGTGTTAACTTTTAGATGTGAGAGTGCCGCAATTACCGCATCGGAGTGAATGTTGTTAAAAGCCCCTTCTATGTCAAGAAATGCCACCATGGTGAATTCCTTGAAATGCAGGGACGATTCGATAGTGCTCACAAGTTCGTGCAGGGCTGATTCAGTAGACTTGCCCTTGTTGTAAGCATGTTGGTTCCCCGACAGGAGTTTTGTATCCAGGTTTTCCCTAATGAAATGACCTAAAAGTCTTTCCAGACCTTTCAATAGGAACGAGGATAGGCTAATTGGTCTGAAGTCTTTTGGCCTAGTGTGTGATATCTTTCCCGCTTTAGGTATGAATAACACTTTGGTATCCCTCCATCGATTCGGGACGTATGAAAGCCTGATACAGCCTACATAAATTTTCTCCAGCCAGGGGATAATGTACTTTAACATTTTCTGCATTTCTGCTCGAGTGATGCCATCTGGTCCAGGTGACTTGAAGGGCTCAAAGCTGTTAATAGCCCAGCTTATTCTGGATCTCTCAGTCAAGAAGCTAGCGACGCTCGCAGTCCACTCGCACTCTTGTTGGTCCTGCTGATCCTCGGGTTCTGTTATAGAGTTCCCCGGGAAATGTGTGTCGAGCAGTACATTGAGCGACTGCTCGCTGTTTTTGGTCCAGTTATTTGCCTCATCCTGTAAATATCCCACTGTACAGGGTGAAGCAGATAATATCTTCCTCAGCCTAGCGGCGTCGGAGACCTTTTCCACTTCACCACAGAAGGTATACCAAGAGCGCCTTTGCGCCTTTCTAAGCTCCTTCTTATAGATCTTGAGTTGCTCTTTATAGGCATCCCAATCATTAGCGACCCCAGTAGATTTAGCCTTATTGAATAGCTTGTTGCAGGTCTTTTTCATAGCCGTTAGCTCAGAAGTCCACCATTGGGGTTTAGTTTTACCCTTGTACCTTGTTTTTGGACAGGCTTCTTCAAGGGATCTATTGAATGATATGGTGATATGATCGACCAGATTATCCAGACCGGCTTTGTCATTCGGTTCGTACGGAAGTTTAGAGTTGAGGACTTTCTTGAAATTATTCTCATACAGATGCCACTTTGTCTTCCTTACATTTCTGTGGACGGCGGGTTTAGGCGCTTTTTCCGCGAGTTTGAACTCAATATAATGGTGATCTGAGAATGAGTGGTCGTCCAGTACATTCCACCCAATAAGTTTGTCTGACAGCCGGTCAGTAGCAAACGTTACGTCGAGTACTTCTTGTCTGTCTTTAATTGTGAAGGTCGGTTTATTACCTATGTTACAAATACTAAGATTGGTAGTTAGAATAAAGTCAAGAAGCGAATCACCCCTATTGTTTATATCCGTACTACCCCAGATAGTATGATGAGCGTTCGTGTCTGCGCCAATAATCAGCTCGAGCTCGTCAGACGTTGCTTCTTCTACTACTTCCCTGAATAGAGCAGTCGGTACTACAGATTCATAAGGCAAGTAGCTGGAGACCACCCAATATATGCGATTACCGATCTCCAGGCTAGCAGCTGTTTGGTCTTTACCACTTAAATTAGTCAGGAGAAAGATACTTAGATCTTTCCTGGCCAAAATGCAGGTTCTTGGAGTGCCTTCACAGTTGGCCACAAGCAGTTTAAAGTTGGGTGTCCTAATACCGCACACCCTTCCTCCCACTACGTAGGGCTCCTGTATCAGGACGATGTCTACTGCGCCTGTGGACAGGCGCAGCAATAGAGCCGCTGAGGCTGCTTTAGCGTGATGGAGGTTAATCTGTAGAATTCTTACCATCATTGGTAATTGGCAGATTAACATCCACCCCGACAAGGGTGTTATCGAACTCTTCGTCCGTATCGTCGAGAAGCATGTCCCCGCCAGATGCGTCAAAGAATCCGGAGACTCCCCTCAGCCCCTCTGTGTCAGAAGTAGAGCTTTCGTCCTCAGAGTAGGACGTTACAGATCTTCTGTTAGAGTTGGAGTCACCAGAAATAATAGGCGTGGCTACCTCCGCACTTACAGAAAGTGCCACGGTGGACGACTCACCTTCTGCAGTGGGAGCTATATCCTGCTTGTATATCTTCAAGACTATAGTCTCGAAGCCATATTGTAGGGTTGCACTCGCACTTTGTATATGGGAGGTGGATTCAGCGTTTAGGATAAGATTGACCTGCCGCTTTTTACCATCCGCCTCACCCACCTTGCTGATTCTCCAATTATGGGCCGGCAGACCAGGATTGGAATCTTTTATTATTTCTAAGATGTCAGCCGGGTTGGAGGGCTCTTCTGTAACCCAGGTGATGGCTCTAGGGTGACTAGCGATGTTGTTTTTTTCGACAACATCCAACTGGGCACCCGGCCACACCTCACCCGCTCGACTCAGAGCAGCCTTATAAAGGTCTACTGATCTGGCATCACCGAAATATAAGAGCTTTACTCTCCCCTGATGCCATCCTGCATCGTTGCAGATTGGTGGTTTGCCCGGCATTTCTCTACGGACATCGAGGTAATGAGCCATAATGGCTGATTGTACATGACTCCATTTGTCCTTGAGGATGGATCCATCCTCACTACTTCTGTCTATAACAGCCATCACTAGACTCTCCTTCGCCACGTCATTGAAGGGCTTGGTGAGTGTCCTGTTGATGGTGACATTAGGGCCTCTTGCCTTTTTCGAAGGCAGGGGTTCATCAGGTGATCTGATTCGTTTTACTTTATTAGCCGTTAACACAGCTGAATTTGTGGCTCTTTCAGCCGACTCATTGGCCTTAGAAGCATCTATGACGCCTTTAGCCCAGGTAAGTGACTCTTTTTGTTTTTCGGTAAGAGCCGAAACCTCAACAGCCTCCAACTTCGTCAAAACTCTGAGCGCTACACGATGCTCATTGTGCTTCCGTTTTGACGGTCGGACATGACGTTTACCCCTCACCGCACCACCTGTTGTGAGTACTTGGGGGAGATTTTCACCATTTTTGGTGTGGTCGGCTTTGGCCAAGACCAACGGACGGACAGTCGGACGATTGGGGAACCGCGCTCCATCGGAACACGAAGGAATCCCCGTCAAGAGAATTTATTTTAATTTTGTCTGTATTAGACCGTAATAGGTACTACGATGTAGGCCTTACAGACTTTGTACAGATTTTTGCTATTGCGTTTTTGCTATCCGCTATGTGATAAACACGTCCGTTCACTGCGAATGATCAGCAACGAATCTCCTTAACAATAAGTGTTTTTTTCAAAGAAATCATATCACTCTTATTGGAAGACCCTGTATGTTACTACCGATTTGGTATCAAAGCTCTGTAGAATTTGTGCTTTACTTCCGATCATTACAAAATTGGACTGAAAGAAGTTTCTTAATTTAGAAACGAATACCGCCTAATTTGAAGATAATCGGTCCAGATTTAGATATAGCCACATATAAATGTTTCTGCATATTTAGTATTTAAACGCTATTAAAATTGTATTTTAAAAAAATTTATCCATATATGTATAATTTGGCAGAAATGCAGTTTTTGATTGGAGTTGATGAAAATCTGTTCATACATAATATACTCGTAGTCCCATCTATTTGTTTCTCTCCATTTTTGATCTATGAAAGAATACTGCCCGTTTTAAGGTTAGAGTTTTAAATCTAATTTATTATGATCAACATCTTCAACTGGTGCTGAGTACTTTGTTCAGTGAAACGAAATCAATTATTTCAAATTATTATCGCAATGCCCCGTTTCGCATTGGAGGACATAAAATGTTTGAACTTTCTTTAAAAAATTTGGTATTTATTTTATGGAATAGTATGCTTCAGTAAACCTCAGACATCGCTAAAGTTGCTCTCCAATGGAACCCGCCGGGTACGAGAAATAGAGGTCGTTCAAAGGTAACATGGCGAAGATCAACCGAGGCGGAATTGAGCTCCAAAGGCATGACCTGGTCACAAGCAAGACAATTGGCTCGAGATTGAAACAATTGGAGAAATTTAGTAAATTCCATTTAAATTCAAAAAAAAGCTCCTATGGAGTAACTATCTTTTTTATGTAAAATACCAACAAACGTTAACTATAATAATAAAAAATGCATCAATTTACCCCAAAAACATGTTTTTAGGTCTCGGAAGAAATTTGTTTTGTTGCATAGTGTAATTTTTTAAAATTTCAATATCATTAACATTCTTAAATTGTCTCTTTTTTCCCTATGCAAAACACATTTCCAACCTCAGTTTCTTGCACGTTGAATTTTCGTAGTCCGTTTTTTTTTAAATTTTGCAAAACCATTCTGACCTTTCTATAAAATGTGCATAATCCGTTATATTATATATTTTTGTTCTTTAGGACTTCATCGAGGCCTTTAAACAGGCTCTCATACTTCCGTTTTCCGCTGCCGGTTGCGCCACCGCCACCGCAACCACTACCCTTCAAGATAATAGCTTTGTATGTTCTATTTTTAATCCATGAACAGCTTTTTAAAAGAAAAAAGTCACTGACGTCACAACAAAGTAGCAGTTGTTTCATTATGTTTAATGCAACAGCAACACAGATACATTTGCATTGCAACACACACACATGCACAAACGTAGAAAAATACACATGCGATTGCATTTAATCTAGGTATGTTGCAAACATTTTTCTGGGGCCTACAAACTCATACATATACATATGTGCAGATGCACTCGGTCGCACAGTAGAAGGGGTCGTAAAGGATACGTTCGCCGCCCCATTAAGAGAGCAAATACTAAACACTTAATCGATCATATAGTACATAGAGTATTAATTAATAGTATTTATAATTTTAAAATGCAGTTTCATTATTTCATATATTTTCTTTTTTGTTAATTTGCTTATAATTTTGCTGATTATATAAATGCAGTTTCATTATTTCATATATTTTCTTTTTTGTTAATTTGCTTAAAATTTTGTCATATTTTCTTAGTGCATAACTCGTATCAGTTTAACATGTCCATATATGTATGTTGTAAACATACATATCCTCAGACCCCTATCCGGTATGGTCGTATAAGTATGTATATCCCATATTTTAAGGCTGACTGGGTTAAGTGTTAGTGATGTTAAGTGTTTCTTTTTATACATAAATATTCTTTAAGCTGACAAATACACACAATAAGACATATATACATACATACGTACGTATGGGTGAGGACATCCCATAGTACTACTCGTACTTCCACATAATGTACATTTACATTCAACTAGGATATATGCCCCTCATTCTCATATGCAATCCCCTTCCTCCTGCCTTTCCCACTATGTGTGTGAGCGGTGGCTGCTGTGGAGATATTCTCGTTGTATTCATGAAATGTCAACTCAAAATATTTGCCACAAATGTATTTCCAAGCTCATGTGCTCGTGCTGATGCACATCCTTTAACACAACTGCACTCTTGTTAAAAATTATGCATTTCATTCTTTTCCAAAAAGAAGACAAACAGATTTCGGTGTTTTTGGTATTTAACACAATGAGGAGGTATACTAGATATCACCCATGGTATGTGACCTTTCCATGTTTACCCATAGTTGTTAGTCAAAGACAAATTTTGAAGTTTTTTACTATTGATCTTGAAATTGAAAATTGAAGAATACACACAACATTTTACAAGTGAATGAAATATTTTTTGTTTTGATCGACAAATCAATGCCTGGAAGGCTGGGGCCTAATTACTGCATCCGTTTCGTATCGTAATCTGAATTTTCGAGAGCATAAAACGAGTAATTGGGAAATTATTTTTTCGCTCATTTTTATATAAATAAGTAATGAATCACCTTCGGACCGATTTGTTGAAATTTCATCAATATCTGCTCATAAATGTTAGAGTTATTAGATCTCATGTAATCGAATTACAATACGAAGCGGATGCGGCAATTAGGCTCCTGATATCATTTGCTACGGGCAAAAGTGTAACACATCGAAGAAGTGGCATGTGGCCTTATGTTTGTTTTGACGGAAATCCGTTTTAGGACATATTTGGTTGGTGCTCGCGATAACTCACGAAAGGGGTAAACGGTTGACTTCAAATTTTGTATGTGAAAATATTTTTTTCCATCTCAGGATATGTTTGAACATCCCACACAAAGGTAATCAGAAATTCACTGAAGTCATTCCATGCTAAAGATAAAAAATCTTAAACAGAAAAAAACAAATTACTAAAAAATCTTTTCGTCAAGTCCAATTCCATTTAATATGTCATAGTACTTCACAGAACGTGTCCACATCAATCGGTCTTAAAAATATAAGCTTTTGTAAACTGTTTAGAGAGATTTGGCTTAGAATTTTTGTGGCGATATGATATAAAGAGAATCTCATTTTTCAGTGTCCTCCACATATGTAAATTAACTCCTAATCCAATATTTGTTAATACTTGTACATGAAGAAAGTCTACATGGAAAGGTCGACTTTTTCAGAAACGAAAAGTCGACTTACGATTTCAACTTTTTTGTACCAAACAGTTGATTAATCGATTAGTCGAAAGTCGGCTTATAGAATCCTGGTGTTATTATAGTGAAAAAACACAAAAGAAGAAGAAACAGACCGCGGGCCAAATGCACTTGCAATTACCTTTAAAAAAGCCTTCATACTTTGAATTCTGCCCATGCGTTTTCTAACGAGACCATTTTCAATGTTCCTACCTCGGCACATTTTCCCCAATTTTCAATTGGTCATATCTCTTGAAAAAATTTCGGTTTTTTCTGTCTTCTACAAATTAAATATTTTATAGAATTGAGTTATTCTACAAAGCTAAATCAAAATCGAAGATGGTGATGTAGAAAAGGTGTTCGTTTTGACATGAAATGATCGATATGTAAGATATTATATAGGGTGATCTAAGTAGGGATACTTTTTTCAATAGCCTTTTTTTGACAGATCACGTGTGAGTTGTGTCATGCTGTCATGTTATTTTTGTTAAGTATTGTTTGGCATTTCATCATGGAAAGACTTACGTCTGAACAACGTTAACAAATTATTCAGTTTTATTATCAAAATAATCGTTCGCCAATTGCGCTAAGTCCTTTTTTTAAATCCAAATAAAAAACACTTTTCAGTCGACCCACGACCTTGACACCCATTAGCAATATTTTAGCTCTCGTGAAGAGCTATCTTTTTGCCATTGACCGATTCCCGATCCAACGTACCGGAATCATCGGTCCATATTTCTTCAAAAATGATGCCGGTGAGTACGTAACCGTCAATGGCGATCGTTATCGTGCCATGATAACCGACTATTTGATGCCTGAAATTGAAGCTCGTGATCTCGGCGACATTTGGTTTCAACAAGACGGCGCCACTTCCCACACATCGCATCAATCAATGGATTTATTGAGAGAACACTTCGGTGAGCAGATAATTTCACGTTTTGGGCCGGTCGATTGGCCACCAAGATCGTGTGATATCACACCGTTAGAGTTATTCCTGTGGGGATATTTAACGTCTAAAGTTTATGCGGACAAACCCGCTTCGATTCAGGCCCTAGAGCAAAACATTTGATAGACATAATCTTCAAAAAATAAATGCCAAAGAAAATGCCAAAAATAAATGTTCTTTCAAATGATAATAAACATTCCCCATTCAATTTGAATTTTCTGCGTTTTTTTTTCTTTAAAATAGTAGGGAACCTTGAAATGGATCACGCTATATTTTCAAAAAATCCGATTTTTGTAATTTTTTTTAGGAAAAAAGTATAAATATATATAACTTCAAGTGGTCATAACTATTTATACTATTGGGTATATCGAACCAATAGTACAAATACTATAGAAAATTGTATTGCCCATCCATCCATGGTGATACTAATGAAATCGGTGAATATTGTGCTCCGATATTTACAAAATACTAGCACACGGTAAGGGAAAAATGAAAAATTCAATTGCAGATATCTCGGTAACTATACGAGATAATTCTTAGGTGTAAAAAGTTTTTTTGTAAACCTCACTTAGTAGAACACACACAAAAAATGTTTATAAATCGGAAGAGAAACACGAGTTACACGCGCTTGAACATTTTCTTCATGTGGCCAACTTTGAGGCACTCTAGTTCCGCCCCTGTCTGACATAGGGGCCCAAATATAAAACTTAGCTTCTCTAACACCTCTTCATCTACCATGCCAAGTTTGGTCGCAATCGGTTGTTTGGTTAAGAAATGGTCGAATTATTTCCCTTTTTTAAATTCGTAACACTGTGCAGTGTTTTGCAAAAACAGACGGAAATTGTCAGATTAGTCTTAGTATTTCGTCCATAACTTTTACAAATATTGAGTCTGGATTTCTGAGCGTGCGACGAATATGCTTTAGTAAAACACATCAATTTTGTAAAACTGTTTTTTTTTTAATTTTGAAAAAAATTAAAAAAAAATGATAGCGAGATCTTATTTTACCTATTTGTAACTGCTTATGAACATTTTAGCCACAAATAAACTGCCTAGGGCGATATTAAATATTCTGACCCTATTCTAAAAATAGGGAAATTAAAAAAATATAATTTTTCATATTTGTTATTGTGGCAATAACGCCAATATTTTTGATATACTATGTATACAATAAAAACATTACTCGTACACTGTACAAAATTTTAAGTATTTGTATGGACTGGAATCAAATTTATAAGCCATTAACTTTTTGTACAAAATGGACCATTATTTGTATGGGAAGTACCAAAAGGGGCGTGGCAATAACGGCCATTTTATTTCTATGGACTGGAATCAAAGTTATAAGCCTTTAACTTTTTGTGCAAAATGGTCCATTTGCATGGGAGGTACCAAAAGGGGCGCGGCAACTTCGCCCATTTTTCTAATGATGATAGCGATTAATAAACTAATACTATGTATGGAATTGTGAAAGATTCTGGGTAGTAGTGTATAGATTATCGGATAATCAATATTTCTCTAAATTTAGAGGGAGGTACTCGAACGAGTGGACAAACATAGTCCATTTTTGACCTTAGTCTGAGATAAAAAAAAGTATATAAAGTTTTCCAATAAGAGTGATATGATTTCTTTCAAAAAAAACACACATATTGAAGGAAATTCAAAAGTTTTTTATTTAATGTGAAATACAATCGATACAATTAAGTTCTAAATAAAACGTCATTCAAATGGCCTCCACGACTTCTTCTGCAGACTGCAATGGAGAGTCTGGTTTATTTCGAAAGACCAATGACTTCAAATAACCCCACAAGAAATAGTCTAATGGTGTTAAATCACAACTTCTTGAAGGCTATTCAATATCACAATTTCTTGAAATAATCGAATCTCCAAACATTTCTCGCAACAATTCAATTGTTTCATTTGCTGTGTAGCACGTAGCCACAATCGGTCAATGGCAAAAAGATAGCTCTTAACAAGAGCTAAAATATTGCACAAGGGTGTCAAGGTCGTAGGTCTACTGGAAGGTGTTTTTTTTTGTTTAAAAAAATTGACTTCGCTTCATTTTCAAATGTGAACGGAAAGTTTATTTTTGTTCTAGCTCCTTAACGTCGGATTGGGAAACGGTCAATGGCAAAAATATAGCTCTTGACGAGAGCTAACATATTGCTCATGGGTGTCCAGGTCGTAGGTCGACTGGAAAGTGTTTTTTTTTTTATTTAAAATGGCCCAAAACGGATTGCCGCCAAATATTTTTGGGGTCTCTAGAATCACTCCCTCAATGTGATATACTTTTGGTTAGTAGAATTTTCTTGAAATTCTCTTATATCTACCAAAAGTGCTATAATTTCTACATTTATCCATAGATTGTACAATGCCATAGATAGGGATTTTTTCTTCGTTAGGAAGCTAGCTTTCAAAATAAGGCGAATTTTTTCTATTCTAAAAGTTTTTTTCGTGCCAGCAAACAACGATTTTTTTGAAAAAAAATCTATTTTTTCTATTTGTTTTATCGACAGTTATTTAACATCTGTTTCCACGTGAAAGTGTCATTTCCAACATTTTTAGTCCCCATAATTTTCTTTAATGTATCTGGGTTTCATCGAGCATATACTTAAAAAAATAGTCCAAATATTAAAGGCACCTTGCAAGAAAATTGTAATTTGAAAGAAATTGTTCTAAAAAACACGAATTATTGCCTTCAAACGGCCGACAAAGCTATAACACTCTGCACGAAAGTGGCTCTGCGGTATTTTGGCCCATTCCCGGCGAAGCGTCGTCTTGACTTTGGTACTTTTTTAGTGCGAACCTTACTCTCTACAATGCCCCAGGCGCAAAAGTCCAACGGATTGAGATCGGGAGATCTTGTTGGCCATTGTGCGGTAGAAATGAAGCGATGAACCTCCTTTTTAAGCCATTCTTGGTTGACGCGTGCTGAGTGCGATGGTGTTGAGCCCTGTTGGAATGCCCATGGTCTGCGGCCGAAATGTTGTCTGCCCAGGGCTTCAATACTGTCTTTAGGACATTTTCCCGATAATATTCGGCATTTATTTTGACCCCATGGTCGATGAATACGAGCGGGGAGCGACCATCGGCCGTTACGGCGGCCCACACCATTACCATCGGCGGCGCTTGAGTTCTGGTGGCCAATCGAAGGTGTAAATTTTCAGCTGACCTCTTTGACAAGTAAACCCGATCATTTTCTTTGTTCACAAACTGCTCAATTTGGAATGGCTTCTCATCGGAGAAAACCAAATTCGGTAACTGGCCACTTTCGTGCAAGCGAAGCAACTCCTTGGCTCTGCGGCGTGGATTTCGATCAAATCTGGCCTTTACTTTTCGGATCATTTCTGGTGTTGTTACTGTTTTTTTTCGTCCACTTTTTGGACGCGATGTAACACTGCCAGTATCACGGTAACGAGCAATGGTACGAGAAACAAAAGATTTATTCACATTTAAATGCTGGAGGGCTCTAACGATAGCCACTTGTGTTTTTTCACCCAAATATAAAGCAATCACACTATCACGCTTGAATTCCATCACGAATAACTTTTTTTCTGAATACAATAGATCAAAATGCTTTTGTAAGCTTGTAAACAATAAAATGAACTGTCACTGAAATAAATCTTTCAGCTATCAGACTAGCGGTTTAGAAATGATAGCAACCTGAAGTTGGTTGCAATACATATCAGCCACCCTGTATATGCAGGGTGGCGCAGAATGAGCTATATGGTTAAAATGGTTTATAACTTTTTTATTTATGCGATTACTATAATTTTTTTTAATACAGTATATTATTGGGGAATTTTTTGCAATTAGCTTTGAAAAATGATATCCTGTAATGATGTCCATTTTCTGCTTCGCACGTACGTGCTCTTTTTATCATATTTTCCATACATTTTTGCAAAATTTCGAAAAAATGCAATTATTTTTGTACGTTGTTCGATTCATAATTAATTCCCCAAGTCTCCTTTACAAAATGCTGAAAAAATAACAAAGAATAATAATAAAGAATTCAAACCATATAGCTCATTCTGCGCCACCCTGTATATGTGGAAGGCAGACATTTGAGTTTTGAAATATACGATCAGCCGCGTAGGGTTAAACCAGGAGTCTCACAGACTGGAATTGTCTCGCCGATCCTTTTTAACCTCTACTTATTTAAACTCCCTCCCCCTAAAGGTGTGGAGATTTTTTCATATGCAGATGACTGCTCATTCATCGAAAGAGACCATGGTATCGAATATCTATGCAACCAAATAAATGCATATCTCAGCTCCCTGAATCGGTTCTGCCTCAGCAGAAATTTGAAGCTATTCTCACCTGGGAAAATAAATTTCCTTGGAACTGGCTGTTGAAGTCGATGGACAAAGAATTCCGATGTTAGGTCACCCCAAGATACTTCCGGTGAACTTAGACAGCCTTTCTCGTCCTCAGTGTATGCCACCGTAATTTGCAACAAAGTACGCTCGCGGAATAAGGTCCCCATTTCGCTAGCCGGTAGCACTTGGGGAGTGGAAAACGAAAAAAATTGATACCCTGTTTATAGTAAGAACTGTCTAGCTCCGGGAAATAGCCATCAACCACAACCTCTATCACTTAATTTTTGGTAAATTTTTTTCCGGCGAGCAATTTTTTCAAGTTTGGAAACAAAAAATAATCCGAGAGAGCTAAATTTGGTGAATAAGTTGCGTGACGAAGCAATTCATTGATTTTGAAGATAGAAATAGTTGATGTGTGAACTGGTGCATTGTCTTGATTGTGAGCAAACGCGGCACCCATCTGGGGTACAGATTTCTCATTATCAAATTTTCCGTCAATATGCGATGTATAGCACTTTTTAAAATGCATATGACTTCAGCTAGCTCACGAACCTTCAACCAATGTTATCCAATTTTATTTTGTGGATTTTTAAATCATTTCTGGCGTGGACATCTCAATTGGTCGACGACTACGGTGTTCGTTTTGGCAGCTCATGCGGCATCCAATATTTTATAGTTGTTTTAATATTGGTTGGACTGAGACCTTTCAAGTGAAAGTATTGTATTACATGTTTACGAATTCACTGAGATCGTTAACTTTTAAGTGCTCAAAAACAATTAACAACGTGGCGCCTTGAAGGTTTCCACTTTTCACAAAAGAATTTTCTGCAAACTACTACCGCCATATACAGGGTGGATGATATGTATTGCAACCAACTTCAGGTTGCTATCATTTCTAAACCGCTAGTCTGATAGCTGACAGATTTATTTCAGTGACAGTTCATTTTATTGTTTACAAGCGTACAAAAGCATTTTGATCTATTGCATTCAGAACAAAAGTTATTCGTGATGGAAGTCAAGCGTGATAGTGTGATTGCTTTATATTTGGGTGGAAAACACAAGTGGCTATCGTTAGAGCCCTCCAGCATTTAAATGTGAATAAATCTTTTGTTTCTCGTACCATTGCTCGTTACCGTGATACTGGCAGTGTTGCATCGCGTCCAAAAAGTGGACGAAAACAAAACGGTAACAACGCCAGAAATGATCCGAAAAGTGAAGGCCAGATTTGATCGAAATCCACGCCGCGGTGGTAGAAAAATTGCTCGTGAGCTGAACATATCGCGAGAACGGATACAACACGTATTAAAACATGAGCTTTGACTAAAGCCATTGAAGTTCCAAAAGTGCAAGAGCTCACCGATGCACAAAAAAAGTTAGACTGGAAAGAGCCAAGGAGTTGCTTCGCTTGCACGAAAGTGGCCAGTTACCGAATTTGGCTTTCTCCGATGAGAAGCCATTCCAAATTGAGCAGTTTGTGAACAAACAAAATGATTGGGTTTACTTGCCAAAGAACTCAAGCGCCGCCGATGGTAATGGTGTGGGCCGCCGTAACGGCCGATGGTCGCTCCCCGCTCATATTCATCGACCATGGGGTCAAAATAAATGCCGAATATTATCGGGAAAATGTCCTAAAGACAGTATTGAAGCCCTGGGCAGACAAACATTTCGGCCGCAGACCATGGACATTCCAACAGGACTCAGCACGCGTCAACCAAGAATGGCTTAAAAAGGAGGTTCCTCGCTTCATTTCTACCGCACAATGGCCACCAAGATCTCCGGATCTCAATCCGTTGGACTTTTGCGCCTGGGGCATTTTAGAGAGTAAGGTTCGCACTAAAAAATACCAAAGTATCGATCATCTCAAGACGGCGCTTCGCCGGGAATGGGCCAAAATACCGCAGAGCCAATTTCGTGCAGCGTGTGATGGCTTTGTCGGCCGTTTGAAGGCCATAATTCGTGGCAAAGGTGGCCAATTCGAACAAATCTAAACTGTTTCTAAAATTTTATGTTATTTCCGACATTTTTTGCTGTTGAACAATAAAATTTAAAAAAAAAATTAAAAAAATATAGCGCTTTACTTTGTTGCAATACATATCAGCCACCCTGTATGTATATGAAACGTAGGCTAATTTTGGGACCACTCTCGTATTTCATTATGAAATAAGTGCCAATGCGTGAGACTTATTTTTTTTTTTGTTGGAGTTATTTCTGTATGGAATAATTCCCATTGAGATATTATTGGAAGTTCTTTCATTCGATTCGATCATTGGGAATTATTCCATTTTTATTGGGATATATTTCTTTCCGGCAAATCCTACCAAAAATTCATTACGTGGCCTTCGACCTGATTCATGTTTTTTTCCTCTGGGGTGTGTCCAAAGACGGGTATGCGGACCACATTCTTTTTGGGAAGTCGGCCTTTCGTGTGGATTAAAAATGTCTCCTATGAGGAATGAAAATGTCGTTCATTAATAATCATAATTTTCCTCAGAAAAAATAAAGAATACTAATTTCATCTCAACAAGTTTTGCAGTTTCTAAGCAGGAGTAATTTGTGAAAGACACCATTGTATCACTTAGTAGCCACTTTCTCAATTTTCATGGTTGTATAAAACAAATGTTATTCAGTAATATCTGCGGCTAAGTTTCAGCCGATGTGAGCTGCTTAAATCGGCGGCGGTGCCGGCTCAAAAATATTGGCCGCCGATTTTCCGGCGTCATAGCCTGCTCTCGTTACGGATTGCATTTCGTCTGTGGTAAAGCAAGTATTTGTCCTTATTTCCCTCTCACTGTGCGAATAAAATTTCTGTCTATATTAATCCTGTTCCCCATGGAAATCCCCATGGATTGATACAAGAAGATTAATTTCATAAATCCGTCCGTAACTCTGATTTCATGTTTATCTGTTTCAAAAAGGCATTCATGCATAGGATGAATTGCTGATGATCCGGAAAACTTTGTGTCCTATCCTAACCTTAGATTTTTTCCCAAAAAACATGCATACCAGTCAAAGAAGACTTGTTGCTTTGTCCCACCAGAGGGAAAAGCAGTATGCCACCTAATTCGTTTTAGCCGAATTTGCATGGCTGCTTTTGCTGCCGTTGTCATTTTTGGAATGGGGCTGGATGGATGGATGGGAGATGCTTTTTGTTTTGTTTTCTTTGACGATGAATATTTAAAAATAATATTTATGTTGAAATACTTGTTGTAAGGAGGGAAGGACGGACGGACAGACGGTTGAAGCACTGTTTAGCACCGCCCAAGAAAGTGCTTCCATTTCAGTTTCCTTGAGATTTCAGGCTTTTGAGTTCATTTTGTGGCATTTTCACTTCTCTCCGGTGTTTTTCTGTGTATTAGTGCAGTGTTTTTAACGTATTTTTTTCGTAAAGTACTTAGAAAAAATAGACTTTATATTTTAATTCTGTTTTGCTGTTGTTTCTTTCTTTGTTTCTTTACTTTTCGAGCAAAGGGGTTTCTAATTAGGGTGGATTCATGTTGACAGACTGTGGCGGTCATGCTGGTTTTGGAGGCATCTGTCTAATGAGTTCTTAATGACTTAGTCAGTGATTCGAAATCATCACACAAATTTGCTATCAAAATGTGTGTTCATCATCGCAAACCTTGCGAGAGTTGCTAACATTTTACGGCAGACTCAGTGCTGCTTCAAAGTCAAGTATCCCGAATTTGGCGACCAACTTCGAGATGGATGGTTCGGTAAACAACCCGCCCATTGGGATATCTTGTCTTTCTTCAACTTACGGGTATTGCTAAGCTAAATTCACTTCGACAACAACTTATTGAAAAACCCTTTATATGCATATATTTTACGGCAACACTTGACATTTATTCTTCTGAATTACAGCAACAAACATCCTCAGCCCCCCCCTGCTCGCTTTCCCATTCTGCTTCTTCCATAAAACTCAAAAAATACATATAAATCCAGCTTTTTTTTCTTTCTCATTCATTTCACTTTGAATCCGGTTCCTTTTGCGGAAAATCAGCAACAAACGAAAACAAAGGGATTTCCAAGAAAACTTTTCGAATCTAAGGATTTTGTGTTCTGAATAAAACAAAGTTTTCTTTTAAACTTTGTTGTTGTGAAACCTCTTTGAATTCATGTGTCATTCATTCATATTCATACGAATGACATTTTATCTTTATCTCAGACAGCTGCTGCTGCTACTACAATGCTGACGTTAATGCTCCTGCTGGTACTTGGAAGACTTAGAACGAAGGACGAGATATGACGGCTTTAACGCCGACATGGAAATCTCATCATTTAATCCGGCTAAAAGAAAATAGGACTATAATAACAGTTCGAATATATACTGAAGGTCAACCATTGGAGGAAAGAAGCCTTTGTTTTGTATTCCATATTCAATAGGACTTTGGTAGAACACACAGAAAAAGCCAAATTTTAAATACAATTACAATTTTTAAAAAATCTATAAAAAAAAATTACAAATTTTCTGTGATAAAGAAAATTTAAATTTCATCAACGAAAATTGTGGTTCGTTCATTGAATGTTTTTTTCCAAGATGTTTTGCTCCAAGGCCTGAATCGAAGCGGGTTTGCCCGCGTAAACTTTAGACTTTACATATCCCCACAGGAAAAAGTCTAACGGTGTGATATCACACGATCTTGGTGACCAATCGACCGGCCCAAAACGTGAAATTATCTGCTCACCGAAGTGTTCTCTCAATAAATCCATTGATTGATGTGATGTGTGGGAACTGGCGCCGTCTTGTTGAAACCAAATGTCGCAGAGATCACGAGCTTCAATTTCAGGCATCAAATAGTCGGTTATCATGGCACGATAACGGCCGCCATTGACGGTTACGTTCTCACCGGCATCATTTTTGAAGAAATATGGACCGATGATTCCGGTACGTCGGATCGGGAATCGGTCAATGGCAAAAAGATAGCTCTTAACGAGAGCTAAAATAATGCTCATGGGTGTCAAGGTCGTAGGTCGACTGGAAAGAGTTTTTTCTTGGTTTCTAAAAAAAATGGACTTAGCGCACGAAAGATTGCAATTGAAGAACGATTATTTTGATAATAAAACTGAATAATTTGTAAACGTTGTTCTTGCGTATATCTCTCCATGAAGAAATTGTAAACACTACTGAATACAATGAAAAACAAATGACATATTACAAATGGCCGAAACGTCACTTCAAAATCATATCATTCCAATTGGAAAACCCGTTACTTAGATTAAAAATTGGAATATATGCAAGTACGGGGATTAAATCTAAATCTGGGCCGATTTTCGTTTTTGGCTCAATAAACTGTTATCTATTAAGTCTTTTAATGATATACTAACCATCTATTAAGAAATTCGGATTTGATAGCGCTTATATGTACACTCAGAAAAAAATTAACCCAAAGATAAGTTAAAATGAACTAAACTTCAGGAAAATTAAACTTCATATGGCGCTAAAGCAATTTTTTCCCAAATCAAGTTCACATTTGTCCTTAATATTAGCAAATGTTTTGAACTTAGTTTTAGTTAATACTAACTTGAATTTAGTAAATATTCTTTTACATCTAGTTCAATTGAACTCATATTAAGGAAAAATTAACTCAGTTTAAGTAAAAATTTACATGAAATTTGGAAAAAATCTAGTTAAATTTTCACTAAAATCAGGTACATTTTTACTTGAAATCAGGAAATTTTTACTAAAAATTAAGAAAATTTTAACTAAAATCAAGTAATTTTTTACTAAGTTTAAGTTACATTTTTTCTAAATGGAAGTAAAATAATTCCTCAAATCAAGTTAAATTTTACTTGAATATACGAAAATTAAACTAAAATGTAAGAACCGTTTAACTATAAATGAGTAATTTTTGAACTTGCAACTTGTAGAAGTAAACTAAATTTTAGTTCATTACTACTAATTTAATTCAGCAAAATATTCTCGGGAATTTTCCAATAAATATTTTGCTCCAATGTATTTGAAACAAGTTCAAAAAATCTGAAACAAACAGAATTCTCATTCAATGTCTCAATCTTATGTCTTAAGTATTTCACATATATGTGATTAGGATTATATATAATCCTATATATTTGCTGCGAAGTTAAATTACTTAACTTCGCAGCTGCTGTTTGAAATGATATTTGAGCAGTTAAGGAAAGAATCTCTTGAAACGAACGGGAATTTTTTGCTTAACGAATATTCAAGGATTATTTGAAAACCGTATTATAAATTTCAGAAAGACGTGAACTAGAACTAAGTAAATTCGGATATTTCTAGTTAAAATTTCTTAAAATTATTTATTTTCGAGGAGTAGTAAATGTTTCTTCGACGCTAGGAAATCCTTCCTCGGTAAAAGTCAAAATTTACCAAATAGTAGGAAATTTTTACTTGGTCGATGGAATTTTAAGTAAGTAAAATCATATCCCATTTCCGAGTATGTAACCAATTGCTATATCTTTGAATTTAGTTCAATTTACTCATTGACAGTAAAATTTCCCAGTTTTGAGGAAAATTTAACTAAACATGAGTAAAAATCTTGAACTAAACTGAGATATAGATTTTACTCACATAAACGATTGCCATTTTTCTGAGTGTAGGTATCCGATTTTCATAAAATTTGGCACGATTTATTCTTAGCTCATGAAATTATTATCCGCTATAATTTAAAAAAATCTGTTGAGAAATGAGGATTTTGTAGTGCTTAGTTGCAAAATCGAAGGTGAAAAAATAATAAAAACAAACTTATATTTCTTTTGTGATTTAAATGTTTCTAAAGCTAAATCTGCTAATTTGATGAAGGTTACTATAAATGGGAGTTATTTAATTTAAGTTAGTGCATCTTACCATTGCTTCAATTTTCTTCTCTGTCAACCTAATCATATTCTACTTTCTACTATGCACGATTTTTGTTTTGGAAAAAATAAAAGTAACAAATTTATTTTGTGAGTTCAGGAACTTGTCTCCTTTTTAAAAATTTTATTTAAATACAATTTAGTTGCAAATGACATTAAAAATATAAAATAGTAGGGCGAGGAAATGGTTCAATTAAATATAAGCATAATGTTCTAAAAACTTCACTTATCCTTTAAACCAAAAATGAGCTTTATCGCTGAAGTTTGAGGAACCAAACCATTATTTTGATAGAAAATGTCAGCAATTCGCAATTGTTGCTCCCGTCTAAGTCTAGAGTCGCTTACCTGGGCTAAGAGTGTGATAGAAGCTTACAAAGCAAATTAGTCAGTAGAAAAAGCCACAGATTCAAAGCCAAAAGAATCAGATCATCCTGCCTTCGGCAAAAAGCTAGAGCCCATAATTTCTCCATCAACAGAACTCCAAGCCCTTCATCGCAGTGACGAATCTTGTCGAAAAAACAACATCCCTAGTCACCCTGGAGCCATCATCTGGGTTACAGTAGAGCCCTCCAACTCGGCTGACATATTAGACATAATAAAAGATTCCAATCCTGGTCTGCTGACCCATAATTGAAGAATTAGCAAGGTGGGTGAGGCGAATGGTAAAAAGCGGCAGGTAAAATTTGACCTTATCGCTAAATCCTCCTCCCATATATAGCGTGCAAGTATAACCCTGAGACTATAGTCTTGAAGTTATACAAGCAGGATATAGCTCCCACTGCTGAAGGTGAGTCGTCCACCGTGGTTGATGCACATCTTTTTGGAAGTTCGGAGGAACCCACGCCCATTATTTCTGGTGACTCAAACTCTAACAGAAGATCTGTAACGTCCTTCTCTGAGGACGAAAGCACTATATACATACTTCGGGCACTAAGGGGCTTATGAGAGCCTTGGACTCTTTGACGCATCTGGCGGGGACATGTTCCTCGATGATACGGATGAAGAGTTCGATAACACCCTTGTCGGGGTGGAAGTTAATCTGTCGATTACCAATGATGCTAAGAATTCTGCAGATTAACATCCATCACGCTAAAGCAGCCTCAGCGGCTCTATTGCTGCGCCTGTCCACAGGTGCAGTAGACATCGTCCTGATACAGGAGCCCTGCGTTGTAGGAGGCAGGTTATGCGGTATCAGGACACCCAACTTTAAACTGCCTTTGACCAACTGTGAAGCAATTCAAGAACCTGCATTTTGCCCAAGAAAGATCTAAGTATCTTTCTCCTGACTAATTTAAGTGGTAAATACCAAACAGCTGCTAGTCTGGAGATCGCATATATTGGGTGGTCTCCAGTTACTTGCCTTATGAAGCTGTAGTTCCGACAGCTCTCTCTTCAGGGAAGTTGTAGAAGAAGCAACGTCTACGAATATAAACAATAGGCGTGAGTCACTTCTTGACTTTATTCTAACTTGCGATCTAACTATTTGTAACATAGGCAATAAACCCACCTTTATATTTAAAGACAGACACGAAGTACTCGACGACGAAGTACTCGCTACTGAACTACGGGCTGTCAGACAAAATTATTGGATGAAATGTACATTGAGTTCAAACTCGCTGAAAAAGCGCCTAAACCTACCGTCCACAGAATTGTGAGGAAGACAAAGTGGCACCTGTATGAGAATAATTTCAAAAAAGTCCTCAACTCTAAAGCCTCTAAAGAGCCCGTCCAAAAACTTCTGACTTCAAAGCTGAGAAAAAGGCCTGCAACAATCTATTCAGTAAGGCCAAATATCGTGGGGTCACTAATGACTGGGATGCCTATTTGATTAGAATAGCCCAAAGGCTTTCTTGGCGCACCTTCAGTGGAGAAGTAGTAAACGTCTCGAATGCTGCAAGGTTGCGTAAGATATTATTCACTACACCCTGTACAGTGGGCTATTTGCAGGATGAGGCAAATAACTGGACAAAAAACGGCGAGCGGTCATTAAATGTAGTGCTCGACACACATTTCCCAGGGAACTCAACAACAGAACCCGCGGATCAGCAGGACCAACAAGAGAGCGAGTGGGCTGCTAACGTCGCTAGCTTGTTGACCGAGATATCCAGAATAAGCTGGGCGATTAACAGCTTTGAGCCATTAAAATCACCTACACCAGACAGTATCACTCCAGTAGAATTGCAGAAAATGTTGAAGTACATAACCCCTGGCTGGAGAAAATTTATAAAGGCTGGAGGTATGCCAAAGCGGTATTCATTCCCAAAGCGGTAAATATTTTGCACACTAGGTCAAAAGACTTCAGACCAATTAGCTTATCCTCCCTTCTCCTGAAAGGTCCGGAAAGACTTTTAGATTCTATAATTAGAGAAAACCTGGATACAAAAATCCTGTCGGGGAACCAGCATGCTTAGAACCAGAATCTGGCCTGCACGAACTTGTGGGTGCTCTCAAATCGTCTTGACTTAGAAGGGGCTTTTAACAACATTCACTCAGATGCGGTACTTGCGACGCTGTTACATCTAAGGGTGAACTCTAGCTTGCTTAGATTAATTCAAAGGCTGTCCAATAAAAGACACATAACAGCAAGTCTTAGATCCACAGCCCTAACAAGGTTGTGAAGAGAGGTACCCCCACTCTTCTCACTAATTTTGAATCTAGCGGTGAATAGAATCCTGTCAGATGTGGCTGCAAAATTCCAAAACATCCTCAGTGTTATCCTACCGGTGGACAGATGGGCCAGAATCAGCGGCTTAGGCGTTAACACAACATAATTGATTCTATTACGAGGTAGAATAAGGTCCCACATTTGGACCTTCCTCGGATAAATGGAACAGAGCAGATTTTCCCTCAAAGTACAAACTATCTATAAATTATTCTAGATAGGAAATTGTGATTCAGACTTAATGTACTGGAACGTGTAAGGAAAGCAAACGTCGCAGTATATTCCTGCAGAAAAGCTGTAGGTTCGCGTTGGGGCCTATTGTACGGCAGTGTGGTGTGGTGGAAGGCAACGAACGAACTATCCCTAAACAATTATCAAAGGTTCAGAGAACTGCCTGTCTATAAATAGGCAGGGCGTTAAACGCTACTGCGAATGAGTCTCTAAAAGTCCTGCTCCATCTGCTGCTCATTTATATTGTGGCGAGATAAATTGTCACCAGAGCGGCATATAAGAACTACGCTGGCACGTATAAGAACTACGGTCGCATGATGTATCGCAATTTATTGCTATGGTAACCGACAGAGTGGGCTATATACCAACGGAGTACACCATCGTGTGGAACTTCACCGCTAAGATACGTGCTAGAGAGGAATGGGTTGGCAGATCACAACGAAATAGAAAACATCTCCACTTCTGGCCAGATGGTTCGAACCTTGATGATAATGTTGACCGAGTGCTCTCTACAGAACCCAGTCTTGATATAGCTCATAGACTACCATAAACCTACGTAACGATGAAGCCGAAATAATGGCAATAAGGGAAGTCGGTAGTGACCAACACGGTCGTTGTCACTCGGACATTCAGGCTCGGACAGTCACAGCCCTCGACTCAACGAGACGGCTCAGCAGTTTAACATACACCTCATATGAATACCTGGATATAGGGATATCCCGGGGAACTGCAACGCTGGTGCTAGGAAAGGGACAACATAGCTCGAAGAATTTGCATAAATTGATGCGCCACTGTCCACATGAAACCTTTGGCTTAGGCAAGAGGCAATTAGACAGTTCAATGGAAGGTGTTCTGAAATTGGCGCTTGTATGGTAGCTAGACAAATCTGGCCAATATACGATCTGAGAAGGTCAAAATGTCTCCTCGAATTAGAGATGAAAAAACTCTCTAATTTAATGTCAGGTCTGCCGCGTTTGAGTCCAATGACTTTTGCAGGAAATGTGATGATGACGGAAGAAGTGGAAATCATTAAGCACCTGCTTTGCTACTGTCCCTCATTAGAAAAACGACGTGTGGACGATATTCCGATATTCGTACTATTGATAACTATTTTTCGATGAGGGGCATCTGAGCCCGTGGTATCACTAGGGACCTACATTGGTCTATGTGAGCTGGCAAAGCTGGATGCCACCCTAACCTAAAACTAACTAGTAATCGATTGGCTTAAAATTTTGTATGCGGTAAAATTTTTTCTATCTCGGGCTACGTTCGATGATGGACCTTATAGGTCCAATCTTTCTGGTACTTCTCCCAGAAAGGCTTAAAAATAAGTGATGTACTGATTGTCTAAAAATGTCTATGCTATTTATGCGAATCTTCTGTAATAATGACACATAGTAATATATCCTTCCTTGCTACCACCTCGAAAAAGCTGGCGATGTTGTCGCACTCCTTTTGGTACATCCCACATAAAGGGACTATTTTTTACAACAAGTTAACATAAGTTATAAGATAACTTTAATAATAAAATATGCAAATAATTGATATATTGTGTAGTATAATGTTTTCACAGTAGCTATAGTCCAGGGGGCGTCATCGAAATGTTTCCATCGCTCTGGCTCTCACATATACATAGTAACATACTTAATGACTCATTTCCTGTAACTACATAAGTGTGAGAATTGGAAGAATTGTTCTCCTACTAAAGTTACTAGATTCCACATTCCTATGAAGTTGAAAGTTGATTAAATCCACTTCTTTAGCATTATCTTATTGTTTTTTGGTGAGATTGTCCAGATCACAACCATATCCTGATATAGTTAAAATGAAGCTAGTGTATCCGCTGTCCCCCTTCCACAGAAACAAAAAAACTGCAATTTCTTTTCCCATTATTATTCCAACAGCTGTATTTGCACTCGAGAAAAATAGAAAAGGAACGCAACTAAATGATTGACATAACAAATTTGATTATTATCCTAAAAAAGGATGAGACTAAATTGAGTTTAACACAAACAATTTGACGACAGCTTTGATGCAGACACTCACAAATTGACGGCTGCCTCTCCTCGACACTGGATGTTAGTGACACAGCTGTTGGTTGGATGTTGACTGTTGGCTAATGGCGACTGCATCCCATACAGCCATTGAATACAAACGAAGACATCGTGATGTTCCAATCCAAGAGGAGGAGTAGCAGGAGATGGCGGAGGATTGGAATGATTTCTTGTAACGTATGCCAATTTAAACTTGTCCGTCTGTCTGTCTGTCTGTGTTTATCTCGTTGCCATTCCACGAGCCATCACCGGCAGCAGCAGCTGAGTTGGCCCAATGTTGATGCTACCGTTTTGTTGTTTGGATAGTTTCGATTAAATTTAATAACCAAGAATGTGATGCCAATAAAAATGGATCGATCCGAGGAGAGATTCACTCTCTATCTCACAGACACACACTCACACAACACGTGCAGCATGAAGGCGGCGTATTTTTGTCGACTATAGCCATTTCCATAGGATATACGAGTACATAAATACAAAAACGGCAAACATCAAGTAGATGGAATAAAATGGAGGCTATATTTAAAGTTGTTTATACAGTTGGTTGTATGAACTTCCAACTATGATTTACTGGCAATAACAATGGCCCTGGAAAATGGTCGGCCAATGTGGCCATCTTATTTGAATAGCGTTGTAATGTATATACTAGACATGATTGGTCTTATTTATCTGTTCTCTATCTGAAGTACATTATGGGGTTTAATATTGTAATATAATATCATTTTTCTAGAATTCTCTCAAGAATGTTTTTACACAGTGGCAGCAAATTGTGATATATCTAAAGCAATTTTCACCAATTTAGATAGGAATCGTCCTTCAGTGAGTGGTAAAGTTATTGCCACATTTCGTAGTTATCGCAGCATAATTACGACCTTAACTTTGGTTATACGAATTCATCTGCAGACAAATGAGCAATGCTAAACCGATTTAGAAATTCTACAATATTTGTGCTAAGTTTAAGGTATAGTTAATAGTTGTGGTTTCCCAGCAAAATCTTGGTAAGTACCTGTCATTATTCCCTGCATTACCAAATAATGACATCTCATTATTCGCTGCATTACTTTCGGCTTATTAATAATGACTTACCAATAAGAACAGAAATAAGTGATTTTTGTTATCAAAATAATTTTGGCAAATTTTAATATAATGCAATTTTGGCTATATGTAGGTTATTATACAAGATTTATTTATATTTCAACATGTTTTTAAACAATACGTGCAGATTTGAATGAAAATACCAGAAATTCGAATCTGGCATAAGGAAATTATTTGTTTCGAGAAATATGCGCGACAATATGCAAAAAATCATTTTAAATGGCCATTTCTACATATCTACTGCTTATTTTATAACTTATTGGTAATGCATTATTCAAATACATAAAATCGAGCTACAAATAAGTACTTATTATGCTACTTTATTGTATGCTTTTGGGAAGTACTTTCCTCCAATGACATCCCCATGTTAAAATAATGAGAAAAGTGGCTAAATAATAAGTACTTACCATTATCGAACTTTGCTTACTCGTCGTATTATTTGGTAATGAGAAATTTTGCTGGGTTATGATAAAGTTAATACATACCTCCAGACCCAAATACCGGGAAATTTTGTACAGTACAATATTCAAATCTGTGACTATAGTTCAGTGAAAATTGAGGATATTTGTAATTTTCAAGATAGGTGAGTGAATAATAGTAATAGTAAGTGTCATATTTAAGCTTTGAGTATATGAAAACAAAAACTTCAAAAGCAGTTTTCGATAAAAATTTATAAGTCAGTTGCCCGTTTTATTTAGTCGGTAATCGTTATGATTAGATATTTTTCTGGCTCAAGACCAACCTTCTTCTATACAATGATGAATAGAAAGCACGTACTTTGACATGACAATATGTATTGCAAGATTTTATTGCGTGCCCACAGATTATATTATGTTTTCTGGAGGGTGACACCCGTTCTTAGTATTCTACATGGCTGAATTATATATACATATATATTATTATATATATATTGCACTGTGATTTAACAAAATTCTAGGACAATGTTTGGGGAAAATTAAAAAACGAATAATTTAGTAGTCTTCAATTCAATTTCAATTCCATTTATTCAATTCAGTCAGTTTAGTTTTAATGTTTATTTATAGGTTTATTCAGTGCTAAAAAGATTTGTTGTTAATTTTTTTTTGTCAATATTTTGTTTATTTAAATTATAAATTTTTATCCGAATTTTTTAAATATTTGAGTAGTTTCAATTCCTCCTTATTTATAGATAGTTTTTATTTTTTATGTCTAAATGTTGTAGCCTATTTAACCATATATGGCCATAAGGCTTGGTTATATTTTTGAATTAAATAAATAAAAAAAAAAAAAATAAAAAATGCAGATATCTTGGTACTCTACTCACTTGCGGTACTTCAGCTCAGCCCCTGTATGGTATAGAGCAGGCCTTCCCCTCCCCCTTGGAACTGGTCCGTAGTGATCTACCAGGGGAGACGTGAGTATGTATATTTAAGTGAGTATATATATTTATATTTTTTGTGGATGTTATATTTGAAATATTTTAATTGGTAATTTTTATGGTGATTTTGACTTTTGAAAATGTCGGAAATGGCTTGAGAAGTTCTTACGAAGAAGTAAAGAATTAATCGATTCCAAAGCAATTTTAGACAAAACAAAGGATTTCTTTCTTTTTTTAAATTTTCATCAATCTTTTTTTAAGTTGTATTTTTATTTAACTTCTTATTTTCCCATGGATTTTGCAATTTTATCAACAATTTCATACAAATAGCAATTTTATTTAAATTTCAATATTACTAGAAATGCAATATTATTTTAGGTCTTTCAAAATTGAAAGATTTTCGATGAAATATGATTCTATTGAAAATTTCAAAGATATTGCAATTTTATTTGAAATTTCGTATACATTTAAATTTTATTGAAAATATGTATTATAGAAATCGTACTTTTATTGAAAATTTCATAGAAGCGCAATTTTATTGAAAATTTCCCAGAAATTGCAATTTTATTGAAAATTTCATAGAAACGCAATTTTATTGTTACGTCTTTCAAAATTGACAAATTTTCTATTAAATTTGATTTTATTGAAAAATTCATAAATATTGCAATTTTATTGGAAATTTCGTTGAAATTTCAATTTTATTAAAAATATCATAGAAATTATAATTTATTGGAAATTTCTTAGAAATTTTAATTTTATTGTATAAATCATAGATTTTGCAATTTAACTGAAAATGGTATTAAAAAATAAATTTTAAAGAAAATTTCATAGAAATTGCAATTTTATTGAAAATTTCATAAAAATCCAAATTTTTTCGAAAAAATTGCATAGAAATCTTAATTTTATTATTTTTTCTTGAAAATATCATAGAATTTCCAATTTTATTAAAAATTGCACAGAAATTGCAATTTTATTGAAAATTTCATAAAAATGCAATTTTAATATTACGTCTTTTAAAATTGCCTGATTTTCGATCAACTGGAAATTTCAATTTTATTGAAAATATCATAGAAATTGTAATTTTATTGGAAATTTCGTAAAAATTTCAATTTTATTGACAAACAATTTCATTGAAATTCAATTTTGTTGAAAATGTCGTAGAAATTGCAATTTTATTGACAATTTCATGGAAATTGTAATTTTTATTGAAAATGTCATAGAAATTGCATTTTATTAAAAAATTCATGAAAATTGCAATTTTATTGAAAATTTCATAGATTTGCTGAAAATTACATAGAAATGCAGTTTTATTGAAAATTTCACAGACATTACGATTGTATTGAATATTTCATAAATATTGCAATTTTATTGAAAATATCATAAAAATTTTAATTTTATTGAAAGTTTTGTATAAATTGTAATTTTATTGAAAAGTTCATTGAAATGGCAATTTTATTGAATATACATATGTATAATAAAAATTTAAATTTTATAGAAATTTTAATTTTATTGAAAATGCCATAGAAATTTTAATTTTATTGAACATTTTATAGAAATTGTAATTTTATTGAAAATGCCATAAAATTGAAATTTCATAGAAATTGCAATTTTATTGAATATTTCATAGAAATTGTAATTTTATTGAAAGTATCATAGAAATTGCAATTTTATTGAAAATTTCATGGAAATTCATGTAATTTTATTGAAAATTTCATAGAAAGTGCAATTTTATTGAAAATGTTATAAAAAATGCAATTCTATGAAAATTTCATAGAGATTGCAATTTTATTGAAAATTTAGAAACTGAAACATGAAAATTGCAATTTTATTAAAAATTTCATAAAAAAATCAATTTTGTTATTATGTTTTTAAAATTGCCGGAATTGTATGTTTCGAGAAAATCGTACCTAAGTTAATATTTTCTTGCAAATTTCTTCAAAATATAATTTTATAAAAGATTTACCAGAAATCGAATTTTTAAAGAAAATGTTGTCAAATCATTGAAAATTTTATAGAAATTGAAATTTTTTGCAAATATTGAAATTGAATTTGTATTGAAAATATCAGAAATTGCAATTTTATTATTATGTCTTTCAATATTTACGAAATTGTATGTTTCGAAAAAATCTGCTTAATTAATATTTTCTTGCAAATTTCTTCAAAATATAATTTATACAAAATTTATCAGAAATCTAATTTTTACTGAAAAAGTTGTCAAAATTTGTATTTTTAAAAATTTTAAATTTTTAACAAAAATTTCTTTGAAATTGCATTTATGTATAAAACTTCTTTAATATTGCATTTGTGTAGAAAATATCGTTAACATTTAATTTCTTAGAAACTTTGTGGTAAATACATTTTTATTGAAAATTTAATTTTTTTGTGGAAATTACATTTTTATAGAAAGCTTCAGCCAGATTAAATTTGTAAACATTAATTTTTAAAATTTCGTTGAAACTTTCACTTTTTCGAAAAATTTTTTTTGTTGATTTTTGCATATTTCTATACAGTTTCTTCTAAATTTAAGTTTTCTTTAAATTTTTTGGAAATTTACTTTTTCCAAAAAATTTTCTTTTTTAGGTCATCTTTCTTAAAGCGACTCATCCATCTCTAATTCCTTCAGTGGCCGTTAATACGCTCATCGACCTTTGAAATTAAAAAAAAATCTATTTTAACAATTTTTTCACATAAATCTTTTTCAAAATTGCATTTCTGTAGAAAATTTCGTCACAATTTATTTTTGTAAAAATATTGTCGAAAATAAATTTTTATTGAAAATTTCGTTTTTTATGGAAGGCACATTTATAGCAAATTTCAACTAAATTAAACTTTTATACATTTCTGTTTTACATTTCGTTGAAAATTTAATTTTTTCGAAAAAAATTTATTGAAATTTTCATGGAAATTACAATTTTATGAAAAATTTCATGGAAATTGCAATTTTATTGAAAATGTCATAGAAATAGCAATTTTATTGAAAATTACATGGAAATGCAGTTTTATGGAAAATTTCATAGATTTATTGAAAATTACATGGAAATGCAGATTTATTGAAAATTTCACAGACATTACGATTTTATTTTATTTCATAGATATTGCATTTTTATTGAAAATATTATAGAAATTGCAATTTTATTGAAAATGCCATAGAAATTTAAATTTTATTGAAAAGTTCATTGAAATTTCATTTTTATTGAATATATTATAGAAATTTAAATTTTATAGAAAATTTAGAGATATTGTAATTTTATTGAAAATGCCATAGAATTTGAAATTTTATTGAAAATTTTATAGAAAATTGCAATTTTTTGAAAATTTTATAGAAAAATGCAATTTTATTGAAAATTTCATAGAAAATTGCTGTTTTATTTAAAATTTCATAGAAATTGTAATTTGTTGAAATTTTCATTTTATTAAAAAATTTCATTTTATTGAAAATTTCATAGAAATTACAATTTCTTAAAAATGTCATAGAAATTTCTATTTTATTAAAAATATCGTAGAAATTGCAATTTTATTGAAAGTATCATAGAAATTGCGATTTTATTGAAAGTATAATAGAAATTGCAATTTTATTGAAAATTTAATGGAAATTGTTATTATTCAGTCAGAATTTATTTGGTTCGAGACCATATGTTTCAGCTACTTTCTGTCTATTGCAAAAAAGTAATAGAAACAAATACAAAAATTGGTATAGAGTTTTAATGGTATTCATGCTAATACTGTATTTTAGACAACTTTTGACAAATAATGATGCAAAATGTTCCAAAATTCTGTTCTTTTCTGTCACATAAAGTACCTTTGTATTTCTACTAAAGTGAGGATATATTTTAGTACTGCAAAGCTCGACTTGTTTTTTTTTTGTGGTTTAATTCCACAGTGTGGGCTATAGAAAACGCCAACGTTGTAAATCTGCCATATATCAATGACCATTGTCTTCGTATGCGTAATTTGAATAAACATTCATTTAGATGGATATTAATTTGTATACGTACTTATGTACATATGTACTATATACACATAAGCATGTGTGTTTGTGAATAAGTGTCTGTAAATCGAGTCAAATGTACTGCACTCATACTGATGCCATAAATTTTCGATGGAGGATGCGTATTTCATTGTTTGATGGGTTTGCTATGGATGCAAATGCTCGTTCATTTATTGCCAAATTGAGTGAAACATGGCTGCAGCATGGAAGCTACATGGGAGCTCCTTACGAAATTGGGGCCAAAAATACAATTACTCCACATACTCGTTGCCCAGACAAGACATGGTGCCAGTTGAGCTCAAAGAGACAATTGTTCAAAGTCAATATTTGGAGTGATTTGATATCCTCGTTAGTTGACTAATGGCAATGGCCCACGCACGAGGCTTATTGTGCTGGCATTTGGATAAATGCATAAAATGGATTTTATGGAAAAGCTTTGGTAGCTTTGGTCTAAGTTATGCGTAGTATGCTTTGCAATTTTTTAATGTCTTTCTTCTGAAAATCCTTTATACGGAAAATTGGAAATAAATTTCTAATTGTCCATTTTGTTTTTGTATCTTTACAAACGGGTTTTGCTACACTCATATCTCTGTAAGAAATTTAATTGGATTTTCATTCGATTTAGGAATACATTTTGTTTTTCAAATCGGATCATTAGCTTAAAAATACAACGTAGATGAATGAAGTGCGAGAAGGGTTTATTTGCAAATACTTTTACAGAACAGTTTTATTTTCTTCTCCTCCAAAGCATCACAAATATGAAATGGCCCATTGACAAGTCGCTTGAAGAGTGAAAAGAAAATATTTTCATTATATATAACTTAAGAGGACTTATGGCCCTATGCTCCACATTGGAACGAGGGGAATAAATATGTATATACGAGTATACAGGGTGGCTGATATGTAATGCAACAAAGTAAAGCGCTATATTTTTTTTTAAATTTTATTGTTCAAAAGCTAAAAATGTCGGAAATAACATAAAATTTTAGAAACAGTTTAGATTTGTTCGAAATGGCCACCTTTGGCACGAATTATGGCCTTCAAACGGCCGACAAAGCCATCACACGCTGCACGAAAGTGGCTCTGCGGTATTTTGGCCAATTCCCGGCGAAGCACCGTCTTGAGATGATCGATACTTTGGTATTTTTTAGTGCGAACCTTACTCTCTAAAATGCCCCAGGCGCAAAAGTCCAACGGATTGAGATCCGGAGATCTTGGTGGCCATTGTGCGGTAGAAATGAAGCGAGGAACCTCCTTTTTAAGCCATTCTTGGTTGACGCGTGCTGAGTGCGATGGTGCTGAGTCCTGTTGGAATGTCCATGGTCTGCGGCCAAAATGTTTGTCTGCCCAGGGCTTCAATACTGTCTTTAGGACATTTTCCCGATAATATTCGGCATTTATTTTGACCCCATGGTCGATGAATACGAGCGGGGAGCGACCAGCGGCCGTTACGGCGGCCCACACCATTACCATCGGCGGCGCTTGAGTTCTGGTGGCCAATCGAAGGTGTATATTTTCAGCTGACCTCTTTGGCAAGTAAACCCTATCATTTTGTTTGTTCACAAACTGCTCAATTTGGAATGGCTTCTCATCGGAGAAAACCAAATTCGGTAACTGGCCATTTTCGTGCAAGCGAAGCAACTCCTTGGCTCTTTCCAGTCTAACTTTTGTGCATCGGTGAGCTCTTGCACTTTTTGGAACTTCAATGGCTTTAGTCCAAGCTCATTTTTTAATATGTGTTGTATCCGTTCTCGCGATATGTTCAGCTCACGAGCAATTTTTCTACCACTGCGGCGTGGATTTCGATCAAATCAGGCCTTCACTTTTCGGATCATTTCTGGTGTTGTTACCGTTTTTTTCGTCCACTTTTTGGACGCGATGCAACTCTGCCAGTGTCACGGTAACGAGCAATGGTACGAGAAACAAAAGATTTATTCACATTTAAATGCTGGAGGGCTCTAACGATAGCCACTTGTGTGTTTCCACCCAAATATAAAGCAATCACACTATCACGCTTGAATTCCATCACGAATAACTTTTTTCTAAATGCAATAGATCAAAATGCTTTTGTAAGCTTGTAAACAATAAAATGAACTGTCACTGAAATAAATCTGTCAGCTATCAGACTAGCGGTTTAGAAATGATAGCAACCTGAAGTTGGTTGCAATACATATCAGCCACCCTGTATATAAAAAGAGAAGTTAAAGACAGATTAAATGTGTGTTACTCTTTAGCCCCATTTTTACTCATTAAAATGGCGCATAGAACAACGTAGCATTAAGTGGACGATTTGGGGCTATAATAAGTTGTCTGAGTATAATTGCATTCTGTACTTTGGTTCCAAAAATCCATATATAGACATAAATCCTAACATACGGACATTGCTAATCCGATTCAGAAAGTTATTTTAAAACCCATCGAATAATAAACAATAGATAAATTGTTTATATCGATACCTCCATTCTAAAACATGCTAAGTCGACTTAGCATAGTTTTAGGGAGATTACATTTTTAATTTATAAATATTCCATATTATATTCGGTCAAAATTTGGTGTTCATCAGTCAACCCAATCAAAAGTTTTTCACAAAACAGTACAGGTCATCCGATTTTCATTGTAAAGGAATTCCACACAAATTTAAAAATTTCTTCAAACTTTGATCGCCTCTCCTGAAAAACTACCTTTTTGCACTTAGCGTAGCTTAGAATGGAGGTATCGATATATCTATTCTTCTTTGGGGCGTTTCAAATAATTCTACAAAATAATAATACGCCGTACCACAGGGCTTCCCAAAAATTTCAACTATGGAATCATAAAACATTTCCCGCAAAAATTGTATTTTTTTCTTTAATATGATTAGTAAGAATTTTGTTTGGTATTGATTTTTTCTATAAAATCTTCTCTAGAAAATATTTCAAAATTGCTGTTGTCTAGATTTTTGTATGAAAATTACATTTTTATAAAAAAAAATGGCGGATGTTGAATTTTTCTACAAAAATGGGTTGAAATTGCATACATTATTCTCCCAAAATTTCACTGAAATTTGTACAAAAGCTCATCAAAAATTGTTCTAGAAAATGTCTTCGAAATTACATTTTTCTAAAGAAAATCATTAAAATGTACATTTATGTAGAAAATTTCGTAGAAATTTAGTTTTCTTTTGAAATTTATTGCATTTCTCTAATAAATAACATTCAAATTTAAATGTTCTAGAAAATTCCCTGGAAACTGAATTTCTTTAGATTTATATTTGTAATTTGCATTTCTCTAAAAATTTTCTTAAAATTGCTTTTCTCTATGAAATGTTCTTGAACATGATTTTTTTTTTGAAATTTCGCCAAAATTGCATTTTGTTGACATTAATTTTTTTAAAAAATATTCGATGAAAATGAATTTATATTGAAATTGAATTTTTCTAAAAATTTCTTTTAAATTTAATTTTTCTTCAAAATTACACATTACTACAAAATTTGTTTGAAATTTAATTTTTTTAAAAAAAATGGCTGAAATTTGAATTATTTTTCGTTTTTATGTACAAAGTTTCGCTGAAATTTCATTTGTTTAGAAAATTTCTTTAAAATTGCATTTCCCTTGAAAATTTCGTTTATTTTTCTTTCAAACTGTCATCAAAAATTTTGTTTTTCTAGAAAATTTGGTTGAATGTAGAAAATTTCATTCGAAATTAATCGAGTTTGTCTTAAATGTAACGTTCGAATTTAAAACAAATATTCGTTGAAATTGCATTTCTCTATACCTTTTTGTTATTTCTCTATAAATATTTTAAAATTGCTTTTCTCAAAAAAATTTCTTGAAATTAATTTTCTTCGAAAATTTTGTTTAAATAAAATGTTTAGAAAATATTATTATAAATTGCACTTCTGCTGATGTTCCATTTTCCTACAAAATTTCTTAAAAATTCAATTTTTCTACAAAATTTCGTTGAAATTCCAATTTTCTACAAAAAATTAAATTTTTCTTAGAATTTAAGTTTTCTAGATTTTTTTTAGCTAAATTTTTCTACAAAATTTCGCTAAAATTTAAATTTTCTACAATATTTGGTTAAAATTGTTGCATTTGTTTCCAAAAATTGGATGGAATTTAATTTTTTTTCTAAAAAGTTTGGTTGAATTATTATAATATTTTTAATTAATCACAAATTTTTCTAGAAATTTTTCGAAAATTTCCACGAAATTTCATATTTCTACTAACTCTCTAAATTTTTTGTAGTAAATTTTGTTTTAATAAAATGTTTAGAAATATTATTTTAAATTGCACTTCTGCTTATGTTCCATTTTTCTGCAAAATTTCTTTGAAATTCCAATTTTCTACAAAAAATTTAATTTTTCTAGATTTTTTAAGCTAAATTTTTCTACAAAATTTCGCTGAAATTTAAATTTTCTACAAAATTTGGTCCAAAAATTTGATGAAATTTAATTTTTTTTTTAAAAAATTTGGTTGAATTATTATAATATTTTTAATTAATCACATATTATTCTAGAAATTTTTCGAAAATTTCCACGAAATTTCATATTTCTACTAACTCTTTAAATTTAGAATGAAATTTATTGCATATCTCTAAATAAAATACGTTCGGATTTTTATGTTCTAAAAAAAATTCGTCGGAATTGCATTTGTTGTAAAATTTTGTTAACATTTCTCTATAAATATTCTTAAAATTGTTTTTCTCTATAAAACTTTTTTGAAAGTGATTTGTTGCATTTATTCGTGAATTTTGGTAAAATTTAATTTTTGTCAAATATTCGTTGCATTTCCGTTGAAATTTCATTTCTGTAGAAATTTAATTTCTCCAAAAAAAAAATTAAAATTTCATTTTCTAAGAAAATTTAATTTTCTATAAATTTTTTAATATTTGGAAATTAAATTATTCTTAGAATTGTTTTTATACCCTCACTTTAGTGTGACGAGGGTATATATCATTTGCTACGGAAAAAAGTGTAACACGTCGAAGGAGTGACCTAAGACCCCAAGTATGTTCGGAGGAAATCCGTTTTGGGTCATTTTAGTCGAATGAGCAATGTCCGTCCGTCTGTCTGTCTGTCTGTCTGCTGGCTGGTGCGCACGATAACTCTCGAAAGGAGTAACCGATTGACCTCCAATTTGGTATGTGGTAATATTTTTTCCTATCTCCGGGTAAGTTCGAAGATGGGCCATATTGGACCAATCCTTCTAGTACCTCCCCCACAAAGGGTTAAAATGTTGTGAAAAATTGATTCTTTAATAACTGCTATACTACTTATTCGAATCTTTTGAAATTCCACACATAGTATTAGCTTATTAGTCGTTATCAACTCGAGAAAAATGGGCTAAGTCGCCACGTCCCTTTTGGTACCTCCCACACAAATGCACCATTTTGCACCAAAAGTTAACAGCTTATAACATTAAAACCAGTGTATAAAAATACTTGAAATTTTGTACAGTGTAATGTTTTTATAGTGTCTATAGCCCTGTGAAAATGGTCGTTATTGCCACGCCCCTCTTTGTACCTCCCACACAAAATGCCCAAATCATACCACAATTTAATGTCTCATAACGTTTATACCAGTGCACATAAATGCTTATAAGTCGGCACAGTGCAATGAATTTAAAGTATCTAATGTTCAGCAAAAAAAAGGTGTATTTGATAAACCCCTTCTGGTACCTCCCACACAAATTGACAGAATAATTCGAGTAATATTCAATATTACATTACTCACAAAGTGAGGGTATACATTAGTCGGTTTACCCGACTGAAACTTTCTTACTTGTTTTCTATGAAATTTCTAGTGACTTTTTTCGAAAAATTCGCCAAAATTTTAGATATTGAAATTTTATTTCTGCAAAATATTCCTTGGAACTGCATTTCTGTTGAAACGACTTTTTTCTAAGAATTTTTTTTGGAATTTCTATTGAAATTTCATTTCTGTTGAAATTGCATTTCTGTTGAATTTAATTTGTCCAAAAAAAATTAAATTTCATTTTCTAAAAAAATAAAATTTTCTATAAAATTTTGAATTTTTTGAAATTTAATTTTTCTAAAAAATTAATTAAAATTTAGCATTTTTTGTTTTCTAGAAAATTTCCTCCACATTAAATTATTCTTAGAATTGTTTTTCTCTATAAAATTTCTTGAAAGTGACTTTTCGAAAATTTCGCCAAAATTATAGATATCTTGAAATTGTATTTTTGTAAAATATTAGTTCAAACGGTTTTTTTCTAAAAAAAATTCTTTGAATTTTCTTTTTCTAAAAATTTCTGTTGAAATTTCATTTTTCCAAAAAAATTTTACATTTAATTTTCTAAGAAAATTGAATTTTCTATAAAATTTTGAATATTTGGAAATTTAATTTTTCTTAAAAATTTCTCTAAAAAATAACATTTTCTAGAAAATTTCCTCGAAATTAAATTATTCTTAGAATTTTTTTTCTATACAATTTCTTGAAAGTGACTTTTTTTCGAAAAATTCGCCAAAATTGTAGTTATATTGAAATTGTATTTTTGTAAAATATTCGTTGAAACTGCATTTCTGTTGAAACGGCTTTTTTTCTAAAAAAAAATCCTTTGAAATTCCATTTTTCTAGAAATTACTGTCGAAATTAAATTTTTCCAAAAAAAAAATTTTTAAATTCATTTTCTAAGAAAATTTAATTTTCTATAAAATTTTTAATTTTTGGAAATTTAATTGTTCTAAAAGATTTATTAAAATTTTGCATTTTTTTTAAATATTAATTCTAAAATTTTTTTTGTTGAAATATGCATTTTTTGCTTGAAAAATTTCGTCAAACATTGTTCTAGAAAATTTCTTCCAAATTAAATCTTTTTATAAAATGTCATTAAAAATTGCATTTATGTAGAAAATTTCGTTTAAAATTTATTACATTTCTCTAAAAAATAACATTCCAATTTAAATGTTCAACAACAAATTTCGTTGAAATTGCATTTTCTTTATACAATTTTGTTAAAATTTGCATTTCTCTGCAAATATTTTTATAATAGTTTTTCTCTATAAAATTGCTTGAAAGTGATTTTTTCGAAAATTTTGCCAATATTGTATTTGTTTTTGAATTTTTTTTTACATTATATTTTTTATTTTATTTTTTTTACATATAAAGTAATCGTTGAAATTGCAATTCAGTTTAAATTTATTTTTTTACAAAATTTCTTTAAAAATAAATATTTCTAGAAAGTTGCACGTTTCTACAAAATTTGGTTAAAATTTAATTTTTTCTAAAAAAATTTTTTGTAATGTGCATTTTTTCTGTTCAAAATCTCATCAAAAATTGTTCTAGAAAGTGTTCTTGTTGCATTTGTTTCCAAAAATTGGATGGAATTTAATTTTTTTTCCAAAAAATTTGGTTGAATTATTATAATATTTTTAATTAATCACAAATTTTTCTAGAAATTTTTCGAAAATTTCCACGAAATTTCATATTTCTACTAACTCTCTAAATTTTTTGTAGTAAATTTTGTTTTAATAAAATGTTTAGAAATATTATTTTAAATTGCACTTCTGCTTATGTTCCATTTTTCTACAAAATTTCTTTGAAATTCCAATTTTCTACAAAAAATTTAATTTTTCTAGATTTTTTAAGCTAAATTTTTCTACAAAATTTCGCTAAAATTTAAATTTTCTACAAAATTTGGTCCAAAAATTTGATGAAATTTAATTTTTTTTATAAAAAATTTGGTTGAATTATTATAATATTTTTAATTAATCACAAATTATTCTAGAAATTTTTCGAAAATTTCCACGAAATTTCATATTTCTACTAACTCTTTAAATTTAGAATGAAATTTATTGCATATCTCTAAATAAAATACGTTCGGATTTTTATGTTCTAAAAAAAATTCGTCGGAATTGCATTTGTTGTAAAATTTTGTTAACATTTCTCTATAAATATTCTTAAAATTGTTTTTCTCTATAAAACTTTTTGAAAGTGATTTGTTGCATTTATTCGTGAATTTTGGTAAAATTTAATTTTTGTCAAATATTCGTTGCATTTCCGTTGAAATTTCATTTCTGTAGAAATTTAATTTCTCCAAAAAAAAATTAAAATTTCATTTTCTAAGAATATTTAATTTTCTATAAATTTTTTAATATTTGGAAATTAAATTATTCTTAGAATTGTTTTTTTCTATGAAATTTCTAGTGACTTTTTTCGAAAAATTCGCCAAAATTTTAGATATTGAAATTTTATTTCTGCAAAATATTCCTTGGAACTGCATTTCTGTTGAAACGACTTTTTTCTAAGAATTTTTTTTGGAATTTCTATTGAAATTTCATTTCTGTTGAAATTTCATTTCTGTTGAATTTAATTTGTCCAAAAAAAATTAAATTTCATTTTCTAAAAAAATAAAATTTTCTATAAAATTTTGAATTTTTTGAAATTTCATTTTTCTAAAAATTAATTAAAATTTAGCATTTTTTGTTTTCTAGAAAATTTCCTCGACATTAAATTATTCTTAGAATTGTTTTTCTCTATAAAATTTCTTGAAAGTGACTTCGAAAATTTCGCCAAAATTATAGATATCTTGAAATTGTATTTTTGTAAAATATTAGTTCAAACGGTTTTTTTCTAAAAAAATTCTTTGAATTTTCTTTTTTCTAAAAATTTCTGCTGAAATTTCATTTTTCCAAAAAAGTTTTACATTTAATTTTCTAAGAAAATTGAATTTTCTTTTTCTTAAAAATTTCTCTAAAAAATAACATTTTCTAGAAAATTTCCTCGAAATTAAATTATTCTTAGAATTTTTTTTCTATACAATTTCTTGAAAGTGACTTTTTTTTCGAAAAATTCGCCAAAATTGTAGTTATATTGAAATTGTATTTTTGTAAAATATTCGTTGAAACTGCATTTCTGTTGAAACGGCTTTTTTTCTAAAAAAAATCCTTTGAAATTCCATTTTTCTAGAAATTACTGTCGAAATTAAATTTTTCCAAAAAAAAAATTTTAAATTTCATTTTCTAAGAAAATTTAATTTTCTATAAAATTTTTAATTTTTGGAAATTTAATTGTTCTAAAAGATTTATTAAAATTTTGCATTTTTTTTAAATATTAATTCTAAAATTTTTTTTGTTGAAATATGCATTTTTTGCTTGAAAAATTTCATCAAACACTGTTCTAGAAAATTTCTTCGAAATTAAATCTTTTTATAAAATGTCATTAAAAATTGCATTTATGTAGAAAATTTCGTTTAAAACTTATTACATTTCTCTAAAAAATAACATTCCAATTTAAATGTTCAACAACAAATTTCGTTGAAATTGCATTTTCTTTATAAAATTTTGTTAAAATTTGCATTTCTCTGCAAATATTTTTATAATAGTTTTTCTCTATAAAATTGCTTGAAAGTGATTTTTTCGAAAATTTTGCCAATATTGTATTTGTTCTTGAAATTTTTTTTACATTATATTTTTGTAAAGTATTCGTTGAAATTGCAATTCAGTTTAAATTTATTTTTTTTACAAAATTTCTTTAAAAATAAATATTTCTAGAAAGTTGCATGTTTCTACAAAATTTGGTAAAATTTAATTTTTTCTAAAAAAATTTTTTGTAATGTGCATTTTTTGTGTTCAAAATCTCATCAAAAATTGTTCTAGAAAGTGTCTTCGAAATTAAATTTTTCAAAAAAAATCATTAAAATTTACATTTATATACAAAATTTCGTTGAAATTGCGTTTTTTACCTTTTTTTAAATTAGCATTTCTCTGAAAATTTTCTTTTCTCTTCAAAATATTCCACAATTTGGCCAAAATTGAATTTTGTATAGAAAATTTTGTTGAAAGAAAATTTTTATAAAATATTCGTTGGAATTTCATTTTTCTACAAAATTTCTTTTAGATCCGATGTTTCTACAAAATGACATGTTTCTAAAAAATTTGTTTGACAATAAATTTTTCTAAAAAGATTTGTTTGAAATTTGCATTTTTGTTTTGTTTTCTTTTTTTTGTCCAAAATTTCATCAAAATTCGTTCTAGAAAATGTCTTCGAAATGTTTCCACAAAATTGAATTACGTTTGCAATACTTTGCGCTTCTCTAAAAAATACTTTAAAATTTAATTCTCTTAACATTTTTTTTTTCAAATAAAATATTTCTGGAAATTTTCAATTTTATAGAAAATTACATAATAATTTAATTTTTCTATAACATTTATTTGATATTGAATTTTTCTAAAAAATTTATATTTTTCCAAACGGTTGAGCCGAAATAGCATTTATCTAAAAAATTTTTTTGAAACAATTTGTTTTTACAAAATGTTGTTGAAATTTTTGTTTTTCACCAAACTAGGTTGAGTATTCATTTTTCTAAAGAATTTAGTTGAATATGTATTTTTTAAAAAATAACATTTTCTAGAAAATTTCCTCGAAATTAAATTATTCTTAGAATTTTTTTTCTATACAATTTCTTGAAAGTGACTTTTTTTCGAAAAATTCGCCAAAATTGTAGTTATATTGAAATTGTATTTTTGTAAAATATTCGTTGAAACTGCATTTCTGTTGAAACGGCTTTTTTTCTAAAAAAAATCCTTTGAAATTCCATTTTTCTAGAAATTACTGTCGAAATTAAATTTTTCCAAAAAAAAAATTTTAAATTTCATTTTCTAAGAAAATTTAATTTTCTATAAAATTTTTAATTTTTGGAAATTTAATTGTTCTAAAAGATTTATTAAAATTTTGCATTTTTTTTAAATATTAATTCTAAAATTTTTTTTGTTGAAATATGCATTTTTTGCTTGAAAAATTTCATCAAACACTGTTCTAGAAAATTTCTTCGAAATTAAATCTTTTTATAAAATGTCATTAAAAATTGCATTTATGTAGAAAATTTCGTTTAAAACTTATTACATTTCTCTAAAAAATAACATTCCAATTTAAATGTTCAACAACAAATTTCGTTGAAATTGCATTTTCTTTATAAAATTTTGTTAAAATTTGCATTTCTCTGCAAATATTTTTATAATAGTTTTTCTCTATAAAATTGCTTGAAAGTGATTTTTTCGAAAATTTTGCCAATATTGTATTTGTTCTTGAAATTTTTTTTACATTATATTTTTGTAAAGTATTCGTTGAAATTGCAATTCAGTTTAAATTTATTTTTTTTACAAAATTTCTTTAAAAATAAATATTTCTAGAAAGTTGCATGTTTCTACAAAATTTGGTTAAAATTTAATTTTTTGTAAAAAAATTTTTTGTAATGTGCATTTTTTGTGTTCAAAATCTCATCAAAAATTGTTCTAGAAAGTGTCTTCGAAATTAAATTTTTCAAAAAAAATCATTAAAATTTACATTTATATACAAAATTTCGTTGAAATTGCGTTTTTTACCTTTTTTTAAATTAGCATTTCTCTGAAAATTTTCTTTTCTCTTCAAAATATTCCACAATTTGGCCAAAATTGAATTTTGTATAGAAAATTTTGTTGAAAGAAAATTTTTATAAAATATTCGTTGGAATTTCATTTTTCTACAAAATTTCTTTTAGATCCGATGTTTCTACAAAATGACATGTTTCTAAAAAATTTGTTTGACAATAAATTTTTCTAAAAAGATTTGTTTGAAATTTGCATTTTTGTTTTGTTTTCTTTTTTTTGTACAAAATTTCATCAAAATTCGTTCTAGAAAATGTCTTCGAAATGTTTCCACAAAATTGAATTACGTTTGCAATACTTTGCGCTTCTCTAAAAAATACTTTAAAATTTAATTCTCTTAAAAATTTTTTTTTCAAATAAAATATTTCTGGAAATTTTCAATTTTATAGAAAATTACATAATAATTTAATTTTTCTATAACATTTATTTGATATTGAATTTTTCTAAAAAATTTATATTTTTCCAAACGGTTGAGCCGAAATAGCATTTATCTAAAAAATTTTTTTGAAACAATTTGTTTTTACAAAATGTTGTTGAAATTTTTGTTTTTCACCAAACTAGGTTGAGTATTCATTTTTCTAAAGAATTTAGTTGAATATGTATTTTTTAAAAAATAACATTTTCTAGAAAATTTCCTCGAAATTAAATTATTCTTAGAATTTTTTTTCTATACAATTTCTTGAAAGTGACTTTTTTTCGAAAAATTCGCCAAAATTGTAGTTATATTGAAATTGTATTTTTGTAAAATATTCGTTGAAACTGCATTTCTGTTGAAACGGCTTTTTTTCTAAAAAAAATCCTTTGAAATTCCATTTTTCTAGAAATTACTGTCGAAATTAAATTTTTCCAAAAAAAAAAATTTTAAATTTCATTTTCTAAGAAAATTTAATTTTCTATAAAATTTTTAATTTTTGGAAATTTAATTGTTCTAAAAGATTTATTAAAATTTTGCATTTTTTTTAAATATTAATTCTAAAATTTTTTTTGTTGAAATATGCATTTTTTGCTTGAAAAATTTCATCAAACACTGTTCTAGAAAATTTCTTCGAAATTAAATCTTTTTATAAAATGTCATTAAAAATTGCATTTATGTAGAAAATTTCGTTTAAAATTTATTACATTTCTCTAAAAAATAACATTCCAATTTAAATGTTCAACAACAAATTTCGTTGAAATTGCATTTTCTTTATAAAATTTTGTTAAAATTTGCATTTCTCTGCAAATATTTTTATAATAGTTTTTCTCTATAAAATTGCTTGAAAGTGATTTTTTCGAAAATTTTGCCAATATTGTATTTGTTCTTGAAATTTTTTTTACATTATATTTTTGTAAAGTATTCGTTGAAATTGCAATTCAGTTTAAATTTATTTTTTTTACAAAATTTCTTTAAAAATAAATATTTCTAGAAAGTTGCATGTTTCTACAAAATTTGGTTAAAATTTAATTTTTTGTAAAAAAATTTTTTGTAATGTGCATTTTTTGTGTTCAAAATCTCATCAAAAATTGTTCTAGAAAGTGTCTTCGAAATTAAATTTTTCAAAAAAAATCATTAAAATTTACATTTATATACAAAATTTCGTTGAAATTGCGTTTTTTACCTTTTTTTAAATTAGCATTTCTCTGAAAATTTTCTTTTCTCTTCAAAATATTCCACAATTTGGCCAAAATTGAATTTTGTCTAGAAAATTTTGTTGAAAGAAAATTTTTATAAAATATTCGTTGGAATTTCATTTTTCTACAAAATTTCTTTTAGATCCGATGTTTCTACAAAATGACATGTTTCTATAAAATTTGTTTGACAATAAATTTTTCTAAAAAGATTTGTTTGAAATTTGCATTTTTGTTTTCTTTTCTTTTTTTTTGTACAAAATTTCATCAAAATTCGTTCTAGAAAATGTCTTCGAAATGTTTCCACAAAATTGAATTACGTTTGCAATACTTTGCGCTTCTCTAAAAAATACTTTAAAATTTAATTCTCTTAAATTTTTTTTTTTCAAATAAAACATATTTCTGGAAAATTTTAATGATCGGAAGTAAAGTACAACTTCTATAGCGCTTTGATACCAAATCAGGAGGAACATATGTACGGATGTTATATATAAATCTGAACCAATTTTCCCTGAATACTCATACTCATTCATGTAAAAAGACATCTTTCTGTCGAATTTCGTACTGATCGGATATAAAATACAATCTCTACAGCGCTTACATGTCGAATCGGGGGTAACATATATATGGGGCTATATCTAAATCTGAACGGATTTTCTCCGAATTTCGCAGTATTTCTTCATGTAGAAGGAAACCTCTTTTTGCCGAAATTCGCACTGATCGGATATAAAATAAAATTTTTACAGCGCTTACATGTGAAATCGGGGGTAACGTTTATATGGGGGCTATATCTAAATCTGAACCGATTTCTTCCAAATTTAACAGTGTTCATTCAAATAATAGGAAACCTCTTTCTGCCGAATTTCATACTGATCGGATATAAAATAACATTTTTACAGCGCTTACACTTCAAATCGGGGGTAACGTATATATGGGGGCTATATCTAAATCTGAACCGATTTCTTCCAAATTTAACAGTGTTCATTCAAATAATAGGAAACCTCTTTCTGCCGAATTCCATACTGATCGGATATAAAATAACATTTTTACAGCGCTTACAAGTCAAATCGGGGGTAACGTATGTATAGGGATCGTCCTTGGGCCAAATTAAACATATGTGTAAAGTTTCGTCGAGATCGGACCATAATTGCGACCTGTACTTTGATTACAAGAATACATGCACAGACAGACAGACGGACAGACGGACATAGCTAAATCAACTCAGAAAGTAATTCTAAGTCGATCGGTATAATAAACTATGGGTCTATTTCTTCTCCTTTTGGGTGTTACAAACAAATGCACAAAGTTATAATACCCTGTACCACAGTGTGGTGTAGGGTATAAAAATGCAATTTCGACAAAATTTTCTAAAAAATTTGATTTTCAATAAACATTTTTGAGAAAAATACAATTGCTAAGGTGGGCTTTATTGCGTACAGCATCATCCACATCCATCAACGGGGATGTCGGTCGTTGTGAGACATAGTTTCTAACTTAACAACAATTTTCAAAGATTTTTTTAAAAGCAATTTCACCCAATATTAAGGCTTTGTGGGGATAGTCACTCTCTTAGGAAGAGCTATTGCGCACACCAACCACCCAGACAGACGGACTGGCAAACATAGCCCAAATGATTTAAATTGTCTTAAAAAGAATTTCCATTAACTTAGAGACTTAGTTCACTCCTTCCATGCCGTAACCTATTGGTCGTATCAAATGATATGCGTCCAGCCCCACCCCCCCCACCCCCTCGCCAATCCTTCACCAAAGTACGGGTATAATTATTTGGTTCTATTGTTGTGGAACATAAAGTGTATATGAATTTTCTTTTTCGCACACTGCCAACTATACCATTATTTATTATTTTTCAAAGGAAATTGTAGTAGTATTTGTCGTCATACACTACTTGCAATATTTGCAAAAGTATGTTAGATCAACACCAACACATGTCAGGACTAATAACAAACTTTGCATATCATTTAATTTTCCTTTTTGCCCATTTCATTCCCTGCCTTGCCTTGAAGCCGCCGGCCTCCGGCCAACAGTTGAACAAAGACAAAGAGGGATAGAGAAGTGGAAAAACAACAAAGAAGAAGAAGCAGAAGAAGAAGAGGCAAACAAATAAGCCAATGTTAGGCAAATGCCAATGCAAATTCTTGGTGCGAAATCAATGAATTTTCTATGCATTTCTCATTCACAGGAAAAAGAAGCTGCCTTCGCCGCTGCTCTAAAGGAAATATTCCTCAAAGAAAGAAAATAAGACGACCACGACGACAATGAGGACAATGAGGACAAGCACGAGGACAATTTGCCTGCCGGTCTGACGGCCTGAATAGCTGTCATTTTTCATTGTTGAAATTTATTATTGCCAACATAGCTGCTGAGCTGAGCTACTGCTTCTACGGACTTGGCTTTGCAGCTGATGGTATTCCGTAGTCCTATTTCAATTCCAATTCCTATTTACGACTAGAAAATGCGGCGTTAGACGGAAGGAAGTACACACATACTCGTACACCATCATCACACATTGCAGTATATCACACGCGAATACAACAGAGCTTTTGAATGGTAAAAGTAAAGTTTCCTTCTTTAGCCATTCCTTTGGCATGTCAAGGCGGCAATGCCATTGCACCATTCCAAAACCAAAGAAGATCTGTCTTTATTGTCGCATTCTCGAAAGATGGAATGAATGGCGGCACCACACACTCACACAGACTTACATACAAGCGAATCGAATTTCTTTTGTCAAGTCCTTTTTGCTTTATTTCTGTTGTCCTTTTTCTGTGGATTTTTGTTTTTGTTCCTCTCATACTTTCCATTTTCTATTTTACGATAGAAAACTACTTTATGCCATTTGGGATTGGTGGCTTTTTTCTATCTGTTTGTGTGTCTGTCTGCTCGAACGTCCGTCTTTTTGTCGCTCGTTTCTTATCCTGTTGTTGCTTTGTTTTTGTTCTTTCGCGTTTTAAAATGCTTTATGAGATTTAAATTGAACTGAATTGTGAAAAAAACCTATAAATTGTTCATATGTGTTGGTTGGTTGGTTGGCTGCTTCTTTGGTGGTTTTAAGTTTTTCGCAAGAAAACGGATATGTAGGCACTTATAGAAGATTCAAACAGGGGAGGAGTTGGAGGGGCCATTCAATGGAAGGACCCTCAATTTTTTCCAATATAGCTAACAAATGCAGTTTTCACCACGTGTGTAGTGGGATGAATAAAAAAGAAGGGAAATAATTCGCCCGTTTCTTAACCAGACAACCAATTGCGGCAACAATTTTTGAAGAGGTATTGAAGAAGTTAAAATTTGAATTTGGGTCCTCTGTGGCATACAGGGCGCAGCTGCGGGGCCTCAAAGTTGGCCATATCGGGTGAACAAAATTTTTAAGCGGTGGTATCTTTCGTCTGGTTCATTAAACCGAGGTCTACAAAAGACTTTTTACACCTAAAAGTTATCTCGTATATTTGCCGAGATATCTACAGGGTTGCCCATATTCGACGGACCCACGGACTCGTTGGGCCCATTCCAATCGACGAGGCTTGTCCGCAGGCAACAATCTTTGCGTCAATTGAATTTTGTACGGGAACAAATGCAAATCAACGCGAATAATCCGTTGTAAAGTGGACCGAGCCATGCCCAACTGCTGAGAACGGCGTTTTTGGGATGTTCTTGGGGACCTCTCAACACTGGCTCGTACGGCAGCGATATTCTCGGCCGATCGCCTTGGTCGACTTTTATTTGGCCTCTTCGGATTAGAAAGAGCCTCACCAGTCGAAAATTTTTCGTATAAACGCTTAATGGTGTTCTTAGAAGGCGCACTTCTCACATTTTTTATTATTTTAAAAGCACGTTGACTTGACTTCTTCTGTTGAATGTAAATTTCAACTATTTCAGAGCGCTCGTGTGGCGTGTATTGTTCCATGGTAAAATTCTGCTTGGACTGACGCTTCAAACGCGGTATGTCATTAAGCGATCTGACATCTCTGTCAAAAGTTATGGCGTTGCCAGATGGGTCCGTCGAATATGGGAGACCCTGTACATTTGAAAATTAAATTTTTCTTCTTTCCACCGACCCTGTCCTAGTATTTTGTGAATATCGGAACAAAAGATGCACTAATTTTTTTCACTTAAACTTTTCTGAATTTGCAAAATATGCTATATATGAAAAAAGGCGATCGTAAATTGCCACTAAGACAAAAGGTATGTCCATTTTAAGTTATATTTTTAAAAAATTTGATTTATTGTAATTTTTTGGGGAAAAAAAGTATATGGGCATTTCCAAGCACATGTCAACCGCAGCCAAAAAGTCTATAAAAGTATGTTGTTTTCCCACTTTTTATAGTAAATCTATCAAATTTAACTAATTTTCCCAAAAATTTCATTTATTCATAACACTTTTGGAAATATATTCTAGTGCAAAGTCGAATAAGTACAAAATTTATTTTTTCAACATTTGTATTGCATGTCATGTTTTGATTAATGATCTCTCCTTTAAATCTCGATTTATATATAAAGAATATAAGAAAAATAATTTTTGTTGTGAAAATAAATATATTGAGTGTGGGCAATTCCACGGTGTCGAACGTGACCCTCGTACACATTCAAAGTGATAAAAAGGTCAGAATAAAACATATTTTAGATTGATCTTTTATATAATCATAATAGTGCTATCACTGTTGTTTTAGTCTTTTTCAGGCGAAGTACTGATTAGAAAATAAGGGCAAAAAAAAAGGAGCGGTTCGAACGCGACAAAAATAGAAGTAGTTTTCGTGAACATCTTCAAAAACATGAGATTCAGCGAAATCCCAAAGAATATGTTAAAGAAGAAAATTTTAAAATGTTAAAAAAATAATAAAATTTTTGAATCCTCTTTGTTTAATCGAAATATCTTGGGTAGTTTATTTTTAAATTAATTTTTATGTTGGTTCGAACGTGACATGTCGAACATGACATTTTTCCCATGACTATTTTTAAATAAAACCAGTAAGGAAAGACAGAAAGTCGGGCGGGGCCGACTATATAATACCCTACACCTACCTACCAATGCGAAAATGGGCATTGCGATAAGAATTTGGCAGTGTTCATACATGTAATAACCAAACTCTCTCTGCCGATTTTCGTACTGATCGGATATAAAACACGGTTTCTACAGCGCTTACATGTCAAAACGGGTGTAACATATATATTGGGACTATGTTAAAATCTGAATCGATTTTTCCCGAATTTGGCAGTGTTCATACATGTAATAAGAAAACTCTCTCTGTTAAATTTCGTACGGATCGGATATAAAACACGATTTCTGCAGCGCTTAAATGTTAAATCGGGTGAAACATATATATGGTGGCTATATCTAAATCTGAACCGATTTTCCCCGAATTTGGCAGTGTTTATTCATGTAATAAGATAACTCTCTCTGCCAAATTTCGTACTGATCTGATTTAAAATACAGTTCCTACAGCGCTTACATGCCAAATCGGGTGAAACATATATATGGGGGCTATATCTAAATCTGATCGGATTTTCTCCGAATTTGTTAGTGTTCATTCACGTAATAATAAAACTCTCTCTGCCGAATTTCATAAAGATCGGATGTAAAATGTGAAACATATATATGGGGACTATATCAAAATCTGAACCGATTTTAACCAATTTCAATAGGGATCGTCCTTGGGCCAAAAAAGAGCACTATGCTAAATTTCATCACAATCGGACCATAAA